>CM075672.1:183035000-185435000 GCA_037962975.1 Clitoria ternatea
TATGGTGAATGTATTGAACCTATTTGGTCATACTAAGTATGAACATGTGAGCTCTGTTGGGTGAGTTGTAATTGATGATATATGACACACTTGATGTGGAAATTTTATGTTAAAAATGATGAAGTTATGATGAACATGTCTTGATGGATTTTGGGAAGTCCAATGTTATTTTATGGTGTCGTTGAACCTTGTTGGCGTATGGCCTGAGGTATGGCCTTGTGATAGTTATATCAATGTTGAATTTCGAGGACGAAATTCTTTTTAGGTGGGGTGGATTGTAACATCCTGAATTTCAAAGAATGATTAAATAGGAGGAATAAATATTAAATCATTATAAATGGGTTAATAAGTGTCCCAAAAATATTGAAATAATTAAATGGAGATTTATAAGGATTATTTATAATCTATTCGAGGCTTTAAGAGTTAAATTATACCCGGTGAAGATATGGGTGTCAGACCAAGAATCTCCGATTGAGATGCCGTTGGTCAGGGCTGTTAAGAATATTATTGGGAATCCAAACATGTATTCAAAATAATTTTTAGATAAAGTATTGAGCCCGAACAGAGATCCTGTTTGATCTAAAACGGAAAACTTTAAGTGAGAGGTTAAATTAAAACATTAAACTCTCTCACTCTCCTCTTCTTTCACGTCACTTCTTCTTCTTCTTCTTCTTCCTATTCTCTTTCTCTTCATTTCCTCTTCCACTCTTCTTCTTCCACTTCTAAAAACCCTAAGCAAAAAGGGTGGTGGCTCCCTTCTCCTTCCATTTTCGTTTGCCATCTCCAAGCATGAGAAAGATGATGTTGGATGGAAGCTCTCTCCCTCTTCTCCTCTCATTTTTGTTACCCATCCTCCCTCTCTTGGAAGCTCACTTGTTTCATGGCTTGGGGTAAGTTCCTCACCATTTTTGTTGAGCTTATACCATTGGGTATGGGTTTATTTGTTAGAAGAGTGTAAAATATGTATGGGTTATGGATTAGAAGCCATTTTTGTGTTAAACCCTAAGGTAGGGTGTGATTTATATGTGTTTTTGGATGGGTGTGAAGGGGTATACGAAAATTACAAGATTAGAAATGGAAGATGATGGTTGCTAGTGGTGATTGCTTGATTTTAATGGAACCCTAACTCTAGGATTTGGGGGAAATGAGTAATAATGCCATGAAAAATGATTTTTAGTGAAAACCCATGATAATATGTGTATGGGTGTTGTTAATGATGGAGATTAATGGTTATTGGAAATTATTATTGAGCTTTGAGGAAACCTTAAGTATGATAAATTAGGGTTTTAGCTAAATAGGTGATTTTGATGATTATTGAGGTCTTAAGAATGATTTTATATGAGGAGATGAATGTTTGAAGCATTGGTGTTGATTAATGAGGTTGGAGGAATTAAATTGGATTATTGATGTTTATGATGATGTTAAAAATGGTTGCAAGCCATTGATAATGGATTAAGGAAATAGATACTTGAGTTGATGAGTAAGTAGGCCTTGATATATGCCATTGAGGTTGTTGATTGATGATGGTCTTAAATGGAACCAAGGGCTTATATTGGACATAAATGATAATAATCATAGTTGAATGGTCCATACGATGATTCGGAAGACTTGTGGATAAGAGTTTAGACAAGTCTAGGACTTGACTATGAGTTTTAAGAAAATGTTGCCTTATTAAGTTCATATACAAATATGTGTTTGTGATAGGATTGTGTTCCGGACGATGATGCAGAATGATCAAGGCAATCGAAGCACTTGGATTGTGGTTCTTCTCTCAAGATAGGAGAGGAGTTTACATTCAAATTGCATGAGTTATATAATTGATGATTATTGTATGTCATGATACTCATGCTTGCCTTGCCATATTTATAGTGAAATGATGTGTATGGCAAATTGTTGCCTATTGATGATAATATATGTGTATATATGATGATGAATAACCCATGAGAGGTTGAAATGTGTACATGCTAATGAACCATCCTTGAGGGGATGAAGTATATGTTTTGTGAATTAAGAATTTATATGGATGATTTGCATTGAATGTGAAAGCCATTGTGATGGTATTGGTGATAAGTTTGAGGTTTATGCATAATTGAGGAACTCATAGAGTCAATTAGAGTTTTATGTGGTTTTGATGACATAGGGCAGTTCCAATAGCTTCCATGTATGAATTAAAACTTGTGGAAATTAGAATGGGTCAATTTAAGTGAGAAATGACCCTTGAGTTGCACAAAAGTACCTCAAAACGGGTAAAATGCTTCTATGCGCATAAATCCCTCATTTTTAAGAATTTTTGAGTGAGACCAGTGGCCACGCGTCACAAATGGTGTAATTTAGTTTGTGTCAAAATTTGGTAGCATTTGGAGTTGATATGAAAACGTTAGGGGGTTAGAAGTTCCAAAATTATGCATTTTCTACATAATTTCTGCATTTTGGTATGCGTAATCGATTACAAAGGTATTCATAATTGATTACAGGCCTTCTGAGTCATTTGTAATCGATTAGGTGCTTGGCCTAATCGATTAGCTACGACAGGATTGCCCGATAAGCGTTCTTTGCTGTTTTTGGGCCGTTTGAGGATCTTAATGACATTTTTGGCCTCCGAATTCTTCACAAAAGTTGTAGATAATTATGTTATGGAGGTGTGAGAATTGGTCTCACTTTAGTTGGAGTTTTCTAACTCTCATTAGGCAAAAAATACCAAACCCAGCGCATTGAAAAATACAAGTTTAAGAGGGTTTTCAACCCAACTTTTTATGGTTATCAAATTGGGACTAATAGGTGATATTTGTGACATGTCCCACTATTTTTAAGACTAAAAGTAAGCTTTCCTCATGTCTTAATGTTAAAATTATCATGGGCTCATTATTGCCCAAAATCCCTTTTAGTATGGAAAAACAAGAGAATTCACTAAGGGTATATGTGTGGTTTGTCTTAGAGGTGATTGGGGAATGACTTAAGGCCATGGTAAGCTAGGTATACATCTATGCTATATTATGGAAACATGTATGTTTCCCCTCTATTGATATATTATGAATCTTGATGAGAAGTAAATGATGTGATTGTATGACATACCTTGGTTGACGATGGAACTAATAAGGGGACAATTGAATAGCAATGAGTTGTTATAACTCAATGAATTTGAAAAAGTGTTAATGATGAATAAAAATGAATGATGAATGATAATGTTGAATGATAAGGGACGTTGTTGTTGAACATACCCTTGAATACACAGTGTTTACTATTTTAGATGAGTATGGTGCTAATATGGTTGATACAAGTAATTGACTTATATGTGTGTGAGGCAATGATGATTGCTATATATATATGTTCCGAAAATGCCTTGTTATCACATGTGTGGCTTAATATTATGATGCTTGCTATGCCTTTGATATCCATGTGTGGATTGTTATGAAAGATGTTGTGGCTAATGAGATGCCAATTATATGAATGATGTGCCTTGCGGGGCTTTGTAAATGATTATGAATAATTATTAAAATGCCAAATTAAATTATATCCCTAATTGAGAGGGTGAGATATCCTTGCGAGGTTGATGGGCATATGCATTATTGCATTTTGCATTCATGGCATGGCATAGCATTGATATTATGTGGTTCCGATCACATTGATGAAAGATCCTGTGGGATTCTATGAAGGGAGTACCCCTTGCGAGGCGGGAAACCAACTTGATGATGATATGATATTGTGCCAGTGGTTGCGATCACCTGGTTGTGGAATGTGAAAGGCCCTGCAGGGACCATTGTATGATGATGAGCCAGTGGTTGCGATCACTTGGTATTTGATATGATAAAGGGCTTATGAGCACCTATGATGCCCATGGTTGCGATCATGAGGCGGGAGTACCCCTTGCAAGGCGGGAAACCTATGAGAATTGTTGAAACGTGGTTGCGATCACGAGAAGCACCTTGCGAGGCTGCTATAGGGAGTACCCCTTGCTAGGCGGGAAACCAATGATTATGAATGATTGATTATGGTGGTTGCGATCACCCATGAAATCGGATCCGTTGCATATGCATTAAAGAGTTAACATGTGCATTAGCCATAAAATCATGGCATTTGAGATGGGATGACCACGAGTGATGAGAAACCCCTTGCGAGGAGGAAATGAGATAAAGATTTAATAAGATGATGATAATGATTTATGAATGCCCTTGTTGATAAGTGGCTAGGTGATTGTGTATGTGATTGTGTATATGTTGTGCTTGTTTATGATATGAATTGCGATTTATGAGGCTTGTAGGCCTATTGTAATAATGAGATAATGAATGAATGATAATTTGATGATTTGATAGCAAAGCATACATGATGTTGGTATGCATATACACATGATCACAATATATATATTATTCGTCATTTTGAATGTATAACTCACTCTCCCATGTGGTCTCCTTTTTAGCATTGTGATGCAGGTTGCCATGGGATGAGTTCGGATTTTAATTAAAGCTTTGGTGAAGGTAAATAGTGGTAGAGGAAGTGCCTTGGCCGGCATCATTTATGGATTTTTGTATAATGAATGAATTGTTTAGGAGAATATAGATAATTTAGAGATTTTGGATATGTATAGGATAATCCTTTGGAATTGTAAATTGTGAATATATATGTAGAATGTAAGAGATAATTCGATGTATATTAGAAAGATTGAAATTGAATGATGTTCATTGATGATTGAGATAATTGGGAGAAGATTTCCGAATGTAGATGTATATGTATATATATATATATATATTTATTTTGGGCAATGCATGTGTATGTTGCGAATGAAGGAATAAGTTAGGATCTCTTGTATGTTTGCATGCTTTGCCTACACTTTTCTCATATCGCCATATATGGGACTAGGCGTGTGCCCGGTATACACATTTTTCGGCTGTAAACTCTATTATTTTTGTATACCGTTATGGGTATTTTAGTTATCGATCCAGCTTTAGGTTATCTAATCTCACTCTTTGGTTATCTGTGATTAGGGTCTCAATGTGATCATGGTGGTGTCTTAGAAATGTTTTCAAACGCGAAAAATTTATTCACATTTTTATTAATTATGACGATCACATCGGGATTCGAGTACAGAAAATCGGGGCGGTGTTATACGCTCGACACACGGGGAACATGGCTTGGTGCTCCGTTGGGCTTTGCTTGGTGCTTCGTGTGTTTCAAAGCATTGCTCCAAAAGGCCATGCAAAGATTCGACCTCCGGGTACGTATCATTTTTTTTTGCATTTCTCACTAATTTTTTTTTAAATCTTCCTTTGGAGAAAACTAATGAAACTCTAGGGACAACCTTACAATGCCTGGATGATGTGTTTTTAAGTACTCCTGCAGGTAAAACATGCCAAAATCTAGGTTTTGTGCCCAAAATGTGGTCTTATGTCTCCTCGTAAAAAGGGTCTGCCAATGGTACTAAACTGGTTCTGACTGAATCAGCTGGGGTGTGGGGGGCCTCGTAAATCGTGCCTGTGCTAGTTTGTCGACCCCCCCCCCCCGTTTTGGGAAAATCTTTCCCGAGCTTGTTTTAACTCATTTTCCATGGATTGAGGTAGGCTAAACGCCGACCATGTCTCTGCTCTCCCGACGCGATATAGACCGACACTTACACCAAGGGTAAATGGGTGAAGTTAGCAGATAGGTTCCTAACACCAGACGACGACATTCATTAGCCATCGGGAATTCAAGTAGCTTTTTTGAGAATTATGGGGGTGTTTATCCCCACGGATTTTGAGAGCGAGTGGGTTTCCAGGAGGCATTGTAGCGAGTCGTGATTCTGGTGATGGTCTCCTATAGGCACAGGCTGAACTTATGAGCCCGATAGCATTGTGAGCGTTCGGCAGGTTGTGTGTTGTTGTGGGGATGTGGTGTGGCCCAACCTCACCCATGGGGTGTTATGGAATAGGCTATTTTTTTTGTACTTGCAAATCAAAAGAGATTGGGCTACATCCTAAGAAAAGGTTGGCTCTCGCTCAGCACGCGGGGAACATGGCTCCGTGCTCCGTTGGGCTTTGCTTGGTGCTTCGTGTGTTTCAAAGCATTGCTTCAAAAGGCCGTGCAAAGATTCGACCTCCGGGTACGTATCATTTTTTTTTGCATTTCGCACTAATTTTTTTTAAAAATCTTCCTTTGGAGAAAACTAATGAAACTCTAGGGACAACCTTACAATGCCTGGATGATGTGTTTTTAAGCACTCCTACACGTAAAACATGCCAAAATCTGGGTTTTGTGCCCAAAATGTGGTCTTATGTCTCCTCGTAAAAGGGGTCTGCCAGTGGTACCAAATTGGTTCTGACTGAATCAGCTGGGGTGTGGGGGGCCTTATAAATCGTTCCTGTGCTGGTTTGTCAACCCCCCCCGTTTTGGGAAAAGCTTTCCCGAGCTTGTTTTAATTGATTTTCCATGGATTGAGGTAGGCTAAACGCCGATCATGTCTCTGCTCTCCCGACGCGATATTGATCGGCACTTACACCAAGGGTAAATGGGTGAAGTTGGCAGATGGGTTCCTAACACCAGACGACAACATTCGTTAGCCATCGGGAATTCAGGTAGCTCTTTTGAGAATTGTGTGGGTGTTTATCCCCATGGATTTTGGGAGCGAGTGGGTTTCCAGGAGGCGTTGTAGTGAGTCGTGATTCTGGTGATGTTCTCCTATAGGCATAGGCTGAACTTGTGAGCCCGGTAGCATTGTGAGTGTTTGGCAGGTTGTGTGTTGTTGTGGGGATGTGGTGTGGCCCAACCTCACCCATGGGGTGTTGTGGAATAGGCTAGTTTTTTTTGTACTTGCAAATCAAAAGAGATTGGGCCACATCCTAGGAAAAGGTCGGCTCTCGCTCGGCACGCGGGGAACATGGCTTCGTGCTCCGTTGGGCTTTGCTTGGTGCTTCGTGTGTTTCAAAGCATTGCTCCAAAAGGCCATGCAAAGATTCGACCTCCGGGTACGTATCATTTTTTTTTACATTTTGCACTAATTTTTTTTAAAAAATCTTCCTTTGGAGAAAACTAATGAAACTCTGGGGACAACCTTACAATGCCTGGATGATGTGTTTTTAAGCACTCCTGTAGGTGAAACATGCCAAAATCTGGGTTTTGGGCCCAAAATGTGGTCTTATATCTCCTCGTAAAAGGGGTCTGCTAGTGGTACCAAACTGGTTCTGACTGAATTAGCTGGGGTGTGGGGGGGCCTCTTAAATCATGCCCGTGCTGGTTTGTCAACTGCCCCCTCTCCTCCTCCCCCCCCCCCACGTTTTGGGAAAAGCTTTCCTGAGCTTGCTTTAACTCATTTTCCATGGATTGAGGTAGGCTAAACGCCGACCATGTCTCTACTTTCCCGACGCAATATTGACCGGCAATTACACCAAGTGTAAATGAGTGAAGTCAGCAGATGGGTTCCTAACACCAGACGATGACATTCGTTAGCCATCGAGAATTCAGGTAGCTCTTTTGAGATTTGTGGGGGTGTTTATCCCCATGGATTTTGGGAGCGAGTGGGTTTCCAGGAGGCGTTGTAGCGAGTCGTGATTCTGGTGATGGTCTCCTATAGGCACAGGCTAAACTTGTGAGCCCGGTAGCATTGTGAGCGTTCGGCAGGTTGTGTGTTATTATGGGGATGTGGTGTGGCCCAACCTCACCCATGGGGTATTGTGGAATTAGGCTGTTTTTTTTTTTGTACTTGTAAATCAAAAAAGATTTTTGATAACTTATTTCAACTCAGTTTATCATGGGTTGTTGAAACCTCTACAAGATGTTCACGCCGAGCGTGGTGGTCTAACAGGGCTTCTAAGACCCGCGTCACTTCATGATGGTTCTTTATGAGGTGGTTTGGTGTTCCTAGTTTTCCTTGCTGTGCCAGTGATGTGAAGGTGTATGAGTTGTGGTTGGTGAAGCGGTGCTTGCTGGATCCATGCTTAATGTGCATTGAATAGCTTGCAAGCAACTTGTATTCTCTTTCACCTTGTGCCTATTTTTGGCCTTGGTGTTTTAACCTTGGTCCTTGTGTTGCCTACCCGTGGTGGTATTCTAGAAGGTAACTAGTGTATGTTCCATTTATTTCCCTTGTAAGTAATGCGAAAATTATTGGAATTTGAAGCATGGTATGTGTTCCACTAAAGTTGTGTTGTCAATGGCTTTTGTGGATCTCATGTTTGTGTTATTTGCTTGGATGAGGTGAACATGGGTTGATGGTCCCATTATGACCCTTAATATTTTGGTTGCCTTGAGTGATGCTTGTCGATGGTGCTTGTATTGTTTCCCCAAGGGAAGTCAATGTTTACACCATAGGCGATGGCATTAATGGGTGCTACCTGGTTGATCCTGCCAGTAGTCATATGCTTGTCTCAAAGATTAAGCCATGCATGTGTAAGTATGAACAAATTCAGACTGTGAAACTACGAATGGCTCATTAAATCAGTTATAGTTTGTTTGATGGTATTTACTACTTGGATAACCATAGTAATTCTATAGCTAATACGTGCAACAAACCCCAACTTTTGGAAGGGATGCATTTATTAGATAAAAGGTTGATGCAGGCTCTGCCTGTTGCTTTGAGGATTCATGATAACTCGTCGGATCACACGGCCCTTGTGGTGGCGACGCATCATTCAAATTTTTGCCCTATCAACTTTCGATTGTAGGATATTAGCCTACAATGATGGTGACGGGTGACGGAGAATTAGGGTTCGATTCGGGAGAGAGAGCCTGAGAAACGACTACCACATCCAAGGAAGGCAGCAGGTGCGTAAATTACCCAATCCTGACACGGGGAGGTAGTGACAATAAATAACAATACCGGGCTCATTGAGTCTGGTAATTGGAATGAGTACAATCTAAATCCCTTAATGAGGATCCATTGGAGGGCAAGTCTGGTGCTAGCAGTCGCGGTGATTCCAGCTCCAATAGCGTATGTTTAAGTTGTTGCAGTTAAAAAGCTCGTACTTGGACCTTGGGTTGGGTTGATCGGTCCGCCATTGGTGTGCATCGGTTGGCTCATCCCTTCTGCCGGTGATGCGCTCCTGGCCTTAATTAGCCAGGTCGTGCCTCCGGTGCTATTACTTTGAAGAAATTAGAGTGCTCAAAGCAAGCCTACGCTCTGGATACATTAGCATGGGATAATATCATAGGATTCTGATCCTATTGTGTTGGCCTTCAGGATCGGAGTAATGATTAATAGGGACAGTCGGGGGCATTCATATTTCATAGTCAGAGGTGAAATTCTTGGATTTATGAAAGATGAACAATTGCGAAAGCATTTGCCAAGGATGTTTTCATTAATCAAGAATGACAGTTAGGGGCTCGAAGACGATCAGATACCGTCCTAGTCTCAACCATAAACGATGCCGACCAGGGATCAGCGGATGTTACTTTTAGGACTCCGCTGGCACCTTATGAGAAATCGAAGTCTTTGGGTTCCGAGGGGAGTATGGTCGCAAGGTTGAAACTTAAAGGAATTGACGGAAGGGCACCACCAGGAGTGGAGCCTGCGGCTTAATTTGACTCAACACGGGGAAACTTACCAGGTCCAGACAGAGTAAGGATTGACAGATTGAGAGCTCTTTCTTGATTCTATGGGTGGTGGTGCATGGCTGTTCTTAGTTGGTGGAATGATTTGTCTGGTTAAAGATAAGATCTTTATCAAATTTAATAGGATTCAAAATAAAATATCTTAAACACTAAAGATAAGGTTTAAAATTTAAACCTTAATCATTCCTAAAAATAGGATGATTGTTAAGACTCTAGAGATAAGGTTTAAAAGTTAAACCTTGACTATTCCTATTTTAGGATAGTTGTTGGGGTCAAAAGATAAGGTTTAAAAGTTAAACCTAGACTGTTCTAAAATTTAGGATTTCAAATTGTTTGAAATCATAACTGAATATTTTGAGTTGTTAATGGTCACTGGGACGTTTTGGCTAGGAAAGACTTGGTACTCAAGCAGTCACATCGGACCACCTCTGTAACACCCCGAATTTTTAGAATAGGAAGATAAATTAGAAAAATAAATGTTGGATAATTAACTTTGGGATAATAAATATCCCAAAATTCTTGAAATGACTTAAACAAGGCTTTCCGAAACTGCTGATGAATTATGGTGGTCAGATGAGCTGAAAACTGACCCGGATAAAATATAGGTGTCGGACCAAGTATCTCCGATTGAGATGCCGTTGGTCAGGGCCGTAGAAAATGTTATTGGGATTCCGAATTTATATTCAGAATAATTTTTAGAATATGTTTTGGGCCCGAACGGCGAACCTGTTTGTTAAAAAACGGAAGAGTTAATGAAGGACTAATAATTTAAACATTAAATTCTCATTTTTCCCATTCAAAAAGTCGGTTGCACTCTTTGTTTCTTACGTAGATACTCTTCTTCATATCTCTTTTCTTCTTCTTATCTTCTTATTCATATCTTCTTCTTTATATCTCTTTTTTTTTCTTCATAATTCACCTTCCTCTTGCTTTTGAATTCTAAATTAAAAGAAGATATCTCTTCTTTCTCCATTAATAACCTTTAGAGACTTCAAGAAAGCTTGGAAACTAAAGTATTTCCTCCTCCTTCCTCCTCAAATTCGTGTGAACCTCTTCATCTTTTGCAAACTCTCTCTTTTCTTCTCTTGAGGTAAGATTATGATCATTTTCCATGTATATAAGTATAAAGTTGAAGATTAGTTGAAGTTTTGGTGTTAGAACACAATAAATGTATGAGAAATGTTGAGGAAAGTTCAAAAGTGGAAATCTAAAGATAAGTTGACATAAATACAAGCTTATGAGTGATTAATGAGGTAGTTATAACTATGGTGGAAAAAGAAGGAGGTATATGAGCATTTATGAAGGTTGGTGGATTGGTGAAAACCTTAAACTTGAATTTTAGGAGGAAAAGTAAAATATTGAAAAGGATAACATTTATTGAAAAAGTTAACATTTGTTGATGGGAAGAATATTATAAGTGATATGGTGGATACATTAAATGATGATAAAGTTGATTTGAAGTCATAATAGATGGGAAACTCACCAAGGTGTTGGTGGAGATCTTACTAGATGGAATAACCTAATAATTAGGTTGTAGCCTTTGATACTAAGGGATTGTAATTCAAGGAAAGGAATTCCCGAAACCTAAGTAGGCAAACGAATGAATTTGGTAAATAGTTTTCACATGATAAGAATCATGTGTACACCTATGTATATATATATATATTGAATTGGTGTTTGAATAAATAATTGATGTGGCCCTATAAATGATTGGTGTAGGGCTTGGCAATATTGGTGAAGTAGGAACATCAACCCCAGAGGTCTACTTCTCTTGAGGTAGGAGAGGGTTATATTTTCTAAATGCATGAGAATTGGGATGATAATGTATGTATTAATGTAGTATGACATGTTTTCTTAAATAAAGGTGATATTATGTGTAAGTGAAATGAATTGTGTATGATGATGAGAATTGTGTATGGTGTTTAAAATGAGTGTTTATATGATGAAGCCTAAAAGAGGCTATCAATGGCTTATTATGCGTTGATGTATTATTGATTTCATATAAGACATGATAAGTGCCTAAAATCTTTGGTTGGAATGTTTCTTGGACACGAGAATTGACACTTGTGTATGAATTGGTGGAAAATTGTGTAGTTGAAAATGAATATACCCTAGATGAGAGGGTAAGATAATCTAAATTAGCTTGAGACATGCATGAGCATTTTTGTATACATGGCATGACATGCATATCATGATGATGTTGATAAGTGGTTACGATCACTTGATGATGGGAATGAAAAAGGGCTTGCGAGTTCCTATGATTATTAGACTGGTGGTTGCGATCACCTGGTATTGAAATGAAAGGCCCTGCGGGACCAATGAGATTGAATGCCCATGGTTGCGATCATGAGGCGGGAGTACCCCTTGCGAGGAGGGAAACCTACATGAAATATTGAACGTGGTTGCGATCACGAGAAGCACCTTGCGAGGTTGCTAGAGGGAGTACCCCTTGCGAGGCGGGAAACCATTGAGAATGAGTATATGATATGGTGGTTGCGATCACCCGAGGAAATGAAATCGGATCTGTGCATATGCATTTTCATGACATTAGCATGTGCATCAGTTTGAAAGCATGGTATAGTGTGATATCTTGATGATGAGATATGAATGGAAACTCCCTTTTTAATTACTAAATTGTGATGGTGAATTGATTGATATAATTCTGAGAGAATCAGGGAATAATTGTATTGAAATGAAAAATTGTTGATTGATTGATTGATATTAAATAAACTCCTCTTGGGAAGGAGATAGTTGTATTACATTCATGCATATATTGTTCTATTTATTGGATTTTCGTCATTGAGAAAGTATACTCACTCTCCCTGTGGTATATCTTTTTAGCTCCTGTGTTGTAGGTATTGCTTTGGAGCTATTGTGGAGGAGGAGTGTGAAGGAGGCCCCTTTTTGGTAAAGAATGCCTTGGCCGGCAATATTTTGGTTTACATAGATATGTGGAATAGATGTAATGTATATAGTACAGTGTATGTTGGTATAGTGTGGATTTAGAATGGATAATTGTATGAATGATGAGTTTGGGAGGTCATGGAGGAAAATGAGATCTTTTGTCTTTGACTCATTTTCAATCATGACCCGGTGAATGTATGAATGATGAAACCCTCTATATCTTGATGAATGAATGAAGTTTATATATGGAATGTTGGACTTATGAAATGGAAGAGTTAGTGAGTTGATTCATACAATAGATGAATTGTAATGGAAGTTTACAAGAATGATTTATTAGAACAAGTTCTAAATGTATAATATGATATGTATGAAGTGTTGAAATTGAGTAAAACGGATTAGAATGAGTTTTGGTGTTGAGAGTTGGGTGATTTCTGCATTTCCCTGTTTTCCTGTCAAACTCGCTCAGGCGAGAGGGCTTCTCGCTCAAGCGAGAATGTCCCTGTATCAATTTTTGGATTCTGGATGACTCTCGCTTAGGCGAGAATGGGACTCGCTTAAGCGAGATCGTCCCAGCATCAGTGTTGGGCCATTATTCCATTTTCGCTCAAGCGGATGTGCAAGTTGCCCAAGCGAAATTACATTAGAATCAAAGTTTGGATTTTGGTTGGTGTTCGCTCAGGCGAGCTGGGGATTTGCCTAAGCGAGAGGGTTTTGGTCTCAGGTTTTGTCTCGGGTTTATCAGGAAATTGCTCTCGGGAGTAATCTCGCTTAGGCGGGGATGGTTTCGCCTGAGCGAGTGAGCGTGGAATGGGTTCTGGGCGTTTTTCGCCTTACGCTCGCTGGCTTCGCCCAAGCGAGGATTGCAATGCTCGCCCAAGCGAGTTGGGGTTCGCTTGAGTGAAGTGACCCCTAAACCTTCATTTTCTTCTTTCGCTCAGCATTTTATGATTCGCCTAAGCACGCTATGCGAAGCTCGTTCAAGCGAATTGGGATTTCGCTTGAGCGAGGGGGACCTGATTCTCCCAAAATGCTTTAAACATATTATTTCCCTTTTTCTTCATATTAATATATGACTCCATCCTGCTTTATGAACACTTTGGGTTAACCTTGGCTTCTTAATTTCAAATGAGTGATCTCTTAAGAATTTAACTCCATAATATTATTTTACTAAAGATACTTCCGCTATTATTAATTATGGGTTTCTTAAGAGTTAATTTCTTTAACTTACCTTCTCATATCTTCATATATGAGATAGGTCTCTGATAGATCCAGGGTAATTGATAAATGGCTTCACCACTCACATGTTTCATGGATTAATAATAATAAAATCGCAAAAAATTTACCTCTATTTTTGGGATGTCACAACTTGGTATCAGAGCATTATTCGCTCTGCATTACTGTGTTTAGCCATTGCTATTACTGGAAAGTGATATGTGATTGATGAATCATTGTTATTGTTGATTGATTGCGTATGAATTGATGATGGATTGAATGTGATTTTTATAAGTCCGGCCAAGCTTCTTTACACTATCCTCCCTCAATGAAGAATCTTATGTATTATGAATGCATACTATGTTATGATATGATGATGCTGCCATATGGGCTTTAATATGAAATGTTGCTATTGGACTCCATGGGGGAGGGTCACAAATTTAAATTTTATAATGAAATACTATAATGTGAACTCATAGAAGAATTTTATGAACGAGTTTACTGATATTGGTTAAATTTTATGTTGTGGTTTTAGATATTGTGATGGCCCGTCGTCGTCAAGATAATGATGACGCTATAGCTAGAGCCTTGAATCATTTTGCGGATCTCCTCGAATCGCAAAACCGTGAGAGACAAGAGGCAGAAAGACCATCTGCTCCTATTGTTGTTCAAGGCACTCAGGGGCTTGACATGTTTTTAAAGCGAAAACCTACTGAATTTCATGGTGGATTTAGGCCTGAGCAAGCCTATGGTTGGATCCGGAATGTTGAGCGGATCTTTGATAGCTTTGAATGCAATGAGCTCCAGAAAGTAGAGTATGTTGTTTTTATACTGAGGGAAGAAGCAGAGACTTGGTGGAGACTCGCCAAGAATAGAATGAATGCTGTTGCGATTCCCTTAACTTGGGAGAACTTTAAGTGAGAACTTATGAGGAAATATGTGCCTGAAAGTTATAAGAGCAAGAAAGAACTCGAGTTCATGGAACTCAAGCAAGGCACGCTGACGGTGGAAGAGTATGCTTCCAAGTTTGAAGAACTTTGTGAATTCTACCCTCTTTTTCAACAAGAGGAAACTAAAGTGTCAAAATGCGTGAAGTTTGAAAATGGGTTACGCTCCGATATTCAAAGGGCTATATGTCACCAAGAGATTCGAAGTTTCACGGTGCTGGTGAATAAGTGCCGCATCTATGAAGAACATGCTTCTTTTCAACACTCTAACTTTGACTCTAAGTTGAAGGGTCAAGCTTCTAGTTTTAAGAGGCAAAGAAGTTTTAGAAAAGGACGCTTTCTGAGGGGTGCTTCTTCTAATGTCCAAGCTAGAGGCGGTGGACGTGGTAATGTTTTTGGCCGGGGTAATATAAATACCAATGGGCCGAGATGTTATAGATGTGGAGGATCTCATTACGTTCGAGAATGTGTGCATCGTGAAGATGTTGTATGCTTTAATTGTGATCAGGTGGGACATATCCGTTCTGCATGTCCCATGCTTGTAAGACCGGCTCCGGTACAAGCTAATGTTACTAATCGTGCTAATACACCTGCTTATGTGAACCGCGGAGGTTATAATGGTGGTTGAGGTCGTGGTAATGGAAATAATGGCGGTCAACGTGGTGGCCGAGGTGGCTATAATGGTGGAAGGCGTGGCAACGGTTGAGGAAATGGTAATGATGCTAATGATGGAAATAGGGATGGAGGAGATCGTCATCCTAATGCCGGGAGAGTATTTGCTGTGACCGGTGAGGAAGCAGCACGAGTAGAAAATCTGGTTGAAAGTAAGTGTGAAATCCTTGGACATTCAGTTCATGTCATTTATGATTCGGGTGCGACCCACTCTTTTATATCTGAGGATTGTGTTCGGCGATTGAGATTGTCGGTGTGTCTAATGGAAAATGCTCTTATGATTACCACTCCAACCGGTACTTGTCTTAGATCGGTTAACCGGTGCGATAATGTTGATATGCTCCTAGATGGGAGAAAATTTGTTGCATCTTTTATTTGCTTGCCTATGAAGGGATTGGAGATTATACTTGGTATGGATTGGCTTTCTACCAACAAAGTCATAGTTGATTGTCAACAACGGACCGTTATTTTCCCTTCTCTTGATAGAGGACAGTTTGATGTACAAGGTATAATTCAACTTTGCGTGTTGTTATCTCTCACTTATGGGACAAGTAATTCCGGTCCACTAATATCCCCGTGGTGTCTGAATTTCTGGACATGTTTCCTGATGAGATACCTGGTTTACCACCCCCAAGGGAGGTTGAGTTTGCTATTGACCTTGTACCTGGTGCCGAACTAGTGTCTATTGCTTCTTATAGGATGTCTCCTATAGAGTTAATTGAATTAAAGAAGCAAGTTGAGGAGCTGCTTGAGAAGGAATTTGTTCGACCCAGTGTGTCACCCTGGGGAGCTCCTGTTTTGTTAGTTAAGAAAAAGGATAGAACTATGCGGTTGTGTGTAGACTACCGCCAACTGAACAAGTTGACGATAAAGAATAGATATCCTCTACCTTGTATTGATGATCTGTTGGATCAGCTAAGAGGTGCGGTGGTATTTTCAAAGATTGATTTGCGTTCCGGTTATCATCAAATTCGGGTGAGAGCCGAAGATATTCCCAAGACTGCATTTAGGACGCGATATGGCCACTACGAGTATGTCGTGATGCCATTTGGAGTTACTAATGCTCCAGCTGTATTCATGAGTTACATGAATCACATCTTCCACAAATACCTAGATCGTTTTGTTGTGGTGTTTATTGATGATATCCTGGTATATTCCAAGAGTCGCGAAGAACATGAAGAACACTTGAGAGTGGTACTGAACATTCTTAGAGAGAACCAGTTGTATGCCAAGCTCTCTAAATGTGAATTCTGGATGACGAGCGTCCAGTTCCTTGGACATGTAATATCCGAGGATGGTATTTCGGTGGATCCTTCAAAGGTTGAAGCCGTTATGGCATGGTCGAGACCTACGACGGTTACTGAAATCTGAAGTTTTCTTGGACTTGCGGGTTATTATCGAAGGTTCATTGAAGGTTTCTCTCGTCTTGCGAGACCCTTGACGAATTTAACAAGGAAGAACCAACCTTTTGTATGGACGGTTGAATGTGAGAAATGCTTTGAGGAGTTAAAAATGAGACTGACTTCTGCTCCTATCTTAGCGTTGCCTGACTTACAAGAAGAGTTTGTAGTGTATTGTGATGCTTCCAAGCATGGACTGGGATACGTGCTAATGCAAAAGGAACGTGTAATAGCTTACGCTTCACGTCAGTCGCGACCTCATGAACTTAATTACCCAACTCATGATTTGGAGTTGGCTGCGGTTGTGTTTACCTTGAAGATTTGGCGTCATTATTTGTATGGTTCGAGATTTGTGGTTTACAGTGACCACAAAAGTTTGAAATATCTTTTCGACTAAAAGGAATTGAATATGCGACAAAGAAGATGGGTGGAATTCTTGAAGGATTATGACTTTAAATTGATGTACCAACCGGGAAAAGCTAATGTTGTTGCCGATGCTCTTAGTCGGAAATCCTTGCATATATCAACCATGATGGTCAAAGAGCTTGAATTAATTGAAGAATTTCGGAATTTGAATGTTGGGACTGAAGTTCAATCCTCCAAGAAGTTATGTTTTGCTACCTTGAAAATAAGTAATGAGTTTTTGGAACTTATGAAAGAGAAACAAAAAGATGATGATTATTTACAAGAGGTGCGAAGATCTCAGGATAATGGGAAAAATCTATTCCTTGTGGAAGGCGTTGATAGTATATGTCGAATAAAAGGTCGTGTGTATGTACCTTCATTCGGTGATTTGAGACGCATAGTGCTGGAAGAAGCACATAAAAGCATGTTTAGCATCCACCCTGGTGTAACTAAGATGTATCGCGATATAAAGAAGAACTTTTGGTGGCCCGGAATGAAACTTGATGTTGCTAACTTTGTAGCTTCTTGCCTTACTTGTCAGAAGGCGAAGGTGGAACACCAAAGACCTTTGGGTACTTTGAGGCCACTTGATATCCCTGTTTAGAAGTGGGACGCGATTGCTATGGATTTTGTGTCCGAATTACCAAGAACGAGGTCCTGATGTGATGGAATATGGGTGATTGTGGATCGTTTGACAAAGAGTGCCCATTTCTTGCCAATCAGTATGGAGAGCTCCTTGCAAGATTTAGCACAATTGTACATTCGGGAGATTGTGAGATTACATGGTGTACCATCAAGTATGGTTTTTGATCGTGACCCCCGATTTACTTCCCGATTCTGGGGAAGCTTACATGAAGCGATGGGTTCAGAACTGAAGCTAAGTTCGGCATATCATCCCCAGACCGATGGGCAGTCTGAGAGAACTATTCAAAGTCTTGAAGACTTACTGCGGGCTTGTGTTTTGGAGCATGGCGGTTCGTGGGAAAAATATTTACCTCTGATCGAATTCACTTACAATAACAGTTTTCATTCTAGTATTGGTATGGCACCATACGAGGCATTATATGGAAGGAGGTGTCGAACTCCTTTATGTTGGCTTGAAGTTGGTGAGAATCTAGCCTTAGGACCTGAAATTATTGAAGAAACTACCAAGCAGATCAAGATGATCCGGGAAAAGATGAAAATTGCTCAAGACCGACAGAAGAGCTATTATGATAAAAGAAGAAATCCATTAGAATTTCAAGTCGGCGATCATGTGTTATTACGAGATTCGCGTGATAAAGGTATAGGAAGAGCCTTGAAGAGCAAGAAACTAAGCCCTAAATTCATTGGACCCTATGAGATTTTGGAGCGGATTGGAGACGTCGCATATCGAATTGCACTCCCTCCACAGCTTGCAAATCTTCATAATGTATTCCACGTGTCTCAGTTAAGGAAGTATGTACATGATCCTCAGCACGTGATCTCTGTTGATGAGCTTGAGGTGCAGGATGACTTATCCATTCTTCCCGTTTCTGTTCGTATCGTTGAGTATTCCGTGAAGAGACTACGGAATAAGATGGTACCATTAGTAAAAGTGGCATGGAAGCATGGAGATATGGAAAAATTTACATGGGAACGCGAGGACGATATCCGTAAGCGATACCCTCATGCATTCGAGTTTGGTAAGTTGAATTTCGAGGACGAAATTTCTTTTAGGGTGAGTGGATTGTAACACCCTGAATTTTTAAAATAGGAAGATAAATTAGAAAAATAAATATTGGATAATTAACTTTGGGCTAATAAATATCCCAAAATTCTTAAAATGACTTAAACAAGGCTTTTCGAAACTGCTGATGAATTATGGTGGTCAGATGAGCTGAAAACTGACCCGGATAAAATATAAGTGTCAGACCAAGTATCTCCGATTGAGATGCCGTTGGTCAGGGCCGTAGAAAATGTTATTGGGATTCCGAATTTATATTTGGAATAATTTTTAGAATATGTTTTGGGCCCGAACGGCGAATCTGTTTGTTAAAAAACGGAAGAGTTAATGAAGGATTAATAATTTAAACATTAAATTCTCATTTTTCCCATTCAAAAAGTCGGTTGCACTCTTTGTTTCTTACGTGGATACTCTTCTTCATATCTCTTTTTTTCTTCTTATCTTCTTATTCATATCTTCTTCTTTATATCTCTTTTTTTTCTTCATAATTCACCTTCCTCTTGCTTTTGAATTCTAAATTAAAAGAAGATATCTCTTCTTTCTCCATTAATAACCTTTAGAGACTTCAAGAAAGCTTGGAAACTAAAGTATTTCCTCCTCCTTCCTCCTCAAATTCGTGTGAACCTCTTCATCTTTTGCAAACTCATTCTTTTCTTCTCTTGAGGTAAGATTATGATCATTTTCCATGTATATAAGTATAAAGTTGAAGATTAGTTGAAGTTTTGGTGTTAGAACACAATAAATGTATGAGAAATGTTGAGGAAAGTTCAAAAGTGGAAATCTAAAGATAAGTTGACATAAATACAAGCTTATGAGTGATTAATGAGGTAGTTATAACTATGGTGGAAAAAGAAGGAGGTATATGAGCATTTATGAAGGTTGGTGGATTGGTGAAAACCTTAAACTTGAATTTTAGGAGGAAAAGTAAAATACTGAAAAGGATAACATTTATTGAAAAAGTTAACATTTGTTGATGGGAAGAATATTATAAGTGATGTGGTGGATACATTAAATGATGATAAAGTTGATTTGAAGTCATAATAGGTGGGAAACTCACCAAGGTGTTGGTGGAGATCTTACTAGATGGAATAACCTAATAATTAGGTTGTAGCCTTTGATACTAAGGGATTGTAATTCAAGGAAAGGAATTCCCGAAACCTAAGTAGGCAAACGAATGAATTTGGTAAATAGTTTTCACATGATAAGAATCATGTGTACACCTATATATATATATATTGAATTGGTGTTTGAATAAATAATTGATGTGGCCCTATAAATGATTGGTGTAGGGCTTGGCAATATTGGTGAAGCAGGAACATCAACCCCAGAGGTCTACTTCTCTTGAGGTAGGAGAGGGGTGTATTTTCTAAATGCATGAGAATTGGGATGATAATGTATGTATTAATGTAGTATGACGTGTTTTCTTAAATAAAGGTGATATTATGTGTAAGTGAAATGAATTGTGTATGATGATGAGAATTGTGTATGGTGTTTAAAATGAGTGTTTATATGATGAAGCCTAAAAGAGGCTATGAATGGCTTATTATGCGTTGATGTATTATTGATTTCATATAAGACATGATAAGTGCCTAAAATCTTTGGTTGGAATGTTTCTTGGATACGAGAATTGACCCTTGTGTATGAATTGGTGGAAAATTGTGTAGTTGAAAATGAATATACCCTAGATGAGAGGGTAAGATAATCTAAATGAGCTTGAGACATGCATGAGCATTTTTGTATACATGGCATGACATGCATATCATGATGATGTTGATAAGTGGTTGCGATCACTTGATGATGGGAATGAAAAAGGGCTTGCGAGTTCCTATGATTATTAGACCGGTGGTTGCGATCACCTGGTATTGAAATGAAAGGCCCTGCGGGACAAATGAGATTGAATGCCCATGGTTGCGATCATGAGGCGGGAGTACCCCTTGCGTGGAGGGAAACCTACATGAAATATTGAACGTGGTTGCGATCACGAGAAGCACCTTGCGAGGTTGCCGGAGGGAGTACCCCTTGCGAGGCGGGAAACCATTGAGAATGAGTATATGATATGGTGGTTGCGATCACCCGAGGAAATGAAATCGGATCTGTGCATATGCATTTTCATGACATTAGCATGTGCATCAGTTTGAAAGCATGGTATAGTGTGATATCTTGATGATGAGATATGAATGGAAACTCCCTTTTTAATTACTAAATTGTGATGGTGAATTGATTGATATAATTCTGAGAGAATCAGGGAATAATTGTATTGAAATGAAAAATTGTTGATTGATTGATTGATATTAAATAAACTCCTCTTGGGAAGGAGATAGTTGTATTACATTCATGCATATATTGTCCTATTTATTGGATTTTCGTCATTGAGAAAGTATACTCACTCTCCCTGTGGTATATCTTTTTAGCTCCTGTGTTGTAGGTATTGCTTTGGAGCTATTGTGGAGGAGGAGTGTGAAGGAGGCCCCTTTTTGGTAAAGAATGCCTTGGCCGGCAATATTTTGGTTTACATAGATATGTGGAATAGATGTAATGTATATAGTACAGTGTATATTGGTATAGTGTGGATTTAGAATGGATAATTGTATGAATGATGAGTTTAGGAGGTCATGGAGGAAAATGAGATCTTTTGTCTATGACTCATTTTCAATCATGACCCGGTGAATGTATGAATGATGAAACCCTCTATATCTTGATGAATGAATGAAGTTTATATGTGGAATGTTGGACTTATGAAATGGAAGAGTTAGTGAGTTGATTCATACAATAGATGAATTGTAATGGAAATTTACAAGAATGATTTATTAGAGCAAGTTCTAAATGTATAATATGATATGTATGAAGTGTTGAAATTGAGTAAAATGGATTAGAATGAGTTTTGGTGTTGAGAGTTGGGTGATTTCTGCATTTCCCTGTTTTCCTGTCAAACTCGCTCAGGCGAGAGGGCTTCTCGCTCAAGCGAGAATGTCCCTGTATCAATTTTTGGATTCTGGATGACTCTCGCTTAGGCGAGAATGGGACTCGCTTAAGCGAGATCGTCCCAGCATCAGTGTTGGGCCATTATTCCATTTTCGCTCAAGCGGATGTGCAAGTTGCCCAAGAGAAATTACATTAGAATCAAAGTTTGGATTTTGGTTGGTGTTCGCTTGAGCGAGTTGGGGTTCGCTTGAGCAAAGTGACCCCTGAACCTTTATTTTCTTCTTTCGCTCAGCATTTTATGATTCGCCTAACCGCGCTATGCGAAGCTCGCTCAAGCGAATTGGGATTTCGCTTGAGCGAGGGGGACCGGATTCTCCCAAAATGCTTTAAACATATTATTTCCCTTTTTCTTCATATTAATATATGACTCCATCCTGCTTTATGAACACTTTGGGTTAACCTTGGCTTCTTAATTTCAAATGAGTGATCTCTTAAGAATTTAACTCCATAATATTATTTTACTAAAGATACTTCCCCTATTATTAATTATGGGTTTCTTAAGAGTTAATTTCTTTAACTTACCTTCTCATATCTTCATATATGAGATAGGTCTCTGATAGATCCAGGGTAATTGATAAATGGCTTCACCACTCACATGTTTCATGGATTAATAATAATAAAATTGTGAAAAACTTACCTCTATTTTTGGGATGTCACAACTTGGTATCAGAGCATTATTCGCTCTGCATTACTATGTTTAGTCATTGCTATTACTGGAAAGTGATATGTGATTGATGAATCATTGTTATTGTTGATTGATTGCGTATGAATTGATGATGGATTGAATGTGATTTTTATAAGTCCGGCCAAGCTTCTTCACACTATCCTCCCTCAATGAAGAATCTTATGTATTATGAATGCATACTATGTTATGATATGATGATGCTGCTATATGGGCTTTAATATGAAATGTTGCTATTGGACTCCATGGGGGAGGGTCACAAATTTAAATTTTATAATGAAATACTATAATGTGAACTCATAGAAGAATTTTATGAACGAGTTTACTGATATTGGTGAAATTTTATGTTGTGGATTTAGATATTGTGATAGCCCTTCATCGTCAAGATAATGATGACGCTATAGCTAGAGCCTTGAATCGTTTTGCGGATCTCCTTGAATCGCAAAACCGTGAGAGACAAGAGGCAGAAAGACCATCTGCTCCTATTGTTGTTCAAGGCACTCAGGGGCTTGACATGTTTTTAAAGCGAAAACCTACTGAATTTCATGGTGGATTTAGGCCTGAGCAAGCCTATGGTTGGATCTGGAATGTTGAGTGGATCTTTGATAGCTTTGAATGTAATGAGCTCCAGAAAGTGGAGTATGCTATTTTTATGCTGAGGGAAGAAGCAGAGACTTGGTGGAGACTCGCCAAGAATAGAATGAATGCTGCTGCGATTCCCTTAACTTGGGAGAACTTTAAGCGAGAACTTATGAGGAAATATGTGCCTGAAAGTTATAAGAGCAAGAAAGAACTCGAGTTCATGGAACTCAAGCAAGGCACGTTGAAGGTGGAAGAGTATGCTTCCAAGTTTGAAGAACTTTGTGAATTCTACCCTCTTTTTCAACAAGAGGAAACTGAAGTGTCAAAATGCGTGAAGTTTGAAAATGGGTTACGCTCCGATATTCAAAGGGCTATATGTCACCAAGAGATTCAAAGTTTCACGGTGCTGGTGAATAAGTGCCGCATCTATGAAGAACATGCTTCTTTTCAACACTCTAACTTTGACTCTAAGTTGAAGGGTCAAGCTTCTAGTTTTAAGAGGCAAAGAAGTTTTAGAAGAGGACGCTTTCTGAGGGGTGCTTCTTCTAATGTCCAAGCTAGAGGCGGTGGACGTGGTAATGTTTTTGGCCGGGGTAATATAAATACCAATGGGCCGAGATGTTATAGATGTGGAGGATCTCATTACGTTCGAGAATGTGTGCATCGTGAAGATGTTGTATGCTTTAATTGTGATCAGGTGGGACATATCCGTTCTGCATGTCCCATGCTTGTAAGACCGGCTCCGGTACAAGCTAATGTTACTAATCGTGCTAATACACCTGCTTATGTGAACCGCGGAGGTTATAATGGTGGTTGAGGTCGTGGTAATGGAAATAATGGCGGTCAACGTGGTGGCCGAGGTGGCTATAATGGTGGAAGGCGTGGCAACGGTCGAGGAAATGGTAATGATGCTAATGATGGAAATAGGGATGGAAGAGATCGTCAACCTAATGCCGGGAGAGTATTTGCTGTGACCGGTGAGGAAGCAGCACGAGCAGAAAATCTGGTTGAAAGTAAGTGTGAAATCCTTGGACATTCAGTTCATGTCATTTACGATTCGGGTGCGACCCACTCTTTTATATCTGAGGATTGTGTTCGGCGATTGAGATTGCCGGTGTGTCTAATGAAAAATGCTCTTATGATTACCACTCCAACCGGTACTTGTCTTAGATCGGTTAACCGGTGCGATAATGTTGATATGCTCCTAGATGGGAGAAAATTTGTTGCATCTTTTATTTGCTTGCCTATGAAGGGATTGGAGATTATACTTGGTATGGATTGGCTTTCTACCAACAAAGTCATAGTTGATTGTCAACAACGGATCGTTATTTTCCCTTCTCTTGATAGAGGGCAGTTTGATGTACAAGGTATAATTCAACTTTGCGTGTTGTTATCTCTCACTTATGGGACAAGTAATTCCGGTCCCACTAATATCCCCGTGGTGTCTCAATTTCTGGACGTGTTTCCTGATGAGATACCTGGTTTACCACCCCCAAGGGAGGTTGAGTTTGCTATTGACCTTGTACCTGGTGCCGAACCAGTGTCTATTGCTCCTTATAGGATGTCTCATATGGAGTTAATTGAATTAAAGAAGCAAGTTGAGGAGCTGCTTGAGAAGGAATTTGTTCGACCCAGTGTGTCACCCTGGGGAGCTCCTGTTTTGTTAGTTAAGAAAAAGGATGGAACTATGCGGTTGTGTGTAGACTACCGCCAACTGAACAAGTTGACGATAAAGAATAGATATCCTCTACCTCGTATTGATGATCTGTTGGATCAGCTGAGAGGTGCGGTGGTATTTTCAAAGATTGATTTGCGTTCTGGTTATCATCAAATTCGGGTGAGAGCCGAAGATATTCCCAAGATTGCATTTAGGACGCGATATGGCCACTACGAGTATGTCGTGATGCCATTTGGAGTTACTAATGCTCCAGCTGTATTCATGAGTTACATATTTAAGGTTAAGTTGGTCAGGTTTCAAGATATGTTCAGAATGTGGTACATATTTTCGGAGTTGGGAGACATAAAAAACATTATGAAGGTTGGACAATTCAGGAGGTAGGGCGATGTGATAAGCACTCGGCCCAATTCTTTCTAGAATTTGGTATAGTCCTACATACTTGGGATTTAACTTCTTCATCTTCAGAGCTCTTCCCACTCCCGTCACAGGAGTAACTCGTAGAAAAACATGATCTTCTTCCTCAAACTCGAGAGGTTTTTGACGCTTATCATAGTAGCTTTTCTGACGGTCTTGAGAAATTTTCATTGCCACTTAAATTTCCTTAATTTGCTCTATGGTTTTCTGAATGACCTCTGGCCCAATCACAACTTTCTCTCCTATCTCAAACCAACACAAGGGCGTGCGACACTTTCTTCCATATAGAGCTTCATATGGTGCCATCACGATGCTAGTGTGATAACTATTGTTGTAGGTGAATTCCATAAGCGGTTGATATTCCTGCCAATTCCTTCCGTGTTCAAGCATACACATCCTTAGAAGATCCTCAAGAGGCCTAATGGTACGCTCAGACTGACCATCGGTCTAGGTGTGATATGTTGAACTTAGCTTCAACCGGGTCCCCAATACTTCTTGCAAACTCTCCCAGAAATATGAAGAGAAGCAGGGATATCGATCGATACGATGGCAGACGATACTCCATGTAGTCTAACTATCTCCCTGATGTAGATCTGCGTGAACTTCTCTAAAGAATACCTCATATTAACCTGGATGAAGTGTGCGGTCTTTGCAAGTCGATCCACAACTACCCAAATTGCATCAAATCCAGCTAGAGTTCTTGGGAGACCAGATACAAAATCCATGGCAATCTCGTCCCGCTTCCATTCAGGAATCTCCAAGGGTTGAAGAGTCCTATACGGTCATTGTTGCTTTACTTTTATCTTCTAACAAGTCAAGCATTTACTAACATAATCAGCAATGTCCCTCTTCATTCCTTGCCACCAGAACACCTTGATCAGGTCTTGATAAATTTTTGTCGACCCTAGGTGTACACTATATTTGCTTATGTGTGCCTCCTCGAGGATGGACCTTCTCAAATTAGCATTCTTAGGTATGCACAACCTCTCATGATACCTGATTACTCCCTGCTTATCTCACACAAATTCTCCAAGCTTTGCTTTTTCGAGCTGCTTTCACAGAGTCTCATCTATCAACTAGGCTTCCTTAACCTGATCCAAAAATTTATTATAAACTCTCAGCATTCCAATCATCAAACTTCTTGCTCTAGGCGACATAATGAGATTCAAATTACAGAACTGCTCCACAAGCTCTAGCTCCTTAGTCATCATGTAGAACAAATGTAATTCTTTCCTATTGAGCGTATTGGCTACTACGTTTGCTTTACTCGAGTGATAATAAAGCTTGAAGTCATAATCCTTAATAAATTCCATCCCTCGTCGTTGTCTCATGTTCAGGTCTTTCTGGTCAAAGAGGTATTTCAGGCTTTTATGATCACTGAAAAACTCAAACTTAGTTCCATACAGATAGTGCCTCCAGATCTTCAAGGCAAAAATAACTACGGCCAACTCCAAATCATGTGTTGGATAATTTACTTCTTGGGGTCTCAACTGGTGAGACGCGCAAGCCACCACTCATCTCTCTTGCATTAACACACATCCTAATCCTTCTCTAAACTGGCGCGCTGGTCAGCTTCTTTCTAAGCTCCAGGAAACTATTCTCGTACTTGTTTCTCTACACAAAAGGTTGATCTTTGTGAGTCAACTTGGTCAAAGGGGAAGCTATCCAAGAGAAATTCTCGATAAATCTGTGATAATAGTCGGCTAGACCCAAGAAACTACGAATCTCTATTACACTCTTTGGTCTTTCCCGCTGTAGCACTACCTCAATCTTGGCTGGATCTATTGCTATACCCTTTGCTGAAATAACATGACCCAGGAACTACACCTCTCTCAGCTAGAACTCATACTTGGATAACTTCATGTACAACTTCCTTGCACGTAATGTATTCAGAACAGTCCTAAGGTGCTCTTTATGCTCTTCATTGCTCTTGGAGTAAACCAAAATATCGTCAATGAACACGACAATGGATTTGTCAAGATAGGGTGGAAGATATGGTTCATATAATCCATGAAAATAGCGGGTGTATTTGTTACTCCAAAAGGCATGACAAGATATTCATAGTGACTGTAGCGAGTCTGAAATGTCATCTTAGGGATGTCTCCTTTCTTCACTCGAATCTAGTGGTAGC
This sequence comes from Clitoria ternatea, assembly GCA_037962975.1. NCBI lineage: Eukaryota > Viridiplantae > Streptophyta > Magnoliopsida > Fabales > Fabaceae > Clitoria > Clitoria ternatea. Next base: position 183,062,231 of record CM075672.1, read on the forward strand.
CTGACCTCAAATCAATCTTCGAAAAAATGACTGCTCCCCATAGTTAATCTATCGAATCATCAATCTGTGGAAGGGGATACTGATTCTTAATTATGACTTTATTCAGCTAACGGTAGTCCATACAAAGACGCATACTGCCATCCTTCTTCTTCACTAACAACACTAGAGCTCCCCATGGCGAAACATTGGGTTAGATTATTCCTTTCTCCTAAAGTTCTTCGATTTGCTTCTTAAGTTCCTCCAATTCCTTTGGCGACATTCGGTACAGAGCGATAAAGATTGGTCCAGTACCGGGTAGAATATCAATGCTGAACTCGATTTCTCTTTCTGGCGGTATCCCAGGTATATCCTCTAGAAAAACCTTAGGGAATTCTCGAACAACCGGAAGCTGATCAGGCTCTAACTTCTTCTCACACTTGGTGCTAACAAGGACTATAAACACTCGCACTCCTGATTGGAACAGAGTTACCTCCTAAGTAACAACAATAGACACAGACTTCCCGAGCTGAGAGGGCTCAGGTGTCACGACTCCATAGGATATAGACATACTATGGCAGTCAATTAGAATATGATTGGCAGCAAGCTAATCCATTCCTAAAACAATATCCAAGTCAATCAGAGGCAAACAGATCAGGTCCACTTGATAGGACCTTCTATCAATAGTGATGGGGTGATTCATACACATAACAAAAAAACTTATAAGTTCATTAGTAGCAGTAACAACAATCATTCTACCAGATAAGAGGGTCAATGGTAAATTAAAATGCTTCACACAATGTTCAGATATGAATGAATGAGTGGCTCTAGAATCATATAGCACATTCAAAAGTACTTCACCTATAAAGCATGTACCTTGCACCAGGTCATTCTCTTATGCAACCTCTGCTCTATTCATGGTGAAGACTCTAGCATTGCCTCTACCCTTACCTACAGTAACATTCCGCAACCCTTGTTGAGCATTACCACTGCCTTAACGGTTCAGATTTACCACTCTGGTATTATTAACTGATGCACTAGCAGCTGATCCTCCATTTCCACAACCTGCCACTACTAGAAAATAGTTAACGGTTACTACACATTAGCGAATGAACATGGCCGTCACTAACTAGTGACCCTATTAGCGATGACTACATGAAAATGGACCACATTTGTAACCACATCAGCGACCACAAACTCTACGTCGCTAAAATTTGCAAAATCCCATCGCTAATTCCGTCTCTAACTAAGAACCATCGCTGATCTGGTCGCTATAGTTTACCTCCCTTCATTTTTTGGGTTCCCTCCAAAGTTTTTATTGGCGCCAATAGCTAGTGACGGTTGGATACCATCGCTAAAGTTAGACGCCAACAAAAATTTGGAGGGAACCCAAAAAAATGGAGGAAGGTAACCTGGTTGTGACGGTGACCAACCGTCGCTAGGTTACATAAACCTAGCGACCAGGAATGCATTCGTTGCTATCTCTAGGTGAATGGAAGGAAGCCATGAAATGATGAGAGGTAAAATATAGCGACGGTGGTAGCCGTCGCTTTATGTAGATATGTAGCAACAATTTAAACTGTTGCAGACTTGGAGGGATTCTAGAGACGGGATTCTTTTGTAGCTAATGTGGGCGAATTAGGGACGGATATTGCTTCCGTCGCCAATGTGTTTCATATTAGCGACCATGTGTCGTATTTCGTCGCTTTATCTCCTGCCAGGTGGCTTTTTAGTGACATTCGTAGCGATGAGTTTAATCTATCGCTAAGTCATAAATTTATTTCAGACAGCCCCTTTTACCCAATCATTTGCCCTAAAACAAACTTCCCTCCCTCCCCTCATCTTTCTCCCTCCCTCTGACTCCTTTCATCTCTGACCATCTCCCTCTCTACCTCTTCATCCCTCCCCCTCTCTGACTCCCTCCGTTCCTGCCCATCTCCACTCCTGTTTCTTCTTCTCTATGTGTGCCTCCATAAGTTCCCCTCTCCCGATAAGTTTTTCCCTCTTCTTTGATGACCCTCTTATCGGATGATCGCTTCCCTTTCTCAGTTCTCAGTCTTCTGTCTCGTCTCTATGGAGGACATCATCTACGAGGCACGGTGTGTGGCTTTCATTTGTCTTCTCCGTCGGCTTTATCGTGCGCCACTGCAGGTAATAGTCATTATAGTTCCCTTTATTTTTCTTGGTTTGTTTATGTTGGCTTGCCTGTTATCACTATGTTGAATGTGTATATTGCTTGTTGTCGTTGTGGAAATTTTGTTATTCATTATGGAAATGTTGGTTGTTGTAATGATTTTATTTTTTAATATTAATACTAATGTTTATGCCTGCATTGTTAGCCTAACCTATATACAGAAAATTGGTGTAAAATAACCAAATACTATTGCATAAGGTGTGGATAATGCTTTCTCTCTCTGTCTCTCTCTTTTTGTTTCTTTCTTGGTTTCTGATATCTTTGTTGTTTTAAGGTTCTTTTGTTTCATAATGTGTTTCTTACATTATTGAGGCATTATCTTCCTATGTGTATATTTGGTTGGTGCCAGCATGAAGTTAACGTGGTTTACCATTATCTGGCACTGAATGTAATCCTGAGATGATGAAGTTATTGTTGTTTGGTCACAGATGAGGCATTTGAGTGGTATGAGGCACTTCTAGTTTAAGATTCATTACTAAATGCCTTCAACAGAAATCCATTATTCTTTGTCCCCTGAAATAATGTTAATATAGAAATCTACATCACTGGTAGTGGTAGATAGAGAGAGAGAGAGAGAGAGAGAGAGAGAGTGAGTGAGAGAGAGAGTAAAAGCTGTTGAATAGAAGGTGGTCCAAATGTGAAAATTTTAATTAGCTTGTGGTCCAAATATGGGAAGAGTGGTGTACATATTACCTTACATTTTCAATCATGACAAAATGCACATACTATTTAAAACAAGTCTTAGTAATTATATTATATTATAGATGTGTAAACTTGAGCACAATAAGAAATCAAACCTAGATTTTTTTTTTTAGTGAAAATTGCTTCAAGATTGTTAAGAAATCTAGATGAGTGCTTTTAAATGAAAAGCTTTTTTTTTAATTTCTCATCATGTTCAAAATTGCTTAGTTAAACTCTTATATTATATTGTTATTAGTTATTAATTATTAATATAATAATAATTGTGTGTATGTTTTCTATACATGACATGTTTAAGGCTTTAAGCATGTGACTTCACTGGCGTGGTTAGATCATTGTTACCTCCTTATGTGTGTGTGTAGGGATAAGGTTTGAGAATATCAATTGTGGATGGTTCTTTTTCCTAAAATATTACTATTTGGTGGATTTTCAGCTTGTTATGAACCTTATGTGATGACAAAATGTCATCTATCATATGCATGTGGTGTGTGTATGTATGTATTCAACTAAAAAGTATGAAACATGTTTGGACAATTAATATTAATTTGGATGTGCCTCCAGTTAGCCATGTTGCTGAGGCCTTTATATAGCGTTGAATTTTCTACTCTATAAATAAAAGCTTTTTTGCATCTGAAATGAATAAAATTTAATGATTTTCCTATCCCTCAACAGATTCATAGATCTAAACTTCTGGCAATTAATGAATAAGCTCTAAGTATAGGTCATACATTTTAGTCTCTGGTGTTTTAAAAATCTCAATTTAGTTTTGGATATTACAAAATGTCATTTGCTTTGGGGTTTTTAATTTTATTTTTCATCACTTTATACAAAAAATTACTAAATCGAATGTGGTTTTTTAAGATCACCAAGACTAATATGTCCAATTTATTAATTCTGATTGTGTGCCTGGTAGATAATGTACAAGGTTCCTTTGTTTTGGGAGGAGGCATGTAATTTGGCTTTGGAGTTTGGATCTATTTGATTGAAGCCATGCTTAGAACATAAATAATTTTTGTCACATCATGGTGCACAATATGCATCTATGTTAAATACTTCTGCTGTGAGCTTCCGACTTCCTGGTGTGATTTATAATTTTGTGATATGAATCTTGCATTCATACACTGGATGTGGCTTGATTATATGTTTTGGTCTAAAGGGTTCAGTGGTCTCCCGATCATGTTTTTTCATAACATGAATAATTTCCCCTTTTTTATAAGCTAAGCAATCTATTTCCATTCAATGCAAGTATATATCATCTGAATTGGTCTCATATATTATCATAACTATTGGTGAAGTTAAGTTTTACCTTCACAAGGTATTTTACCGTTTGTCCCTTTCAGTATCTTTGTTATATTGTCATCTTAAATATGAAAATTCATGTTATTTATATAGGGGATAAGTACAATGAGTCAATGACCACCCCTGATGTCTCTGTTAGTTACAGCAAAATCCTCCTTGCTTGGAGAATTGTACTTACTTCCCTCGCCTTGATATTTTCAAGGGTACTTTGTTGTCTGATAAGTGTTTTACAACACTATTTTTCACTGTTTAATTTATTTAAAATTTTAAGTTTATTATATCATTTTTTCCTGAATTTCATAGTTTCTGCTTTCTTTTCACCGTTTCTGTTCAAGTGTTGTGTATTATATGAATTAATTTAAATAGAACGTTTAAAAAGTATTTTTTTTAGAATTGGAAAAATTATGATGGATGAGTGCTAAAATTTAGTACTTTAAAATGTCAAGAACTTAAATCATAATTCCATTTCTATAAAAATTAATTTTTGAATATTCTATTTAAATTAATTAAAGTGTGTGTTTCTCTAAAATGTAAAATAAATTTGATTCACCTCCTCCATTAGCTTTCACGTTAATTGCTTCTAAATTGGCAAGCATATTAACGTGAAAATGGGTATGGAATTAATGTCTTTGTGCAACTTGTTTCATGAAAAGAATAAGCAAATTTCCAATTTAGCAAGCCTCCTACGTGAAAATACATAGCTGAAGGAAGTCTTTATGCAATTTGAAATGGACCCATTTTTTTATTTTGTTGAGTGGTCACTTCATGGTACAGCACATGTCTCCTACCAAATGAATACTTTATTCATTTTTTGTGCAGCCCATGAAGCATGCCAGCGTGAAAGGCTAAGTGTTTTAGGCTAAGTGATGAATTTTTATAATACAATGCAGGACCCACAGGCTAAAAGAAATAGTGCCTAATATTTTAATGAAACCAAACTTCCATTCTCTCAAGCTTTCATGTGAAAAGCTCTCCAAAGCAAGGATTCATGCCCATTATTTTATTCAATCCTTTGTCCATTGGCCAAAGGCACCACACGGTCAACAAGCAAGGTTCCATGTGCTTATTATTTTAAGCAAAAGTCATGCTCCATTTTTCCTACAAGGTCCACACGGTCAAGACACTAGGAAAATGCCAAAGTTTATACATCATTTAGCCATCCATGACTTTACATGCATCCATGATAAAAAGCTTCAACTTTCTACAAGCTTTGAATGTGAAAGCTGATGGGAAACAAGGCAATATGTTAAATTTATTCTTTAATTAATTGTAAGGCCCACAATGATTCTTTCTTTGATTAATTAACAAATCCAGGTGAATTTATTGGGCTTTTTGGAGAAACCCGTAAGTCTTTATTTTTACCATGTGTTGTATGTTTTACTTTTCTTCCATCATGTGTATGAATTTGAATTATATCATGAGTAACTAAATTTTTATCTTGGGATGAAGGGGGTGTGACAGTATTTTATGTTAATGTTATTTTGACTTTGAATTAAATAAATTTCTATTTTCCGTTTAGTTCAAATTATGCTCAATGCTCTTAGTGATTCCTAACAAGAACCTAAGTGATAAAACTGTATACTTGCGGGTATATTAGAAAGTTTAAGTAATTAATAGAATCGAGAGATTTATTGTTACTAGAAAGCTTTTGAACTAAACCTAAGGTTTTGAAATACTTTTTGTGACCTCGGTAAAACCATGAAAGTAATCAAAAATCTTTTAAGGAATAAAAAGAGATTTTCATAAAACAGTAAAGGGCCTATCTTAGGGATTGAACGTGGTTCTCCATACGTTAGGTACATTAATAGGATTCTGAGAGGAGCATATTAATTAGCTCAAGGAAAATCTGCCTTGGAAAACTTAATTTGATTCTTATTTATGAAAAGTTAAAATTATTAGCATAAAATAAAGTCTTGATCCCCCAGAATCCCAAGATAATCTTAACTCTAATTTTTTTTAGTGTCTAGAAAATTTTGCTTTTATTTTGTGTAAACTTTGTTTTGAGTTTTATTTTATAAAAACTTAAAATATCAAACTGTGTGGATAATTAAATTTAAATATGTTGGTACTTTGAAAACAGTCCCTGTGGGTACGATAATCTTTTATATTACACGACCTAACCCATGCGCTTGCGGGCCCTGTCATTGTCCCTGTATATGGGCAAAAGAATGTGTAACTTCTTTTACAAAAAGGGTGTCTAAGTGTAAGAAGTTTAAGCATAGTACATAAAATGAGGTAGGTGTAATTTTTCAAACAATAAGGATGTGAGTGAGAAGTGACTTTAATTATCCCTTTAATGGAATTATTTTGGTAGTGGCATATGTTTTTAGTAACAACAACTTTTTAGGTCTCTATTGTATAACTTGCAAGTTTTAGTTATTTTGAACTATTATTGTGATGGCACTGCTGTGATGACTATAATTATTCATTTATTTGTTGGGTTAATCAAAATATTAGAACCAGTTTTTGACTTGGTTTTGAATTGGTCCTTATATAGGAAAAAATAGAAACTAGTTATTAGCAAAACTAACTTTGAACTAGACAATCAGAATTGGTTTTTGAATTGTTTAATGAAATATGAACCAAATCAGAAATTCCTATTATTGCTTAAAAAAATTGCACAAAAATAGAAGATATTATTTGTATCTAGAAGTATTCTGAAGCAAACTTGTAAGAAGCAGAAAATATAGTGTGTCAATTATGTAACAAACTCAGCAGTTTCAATTGATAATACTTGATTATATTGTGTTTGGCTGGAGTAACTTCTAAATTGTACCTAGTACCTATGTTGTGCTTGTTTGCAACCTAGTAGGTGTGTATGTATTTATTTTTTTCAACTTAATAGATAGGTTTACCTTATTTTAACTTGTTTTATCCCATAAATAAAATATTCCAGATTAAGTTGATTTTGTTACTTTTTTTAAGAAATCAATTTCAACTTAATTCATAGGTTTACATTGGGTCTGGCTCCTTAGGTTAGAACTATAATTTGGTATATAATGGCTTAGAACTATGATTTGAAATTGTGTGCCTGTTGCTAAAAAATTTGGCTTTGTTAAGTCTTTGGTCCATTACTTTTGTCGCGGTTAGGATTTAGTAGAAATAATTTCCTTTAGCATTGGCAGATCCTCCAAAATGAGTTTTTTATGCCAAATGATGAGAGGGGATAATTAGAACCAAATATTGCCTTAACTGACTTACAATTTCGCACTTGCAACTCTTTCAACTTACTTATTACCAAATGAAGTAAATAAAAGGGTAGTACTTCATTTCATAAAAAATCACAGCCTTCCACAACCAAACATATTAAATTGTTGAAATAACAAATTAATCTTTTTCATATCCTTTTTCAATTACTTTTGGATGAAACCATATCCTTTCGTTAGAGTAGAATTCTTCACATCTATATGATCCTAGACATGCCAAAATGAAACAAATTAATCTGTTACTCTGGAGTGTTTTTACTTTTTCTAAATTAAAGTATTTTATTTTATTAATTTCTCTTTTATAATTTGTTTTGTTTTACCTCATTTGAAGCATCCACTTTCCTGTAGTACTCTGTTTCTAGAAGTGTATTGGATTATTAAAAATAAATCATGTAACATCCCAGTTTTGAAGTTAGATACCGAATAAAAATTAAATAATAAGAAAAATTGAAAGTAAAGAATTAGTTGTTAATCATAACCAATATAGCCTGAGAGTTAATGACAAGTTAATTGGACTTAATTGATGGGATGTGGTTGTCTGTGATTGGCGGAAGGTGTGAGTGGTCTGCGACTCACTCTTTCCCATCCCACTCCTTTCCCCCTCGCATGCGTATATAGGTGCGTATTCAGTATCACCGTGGGTGCAAACAACTTCTCCCACTACTCCATTCTCTCTTTTCTTCTTCGTCTCCATCTTCTTTCCTTTCCCCTGTTTCTATCTGTCACGACGACAGTGCGGGAAGAAGGTCAGAGCCCCGGCAGGTGAAGGACGATCGTAAAGCAGAGGAAGAACAACACCCCAACCCCGAGCCAAGTGCAGAGTGCGACGGAGTGGAGAAAGGCTGAACGAATCAGTAGAGGGGCGTCAGATTCAACGTCAAAGAGCAGAAAAGCTTCTTGAAGTCCCTTTCGTAAGTAGGGGGTGCTTGCATGTTAAATGCATGGTCCACGAACGGTACCGGATGAATGTTCTGCTTGAGTGTATGTGCATGTGTTTGTGATGATTGGATCCTATGCATGATTGGAGATTCTGGATTCCATGTGTTTTATAGTGGTTGAACAATAAATGCTTGTGATCTAGATGGTGGTAAAGTAGTATGTTAGTATTGATAATAACGAATGATATGCATGGTTCTATCCTTGTTAACGCTGTGAGAATATGAATGTGTGCTTGTTAGTTGATTTGTCAGATGCTATTACTTGATTACTGATGGTTGAACATATTGGTGTAAATAATAAAAGCAAATAAAGGTTGCATCGAATCTGTTCCTACTTAATGGTTACGAAGGAGGTATCGGTGGTGTAATGACGCTTGTTGGTAGATGCATTTAGCTGCATGTGTAAGAGTGGGGCGACCCGTGGAAGGTCAAGAGCCCCGAGGGAATGACTTCCAGTTACAGACCCCGGCTAGATTCCGAAGGAGCTCGTGGTAGCTGTAGGAGCTAGAGAAGAGTCTCGAGACGCCAATGGGAGACCGGTACCACGCGGGAAGAGCTGAAGGACGAGGGGCCAGGGGAGGGGAAAACTGTAACTAAAAGTTATCACTCGAGTCGGATCCGCAGGCATGCATGTAGATATGAGGTTGATTAGAGTAGTACGTATAACGTGTGTGGAGTGTTATGAATGGTTTCCGAGGGTGGGGAATACCTGTATATGTTGTCTGTGTGTCTTAAATGTCATTTTGCAGTGTCTAACTTTAATTAATTTGGAAACGATTGAATGGATGTGAATGTGCATGCTGACACTGATGCCAAGTCCTTGATTGTCATTTTACATGTAAAAGCTCACCCCTGTAGTGGCTACACTTTCAGTGAACATCTCTCGGAAAGAAGGATGAAGGAGGAGCGAGTATAGGACAATGAATCAGAGCGCTATTGGAACATATATCTACATGTGTATATGTGTATATGTGTATATGTATAAATACTGTGTATAACGTTTTGTTAAGCCTTGGCCGACTCGTGTTTTGGTTGTAGTTCTTACGTTAAAACTTGACAGCTTTTGGGTAACAAAAGTCATGATGAAGTTTTTGTAATTATATGAATGTTTTCGTTTATACAAGTATATGTTGTGTGTTCTTCTATGCTGTAAGTGAGGTTGAGCGGTGAAGAGGACTGTATGAGGATGTCTTATGAGCGTAGGGTAATTATAATCTGTATGATTAAATGGTGGTATGTTGGGTGAGTCAGTCGCTAGCTTCCGAATGATTATAGGCCTGAGGATTTCCGAGTAAATATAAGTATGAAATCCCGAGTGAGGAAGAGTTGATATTTCCGAGTGAAAACCTCGAGTGATTCCCTTCTGAGAGAGGAGTTCGAATGGTGGTTTAGAGTGGATTGGATTTTAAGTTTAAGGTATCGATAACCGAGTGAAAGATGGGAAGTCCGAGTGAGAAGGAGTTCTGGAACCCGAGTGGGATAACCCTCACTTCCCGAGTAGAGTATGAGTGTCGCTGTATGGATAAATTTGGAGGGCTAAGTTATGGAGTTCCGAACGACTAGAACGGTTCGCCCAAGTGTGAGGACTTGCGCTGAAGCGAGTAGGTGTCAGTGTGGAACACCGCCCAAATACCCTTCCCTCCGTTGTTACGTTAATGCATCCCAGATAACGGTGTTGACCCCTACTTGGGCGTTGTGGTTGAGTCCGCCCAAACGTTGTCATACCCAGTTGAATTGGGCGGAATGAGTTCAGGTCCCCCTTTCCTCCAAACTAATACACATGTGCATCTCCCTTCCCTTACCTGTTTCCCTATGCTGAACACCTAGTATTTCTTTGAGGAAGGGTTAGTCCCGTAGAAACGAGTGAAGACCAGTATGGGGTTTCTTTTGTGAATTCCCTCCATCCGCTGTTGCATGGCCATACCCCGCCTAGGCGGTATCAGATCTTGCCTGAGTGAGCCAACGATGTTGTGTAATCCGCCCAGGCGCTAGTGTGTTACATTAAACCAAATGAACCGGTTCCAGTCTTAGCTTTTCTGTCATTTGCCATATGTGTGTGAATGCTCTCTATTTTCCCTTGCCTTCCTTTTCCCTTCTATGTTGAATAAGTTGTGGCTGTTTTTGTAAAAAATAAAAAAATAAAAAAATTCCCTCATTATTTTGGAATTATCATTTGCAAAGATTAGGGTGTTACATTTTGGTATCAGAGCAGACCGAAAGGTCCAAGGCCAAGGTATGCTTACCGAGTGTAAGCGGTTGTGTGTTTTCTGACTAAATGGTCATAATTGTTGTGATGTTAGTTGAACCTGATTGATATTGGCTTGAGGATAGGAGGTTGTTTCCTCCTGGTCCGATTGTGTGTGTAACCTGGAAGAATGATATAACGTGCTAAGCTATTGAATGTTAGACTGAGAACCCGATCGGTAGTAAGTGGCTCGGTATACTTATCCTCGAATGTCGATTTCAGGATAAGGAATGGCGCATCGCCAAAGTATGGAGGCTATAGCCACAGCATTCCAACGCTTTGCAGACGTGTTTGAAAGGCAGGGCCAGACTCGAGCTGAGGATGGCCACGTGCTGGACCGCTTCCTGAAGAGGAAGCCGAGTGAGTTTCAGGGAGGACGTAATCCGGAGGCAGCTTTTAAATGGACTCAGGAACTGGAGAGGATTTTTGGGGGTCTTCGTTGTACCGAGGCCCAAAAGGTAGAATGTGCAGTATATATGCTGCGAGATGAAGCGGAGAACTGGTGGAAGATAGCCAGAAGCCGATTCCCTGATGATGAAGCTCAGCTGACATGGAACAATTTTAAGACATGCTTCTTAGAGAAATACTTCCCCGACACAGTGAGGAGTCGGAAGGAGCTGGAGTTTATGGAGTTGAAGCAAGGCTCCATGACTGTGGAAGAATACGCGATGAGATTCGAGGAGTTGTGCCTATTCTACCCACCCTTCCAACAACCTGGGACGGAGAGCTCGAAGTGCCTTAAGTTTGAGAATGGATTAAGATCAGATATTAAGAGGGCCTGCAGATACCATGAGATACGGAGTTTCCCTGCATTGGTGAATAAATGTAGGATATTTGAAGAAGATGACAAGGCCCACTCGGGCCAGAGCAGCAGAGCCAACCAGTATCTGAGGCCTCAGCAGTCACGTTTCAAGAGGCCAGGGAACGTAGGAAGAAATGAACCCTTCACTAGATATCAGGGTCGTGGTGACCGAGGGAGACAGATGAGTGGACGACCCAGGTACGGTAAGTGCTTTAAATGTGGTGGCGACCACTTTGCTCAGAGTTGCAACGATACCGATGTTAAGTGTTTTCACTGCGGGAATAGGGGACACATTCGCCCTGACTGCCCCCAACTCCGTCAAACAAATGCTAGTGTGCGTCAAGGAGGGTTCCAGGTAAAGAGCAATAGGAATGATGGACAAAACTCACGGGGCGGAAACAACAGAGCTAGAGGGAATATGATGGTTGCCCCAAATATCAGGAGGAGAGACACTGACCCACCAGCCACTGGAAGAGTCTACGCCATCAACGCAGAAGAAGTCGCACAAGCAAATGACTTGGTACAATGTAAGTGCTCACTCGGTAGATACACACTTAGTGTAGTTTTTGATTCTGGAGCTACCCACTCCTTCATAGCTGATGAGTGTGTGAAGCGTTTGAAGTTACCGACTGTGTCTATGAATCGGACTTTAGAAGTGGCCAGCCCGACTGGCACTAATGTGTCCACATCGTCAATGTGCAAAAACGTAATGTTTGCATTATATGATCGGAGTTTCACCTTCGATCTGGTTTGCATGCCCCTAAAGGGTCTTGACATCGTGCTCGGAATAGATTGGCTTTCAGCCAATAAAGTGTTAGTAGATTACAGAAACCGAAGGATAATTTTCCCAAGACAGCACCATGAGGACTGCGCAGCACAAGGTATAACTCAACTATTCATGATGCTTTGTCTAACCGAGGGCGAGAGTAACATCCGAGTGAACGAAATTCCGATTGTCTGTGAATTCCCAGAGGTGTTCCCTGAGGACGTACCGAGTGTCCCTCCCAATAGAGAAATCGAGTTCTCTATAGACTTGATCCCTGGAGCCGAGCCAGTCTCCAGTGCACCCTATAGAATATCCTCAACTGAATTAGCTGAGCTGAAGAAGCAAGTGGATGAGTTACTCGGAAAACAGTTCATTAGACCGAGTGTATCACCTTGGGGCGCACCGGTACTACTTGTTAAGAAGAAGGATGGCAGCATGAGACTTTGCATAGATTACCGACAGTTAAACAAACTCACAATTAAGAATCGGTATCCACTACCCAGAATTGATGATTTAATTGACCAACTGCGTGGAGCCTCAGTCTTCTCAAAAATTGACCTACGATCGGGATATCACCAAATCCGAGTGAAGGACTCGGATATTCCAAAAACTGCCTTTAGGACTCGGTATGGCCACTACGAGTATGTAGTGATGCCGTTCGGTGTGACAAACGCCCCTGCTGTCTTCATGAATTACATGAACAGCATATTCCACCCCTATTTAGATCGATTCGTAGTTGTTTTCATTGATGACATCCTAATCTATTCTAAGACTTCCGAGGAGCATGAAGAACACCTCCGAGCGGTACTCCAAGTGTTAAGGGAGAAGCAGTTGTTCGCGAAGCTTTCAAAGTGCGAATTCTAGATGAATAAGATCCACTTCCTCGGACATGTAATTTCCGAGCAAGGAGTCTCGGTGGACCCTTCGAAGGTGACAGCTATAATGGCATGGGAGAGACCCAAGTCGGTCTCGGAAATAAGGAGTTTTATGGGCCTGGCAGGTTACTATAGAAGGTTCATTGAAGGTTTTTCTAAGCTGGCGTTACCACTAACTAAGTTGACTCGGAAAAGCATTCCCTTCGTGTGGAGTTCAGAGTGCGAGAGCAGCTTCCGAGAGCTGAAGAACAAGTTGACGATTGCGCCAGTGCTGGCATTACCCGACTTACAAGAAAGCTTTGTAGTTTATTGTGATGCATCAGGACTCGGATTAGGATGCGTGCTCATGCAGAAAGATCGGGTGATAGCGTATGCCTCTCGGCAATTGAGACCTCACGAGCAGCATTATCCGACCCATGATTTGGAGCTGGCAGCTGTGGTGTTCGCACTAAAAATATGGAGGCACTACTTGTACGGGTCCCGGTTTGAAGTATACAGTGACCACAAGAGCCTCAAATACCTATTCGACCAGAAAGAGCTGAACATGAGGCAGAGAAGATGGATTGAGTTTTTAAAAGATTACGATTTCGAGCTAAAATACCATCCCGGAAAGGCAAATGTCGTGGCCGACGCGTTGAGTCGGAAATCCCTCCACATGGCAGCAATGATGGTAAAAGAAGTAGAGTTGTTGGAACGGTTCCGAGACATGAACTTGTATGTTGACACCCCCTCCTCTCGGAATATGACAATCGGTACATTGAGGATCGCTAATGAGTTCTTGAAGTCCGTGTAGGAGCAGCAACAGTTAGACTCCTACTTAACCAAAATGAAGGAAACTCAGGCCAAAGGAAAGGATTTATCCTTGACCGTGGGATCAGATGGGATCTTCCGGGTGAGAGACAGAATATACATACCGAGCAGAGGAGAATTAAGGAGAGTGGTGCTTGATGAAGCCCACAAAAGCCTATTCAGTATTCACCCGGGAACCACGAAAATGTACCATGACCTGAAGAAACAGTTCTGGTGGCCCGGACTAAAGAGGGATGTGGCAGAATACGTAGCTCGGTGTATTACGTGCCAAAAATCAAAAGTGGAGCACCAGAAACCGTACGGTGCAATGCAGCCCCTGGAGATTCCCATGTGGAAATGGGACTCGATTGCTATGGATTTTGTCATGGGATTGCCCACAAACCGAGCGGGCCATGATGCGATTTGGGTCATTGTTGATCGACTGACGAAGAGTGCACACTTCCTGCCTGTGAACATGAAGTACCCGATGCATAAATTGGCACGGATTTACGTTCATGAGATTATCCAACTGCATGGCATACCAACTTCCATCGTATCGGATAGAGATCCGAGGTTCACGTCCTGGTTTTGGACCAGCCTGCATCAAGAAATGGGCACCAAACTTTGGCTTAGTTCTGCCTACCACCCCCAATCGGATGGACAATCCGAGCGGACGATTCAAAGTTTAGAAGACTTATTAAGGGCGTGTGTGTTAGAGCACGGAGGAGATTGGGAGCAGTACCTCCCCTTGATTGAGTTTACGTACAATAACAGCCATCATAACAGCATTGGCATGGCACCCTATGAAGCACTATATGGACGAAGATGCCGAACCCCACTTTGCTGGTCGAAAACGGGTGAGAGTCTGCTATTGGGACCAGACATTGTGAAGCAAACCACAGAGCGGATCCGAGTGATACAGGGAAAAATGAAGGCATCTCAAGACAGGCAGAAGAGTTACCATGACAAACGCACCAAACCATTGGAATTTTCAGTCGGAGACAGAGTGTTTTTGAGGACTTCTCCGAATAAAGGAGTTGGACGAGCCTTGAAAGGCGGAAAGTTAAGCCCTCGATACATTGGACCTTATGAGGTGTTGGAACGAGTCGGCACCATGGCATACCGAATAGCATTACCGATCCACTTATCCCGATTGCACAACGTATTTCATGTGTCGCAACTAAGGAAGTATCTACATGACCCCAGTCACACAATGCCTGACGATGAAGTGGAAGTCAAGGAAGACCTGACCACCGTGACTACACCGATCAGAATCATGGACCGATCGGTGAAGCGTTTGAGAAACAAAAACGTACAGCTGGTAGAAGTGGAGTGGCAACAAGGCAAGACTACCTCTCGTACCTGGGAACGCGAAGACACCATGAGGCAGCAGTACCCCGAGTTGTTTGCTAAGGTGAGTTACCGATTAAATTTTGAGGACGAAATTCTTTTGAGTGGGGGAGAACTGTAACATCCCAGTTTTGAAGTTAGATACCGAATAAAAATTAAATAATAAGAAAAATTGAAAGTAAAGAATTAGTTGTTAATCATAACCAATATAGCCTGAGAGTTAATGACAAGTTAATTGGACTTAATTGATGGGATATGGCTGTCTGTGATTGGCGGAAGGTGTGAGTGATCTGCGACTCACTCTTTCCCATCCCACTTCTTTCCCCCTCGCATGCGTATATAGGTGCATATTCAGTATCACCGTGGGTGCAAACAACTTCTCCCACTACTCCATTCTCTCTTTTCTTCTTCGTCTCCATCTTCTTTCCTTTCCCCTATTTCTATCCGTCACGACGACAGTGCGGGAAGAAGGTCAGAGCCCGGCAGGTGAAGGACGATCGTAAAGCAGAGGAAGAACAACACCTCAACCCCGAGCCAAGTGCAGAGTGCGACGGAGTGGAGAAAGGCTGAACGAATCAGTAGAGGGGCGTCAGATTCAACGTCAAAGAGCAGAAAAGCTTCTTGAAGTCCCTTTCGTAAGTAGGGGGTGCTTGCATGTTAAATGCATGGTCCACGAACGGTACCGGATGAATGTTCTGCTTGAGTGTATGTGCATGTGTTTGTGATGATTGGATCCTATGCATGATTGGAGATTCTGGATTCCGTGTGTTTTACAGTGGTTGAACAATAAATGCTTGTGATCTAGATGGTGGTAAAGTAGTATGTTAGTATTGATAATAACGAATGATATGCATGGTTCTATCCTTGTTAACGCTGTGAGAATATGAATGTGTGCTTGTTAGTTGATTTGTCAGATGCTATTACTTGATTGCTGATGGTTGAACATATTGGTGTAAATAATAAAAGCGAATAAAGGTTGCATCGAATCTGTTCCTACTTAATGGTTACGAAGGAGGTATCGGTGGTGTAATGACGCTTGTTGGTAGATGCATTTAGCTGCATGTGTAAGAGTGGGGCGACCCGTGGAAGGTCAAGAGCCCCGAGGGAATGACTTCCAGTTACAGACCCCGGCTAGATTCCGAAGGAGCTCGTGGTAGCCGTAGGAGCTAGAGAAGAGTCTCGAGACGCCAATGGGAGGCCGGTACCACGCGGGAAGAGCTGAAGGACGAGGGGCCAGGGGAGGGGAAAACTGTAACTGAAAGTCATCACTCGAGTCGGATCCGCAGGCATGCATGTAGATATGAGGTTGATTAGAGTAGTACGTATAACGTGTGTGGAGTGTTATGAATGGTTTCCGAGGGTGGGGAATACCTGTATGTGTTGTCTGTGTGTCTTAAATGTCATTTTGCAGTGTCTAACTTTAATTAATTTGAAAACGATTGAATGGATGTGAATGTGCATGCTGACACTGATGCTGAGTCCTTGATTGTCATTTTACATGTAAAAGCTCACCCCTGCAGTGGCTACACTTTCAGTGAACATCTCTCGGAAAGAAGGATGAAGGAGGAGCGAGTGCAGGACAATGAATCAGAGCGCTATTGGAACATATATCTACATGTGTATATGTGTATATGTGTATATGTATAAATACTGTGTATAACGTTTTGTTAAGCCTTGGCCAGCTCGTGTTTTGGTTGTAGTTCTTACGTTAAAACTTGACAGCTTTGGGTAACAAAAGTCATGATGAAGTTTTTGTAATTATATGAATGTTTTCGTTTATACAAGTATATGTTGTGTGTTCTTCTATGCTGTAAGTGAGGTTGAGCAGTGAAGAGGACTGTATGAGGATGTCTTATGAGCGTAGGGTAATTATAATCTGTGTGATTAAATGGTGGTATGCCGGGTGAGTCATTCGCTAGCTTCCGAATGATTATAGGCCTGAGGATTTCTGAGTAAATGTAAGTATGAAATCCCGAGTGAGGAAGAGTTGATATTTCTGAGTGAAAACCTCGAGTGATTCCCTTCTGAGAGAGGAGTTCGAATGGTGGTTTAGAGTGGATTGGATTTTAAGTTTAAGGTATCGATAACCGAGTGAAAGATGGGAAGTCCGAGTGAGAAGGAGTTCTGGAACCCGAGTGGGATAACCCTCACTTCCCGAGTAGAGTATGAGTGTCGCTGTATGGATAAATTTGGAGGGCTAAGTTATGGAGTTCCGAACGACTAGAACGGTTCGCCCAAGTGTGAGGACTTGCGCTGAAGCGAGTAGGTGTCAGTGTGGAACACCGCCCAAATACCCTTCCCTCCGTTGTTACGTTAATGCATCCCAGATAACGGTGTTGACCCCTACTTGGGCGTTGTGGTTGAGTCCGCCCAGACGTTGTCATACCCAGTTGAATTGGGCGGAATGAGTTCAGGTCCCCCTTTCCTCCAAACTAATACACATGTGCATCTCCCTTCCCTTACCTGTTTCCCTATGCTGAACACCTAGTATTTCTTTGAGGAAGGGTTAGTCCCGTAGAAACGAGTGAAGACCGGTATGGGGTTTCTTTTGTGAATTCCCTCTCCAACCGCTGTTGCATGGCCATACCCCGCCTAGGCGGTATCAGATCTCGCCTGAGCGAGCCAACGATGTTGTGTAATCCGCCCAGGCGCTAGTGTGTTACATTAAACCAAATGAACCGGTTCCAGTCTTAGCTTTTCTGTCATTTGCCATATGTGTGTGAATGCTCTCTATTTTCCCTTGCCTACCTCTTCCCTTCTATGTTGAATAAGTTGTGGCTGTTTTTGTAAAAAAAAAAAAATTCCCTCATTGTTTTGGAATTATCATTTGCAAAGATTAGGGTGTTACAAATCATGCAAATAAAACATGTTAAATGTAAAATTTTAAAAAAAGATCTATTTTTTCATCATTTAAAAAATTATAAAAACTTAAAGAAATGGGTTGTGTATGACAAATAAAAATTACCACATTCTGATAATGGCTTTAAATTCAGTCAATCCTGTTAGCCAATCCATGCCTAAAACCAGGTCTGTCCCTCCTAACTCAAGCAAATAAAAATTTTATTGCACTTGTAAATCCTGCAAGTAAAACTTTATAGCCTTGCAGTACCCCTGGCTATTCACCTTATGGCCATCACCAACCTCCACCCAAAATTTAGTAGTTTGAATAATAGGGAGTTCAAGATTACTCCATTTAACTTAAATAGAAACAGAAACAAAAAATCCAATTTAGAAAATTAAATAATGAAATAAATTAAAAAGATAGAACAAGAGATATTATAACATAATATTCATATATTTAATTTACAAATAAGTCACATTACATTATAGAAACCAAATTTAATATATCATAAACAAATTTAAATGTATTTATCTTGTCTTGTCAAAATAATTTAGGTTTGATGAGAAACAACTAGTTTTCCTTTTATATTAAGCATCATCATCATCACCATTAGCCATTTTCTTATCTGCACTGGCCTTATAATTCTACCATGTACATTCACAGGGTTATTAATAAGACTCTACACCAAAATTTGATTATAATCTGCAAAACAATAGGAAAGTTATTAGAATATATTCTGTAATACAAAGTTGTACGTGTCCTTGAAAGGTTAAAACATATGCAGAATAATAAGAGAGCTCGGGAAAATCAAGATGATTGTTCTTTGGCTTTACCTTTTATTACTAATAGAATTTCATTGAAACAAGATGAGCATCCCTCAATACCTATTTTGTCACTGAATTTCCACCACCACACAAGCATCCCTCATCCCTCAATTTCATTAAAACATCATGCTTATCTAAATGAAACAAAAAGATGATGATTTGATAATTAGAGTTTCATGTGTTACTAACCATGTAGGTCTCTTAAGTCCTAGCAACATCATTAATTCTTCAGCAAATTGTAAACTTAGGTCATTTATTTATTAAGAGTAAAGGCATTTTTTGTGACTTGTCTATTTTTGTAATTGATGTAACAAAATTTATATAGGCTAAGACATAAGTAGAAAATTATGTATAATTAACCTTTAGAATGTTTTATAATGAAAATGTAGTCTCTACTGCCTCTCTCATGGACTCATTCTCACATCTATTTTCATATTTTCATTTCAACATAAAAAATTTATAACTATTAACCACTTCTTGGTTTGTCATGCAAACCAGTAAGGGTTCGGTGGTATCTATTCATCTCTCTTCACTTGTCTTCAACTTCATATTCACTCTCTTTTCCAGGTAATCTCCTAATACTAACTTTCTCGTGATGTGTGTTATATCTTTTAATGTGTATGCATGTTGATTATTTTTTATTAATGGAGAACAGAGCTCATTAGGAATTGGTGTTATATGCTAATAACGTGTCTTTTATGCATGTGTATTGTTGTTTGTTAGTGGAGAGCAGAGCTCACTAGGTTGTGGTGTTGTTTGCCTCAATTTCATATACAATGCGTAGAATATATATTGACCTGTACTGGAAAATCCTCTGTGTGTAACAGGACATTATAAAAAATTTGGAATTGTCTAGTTTATAGGGGAGACTTTGCCAAAATTTTGGTAGGCTCCCTGTTGTAGGGTACATAAAAAAACTACATTAAAAGTTAACATTATAGGTTTTAGTCGTGTCTGTACCCATTAGCTTCCCATTCAAGATTCAAGACAACTGACTGACATACCGTGTTGTGTTGGATCTTGAATTGTCCCAGTTGGACAGTTTGGGATGAATTTGTAACCAGTAGGGCGTAACCCACTGCTATTATTTAGGATCCATCTTGTGTTGTTGATGTCCATTTCAAATTTTGGTTATTGTGTTTCATATTATCTTCGAGTGCATGTCTACATATGGTGTGAAACACCGCACGTATCTCTGTGTACTCGGGGACCAATGTGAAATGATGCCAAAATTCCAAATGGACATCAACAATTCAAGATAGACCGTATAGGATAGGGGCCCACCTACTTGCAACATCAAAGAGATAGAGAGCGATTCATGAACGATAGTCACATAATGTTTAAATTAAAGTAACTAGAACTCTACTTGTTAGATATCATGAATAAAGGTTCCCGCAAATCAGCGATGGATGTACAACCGGCTAGATTATAGTCAGCGAGTGACTAAGGAGTTTATGATAGGGCTGTTGGAGTTTATTTTTTTCACTATAACAAACTGGGTTTTGAAGTGACTCAGAAGATTCGTTATCCGTGCTCAAGGTGCAAATGCATGAGTTTTGAATACGCGGATGATGTGATATGCCACTTAAGTAAGAAAGGGTTTATGGAAAGATACTGTTGTTGGTACAACCATGATGAGCAGTTACCTCCAGGCCATCAGCCGTAACCGTGCAACAGTCTTACTATTAGGTCGGAGGGAACAGGGATACATACAACAACATGGAGTAGATGGTGATGGATCATGTTGGACCCTCTATTAGGCGTATGCTACAACATGATGACCAAGCAGGGAATGAGGATCACAATGTAGAGGATGATCCTAATCCAGAGGTGAAGAGATTTTATGATTTGTTAGTGACGGCTCAGACTCCATTGTGGGACAGGTGCGACAATCATACTAAATTATCCGCTTCCATAGCCGCTTTAAGCTGAAAGGTAGATTATAATCTTTCAGGAAGTTTTTTTAATAGGATGGTCGATCTGATGTGTTCCACCATGCCTAGTAATCATCAAATGTCATCAAACCTGTACCATGCTAAGAAAAGAGTGGCAAACCTGAGGTTGGGTTATGTGAAGATAAAGTGTTGTGTTGCCAGGTGTATGCTGTTCAAAAATGAGTTTTGCATACAAAAGTGTCACAAAAAGTGTACATTATAATGAGGAACGCTACAAAATTGTTAAAATGAGAGGGAAGGTAACTAGGACGACTAGGAAGAAATGTGGTACTTCCCCATAACACCGCGTCTTCAACGCCTGTACGCCTCATTGTCCACGTCAAAACACATATGTTGGCATGCTCTAAACCGAACACAAGAGGGTCTTCTGTGTCATCCTTCTGACGTGAAAGCATGGAAGTGTTTGGAAGAGCTATATCCAGACTTTTCAGGCAAACCGCACAATGTACGACTTGGCTTCTGTACTGATAGGTTCAACCCATTTGGTCAATATGAAAGAGCATGCTCTTGTTGTCCATTCATACTGACCCCATACAATCTGCCTCCTGATATGTATGTGAAGAAGGAGGTCATGTTTCTATCTGTACTGGTTCCAGGACCCAAAAATCCAAAGGCAAAAATAGAAGTGTTTTTGCAACCGTTGGTTGAAGAGTTGTCACAATTATGAAATGTCAGGGTGATGACATGTGATGCGTCTTTGAAGAACAATTTCATCATGCGGGCTATTTTGATGTGGACCATTAACGACTTTTCAGCGTATGGTATGCTTTCTGGATGGTCCACGTCTAGAAAGCTTGCTTGCCCTGTATGCATGGAACATATCGGGGGGAATCACTCCCTCTTATTGGCAAGACAAGTTTTTTTGACTGTCATAGAAAGTTTCTACCATTGGATCACCCATTCAGGAGAAATAAAACTTCTTTTAAAAAGAACAAGGTTGTGAATGAACCTCCACCCCGTAGGTTATCCGGTGCACGGGTTTAGCAGAGAGTCGAAGAGTATCAGTACATCTGGGATAAGAGTGTTAAGGAGTTTGCAGGTTATGGGAAGGAACACTACTGGGTGAAGCAGAGTATCTTATAAGATTTGCCATATTGGAAAGACTTGTTGTTAAGACACAACATTGATGTCATGCACCCTGAACAAAATGTTTTCATGAATATTTTTGACACAGTGACGGACATCAAAGGGAGAACAAAGGATAATGAGAAGAGTCATCTAGACCTTCCGATTTGGTGTTCTAGGAAGGAGTTGGAATTGAGGGATACAGGATGTAGAAGAATGTTTAAACCCCATACAAAATATGTTTTAACTAGACCTCAACAGATTACTGTGTGCATATGGATGAATGGGTTGACCCTACCTGACGAATTTGCTTCTAACTTGAGTAAATGTGTCGATATGAAGGAGGGCAGGGTGTTTGGAATGAAAAGTCATGATTGCCATATGTTTATGCAACAACTACTACCGTACGCATTTCATGCCTTGCCGAAACCTATTTGGAAACTGCTGGTTGAGTTGAGTCACTTCTTTAAGGAATTGACGACAACTTAGTTAACTGAGGAAAAACTTGTGAAGATGGATGAAAGTATCCTGGTCTTGATTTGTAAGATTTACAGAATCTTGGTTTTGGGAAAGGAATTCCCAAAGCCTAACATGAGCGTATAAATTGGGTTTAGACAAGTCTAGGACTTGATAATGAGTTTTAAGAGATGATGCCTTATGATGGTATATTAATAGCATGTATATGTATGTTTGTGATAGGATTGTGTTCCGGACGATGATGCGGAACGATCGAGGCAATCAGAGCACTTGGATTGCGGTTCTTCTCTCGTGGTAAGAGAGGAGTTTACATTTCAATTGCATGGGTGAAAAATTGTTAATTGTGTTTATGTGTGAACTCATGCAATGCCTTGCCATGAATGTATTAAATCTTTGAATTGATGAAGTGATGAATGATAGGCTTGGCAAATTGTTGAATTTTGGAAATTTTATATATATAGATATGAGATGGGGAAGAATGGTTAGTGGTCCCTTGATGGGAATTAATGCATTGTAATGAAAGACCCATATTGAAATGAATTATAGATGGTTTGGGTCATATTGTAGTTCACAAAGTGCATTTTTAATGCATAATCATGGAAGTGAAGGGGTCAAATAGAGTTTTATATGATTTTGATGGCATGGGATAGTCCCAATAACCCATATATGTAGTTTATGACTTGTAGGAATTGGAATGACAAACTTTAATAAGAATTGACCCTTAAGTTTCCCAAAAATGTTATAAATTGAGTTAAAGGCATTTATGTGCATAAGTCCCTCAATTATGAGAATTTTTGAGTGAGGCCGGCGGCCACGCGTTACAAATGATGTGTACTTATTATGGTCAAAATTTCGTAGCATTTGGAGTTCATATTAGAAAGTTAGGAGGGTTAGAAGTTGAAAAATCATACGTTTCTACATAAAAACAGCAGCACGGCTATCTTGAATCGATTCAAGACTCTTTGAATCGATTCAATAGGTGTTGTTTTCATTGTTTTGGGCTCCAGGGGCGTTTGAATCGATTCATATGAGTTTGAATCAATTTAAGGCCCTCTATTTGTCAAATTTTAAGATTTTAGGACGCTTGAATCGATTCATACGAGCTTGAATTAATTCATGGCCCTGTTATGGCCACTGTCATGCTTTTTTTTCAACTATTTACAATTTTTGGCCCGTTTGGGTGTCTTAATGACATTTTTGGCACGGGTAATTTGTTGTTGTTCCCTGGTGATTCTGGGAATCACAAAGCTGTCCATAGTTTGGTGACAAGGCACCCTAAGTGGCGGCCCAGTGGGTGGGCGACTCTGTGATGAGCAAGTTACCTCGGTGTCCGATGGGACACGGCTCTCTCAATGTGTGTTCGGGAAGGGCCCGTAGCACTTAGGCAAGTGAGGCCATGTTGTTGATCCGCAAGTCACGGGGTGACTAGTGCTACATATGGGCGATGCGGTTTGGTACCAGTAAAATATGATGTTGAGCATGCATGAATTGAGATATAAGTGTACACTTTTACTACTGCACTAGGGGCACAGTAGCACACCTATGCTTGACCCACAATTTGGTATTTATTCCCACAGTCCGATCCGTATTTGTTATTAATTCCATTGTGCATATGCATTAGCCATAAGAGCATTTGTATATAGCATGGAGATATGCCAGATGGTGATGATGATTGATGATGATTGAGATTATGGTGTGGTGTTGGTGAAATGGGTAATTAATATACCTAAAAGTCCACCTAAAAGTAAAAAAGATATGAATATACAAAACGATATCGAATATGACAATATGTATATTATGGCCCAATGTAATGAATGGCGTATTTGTTATGATTGATGATAACGATGTTAGGCCGTGGTGGCTTTGAGAAAAGACCGAAATGGTCGATGTAGATGATGTTAGCCCGTTGTGGCGTTGGAATAGATGTGTATATGCCTGCTTTGCTATGACTTGGTTAATAAATATGAAATATGTATATGTTGTTGAATTAACAATTTATGATGATCATTGATGTGTTTAGCAAAGCATACATGATGTTGATATGCATATACACATAATTTCAATTGTATTCATATCGTCATTTGAAATGTATAACTCACTCTCCCATGTGGTCTACTTTTTAGTATTGATGCAGGGATGCCATGGGAAGATAACATTTTTAAAGAAAAGCTTTTGTGAAGGTAAAATAGTGGTAATGGAATGCCTTGGCCGGCAGCGTTTGTAATTTATGGAATTGTGAATGAATGTACATGATAGTGTTGATATTTATTGATATTGATGGATGTATTGTAAACGATAATATAAGTGGGCGATGTGTTGATATTTGGGGTGTTGGAATTCATAGCCACTTGATGAATAAAATGATGTTAGATGTGTAGCCATTTTAGGATGTATGAGTGTTGATGAATATGATTTTGAGGTTGAATTGAATGTGGTCAATTATAAAACTGTGGATATTGAAGATGCATGTTACATGACCATATATATATATATATATATATATATATATATATTCATATTCTAGGCATTGCATGTTTATGACTTATGTATAAGATTGGTTGTGGCCTAATAGGCTTGTATTTGCATGCTTTGCCGAGCCTTTTCTCATATCTACATATATGGGACTAGGCGTGTGCCCTGTATACATATTCTTCTTCCGCTGTAAACTCTGTTATTTTGTATACAATCATGGTCGATTTATTTTATGATCCAGTTATAAATTATCAAATCTCACTCTTCGGTTTTCTGTGATTCGAGTCTTGATGTTATCGTGGTGGTGTCTTGGAAATATTTAAAACGTGAAAAATTTATTCGTATTTTTACTAATTAATTATCTTGATCGCATCGAGGTTCGGGTCCGGAGAACCGGGGGGTTACACCAAGCAGGTTTATTACAAGGACTTCCCTGGAGGGCATCGAGACTGGTACGCAGTAATCAAGGCTAAGGCCCAAAGTTAGAACACTGATAATGTCTCCGATGAGGTTGAGGATGCTTATCAACTCGCTCCAAACGAGCTCAACAACAGTCATTTACTGTTCAAGATTAATCCAGTCATAACGGATGAGACGCTCGCCACTACGGGGGGTGAACACATTGACAAAAATGTTGTCTCCCAGTCAAAACGGTCTAGGGCTGATTTGGAGACTGAGGAACCTGTTGAAATAGATAGCCATAGGGACACTGAAACTGAAGGTGAATTTCAAATTGAAACAGACACAGAGTATGCAGTTATTTTCTATAGTGATATTTACATACATATCTTTATAGTCGTAGACTAACATTTGTTTTCATGGTTTATTCTACAGATGATAGCACGTCGACTACCCTTCAGTCGGGGTGGTGTTTCGAGGCCCCCCGGATCCCGTCTACAGGCCATCACCCCACAACAGGCCACCACCCCTTCACCACTTGGCCCCACCATCCCACAGCAGGCCATCACTCCTTCACCACCATAGCAGACCACCCCATAGCAGACTGCTACACCTGGTGGTTTGGATGACGCTGGCCTCGAGGCCATCCCACCTCCGGTATCCCCCTACCCATACTGGTCCCATTACCGGCCAGAGACGAGTAAGTATACTATAATTTGTTTTAAGTTAATTGGTAGCTTGTTAGTTGCTTTGAAAATTTTGAACACCAAGTCATCTTTCATTTGAGACACCATGACCTAAAAAGTTAATTGCTAGTTGATCCTTCTCACAATTTTATTTGAACTTTGCTTGCCTAGTTTACAATTCTAGGGTTTCTATGTTTGTTTTTGTTACCTTGTTTTCTTCTCGCATTTATTTTCTTTGATTGTTAAGTTTTGTCTTTTGTCTTTCCATTTTCAAAATCTAGTGTGTTGCCTTTATTCACTTTAGCTTTTATTGGTTTGAGTCTTGTCATATCAAAAATCCAAAAATATTCCTTTTGAGTTGCCTTTTCATTTTTGAGCTTTTTTAGTTTGTCTTCCATTCTCTCTTAAAGTTTTGTGTCTTGAGTTTTCTTTCCCTTCAATTTCAAGATAACTTTTACTCAACATCAAGAAGGGTAGCATCTTGAGTACACTTGAGATAGGTGTGGAAATTGCTTTATGTTCTCTTGAAACCTAAGAGAAAAGACAAATTTGAGAGGAAACACTTTAAGTGAGAGACACTTTGTTTTTGCATTAATTGATTTGCTTAACCAAATTTTGTTTGAGATTTCATTTGCTAGGTGAAGTGTAGGTTTCCATATCAACACTTTGAAGACATTGAAGACTTGTAAAAGGAAGCAAATCCTTGTACTCATTAGCAAATTTTAGGAAATTTTAAATTCTTAAGGCTTGTAGTAGTGAATTTGGTCCTTGTATTTTTGGACACAATTTGGACTTTGGACATTGGACTTTGACTTCTTAATTTCCCTTCAAATTTCATCTAGCTTAGTGCATGTGCAATTGTTTTCCTTAACTAATTGTTGTTAGTTAGTTTGGTTAGTTAAGTAGTTGTAACTAGAAGTGGTTAAGTAGTTAGTGGCCTTAACTAAAATTGGTTAGGTTGTTAGTTGTCTTAACTAATTGGTTGTTAGTTAAAGTCAGTTGGAACAAATTTTAGTTAGCTATAACCTACTCATAACCAAAATTAGTTTAAGAAGTTAGGGTGGTTATAACAAGCTAAGGTAGTTGCAACTATAATAACTACATAACTAATATTAGTTAGGGTTTGTTAGAGTTTATTAGTTTGTTAAACCTAATTTTTGTTACATAAGTAATCATAACTGAAATTGTTAGATCTTGTTAGGAGTAGTTACTTGGTTAGTTACATTTTAGGATTCTCATAAGTAATATTAGTAAAGACAACCTAGGACTTTCATAACTAATCATAGTAAGACAATCTAGGATTCTACGTAGTACAAACATCATAGGTGTTGTGTTTAGGAAGAAAACCTAGAATTTGATTTTTAGGGTTCTTGATTGATTTCTTATTTTTGTTTTGCATAAGCATCCTCGACTAGCTTGATAGAACATTTGTTTACCTTGTCTTGTTTTTCTTTGACATCCTTCATCATGTCTTCTAGTGATAGGGAAAACAAATCTCTTCTTCATAATATCATGGATAGCTTAAATAACATCAACACTAGGTTAACTAACCTAGAACGTAGAGAAGAAAACCTAGAACTAGACATAGAGAAAGAAATCAAAGGCATGAGAATAGTGATAGTGAAGATGACTATAGGTCTAGAAGACATCATCATCATAAAAAAAAAGACCTAGGCTTAAGAGAAGTAAAATTTGAAATTCCCCCTTCAATGGTAAAAGTGATATAGAGTCATACTTAAAATAGGAAATGAGAGTTGAACAATTGTTTAATTCTCATCAAATTAAAGAAGAAAAGAAGGTTAGGATAGCTACTCTCTCATTTCAAAATTATGCCTTAGTGTGGCGGACTCAAGTGTGTAAGGAGAGAAAGAAAGATAATTTCCCACCAATTGATGATTGGTTAGACTTAAAAGCTTTGTTAAGAAAGAGGTATGTTCCTAGTTACTATCATGGGGAGCTATTAGCCAAGCTAACTAGACTCACCCAAAGTACAAAGAGTGTTGAGGAGTACTATAAGGCCTTAGAGATAGCTTTGATTAGGGTAAACTTAGATGAAGATGAGGAAACCCTAATGCATAGATTTTTGCATGGCCTAAATAGGAACATTAAGAATAGAGTTGAACTCCTTCCATATGTAGACATAGAAGAACTTTTGCACCAATGTACTAAGGTAGAGAGCCAATTAAAAAAGAGAGAATCCTACAAAGGGAAATACCAAAACTTTAGACCTAAGTGGATAGGTAAAGAAAAATATTGGTTTGAGGGAAAACCTAGGGAGAAAGGAGTGGGCACTTCTTCTTCCCAATTACCAAGTGAGTTACATAAAAATGGAAAAGTCTTTAGAAATCAAAAAGATAAACATGACTCTACATCTAATCCTCAATCCTCTATATCATCTACCATTAAATGTTTTAAATGTCTTGGTAGAGGTCACACTGCTTCTGACTGTCCTACAAAAAGAACCATGATTTTGAAAACTAATGGAACCTACTCAAGTCAATTAGAATCTGGTTCTGATAATCACAATTCAAGTGATGACTCAAGTAGTGATTCCTTTGACAGTGAGTATATTTTAGGGGATGATGGAGAGCTTTACATGATTCAAAGGTTACTTGGAAGCCATGTTAAGCTTGATGATACTACACAAAGAGAGAACATCTTTTACACAAGATGTTATATAAATGAAAAACTATGTTCTCTCATTGTGGATAGTGAGAGTTGTGCAAATGTAGCAAGCCAAAGGCTAGTGCATAAGATGGGCTTAGAACTAATAGATCACCATAGACCTTATAAGTTACAATGGTTAAATGAAAAGGGAGAAATGTTAGTTAATAAGAAAGTTTTAATCAAGTTCACCATAGGCACATATAAAGATGAAGTAAAATGTGATGTAGTACCTATGGAAGTAACTCATATTCTTTTACGGAGACCTTGGCAGTATGATAGGAAGGTCATCCATGAAGGATTCTTTAATACCCTTACCTTTAAACTAGATAACAAGAAGATAATTTTACATCCCTTAACTCATCAACAAGTGCTTAATGATCAACTTCAAATGAAATCTAAAAGGGATAGAGAATTAGGTTCTTCTTATAGTCGTGAAGAAAAACATAAGAAAACTAAAAAAGACAAAGGAAAATAAGTGGTCATTTATGATGACTCTAGAGCCAATCTCTTGGCTACCAAACATGACTTGAAGCAAGCTATGCTTCTTCAAAAACAATGCTTGATCATGATTCCTAAAGAATTCCCTAGCATTTCCTTGTGCTCAATGGGCTCTTCCCCTTCTACTTTGCCCAAAGGGATTCAAAACATTTTAGATGAGTTTAAGGACCTCTTCCCTAATGATATTCCTAAAGGCTTACCTCCAATTATTGGCATTGAACATCAAATAGACTTAATTCCTGGTGCTAGTCTACCAAATAGGCCTGCATATAGGTGTAACCCTAAGGAAAGCCTAGAAATTGAAAAACAAGTGAATGAACTATTATCTAAGTGATGGATTAGAGAGAGTTTAAGCCTATGTGCGTTACCTATTTTATTAGTTCCTAAAAAAGATGGTTCCTGGAGAATATGAATCGATTGTAGAGCTATCAACAACATAACCATCAAGTATAGGCATCCAATTCCTAGACTTGATGATATGCTTGATGAATTGAGTGGTTCTACTATATTTTCCAAGATTGATCTTAACCTCTATGCAAATTTGGAAAAATATTCTTTTGACATGGATAGTATTGTTTTTCTTGGATTTGTAGTAAGTTATAAAGGTGTAGAGGTAGATCACTCTAAAGTGAAGGCAATCCAAGATTGGCCAACACCTAAGAATGTGAGTGAAGTTAGGAGTTTTCACGGTTTAGCAAGTTTTTATCGAAGATTTATGAAAGATTTAGCTACCTTGGCCTCCTGATAAGTGTTTTAGAACACTATTTTTCACTGTTTAAATCATTTAAAATTAGAAGTTTACTGTATCAATTTTTCTGACTTTTATAGTTTCTGTCTCCTTTTCACTGTTTCTGTTTAAGTGTTGTGTTTTTTATGACTTAATTTAAATTGAATGTTTAAAATTATAATTTTTTAGAATTGGAAAATTATGATTGGATTAGTACTAAACTAATTATTTTAAAATACCAAAAACTTAAATCATAATTTCATTTCTTTATAAATTTAATTTTTGAAAGTTCCATTTAAATTAATTAAGGTGTTTGTTTCTTTAAAAATGCAAGCTTTGTCTACCTAATTATGCATGAATTTAATGAAGCAAATGAACCCTTATTTTTACTATGCCTTTCACGTAAATACATACCAGCATGGTAACATGAATTGATCAATTTTCATTCCATCCTACAGCAAAATTCATGTTAAAAAGATCTCAAAGGCAAACAGACATGTTGTAGAATTTTTAAAGCCACCAAACCATCCATTTCCTTTTTCATTTCATGGCTACCACAACTTTCACCACTCATAATATTTTATTCATTCTTTGGCATACACTCTTTGTGCTCACGTGAATTAACAAGCCATCCTTCCCATTTCCATAAAGCAATTCACGTTGGAAGCTTCTTCTAAAAGGGCCACATGTTCTAATTTTTTATGCAAGCTAAAGCTTTCTTTTCTCCCAAACATCCGCACGGTCAAAGCTTGCTTCCTACCATTTATTATTTTAATGTTTTTCACTCACTATTATTTTAATAGCCATGCTCCATTGTCTAAAAGAGTATACGGTCATGACACTAGGAAAATGCCAAAATTTATGCATCATTCATCCATCCATGACTTCACATGCATACATCATAAAAAGCTTCCACTTTCTACAAGCTTTCAATGTGAAATGCTAATGAGAATTTAAGCAAATGGATGAATTTTTCCAATATTTACGGGACCTACCAGCTGTAAGGATTAATTAATTAATCCTCCACTCCATTTTGCCAACAAAAAAGCTACAAAAACAAAGGGAAATGGACAACATTAAACAAAGAAAAATTGGGACAAGCAACTGACAACAAAATTTGATATTAATTGGACCAATTTCACGTTAATGGCCAGCACTACAAATCAACATGAATTGAGAATAAATGGAGAAATTTACATTTTCATTGGGCTGATAATGGAGCATGGATTCCCATTTGTTAGCTTTGCCAACGAAAAAGAGAAAACAAAAGTGGAAGAAATCAATAAAAAAATACCACCTGAAGCAGTATAAATAGAGGATCAGAAACAGCAAGAGGGGGATAACAGAGAAAAACATATAGAGACGGAGGAGGATTGGAAACAATTCAAGAGGAAGCATTTCCCTCTGTTTCTTTCTTCTTTTTTTTTCTTTCTTTTATTTCTTGTATAAGAATTGAGATAGAGTTGTGAAATTGAGTGTTCAAATTTGTATATGGTGGGAAAATATTGCAACAAGGAAATACAGTGGTGAAATTATTGGCTTTTTGGAGAAACCCGTGAGTCTTTATTTTATTTTAGCATGAGTTGTGTGTTTTATTTCCTTTCCATTATGTATATGAATTTGAATCACATCATGAGTAACTAAATTAATTATCTTGGGATGATGGGGGTGAGATAATATTTTATGTTAATATTATTTTGACTTTGAATTAAATAAATTTTTGTTTTCCATTTGGTTCAAATTATGCTTAATACTCTTAGTGATTCCTAACAAGAACCTAAGTGATAAAAGTGTATACTAGTGGGTATATTAGTAAGTTTAAGTAATTAATAAAATCAAAAGATTTATTGTTACTAGAAAGCTTTTGAACTAAGCCTAAGATTTTAAAATAATTTTTGTGACCTTGATAAAACCGTGAAAGTAATCAAAAATATTTTTGGGAATAAAAATGGATTTTCACAAAACGATAATAGGTCTTTCTTAGGGATTGAACGCGATTCTCCATACGTTAGGTACATTAATAGGATTCCGAGAGGAACATATTAATTAGCTTAAGGAAAATCTGCCTTGAAAAACTTAATTTGATTCTTATTTATAAAAAGAAAATTTTATTAACATAAAATAATGTCTTAATCCCCTGAAATCCCAAGATACTCTCAACTCTATTTTTAAGTGTCAAGTAAATTTTGTTTCTATATTTATTTTTATTCTGTGTTTTATTTTACAAAAACATTAAAAATCAATTGTGTGGATAGTTAAATTTCAATATGCTGGTACTTTTAAAATAGTCGTTGTGGATACCATAATCTTTTATATTACTCGACATAACCCGTGCGCTTCCGGAGCCCTGTCAAATTTTTTGGCACTGTTGCTGGGGACTGTGTCCCTCAAATATCGACAATATTGAAATTCGATTAGATCATACTTGTTAATATTTTTTTGTTTTATTTTTTTGTTTGTTTTATTTGTTTCTTATTTATTATTTATTTTAATATTTTTCTTTGTTTTTATTACTTATTTTATTCTGTTGTTATTTTGTATTTTGTTCTTTGTTCTGTATATCTGTTGCTGTTTTTAGTTTTTGTGATTGTTTGTTTTATTTGTCATTTATTTTCTTTTTATGAGACTAAGTTGTAGTATCGATCTAAACTTAGGATTTGACCCTGAGATAGAACGTACCCTTAGAGCTTTAATAAAACAACAAAAACAATAGAAATTACAAAAATTAAAACAAATGGGAGTCCAGAATAGGGCTTTAAGAGATTTTGCTGCTCTAAGCACTAATGGAAGAGGGTCTAGCATCCTTAGACCTGTAGTGGAGGCTAACAATTTTGAATTGAAACCTTCACTACTTTCTATGGTTCAGCAGAACCAAATCGGGGGATTACCATTCTAAGATCGTAATCTCTATCTCCAAATTTTTCTTGAATACTGTGACACACTGAAGATGAATATGGCTACCAATAATGTTATTCGTTTGAGACTCTTCCCTTTCTTACTACAGGATAAAGTAAGGGCATGGTTGTACTCATTCCCCGAAGCCTCCATTACAACTTGGGAACAATTGTCCAATGCTTTTATCAACAAATGGTACCCAAGGAATAAGACTGATGCGCTAAGAAAACAAATCATAAATTTTGCACAAAGAGATGATGAATCATTGTATGAAGCCTAGGAGAGATACAAGGAGATACTGAGAGAATGTCCCCATCATGGGATAGAAAGGTGGTTGACAGTTCACATTTTCTATAATGGGCTAACTTCCACACAAAAGATCTCCTTGGACGCTGCAGCTGGAGGTGCCTTCATGAGCAAGAATGTTGATGAAGCTCAAAACTTAATTGAAGAAATTGCCCAAAATACCTACTAGTGGTCTTCCGAAATAAGTTTACCTTCAAAAACTCCGGTAAGTATTATGTGATACTATTTCTTTGCTTACCACTAAAGTTGAAGCACTATCTGTAAAATTTGATAAGTTAGGAGCAAGTGCTACTAACATTGTCTGTGAGTTGTGTGCTGTTTGAGGTCATAATATCTTAGGTTGTAAACTAGGAGTAACTCAAAATGCTGAGCAAGAAATGCATCAGGTGGATGCTATTGGAAACTATGGTGGAAATTATTAGAGTAACTACAGACCTCCACAAGGTCTACATAGTTTCCAAAACAGGCCACCTCCATTCTAAGGTAATCAAAGTAACTATAAACCTCAACAAGGACCCTATATTCCATAAAAATCAAAACTAGAATCCTTGATAGAGACATTTGTAGCTACTCAACTAAAGTAGAATGATGAGTTCTTGGATACAATAAAAACCTTAGCTTCAAAGGTGGACTCTCTTGCCACCCATAACAAAATATTGGAGAATCAAATTGCCCAACAAGCCTCTTTTTCTACAAGAACACCAGGAACATTTCCTGGAAAACTTGAGGTTGGACCATCTAACCATACCATGGCTGTCACTCTTAGGAGTGGTACTCAATATGATGGTCTAGTTAGCAAGACTGAAAAAAAGCTAAGGAGGAGAAGAAATTGGACGAGTCTCCATCTCATCTGGTGATTGAAGAAGAGAAGCCGCATGAAAAGAAGAAGGAGGTTAAGCCATATCAACCTCTAATTCCATTTCCTTAGCGCTTTGCTAAAGCCAAGTTGGACAAACAATTTGGTAAGTTTCTTGAGGTTTTAAAGAAATTGTATATCAATATTCCCTTCACAGATGCTTTGTAGCAAATGCCCACCTATGTGAAGTTCCTAAAGGATATTTTGTCCGACAAAAGAAAGCTGGAAGAAGATGGTACAGTGGCACTTACTGAGAAGTGAGTGCTTTGATTTAGAAGAAGCTACCACCCAAGCTTCAAGATCCAGGTAATTTCTCTATCCCTTGCATGATTGGTGACATGGCTATAGATAGAGCATTGTGTGATTTAGGAGCTAGTGTTAGCTTAATGCCATTATCTGTTGCTAGAAAGTTAGGATTGGGTGAGCTGAAACCTACTAGGATGTCTTTACAGTTGCTTGATAGATCTGTCAAATATCCTATAGGAATTTTATAGTATGTTCCTATTAAGGTGGGAAAATTTTTATACCTGCTGATATTATTGTGCTAGAAATGGATGAAGATTCTTTGATTCCTATTATTTTAGGTCGACCATTTTTAGCAACTGCAGGTGCTGTGATCGATGTCAAGAATGGTAGGTTATCTCTAACTGTTGCAGACCAACACATTGATTTTAATTTGAAAAATGCTTTAGAAAAACCTTTTAATGATGATGTTTGTTGTAGTGTGGATTTTGTGGAACAAGTGGTGAAGGAAGTAACCTTTCCTAATGACCCACTTAAAACTGTTTTTATGATTGAGCCTGCAGGAACATCTAATTGCTCTGAAAAAGAGGCCTCACTAAAACATGATACTGAAGTCATGTATGACAAAGTGGTAAGCCCCAATGTAGAATTAAAGCCTTTACTGGTTTCATTGAGGTATAAGTTTCTTAGTCCTAATTTCACATATCCTGTGATTGTTAATGTTTAATTGAATCCATGTGAAACTAAAAAACTTTCGAAACAACTTAGGTTGTATAGGAAGGTAATAGGTTATACAATGAATGATATCAAAGGGATTAACCCTTCTTTTTTATGCACAGGATCACTATAGAAGATGAAAGTAGGCCCATAGTAGAACCACTTAAGTGGTTAAAAAGGAAATTTTGAAATTGCTTGATGCTGGAGTCATATATCCTGTTGATAGTAGTAAATGGGTGAGTCCTGTTCATGTGGTGCCGAAAAAGAGGGGAATAACTGTGATTGAAAATGATAAACATAAATTGATTCCTACTAGATTGTCTCTGGTTAGCGCATGTGCATTGATTATAGGAAGTTAAATAGCACCACAAAAAATGATCATTTCCCTTTTCCTTTTATTGATTAGATGCTTGAAAGACTTGCGAAATACTCTTATTTTGGTTATTTGGATGGGTATTCAGGTTTTCATCAAATTCCCATTCATCCATCGGATCAAGAAAAGACTACCTTCATATGCCCTTATGGGACTTATGCTTATAGGCGTATGCCTTTTGGTCTTTGTAATGCACCAGCAACTTTTCAAAGATGTATGCAAGAAATTTTTCTGATCTTATTAAAAATGTGATGGAAGTCTTTATGGATGATTTTTTAGTGCATGGTTTAGATTTTGATAACTATTTAACAAATTTGTGCTAAGTCTTGGACCGTTATGAAGAGACCAATTTGGTCTTGAATTGGGAAAATGCCATTTTATGGTAAGAGAAGGCATAGTTCTTGGACACTTAGTGTCTGAGAGAGGTATAGAGGTTGATAAGGCCAAGGTGGAAGTGATTGAAAAATTGCCCCCACCTACAAATATGAAAGGCATCCAGAGTTTTCTTGGACATGCAGGGTTCTACCGTCGTTTCATTAAAGATTTCTCCAAAATCACAAAACCTCTTACGATTCTCTTGGGTAGGGATGTGCCTTTTAATTTTGATTCATCTTGTATGGAAGCCTTTTGTAGGATCAAGCAAGATTTGATCTCTACTCCCATCGTGCAACCCCTTGATTGGAAACTCCTGTTTGAATTGATATGCGATGTGAGTGATTACGCAGTGGGGGCTGTACTTGGGCAACGGAAGGACAAGAAGCTCTATGTAATTCATTATGCCAGTCGGATATTGGATGATGCCTAGGTAAACTATGCCACAACTAAAAAAGAACTGTTAGCCATTGTCTTTGCTTTTGATAAATTTAGATCTTACTTGGTAGGTTCACATGTTACTGTTTACACTGACCATTTTGCCATTAAGTATCAATTGATTAAAAAGGAAGCAAAGCCTAGGATAATTAGGTGGATTCTAATATTGCAATAATTTGACTTGGAAATTAACGATAAGAAGGGTACCGAGAACCTGGTTGCTGACCACCTATCTAGGTTGACATCCGAAAAAGTAGAGATAGATAATGTTCCCATCAATAAATCCTTTCCGGATGAACAACTCTTAAGTCTTAGAACCCAACTTGTTCCTTGGTATGATTTTGTAAATTTTCTTGCATGTGGTATTTTGCACCCTGACCTTAGCTTTCAGTAGAAGAAAAAGTTTTATGTAGATGTCAGGCATTATTATTGGGATGAACCCCTCCTATTCAAGCAATGTGCAGATGGTTTGATTCGGAGGTGTGTTCCAAAAGATGAGGTCCATGCCATCTTGGACCATTGCTATTCTCTTTCTTGTGGTGGCCATATGAGCACCTCCAAGACAGCCTCTAAGGTATTACAAGCTGGGTTCTATTGGCCATACCTTTTTAAGGATGTACATAAGTACGTTCTAACTTGCGATGCTTGCCAAAGAACAGGTAACATTGGTAAGAGACATAAAATGCCACTGAATAACATTTTAAAGGTTGAATTATTTGATGTGTAGGGTATTGATTTTATGGGACCCTTTCCCTCTTCCTTTGGAAATCATTTCATATTAGTGGCAGTTGACTATGTGACAAAATAGGTGGAAGCCATTGCTTCACCCTATTCTGATGCTAAGACTATTATTAAACTTTTCAAGTAATAATATTTCTGAGGTTTGGGGTCCCAAAATGCATTATAAGTGATGGAGGGTCTTATTTTATTGAAAAAACTTTTTAGACCCTCCTAAAAAAATATGGAGTTAGGCATAAGGTTGGTACACCTTATCATCCTCAAACTAGTGGACAAGTTGAGGTATCCAATTGGGAAATTAAAAACATTCTTCAAAAAGTGGTGAATACGTCATGTAAGGATTGGTCCATTAAGTTAGATGATTCCTTATGGGAGTATCGAACCGCATATAAGACTCTTATTGGAACCACACCTTTTAAGCTAGTATATGGGAAACCTTGCCATATTTACTTGTTAAGCTGGAATATAAATCTTTTTGGGGTGTTAAAACTCTTAATCGTGATCATAAGGCTACAGGTGAGCGCAGGTTGTTGGAATTAAATGAGCTTGAAGATCTCCGTTCGGATGCATACGAAAATGCCAGAATTTAAAAAGAAAAAACTAAACAATGGCATTATCGTCACATCCTATGGAGAACATTTAATCTAGGTGATATGGTTTTACTGTTTAACTCCAGATTGAAGCTTTTTCCTGGAAAACTGAGATCCCGATGGTCGGGACCATTCAAGGTAACAAAGGTCTTTCCCTTTAGAGCTGTCGAGTTATGGAGTGAGAAATCTGGTACATTTAAGGTAAATGGATAGAGAGTAAAGCACTACTTGATAAGACAACCCATCCAACAAGCAAGTGACTTGGACTTGTTTGATGCACCTGATGAGTGAATCCAAATGGTGAAAAGTTTGGATGAAGACTCTAAATGTAGCACTAATAGGGAGGTAACCCCATGTCTGGTTTTTCTAAATCCCAATTCAGAAAAAAAAACAATGTCAAATTCTGGTTTAGGGTGATTTCAGGTAAGTTTTCTTATATTCTTATCATCCATTTATAACATTGAGGACAATGTTAAATTTTAGTTTGGGGTGGTAGATAAGAAAACTTAATTGTTTCATTTGTATTGTGTGGCTGTTTTGTATTGTGTGATTGTTGTGTTTTCCTATTTTATTTTGCATGTGTGTATGATTTCCCTTGTCTTGTTTGTAATCTTGTAATTAACCATGATTACATGATAACCATCTTTAAACATAAAGCTAAAAGTATCTAGGGACCCCAAAATTTTGAGTAAAATTTTTCAAAACTTGATTGTTTAAATGTTAAATGAATGCTTAAACGAACTTTATATGATTAAATTTTCTTTGAAAAGACTTTCCATTGTGAGACTTGAGCCTAAATGGGTAATTTATCAAAAATTTCAAACCCTTATTTTTCTTGATTGAGTGAATCTCATAGTCCTTAATATTCTAGAACTTGTTTTTCAACCGATTCAAAATAGTTTTTTGATTGTATGTCTTAGGATGATAAAGAAACAATTAGGTCTTATTCTTATGCCTCAGAAGTTTTGCACAATTTGACCCCTAGTTGCCCCTTTTGAGCCTGAAAGTGAAAATGTTTCTTTGAAACCTTTTATTGACTGATCTTCTCTTAATGTTGAAAAGTTGGAAATACGGTGGAGCAAAGAAATGAAAGAGGACTTAAGAAAAATATGTATGGGATGTAAACAACAGAAAAGAAAATCAAAAGGATAATATTGAATGAATTGCAAAAAGTCAATAAAAGTTCAAAAAAAAAAAAAATTGGTCTATTAGTTTTTGAATTTTTTATGAGAATTTGAATCATTCATGATTATTTAACCCCTTTTGTACTTCATTTTCTTGAAATTCCTACCCTGACAATATGACCCATAGCCCTATTATAACCCTTTGAAAGACCTTTTGACTTTGACATGCTTTCTTTATAAACCGTGGAGTTTCTGGTTAATTAAAAACCTTATAGTAATATTTATGACTATGATGATTTGAGTGATACACAATCCATAACACACTTGAGTGAAAATTGCGAGAAGAGTATCCTCTTTCTTAACAATGAAAATAGAATCACATAAGAAAAATTAATTTTGGCATTTGAATAAATCTGTTTCTCTGTTTTGAGTTCCCTAATTTACTGAGCTAAGTTTTTTCTGTTTCTTATCATGTGAATATGATGATTTCTTGAGGACAAGCAATGACTTGGTTTGGGGTATTTTGATAAGTGTTTTAGAACACTATTTTTCACTATTTAAATTAGAAGTTTACTGTATCAATTTTTTTGAATTTTATAGTTTCTATTTTCTTTTCACTGTTTCAGTTTAAGTGTTGTGTTTTGTATAAATTAATTTAAATGGAATGTTTAAAAATTATAATTTTTTAGAATTGGAAAATTATTATTGGATTAGTACTAAACTAATTATTTTAAAATACCAAAAACTTAAATCATAATTCCATTTCTTTATAAATTTAATTTTTGAAAGTTCCATTTAAATTAATTAAGGTGTTTGTTTCTCTAAAAATGCAAGGGACATGTTGCAGAATTTTTAAAGCCACCAAACCATCCATTTCCTTTGTCATTTCATAGCTACAACAACTTTCACCACTCATAATATTTTATTCATTCTTTGGCATACTCTTTTTGTGCTCAAGTGAATTAACAAGCCATCCTTCTCATTTCCATAAAGCAATTCATGTTGGAAGATACTTCTAAAAGGGCCCCATGTTCCAATTTTTTATGCAAGCTAAAGCTTTCTTTTCTCCCAAATACCCACACGGTCAAAGCTTGCTTCCTACCATTTATTATTTTAATGTTTTCACTCACTATTATTTTAATAGCCATGCTCCATTGTCCAAAAGAGTACACAGTCAAGACACTAGGAAAATGCCAAAATTTATGCATCATTCATCCATCCATGACTTCACATGCATACATCATAAAAAGCTTCCACTTTCTACAAGCTTTCAATGTGAAATGCTAATGAGAATTTAAGCAAATGGATGAATTTTTCCAATATTTACGGGACCTACCAGCTGTAAGGATTAATTAATTAATCCTCTACTCCATTTTGCCAACAAAAAAGCTACAAAAACAAAGGGAAATGGACAACATTAAACAAAGAAAAATTGGGACAAGCAACTGACAACAAAATTTGATATTAATTGGACCAATTTCACGTTAATGGCCAGCACTACAAATCAACATGAATTGAGAATAAATGGAGAAATTTACATTTTCATTAGGCTGATAATGGAGCATGGGTTCCCATTTGTTAGCTTTGCCAACGAAAAAGAGAAAACAAAAGTGGAAGAAATCAATAAAAAAATACCACCTGAAGCAGTATAAATAGAGGATCAGAAACAGCAAGAGGGGGATAACAGAGAAAAACATATAGAGACGGAGGAGGATTGGAAACAATTCAAGAGGAAGCATTTCCCTCTGTTTCTTTCTTCTTTTTTTTTCTTTCTTTTATTTCTTGTATAAGAATTGAGATAGAGTTGTGAAATTGAGTGTTCAAATTTGTATATGGTGGGAAAATATTGCAACAAGGAAATACAGTGGTGAAATTATTGGCTTTTTGGAGAAACCCGTGAGTCTTTATTTTATTTTAGCATGAGTTGTGTGTTTTATTTCCTTTCCATTATGTATATGAATTTGAATCACATCATGAGTAACTAAATTAATTATCTTGGGATGATGGGGGTGTGATATTATTTTATGTTAATATTATTTTGACTTTGAATTAAATAAATTTTTGTTTTCCATTTAGTTTAAATTATGCTTAATACTCTTAGTGATTCCTAACAAGAACCTAAGTGATAAAAGTGTATACTTGTGGGTATATTAGTAAGTTTAAGTAATTAATAAAATTGAAAGATTTATTGTTACTAGAAAGCTTTTGAACTAAGCCTAAGATTTTAAAATAATTTTTGTGACCTTGATAAAACCGTGAAAGTAATCAAAAATATTTTTGGGGAATAAAAAGGGATTTTCACAAAACGATAATGGGCTTTTCTTAGGGATTGAACGCAGTTCTCCATATGTTAGGTACATTAATAGGATTCTAAGAGGAACATATTATTTAGCTTAAGGAAAATCTGCCTTGGAAAACTTAATTTGTTTCTTATTTATGAAAAGCAATCTTAATCCTCTAGAATCCCAAGATACTCTCAACTCCATTTTTAAGTGTCAAATAAATTTTGTTTCTGTATTTATTTTTATTCTTTGTTTTATTTTACAAAAACATTGAAAATCAATTTTGTGGATAATTAAATTTCTATATGCTGGTACTTTGAAAAGAGTCCTTGTAGATACAATAATCTTTTATATTACTCGACATAACATGTGCGCTTGAGGAGCCCTATCACCTCCATGTTGAATGAATTGGTTAAGAAAAATGTTGCTTTTTGTGGGGACTAAGGCAAGAGAAAGCCTTTCAAGATCTTAAGGAAAAGCTCACTCATGCTCCAATTTTAGCTCTTCCAAATTTTTCCAAAACTTTTGAGCTTAAGTGTGATGCTTCCAATGTGGGGATAGGAGCTGTTTTATTGCAAGAAGGCCACCTTATTGCATTTTCCAGTGAAAAACTCAATGAGGCTGCTCTCAATTATCCCACATATGATAAAACATTTTATGCATTGGTTAGAGCCCTCCAAATTTGGGAACATTACTTGATCCTAAAAGAATTTTTCATTCATAATGATCATCAATCACTTAAATTCATAAAAGGGCAACAAAAGTTAAATAAAAGACATGCAAAATGGGTTGAGTTTTTAGAACAATTTCCATATGTCATCAAGTACAAAAATGGAAAATCAAATACTGTGGCTGATGCTTTATCTAGAAGGCTCTCTACTTACCTCTCTTGGATCAAACATAATTGGACTTGATCAGATTAGGAACTTGTATCAAGGTGATCTTGATTTTTCTAAAATCTACAATTCATCTTCAAACACCACATCTCAAAAAGGATTCTACAATTTAGATGGTTACCTCTTTAGGGCCAATAAAATTTGCATTCCTAGAAGTCCTTTGAGAGATTTATTGCTTAGAGAAAGCTGTAACATCCCAATTTTAAAGCTAAATGCCAAATGAAAAAAAAATAATAAACCATTAAGATTTGATTCAAAAATAAGAAGTTAATTGTTAATTATAATCAGATTAGCTTAAGGAATAATGACAAGTTAATTAAGGCAGAGTTGGTGAAAGATGGTTGTTTGTGATTGGCGAGTTACGTGAGTGGGCTGCGACTCACGTTTTCCCATCCTACTTCCTTCCCTTCGCATGCATATATATGCCCTGTACCACCGTGAATACTCATCCTTTTTCCCACTACTTCATTCTCCCTTTTCTTCTTCGCCTCCATCCTCTTTTCTGTTCTTGCCCTTCGCTTTCGAAGATCACGACGATGGTGCTGGAGGAAGGTCAGAGCCCCTCCAACTAGTGAAGAACGATCGTTGAGGCTGAGGGAGAACAACGCTCCATTCCCGAACCCAGTGCAGAGTACGACAGAGTGAAGGAAGACCGAACAAAATAGAAGAAGGGCGTCAGACCCAACGTCGAGAGCAGAAAAGCTTCTTGAGTTCCTTCTGTAGGTAGGGGGCGCTTGTATGTCAAATGCATGGTCCACAAACGGTACCAGATGAATGTACTGCTTTGAGTGTGTGTGTATGTGTTTATAACGACTGGATTTTATGCATGATTGATGATTCTGGATTCTGTGTGTATTACAGTGGTTATGCAATAATTGCATGTAATCAAGATGGTAGTAGTGTAGTCTTTCGGCCTTGGGTAATGACGAATGAAATGCATGGTTTTATCTCTGTTAACACTGTGAGAATATGAATGTGTACTCGATAGTTGATTTGTCAGATGCTATTACTTGATTATCCGATTGTTGTACATATTGGTGTGACTGATAAAACAAATATAAAGGCTGTGTTGAATCTGTTCTTACTTAATGGTTACAAAGGAGGTATCGGTTGTGTGATGATGCTTGCTAGTAAACGCATTAGCTGCATGTGTAAGAATGGGGTGACCCGTGGAAGGTCAAAAGCCCCGAGGGAATGACTTTCAGCTACAGACCTTGGCTAGATCCTGAAAGGGCTCGTGGTAGCCGTAGGAGCTAGAGAGGAGTCTCAAGACGCCAATGGGAGGCCGGTACCACGCGGGAAGAGCTGAAGGACGAGGGGCCAGTAAGGGGGAACTGTAACTGGAAGTCATCACTCGAGTCGGATCCGCAGGCATGCATGTAGATATGAGGTTGACTAGGGTAGTACGCATAGTATGTGTTGGGTGTTATGAATGATTTCCGAGTGTGTGGATGCATGTGTATGTATGTGTGAAGATGAACTAGACGTAGTATGTATGTTATAGATGTTATTCTGACTGGCATGGCCTTAGTTAACCTGGAAACGATTGAATGAAACTAAGTGTGCGTACTGACACTGATACCGAGTCCTTGATTGTCATTTTACATGTAAAAATCTCACCCCTGTAGTGGCTACATTTTCAGTGAACATCTCTCGGAATGAAGCTTGAAGGAGGAGCTGAGTGCAGAACAAAATAGTCGAGTGCTTTTGAATATATGTGTATATGTATATACTTTGTGTAAGGTCCTGTTAAGCCTTAGCCGGCTCATATTTTCGTTTTAGCTTTTACGTTAGAACTTGAACACCTTCGGGTGACAGAAGACATGATGAAACTCTTGTAATTATTTAAATGCTTCCCTATATATATATATCGTGTGTTCTTCTATACTGTAGGTGACGCCCGAGCGGTAAATATGGATGTATGAGTATACCTTACGAGCGTAGGAGGTTAGTGTGTTTATGGGCAGTAGCGGAGCTGAGTGGTTGCTGGGGAAAGGGAAGATAATAATTTATTCCAAGTGTTGAGAGGCTGAAATGGCTGAGTG
This sequence comes from Clitoria ternatea, assembly GCA_037962975.1. Taxonomy (NCBI): domain Eukaryota; kingdom Viridiplantae; phylum Streptophyta; class Magnoliopsida; order Fabales; family Fabaceae; genus Clitoria; species Clitoria ternatea. The sequence goes on from CM075672.1 coordinate 183,105,857, forward strand.
GTTCTGAGTGAGTTAGTTACTACTCCCCGAGTGAATATAAGTCTGCGTATTCCCGAGTAAAAGTAGGTATAAAAGTCGAGCGAGATTCATTTGTATGAGTTTCTTCTGAGAGAAGAACACTTAAACGAACTCTTAGGGGAGTTCCCTTCGAGACATTCTGGCGAGTAACTTAGTGGAAAGACTTCTGAGCGCATAGGCTTAACGGATTCCGAGTGAAAACATGTATAAGTTCCGAGGGGGAAATATTCTGAGTGAGAGTTTATGGAATCCGAGTGTAATAACCCTCCTTACCGGGCGAATCAGGTGTGTACCTTGGTGGATAAATATAAGAGGCTATGTTATAGAATGTAGGTGTGTTAGGGTCGTTTCTCAAGTGTTGGAACCCTTATACCGAGTGGCCTTAGGAATGGATCCCGAGTGGACTCGGTATACTTATCGTCGTTTACCAAGTGTATGGATGTCTCGATGCCGAGTGGTGGTTTTGCCGAGTGAGGCTTTTCGCTTCAGCGAATGGAGGACTCGCTCCAGCGAATGTGTATTGCTGGAAGGCGTTTGTCGTGGTATCGCCCAAGCGATTGTGTGCTCGTCCGAGCGAGTTGGGCGTCTCGCCCAGGCGGATTGTGTCTCGCTTGAGCGAGTGTACGCTGTATGGTGGTTCGTTCAGGCGCTGTCGGTGCTTCCGTGTGAATGGTTTTAATTCCCTTGCCTTCCTTGTCTTTTTCTTCTTAGCCATGGGGCCAGCTCTTATCTTCATATAAGGGAGTGTTTTTATTATGGATCCAGGTTATTTTCTAATTAATTCGAGAAAATTTTCCCCTAAAAATTAGGATGTTTCATTTTGGTATCAGAGCAGACTGAAAGGTCCAAGGCCAAGGTATGCTTACCGATGGTAAGCGGTTGTGTGCTTTCTGACTGAGTGGTCATCATGATTGTGATATGAGTTGAACCTGATTGATATTGACTTGTGGATAGGAGGTTGTTCCCCTCCTGGTCCGATTGATTGTATAACATATAGAAATAGTATGATGTGTTAAGATACTGAACATTAGGCTGAAATCTGATTGGTAATGAGTGACTCGGTATACTTATCCTTGAATGTTAATTTCAGGATAAGGGATGACGCATTGCCAAAGCATGGAGGCTATAGCCACAGTATTCCAACGCTTTGCGGATGTGTTTGAGAGGCAGGGCCAAACTCGAGCTGAGGATTGCCACGTGCTGGATCGCTTCCTGAAGAGGAAGCCGAGTGAGTTTCAAGGAGGACGTAACCCGGAGGCAGCTTTCAAATGGACTCAGGAACTGGAAAGAATTTTTGGGGGTCTTCGTTGTACTGAGGCCCAAAAGGTGGAATGTGCAGTGTATATGCTGCGGGATGAAGCGGAGAATTGGTGGAAGATAGCCAGAAACCGATTCCGTGATGATGATGCTCAGCTGACATGGAACGATTTTAAGACATGCTTCTTAGAGAATTATTTCCCTGACACAGTAAGGATTCGGAAAGAGTTGAAGTTTATGATGTTGAAGCAGGGCTCCATGACTGTGGAAGAGTATACGACTAGGTTCGAAGAGCTGTGCCTATTCTACCCACCTTTCCAACAACCAGGGACGGAGAGCTCCAAGTGCCTTAAATTTGAAAATGGGTTGAGATCAGATATTAAGAGGGCCTGCAAATATCAAGAGATCAGGAGTTTTCCTACATTGGTGAACAAATGTAGGATATTTGAAGAAGATGACAAGGCCTATTCAGGCCAGAGCAGCAGAGCCAACCATTACTTGAGGCCTCAGTAGTCACATTTTAAGAGGCCAGGAAACGTGGGGAGAAATGGACCCTTTACCAGATATCAAGATCGTAGTAACCAAGGGAGACAGATGAGTGGACGACCAAGGTATGGCAAGTGTTTTAGATGTGGGGGTGACCATTTTGCTCAGAATTGCAATGGTACAGAGATCAAGTGCTTTCATTGCCAGGAGAAGGGACACATTCGCCCCGACTGCCCCCAACTTCGTCAAGCAAACCCAAATGCACGTCATGGAGGTTTCCAAGAGAGAAACCGGGGGAACGATAACCAAGGACCGAGTGGCAGAGGCAGCAGAGCCAGAGGGAATATGATGTTTGCCCCAAATAACCGGAAGAGAGACGCCAATCAACCAACTGCTGGAAGAGTTTACGCAATCAACGCGGAAGATGCGGCACAGGCGAATGACTTGGTACAGAGTAAGTGCCTACTCGGTAAATATACACTTAATGTAATTTTTGATTCTGGAGCCACCCACTCCTTCGTAGCTGATGAGTGTGTGAGACGACTGCGATTACTGACTGTGGATATGGATCGGATTTTGGAAGTAACCAACCCGACTGGCCCTAAGGTGTTGACATCAACAATGTGTAAGGATATAACGTTTGTGTTGGACGATCGGAGTTTTACCTTCGATCTTGTGTGTGTGCCTTTGAAGGGCCTTGATATCGTGCTCGGCATAGATTGGCTTTCAGCCAACAAGGTGTTAGTGGATTGTAGAAACCGAAGGATAATCTTCCCGAGACAGCACAATGAGGACGACACGGCACAAGGTATAGCTCAACTATTTATGATGCTTTGTTTAACCGAGGGTGAAAGCAAAACCCGAGTGAACGAAATCCCGACTGTCTGTGAGATCCCAGAAGTGTTTCCTGAGGACGTACCGAGTGTCCCTCCCAATAGAGAAGTTGAATTCTCTATAGACTTGGTTCCTGGAGCCGAGCCAGTCTCCAGTGCACCTTATAGAATGTCCCCAACTGAATTGGCCGAGCTGAAGAAGCAAGTAGATGAGTTACTCGGAAAACAATTCATTAGACCGAGTGTATCTCCATAGGGCGCACCGGTGCTGCTTGTTAAGAAGAAGGATGGCAGCATGAGACTTTGTATAGATTACCGACAGCTAAACAAACTCACGATTAAGAACCGATACCCATTGCCCCGAATTGATGACTCGATCGACCAACTGCGTGGAGCCTCAGTCTTCTCAAAGATCGACCTGCGATCGGGATACCACCAAATCCGAGTGAAGGACTCGGATATCCCAAAGACTGCCTTTAGGACTCGATATGGTCACTACGAGTATATAGTGATGCCGTTCGGTGTGACAAACGCCCCTGCTGTCTTCATGAATTACATGAACAACATATTCCACCCATATCTAGACCGATTTGTAGTAATCTTCATCGATGATATCTTAGTCTACTCGAAGACTCCTGAGGATCATGAAGGACACCTCCGAGCGGTACTCCAAGTGTTAAAGGAGAAGCAGCTATTTGCGAAGCTTTCAAAGTGTGATTTCTGGATGGATAAAATCCATTTCCTCGGACATGTGATTTCTGAGGAAGGTGTCTCGGTGGACCCTACGAAGGTGACAGCTATAATGGCATGGGAGAGACCCAAGTCGGTCTCGGAGATAAGGAGCTTTATGGGCCCGGCAGGTTATTATAGGAGGTTCATTGAGGGTTTTTCTAAGTTGGCTTTGCCACTAACTAAGTTGACTTGGAAAAACATTCCCTTCTTGTGGAGTTCCGAGTGTGAAAGCAGTTTCTGAGGGCTGAAAGACAAGTTGACGACTGCCCTAGTGTTGGCATTACCTGACTTGTAAAAGAGCTTCGTGGTTTATTGTGATGCATCAGGACTCGGATTAGGATGCGTGCTAATGCAGAAAGACCGGGTGATAGCGTATGCCTCTCGGCAATTGAGACCTCACGAGCAGCATTATTCGACCCACGACTTGGAATTGGCAGCTGTGGTGTTCGCGTTAAAAATCTAGAGGCATTATTTGTTCGGGTCCAGATTTGAAGTATACAGTGATCACAAGAGCCTCAAATACTTATTCGACCAGAAGGAGCTGAACATGAGGCAGAGGAGATGGATGGAATTTCTAAAGGATTATGATTTCGAGCTAAAGTACCACCCGGGCAAGGCAAACGTTGTTGCCGATGCATTGAGTCGAAAATCCCTTTATGTAGCAGTGATGATGGTGAAGGAGGTAGAACTATTGGAACAGTTCCGAGACATGAACTTACATGTTGACATCCCCTCCTCTCAGAAAATGACGATTGGCACGCTGAGGATTGCCAACGACTTTTTGAAATCTGTGTACGAGCAGCAGCAGTCGGATTCCTACTTGGCCGAGATGAAGGAGACTCAGACCAAAGGTAAGGATTTGTCCTTGACCGAGGGAACGGATGGAATCTTCCGAGTAAGAAATAGAATATACGTGCCGGGTGGAGGAGAATTGAGGAGAATGGTGCTTGATGAGGCTCACAAGAGCTTGTTAAGTATCCACCCGGGTACCACGAAGATGTACCATGACCTGAGAACACAGTTCTGGTGGCCCGGACTAAAGAGGGATGTGGCAGAATACGTGGCTCGGTGTATTACCTGTCAAAAGTCGAAGGTCGAGCACCAGAAGCCGTATGGTGCATTGCAGCCCCTGGAGATTCCCGTGTGGAAATGGGACTCAATTGCTATGGACTTCGTCATGGGGTTGCCAAGAAACCGGGCGGGCCATGATGCAATTTGGGTCATTATTGACCGACTGACGAAGAGTGCACACTTCCTGCCTGTGAACATGAAGTACCCGATGCATAGGTTAGCACAGATTTACATTCAAGAAATTGTCCGACTGCATGGTATACCGACTTCTATCATATCAGATAGGGATCCTAGGTTCACGTCCCGGTTTTGGACCAGCCTGCACCAGGAAATGGGCACGAGACTTTGGCTTAGTTCTGCTTACCACCCTCAATCGGATGGATAATCCGAGCAAACGATTCAAAGCTTGGAAGACCTGCTAAGGGCGTGTGTGTTGGAGCACGGTGGAGATTGGGAACAGTACCTTCCCTTGATTGAGTTTACATACAATAATAGTCACCACAACAGTATTGGTATGGCACCCTACGAAGCACTATATGGACGAAGATGTCGAACCCCACTTTGTTGGTCGGAGACGGGTCAGAGTCTGCTATTGGGACCCAAAATTGTAAAGCAAACATCAGAACAGATCCGGGTGATAAAGGAAAGAATGAAGGCGTCTCAGGACAGGCAGAAGAGCTACCATGACAAATGAACCAGACCATTAGAGTTTTCAGTCGGAGACAAGGTATTTTTAAGGACTTCACCGAGTAAAGGGGTCGGGCGAGCCTTGAAAAGCAGAAAGTTGAGCCCTCAATGCATTGGGCCTTATGAGGTGTTAGAACGAGTCGGCTCCATGGCATATCGTATAGCACTTCCGACCCACTTATCCCGATTGCACAACGTGTTTCATGTGTCTCAACTAAAGAAGTGTCTACATGACCCCAACCACATAATGCCTGATGAAGAAGTGGAAATCAAGGAGGACCTGACCACTATGACTATACCGATCAGAATCGTGGACCGATCGGTAAAGCGGTTGAGAAGCAAGAACGTACAACTAGTTGAAGTAGAGTGGCAGCAAGGCAGGACTACCTCTTTTACCTGGGAACGCGAAGACGCCATGAGACAGCAGTACCCCGAGTTGTTTACTAAGGTGAGATACCGACTGAATTTCGTGTGAGTTACCGACTGAATTTCGAGGACGAAATTCTTTTGAGTGGGGGAGAACTGTAACATCCCAATTTTAAAGCTAAATGCCGAATGAAAAAAAAATAATAAACCATTAAGATTTGATTCAAAAATAAGAAGTTAATTGTTAATTATAATCAGATTAGCTTAAGGAATAATGACAAGTTAATTAAGGCAGAGTTGGTGAAAGATGGCTGTTTATGATTGGCGAGTTACGTGAGTGGGCTGCGACTCACATTTTCCCATCCTACTTCCTTCCCTTCGCATGCATATATATGCCCTGTACCACCGTGAATACTCATCCTTTTTCCCACTACTTCATTCTCCCTTTTCTTCTTCGCCTCCATCCTCTTTTCTGTTCTTGCCCTTCGCTTCCGGAGATCACGATGATGGTGCTGGAGGAAGGTCAGAGCCCCTCCAACTGGTGAAGGACGATCGTTGAGGCAGAGGGAGAACAACGCTCCATTCCCGAACCGAGTACAGAGTACGACGGAGCGAAGGAAGACCGAACGAAACAGAAGAAGGGCGTCAGACCCAACGTCGAGAGCAGAAAAGCTTCTTGAGTTCCTTCTGTAGGTAGGGGGCACTTGTATGTCAAATGCATGGTCCACGAACAGTACTGGATGAATGTACTGCTTTGAGTGTGTGTATGTGTTTATAACAACTGGATTTTATGCATGATTGATGATTCTAGATTCTGTGTGTATTACAGTGGTTATGCAACAATTGCATGTAATCAAGATGGTAGTAGTGTAGTCTGTCGGCCTTGGGTAATGACGAATGAAATGCATGGTTTTATCTCTGTTAACACTGTAAGAATATGAATGTGTACTCGATAGTTGATTTGTCAGATGCTATTACTTGATTGTCCGATTGTTGTACATATTGGTGTGACTGATAAAACAAATATAAAGGCTGTGTTGAATCTGTTCTTACTTAATGGTTGCGAAGGAGGTATCGGTTGTGTGATGATGCTTGCTAGTAAATGCATTAGTTGCATGTGTAAGAATGGGGTGACCCGTGGAAGGTCAAAAGCCCCGAGGGAATGACTTTCAGCTACAGACCTTGGCTAGATCCTGAATGGGCTCGTGGTAGCCGTAGGAGCTAGAGAGAAGTCTCGAGACGCCAATGGGAGGCCGGTACCACGCGGGAAGAGCTGAAGGACGAGGGGCCAGTAAGGGGGAACTGTAACTGGAAGTCATCACTCGAGTCGGATCCGCAGGCATTCATGTAGATTTGAGGTTGACTAGGGTAGTACGCATAGTATGTGTTGGGTGTTATGAATGATTTCCGAGTATGTGGATGCATGTGTATGTATGTGTGAAGATAAACTAGACGTAGTATGTATGTTATAGATGTTATTCTGACTGGCATGGCCTTAGTTAACCTGGAAAGATTGAATGAAAGTAAGTGTGTGTACTGACACTGATACCGAGTCCTTGATTGTCATTTTACATGTAAAAAGCTCACCCCTGCAGTGGCTACATTTTCAGTGAACATCTCTCAGAATGAAGCTTGAAGGTGGAGCTGAGTGCCGAACAAAACAGTGGAGTGCTTTTGAATATATGTGTATATGTATATACTTTGTGTAAGGTCCTGTTAAGCCTTGGCCGGCTCATATTTTGGTTTTAGCTTTTACGTTAGAACTTGAACACCTTCGGGTGACAGAAGACATGATGTGTAACATCCCTCTTTTTAGAAGAAATTTTTACCCTTGTAAATTTTAATTATGGAAGGTTTGTAAGCAAGAATAAGTCAATATATACCCTGTTGATGGTCTGTAGTACCTCAAAAATGTCATTTTTGCACATAATAATAGAATTTATATGGAATATTAGTGAAATTATGCAAAAACCGAGTGAAAAGGGCTCTATTCCGAGTGACAGAGAAGAATTCCGAGTGAAGGATTAGAAATTCTGAGTGAAGGAGAGAATTCCGAGTCAGTATCATGTTTTCCGAGTAAAACATGACTGAGAAGGCTACCACCGAGTGGAGTCCTGACTTGAGAAGCAATTCTGAGTGAAGTGTGTTCAAAAGAACCACTTCTGGGTGAAAATCCGAGTCAAAACACCCTAGAAATGCTCGGTTCCGAGTCGAATGCTTCCTTTTCTGAAGGAGACTACTCTGATTGAAGTATTCCGAGTGAAAGAAAGCTTAAATACTCATGTTTATGTTGATTTGATGCTTCCTTCCGACTGGAGTGTGTTGTGGAAATAATTGGGAAGGCTTCTGAATGGTTTTGCTCAGGAAACCGAGTGGAAAATGGTAGAGGGAGCCAATTCCGAGTGAGATATACTCTACTGGACCAAAACCGAGTGAGACTCGTACGTGTATATCTTGTTCCGAGAGGTAATGGTTTAAGTAAACCTTAATTGGAAATATAATTAAAGAAATTGGCCTAAACCGAGTGAATCAAGTGAAGAAGACTCGGATTTCCGAGTGAAGATTCTAAGGAAGAGAGGACTCAGTCTGGAAAGGTATTACCGAGTGAGAAACCGAGTGCCTGAGTCGGTTTCAAAGGAATTCCGAGTGAAGAATTGAAGCTTCGCTCAAGCGAGTAAGCCACGCTCAAGCGAGCCTTGCAATTGTTGACTCAGAAGTAGGAATTCCAGTCGGTATAGTGGTTAACCGAGTGGAATTTTCACTCGGTATTCACTGTCAGTAGTGCGTATTGACTTCAATTTTGTCTTTTAACGATTATTTAAATTCAATCATGCGCATTAAAGATAGTGGGGAGCCAGAAATGGGCACTGACTCAGCATATCTCTTAATTAATTCCCACTGACCCTTCCATTATCACTCCAAAAACAACCACTCAGAAAAGCTGTTCCCCACTTGTTTTTCCACTCACTTTCTCCCTATTTAAACCAGTGCTAGGACCCTTAAGAACCCACACACACGACACAAACACCCAGCAAGCTTCTGTCTCTCTCTTTTCCCTTCTGTTTCACTCGGAACTGGTGCAGGACAGTGAAGGGGACTCTTCTTCTCCTCCAGGAACTTCATTAAAGGTAAGGGGGGTATATTCTTGGGTGCTCTGTGGGAAAACCGAGTGAAGGAAAGGGTTAAGGAACTTGTTCTTCACCTTTCTAGGGCAGATTCAGTGATGGGTGAATTATATGCTTAATTGTTACTGTTTTATATATATAATTGTTGGTAAATAATATACCTTGTATGAATTGTGAGAAGAACATGAACTATATTGAAATGAAGAACAAACAGCTCGGTTCTATAGCAAATTCAGTCGGTTTTATATATAATTCAATCGGTCTTATCTAAATTCAATCAGTTTTGTACAAATCCAATCAGTTTTAAGTAAATACAATCGGTTTTTACATGATTTCACTCGGTAAAGCAGTATATTTCATGACAGAACCTCTCTATTACTTGAAAGACTCCTTTTCAATCATTTTTACTCGGAATTATAGTTAATCCACTCGGAAATCTCTTTCTTAAATTTATTTCACTCGGAACTTGACTTAATTTCACTCAGAAAACATAATTATCCTTCACTCAGAACCTTTTCAGTAGTTTCACTCGGAAGAAGTAACCTTAAAGCTTTTCCAGCATGTTTTCATTCGGACAGCATCCTTCCAAGGGCAATTTTACTCGGTAAACTCATGTTTCACTCGGAATTTATCTTATTTTTACTCAGGAACCTTTTTCATGTTTATTCCACTCGGAAACCTCTTTCTTAAATTTATTTCACTCGGAACTTATATTGATTTCACTCAGAAAACTCCTTTAAGAATGATGTCACTCAGAAACGTATTTTATTACACTCAGAAATTCATTTCTACTCGGTTTCATCAACGTTTTCACTCATGAAACACTTTCTTGCTGATTTCACTCGGAAATTATATTTTAATTCACTCAGAAATTGTTTCACTCAGAATTTAAGATAATTAATTAAGAAAATCCATTTCAGTGTCTGTTTCACTCGGAAAACCTATTAATTTCAGTTAGAAAACACTGCTCAGTTTATTTCACTCGGATTCATAGCTATCTCATGCGGAAAACTCATTTTTCACTCGGATTCAAGCTGTTTCAGTCGGAAAACAGCATTCCAGTTCATTTTCACTCGGACCCAAACTTATTTCAGTCAGAAAACAGCTTTCAGTGTCATTTCACTCGGATTTTTAGCCAGATCGTTTGGAGAACCCTGCCCAGTATGGTTCCACTCGGAATTATACATATTTCACTCGGATTTGCCCTTGTTTCACTCGGAAAACTCTATTTTTAATGGTTTTCGCTTGGATTTTCATTTAGAAACTACTTTTTAATACTTTTTAAATTAATGAGAAGTTATAATTATTATTATTATCCTTATTCTATTATTATTATTATCCTAATTATTATTAGTCTTAATATTGTTATTATTATTATTAGTTTTATTGTTATGAACCTTATTAACATCTTAATTATGCGTATTTACATAAAGAATATATTATTTTACTCTTTATGGAAAATACAATATTAACCAAGATATAATAGATATATTTACAATGTTTAATTAATTGATGAAATCCAAAGAACTTGGGAATGATATGATGAGACTGGAAATACATAAGATACCCAAAGGAATAAATTGATAAAATAAATGCATTTCGCATCATGAAAATATTTTTGAAGAAGAAAAACCTCTAGAGCATACACTTGGTACAGTGGAGGACACTCACGTTCGATCTCCATGAAGAATCTTGGGAGTACAACTGGAACGGCAACCCAATGGCATCAGAGTCGCGCCTGATAGCCGGGTGAGACGATGCAATTCTAGTGTACTTTGACTAAATGACGGAGTGTAACTATGATCGTAGGGATCCAAGTTTCCAAAAATATTTAAATCAATAATGAGAACCAATGAGTTCATTTGTACCATATGGAACTTGGGCGGACCCTGATCGCTCTAGATGATTGGAATGGTGACATTCCAAAGAATGAGAAGAAGATGAAACGATTTATTAGGCCCACATGCATCATGAGACTTAACCAAAGATAAATCATAATAAATCCAAACTCATGCATTTCATTACAACATATTTGATTGTTATAATTGTGAATATGTTAAATGTACGATTTATTTCATGATAATATGCTTGATTGTTATAATTGTGAATATGCTAAATATACGATTATGTGATGACAACATGCTTGATTGTTATAATTGTGAATATGCTAAATGTATGATTTATGTGATATTGTATGTTAACTGGATTATGTTCGCACCGGATTAACCAATCAGGGTCTTGGGTTATACTCACCCTTACTGTTGACCATTTTTCAGAGGAATTAGGAAATCAAGAACCTGAGTATGGAGAACAGCAATATGCTGAACCAATTGAGAACGTTCCTTAAATAGAATATAAGTAGTTGAATATTGATGGATGACTGTATAATATTTAAGGGTGCCTGCGTGCACTATTCTGTTAAGAGTACAATTACTTACAGTTTGTGAATGACTATGTGATATATACATTATTGCTTCCACTGATCTGCCACGTATTTATTTTAAAAAAAAAATATTCACTTTTTCTTAAAACTGTTAACACTCTCAGTTAAATAGGATGAACCTACAGAAGGATTTGTCTTATCTAACCGAGGGTGTTACAAAGGTGGTATCAGAGCATAGTCGATTCATCAAGCTTGGGGAGTGGACCATTAGGTTTCCACGTACTCTGATAGAAATATTGAACAGTCCATAACACTCCTAAGACTAAATATCCTATGTGGAATGCTCCACATAACGCATACCCTGAATCTATTTGTTGATATTCTTTCAGCAAATTCCTAATGGCACGCCAAAATAACAATCATGTGATGGAGAATCTTCTTACCAGAATTGTGGAGGTAATAGAACGACAAGAGTTACCTCATGCTTCTGCCAGACAGGGATTAGCTGATTTTCAAAGGAACAATCCTACGCAATTCAAAGGAGGCTTCAATCCAGAAGGAGCACAACTATGGATTGAACACCTTGAAAAGATTTTTGCCGCTATGCGATGTTCTGATGAGGATTGTGTAACCTTTGCTATTTTCATGCTGGTTGGAGAAGCAGAACACTGGTGGACTCATGCTAGAGTCAGACTAGCTACTGATGGGCATATTATTACTTGGGAACGATTCAGGACGGAGTTTCTTGCCAAATACTTCCCCGAAGACATAAGGAGGCAAAAGGAGCAGGAATTCTTTAATCTGAAACAAGGCAATATGACTGTTGGGGAGTACGCTGCTAAGTTTGATGAGCTGGCAAAATGTTGTCCCTACTACACTCACATGGGAGAAGCGTCAAGATGCGCGAAGTTTGAAGCAGGATTACGGCAAGAAATTCGTCAAGTCATATGTTGTCAACAAATTACACAATTCACTACTTTGGTTGACAGATGCCGCATCTTTGAAAATACCTCTAATCTTCGACGACCTGGAGCGTCTAATCATGGGCCAGAACGACGTATGCCAGATCGACAGCAAAGAAGGGATTTTCGAGCAGATCGGCCATATTTCTGACCTTTCAACTCAGCCAACCGAATTCCTCCTAGAGGTCAGGAGACCCAAAACGGTAGAAACTACACGATTTGTGGACGGATTGGACATCGTGATGTTGACTGTTGGTACAGGAATAAAAATAACCAACAACAAGTAACTCAAGGACAGGTAGTACGACCAACAGGTCAAGGAAGTGGAGGATCTACTGCAAATGTCTCTACCAACAATGTCCCAAGGATGCAAAATATTCACTGCGACAACAATTTCAATCAGAACAATAATCCAAGAAGGCCCGAAAATAACTCTACTGGAAGACCAGGAGGAAATGCCAGAGTTTTTACCATGAATGGTGCGGAAGTATCACAAGAGAACGATTTTGTGCAAGGTACATGCTTTATAGGAAGTACTCTATTAAATGTATTATATGATTCTGGAGCCACTCATTCTTTCATATTGAGAATTGTGTAAAACATTTAAAGCTTCCTACAACCTCTCTGCCTTATCAAATGATTGTCATAACTGCCGCCAATAAGCCCATTTGCTCTACTTGCATATGTCTAGAATGTCCTCTCAACATCGAAGGGAAAGCTTATCAAGTAGATCTGATATGTTTACCTTTGATTGATCTAGACATTGTTCTAGGGATGAATTGGCTTGCTGCCAACCATATTCTTATTGACTGTCATAATAGATCCATCTCTCACAGGTCTACTACATCTGAATGTGATCAAGTCATTGATTCTTTTCTTGTTAGCTCAGAAAAGGTAATCTCAAAAGAAGTCCAACTATACATAATCCTTACTGAAAATGAAAGTAAGGCCACTTCTCAACTTGAACAGATTCCTGTTGTTCAAGAATTTCCAGAAGTATTTCCTGAGGACATACGAGAGCTACCTCCAGAGCGAGAAGTCGAATTCAGTATTGATATTATACCGGGCGTGGGACCAATCTCTATTGCTCCTTACCAGATGTCACCCAAAGAACTCAGTGAGCTCAAAGAGCAATTAGAAGAACTTCTAGAAAAAGGAATGATTAGACCCAGTGTCTCACCTTGGGGAGCACCAGTTCTTCTAGTCAAAAAGAAGGATGGCAGTATGCGGTTATGTGTTGACTACCGTCAGCTGAATAAAGCTACGATCAAGAACCGATACCCTCTCCCGAGAATTGATGATTTGATGGATCAATTACGAGGAGCCACTATCTTCTCGAAGATCGATCTGCGATTAGGCTATCATCAAATCAGAGTGAAGAAAGATGATGTACCCAAAACAGCATTCAGAACACGCTATGGGCACTATGAGTATCTTGTTATGCCCTTTGGAGTTACCAATGCACCTGCTGTCTTTATGGGATACATGAATCGAATCTTCCATGAGTACTTGGACAAATTCGTGGTTGTATTCATTGACGATATTCTCGTCTACTCTAAGAGCCATGAGGAACACGAGGAGCATCTTCGAATTGTTCTGAACACTTTGCGTGCAAGGCAATTGTACGCTAAGTTTTCAAAATGTGAATTCTGGTTGACAGAAGTGAAATTTTTAGGACACGTCATCTCTAAGGAAGGAATTACTGTGGATCCTACAAAGGTAGAAGCTGTACTAAATTGGGAACAACCCAAGAATGTGACGGAAATCCGCAGTTTCCTTGGACTGGCTGGATATTATCGTTGATTCATCGAGAATTTCTCTCGAATTGTAGCACCTTTAACTAAGCTGACTCGTAAAGATCAACCATTCGAATGGACTGACAAATGCGAAAGCAGTTTTACGGAGTTACGCCAACGACTCACTAGTGCACTTGTCTTGATTTTGTCAGATCCTGCCAAGCCATATGAAGTGTATTGTGATGCGTCAAGACAAGGACTAGGATGTGTCCTAATGCAAGAAAGAAAGGTTGTTGCTTATGCTTCAAGACAGCTAAGAACACATGAAGTTAATTATCCCATACATGACTTGGAATTAGCTGCAGTTGTGTTTGCCTTGAAAATCTGGAGACACTACTTGTATGGTACATACTTCGAAGTCTTCAGTGATCATAAGAGCTTGAAGTATCTATTCGACTAGAAGGAGTTGAATATGCAACAACGTAGGTGGATGGAATTTATCAAAGATTATGATTTTGAACTCCGGTATCATCCTGGAAAAGCTAATGTTGTGGCTGATGCACTCAGTAGAAAGGCTTTACGTCTATCATATATGATGACAAAGGAGTTGGAATTGATTGAACAGTTTCGTGATTTGAATTTAGCAGTAACACCAAAAAGGGGAAGCCTTATGGTTGGAATGCTAAGGATTTCCAATTATTTCTTAGAACAAATCAAAGAAGCTCAAGCCAATGACCAGGAATTACAAGATCTAGCGGAAAAGACGAAAGAAGGAGTCTCAGAGTTTAGCAAGGATGAACATGGGGCAATCAGGTATCAACAGAGACTCTGCATTCCAGTCAACACAGATCTTAAAAAATCCATCCTGGATGAAGCACACAAAAGTAAATACAGCATCCACCCAGGATCAACCAAGATGTATCAGGACTTGAAGAAATTATTTTGGTGGCAAGGAATGAAAAGGGATATCGCTGAGTATGTAACAGCTTGCCTGATGTGTCAGAAGGTAAAGGCGGAACAACAACGACCAAGTGGGACCCTTTGTCCTTTGGATATTCCAGAATGGAAATAGGATGAGATTGCTATGGACTTCGTGAGTGGATTTCCCAGAACATCAGCTGGATATAATGCTATTTGGGTAATTGTGGATCGATTAATAAAAACCGCTCACTTCATTCCTGTCAATATGAAGTATTCCCTAGAGAAACTCACCCAGATCTATATCAAGGAAATCGTACGGTTACATGGAACTCCCACTGCAATTGTGTCCGATCGAGATCCTCATTTCACATCACAGTTTTGGAAGAGCCTGCAACAAGCTCTAGGAACTCGTCTGAAGTTAAGTTCCGCATATCATCCACAGACAGACGGACAATCGGAAAGGACGATCAAGACTCTTGAAGATCTGTTACGTCTTTGTGTCTTGGAACATGGTGGAAATTTGCAAGAATACCTTCCACTTATTGAGTTCACTTACAACAACAGCTATCATGCAAGCATCGGAATGGCCCCTTATGAAGCTTTGTATGGAAGAAAATGCCGTACACCTTTATGTTGGTATGAGACTGGTGAGAAGACAATAATTGGACCAGAGATTGTTCAGAAGACAACAGAACAAGTTCAGAGGATTCAAATGGCAATGAAGGCTTCGCAAGATAGACAAAAGAGTTACTATGACAAACGTCGGAAGCCATTAGAATTTGAAGAAGGCGATCATGTATTTCTCAAAGTTACCCCTACCACTGGAGTAGGAAGAGCTTTGAAGGCTAAGAAGTTAAGCCCCAGATACGTAGGACCCTATCAGATTCTGCAAAAGATAGGAACTCATGCGTACCGTATTGCTCTGCCACCCGAGCTGACAAACCTTCACAATGTATTTCATGTCTCTCAACTCCGCAAATATGTACCAAGCCCTGATCATGTTCTAAGTCCCGATCAATTTGTTCTAAAAGAAAACCTCACCTTTGAAGCATCGCCAGTTAAGATTGCTGACCGACGTCTCAAACAGCTAAGAGGCAAGGAAATCCCTTTGGTCAAGGTAGTTTGGAGTCAGACAGATGATGGGGATGCTACTTGGGAAATTGAGGAGAAAATGAGAGAATTGTACCCTCAATTATTCCAACTTTGAATTTCGGGACGAAATTCCTAAAAGGGGAGGAGAATGTAACATCCCTCTTTTTAGAAGAAATTTTTACCCTTGTAAATTTTAATTATGGAAGGTTTGTAAGCAAGAATAAGTCAATATATACCCTGTTGATGGTCTGTAGTACCTCAAAAATGTCATTTTTGCACATAATAATAGAATTTATATGGAATATTAGTGAAATTATGCAAAAACCGAGTGAAAAGGGCTCTGTTCCGAGTGACAGAGAAGAATTCCAAGTGAACGATTAGAAATTCTGAGTGAAGGAGAGAATTCTGAGTCAGTATCATGTTTTCCGAGTAAAACATGACTGAGAAGGCTACCAGCGAGTGGAGTCCTGACTTGAGAAGCAATTCTGAGTGAAGTGTGTTCAAAAGAACCACTTTTGGGTGAAAATCCGAGTCAAAACACCCTATAAATACTCGGTTCCGAGTCGAATGCTTCCTTTTCTGAAGGAGACTACTCTGATTGAAGTATTCCGAGTGAAAGAAAGCTTAAATACTCATGTTTATGTTGATTTGATGCTTCCTTCCGACTGGAGTGTGTTGTGGAAACAATTGGGAAGGCTTCTGAATGGTTTTGCTCAGGAAACCGAGTGGAAAATGGTAGAGGGAGCCAATTCCAAGTGAGATATACTCTACTAGACCAAAACTGAGTGAGACTCGTACGTGTATATCTTGTTCCGAGAGGTAATGGTTTAAGTAAACCTTAATTGGAAATATAATTAAAGAAATTGGCCTAAACCGAGTGAATCAAGTGAAGAAGACTCGGATTTCCGAGTGAAGATTCTAAGGAAGAGAGGACTCAGTCTGGAAAGGTATTACCGAGTGAGAAACCGAGTGCCTGAGTTGGTTTCAAAGGAATTCCGAGTGAAGAATTGAAGCTTCGCTCAAGCGAGCAAGCCACGCTCAAGCGAGCCTTGCAATTGTTGACTCGGAAGTAGGAATTCCAGTCGGTATAGTGGTTAACCGAGTGGAATTTTCACTCGGTATTCACTGTCAGTAGTGCGTATTGACTTCAATTTTGTCTTTTAATGATTATTTAAATTCAATCGTGCGCATTAAAGATAGTGGGGAGCCAGAAATGGGCACTGACTCAGCATATCTCTTAATTAATTCCCACTGACCCTTCCATTATCACTCCACTAACAACCACTCAGAAAAGCTGTTCCCCACTTGTTTTTCCACTCACTTTCTCCCTATTTAAACCAGTGCTAGGACCCTTAAGAACCCACACACACGACACAAACACCCAGCAAGCTTCTGTCTCTCTCTTTTCCCTTCTGTTTCACTTGGAACTGGTGCAGGACAGTGAAGGGGACTCTTCTTCTCCTCCAGGAACTTTATTAAAGGTAAGGGGGGTATATTCTTGGGTGCTCTGTGGGAAAAGCGAGTGAAGAAAAGGGTTAAGGAACTTGTTCCTCACCTTTCCAGGGTAGATTCAGTGATGGGTGAATTATATGCTTAATTGTTACTGTTTTATATATATAATTGTTGGTAAATAATATACCTTGTATGAATTGTGAGAAGAACATGAACTATATTGAAATGAAGCACAAACAGCTCGGTTCTATAGCAAATTCAGTCGGTTTTATATATAATTCAATCGGTCTTATCTAAATTCAATCAGTTTTGTACAAATCCAATCAGTTTTAAGTAAATACAATCGGTTTTTACATGATTTCAATCGGTAAAGCAGTATATTTCATGACAGAACCTCTCTATTACTTGAAAGACTCCTTTTCAATCATTTTTACTCGGAATTATAGTTAATCCACTCGGAAATCTCTTTCTTAAATTTATTTCACTCGGAACTTGACTTAATTTCACTCAGAAAACATAATTATCCTTCACTCAGAACCTTTTCAGTAGTTTCACTCGGAAGAAGTAACCTTAAAGCTTTTCCAGCATGTTTTCATTCGGACAGCATCCTTCCAAGGGCAATTTTACTCGGTAAACTCATGTTTCACTCGGAATTTATCTTATTTTTACTCAGGAACCTTTTTCATGTTTATTCCACTCGGAAACCTCTTTCTTAAATTTATTTCACTCGGAACTTATATTGATTTCACTCAGAAAACTCCTTTAAGAATGATGTCACTCGGAAACGTATTTTATTACACTCAGAAATTCATTTCTACTCGGTTTCATCAACGTTTTCACTCATGAAACACTTTCTTGCTGATTTCACTCGGAAATTATATTTTAATTCACTCAGAAATTGTTTCACTCAGAATTTAAGATAATTAATTAAGAAAATCCATTTCAGTGTCTGTTTCACTCGGAAAACCTATTAATTTCAGTTAGAAAACACTGCTCAGTTTATTTCACTCGGATTCATAGCTATCTCATGCAGAAAACTCATTTTTCACTCGGATTCAAGCTGTTTCAGTCGGAAAACAGCATTCCAGTTCATTTTCACTCGGACCCAAACTTATTTCAGTCAGAAAACAGCTTTCAGTGTCATTTCACTCGGATTTTTAGCCAGATCGTTTGGAGAACCCTGCCCAGTATGGTTCCACTCGGAATTATACATATTTCACTCGGATTTGCCCTTGTTTCACTCGGAAAACTCTATTTTTAATGGTTTTCGCTTGGATTTTCATTTAGAAACTACTTTTTAATACTTTTTAAATTAATGAGAAGTTATAATTATTATTATTATCCTTATTCTATTATTATTATTATCCTAATTATTATTAGTCTTAATATTGTTATTATTATTATTAGTTTTATTGTTATAAACCTTATTAACATCTTAATTATGCGTATTTACATAAAGAATATATTATTTTACTCTTTATGGAAAATACAATATTAACCAAGATATAATAGATATATTTACAATGTTTAATTAATTGATGAAATCCAAAGAACTTGGGAATGATATG
This sequence comes from Clitoria ternatea, assembly GCA_037962975.1. Taxonomy (NCBI): domain Eukaryota; kingdom Viridiplantae; phylum Streptophyta; class Magnoliopsida; order Fabales; family Fabaceae; genus Clitoria; species Clitoria ternatea. Next base: position 183,124,546 of record CM075672.1, read on the forward strand.
ATGAGACTGGAAATACATAAGATACCCAAAGGAATAAATTGATAAAATAAATGCATTTCGCATCATGAAAATATTTTTGAAGAAGAAAAACCTCTAGAGCATACACTTGGTACAGTGGAGGACACTCACGTTCGATCTCCATGAAGAATCTTGGGAGTACAACTGGAACGGCAACCCAATGGCATCAGAGTCGCGCCTGATAGCCGGGTGAGACGATGCAATTCTAGTGTACTTTGACTAAATGACGGAGTGTAACTATGATCGTAGGGATCCAAGTTTCCAAAAATATTTAAATCAATGATGAGAACCAATGAGTTCATTTGTACCATATGGAACTTGGGCGGACCCTGATCGCTCTAGATGATTGGAATGGTGATATTCCAAAGAATGAGAAGAAGATGAAACGATTTATTGGGCCCACATGCATCATGAGACTTAACCAAAGATAAATCATAATAAATCCAAACTCATGCATTTCATTACAGCATATTTGATTGTTATAATTGTGAATATGTTAAATGTACGATTTATTTCATGACAATATGCTTGATTGTTATAATTGTGAATATGCTAAATATACGATTATGTGATGACAACATGCTTGATTGTTATAATTGTGAATATGCTAAATGTATGATTTATGTGATATTGTATGTTAACTGGATTATGTCCGCACCGGATTAACCAATCAGGGTCTTGGGTTATACTCACCCTTACTGTTGACCATTTTTCAGAGGAATTAGGAAATCAAGAACCTGAGTATGGAGAACAGCAATATGCTGAACCAATTGAGAACGTTCCTTAAATAGAATATAAGTAGTTGAATATTGATGGATGACTGTATAATATTTAAGGGTGCCTGCGTGCCCCATTCTGTTAAGAGTACAATTACTTACAGTTTGTGAATGACTATGTGATATATACATTATTGCTTCCACTGATCTGCCACGTATTTATTTAAAAAAAAAAATATTCACTTTTTCTTAAAACTGTTAACACTCTCAGTTAAATAGGATGAACCTACAGAAGGATTTGTCTTATCTAACTGAGGGTGTTACATGATAAAACTCTTGTAATTATTTAAATGCTTCCCTATATATATATATATATATATCGTGTGTTCTTCTATACTGTAGGTGACGCCCGAGCGGTAAATATGGATTTATGAGTATACCTTACGAGCGTAGGAGGTTAGTGTGTCTATGGGCAGTAGCGGAGCTGAGTGGTTGCTGGGGAAAGGGAAGATAATAATTTATTCCAAGTGTTGAGAGGCTGAAATGGCTGAGTGGTTCCGAGTGAGTTAGTTACTACTCCCCGAGTGAATATAAGTCTGAGTATTCCCGAGTAAAAGTAGGTATAAAAGTCGAGCGAGATTCATTTGTATGAGTTTCTTCCGAGAGAAGAACACTTAAACGAACTCTTAGGGGAGTTCCCTTCGAGACATTCTGGCGAGTAACTTAGTGGAAAGACTTCCGAGCGCATAGGCTTAACGGATTCCGAGTGAAAACATGTATAAGTTCCGAGGGGGAAGTATTCCGAGTGAGAGTTTATGGAATCCGAGTGTAATAACCCTCCTTACTGGGCGAATCAGGTGTGTACCTTGGTGGATAAATATAAAAGGCTATGTTATAGAATGTAGGTGTGTTAGGGTCATTTCTCGAGTGTTGGAACCCTTATACCGAGTGGCCTTAGGAATGGATCCCGAGTGGACTTATTCGTTTACCAAGTGTATGGATGTCTCGATGCCGAGTGGTGGTTTTGCCGAGTGAGGCTTCTCGCTTCAGCGAATGGAGGACTCGCTCCAGCGAATGTGTATTGCTGGAAGGCGTTTGTCGTGGTATCGCCCAAGCGATTGTGTGCTCGTCCGAGCGAGTTGGGCGTCTCGCCCAGGCGGATTGTGTCTCGGTTGAGCGAGTGTACGCTGTATGGTGGTTCGTTCAGGCGCTGTCGGTGCTTCCGTGTGAATGGTTTTAATTCCCTTGCCTTCCTTATCTTTTTCTTCTTGGCCATAGGGCCAGCTCTCTTATCTTCATATAAGGGAGTGTTTTTATTATGGATCCAGGTTATTTTCTAATTAATTCGAGAAAATTTTCCCCTAAAAATTAGGATGTTTCAAAAGCCATGAGAGTGGCTTAATAGGTCATTTTGGAAGGGATAAAACTTTGTCCATATTAAATGAACACTTCTATTAGCCTAGAATTAAAAAAGATGTGCAAAGACTATATGCTAGGTGTATAGTTTGTAGAAAAGCCAAATCTAAAATATCACCTAATGGTCTTTATACTCCTTTGCCTACACCTACTTCTCCTTGGATTGATATCTCTATGGATTTTGTGCTAGGCTTACCTAGGACCCAAAGGGGCATGGACTCTATCTTTGTTGTGGTAGATAGCTTTAGTAAGATGGCTCACTTCATCCCTTGTCACAAAGTGGATGATGCTAGTCATATTGCTAAACTATTTTTTAAAGAAATTATGAGACTTCATGGTATTCCTAAAACTATCATTTCTGATAGGGACACTAAATTCCTAAGCCATTTTTGGAAAACACTTTGGTCAAGGCTAGGAACGAAGCTTCTATTTTCTACCACTTGTCATCCTCAAACGGATGGCCAAACTGATGTAGTGAACAAGACCCTTTCTCAATTACTTAGGGTCTTAGTAAATAAAAATATTAAATCATGGGATGAGTGTTTGCCACACATTGAATTTGCTTATAATAGGGTACAACACTCCACAACTAAGCATATTCCTTTTGAAGTTGTTTATGGTTTTAACCCTCTCACTCCTTTAGACCTTTTGCCCATTAATGTTTCTGATTCTGTCCTTCACATGGATGGAGAGGCAAAGGCCAAATTTATAAAAGATTTTCATGAGAAAGTTAAAACCAAACACAAGCTAAAAATGAACACTATGCTCATTATGCCAATAAGAAAAGAAAGGAAGTTACCTTTGAGATGAAGATTGGGTTTGGTTACATATTAGAAAAGAAAGGTTTCTAAATTTGAGAAAATCCAAACTCGACCCAAGGGGTGATGGTCCTTTTCAAATTCTTAAAAAGATGGGAAATAATGCCTATGTCCTTGATTTTCCTGGTGAATATGATGTGAGTGCTTCTTTTAATGTGTCAGTGATATAGGATAGGGGAGGATCTAGCTATCTTTCTTCAAGTTGATAGGGAAAAGTTATCCTAAACCTAACAAAAAATGGTCAGAAGCATGGAAACATGGAAGATGGATGGAGGTTGATGGAAAGGATAGAAGAAGATGAAGGAGACGCTACTAATGACTTTCAATTGCACAAAGAATTGCCAAGATCGAAATAGCAATTGACCAATTCAAATGCACCAGAATTTTTGAATTAACCACTCATCATCAACAAATTTCAGAGTTCAGTGTAATAGTGATTTGCAAGAAATTGGCACAATTGACCATAAAATTTCACATTTAGCGTGTACAGAGATTGATCACAATTTTTGAATTGACCCAGAATTTGCATAAATTAATTGACCTTGAAAGAACAAAATTCAATAGCAATTGATCAAAGAATCTTTCATGAATTGACCAAAAAATTTCAATTGCTAAGATCAAAAATTTTAACAGGCAATGGACCAAGATTCATATACATACAGCTATTGAATGTATTGACCAAAGATCAAATTAAACAATAAAGCAATTGCCAATTTACCATAGAATTTTCACAAAATCGTACGTGACTTGCGTAAAGATAAAAGGGAAATTTAGCAAAAACTATTGACCACAAGAATTGACCCATCAGAATTTCCAAAGGAAAATGTATGTACCATTTCTTGGCAGATCTGAAAGAATGGATTTCAACCTTAGACCCCAATGACGTGAATTACACAATTTGAAAAAGACATAGATTTGAAATGCTAATCACTTTTATGCCTTTGCTTCCACGATATTAAGAAATGGAAGATCACAGAATGTGCACTTTTAATATTTCCACATAACACGAAATGTAAAAAAATTTACCAACTGAATAGTGATAATTCAATATGCTAAAGAATATAGAATTCCTATAGTGAGGGACAAAAATAAAATTAAATCCTAGTGAAAAAATTTTCTAAAGAATTGAAAACCTAAACAATCCTAATATAAGCACAAAATTTAGATCACCTAAAAATAAGATGATCAACACAAGAAATTGGAGCTTGGGCCATTAAAAGGATATCTATCAATGGCACAAGAAATTCAGTACTTCTATCACAAAATCAATGAAAACTTAGAAACAAGACAAGCTCCAATTATGCACCATATACCTAGTTTTAGATCTAGAATTTGTATGCATTTATCATGGTATTTAAAGAAGACTAAAGCTGAATTTTTAATGGTGCAAGACTAAGAAACTAGAGAAGATGACAAATGAAATTCTAAATTTAAAGAAACTCAACACGAAATGCATAAAAATTCAAAGAAAAAAATCAAAGAAGAAAGATGACACCTTAGACTTTTGATACAACTTGATATAGGATAGGGGAGGATCTAACTATCTTTCTTCATAGGTAAAAGGTTACCCTAAACCTAACAAAAAATGGTCGGAAGCATGGAAACATAGAAGATGGATGGAGGTTGATGGAAAGGATGGAAGAAGATGAAGGAGACGCCACCAATAACTTGGATAAGTCTCTACTCGCCACTCTAGGGATGGTCACATAGCGATAAGAGCTTGAAAGGGGTTAGACTTTCTCTAACCTAAAGGAGAGAGTTTGTACTCAAATATCATAAAGTGTAAATTTCATTTAAAACTAATGGTAATGAATACATGGAGAGGTAAACCTTATATAGGCAAGGTGGAGTGGTGGCGAAGCTAGGCAACTTGGGCTTCATACTCTTCCTTAGACCCAAAATCAACTAAACTAGAAAATATGGCAAACTACAAGGCCAAAAATGATGTAGAAGGTCCAAAAGTGACCCAACAATAAACCTAAACTATTTTGTGTACAATTGAAAATTATTTACAGACTATGTCCTCATCAGTCAAACTTGTCTCCTTTTGACATAGATGAAGAGGATGATGCTTCAGATTTGAGGACAAATCCTTTTGAGGAAGGGGAGCATAATGAGGACACAACATGGGAGGATCCTCACACTACTTTGGATAAAGGGTTAGAGGCTTACAAGGGTCCCTTAAAAAGGGCCAAGTCCAAGAAGGGCAAAGAGACCATCCACAAAGCCCTATCTTCCTTCCTTACTTTGCTTAGTGGCCTAAGCCCAATGAAGACACTTTGAGGATCTATTTGTACTCATCATGTAATATATTTCATAAATAGATTTTCTAGTGATTTAGGCTTTATAGGGACAGACGATACTCTTGTGCCCGGTCTTCCTACAATTGTAACAAGTCAGGTTTCTCTTATAGCAGTCCTTAAGCAGGTGAGGTCCTTCACACTCATAACACCTTATAGGTGACCTGTCGCTCCGGGTCCTTGTGAATCCTTTAGGTCTGCTGAAATTCGGTCGGGAATAAGGCTTACCTGACCTAAAATCTTTTTGGGGTTGTTTGTCAACGGCACGTCACTCCGGCCCATAACTAGAAGATCTCTTCGATTTCTGTGCTAATGTTTCCTCATAGATATGATACCTGTCCACCAGAGTAGTGAACTGACTACGTTACTGACAGTAGATTTCCTGATAGATGTCCTGACGTAGCCCTCCCTCAAACTTAGCACATCAAGAAGCCTCACTCATCTACGTGTAGTAAGGACAACACCTAGCCAACTCGTCGAACTTCACTGCATATTCCCCTACCGATATGAATCCTTGCCTCAGATTGAAAAACTCTTGTTCTTTCTACCTCCTGATATCTTCAGGAAAATACTTAGCCAGAAACTCAATGTTAAACCGCGCCCAAGTATTCTCAGCTCCATTAGCAGTCATCCTCACCCTTGAATGAGTCCACTAGTGCTTAGCTTCTTCTACTAGCATAGATGTAGCATAGACCACTCTGTCGTTGTCCCCACACCTGTAAAGATCTTCTCCATAACTGAGCTCCTTCAGGGTCAAAACCTCCCTTGAACTGCATAGGGTGGTCCTTTTGGAAGTCGATAAGTCCTTGATTGTGCCATAGCGGGGCTTGTGGAGCATTCACCCCCTAACATTCCAAAGCTACTACCATCCTATCCATCAGAGCATTCAACATTGTGTTGTTTCGGTACACCATGATGACTGAAAGAAAAGTGAAGCTCAATAGAAATTCAACGAGTCTTCCCCTATCAGAAGGCTCCATACAAGCAATCAAATCCTACTCAACAAGTATCAACACGTCACGAACAACTCTTTTGAGTGAGAGGGAACCTTAGCGGTCCATACCCTAAGTTTAAAGAATCAACCATGCTCTGATACCACTAATGTGATACCCTCGATTAACTAGGACAAATTCCCACACTATAACGTCTTACTTAATTAAGGAGTCACTAAAAATTAGATTTTTTTATTGGTGATCATCAGCATACGATTTTGAATAAGTTTATCATATAGATTGATTCTTTTAAACATAAGTATACTTAAAAGAGTACGGGGCTCACGGGCTCCCAACAGCTACTACAAAATAACACCATAATAAAAATGTTGAGTCTACAACGATCTCGACGTAAAAGAAAATATACACAATCAATACTTCCAAACTGGCGTCCTCTACTGCAGGTAGTCCAAATCCTGCTCGTGCTCGCCTTGACCCTCCGCAGATGACCACATAAAAATAAACACAACATGCAACACAAAAAGGGTGAGTAAAAAGCTTTCAACCCATAATATCCACATGCAAGGGAAGCTTAAATATAAATACCAAACAGAGAAAGATTATACGCAATATACCTTAGATTAATTATACAGTACATAAATAAGGAAAACCAACAGGGTTAGTCATACAATGATGGTATGCTATGCATGTGTTAGGTTCAGTTATCATAAGTCATAATTCATTACCAATATTCAATGGGGCCTAACCCCCACCGATCAATCTCACATATCAATATCCATGTGCACAACAATCCCACCTTATCCTACCTGCCCAACTAGAGTGTCCGGAGCTCTCCTCGTTCTAGTTTCCACAAATGGTAAGGACTCACACTCCAATCAACATAATGGCCAATCACACATCTCAACAGAATCAACACTCCAGGGTCATAGAAAATCCCACCTCTTGTCGAAGTATACCAGAGTTTGCCATGAGCTATCCGACGATGGGTGTGAATCCGAGCCATTGGAATTCCCGCCTCCGATATACTCCCTAGACTACCCTCGAGTATCGAGGCGTGACAAATTCTTCAGTGTACCCATCACTGTATGCTCTAGGCGATTATTCCAACATCCCTTCTTAACACCAAATGTAACATGTCATATTATTATTTTATTACTAGGGTGCCCGAGTACTAGACTGAACCTTACTCGTTTGGTATATTTGTCCTTAAAGTGAGCAAGGTATGTATGACATAAGTCTTTTTGTGTAGTAGGCGTTAGGGACCAAGGTCTAAACACTAGCTAAATCATTTTACTAGAAATATCAAGGTTATTTCCTAAATGGGTTTTATAAGGAAATTCTCTAGTATGAAAATATTCAATTTATTTGTAAGTTTATAATAGATATATAAGTAAAAAGGAGTAACATGTCTCCATTATGTTTCTTAAAATATGAACTTAAGAAAAATTAAGCTTTTCTTTTAAAAGTAAATTAAAGACAAGTATATTTTTCTTGATTTCAATCACTTATACAGGTCGTTTCATCGTATTGGCTTATGATGAACGAGTTAAATTGATTTTGACTCTCTAAAATTTTTATAAATCCTTAGATAAAACATTTTATTATTATAAGGTAATTCTCCTAGTTTTATATTGAGAACAAAAGAATCCTCTTTTTCTAAAGTAACGGCACCAAGTAGTAAACTTTTCAATTTCTTTGTCAAAACATCGTTTTCATCGTATTTTATCTAGAAAATTCCGATTTGGGTGATTCCAAAGACAAAAGTGTTTAACTTTGAAAATACTAATTTAATATAGTAAATTTAAATATGGATTCTGTCCAGAAACAGCCCCTACATGAAAAGTTGCTCAGTGCCAAAGTTCATCGTTCTAACGTTCGTAAAAATGTGTTTTAAGGACAAATTACACGTCAAAATTCTCTCAATCAATTCTTCTTTTTTGGGTATTTTTCTTATGCTCAAAATTCATTTCTTTTTCCACAAAATAGTCCTCCAAAACTGTGTTACCAATTTCCTCTATTTACCCATAAAAACGTATTTTATACCATTTCTAACATACCGTTTGTGCCTAAACTTGGGTCCCTTTTTAATTTCTCTATTAATCATCACATCCATAATTTATTCTTCTTAATCAAACATCATATTAAACACTGAAAAATGCAGCAACTATAATCTTCCATAACTTGCCAAGAAATGCGTTTAAATCATTTTCTTAGCATCGTAAACATGTCGCATAATTATTACAACTAAAAATCATTTTTTCTTTTATTTAATAAAAATTCCAGAATTTAGTAAATATTTAAAAATTCATTTTTAACATATGAATTTAAAAATTAAGTCATGAAATCAAATCTCAATCACCAATTTCATTTTTTGTTAGTTTATATGTTAGGATTTATTAACGTCAATTTATTCAACTAACTAAAAATTTCCACCAGCAACAGTGGTTCATTATTAATTATAAAACTCATTTTAAGATATTTTGTATTTTCTAAAAATATTATTAACACTATAAGCTACCAATTAAGCTAAGAAAACACATAATTAAACAAGTTCATCACATGCACATTGTCACAATAAAAATTCTGCAGCAAAAAAAATTCACAAGTTAGTAACTCATAATTTAAAATTTTAAAATTTAAAGAAATTAACAAAACCATAGTGCAGCCATAATACCACTTAAAGATCTCAATTTTTTTTTCCAAAGGAATTTTAAGATTAAATTATAAGAATCAAGATCTTTAAGAGAGTATTAAGATATAAGTGCTAAGGGACACTTATATCTCACCATGCATGCATTATTTTATTGATTTAAGACAAGCCATGTACTCCCCCCCTTACCACCAAATTTTTGTCCTCCAAGAGAAATGCCAAAGACTTCAAGATTTAGTTTTAGATCATCACCATTTGTTCCATCAAGGAGGAGAAAAATGGATACTTGGATGGTGGTGGTTTGGACATGAATTTGGTGGTGGAAGGTGGAAGAAAAATGTTGTTGGTTGGTGGAGAAATAAGAAGAAGGTTTGATCTTAGGAGGTGGTAACTTGTATTTTTGTGGTTATGAAAGGTGATGTGGTGACTTGGGATGGATGATCATGGATGGATGATGTGTTTAAGATGAAGCAAGTATAAGAAATATAGAGAAGAAGGATGTTGGAAATTTTTTCTAAGTTAAAGGAAAAGAAGGAATCAAAAGAGAACAAGAGTCGTCTTCTTGCAATGGATGAAAATTTGCATGCAATGTTTATCCTTCAAGGGGTTCACATGGCCATGAGTGAGTGGGAGAGGTGTCAAGAGAGTTTCATGCACTTGAGAGGTGTCATGTGCAGCTGATAATAAGGTGGTGAAAGGCCTTGCATGGTCTAAACAAGTGGCAAGGTAGTGATGTGATTTAATTGGTCATTTTCCATGCAAAGGATGATGTGTCAAGTGTAGAGACAATTGTTTTCTCATGGATTTAAGGGACCTTCTGTGCCAAATTTGGAAATCTGCCAAACACAGAAATCGTAGAAATTTTTGTTATCTTTAATTTGGTATATGGCACAAAAATTTCCATTAAGAAACGAGAGAGTTATGGACCAAATATAAAAGGGGTGCAGGGCTGTGATAGGATTTTTGTTCCTTACAAAGATTGATTGTCTGGGAAAAATTAGTAGGGATTCAGGTTTCATGTTCTGTATAAAAGTTGTAGATTATTAAGTTAATAAAATTTTGGTGAAAGAATTGTTCAATTTCATGGTCATACGAGAAAGATATGCAAAAAATATTGAACCTAGTGCAAGTTGTTGCTGGAAAAACGTGAATTAATGTAGTATTTTAAATTCTGGGATTTATGGGATGAGAATTAGCTCTTGTGGTGAAGATCAAAGTTGTAGATAAATTTGACATGGAGATTTTAGGATAATAATGACTCGTATCCAATAACGGGAGAGGAAATTACACCTAAAATACGTACAGATGCGCATTTTAGCTTACCCGGGTAACTTAAAATCAAATTTTTTGGGCTTGGGTGGTTAAAACGGTGATGTAGGAGAAGCTTTTACTCTCCTTGGAAGGGGTTGGATTTAGGTCCTCTTCCTTATTCAACCTTTAAAGCAATATGGATTTCTTCTTCTTCAAATGGAAACTGAAACATAAAATGGAAAAAGTCTAAGGATGAGAATGAAAATTGATGGAAAGGAAGAAAGGAAATGGTAGGAGAAAGGTGGAAAGGAAGGAGAAAGGTTAAGGAAATGGAATGAATGAGTTGGAGGCCACTTCCAAGGAATGGAAGATAACTCCACTCGCCACCAAGGGAAGGAGAGACCCCTTGGATAAGAGCTTGCAAAAGTCTCTCTAATCCTAGAGAGAAGGAGGAGAATCTTTCACTAAGTTTGCACTCAAAAGTGTCTAAATCTCAAAAATGAATTAATGTGTAAAAGTTTTACAAAAGGAGAGCCCCTTATATAGGCCTAGAGAATTTCGGCCAAGGGAGGGAAAATGGGCTTGGCTAATGGATCCTAAGCCCAAAACTACAAAAAGGAAAGGAGATGGCCTATACATGGCACAAAATGAGTGTACATGGCCCTAAAGTGACCAATTGGCCTAGTAAGGCCCAAATAAAATCTAAACACTAGAAAACCTAAGTATATGTAATATTATATGATGAATACATGTAAGTCTTCCAAGTGTCCTCTTTGGGCTTAGGTCCATCTAATATTGTGATGAAGGAAGTAAGGGCTTGGTGGATAGCTTCCCTTCCCTTTTTGGACTTAGCCCTTGTTAAGGGTCCTTTATAAGCCTCTAATTCTTTATCCAAAAGGGTGTGTGGGTCCTCCCTTATGATGTCCTCATTATGCTCCCCCTCCTTGAAAGGATTTGTCCTCAAATCTAAGGCATCATCCTCTTTATCTATGTCAAAAGGAGATAAGTCAGGCACATTAAATGAAGCATTCACACCATATTCACCAGGCACATCAAGGACATAAGCATTATTTCCCAGTTTCTTAAGTATTTGGAATGGCCCATCACCTCTAGGTTCAAGTTTGGATTTTCTCAAATTTGGAAAATTTTCCTTTCTAATGTGTAACTGAACCCAATCTCCAACCTCAAAGGTAACTTATTTTCTCTTCTTATTAGCACAACGAGCATAGTGTTCATTCTTAGCTTGTATTTGGTTTTTAACTTTCTCATGAAAATCTTTGATAAACTTGGCCTTTTACCTCTCCATCCATGTGAAGGACAGAATTAGAAACATCAATGGGCAAAAGGTCCAAGGGAGTGAGAGGGTTAAAACCTTAAATAACTTCAAAAGGACTATGCTTAGTTGTGGAGTGTTATACCCTTTTATAAGCAAATTCAATGTGGGGCAAACATGATGCATAAATCCTGAGTCATTAACTTAATGCATAAATATTGGAGGATTTATATTCTTTTAGCAAGCGCACCAATCGTTAAATTTGTAATATATTTGATCGTCCCACAGGGATTAAGGTAATTACCATAATCTTGGACTAGCACAAGCTGAACCCGAACAACGCAGTGAAAAATTCATTCTATTTTTGTTGTTTTTATACTTTCTATATTTTTGTATTTCCAGAAACAATATAGGAGATGAAATGTGATTAATGGAAGATAGGTTAGGATTACTTCAGCTTATAACTTCATCAAGAAATATGTAATTGAGGTTCAATCAAGCTTCAGATGCAAGAGGACAATTCACAGTTGGTTAATCCCTAATTCCTTAGATGACTAACACTAATTCCTAAGCATTAAACCCTAATCCCTTAGGTGTTCAGTGATAGAGAATTCTAATGCGAAATTAGGGATTGAACCCTAACTATTCACCTAATTACTAGGCCTGAATCAGTTAGGAAGCTAGAAGTTACAAGTTTTCAACCATGATTCCTCATAGGTGAAATTCTTCAATTAGATCTGAATTTGTCAATCCAGCAATGTAGATCCACTTCTTAGCTTGTTCTCCTCATGATTCTGAAGATGAATTCCTCAATGTTGCTTCAAGATTCCATCAGAAGCTTTAGCAATCCCAACCCTATGGGTTTAGCAACCCATGGAAATGGATTCAGAATGTGGAATGTGGAGAGCCATGGAAGAGAGAGTTTAAAGAGAGAAAAGAATTAGAGAGAGATTAGAAATGAGAAAATGAATCGTGTTATTGCTTGTGTGTTCTCGTCTTCTTCCCGTTCTTATTACATAGTAACTACCATTATATATAGATAACTTAAAACTAACTAACTAACCAACTCTAATTAATTACAAGGGAAACTAATTAATAATTAAAATAGCTAAACTAGTTGCAAATAATACTTAAGTTACTAAAATACAACAAACATAGCAACTGATATAAAATAATAAATGGGAACTACAGCAACACTTCATGTTGAAGGAGAATGAAGCAATCTGGGAAAAATAGACTCCACGCTTGAGCGTGGTCGATGCACGCTTGAGCATGATCTATAAGTTAATGAATTCTATGACATCACACTTGAGTGTGATTCTTTGTCGCTTGAGCGTGATCGCTATCTTGCTGCATGTTGTGTCTCTCTATTTACGTGAATGCATGGTTACCTCATGCTTAAGCGTGGAGCATACAAGCTTGAGCGTAGATTGCATTTTGACTTCACGCTTGAGCGTGAAGGATAGTTGCTTGAGCGTGATCGTGTGCCTTGCTGATTCTTCTCTTTATTCAATTATGTTTGTGTGCGTACGTACGCTGGGATTCCAGCGTATGTACATTGGATGTCCTGCACCTGATCCTGCAAAATACAACATATAAATGCCTAGCATATGTATGCTGGCTTTCTAGCGTATGTACGCTAGGTTAATAAATCTCTCAAATAAACATATTTCTTTATTTCTTTATCTTTTTAACCATTTTCTTGCATAACTTAAATACATTTGAATTAAATAATTAAAATAAGAAGGAATGATAATTCATTACATAATAATGCCAAAGTTAACAATATTTGATGGATTAAGTTAATTTAAAGATGAAATTATTAAGTCTTTTCAAGACTTATCATATCCCCAAACTTAAAGCTTGCTTGTCCTTAAGCAAGGACTCAGATTAATTAAATCAACTGCACTTACTCAAGACAATCAACCTTTCCTTAACTTAATTCATACCATAATTATTGAATACCATTCATGCTTTCTTTCTGCAACTTCTAAAAATATAATTACTCACACTTCCTTTGGGAACAAGCTGGTGATGCTTTCCTCGCATGGATTAGTGTTTCACTTTTCTCTCAGTATATAGGGTAAATTATATGCTCTCATCACCTGCATAATTGCCAGATCAACATAGGCTTGCAACAGTTCTAAACATCATGACATATGCTAGCACAATTGGATTAGTAAGGGCTTTTTAAGCTTGTAATGAGGTTAGGCTATAGGCTTCATTTTTGTTTTTCTAGTCAGTGTTAGGTTAAAAGATGTGCCCACTGATGCCTTGCCTCAATCTTAACTTAAATGCCTTTACTAACCAGCTCTTTTGCTTTTATTTTTTTTCAAATAAAGGATAACTCAACTACTTCTTTTCTTTTAGTCCTTTGGACTCTTTTTTTTCTTTCTCTTTCTTCTCTTTCATTCATTTTTTTCTTAATACCATTTTTCCTCTATGTAGGAATTGCTTTATTGATTTTTCACTTTTCTTTTACTTTTGTTGTTCTTCCTTTCATTTATTAAAATCCTCATCTATAATTAAGGTCAGAGTGTGTCCTTTAATTGTTGTTAGGCACATTCTTCATCCTCAAACTTAGAACTTGCTAGTCCCTAGTAATAAGATAAGACTCAGCAATTCATCAGTGGTATATCCAGGGAAGATTCACTTGGTTTTTCTCAGATAAATAGGCTTTTAAAGTTAGGCACATAATCAGAATGAAAGGGGTCTCAGGCTCAAACATAACTATTAGGTCAAAGGATAATTAAAATTGATTAGGATGGCTAAATTTGGCCCTAGCTAATTGTCAAAGAAGGCCTTCATCATTTCCAATTGGCAAACATATAATCATTAGCAAGCACTGAAGCAAATTTTGTCTCACTAAACAATAATACTGGCACACTTGGAAAAGAAATAATAATGGCTCAAAACTCATAAATTATAGGTAATCAGTCAATCATGTCCCCAAACTTAATACGAGATTACAAATTCAGATTGCTAACTAGCATGGTGAATATATAAATAATTAAGGATGAAAATAGTTATGGACAGGGATTATGAATCAAGCAATACGAATCAATTAATTTATCTAATTGATGCCTGAGAATCAGCAAGATTTAAATAATTAAGATGGATTCTAAATTAAGCACAGTTAACACCCTTCATAAGTGAATGAGAGTAAGGGATAGATTACTTCCCTTTTTACCTATATGGCAAGGATTTGGTGAGTGATGCAACACCCCTGATTTTCTGTACTCGAATCCCGATGTGATCGTCATAATTAATAAAATTGCGAATAAATTTTTCGCGTTTGAAAATATTTCCAATACACCATCATGACCACATCAAGACCCAAATCACAGAAAACCGAAGAGTGAGATTTAGTAATCTATAACTGGATCGATAAATGGTTTGCCCATAAAGGTATACAGAATAATAGAGTATACAGCGGAAGAATGTGTATATCGGGCACACGCCTAGTCCCATATATGACGATATGAGAAAAGGCTAGGCTAGCATGCAATGGCATATTATAAGCCTATTAAACAACCATCATCATTCTACAATTAATCCCATAAGCATGCAAAGCCTAAGGTATAACTATATATGTATACATGTACACACGGGGATCTTCTCCCAGCCTTCGCTATCATCAATATACATCAAATAATTTCAATCCTCCCAAAACACTGTAAATCATCTCCTAAATTCTACATATATATTCACCATCCACAATTCAAGAATTATCTTATACATACTCAAAACCTCTAAATCATCTACATTCTTATAATCAATTCATTCATTACACAAGAACTCATGAATGATGCCAACCAAGGCACTTCCCCTACCACTATTTACCTTCACCCAAGCTTGATCTTTAAATCCGAACTCGTCCCATGGTAACCTGCATCACAATGCTAAAAAGGAGACCACATGGGAGAGTGAGTTATACATTCAAAATGACGAATAACATATATGGTGATCATGTGTATATGCATACAAACATCATGTGTGCTTTGCTAACAAAACATCAAATTATCAATCATTCATTATCTCATTATCACAATAGGCATACAGACCTCATGAATCACAATTCATATCATAAATAAGCATAAGCACATACATAATCATATACATAATCACCTGCCACTTATCAACAAGGGCATCCTCAATCATTATCATCATCGATTCATTTTATCTTTTATTCAATACCTCCTCGCAAGGGGTTTCTCATCACTCGTGGTCATCCTATCTTAAATATACAATGGATCCGATTCCATATCAACAGGTGATCACAACCACCATACCATTCATTTCTCAATAATTCTAATAATAATATCATCACTCAGGGATTCACCCTTCGTGGCACCCCGCAAGGTGATTCATTTCGATAAATATCATAATATCATCATCACTCAGGGCTACACCCTCCGTGGCACCCCGCAAGGTGATATGTTCATTTCAATAATAACTCATGCAATAGCATCTTCACTCAGGGATACACCCTTCGTGGCACCCCGCAAGGTGATTTTCTTTACAATAATTATCACAATACCATCATCACTCAGGGATACACCCTTCGTGGCACCCCGCAAGGTGATATACTCAACATTATGATCAACATCATCTTCACTCCGGGGTTTCCGTTGTGGCACCCCACAAGGTGATATATTCACATTATGATTAACATCATCTTCACTCCGGGATATACCCGTCGTGGCACCCCGCAAGGTGATATATTCCATATTATTCAACAACAACAGGACAACGTCCTCTTCACTTAGGGATATATCCTTCGTGGCACCCCGCAAGGTGATTCATTCAATAATAATGCATATCGATGCCATGCTATGCCATAAATGCAATAGTGCAATAACGCATGTGCTCAACAATCTCACAAGGATTTCTCACCCTCTCAATTAGGGTATATATTTTAATTTGGCATCTTAATAATTATTCATAATCATTTAACAAGCCCCTTAAGGCATATCGCTCAAATAATTGGCATCCAATGGCCACAACCATCATTCATAACAATCCACACATGGATATCAAATAGGCATAGCGAACAATCATAATATCAAGCCATATATATATCAACAAGGTATTACGGATTATATATATATATATAACAACCATCATTGCCTCACACACATGCAAGTCAATTACTTGTATCCCTCACAAGGGTATCATAATAATTCTGAATAATTATCAAATTACCATTACAATTAATTCAATACATATACATGGCAAGGCAAGCATGAGTATCCATCACATACAACAATCACTATGAAATTTACTCATGCAATTTGAATGTTAACTCCTCTCCTACCTCAAGGGAAGAGCCGAACGGTTCTAATGCTCCAAAAGCTCCATCGCATCACCCGAAATACGATCTACATAATATATATATGCATTCATACAATTAATAAGCCATCTCAAGGCATTCCTCATAATTCTTAAACATTTGTTAGCTTATTATAAAGCTCAACCTCAAGTCCTAGACTTGGTAACATCAACTTATGCAATTGTGTTAGGCTTCGGGAATTCCTTTCCCAAAGCCAAGATCCTCTAGATCTTAAAGGCTAGCTACATCCCACATCATCATTATCTCATCCATTACATGATGTATTATCAATCCACCTTAACTCTTCAAATATCCTCATTATAAAATTTCATTCAAATTCATTATAAGCCTCTTGGCCCCCATCAAGACCATCATCAATTAATAAATCCCTATAGCGTTTATTATCTTACACAACCTCATGAACATAGTTCAAAACATTATTAACCTCATTAATCAATCCCAATAATTCTAAAGATTAATTCCCTTCTTACAATTCCTTCTAAGACATCAAAATCACCAAAATCGCTTATTTAATCAAGACCCCCAAATCACTCCATTTAGAGATTTTCATCAAAACTCAATAACCATTTCAAGTAACCACCAATCTCTATCATTAACAACACCCACACACATTTTATCCTAGGTTTTCACTAAAAATCCTTTTTCATGGCATTATTATCCATTTCCCTCAAATCTTAGGGTTAGGGTTTTGTTTCTTCAAGTCATTTTCCATCAAAACAACACCCAATCTCCCATCACAACACTTAAATAGGCTCAAAACCATAAACTAGAACCATGGGTGTTCAAGATCATACCTCTTTCTCCTAGATTAAGCTCCAAAGCAAAAATGAGATGAAGAGAGATGAGATGGGTCAAGGCTTGCCCCAAGTTCCATTTTTGCTTCATGAATCCATGATATCCAATTAATTTGGTGTGGGTGAGGAAGTGGAGGAAGTAATCACGGTTTTGGGCGTGAAGAAGGAAGAAGACGAAGAAGAAGAGTGTAGAAAGGAGAGGAAGAAGTGACGTGAGAGTGGAAAAAAAGTGAGAGTTTTTATTTTAATATTTGCTTCCCCTTAAAAAAAATCTCACTGTTATCTCATAATTAAGATGGCAGCCCAATAATCCATCATGTCATGTTATATTTACATTAATGTCCTTATATGCCTCCTCGGTATCTAATAAAATAAGGGGAAGAGGGCCCAATGCCATCAGAACCGAGAAAAGAAGGGCCAAAACAGCCAGAACCGAGAGAAAAGAAGGGAAAAATACCATCAGGGGGTCACTCGCTCAAGCAAAACCCACTTCGCTTGAGCGAGACAGCCTATCTCGCTTGAGCATCTCCGTTCGCTCGGGCAAAATAACTCCAGTATCTATTTCCACACTCGCTCGCTTGAGCGAGGTATCCATTCGCTTAGGCGAATCCGACAAGCAGTCATTCTTCCCAGCACTCGGGTTTCTGTTGACAGAATTCCTCAAAACCGACCCAACATTCATTCGGCTTTTACTCGGTAAAATTTATTTGAATCCGAGTCATCTCACACTCGGTTCTCACTTGGCATAACAATCTAGACTGATCCACTTTTCATTCAACCAGTCATTCAGGGCCGACTAATACTCACATAGTCTCTCACTCGGTAATTTCAATCTAAATCCGAGTCATCTCAATCAATCTTTCACTCGGCAATCATTCTAAAACTGACTCATCACTCATTAGGTCTTTCACTCGGTATTCATACCTCTTCTCACTCGGAGAATACCTTAACCATTGATTCCTCAGGAATAAACTCCTTAATCAAATTCCATGCGGAATTACTTAAAACTTAGCCACTCAAAATACATGAAATCTTATTCACTCGGAATTTATACTTAACATTCACTCGGAGTGTATATAACATCACTCACTCAGCATTTCATTCCCAAAACTGAGTCAACACCTGATCGGCTATCACTCAGCCATTCATCTCAACACCGACTCAACTTATAATCAGTTCTCACTCGGTGAATTATTTCAAAACTGACTCTTCTCTCTTATGGTCCTTCACTCGGTAATTAATTTCAAGACCGACCATCACTCAATCGGTCCTCCACCCGGTAAAACAGTCCAGACCGGGTCCTCTCTTACTCAAATTTCCACTCGGTAAATTCATTCCAGAACTGACCTCCTTTCATTTCCACCCGAGAGAATTTATTCCAGAATACTTCTGGACAACACACCATGTATCCCCACTCGGTGGCATTTCCACTCGGAATTTCACACACAGAGGGGCTCCACTCGAGATGAGTTACACTGAACTCGGAAATTCCCTCTCAGAACTTCACTGCTCGGAATATCACCTAGGGAGACCTCTCACTCGGAATCTTATCCACTCCCTCACTCGGAGGGTTCTGCCTTGGCATAGCCTACTCGGAATTTCACTCAGAAATTCACCACATCATAGAATTATTTTGTAAGGTTCCCACTCAAGTGAATTTCGTCCAGAATCCCTCTTACTCATCATACACTCGGTCAAGACACAACCATATAAATCACTCACCTAAGTGGGCACCTTCCTAGCATTCAACTTCATACTTTCGCTCATGCCACTCACACCGGCTTGAGCGAAAAACGTCCAGTGAGCATTTCCTCACTAGCTCGCTCAAGCGTGGCCATTCCCGCTTGAGCCAAATTCGTCTAGAACCTCACCTAATCACAACACACTCTACTCGCTCGAGCCATTCACACACGTTTGGGCGAAAAAGGCCCAGTGACAAATCTTCTCCAGCTCGCTCGAGCGGATACCTTACCCGCCTGGGCAAAATTGATCCAGAGACCATTACCCAATACAGAGGATTCTCGCCTGAGCAAGATCCCTTCTCGCTTGAGCGAGAATACCAGCACAGAGTCAAAAACGAAAATTCACACAGGCCATCATATGAAACTTCATCATAAGCCAATTTAATCATATCCAAGCTATCATGTACATCATATAAGGCATATATAACTTGTTCTAAATATTCTCACTCGGAATTCCTCATTATAAACCAAATTTGAATTTATCCCACAACTCATACACATCATGAAAGGCATATACAGCCTGTTCAAGCATTCCTACATATAAAATTCTCATTCCAACATATTATTCATGTTAAATTCAAACTCATCTTCATCTTATATATATTCATACTTTGCCACAATGATTCCACATATTCTCACACATCATCTTCAATAATCAACCATTTGCCATTCTCATTAATCACTCATTTTTATAAAATTCGGGATGTTACAATCCACCCCACCTACAAAGAATTTCGTCCTCGAAATTTAACATCGATATACATATCACAAGGCCATACCTCATGCCACACATCAACAAGGTTCAACGACACCATAGAATAACACCGGACTTCCCAAAGTCCATCAAGACTTGCTCATCATCACATCATCATTCTTAACACAAAATTCCTACATCAAGTGTGTCATATATCATCAATTATATCTCACCCAACAAAGCTCACAGGTTTATACTCGGTACGTCCAGATAGGTTCAATACATTCACCATAAGCAGCTACAATCCTTACACCTGCCCGGCCTATGTGTTGTTGCATCCGACATACAGGAAGGCGTCCCAATCCTGTAGTGGTTACCACAAACACATAAAGTCGGCGCATAAGTGCATGCTGCCACAATGCCCATGGCATGCAAGACTATATCGGAACTAATACTTCGTATTCCCATGGCTCATATTGGTCACACATATTCAAGCAATACTAGTTCATATAAGGCTCGGTGACAATCCTTACCAGCCCACAACTAACATATTCACACCTCAACACCATTATATAGTTAGTTTGGCATCCACCATGCCATATCGATCATCAAATCTTAATTAACTTCACCATCAATCGATGTACCAATCATATATTTTCAATCATCACAAAATAAATACCCCATTCTTGGGTCTCATCCATCTAATACCATGGTTAAATAACCTAAAATTCTTGTCTCATTTACATATTCGTTAGCTATGAATCAATTCAAGCCTCAAAAGATTCACCAAACTCTAATCAGGCAGGCTACTTAATCGAATAATGAGCTTTCACATTAGGAATTCTCTTCATAGATTACAATCCAAGTCCATGAATTGGACCTACATTTCATGTAATACATCATCATTATGTGTTTTTCCATTATCAATATAACACCCTTCAAATAAAATAGGGAGTAATGACATGGTCAAATTTCTATTCATCGACTCACAATCTCACATGTCATCTCTAAATCATATCATCATCCATAATTAATCCAATGGTCATAATCTCAAGGGCACATAATTTAGCCCAAGATCACTTCATAAAATCATATCCCATAATCAATTTCAATTATACCCCAAATTCAATATTATTATTCATCAATCATCAGGGATTACCTAGCACCCATTGTGGAGTTCCCACACACAACATCATTAGATATGGCTCACAAAAACAACATAGAGCCTAGACCGCCATAGGGTCTATTAAATTAATTCTCTACAACAATTGATCATGCAAGATCATACTAAGTCAATCTAGGTCATCACACCTAGTGGGTTATAATCAATTCAATTATTCACTCGGTTTTCACACACCAAAACCGAGACACAACCCAATTTAACATATTTGAATTCATATTTAATCACTTATCACATATTCAAATTCCCAATCTAGGGATACAATAAATCACTTATATCATATAACATATAGGGTTCTTGTGCCAAAGGATGTCAAATTCATCCCACACAAATGGCACAACCAAAATTTAAATTCGAAGATACCCACACTAGGGAATTTCTTCAATATCATTC
Organism: Clitoria ternatea; assembly: GCA_037962975.1. Classification (NCBI taxonomy): domain Eukaryota; kingdom Viridiplantae; phylum Streptophyta; class Magnoliopsida; order Fabales; family Fabaceae; genus Clitoria; species Clitoria ternatea. The sequence continues at coordinate 183,146,097 of CM075672.1, forward strand.
ATTCAACCAACTCAACCAGGTGAGTTCATTTCATTTTAACAAGCATGCCTCGGCTAAGAGCCACAAGTATGAATCATACAAGAGGCCTAATCAACAATTTAATTTCATTACTCACTTCAAAGTTTTCATAATCCATGGTCTACCACCATGTCAACTCATTTCTCAATATTTTCTATCCATGATCAACACATGGCATGAATTCATCATCATATCAATTCATATCTCATATTCATTAATTCCAATATTTCATTCCCATGATTAACATTCAATCATGGATCCATCATCAAATCAATTTGCATTATATATATATCAACATCAATACACAATAACAATATATTCGTCATTTGAAGGTAATAGGGTAAGGAACTTGGCCGGTCTTACACAATAAATACATCAATCACATATTGAGGAAATGTATTCACTCATATCTAATCCCATAATTCGTTCATGATCATCAATGAGCAACTAGGCTCCACAAATTCATCATACAACCTCTACGATGAAAGGTATACTCTCATAGGCATCAATTATATCTTCTGAATCCATAATCTCATAAAGAGTCCATAATAAGCATCAATACCAACTCAACATTAATGATGCATAATAATCCTCTATATGCAATTATGCCTTTAAGATCAATTCATAATTCTTAGACAATTAGTCATTCATAAATCCATATCGGGCAATCAACACCTCAACATATCATTATCCTCTGGATAATTATCATTCTTACTCTATACAAAACAACCATATTCCATTAATCACCAAAGGTCTCAATATTGAGCTATCGTACTCCAAACATCTTGTAATATCAATTCAATACAGAGCAACTGTGCTCCAATAATAACCAATATCTCTAATTTAGAGCAAAATATGCTCTGATACCACCTTGTAACACCCCTGATTTTCTGTACTCGAATCCCGATGTGATCGTCATAATTAATAAAATTGCGAATAAATTTTTCGCGTTTGAAAATATTTCCAATACACCATCATGACCACATCAAGACCCAAATCTTAGAAAACCGAAGAGTGAGATTTAGTAATCTATAACTGGATCGATAAATGGTTTGCTCATAAAGGTATACAAAATAATAGAGTATACAGCGGAAGAATATGTATACCGGGCACACGCCTAGTCCCATATATGACGATATGAGAAAAGGCTAGGCTAGCACGCAATGGCATATTATAAGCCTATTAAACAACCATCATCATTCTACAATTAATCCCATAAGCATGCAAAGCCTAAGGTATAACTATATATGTATACATGTACACACGGGGATCTTCTCCCAGCCTTCGCTATCATCAATATACATCAAATAATTTTAATCCTCCCAATACACTGTAAATCATCTCCTACATTCTACATATATATTCACCATCCACAATTCAAGAATTATCTTATACATACTCAAAACCTCTAAATCATCTACATTCTCATAATCAATTCATTCATTACACAAGAACTCATGAATGGTGCCGGCCAAGGCACTTCCTCTACCACTATTTACCTTCACCCAAGCTTGATCTTTAAATCCAAACTCGTCCCATGGTAACCTGCATCACAATGCTAAAACGGAGACCACATGGGAGAGTGAGTTATACATTCAAAATGATGAATAACATATATGGTGATCATGTGTATATGCATACAAACATCATGTGTGCTTTGCTAACAAAACATCAAATTATCAATCATTCATTATCTCATTATCATAATAGGCATACAGACCTCATGAATCACAATTCATATCATAAATAAGCACAAGCACATATATAATCATATACATAATCACCTGCCACTTATCAACAAGGGCATCCTCAATCATTATCATCATCGATTCATTTTATCTTTTATTCAATACCTCCTCGCAAGGGGTTTCTCATCACTCGTGGTCATCCTATCTTAAATATACAATGGATCTGATTCCATATCAACGGGTGATCACAACCACCATACCATTCATTTCTCAACAATTCTAATAATAATATCATCACTCGGGGATTCACCCTTCGTGGCACCCCGCAAGGTGATTCATTTTGATAAATATCATAATATCATCATCACTCAGGGCTACACCCTTCGTGACACCCCGCAAGGTGATATGTTCATTTAAATAATAACTCATGCAATAGCATCTTCACTCAGGGATACACCCTTCATGGCACCCTACAAGGTGATTTTCTACACAATAATTATCACAATACCATCATCACTCAGGGATACACCCTTCGTGGCACCCCGCAAGGTGATATACTCAACATTATGATCAACATCATCTTCACTCCGGGGTTTACCCGTCGTGGCACCCCGCAAGGTGATATATTCACATTATGATCAACATCATCTTCACTCCGGGATTTACCCGTCGTGGCACCCTGCAAGGTGATATATTCTATATTATTCAACAACAACAGGACAACGTCCTCTTCACTCAGGGATATACAATTCGTGGCACCCCGCAAGGTGATTTATTCAATAATAATGCATATGAATGCCATGCTATGCCATAAATGCAACAGTGCAATAATGCATGTGCCCAACAATCTCACAAGGATTTCTCACCCTCTCAATTAAGGTATATATTTTAATAATTATTAATAATCATTTAACAAGCCCCTTAAGGCATATCGCTCAAATAATTGGCATCCAATGGCCACAACCATCATTCATAACAATCCACATATGGATATCAAATAGGCATAGCGAACAATCATAATATCAAGCCATACATATATCAACAAGGTATTACGGATTATATATATATAACAACCATCATTGCCTCACACACATGCAAGTCAATTACTTGTATCCCTCACAAGGGTATCATAATAATTCTCAATAATTATCAAATTACCATTTCAATTAATTCAATACATATACATGGCAAGGCAAGCATGAGTATCCATCACATACAACAATCACTATTAAATTTACTCATGCAATTTAAATGTTAACTCTTCTCCTACCTCAAGGGAAGAGCCAAACGGTTCCAATGCTCCAAAAGCTCCATGCATCACCCGGAATACGATCTACATAATATACATATGCATTCATACAATTAATACGCCATCTCAAGGCATTCCTCATAATTCTTAAACATTTGTTAGCTTATTATAAAGCTCAACCTCAAGTCCTAGACTTGGTAACATCAACTTATGCAATTGTGTTAGGCTTCGGGAATTCCTTTCCCAAAGCCAAGATCCTCTAGATCTTAAAGGCTAGCTACATCCCACATCATCATTATCTCATCCATTACATGATGTATTATCAATTCACCTCAACTCTTCAAATATCCTCATTATAAAATTTCATTCAAATTCATTATAAGCCTCTTGGCCCCCATCAAGACCATCATCAATTAATAAATCCCTATAGCATTTATTATCTTACATAACCTCATGAACATAGTTCAAAACATTATTAACCTCATTAATCAATCCCAATAAATCTAAAGATTCATTCCTTTCTTACAATTCCTTCTAAGATATCAAAATCACCAAAATCACTTATTTAATCAAGACCCCCAAATCACTCTACTTAGGGTTTTTCATCAAAACTCAATAACCATTTTAAGTAACCACCAATCTCTATCATTAACAACACCCACACATATTTTATCCTGGGTTTTCACTAAAAATCCTTTTTCATGGCATTATTATCCATTTCCCCTAAATCTTAGGGTTAGGGTTTTGTTTCTTCAAGTCATTTTCCATCAAAACAACACCCAATCTCCCATCACAACACTTAAATAGGCTCAAAACCATAAACTAGAACCATGGGTGTTCAAGATCATACCTCTTTCTCCTAGATTAAGCTCCAAAGCAAAAATGAGATGAAGAGAGATGAGATGGGTTAAGCCTTGCCCCAAGTTCCATTTTTGCTTCATGAATCCATGATATCCAATTAATTTGGTGTGGGTGAGGAAGTGGAGGAAGTAATCACAGTTTTGGGCGTGAAGAAGGAAGAAGACGAAGAAGAAGAGTGTAGAAAGGAGAGGAAGAAGTGGCGTGAGAGTGGAAAGAAAGTGAGAGTTTTTATTTTAATATTTGCTTCCCCTTAAAAAAAATCTCACTGTTATCTCATAATTAAGATGGCAGCCCAATAATCCATTATGTCACGTTATATTTACATTAATGTCCTTATATGCCTCCTCGGTATCTAATAAAATAAGGGGAAGAGGGCCCAATGCCATCAGAACCGAGAAAAAAAGGGCCAAAACAGTTAGAACCGAGAGAAAAAAAAGGAAAAATACCATCAGGGTGTCACTCGCTCAAGCGAAACCTACTTCACTTGAGCGAGACAGCCTATCTCGCTTGAGCGTCTCCGTTCGCTCAGGCGAAATAACTCCAGTATCTATTTCCACACTCGCTCGCTTGAGCGAGGTATCCATTCGCTTAGGCGAATCTGACAAGAAGTCATTCTTCCCAGCACTCGGGTTTCTGTTGACAGAATTCCTTAAAACCGACCCAACATTCATTCAGCTTTTACTCGGTAAAATTTATTTAAATCTGAGTCATCTCACACTCGGTTCTCACTTGGCATAACAATCTAGACCGATCCACTTTTCATTCAACCAAGTCATTCAGGGCTGACTCATACTCACATAGTCTCTCACTCGGCAATTTCAATCCAAATCCGAGTCATCTCAATCAATCTTTCACTCGGCAATCATTCTAAAACTGACTCATCACTCATTAGGTCTTCTACTCCGTATTCATACCTCTTCTCACTCGGAGAATACCTTAACCATTCATTCTTCAGGAATAAACTCCGTAATCAAGTTCCACGTGGAATTACTTAACACTTAGCCACTCAAAATACATGAAATTTTATTCACTCAGAATTTATACTTAACATTCACTCGGAGTGTATATAACATCACTCACTCAGCATTTCATTCCCAAAACTGACTCAACACCTGATTGGCTATCACTCAGCCATTCATCTCAACACCGACTCAACTTATAATCAGTTCTCACTTGGTGAATTATTTCAAAACTGACTATTCTCTCTTATGGTCCTTCACTCGGTAATTAATTTCAAGACCGACCATCACTCAATCGGTCCTCCGCCCGGTAAAATAGTCCAGACTGGGTCCTCTCTTACTCAAATTTCCACTCGGTAAATTCATTCCAGAACCGACCTCCTTTCATTTCCACCCGAGAGAATTTATTCCAGAATACTTCTGGATAACACACCATGTATCCCCACTCGGTGGCATTTCCACTCGGAATTTCACACACAGAGGGGCTCCACTCGAGATGAGTTACACTGAACTCGGAAATTCCCTCTCGGAACTTCATTGCTCGGAATACCAACTGTAACATCCCAGTTTTGAAATTAAATGCTGAATGAAGAATAAACCATTAAGACTTGATTCCAACTAGAAAATAACTGTTAATTGTATTTAACTAAGTAGATTTAAGCCACTAAAATATGAAAATGGTGATGGTCAGGTGATGGGGTGGAGTGCACGTGGCTGCTGCAGCACACACTCTCCCATCCCACTCTTCTCTTATTCATGCGCATGTACACATATATATATATCGTGAGCCTTTAGTGAGGAACGCACTTACTCTTTCTTCAGACTCCCTCCTCCGTCACTTCATCCTCTACTTCCTCTCTTCGTCTCCATCTTTTTTCTCTTCTCTCACTCTTCGCTCCTGGAGACCTTGGTTGCAGTACTGAAGAACAGACTACACTCCATCCCAGAATCAGGCGCAGGATACGACAAAGTCAAGGAAGACTGAACGAACCAGGAGAAAGACATCGGACCCAACGACAAGAACGGAAAAGGTTTCTGAGGTTCTTCTAAAGGTAGGGGGCGCTTGCATGTCGAATGCATGGTCTAAGAACGGTACCAGATGAACGTACTGCTGAGTGTGGGTGTGTGTGTGTATGTAATTATAATCATTAAAACTGATGCATGGTTTAAGATTCTGATAGTGATTTTCATGGTGATGGTGTAGCCTGTTAGTAGATGATAATGATGAATGATATGCATGGATCTATTTTCTTGTCTCTATGAAAATATGTATATGCATGCTCTTAATTGGATTGTTCAATGTTGATAGTTTGATGACCGATTGTAACATGCGCTGGTGTGATTGACTGATTGATTACAAGTAGTGTGGGAAATCTGTTCTTGCTTAATGGCTACGGCGAAGGTGTTTGTGGCGCGATGATGTGTATTGATGAATATGTTACTTGCATGAGTGAGAGTGGGGTGACCCATAGAAGGTCAAGAACCCCAAGGGAAACGACTTCCACTTACCAACCCTGGCTAGATCCTAATAGTGCTCGTGGTAGCCGTTGGAGCTAGAGAAGAGAGTCTCGAGACGCCGTGGGGAGGCCGGTGCCACCTGGTAAGAGCTGCGGGACGAGGGGCCAGAAGAAAAGGGGACCGTAACTGAGAGTCTTTACCCGAGTCGGATCCGCAGGCATGCATATAGAAATAAGGCTGATTGTGATGGTGTATAAGTCTATGTATGTATATGTGTATGATTTTGAATGCATGAATATATATATTTGGATGTGGAATAAACTCTGTATATTATGTGTGTCATGAATGTTGTTTGAACTGTATGAACTTGGTTACTTGAGAAAGGTTGAATGATAGCAGGAGCGTGTACTGACGCTGATACCGAGTCTGTGAGTATCATTTTACATGTAAAAGCTCACCCCTGCAGTGGCCATTTTCAGTGAATGTCTCTCGTGAGGAGGACCAGAAGCAGAGCGGGAATGCTGGGCAGAGTGCTGATGCATTTGGAAGGTTTAATTAAGACGTTGTTAGATTAAGCCCTGACTGGTCCATACCGGATGTTAATGTTTTGGGGATGAATAGAACTTTATGGATAAGAAAAAGTCCAATTTTTGTGTTGTAAATATTAACATACACTCTTATGTATATATGGATGTATGGTTTTGTGTGTGTGATGCTGTGTGCTACCTTGTTTCATAATTGTACTTTAATGGATACGCATGGACGGTATGATCGAGCAGGTTATAGCCAAGTCTGAGTGAATCGAGAATTGTCTTAGGAAAATCCATGTCGGATACGTTGGGCGGAGTCGTACCCCGCCCGAAGTTTGGGGGCAATTCGCCCAACGTGAGGATTCGCGCTGGAGTGATGTAGTTGTTAGAACGAGACCCCGGTGTTGACCCCCAGATCTGGGCGTGGTGGTTGAGTCCGCCCAGGCGTTGTCATAATTAGTTGAGTTGGGCGGAATAGGTTCAGACTCCTCCTTTCTCCACAACCTACTATCGCATATGTACCCTGTAACTTCCCGTTTTTCTGAGTGAAGTGCGAGTGTGAGGATTTACCTAGTGAACCCTTGTCCATACCCGATTGAGAAAATTACCTTGTAGTTGTGTTGAAGAGGCGTTGTGCAGATTTCGTTTAGGTGGTGTCATACCTCGCCCGAGTGACTAGGACAGTTCGCCCAAACGCGTAGAGCTATGCTAAAACAAGTACATATCAACTCGAGATTCCGTCTATGTACCTTCTTTCTCCGTTGTCACATTATTCCGTCTCGCCGGGCGGTATTGAACATCGTCTGAGTAAGTGAATGTTGTAATGTAGTCCGCCCAAGATAAATATACCCCGCCTAGCCAAGTAGGATGATTCTAACTCCGACCTTCTACCGAATGCCATGCATGTGAATGTATTAACATCTTTCCCTCATCTACTTCCTCCTATTGAGTGACCAGTGCTACTCGAAGGAAAGCTTCCTTGTGAAATCCCCTCTATCCGCTGCTGCATTACCATACTCCGCCTGGACGGTGTCAGACCCCGTCTAAGCGAATAAACGGTGTTGTGCAATCCGCCCTAGTGCTGGTGTGTTGCGATAAACCCATTGAGCCGGTCCCAGTTTTAGCTTCCCTGTAGGTTGCCATACGCGCGTGAATGCTCTTCATTCTTCCCTTGCATGCTCCCTTTTATATCAAATGTTGCGTGACTGTTTTTGCAAAAAAATTTTCTCATATTTTGGAATTATTAGTTGCAAACAATAAGGTGTTACATTTTGGTATCAGAGCGGACCGAAAAGTCCAAGGCCAAAGTATGCTTACCAAGTGTAAGCGGTGGTGTGTGTGTCTTTTGATTGAATGGTTGAAATTGTTCTGATGCTAGTTGAACTTGATTGATGATTGACTTGAGGACAAGAGGTTGTTTTCCCCTGGTCCGATTGTGTATAACTTAGACGAATGACATAATGTGCTAAGCTATTAATTGTTAGACTGATAACCAGATCGGTAGTAAGTGGCTCCGTATACTTATCCTTAAATGTCAATTTCAGGATAAGGAATGGCGCATCGTCAAAGTATGGAGGCTATAGCCACAGCATTCCAACGCTTTACTGATGTATTTGAAAGGCAAGGCCAGACTCAACCTGAGGATGGCCATGTGCTGGACAGCTTCTTAAAAAGGAAGCCGAGTGAATTCTTAGGAGGACGGAATCCTGAGGCGGCGTTCAAGTGGACTCAGGAATTAGAGAGAATTTTTAGGGGTCTTCACTGTACCGAAGCCCAGAAGGTGGAGTGCGCAGTGTATATGCTGCGAGATGAAGCGGAGAATTGGTGGAAAATAGCCAGAAGCCGATTCCCCGAAGATGATAATCAACTGACGTGGAACGATTTCAAGGCCTGCTTCTTAGAGAAATACTTTCCCGACACGGTGAGGAGCCAGAAAGAGCTGGAGTTTATGGAGTTGAAACAGGGCTCCATGACTGTGGAAGAATACGCGACCAAATTTGAGGAATTGTGCCTATTCTATCCGCCCTTCCAACAGCCAGGAACGGAGAACTCCAAGTGTCTTAAGTTTGAGAACGGATTGAGATCGGATATCAAGAGGGCCTGCAGATACCATGAAATCCGGAGTTTCCCTGCCTTAGTGAACAAGTGTCGAATATTCGAAGAGGATGACAGGGCCCATTCGGGCCAGTGCAGCAGAGCCAACCAGCACCTGAGGCCTCAGCAATCACGTTTCAAGAGGCCAGGGAACGTGAGGAGGAATGAACCCTTCACCAGATATCAGAACCATAATGACCGAGGGAGACAAATGAGTAGACGACCAAGATATAGCGGATGCTTTAAATGCGGCGGTGACCACTTTGCTAAGGATTGCAACGATACAAATGTTAAATGCTACCACTGCGGAGAGAAGGGACACGTTCGTCCTGACTGCCCCCAACTCCGCCAGGCAAACACCAATGTGCGTCAAGGAGGATTTCAAGATAGAACCCGAGTGAATGATAACCAACGACCTGGTGGCAGAGGCAACGGAACCAGAGGAAATATAATGCGTGCTCCGAACAGCCGAGAGAGGAATACCGGTCCGCCAGCAGCAGGAAGGATCTACACCATCAATGCAGAGGATGTTGCACCAGCAAACGATCTAGTACAATGTACGTGCTCACTTGGAATGAATACGCTTAATGTTGTTTCGATTCGGGAGCTACCCATTCTTTTATAGCTGATGAGTGCGTGGAACGGTTGAAGTTACCAACTGTGTCTATGAACCGGACTTTGGAAGTGGCCAGCCCTACTGGCCCTAGTGTGTTCACATCGTCAATATGTAAAAATGTAGCATTTGAGTTGTATGATCGGAGTTTCACCTTCGATCTGATTTGCATGCCTTTAAAGGGTCTTGATATTGTGCTCGGAATAGATTGGCTTTCAGCCAATAAGGTATTAGTAGATTGTAGAAACCGAGAGATAGTTTTCCCAAAACAACCCATTGAAGATGGCACGGCACTAGGTATAACCTAACTATTTATGATGCTTTGTCTAACCAAAGATGAGAGTGAGACCCTAGTGAACGAAATTTCGGTTGTCTGCGAATTCCCAGAAGTGTTCCCAGAAGACGTTCCGAGTGTGCCTCCCAATAGAGAAGTTGAATTCTCTATAGACTTGATCCCTGGAGCCGAACCGGTCTCCAGTGCACCCTACAGAATGTCCTCAACTGAATTGGCAGAATTGAAGAAACAAGTGGATGAGTTACTTGAGAAGGAGTTCATTAGACCAAGCGTGTCACCATGGGGCGCACCTGTGCTACTTGTTAAGAAGAAGGATGGCAGCATGAGACTTTGTATAGATTATCGACAGCTTAACAAGCTCACAATCAAGAATCGATACCCACTGCCTAGAATCGATGATTTAATTGACCAGCTACGTGGAGCCTCAGTCTTCTCGAAAATCGACTTACGATCAGGATATCACCAAATCCGAGTGAAGGACTCGGACATTCCTAAAACTGCCTTTAGGACTCGATATGGTCACTACGAGTATGTAGTGATGCCGTTCGGTGTGACAAACACCCCTGCTGTTTTCATGAATTACATGAACAGCATATTCTACTCCTTCCTGGATCGGTTTGTTGTTGTCTTCATCGATGACATTCTAGTTTATTCTAAGACGTCTGAGGAGTATGAAGGACACCTCAGAACGGTACTCCAAGTGTTGAAGGAGAAACAATTGTTTGCAAAGCTCTCAAAGTGCGAATTCTGGATGGATGAGATCCACTTCCTCGGGCATGTGATCTCCGAGCGAGGCGTCTCGGTGGATCCTGCGAAGGTAGCTACTGTAATAGCATGGGAGAGGCCCAGATCGGTCTCGGAAATAAGAAGTTTTATGGGCTTGGCAGGTTATTATAGGAGGTTCATCGAAGGTTTTTCTAAGATGGCATTACCCCTGACTAAATTGACTCGGAAGAACGTTCCTTTCGTGTGGAGTCCGGAGTGTGAGAACAGCTTCCAAGAGCTGAAGAATAAGTTGACGACTGCTCCGGTGTTGGCATTACCTGAGTTACGAGAGAGCTTCGTGGTCTATTGTGACGCGTCCGGACTCGGATTAGGGTATGTACTCATGCAGAAAGATCGAGTGATAGCATACGCCTCTCGACAATTGAGACCCCACGAGCAGCATTATCCGACCCATGACTTGGAGCTGGCAGCAGTAGTTTTTGCATTGAAAATCTGGAGGCATTACTTGTACGGATCCAAATTTGAAGTGTATAGCGATCATAAGAGCCTCAAATACCTATTCGACCAAAAGGAGCTGAACATGAGGCAGAGAAGATGGATTGAGTTTTTGAAGGACTACGATTTCGAGTTAAAATACCACCCAGGTAAGGCAAACGTCGTGGCCGACGCATTGAGTAGAAATCCCTCCACATAGCAGCCATGATGGCAAAAGAAGTTGAGTTGTTGGAGCGGTTCCGAGACATGAACTTGCATGTTGACACCCCTTCCTCTCAGAAGATGACAATCGGTACGTTGAGGATTGCCAATGAATTCTTAAAATCCGTGTACAAACAGCAACAGGCGGACTCTTACCTAGCTGAAATGAAGGAAACTCAAGCCAAAGGAAAGGATTTATCCTTGGCAGAGGGGCCAGATGGGATCTTCCGGGTGAGAGACAGAATATACATACCAAGTGGAGGAAGATTGAGAAGAATGGTGCTTGATGAAGCCCACAAAAGCCTACTCAGCATTCACCCAGGAACCACGAAAATGTACCACGACTTGAGGAGACAGTTTTGGTGGCCCGGACTAAAGAAGGATGTGGTGGAGTACGTGGCTCGGTGTATCACTTGTTAGAAATCGAAGGTAGAGCACCAAAAACCATACGGTGCAATGCAGCCTCTAGAGATCCCCGTGTAGAAATGGGACTCAATTGCGATGGATTTTATCATGGGATTACCCAAAAACCGAGCGGGCCATGATGCAATCTGGGTCATTGTTGACCGATTGACGAAGAGTGCACACTTCTTACCTGTAAATATGAGGTACCCATTGCATAAGTTGGCTCGAATCTACATTCAAGAAATTATCCGACTGCATGGCATACCTACCTCCATCGTATCGGATAGGGACCCTAGATTTACGTCCAGGTTTTGGACCAGCATGCATCAAGAATTGGGGACGAAGCTTTGGCTTAGTTCTGCCTATCACCCCCAATTGGATGGACAATCTGAACGAACAATTCAGAGTCTAGAAGACTTATTGAGAGCGTGTGTGTTAGAGTACGGTGGGGACTGGGAGCAGTACCTTCCCTTGATCGAGTTTACGTACAACAACAGCCATCATCACAGCATTGGCATGGCACCTTACGAGGCATTATATGGGCGTAGATGCCGAACCCCACTCTGCTGGTCAGAAACGGGTGAAAGTCTACTATTGGGACCAGACATCGTGAAGCAAACCACAGAACAGATCCGAGTGATAAGGGAGAAGATGAAAGCATCACAAGACAGGCAGAAGAGCTACCATGACAAGCGCATCAAGCCATTGGAATTTTCAGTCGGAGATCGAGTGTTTCTGATAACCTCTCCGAGTAAAGGAGTTGGACGAGCCTTAAAAAGTGGGAAGTTAAGCCCTCGCTACATCGGACCTTATGAGGTATTAGAACGGATTGGCCCCGTGGCATACCGCCTCGCATTACCAACTCACTTGTCCCGATTACACAACGTATTTCACGTGTCTCAGTTAAGGAAGTATTTGCATGACCCCAGCCACACGATGCCTGACGACGAGGTAGAGATCAAGGAAGACCTAACCACTGTGACTACGCCGATTGGAATCGTGGACCGATCGGTAAAACGCTTAAGAAACAAGAACGTAAGGCTGGTTAAGGTGGAGTGGCAGCAAGGCAAAACCACCTCCTACACGTGGGAACGCGAAGACGCCATGCAACAGCAGTACCCCGAATTGTTTACCTAGGTAAGTACCGACTGAATTTCGGGGACGAAATTCTTTTTCAGTGGGGGAGAACTGTAACATCCCAGTTTTGAAATTAAATGCTGAATGAAGAATAAACCATTAAGACTTGATTCCAACTAGAAAATAACTGTTAATTGTATTTAACTAAGTAGATTTAAGCCACTAAAATATGAAAATGGTGATGGTCAGGGGATGGGGTGGAGTGCACGTGGCTGCTGCAGCACACACTCTCCCATCCCACTCTTCTCTTATTCATGCGCATGTACACACATATATATATCGTGAGCCTTTAGTGAGGAACGCACTTACTCTTTCTTCAGACTTCCTCCTCCGTCACTTCATCCTCTACTTCCTCTCTTCGTCTCCATCTTTTTTCTCTTCTCTCACTCTTCGCTCCTGGAGACCTTGGTTGCAGTACTGAAGAACAGACTACACTCCATCCCAGAATCAGGCGCAGGATACGACAAAGCCAAGGAAGACCGAACGAACCAGGAGAAAGACATCGGACCCAACGACAAGAACGGAAAAGGTTTCTGAGGTTCTTCTAAAGGTAGGGGGCGCTTGCATGTCGAATGCATGGTCTAAGAACGGTACCGGATGAACGTACTGCTGAGTGTGGGTGTGTGTGTGTGCATGTAATTATAATCATTAAAACTGATGCATGGTTTAAGATTCTGATAGTGATTTTCGTGGCGATGGTGTAGCCTGTTAGTAGATGATAATGATGAATGATATGCATGGATCTATTTTCTTGTCTCTATGAAAATATGTATATGCATGCTCTTAATTGGATTGTTCAATGTTGATAGTTGGATGACCGATTGTAACATGCGCTGGTGTGATTGACTGATTGATTACAAGTAGTATGGGAAATCTGTTCTTGCTTAATGGCTACGGCAAAGGTGTTTGTGGCGCGATGATGTGTATTAATGAATATGTTAGTGGCATGAGTGAGAGTGGGGTGACCCATAGAAGGTCAAGAACCCCAAGGGAAACGACTTCCAGTTACCAACCCTGGCTAGATCCCAATAGTGCTCGTGGTAGCCGTTGGAGCAAGAGAAGAGAGTCTCGAGACGCTGTGGGGAGGCCGGTGCCACCTGGTAAAAGCTGCGGGACGAGGGGCCAGAAGAAAAGGGGACCGTAACTGAGAGTCTTTACCCGAGTCGGATCCGCAGGCATGCATATAGAAATAAGGCTGATTGTGATGGTGTATAAGTCTATGTATGTATATGTGTATGATTTTGAATGCATGAATATATATATTTGGATGTGGAATAAACTCTGTATATTATGTGTGTCATGAATGTTGTTTGAACTGTATGAACTTGGTTACTTGAGAAAGGTTGAATGATAGCAGGAGCGTGTACTGACGCTGATACCGAGTCTGTGAGTATCATTTTACATGTAAAAGCTTACCCCTGCAGTGGCCATTTTCAGTGAATGTCTCTCGTGAGGAGGACCAGAAGCAGAGCGGGAATGCTGGGCGGAGTGCTGATGCATTTGGAAGGTTTAATTAAGACGTTGTTAGATTAAGCCCTGACTGGTCCATACCGGATGTTAATGTTTTGGGGATGAATAGAACTTTATGGATAAGAAGAAGTCCGATTTTTGTGTTGTAAATATTAACATACACTCTTATGTATATATGGATGTATGGTTTTGTGTGTGTGATGCTGTGTGCTGCCTTGTTTCATAATTGTGCTTTAATGGATACGCATGGACGGTATGATCGAGCAGGTTATAGCCAAGTCTGAGTGAATCGAGAATTGTCTTAGGAAAATTCATGTCGGATACGTTGGGCGGAGTCGTACCCCGCCCGAAGTTTGGGGGCAATTCGCCCAACGTGAGGATTCACGCTGGAGTGATGTAGTTGTTAGAACGAGACCCCGGTGTTGACCCCCTGATCTGGGCGTGGTGGTTGAGTCCGCCCAGGCGTTGTCATAATTAGTTGAGTTGGGCGGAATAGGTTCAGACTCCTCCTTTCTCCACAACCTACTATCGCATATGTACCCTGTAACTTCCCGTTTTTCTGAGTGAAGTGCGAGTGTGAGGATTTACCTAGTGAACCCTTGTCCATACCCGATTGAGAAAATTACCTTGTAGTTGTGTTGAAGAGGCGTTGTGCAGATTTCGTTTAGGTGGTGTCATACCTCGCCCGAGTGACTAGGACAGTTCACCCAAACGCGTAGAGCTATGCTAAAACAAGTACATATCAACTCGAGATTCCGCCTATGTACCTTCTTTCTCCGTTGTCACATTATTCCGTCTCGCCGGGCGGTATTGAACATCGTCTGAGTAAGTGAATGTTGTAATGTAGTCCGCCCAAGATAAATATACCCCGCCTAGCCAAGTAGGATGATTCTAACTCCGACCTTCTACCGAATGCCATGCATGTGAATGTATTAACATCTTTCCCTCATCTACTTCCTCCTATTGAGTGACCAGTGCTACTCGAAGGAAAGCTTCCTTGTGAAATCCCCTCTATCCGCTGCTGCATTACCATACTCCACCTGGACGGTGTCAGACCCCGTCTAAGCGAATAAACGGTGTTGTGCAATCCGCCCTAGTGCTGGTGTGTTGCGATAAACCCATTGAGCCGGTCCCAGTTTTAGCTTCCCTGTAGGTTGCCATACGCGCGTGAATGCTCTTCATTCTTCCCTTGCATGCTCCCTTTTATATCAAATGTTGCGTGACTGTTTTTGCGAAAAAATTTTCTCATATTTTGGAATTATTAGTTGCAAACAATAAGGTGTTACACCACCCAGGGAGACCTCTCACTCGGAATCTTATCCACTCCCTCACTCGGAGGGTTCTGCCTTGGCGTAGCCAACTCGGAATTTCACTCAGAAATTCACCACATCATAGAATTATTTTCTAAGGTTCCTACTCAAGTGAATTTTGTCCAGAATCCCTCTTACTCATCATACACTTGGTCAAGACACAACCATACAAATCACTCACCTAAGTGGGCACCTTCCCAACATTCAACTTCACACTTTCGCTCAAGCCACTCACCCCCGCTTGAGCGAAAAACGTCCAGTGAGCATTTCCTCACTAGCTCGCTCAAGCGTGGCCATTCCCGCTTGAGCCAAATTCATCCAGAACCTCACCTAATCACAACACACTCTACTCGCTTGAGCCATTCATACACGCTTGGGCGAAAAAGGCCCAGTGACAAATGTTCTCCAGCTCGCTCGAGCAGATACCTTACCCTCCTGGGCGAAATTGATCCAGAGACCATTACCCAATACAGAGGATTCTCGCCTGAGCAAGATCCCTTCTCGCTTGAGCGAGAATACCAGCACAGAGTCAAAAACAAAAATTCACACAGGCCATCATATGAAACTTCATCATAAGCCAATTTAATCATATCCAAGCTATCATGTACATCATATAAGGCATATATAACTTGTTCTAAATATTCTCACTCGGAATTCCTCATTATAAACCAAATTTGAATTTATCCCACAGCTCATACACATCATGAAAGGCATATACAGCCTGTTCAAGCATTTCTACATATAAAATTCTCATTCCAACATATTATTCATGTTAAATTCAAACGCATCTTCATCTTATATATATTCATACTTTGCCACAATGATTCCACATCTTCTCACACATCATCTTCAATAATCAACCATTTGCCATTCTCATTAATCACTCATTTTTATAAAATTCGGGATGTTACAAGTGATGGTTGCAGGAATTAGACAATATAAAGCAGAAAAGAAATAATAACAAACAACTTAACATAGACTTAAAATTTCATTACAACTGAAAAGGAAATACAATTTCCAAGAGAGGATACTAAAATAAAGTTATTACAACCTAAAAGTAAATTAGCAAAAGTGAGATGAATTGACATGATGGATGCAATAAATTTGAAATTGAAATGGTGGGATGCAATGATTCTAGCTATTAAGTGAAATTAAGGAGGGAAGGGATGTTACATTTCAATGGAATCCAAAGAATATACTCTTTTTTTTTTTACAAAACCCAAGTTTCCAACATAAAGGGGTATGAGTCATAGGTACGCGTAGGTACGCTGGATCTTTGGCATACATATGCCCACATTAAAGCACAACAGAGTGTAACAGGTAGTAACATATGGGTTCACGCTCAAGCGTACAATGGTCACGCTTGAGGATCACATTAAGCTCATAGAAGCTCGCTCAAGCGAACAGGGTGTTCACTCAAGTGACAAAACATAACAGAGTGTAACAGTGCAAGCCACGCTCAAGCGAATAATGTTTACGCTTGAGCGTGAAGGCATAAATTGATCCACGCTTAAGCACACATGACCATGCTTAAGCGTACAGTAGTCACGCTTAAGCGTGCCATTCTCTCGCTCAAGTGCCCAATACGCCACGCTCAAGCGCCCAGCATTCTAAATGCTCACGCTTAAGCTCATAAAGTTCATGCTTAAGCTTGAAGCTCCCTCGCTCAAGTGTGCTATGCATAACAGGGTTCACGCTTCAAGCGCTCACGATCACGCTCAAGCACTCAGGGTTCACGCTTAAGCATGGAGTTTTCTCGCTTAAGCGTGCTAGGGGGCCTAATTCTAATTTCTTCATGCTGTTCAGTCTTTTCATTTTTTCTCTTCCTTTTTTTTTCTTTCTTTTTCTTTTTCTTCTTTTTTTCTCTTTTTTTTAAATTCTATTTTTCTCTCTTTTTTTCTTTTTTTTAAAACTTTTCTCACTACTTTATTTACGTACAAGAAAAACAAACATAAGCTCATCCTCAAGGATCCCATTGCTTATTGTAACATCCTGATTTTTTGGATTAAGGGTTGATTAGAAATTAATTACCGATTAATGGTTAATTGGAATTTAATGGTTAATTAGATTAATTATTGAATAATGATAATAATAATAATAATGCTGGAATTGACCATGGTGCCCTTGGTGGTTTGGAGAACTTCAGTTCTCTCTCCCTTTCTCCCTCTTTATGCACGCTGGTGGTAGGTGGTGATTTGATGGCTGATGTACTTGCATTAAATGTGAAGGTGATGACTGATAGAGAAAGTGAGCTGATGGGGCAGTGTGAGAGTGAAGATAAGACTTCAGCTCCACGTTTTCCCCTCATTTCCTTCATTTTCTCTTCGATGGCTTTTCGGATGGAGGAGAGAAACGCTCCTCCTTCTCTCTAGAATTTGTTGAGACTTCTGCCTCTTTGTCTTCACCTCCGTTTCCTTCATCTTCTTCTTCCACTCACTCCTTATGTTGAATCGAGTGGATCGGTGTGGCTGTGAAAGGAACAGCGTGGTGATGGCAACAGTGTGTGGCTGTGTGTGGGATAGCATGGCTGTGTGTTTTGGAGGCTGGGTTTCTCCTCTACTTTCTTGATGTGTCTAACTTCTCCTTCTTGCTGGTCCTTCTTCTTCCTCTTCTTCTTCCTCCATTGATGGGCTGTATAGGGCTCGGTTGGGAGCCTACAGCTGTGTGTGGGTGCCTCATTGTGGAAGTGGTCCACTGTGGGTGAGGCTGTGCCATTGTGAAGAAGAAGGCATGAATGGTGCATGGAAGCTTGGTTGTCCTCCATGGTGGTGAGGACGGTGCTGTTCGAGTATGGAATAGCTATGAGACGTGCTTGGTGGTTGCTGTTCAAGTGTGGATCAGCATTTGGGAACCTCTACTGGGCCGAGTGAGGTCTGTGGTGCCTTGGAGGCTTGACATGGGTGTCTTGGTAGGAGAGTTGCTTCAGAAGAAGCTGTGTTTGGCTCTCCTATGGTTTGAATGCCGAGCAGAGTGCTGCTGTGGCTGGGCTGAGTGGCCAATGTGACTTCTAGAACGTCATTCCAGGTAAGGAGGCTTTGCATCTCAAATGTATGGTTTATGGACGGGATTCCGGGTGAAAATATACACTGTAATGTGTTGTGTTGTTGTGATGTATGTTGATTGAGTGTAGCCCAGATGTATGATATTTATTATGTGTGTGGTGTCTGATTTTCCATCCATAATAAGTATGATGCTTGTTGATGATGAATAAATGCTTGAGATGCATGTGATTCTTATTGTTATGTTAAATGCATTGGATGCATGATGTTTATGGTATGAATGCTGAGTGCATCTATTTGTGGGGTTATGTGATTCCCGAGTGAAATATTGTATGTATTGGCATGGGATGATTACTAGTGTTGATTCCCGAGTGGAATTTTATATAAAATGGCATGTGAGGCTTAGAAATGCTAAGGCCGAGTGGATCCCATGAAATAGTATGTGTGGCTTGTGGTAGATGATAATCCGAGTGGATGGCATGGTGATTGCCAAGTGGAGGAAGTGTGAGTTGTCATCTGAATTGCTGTGGAAATACCGAGTGCATATAATGTGAGCGCTAAATACCGAGTGGGCACTCGGATGAATATGAGTTGAACGTAAATGCATACATGTTATATCACCTTGCGGGGTGCCACAAAGGGTATATCCCAGAGTGAAGAGGACGTTGTCCTATTGTTGAATATGATGAAAGACCTTGGGTTGGACTCGGGGCAGTGCCTAGGGCACTAAGCGTGAAATGATACGCTTGATGAAATACCGAGTGCATTGGCGTTGGACGCCGAGTGAATGAGACTGTATGCATCCGATTCGGCACTGGAGTGCGTTGGACGCCTATTACCGATCGGCATTCAGATGATAACATGTGATGAATATGATTAAGTCCTTGAGCAAGGCTCAGGCACACTCCTTGAGCAAGGCTCGGAGTTGAGTATTATTGATAGTGATTAGAGTTGGGGTGAAATCTGAGTAGATAAATTGAAATATTGTTATTGAGGATGTTGTGCTTATAGCCGAGTGCAATGGGTGATTTACCGATCGGAGGATGTTCATATTTAAATGGCAGTCTGTGTTATGTTTGTTGAATTAATAAATTTGCTTAATTGAGGACTCTGTGATAAATCCGAGTCAATAACTGTCATTTAATATGTAAAGCTCACCCCTACACCATTTTTCAGCATGTGCAGGTCAGAGTGGAATGTTGTGATGGCCTTAAACCCGAGTGTTGGGTATTTATGATGAGGCTGTGTACATAGTATAATGTACCGAGTGTATTTTGATGTATTAAAGCCTTGGCCGGCTCATAACAATGTTGTATAACGAATATGAATACATATGTATAGAAATCCGAGTGTATGAATATATTTATATATATGTGATTTACATTGTTATCATGTGCTTGTGTCGGATAATAAATGTTGGTGAATGAAAGATGCAAAAATAATAAATATCTGAGTGTATATTATATGTACCTAGGTGTGGTGATATGGGTAACTTACACGGTTTTGATTGAGAAGTGTTGTTAAATTACTTGGTGAAGTATTGATGGGTAGAATGATGCCAAGTCTATGAATTCCGAGTAGAATATTGTGGTGAGAATCCATTCCGAGTGAAATATAAGTGGCTTAGATGCTTTTCCGAGTGAGTCTTATGTATATGACTCCATATCCGAGTGAGACTCATGTATGGGCCTTTTCTGAGTGGTGATGGTCTTAGTGGATTCTGAGTGAAAGATATTATTTACATATCGAATGAATTGTGGGTACCTGTTCCGAATGAATAATATAATATGTATTTTGAGTGACTAAGTATTGACTTGGTGAATTTCTCCGAGTATTGGGGGAGGTTGAGTAATCCTGATTGGATTTGTGGACAAGTTTACCTTTATGTGAATATATATATACATATAAGTGTTTTATGTTGATTTGATGCTTCTTACCGACTGGAATGTATTGTTGAATTATTTAAGAAGTGTTGATGGATGAAATAGTGTTAAGTTAATGATTCCGAGTGAGGCTATGGTGTTTGGCCTTCTTTTCCGAGTGAAGAACACTTTAATGGATTCTGAGAGAAATTCCCTTTGATGAACTCATTCTGTGTAGGCTTTGATGGGAGAATTTCCCGAGTGATTATGGGCCTGAGTATTACTAAGTGAAAAATATGAGTAAACCCAAGTGGGGTAGAGTTTAAATATTCCCGAGTGGGAAATCGGAGTGATCCTCTTCCGAGGGAAGAGTTGTTGTTAATGATAGAGATTGGAATATATTCTAAGTATGTGATACAGGTATAATCCGAGTGAACGAGATTCTATATCCTGAGTGGTTATGATCTGAGCAAGTCCGATTGGAACTTAACTTAATGGTTTCCCCGAGTGAGTAAGATATCATATGTCGAGTGAATCTGGCTGGAATATTCTGAGTGATGTATGGTTGTAGAGACCCCTTCTGAGTGAAGGGAAGTCTATGTGTTCTCCGAGTGAGAAGTGTAAATATACCGAGTGATGAATGTGTAAGGTAATTCCGATTGTATTGAGGTTGAGATATACCGAGTGGTGTTTGCTTGGGAAATAATCCGAGTGCGGAAGGTTTATGGATATCGAGTGGGATAACCCTCATTTCCCGAGTGGATTATTGTGTGGCCTTGTGGATAAAAATATGGAACTAAGTTATAGGATGTATGTGTGTGGGGTCGTTTCCGAGTGATTGGAACCCCTTGATACCGAGTGATCGAATGCCGAGAGTGGCTTCTCGCTTCAGCAAATGAAGGATTCGCTCCAGCGAGGGTGTGTTGCTGGAAGGCTTTTGTTTTGGTTTGCTTAAGCGTTGTGTGTTTCGCCCGAGCGAGTTTGGTTGCCTCGCTCAAGCAGAGTCGGATCTCGCTTGAGCGAGTGGGCGCTGTTTTTGGCCTTCGCTTGAGCGCTGTGTCTTCCGCTGGGCTGTGTTGCGATCGGCTTTGTGCTTGGCTCGCTGAAGCTTGTTTCCGATCAGTTTTTCTTTCTTTTGCCTTTAATTCCCTTATTCTTTTTGGACCCGGTTCCATTGGTATTGTTTTAGGAAAAATTTCCCCTGTTTGGGGTTTTATTTATTTATTAAAATAAGGGTGTTTCACTTATGACCATACACTCTTTGTCTTTCAGATCCACTTTTCTCCTTGTTATGTTTGAGGCTAATGCTCAATACAACTTTCCTCCAATCTTTCTTTTTCCAAACTTTCTACTTTTTCCTCTTTTTCTTTTCTTTCTCTTTTTCTTTTCCTGTTTTATGTTAGTGTCCCTCTTTTTGTGCTACAAGCAATGTTCTTCTTGACTTAAGAATTTGCGTTTCCTTGTGATTTCCATAGCTGCAGTAGTCACCACTAGCAAACGCCCTTCATGACATGGCTGAATTTCTTCTTCTTTTATATTCTCAACATCTAAACATGTTAACTCTTCTTGTGCATGAACCTCTACTTCTTTCTCTGCATTCACACTTGGCTCCAACAAAATTTCAGTATCATTATTGTGTTGCCAAGATGTGGTTTCCATCTCAGTTGAGACCTCTACCTCTTCTATCACTTCTTGCTCAACAATAGTGTATAATTGAGTCTCAACTTCCTCAATCACTTTTGCTGTCATTTCTTCACTTTGTACTACTTTAACACTTTCCTCAGCAAAGTAATTACCCAATGACAGCTCCTGCTCTTGTTCTTCTTCAGACCAATCTTCTTCATTCCAATCATCGAAGAATGCTTCACTAGATATACTATCATCTTCCAATTCAGAAGTATAATTCCTATAACTTTCTTCTTCACATTCTACAATTGACTCTTCTTCCATCAAATATCCCTGAACTTCCTTATTTTCTTTTTCTTCTTTTGTTTCTACATCAACTTCAAGTTCAGGTTCATCCAATCCAATGTTTTCTAGCTGGTCTTCTTCTTCCCCAAACTTAATTTCTCCAGCTAGACCAACATCATCATCCCATCGCTCTTCATATTGGTCTTCTCTTTGTACCTATGTATTTCTTTGCTTTTCGGCCAATTGCTTTGCAATAAAATCCACTGGCTTTTGAATGTTCATGATTGAGTTATCATAATTTTTTAGGTTGGTTTAAGTGACTTCCATGAATTGAATCAGAATTCTTTCTAATTTTGATGGCTCCTCCTCAATTGGTTGTACCTCCTCTACATGGTTCATGCATAATGTTTGTGAATATTGAAGAAATTCTACTAAGGCATCATCAAGATCCATCACCTATAACTTTTCACTTTCCAAAGGAACTAGAAAAAACATAAATACAACAACTAACTACAAACAAGGCTACTGCAATGGTTAGTGCTACGACTAAAATAGCCAAAAACAACTAACAACAAACACTCAACACAATACCAACACATAACAAAATCTACTCCTACAACGAAATTCACTAACAACTAACAAAAATTATAAAGACTAAAAAAATGGTTCAGTCTAGTACCAGTCCAAGGATTGTTGATATTCCTTAACAATCCCCAGTGACGGCGCCATTAACTTGATGCATAAATCCTGAGCCATTAACTTGATGCATAACTATTGAAGGATTTATATTCTTTTAGCAAGCGTACCAATCATTAAATTTGTAATATATTTGATCATCCCATAGGGATTGAGGTAATTACCATAATCTTGGACTAGCACAAGCTGAACCCGAACAACGCAGTGAAGAATTCATTCTGTTTTTGTTGTTTTTATACATTTTATATTTTTGTATTTCCAGAAACAATATAGGAGATGAAATGTGATTAATGGAAGATAGGTTAGATTACTTCAGCTTACAACTTCATCAAGAAACATGCAATTGAGGTTTAATCAAGCTTCAGATGCAAGAGGACAATTCACAGTTGGTTAATCCCTAATTCCTTAGGTGACTAACACTAATTCCTAAGCATTAAACCCTAATCCCTTAGGTGTTCAGTGACAGAGAATTCTAATGCAAAATTGGGGATTAAACCCTAACTATTCACCTAATTACTAGGCCTGAATTAGTTAGGAAGCTAGAAGTTACCTAAGTTTTCAACCATGATTCCTTACAGGTGAAATTCTTCAATTAGGTCTAAATTTGTCAATCCAGCAATGTAGATCCACTTCTCATCTTGTTCTCCTCATGATTCTAAAGATGAATTCCTCAATGCAGCTTCAAGATTCCATCGGAAGCTTTAACAATCCCAACCCTATGGGTTTAGCAACCCATGGAAATGGATTCAGAACGTGGAATATGGAGAGCCATGGAAGAGAGAGTTTAGAGAGAGAAAAGAATTAGAGAGAGATTAGAAATGAGAAAATGAATCATGTTATTGCTTTTGTGTGTTCCCGTCTTTTTCCCGTTCTTATTACATAGTAACTACCACTATATATAGATAACTTAAAACTAACTAACTAACCAACTCTAATTAATTACAAGGGAAACTAATTAATAATTAAAATAGCTAAACTAGTTACAAATAATACTTAAGTTACTAAAATACAACAAAAACAACAACTGATATAAAATAATAAATGGGAACTACAGCAGCACTTCATGTTGAAGAACAATGAAGCAATCTAGGAAAAATAGACTCCACGCTTGAGCGTGGTCGATGCACGCTTGAGCGTGGTCGATGCACGCTTGAGCGTGGTCGATGCACGCTTGAGCGTGATCTATAAGTTAATGAATTCTATGACATCACGCTTGAGCGTGATTCTTTGTCGCTTGAGCGTGATCACTATCTTGCTGCATGTTGTGTCTCTCTATTTACATGAATGCATGGTTACCTCACGTTTAAGCGTGGAGCATACAAGCTTGAGCGTAGATTGCATTTTGACTTCACGCTTGAGCGTGAAGGATAGTCGCTTGAGCGTGATCGTGTGCCTTGTTGCTTCTTCTCTTTATTTGATACTGTTTGTGTGCGTATGTAAGCTAGGATTCCAGCGTGTGTACGTTGGATGTCCTGCACCTGATCCTGCAAAATACAACATATAAATGCCTAGCATATATACGCTGGCTTTCTAGCGTATGTACGCTAGGTTAATAAATCTCTCAAGTAAACATATTTCTTTATTTCCTTATCTTTTTAACCATTTTCTTGCATAATTTAAATATATTTGAATTAAATAATTAAAACATGAAGGAATGTCAATTCATTACATAATAATGCCAAAGTTAACAATATTTGATGGATTAAGTTAATTTAAAGATGAAATTATTAAGTCTTTTCAAGACTTATCAAAACACTCATCCCAAGATTTAACATTTTTATGCACTAAGACCCGAAGTAGTTGAAAAAAGGTCCTATTCACTACCTCAGTTTGGCCCTCCGTTTGAGGATGACAAGTGGTAGAAAAGAGAAGCTTCATTCCTAGCCTTTACCAAAGGGTTTTCCAAAAAAGTGTCCCTATCAGAAATGATAGTTTTAGGAACACCATGAAGTCTTACAATTTCCTTGAAAAATAGTTTAGCAATATGACTTGCATCATCCACTTTGTGACAAGGGATGAAGTAAGCCATCTTACTAAACCTATCTACCACAACAAAGACAGAGTCCATTCCTCTTTGGGTCCTAGGCAAGCCTAACACAAAATCCATAGAAATATCAATCCAATGAGAAGTAGGTATAGGCAATGAAGTATAAAGACCACTAGGTGAAAGTTTAGATTTAACTTTCCTACATACAATACACCTAGCGTAAAGTTTTTGAACATCTTTTTTCATTTTAGGCCAATAGAAGTGTTCATGTAAAATAGACAATGTTTTATCTATTCCAAAATGGCCCATTAAGCCTCCCTTATGGCTTTCTCTAAGTAAAAGATCTCTTAAAAAGCTCCTAGGACTGTAAAGTCTATTGGCTTTAAAGAGGTAGCCATCTAAAATATAGAAGCCTTTATGAGATGAAGAAGTAGAAGATGAGTTGAATATTTTGGAAAAATCAAGATCACTTGGATACAAAGTCTTAATCTCATCAAGTCCAATAATTTTGGCTCTAAAAGAGGCAAGTAAAGAGTGTCTTCTTGATAAAGCATCAGTCACAATATTAGATTTTCCATTTTGTACTTGATGACATATAGAAATTGTTCCAAGAATTCAACCCACTTAGCATGTCTTTTGTTTAACTTATGTTGCCCTTTGATAAATTTTAGTGATTGATGATCACTATGAATGACAAACTCCTTTGGGATCAAGTAATGTTCCCAAGTTTAAAGGGCTCTAATTAATGCATAGAATTCTTTATCATATGTGGGATAATTAAGGGTTTCCCTATTAAGCTTTTCACTAAAGAAAGCAATGGGGTGACCTTCTTGCAATAGAACAGCCCCAATACCCACATTTGAAGCATCATACTCAATCTCAAAGGTTTTAGAAAAATTTGGAAGTGCTAAAATTGGAGCATGAGTGAACTTCTCCTTGAGATCTAGAAAGGCTTTCTCTTGCCTTGGCCCCCACACAAAAGGAACATTCTTTTTCACTAATTCATTCAAAGGGGAAGCAAAGGTAGAGAAATGTTTCACAAATCTTCTATAGAAACTTGCAAAACCATGGAAACTTCTAATTTCATAATTTTTAGGTGTTGGCCAATCTAGGATTGCCTTCACTTTTGAGTGATCAACCTCAACACCTTTAGAACTCACTATAAATCCAAGGAATACAATGTTATCCATGCTAAAAGAATATTTTTCAAAATTTTCATAGAGGTTATTTGTTCTTAAGGCAAGCATAACTTGTTTTAGATGGTTTAGATGAAAGGTCATGGTCTTGGAGTAAACTAAGATATCATCAAAATAGACCATAACAAAATGCCTAATAAATTCCCTTAAAACACGATTCATTAACCTCATGAATGTGTTTGGTGCATTAGTCAAGCCAAAGGGCATAACTAACCACTCATATAATCCAAGTTTGGTCTTAAAAAAAGCTTCCCATTTATCCCCTTCTTTGATTCTTATTTGATGGTAGCCATTTTTAAGATCAATATTAGAAAATATGGTAGAACCACTTAGCTCATCAAGTATATCATCAAGTCTAGGTATTGAATGCTTATACAATCTATACACATTCTTCATGAACCATCTTTCTTAGGAACTAACAAAACGGGTAAAGCACATGGGCTTAGGCTCTCTCTAATCCATCCCTTAGATAATAGTTCATTTACTTGCTTTTCAATTTCTAGGCTTTCCTTAGGGTTACACCTATATGTAGGCCTATTTGGTAAATTAGCACCTGGAATTAGGTCTATTTGATGTTCAATACCCTTAATTGGAGGTAAGCCTTTAGGAATATCTTTTGAGAAGAGGTCTTTAAAATGATTTAAAATGTTTTGAATCCCTTTGGGCAAAGGAGAGGGCAAGAGCCCATAGAGCACAAGGAAGTGCTAGAGATATCTTTAGCATACATGATCAAGCATTATTTTTGAGAAAACATAACATGTTTCACATCATATTTGGTGGCCAAGAGATTGGCTCTAGAGTCATCATAAATGACAACTCCTTTTCCTTTATCCTCTTTTTTATTTTTCTTATGTTTTTCTAAATTAGATGAAGAAGATCCTAACTATCTATCCCTTTTAAGCTTCATTTGAATTTGATCTTTAGTTACTTGTTGTGGAGTTAGGGGATGTAAAACTATCTTCTTACTATCTAATTTAAAGGTGAGGGTGTTAGTGAAACCCTCATGGATGACCTTTCTATCATATTGCCAAGGTCTTCCTAAAAGGATATGAGTTGCTTCCATAGGTACTACATCATATTTGACTTCACCTCTATATGTGCCTATCGTGAAGTTGATTAAGACTTGCTTATTAACTAACATTTCTCCCTTTTTATTTAACCATTGTAACTTATAAGGTGTAGGGTGATCTATTAGTTCTAAGCCCATCTTATATACTAGTCTTTGGCTTACTACATTTGCACAACTCCCACTATCCACAATGAGAGAACATAGTTTTTCATTTATGTAACATCTTGTATAAGAGATGTTCTCTCTTTATGTAGTATCATCAAGCTTAACATGACTACCAAGTAATCTTCTAATAATGTACAACTCACCATCATCCCCTAGTATATGCTCACTGTCATAGGAATCACTACTTGAGTCATCACTTGAATTGTGATTGTCAGAATTAGACTCTGATTGACTTGAGTGGGTTCCATTAATTTTCAAAATCATAGTTCTTTTTGTAGGACAGTCAGAAGTAATGTGACCTCTACCAAGGCATCTAAAACATTTGATGGTTGATGATCTAGAGGATTGAGGTTTAGATGTGGGTTCATGCTTATCTCTTTGATTTCTAAAGACTTTGCCATTCTTATGCAACTCACTTAGAATTTTGGAAGAAGAAGTGCCCACTCCCTTCTCCCTAGGTTATTTTTCAAACCTATCTTTACCTACCCACTTAGACTTAAAGCTTTTGTATTCCCCATTGTAGGATTCCCTCTCTTTAAATTGGCTCTCTACCTTAGTACATTGGTGTAATAATTCTTCTATATCAACATGTGGAAGAAGTTCTACTCTATTCTTGATGTTCCTATTTAGGCCATGCAAAAACCTATGCATTAGGGTTTCTTCATCTTCTTCTAAGTTTGCCCTAATCATGGCTATCTCTAAGGCTTTATAATAATCTTCTACACTTTTTGACCCTTGGGTGAGTCTATTTAGCTTTGCTAATAGCTCCCCTCTAGAGTAATTAGGAACATATCTTTTCCTTAATAGAGCTTTTAAGTCTAACCAATCATCTATTGGTTGAAAGTTATCTTTCTTTCTCTCTTTACACACTTGAGTCCACCATACTAAGGCATAGTTTTGGAATATGAGAGTGGCTATCCTAACTTTCTTTTCTTCTTTAATTTGATAAGAATTAAACAATTGTTCAACTCTCATCTCCCATTCTAGATAAGCTTCAACATCACTTTTACCATTGAACGGGAGAATTTCAAATTTTACTTCCTTTAACCCTAGGTCTTCTCTTTTAGTATTATGATGGTGTCTTCTAGACCTATGGTTATCCTCACTATCACTATTCTTATGCCTTTGATTTCTTTAATTTCTATATCTAGTTCTAGGGTTCTCATCTCTATGTTCTAGGTTAGTTAACCTAGTGTTGATGTTATTTAGGTTATCGATTATGTTATGGAGAAGAGATTTGTTTTCTCTATCACTAGAAGACATAGTTTAAGGTTGTCAAAGAAAACAAGACAAGGCAAACAAAAGTTGTAAACAAACTAGTCAAGGATGCGTATGCAAGACAAGAACAACAATTCAAACAAGAATCCTAAGAATCAAGTACTAGGTTTCTACCTAAGGGAACAAGAACCTAAGTTATCTTGTACTAGGTTAGATCCTAGGTTGTATTACTATGATTAGTTATGCCAGTCCTAGGTTTTCTTTACTTAGTTCTTTATATGAATCCTAGGTCGTAACTAACTAAGTAACTAACCCTAGACAAGGTTCATAAATTCGGTTGGGAATCTATTATCTAACAACAATTAGTTCAATAAACTAACTCTAACAAACCCTAACTAAAATTAATTATTTAGTTATTATGGTTATAACTAAGTCTAACCACTCAACTACTAACTAAATTCGGTTATGGGGTTTAGTTATGCCAACTAGAATTTGGTTGAGATTAGTTAGGCTAACTAAAATTAGTTCCAACCACTAACTAACTAACCAAATTAGTTAAGACCCACAAGTAACTAACTACTTCTAGTTGTAACCAATTGACTAATTAACCAACTAACAACTAACTAGTTTACAAACAAATGCAAATGCTTCTAGCTATTTTCAAAATTACTCAAAAGAAATTGAAAGTTAATAGAGTCTAAAGTCCAAAGTCCAATTGGTGTCCAAAATACAAGACCAAATTCCTACTACAAAATTCTAAGAATTGAAAATTTTCCTAAGCTTCTAATTAATACAAGGCTTTTGCTTCATTTGCAATGGTCAAAGTCTTCACTTGGAATGTAGAAGCTCCACCTTACCTAGTAAACAACACAAACAAAGAACTCCAAATGAAATTTAGTTAAGAAAACTAACACGAAAAAAATTTAAAACCCCTCAGGTATATCTCTCAAGTGTATCCCTTCTCTTAGGAGTTAAGAGACTAAGGCAATTTCCACACCAATCTCAAGTGTCTTAAGATACTACCCTCCTTGGTATTGAGTAAAAGTATCTTGAATGTGAAAGGAAGACAACTCAAAAGACAAAACTCAAGAATTAAATCAAGACAAACTAAAAATGGTAAATTTGAAGAAGCTACTCTAATGGAGTGTTTTTGTATTTTTGATTATGACAAGATCAAAACAAGAAAAGCTCAAATGAATAAAGCTACACTACTTGAAATTTTGAAATTGATGATGAGACAAAACAAGACAATCAACAAAATAAAATGCAAGAATCAAAGGCTAAGGTAACAACTAAACCTAGAGAACTCTAGAGTTGCAACTCCTAAGCAAGCAACTTTAATTGAAAATATGTAATGTATTAACTAGCAATCACTTCTTTTATGGCTTTGGAATTTCAAAAAAAGACTAATGCTTTGGTGTTTCACTTTTCAAACTTTTTGCTAAAGAGGTTTACTTCAAGTTTTTTCTTTTAATACCTTTTTCTCAATTTTGAGATGTAGGGCTTTGGTTTTCTTTTTCTTTTGGCTTTTATATTACTTTTCTCTTTTCTTGCCTTTTACAATTTTGTCACTCTCAACACCAATGATCTAGTCCAAAACCGAAATCAACAAACTAGTTTACAAATTCAATTTTCACTCTTTTGCTTAGGGAAAGATGCAACATTCTTCCACTATAATGAATGGAAGGCTAATGATTTTTTTTTGACAATTTTCTTTTATGCAAACACAATATGCAAACCGAATTAAAAGATATACCTAATGTGCTTAAAATTGAAAATAAACCTAGAAGAGAAACTAAGAGTAGATTTCTAAGAACCTAAAAAAATGAGCTAACTTTGGAGAGCCTTAAAGTAAGACCTCCTAACACACAAGAATTGGAACCTTTTTAGAGTTACTACAAGATGATTAAAGTAACTCAACCACATGGTTTTTGCACTTCTACTAGTTGAATCAAAACAAAATTTCTAGAACAAAAGAAAAGGTTCCAAAAGGCATAACAACACACATACTTGGCTCTAACAAGTAACAACTACACATAACTAATGTGGGAGCTAGTAAACCAAAGTAACAAATGTGCCAAACTCAGAATTCTAAACACAAACTAAGGTAGATGATATCACAAAACTAGACTCTACAAATTCAAGATGCAAAATTTGAAAAAAGATGATACAACATACAAAGAACTTCATAATTTTTATGCTTTTTCTACTTTTATCATGGCAACAAGATGACTATGATATGAAAGAAAATGAATAACCAGCCAACCAAGAGAAATGAAACTGAAATGAAAAAGAAAGAAGAAGTAAGAAAAGAACCTCCAAGGCTCAAGTGATACCAAATGATGTAGGAGAAGCTTCTACTCTCCTTGGAAAGGGTTAGATCTAGGTCCTCTTCCTTCTTCAACCTTTAAAGTAATATAGATTTCTTCTTCTTTAAATGGAAACCCAAACATAAAATGGAAAAATTCTAAGGATGAGGATGAAAATTGATGGAAAGGAAGGAAGGAAATGGTAGGGGAAAGGTGGAAAGGAAAAAGAAAGGTTAAGGAAATGGAATGAATGGGTTGAAGTCCACTTCCAAGGAATGGAAGATAACTCCACTCGCCACCAAGGGAGGGAGAGACCCCTTGGATAAGAGCTTGCAATAGTTTCTCTAATCCTAGAGAGAAGGAAGAGAATCTGTCACTAAGTTTGCACTCAAAAGTGTTTAAATCTCAAAAATGAATAATTTTGTAAAAGTTTTACAAAAGGAGATCCCCTTATATAGGCCTAGAGCATTTCAGCCAAGGGAGGGAAAATGGGCTTGGCTAATGGATCCTAAGCCCAAAACTACAAAAAGGAAAGGATATGGCCTATACATGGCCTAAAATGAGTCTGCATGGCCCTAAAGTGACCAATTGGCCTACTAAGGCCCAAATAAAATCTAAACACTAAAAAACCTAAGTATATGTAATATTTTATGATGAATACCTATAAGTATTCCAAGTTTCCTCCTTGGGCTTAGGTCCATCAAATAATGTGATGAAGGAAGTTAAGGCTTGGTGGATAGCTTCCCTTCCCTTTTTGGACTTAGCCCTTGTTAAGGGTCCTTTATAAGCCTCCAATCCTTTATCCAAAAGGGTGTGTGGGTCCTCCCTTATGATGTCTTCATTAAACGGGCTTCAGGCTCTTTGTAAAAATTATTAGGGATGATGTGAGGGATATTTTTGGATAAGATAATTGACTCAGGTCCCTTATGTAATTTCTAAGCCAAAACCGGGGGAGTTACACAGTTTAAATAACCTAGTCAAAACACTTTAAATATTTTTATTAGATTACTAACATTCTAATTGATAAATTTCTTTTATTATGAGTATCATTAAACATATTATTGTTATTATTTTAATCGTCTCTATTTTCTCACATAATTAAAGTAGAGATATTCATCTCATACTCATAAAATCTTTTGAAACATAACTTAACTATCACACACAAGTCAATCGGTCATAGCCCAACCATCAATACACATAGAATTATTACAAAATTAAAATCATTTGCCTCAAGGACCTAACACACAAAACAAGTGTCGTTACACTCATCAATGCTAGTTTCAATAAAGTGTAGGTTATCACAAAGTAGGGTGCTTTTATTGATATTAGTAAAGGATGATGGATAATTAGATTATCCAACCATTTGTTATTGGAATTATCTAGGTAACTTTAATCAGATTGAAGAACCTAGAAACGTTAATATTAAGTTTAAGCGCCTTCTAATAAGTAACACTCGTCGAGACTAATGTCAATAAATAGTGGGTCTGCCAAAGCATGGTGCTATCATTTATATTAGTAAGGCGCAATAGGATAATTGTAATATCCAAATTTTTTTATTGGGCCTTAACTAAGTTTTTCAATTGGATTAAAAAAAACTTAGAGGCGTGAGGATTGAGCTTAAATTCATAAGATGAATAAGGGTAAAGAGTTACTCACTCAATCATCCAAGAGTTGTATGAGATTCAATTAGAAATGTTTTTCCTACCTAAATAACCAAGAGTTGGGTGATCGGCCAAAGCTGACTCAACACTAGGCCAAATATAGATCTTGGCCCACTAGAAGAATCTTCCAATGAGATTTTTTCTGATTAAGTGAGGGTATTTGTTTAGAATCAAAATAGTGGGAGATAACATATTTATTTAATGACTAATAGTTAAATATGTTTTAAATAAAAGTTATAGATTTACGTGTAATTTGTTTTAGAATAACCATGACAACCAAATATTGTTTTGTTGTTATTTCATATTGTTGGAAGGACACTCTATCTGGAAAAATGCCCAGATAGGTATCGAGACTTGAGAATTATCTTCAATAAACAGGAAGCAATAGTGTGTCATGTTTGACTTATTTCAATATCATCTATCGTTGGGTATTGAATACCCTATGGAGTCTGCATAAACTCTGACCTATAAAAGGCAATATGAATATATGGAGATATACGATATTATCGTATACAAGCTCTAAAAGGTGATCAAGAAAGGAAATTGTTTCTAGTTTTAGCCAAATAAGACATTGAAATAATTTGTCTAAAGAACTTGAAGGAGTTCAAAAGAAAGGGAAGTAAGACTTCCGCTATAAGTCATGTTATAGAAGTTAAGTTATTTTACTTCACTGACATTAGTATCAGATAATAGTAGCAGATCTCACATTTTGAAAGATCAAGGAAGTAGATCACTTGCTAAGGGTGGAGAAATCTATGTAAAATTGAGCAAAAATTACTACAATAAAGATAAGATCTTTACTTATTGGGCTAGTTAGTGAACTAGACATTGTGCATATTTTTTCTTGTTGGACAAGAAAAATTTTCATATATATATATAAAATAACTTTATTTATTGAAAAGGATATTGATGCATAATTGAGTAATGGATTCGACATCCTAAATCTCAAAACACCCATCTATAACATAATTGCCAAAGTAGGTTAAAGTAAGTGATTTTGAACCATACTTACATGGTGTTGTCTTCTAAGGCAAATGAATGAGAAACACATTTCTAAATAATATTAATATGGTTATTGGACTCTTAAGATTTTGGAATGAATTGAGACATGTAAATCTTATTTATCAGAAAGATAGTTGAGACTTCACTCATTAAAAAGTGAAAAGATGAGTAATCTATTATCTAATATATGATGATGTATATGGGCCTATTGAAACAATAACTAGATATGTTTTTCAATACTTCAACATACTAATTGAAAAGTCAATGAGTATGGATTTATGTAACATAAGTTAGAAAGTCTTTAAAAAGTTCAAAGAATTCATAATGAAGTGAAAACCAAATTGGCAAGACAACTAAAGCTCTTGATTAGATCAAGATAGCAAATAATTAGAGCTACAAGTTTGATAACTATCTAATAGAATGATAGATTACCTCTTAACTCATTCCTCATAGAATGCCATAATAGCATCTCTATAGGGAAAAGTCAAACCTTGTTAGACACAATTTGATTATTGATTATTATCAAACATCTCTAACTTCTTCAATGTTCCTTTATTGACAAAATTTCCACACTTAACCATGTTCCATTTTAGACCTTCTTAAAGAAACCATATGATATAAACTAGGAAGAAACCTAGTATGTCTTTACTGATAATTTGGAACTATGATGCTTCTATAAAGCATCTAACTCTGACAAGGTCAGATCCAAATTGGATAAATATCTTCTGTGAGATACCCAAAGAA
The DNA here is from genome assembly GCA_037962975.1 of Clitoria ternatea. Classification (NCBI taxonomy): domain Eukaryota; kingdom Viridiplantae; phylum Streptophyta; class Magnoliopsida; order Fabales; family Fabaceae; genus Clitoria; species Clitoria ternatea. Next base: position 183,180,425 of record CM075672.1, read on the forward strand.
AGCTAAGGGTTATCATTTCTATAATCTATCTGAGAACAAAAGGCTTGTTGCTTAGAATGTTCTATTCTTGAATAAGAGTACATCTCTTAAAGAATCAGTAGGAGGATAGTAGAACTTGAAGAAATTCAAGTAACATAAAACATTTAAAAGTCAAGGATGGACTTAGACCAGAAATCACAAAGTGTGGTGACATCATTAGCTCAGGTAGCACAAAACTTGCATAAGATCAAATAGGATATGTCACTAAATCTGAAAGATATGGATATCTTATAAATCAAGAATAAGGCATATTGCTAATTGGCCAAGCTTCTTATGAAGAGGCCAATACAAGTTTAGATTCTAAGACATGGCATAAGACCATGGGATTTGAAATGGGCTCCATGAATATTATCAAGGTATGAACCTTGGTTGACGCACCTAAAGGGTAAAACCTATAGGATGTAAGTGGGTTTTCAAAAGGAAAGCTAAACATGGATGGTAATAAAAGTACCTTTAAAAGCAAGATTGACAAAATTCAATTAGCTTAAAATCCATTTACATCCTGCTTGTTGTAGTAGTATACCACCATTATGAGATATGGTAGATAGATGTCAAGATGGAAATCATCTTGAGGTTGTGTATATTACACAACCTAAAGGCCTTTTATGCCTGAAACATCTAGGAAGGTATGAGATCTGCAAATGTTCCATTTATGGACTAAAGCAAGCTTTTAGAAGCTAGAATCTTCATTAAAGAATAAAGATAAATCTTATGACTATAAAAAGGTTAGTAACTACACAATTATAGTTCTAGTATTACATGTAGAAGACATGCTTCTTCTAGAACTAATATTCTCATTCTATAGTGAAGAATATCCTTAAACACTTATGAAGGACTAAGGATTCGATCTTGATAAATGAAAGATAAGCTTGTTGTAAAGGTTACATCGATCCTAACCTTCTGCGTAATTTGAATGACTTAAGATTGCAATCAAAATATATATGTGTTGTCAAGATGGTTGTGATGTATGCTTGAAAGGTTCAAAGCAAGAAACAATCATTGGTTCTACTAACAAATCTAAGTATTTTGCTATGTTAAATTACAAAAGAAGTCGATTTACATTTAATCATTCCAAATGTTTTGTACCCTATGAGTTTCCACTGTGATGATAATAGAACCATAGAATAATACAAGGAAGTGGATTAATGCAAGCATATACTTAAATAGTTCCATCTTTGGAAGATGTGAAAATACTCAATGTCCATACCAATAAAATTGTTAGGAACCCACTAGTAAAACCGCTTGTGTAGAAGAAGCATAAGGGCACTGTAGACATCATTGGGCATTAACCTTATCGGCTCTAAGTGCAAGTGGCAGATTGTTTGAAATATGCACTAAGAGCCTATATAGGACACATCATTTTGAATAATGTATTTTTTGTTATATAGTTTCACAACCTTTATTTATCCTTGGAGTAATAGGTCATATTAGAGAAATTCCTAAAATATCCCTAGTAAAGTATTTACGTGGGGACATGTAAATACATTAAGACTAATGTGTGAGTGTACTGATGATCTGATCTCACAGATCATGGATATAGATGATATCAAGTCTTTACACAAGTACACATCAAGAGTAATGATGTACTAGATAGACCCACCATGAGAACATTGCATGGATCGTTACATGAATGTCATAAACGATTCTCAATGTGATAATGATATATGTAGTCCTTCAACCTGAAGTTAGTACGATTCCTGTATAAGGAGTTTGTTGTTTTAATACAATAAAACGTCTTCTGTGACAAGAGGACTATAAAGGTTATGTTTAGGAAATAAACAAATTATGCAGAGGGATGTGAGTGATGTAGATGAGATTTGTCTCTCCTATGTGACAGGAGTGATATCTATAGGCCACTTGATAGAGTGAGACTACGGAAATGCATGGTCATGCTAGAAAGAATAAATATTGGAGATTTACTTGGATAAAGTCTACTCTAGTATCAAGTAAAATAAATTAGACCATACAAGGATGACATGACCATGCCTTGAACCCAATTAGGATATTGTGACAAAAGGAAACAACATATAAAATAATTATCACTTATAGGTTATGTTCATAATAAATAATATTTAGACTTAATGATGCCTTGCTAGATGCCGCTCTTATTTTTTATTAATAATAAAATAGTTTATTATTAATATGACCTAGTATGTTACCTATAGGGTCATACACATAGAGTAAGCCCATCAGAAAATAGCTTTTATTTTAGTTGGACTAAAATAAAGCTATTAGGCCTAACTCATTTAGAATGAGTAAGGAGCCCACTCTTTAAAGAGAGCAAATTAGGTCAAAGATAAGCCTATAAATAATGCATAAGATGCTTATAGGCGGCTCACTAAAAAGAGACACAAAATGCAAAAGTTACAAAAGCTACATACCGTCAAACTAGCATTTGGAAGGTATAGCGTTTCTAGTGGGAGTACTCGTGTGGACTCCTAAAGGATGAGGCTATGAATGCTTCGATTTTCTTGAAGAGGTAATCCTAAAACACTTGCATAAAATATTTAAAGTTTATCTTATGCTTTAAAACATGAAGTTTTACAAGTCCAATGGGAATCCTTGTATTTTCGTTGCTTATGCACTAGGGATTCCTTAACATGCCCTTCATCATAATGGGCTATCATAAGAATTTTCATAATTTTTGTCATAGTGTTTGTCAAGCTTATTTATGTTGTCTGATTAAAGGTTTTTATCCTTCAATCAATCGTCACCTTTCTAGGTCTCAATCTTATATCGGCATATCTCTAGGCTATATGCAAATGCTCTTAGGCTAATGCATATACACAGGAAATTATACTCATCAATTACAGATTTGACTGTGGGAATAATCATCAATATGGGTATATACTGTAATATCATCTCAACATAATGTGTGCACATATATAAAAATCATCCCACATTTTTACTGTACCAAACCGTATCGCCCAAAATGTAATACCGGTCATTTCACTATAACAACAACAAGCAACATACAAGATGCTACAGAAATGGTATTGTGGGCCAACTATGATTCCTCACCATATCAATCATGATTCAATAGAACAACTGGGGAAAACCTATTCCTTAAAAAGCTACCCCCACTGGGCCTACCACATGTAATTCCCCATGATTAAGCATGGGCAGCTTCATGATTCAACCAAGGAATCACTAGGGTAACAGATATGCTTGTGCACTAAGCCTCTCTCCCACTAGGCTAACCCGTGGAACCCCTAACGTTCCAAACTGAGTAGCTGGACAAATATGTCATGGATGCAAATGCAGATGCAGATCATATGTGTAATATCCCGATTTAATAATTATTTACCGAATGAATCTAAATTGCTAAAATAGTAATTCCAGAAGTAGAAAATCATTTGTTAATTATATTCGGTTTAACTTGAGAAATAGTGACAAATTAAATAAGCTTAACTGGTAAGGGGTGGCTGTTTGCGATTGGTGAGTCCGTGAGTGGAGTTGCTGAACTCACGCTCTCCCACCCCACTCCCTCTTCCTCGTGCACGCGCATGCTTACACATATAAGTGCCTTGGAGTTATGCATCTCCTTCAGATTTCTCTTCTTCTCTTCTTTGCTCTTCCCTCTCTTTATCCTCTTCTTCTTTTCTACTCGCTGTTTCCGCGAGCTCGAGACAGTGGTGGCTGAAGGTCGGAAGTCCTCCTTCCTTACTCGACGAGCCAGTGAGGGAGAGGGTGTGCATTCCCTCTGCATGCAACCCGCCTCCTTCCTTGTTCCCTCATTCCTTCGTCGACTTCCTCTTCTTGCTCGAAACTGCCAAGCCCCAGTGGAGATCTTGATTGCAGTACTGGAGAACAGACCACACTCCATCCCAGAATCAGGCGCAGGATACGACGGAGTCAAGGAAGACCGAGTGAACCAGGAGAAAGACATCGGACCCAACGACAAGAACGGAAAGGTTTCTGAGGTTCTTCTAAAGGTAGGGGGAGTATCTTCTATCTTAAATACATGGGTTATAAACAGGTTCCGAGTACTGATGCTTGCTATATCCGTGCTCTGATTGTGTGTTGTGTCACATGCGAGTGTGTACAGCCCAGTTGCCTGACGAGTGAAAGATGAGTGTTGCATGTTAGCATCTTTCTTAGAAATGCATGCGTTGTTGAGCCTCGTTACCATGGAAACCGATTGCATGTTGTGTTGTGTTGATGAGAATGCTTTATGGAATCTGTGCATGTTCATAGGAATGCATGTGTTGATTAAGTTCTGGTACTGTCATATACTGATTGCATATAGTATCGTAATTGATTGGAATGCTTGCATGAGCCTGTCATTCTTCGTATAAATGCCTGCGTTGATTAAGTCTTGATGCTGCTGTGAACCGAATGCATGTTAACTTGAAGTTGATGAAAATGCTCATATGGGAGCTGTGTGTGTTGAATTAACAGGCGGAGTCCTGATGATATGTATTACCGACTGCATGTGAAAGATGTGTGATTGAATAAGAGGATGTGTGCATGAGTTAAATGCTGTGTGTGGAGTACTGTTAATGTCCAGCATTGATTGCATGAGATGCATGTGCTATTTGAATGCTGATGATGTATGATGCCGATTGCATGAGATGCATGTATGGCCGTGTATATGAACTCTGTGTGTGTGTGATGAATCCGCGTGTGGCGCATGGGATGCGTTAGTGCTGAGAGCACGTAGTGTGGGACACTACCATCGGTTTTTAAAGCGTGGGACGCTATAAAATCCTTGAGTGAGACTCAAGGTAGCCCTTGAGTGGGACTCGGGCTGCCTGTGAACACCTCCGTTGGTGCTGAGAGCGCTGGTGTCACCTGTGGGCAAACGGTTGGGTACCTGTAAAATGGCCAAGCAGCTGAGAGCTGATTTGATAGCTGAGAGCTATGTGTAAAAAGGCTGAGAGCCTACGTTGCAACGTCTAAACCGATACACACGAATGCGGAACCGAGTGAGACAATATGTGTGTATTCACTGTTGACAATGTTTAGAATTTGATTATGCATTTGACAACAATTATGAAGATGATGAATGTGTATGCCCGAGTGAATTATTCCGTGTGAACCTGCCTTGGTTGCTAAGTGAATCCTGTTTCATGAATAGATATATATGTACCAGTGATATTGAAATATTATGTGTGTAGCCGAGTGAGAATCGTTGAATTCTGATTGAGAAATATTTAACATATGCGTTCTCATCCATGGGTATTGTTATTAAGTCACTGATTATCGTATGTCCTGGTTGATTGATGCTACTCTGACTATAACTGTTGCCATGTATAATTGTGTGTATATATATATTGTCGTATAATTATGAGGCAACCTGAGTCGGTATCTGTCATTTAAAATTTAAGATGCTCACCCCTGCACCATTTTTCAGTATGTATGCAGGTCGGATTCTGAAGTGATGATAAGGTCTCAGGTCCGAGTGAGGGGTACTCCGACCTCAAGTGTTTATTTTGTATGTGTCATGTTCGTCAGTTGTAGCCTTGGCCGGCTCGTAATAACAGTGTGGTGTAATGAACATGAATATATATATATATGTGTATACGTAATTGAGTCATTGTAAACCGAGTGCATGTTTATATATATATACCGGTATTATGTTGATAACAGGTGTTGAGAAATGAATGACGTATTCCGAGTGTACAATTAGGTACGTACAATATGTTGTATCCGAGTGGTCGTGTTTCGAAGGATGCTGATGGTTAGAATGCTGCTCAATTAATGGTTTTCGAGTGGACGTGGTTGGGGAGTCAACTCCGAGTGGAACTGCGAATGGCCATGCCTTCTTGTTGAACGATGATGAACTCTGAGTAAAATACCTTGGATGAACGAGTATTGTGTAAGGCCTGATGAGAGGACTCCCGGGTGGAAGTGAGGGCGGACTTACCGAGTGAACCCTTGTCTTTATCCGATTTAGAAATTACCTTGTGTTTGTGTTGGAGGGGCGTTGTGCTGACCTCGCTTAGGCGGTGTCATACCTCACCCAAGTAACTAGGGCGGTTCGCCCAAGCGCGTGGAACCATGCTGAAGCAAGCAGATATCAACGTGAGACTCCGCCTATGTGCCTCCCTCCTCTGTTGTCGCATTATTATGTCTCGCTGGGCGGTGTTAGACATCGTCTGAGTGAGTGGGCGTTGTGATGTAGTCCGTCCAGGCGTTGTTGTGCCTTGCCGTACTGGACGGCGGTGTAATCACTTCCTCCTTCCGTGGTTGCATTGTTATGCTTCGCGCAGGCGGTGTCAGATCTCGCTTGAGCGAGTCAGTGTTATCTTAGTCTTCGCCCAGGCGCTGCTGTGTTCCACTGGACAGTGCGGGTCGGTCCCAGCCTTGCTCCCTCCTCTGATTGTCATACGTGTGTATATTCTTTTATTCCTTGCCTACCACCCCATTTGCAATCCGGCTTGAACGTTGTGGTCGAGTCCGGCCAGACATTGTCGCCCCCCGCCTGAAGTATGGGGGCAATTCGCCCAAGCGTGAGGACTCGCACTGGAGCGAGTAGTTGTTGGAATGGGACACTGTTCAATTACCTTTCCTCTCCGTCGTGATGCTAATGCAATCCAGAAACCGGTGTTGACCCCTGATTTGGGCGTTGTGGTTGAGTCCGCCCAGGACAAACATACCCCGCCTAGCCAGGTAGGATGATCCGAACTCCGCCCTTCTACCGAGTGCTACGCGTGTGAATGTATTAACATCTTCCCCTTATCTATTTCCTCCTATTGAGTGACCAGTGTTACTCATGGAAGAGTTCCTCTTTTAGAATTTCCCTCCATCCGCTGTTGCATTATCATACCCCGCCTAGGCGGTATCGGATCCCGTCTGAGTGAGCCAATGATATTACGTAATCCGCCCTTGCGCTGGTAAGTTACACTAAACCCAACGAACCGGTTCCAGTCTTAACCTTCTGTTGGTTGCCTTATGCGTGTGGATGATCTCTCATTTCCCTTGTTCTTCCTTGCACTCCGCCCTTTGTGTTATCCGGTTGCCTTATAGTCGTTGGTTACTTAATTTTGGAAAAATTTTCCCCGTATTGGTTCTTAATTATTTATTAAATTAGGGTGTTACAATATGCATTCTCACACTAATGCATTCTACCATGTCACTCATCAACCATCAATCATTATTCTCATCATTGTCACCACCTTCTTAGAGGATATTAGTTACACAATATAGTCTTGCCATTGTTTCAATATTCATTTGTGGCATTTACTTCCTTTATTAACAACTTTAATTTCAATAATCATTACAAGCATACAACTTGTACCAAACACAATGATATCATCAGCATTTCTCAATTTTCATCAACACTTATGGGTGTGTGACAGAACAACAATTCATCCAATCTCATCATTAATCATTAACTTTTATTACTAATGGTGAAACATACACATTTTCATAATAAGGCATAGGCACATATTTTCCTAAATTTTATAAAATTTATCAATCACCACAAGAGACACACCACATATTCTAAATGTATTTATTATATTTGCCAAACAAGAAATAACAACAAGGCCATTCATTACAACAAGTCATAATAATCATGGCACGACAAATATGATTTATCATACTATACAACAATCATCAAGTTATCTAATTCATGCATTTAGAATATAAAATTCCTCCCCTACCTTAAGAGAAGAAATCCAGGCGATTCGACAGTTTCGCCTCATCTTCTAGATTAGATCCTATACTCAATACATATTTATACACAATGAATTGCCTATCAAAGCATCACTTTCAAATCGCAAATGCACAATAACTAAATTCATGATTTTCATCATGTTTCTAATATTGTCTAGGCTTTTGTTTCACTTTTTATTAGGTTTTAGGAATTCATTTCCCTTAATCAATGTTTTTTATCCCTTAAATGAGTTATATCCATCGTTCTTAAAGTACTAATAAACCTTATTCTCTTCACCCATCATCCAATATGGATTCTCAATGTCCCATAAAGCATCATTAAGATTGTTCATCTCATTCACACCAAGAAACACCTTTTACCATATTTAAGAGCTTAAGACACCATTACATTCTCAAAGTTTCTCAAATCCTCATCACCAATAATTCATGACAAGCATTCCAAGACTTATTTCTATACTCATTAATTATTCTCATGGCAATAAATATATTTTCCCCAAATTTTTACTATAGTTCGTATATTTTCCCAAAACCTAGAGTTTTAACTAAAATCATCAATAACCAATTCCATTAATTTTCATTCACCATTTCAAGCATACACCAAGCCATAATTTCACGTACTACAAAATTACCATAAGAATTCATTTTCCATTGTCATGTAGCCTAGGGTTTCCCATACCCATTTTTCATTTCTCGACATAACAACATCAACAACACCATTTCATGTCTAAACACTTCCAAAATAATGAATAGAAACACTAGAAATGACAAATATCGTACTTTGCTCCAAAGCTTTAGAGAAATGAGAAGGTGATAAGGAAAAAGTGAAATGAGTAAAAACTTGCTTCAATATCCAATTAGTGCCGCATAAATCAAGCTTTTTACAAGAAATTTTTGAGGGAAATGGCATACTAAGAGGCTCATAGTTTTAGAAGCTTAGAGGGGAGGAGAGAAAGTGAAAAATAAAGATTGAGGGGAATGAAGAAGAAAGCAACTTGAAGTGGGAAAAAGAAAAGAAAAAATTCATGTCATCTAATGGTCCATATGTATTGAACTTTTGTCCAATAATCCATCTTGTTCTTTTATCCATTGGATAATAAAAGAAAAAGGTGAGGCAAATGGGAACGACACATGCAAGATATAAATGAGGGATTTTGTATTTTTCTTGATTCTATTTTCTCTTATTTTCACCAACTGTAATTACATTCAGTGTCTAAATAAATCATTCCTCAACTTTAAAAATCATATGAACATAACCCCATACTCACCACAATTATCTTATCATCTTAAGCCCATCAAATGCCCAAAATAATTTTATGGGACCCACATCATCAGTTAAATTATTCAAGTTTAGTAAATTTTATTTTACTGATAAATCATAATTAATATTTAATTAATTATCCTACATAATTTAGGCATCAAATAATTTATCATTATCATATTTATAATTTATTTTCTAAAATTTGGGATGTTATGTTACAAGAGTGATGGTGGTTTAATGGTGTTAGTGGCTAAAATGAGGTGGATAAGTGGTGGTTCAATGGGAGAGGGTAGTGTAAAGGGAGAAAGAAAGAGTGGTGTGATAAAAGATAAAAAGAAGAAAAGCAAACAAAAAATTTAAAGGGACTACAAAATGTTACCAGAGATTAAAAGAAATCAGAAGGGACTAAAAACATAATATTAAATTAAAGTAGGGCTAAAACAACAAATCTTTTTTGTAGGAACAAAAATCAAAAGAGGTCGTATTTACAAAGACTAAACTCATATTTAAACCTAAAAAAATGAGAAGTAGCATTAGCAATGTGATGGGGTGGGAACTAACACTAGGATGTTTAGAACGTTACCAATCTATGACCTATTGTAAAATCAAACAAATCCAAATTGTAAGTCGTAAAATAATGTAACATCCCAAATTTTAAAATAGAGAATAAAATAAGAAAATAAATATTGAATAATTGAATGTGAACAAATTAACATCCTGAAATATTAGAAATAATTTAATTGAGATTTTCGGAGACTGTTAGTGAATTATTGAGACCGGATAAGCAGAAAACTAACCCGGATAAAATACGGGTGTCGGACCAAGTATCTCTGATTGAGATGCCGTTGGTCAGGGCAATAAATAATATTATTGGGAATCCGAATATGTATTCGGAATAATTTTTAGAATAAGTATGGACCCAAACAGAGAGCCTGTTTATTTAAAAACGGAAGAGTTTAATGAAAGGTTAAATATTTAAAAATAAAAAACCTCACTCTTTTCACTCTCATTCTCGTAACCCTCTCTTTTTCTCTTATGCAAACACACTTCTTCTCTTCTATCATCCTCTTCATCTCTTTTCCCTCTCTAACCCTAAGCCAAGGTGCTACCCTCCTTTCTCCCTCTTATTTTCATTTCATGAAGGCTTAGAAAAGGCTTGGAGCTTGAAGTTCTTCTCTCTTCTTCTCCTTAATTTCATGTGGTCCTCTTCTTTTTTGAGAATTCTTCCATTACTTCACTTGAGGTAAGATTTTAGCCATTTTTCAAGAATAAGAACCTTTAGTTATGTGTCCTTAGGGTTATGAGGGCATTAAATGTATGTGGGTTGTTAGGAGAAGCTTTAAATATGGAAACCCTAAGGTGGGTGTCATAAATACAAGCTTAAAATGGTATTAATAGGATAGATGCATTTATTGTTGGAAGGAGATGAGAATGTATGATTATTTTTGAATGTTGATGGGTTTGGTGAAACCCTAACCTTATAAATTGGGGGAAATATGATGTGTGGGTAGATGGGCATTAATTAATGGTGAGAATGTCATTAATGTTAGAGTATAATCATAAATGATGATTGGAGATGGTGGTGGGAAACCATAAATGAAAACCTCCTTAGAATGAGTTAAATGTAAAGTTGGTGAATGGGGTACCCTATTTAATTAAGTTGTTATTTTGATGAAAATGAATGGTGATTTAAGGGAAGGAATTCCCGAAACCTAATAAGGTAAATGATTGGTGTAGGGCTTGATAATACTTGTGAGGCGGGAACATCAAACCCAGAAGTTTACTTCTCTTGAGGTATGAGAGGGGTGTATTTTCTAAATGTATGAGAACTTGTATGATGATAATGTATGTATTGATGTAATGTGGCATGTTTCCTTGAATGAATGTAGTATTATATATATGTGATGAGAAATTGAGTTAGATTCTTATAATGAATGATTATGGATAAAACCTTATTGAGGTTAAGAGTGGTATAATGTGTGATGACATGACATGGATTCCATGTGTGGTTTGATGAATATTTGAAATCCTTGACTTAATGATTCTTAAATATTATGATCGGCATATATACATATGTTTGAATATGTAGAATTAACATGGTAATTGAGTAGAAGTATACCCTAGATGAGAGGGTAAGATAACCTGTATGAGGTTGAGGCATGCATAAGCATTGTTGCATACATAGCATGGCATGCATATCATGATGATGTTGAAAAGTGGTTATGATCACTTGATGTTGGAATATAAAGGGCTTGCGAGTTCCTATGATTATTGGACCGGTGGTTGCGATCACCTAGTATTTGAAATGAAAGTCCTTGCGGGACCATTGAGATTGTATGCCCGTGGTTGCGATCATGAGGCGGGAGTACCCCTTGCGAGGCGGGAAACCATTATGAATTATTGAACGTGGTTGCGATCATGAGAAAGCACCTTGCAAGGCTGCTAGAGGGAGTAACCCTTGCGAGGCGGGAAACCAATTTAAATGAATGAATGATTATGGTGGTTGCGATCACCTGAGGAAATGTAAACGGATCTATGCATATGCATCTTAAACACCAGCATGTGCATTAGCCATAGAAGCATGGCATAGAGTGGTATCCTATTGAGGAGATTGTGTGAGGAGTAGGTAGAACTCCTTTTTTAATTACTATCTGTAATTGCGTTAATGATTGGTGTGACCTTGTGAATTTTGATGGATATATGTGTTTAATGAATTTGATGAATGATTGGTTTTGTGCCAATTGAACTTATCTTGGGAAGAAGATGTTTAATATTGCATTCATGTATATTATCACAACTGTTAGATTTTCATCATTGAGAAAGTATACTCACTCTCCATATGGTATATCTTTTTAGCTCCTGTGTTGTAGGGCTTGCCTATAGAGCTATTGTGTGGAGAAGAGGTGTGAAGGAAGCCTATTTTGGGTAAAGAATGCCTTGGCCGGCAATTGTTTTGAGGTTGTGGGTTTTACTTGAATTTTTGTAATGTATTTAGTCATAATGAATATTTTGTATAACCAAGGATTGGTATAGACATTAGTATGGATGATCAATAGATAATGTTGATTATAGAAGGTCATGGAGGAAAATGAGAGCCCAGAGTTTATGGCTCATTTTCATTAATGACCTTGGCCTTATTCGGATAATGAAAATGAAGCCTGATGTAGTTAAAACTTATGGAGGAATTATAGTTTACATGAAATATTGCATTTTATAGATCATGCTGAGTAGTAAGTTAGATTGAAATATAATTCATGAATTGGAAGGTAAATTTATGAGTAAGATAGATTGGAACAAGTTTTAAATGCTGAATATGATGAATGAGATATGATGAATTTAAGTGGAATGCATTAAATTGAGTTTTGGTATGAGGTGTTGTTTGATTCCTTTATTTCCTGTGTTTTTACTGATAATCTCGCTCAAGCGAGATGGGCTCTCGCTCAAGCGAGAATCCCCCTACATGACATTTGGCTACTGGCCAAATCTCGCTTAGGCGAGAGTGTGAAGAAGTTCCATGATAAAAGAGTAAGGTTCTAAGTGTTCTAAGAGAAAACTTGGAGAGAAATTCACCTCATAATTTGGGTGTAAGTTGACTAATGAATAAAAGTTATTTATAATGAGTTAAAACGTAGCTTATATAGTAAAAAAAGTTTTTTTCTAGCATAGGCATGCTCCTTTTAATGTTAGTATACTTGTTGATAGGGGCCAAGGAGGATTCGCGCACGGTTACACCTTTTCTTTGTGTTTGCATGCTAAGGTTCATGAAATGCCAAGCATGTTGTATGTGGAGTTGCTAGCTTCTAGTATGGGCATGCTCGTTTTCACTTTGGTGGAGTAAGGCTTGCGTGTGGGGATATTGGCTCTAGCATGGGCACTATAACACCCTTGGTAACAATCTCTTCTACTAGATTACTCTACTTAACTGAGAGGTTATGGATTTTAGAAAAATGTGAAAGTTTTTTTTTTTGTACAATATAAATACATAGTGGAACTGAAGCAAAATAGCTATACATACATCTCTTTTAGAGTACATGGCATAGTCATATAAGATCTATACATATAAAAATTTAGGGGCACGTAGGCTTCCATACCATATATACATCAAAACAGAAAAGAAAAGAGGCAGGAACTCTTCTAGTCATATCGCTCAGTGGAGATTCTGGTTGGTCTGCTCCGGATGATGCCAATGTAGTGGAGATTTCCAGGGGTGTTGCACTAGTAGAGGGCTAACAGGTAGAAGGTGGAGAAGTCTGCTTATATCAGCTACTATAAGTGTCAATGGCCTCCCCAAGTAGATCTATGGATACAGGAGACATCTCCATAAGACCTTCTATACCTCCATACATAAAGGTCCTCCAAACATGTCGTAGGAATCTGGGGTCTGGGATCTCGAATGGTTCTGAAGTGGATTAGGTAATGGATAAAGTCCTAAGAAGTCTATGTCCATCACCGACTGTCGTACGGTGAGCTCTTCTAGCTCATTAGTACTCACTAGAAAAGGCGAGTCTTTATATCGTCAAACGGTGCTCTGTATAACCTCTACATCTTTCTCAAACAGACATTTAATCTCTCGCTATTAACCCACATCCTGGGACTGCTCCTTGGGGACTCTCTTTGGGATCTCCGGAATAACCGACAACCTACTCAAGCTAGGTCCACCTTCTGCTAGAATCCTTGTTCGATCGTGCTTGGTGTATGAACGCAGTCTAATCGGAGGCCTGAAAGAAATTTGTAAGGGTGAGCTTTCTCTTCCATAGAATCAGAAGGTTGTCATTTTTGACATCCTCCCACATAATCCAAACAATCATTCTAATAATTCTTTCTCATTTCAAGGTCCCTAGTTCCTCTAAGTTATCTACCATCACTCAGTCCTGCTTAACATTTCCTTTTTGCTCTTTCTCTCTTTCTCTTTTCTAGTCTAATAATTACTGAATAATTCACATTTTAAGTATCAATCATAAACATATACAATTTTATCAATGCCATGTAATGCATGGATTCCATTACTTCTAGTTAATCTTTTCATTATCCGCCATGATGCATGTGAGCCCAATTCTATCTTATCAATCATCATACTCATCAGAATCTATCCTGTTCAGACTACCCCTAAACACAACGTTTCTATACTAGAGCGATCGGAGCCCACCAAGTCCTCCATATATCAATCACTGGGTACCAAAGACTTACAGGTTCTATACATAATACGGATCCATCTCATCTCATCTCATCATTCATATCATAAAAGGGGACTTGGCTCTACATGATCCCAACCGCACTCTGTCTTGAAGTACATTAGGCTTGCCATGGACCGTCCAACATCGGGCGCAAGATCCTACCTGGGATCGAACACGAATATCCTAGAGCATACCCCAAGTGTATGCTCTAGTTTTTATAAAACATCTTATGCAAATGATGCATGTCTCACACATATTTCTCTTTAATATACATAGTATTCATCATCGGTAGAATCCCTTCAATGGTCTATTTTCATTTTTAACACCGGCTACACTTATTTCATTATTGTCTAATGGTAAGGGAAGGCGTTTTACAGGTCAGTTGGGGTATTGACTTTTAATACAAGATAATCTCATTGAAAGGCCAAGTATGTGGTAGGTAGAGGTATACTTAAATCATTATAAATCCATCACTCATTATTATTGTTCGGTAATTAAAAATGAAAATAACCGAGCGTTAACCATTCATATCCATTAGGTACTGTTCATTATCTCTGTATATCATCACTTTTATTCACGTCAAATCGCTCCACATCCCTTTAGGATCTCTACCATGACTTATACCTTTTCTCGTCAATCTCCTTATCTTTTTGTGAATTAATAATGCATTACACCAAGTCTATTCACCTTCATCATACGTCTCATCATGCTCATGTAATTCATCATATTTATAGCTACACATACGCATGTATATCACAACCAACAAATAGTTGGACAACTTAAACACCAGACAAACATGGATTATTAATTCAAATTTAAGTCAATCAAGCACATTCAAATTTAGTCAGACAACTTAAACATCAAACAAACATGGATTAACTTATCTAATTAATCGTTGTGTTGTATTTGATTCCTATAAAATTATTTTAGTTACTTACTACTTATACATATATTTATACTGACTAAATCCCCTACTTATATATATATATATATATAGATTATTGCATTTAGATCACATCTTCTTTTAACTAGGTACTTATCCTTTTTGGTTTACTATTTGTTTTTAAGTTCTTTTACTACACCTATTACCACTCTAATCTTGTTTATTAATTCTAATCTAGTCCAATTTCTATTCTTAATTAATTAATACATAGTTATATATGTATCCTTGGCTATCATTTTTAAACTAATATTTTTATTTACTAACTTTATATAGTTTAGTTCTTTAAAAGACTAATTTGTATACTTAAATTAAGTATGCTAGAACCTTATCTTGTCACTGTTGGAAATATACACTAAGAGCCTATATACAACGCATCATCTTGTATAAGGCATTTTTTATTAAATAATTTAACAACCTTTATTTATCCTTGGAGTAATAGGTCATATGAGAATTATTCCTAAAATGTCTGTAGTCAAGTATCTACGTGGGGGCATGTAAATACATTAAGACTAGTGTGTAAGTGCACTGATGATCTGATCTCACAGATCATGGATATAGATGATATCAAGTCTTCACACAGGTATACATTAAGAGTAATGATGTACTGGACAGACCCATCATGAGAATGTTGCATGGATCGTTACATGAATGTCATAAACGATTCTCAATGTGATAATGGTATATGTAGTCCTTCGACTTGAAGTCACTACGATTCCTACATAAAGAGTTTGTTGTTTTAATACAATCAAACATCTTCTGTAACAATAGGACTATAAAGGTTATGATTAGGCAATGAATAAATTATGTAGAGAGATGTGAGTGAGGTAGATGGGATTTGTCTCTCCTATATGACAGAAGTTATATCTATAGGCCACTTGATGGAGTGAGACTAAGGTAATGCATGGCCATGCTAGAAAGAATAAATATTGGATATTTATTTGGATAAAGTCTACTCCGATATCAAGTAAAATAAATAAGGCCGTACAAGGATGACACGACCATGCCTTGGGCCCAATTTTGATATCATGACAAAAGGAACAAACATATAAAATAATTATCACTTATAGGTTATGTTGATATTAAATAATATTCAGACATAATGATGCATTGCTAGATGCTGCTCTTATTTTATATTAATAATAAAATAGTTTATTATTAATATAACTAAGTATTTTACCTATAGGGTCACACACATAGAGTAAGCTCATCAGAAAATAGCTTTTTATTTTAGGTCGACTAAAATAAAACTATTGGGCCTAACTCATTTAAAATGAGTAAGGAGGCCACTATTTAGAGAGCAAATTAGGTCAAACCTTAGAGAGCAAATTAGGTCAAACCTAAGCCTATAAATAGCATAAGATGCTCATAGGTGACTAACCAAAAGAGACACAAAATACACAAAAGTTACAAAAGCTACACACCGTCAAAGTAGCATTTGGAAGGTGTAGCATTTCTGGTAGGAGTACTCGTGTGGACTCCTAAAGGACGAGGTTGTGACTGCTTTGATTCGATTTTCTTCAAGAGGTAAACGTAAAACGTAATATTGTTTTTGTGTTTGTCTTATGCTTTGAAACACGGCGCTTTGCAAATCCTATGGGAATCCTTGTATTTCTGCTACTCATGCACTAAGGATTCCCTAACAGTGGTATCAGAGCTTGATTGCAAAACCGTGTTTTGGGTAAATGTTTGTTTAAAGAACATATAAAAATAAAATAAAATTTCTTTTACGAAAAGAATTGTAAAGGTTGAATCCTTTTGCAAAGGTTGCATCTTTTATTAGATATGTTGCAAATGTTGCATTTTTAATGAGATATTATGTTATGGTTGCATTTTTTATGAGATATGTTGCAAAGGTTGCACCTTTTGAAAGATAATATCAATTTTTTTTGTTTTATGTATATTGATTGCTTTTCTCAATATTTTAATTAAAGAACATATTTTTAGGATGTGCTTTATTATATGAACATATTGTATGTTGCAATGGTGATTGTTTTATATGTGTTCTAATTATAAGGCATGTTTTATGTTTGTTTAATTAAATTGAAATCAAGGGTTGTATGTAATCCACGTTTATATGCTTTCTCTTTTCTAATATGAATTGTTCATGTGAGATTGTGTTTAGAAAGTTTAAGACTTAAACCCTAGCCGTAATGAAAACTAGGATTCAAAAGTTAAAACCTAGCCATAATGGTATTTTATTTATTTGTAAACGTTACAAATAAAATATTTGATTTTAATATTATATTTTAAATTTGATTTGTAAAAGTTGCAAATCAAATGTTAATTGTTTGTTAAATTTAATGTTTGTAAGAGTTACAAATTTAAATAATTTATTCTTATTAATTTTAATAAGATTTGCATCGTTTATGATCTTTTTAAAATTAATGTGATTTATAAGAGTTACAAATTTATATAGTTTATTCTTATTAATTTTAATAGGATTTGCATCATATGTGATCTTTTTAAAATTAATGTGATTTGTAGGAGTTACAAATTGATTCATATTTATTAAATTTAATTTGATTTGTAATTGTTACAAATAGAAGATAAGATCTTTATTAAATTTAATAATTTCAAAATCAAATATTTAATCCTTAATAAATTTGATAGGATTTGCAAAAGTTATAAATTAAAGATAAGATCTTTATCAAATTTAATAGGATTCAAAATAAAATATCTTGAACTCTAGAGTTAGCGTCTAAAATTTAAACCTTAACCATTCCAAAATTTATGATTCAAGAGTTGAAACTTAAAATTAGGATTTCAAACTGTTTGAAATCATATCCAAATATTTTGAGTTGTTAATGTTCAGTGAGACGTTTTGGCTAGGAAAGACTTGGTACTTAAATGGTCACACCGGACCCACCTCTCTTTCCTGGGAACTAACTTGATTAGAGTACTAAATTTTGGGTTGGAATGCCACTTGGCACCCTATAAAGGGTAGCCTCCCCTTGATCTGTTCATTAAATGGTCAACGGAACCACCAAACTTCTCTACGTAGTTTTCCTTTTATGACCTAGTGTGTTTAATGATGTGTTTTAAAATTATTTTATTTTAAATACAATTAATCACTTTATTAATTGATTAATTAACATGTCCAGCAGTGAATGGTTATGGCCTTAGATTTTATTTTTTATTTAATTTTAAATACAGCCTACATGTTGTGCCTTTATCTATTCTTGAATTTCTTCTCTCAACCCTTTGCTCGTATGTAAAATGAGTTTCTTTATTACATTGTAATCTTGAAGAAGCCAACAAGGTGGAGACCTAGAAGAAACCTAGAGTGGTGACTCTTGGTGGATATGACCTTGAAAGGAACAAAGGAGTGGTGACTCCAGGAGGATGCTGGTTTCAAGAAGTAGGACTTCACGAAGTCAAGGCACCATAGTTCCTTTAGGTTTATTTTATTTTATTTTACTTTCTAGGAAGACTATAACCATCTCATATTTTTTTATTGTATGTTTGGGGGTTTTATTTTGCATTAAAGCGTTTAATGAAAGTTGATAATGAACAATAAGGAAATTGAAATACCTCAAGCCCGACAATCATACCTTCCAATAAGTAATAATGTCTAACTTGATATAGATAAAGAGCAGGCCACGCCATAGCTGGGTGCCTTTATTTATATTTAGTAGGACATGATTGGATAATTGGATTATCCAAGTATAACTTATTGAGTTTTATTCAAATAGACATTTTTCAATTGCATTGGAATAACCTAAAGGTATGAATAGTCTAAAACGCATTCCAATAAGCAACATTCACCAATGCTAGTTTTAATAAAGTATAGGTTCTACCAAAGCAGGGTGCTTTTATTGATATTAGTAAAGGATGATGGATTATTGGATTATCCAACCATTTGTTATTGGACTTATCTAGGTAACTTTAATCAGATTGAAGAACCTAGAAGTATTAATATTAAGTTTAAACACCTTCTAATAAGTAACACTCGTCGAGACTAATATCAATAAATAGTGGGCCTGCCAAAGTAGGGTGCTATGATTTATATTAGTAAGGCGCGATGCGATAATTGTAATATCCAAATTGTTTTTATTGGGCCTAAACTTAACTAAGTTTTTCAATTGGATTGAAAATAACTTAGAGGCGTAAGGATTAAGCTTAAATTCATAAGATGAATAAGGGTAAAGAGTTACTCACTCAATCATCCAAGAATTGCATGAGATGTAATTGGAAATATGTTTCCTACCTAAAAAACCAAGGGTTGGGTGATTAGCCAAAGCTGACTCAACACTAGGCCAAATATGGATCTTGGCCCACTAGAAAAATCTTCCAACGAGATTTTTTATGATTCAATGAGGGTATTTATTTTGAATCAAAATAATGGGAGATAACATATTTATTTAATGACCAAAATTTAAATATGTTCTGAATAGAAGTGGTAGATTTGCATGTAATTTGTTTTAGAATAAGCATGACAAACCAAATATTGTTTTGTTGCAATCTGTCCTTTGGAAGGACACTTTATCTGGAAAAATGCCTAGATAAGTATCGAGACTTGAGAATTATCTTCAATAAAGAGGAAGCAATAGTGTGTCATGTTTGGCTTATATATCATCTATGGTTGGGTCTTGAATACCCTATGGAGTCTGCATAAACTCTGAGTTGTAAAAGGCAATATGAATATATGGGAGATATACGATATAATCATATACAGACTCTATTAAGGCCGAGTTGGTATGGAAGTCTAAAAGGTGATCAAGAAAGGAAATTGTTTCCAGTTTTAGCCAAATAAGACATTGAAATAATTTGTCTAAAGAACTTAAATAAGTTCAAAAGAAAGGGAAGTAAGACTTCCACTACAGGTCATGCTATAGAAGTCAAGTTATTTTACTTCACTAACATTAGTATTAGATACTATTAGTAGATCTCAAATTTTGAAAGATCAAGGAAGTAGATCACTTGCTAAGGGTGGAGAAATCTGTGCAAAGTTTAGCAAAAGTTGTTACAATAAAGATAAGATCTTTACCTATTGGGCTAGTTAGTGAACTAGACATTGTACATATTATTTCTTGTTGGACAAGAAATTATTTTTTAATATAAAATAACTTTATTCCTTCAAAAGGATGTTGATGCACAATTGAGTAATGGATTCCACATCCTAAATCTTAAAACACCCATCTATAACAACTGTCAAAGTAGGTTAAAATGAGTGATTTTGAACCTTACTTACATGGTATTGTCTCCTAAGGCAAATGAATAAGAAACATATTTTTAAATACCATTAATGTGGTTATATGGACTCTTTTAATTTTGGAATCAATTGAGACATGTAAATCTTATTTATTGGAGAGATAATTGAGACCTCATTCATTAAAAAGATAAGTAATCTATTATTTAAAACATGACGATGTATGTGGGCCTATTGGAATAATAACTAGATATGTTTTTCAATACTTCAACATACTAATTGAAAAGTCAATGAGTATGGATTTATGTAACATAAGTTAGAAAGTCTTTGGAAAGTTCAAAGAATTCATAATGAAGCGAAAAACCAAATTGGCAAGATAATTAAAGCTCTTGATTAGATCAAGATACTAAATAATTTGAGCTATAAGTTTGATAACTATCTAATAGAGTGAGAGATAACCTCTTAACTCATTCCTCATGGAATGCCATAATAGCATCTCTACGGGGAAAAGTCAAACCTTGTTGGACATAGTTTAATTATTGATTATTATCAAACATCTCTAACTCCTTCAACGCTCCTTTATTAATAAAATTTCCACACTTAACCATGTTCCATCTTAGACTTTCTTAAAGAAACCATATATGATATGGACTAGGAAGAAACCTAGTATGTCTTTACTAATAATTTGGAACTATGATGCTTCTATAGAGCATTCAACTCTGACAAGGTTAGATCCAAATTGGATAAATCTCTTCTGTGAGATACCCAAAGAAAGCTAAGGGTTATCATTTCTACAATCCATCTGAGAATAAAAGGGTTGTTGATTAGAATGTTGTATTCTTGAATAAGAGTACATCTCTTAAAGAATCAGTGGGAGGATAGTAGAACTTGAAGAAATTCAAGTATTACAAAGCATTCAAAAGTCAAGGATGGACTTGGAGTAGAAATCACAAAATGTTGTGACATTATTAGCTCCGGTAGCACAAGACTTGCGTAAGATCAAATAGGATATGTAACCAAATCTAAAAGATATGGATATCTTATAAATCAGGAAGGAGGCATATTGCTAATTGATCAAGTTTCTTATGAAAAGGCCAATGCAAGTTTAGATTCTAAGACATGGCATAAGACCATGAGATTTGAAATGGGCTCGATGTATATTAACAATGTACGAACCTTGGTTGACGCACCTAAAGGGTAAAACCTATAGGATGCAAGTGGGTTTTCAAAAGGAAAACTAAACATGGATGGTAATAAAAGTACCATTAAAAGCAAGATTCACTACAAAAGAAAACCTGTTAGCGAAGGATAAAACCGGTTGTTATTTTATGACATTACCATCGCTAACAGTGTTAGCGACGACATTTAAGACGGCAATGCGACCGTCACTAAAACCATGGTCGCAGACAGAATAGTGACAACAAATACTTCCATCGCTATATTTTTCGATGCCATATTATCATCGCTAATATGGTCCCTGCTGGTAATAGCAGTCGTCGCTAATGATTACTTATAGCGACCACGTAACGCCGTCGCTATGGGTAACCATACAGCGGCCATGTATCACCATCACTATGGGTAACCATACAGCGACCACATAACGTCGTCGCTATAGGAACCATACAACGACCATTTAACGCCGTCGCTATAGGAACCATACAGTGACCATGTAACGCCGTCACTATGGGTTACCATATAGTGACCACGTAGCGTCGTTGCTATGGGTAACCATACAACGACCAAGCGACGTCGTCGCTATGGGTAACCATATAGCGACCACGTGACCCTGTCGTTATGTTAACAATATAGCGACCATAATCTATCCGTCGTTGTTAGTAACCATAGTTTGCTTGGGATTTTAATCATTATACACTGTATTTCCTTAATTTTTATGATTTTTGCTTTCTTTCCACTATATTCTACTTGGGTATTTTATTTTGCAGAAATTAAGATAATACAAGGGTCAATAACAAGAGAAAAACGACCATCAAATGATAAAGAAACAAGAAGAACAAGCCCAAGTGGAAAGAATTCTCTTTTTTATACTAAATTCCGACTTAGAATGATCCAATCCGAGTAGGATGACTTAAAAATGATCAAATCCGAGTAGGATGACTCAGAATGAAGCGTTGCTGAGTGGAATGCTTCCCGGTTAGAGGTAAATCCGAGTGGAAGATTCCCTATCAAAGCCATTCCGAGTGAAAAATGGCTTATCTTGAAGGAATGTGTCCCGGTTGGAGGTAAATCTGAGTGGAAGCTTCCTGACTGTAGCCACTCTGAGTGAAAAAGGGACTGACCTTGAATAAATACGCCCAAAGCTATTTATCTGAGTGAAGAATTACTGATTGAAGTGAGCCTGATTTGGGGAACAAATGCTTTTTCTAGGCAAAACTGTCTCCGAGTGAAGGACTCCCGAGTAAGTTGATTCTGAATGAAGAAACACTCTGAAAGAGCACTTGTTGAATAAGGGTGTCTCCGAGTGGTGTGATTCAGAGAAGATGGCATTCTCGAGGAAAGGCGAGGCCTTTCCGAGTAGTGTGTTTTGGAGAAAGTGTCTTTTCAAGCAAGGAAAAGAGTCCGACCAGGAATGAATCTCTTTCGGGCTGACTCTTAAGTTTCAAACTAAACCCGAGTGAGATGTCTCCAAGGAAGGCACTTCCGAGTGGTTTGGGGCCGAGGGATGTATTTCCGAGCAAAACAAAGCTCGGACCTGGAAAGAATTTCTATCGGCCAGATTCTCTCAAAGTTCTAAATTTCTGAGTGAAAAGCAAGGCCGACTCCCGAGTGAATACAACCGAATGGGTTGATTGACGATTGAAGGCCATTATGAGTGAGAAGCAAGTCAGACTTCTGAGTGAAACATTTTGGAGGTGCCGATTGAATCATTTGAATGAAAACTTCCCGATCCTGAGTGGGTCACATGTGAAAGAAGAGGGTCTGAATGAGTGCCAAGTGAGTCACTTTTCAATCGGTCCCGAATGAATGTTTCAATCAGTTCCGAATGAATGTTTCAATCAGTAAAGCAATCGAAGTTGCTTTGCTTGTCCATTCATGAATTGTACACCGGCTCCATAAATCACATAGCCATAACACCATCCAGCAAACCAACACCGTCCAGCTCCTCTCAACACCGTCCAGCCCCTCAAGCCCACAACGTTCAGCTCCTGAAATCCATACCACACCGTCCAGCTCGAATTTCTTCAAACAGAAACAAGTTCCGAGCAAAGCAACACCGAGTGAAGCAAATCTGAATGAACAAAGGTCTTGATGAATGCTCCTCGGAAAGAAATTTTCGAGTCAATAATCGGTAAAATCAAGCTTTCACTCGGTCTTTTATATATGAAGAGCACCTGTTCCGCTCGGATTAATCCCCACTGAGGATGGATACTGGTTGAGGCACTAAACCGAGTCATAAGGAGAATGTCAGCTCCATATTTCCATCGATTGCCCATGCTGACTTGGATTTCCACTATCCAAGTGGATCCTTGACTTACGAGGGGGCGGCTGACAACAAAACAAAAGGGAAAATAATAAAAAAAATTCCACTAGCCACCGATCCCTATAGTTGTCAAGGTCCAGGCTGTATCCAAGCTGATCTTGTGGGGCGGCTGACAAGAATACAAAAGAGAAGCCCCACTAGCCGCCGTTCCCCATTTCTATAAATAGGGGAGAGGTCTGAAGACATTCTAGCGTCGCTTTTTGGATCGAGTTCTCTTTCATTTGTACTTTAATTTCTTTCTTTTCTTTCTCTTTCATTACCTTCTCCGTTCCATTTCTTTCTTTTTCGTTTTCTTTCTCTGTTTCTTCTCTTTCTTTTTTTATTTTCTTTCTCTATCCCGTTTCTTTCTCTTTTTATTTTCTTTTTCTTTCTGTTTTGTAAGAGTTGTAAGGATTGTAAAAGTGAGTATTCCAATTTGTAATTGGCGGAGGAATATTGCAACAAGGAAATACAATGGTAAAATTATTCTTAGCTTTTGGAGAAACCCGTAAGTCTTATTTTTGCCATGTCTTGTATGTTTTATTTTTCCATTTTATATATGAATTTGAATTATTTCATGAGTAACTAAATTAATTATCTTGGGATGAAGGGGTGTGATAATATTTTATGATAATGTTATTTTGACTTTGAATTAAATAAATTTCTGTTTTCCATTTAGTTCAAAAAATGCTCAATGCTCTTAGTGATTCCTAACAAGAACCTAAGTGATAAAACTATATACTTGCGGGTATATTAGTAAGTTTAAGTAATTAATAGAATCGAGAGATTTATTGTTACTGGAAAGTTTTTGAACTAAACCTAAGGTTTTGAAATACTTTTTGTGACCTCGGTAAAACCGTGAAAGTAATCAAAATCTTTTGGGGAATAAATAAGGGATTTTCACAAAACGATAATAGGCCTTTTCTAAGGATTAAGCCGCACTTTCCATAGGGTAGGTACATTAATAGGATTCCGAGAGGAACATATTAATTAGCTTAAGGAAAATCCGCCTTGGAAAACTTAATTTGATTCTTATTTATGAAAAGTTAAAATTCATTAACATAAAATAGAGTCTTGATCCCTCGAAATCCCAAGATACTCTCAACTCTGATTTTTAAGTGTCAAGTAAATTTTGTTTCTAAATTTATTTTTAATTTGTGTTTTATTTTACAAAAACATTAAAAATCGATTGTGTGGATAATTAAATTTCAATATGTTGGTACTTTGAAAACAGTCCCTGTGGAAAACGATAATCTTTTATATTACGCGACATAACCCGTGCGTTTACGGGCCCTGTCACACACAGCGACACCCCCTAGCTGTCGCTAATATTATTTTTATTTTTAAAATAATTTTTTTACCTCTCAATATTTATAGGTTTTGTTAACTTAATTTTAAACTAGAAATTTTGAATAATATTTCCTATTCGCTGAATGCTTGCTTTTTAAACTAGAAATTTTGATAATTAAATTCTGAATATTTTTAATTTTGAATATTTTTTATTTTAATATTAAATTGTTATTAAAAACACAATTATGGATTAAATTTAGTTATCAAATAGATTGAAGTATTTGCAATAATCACAATAAGGCTTTTTTCTTTGAATTTAATTATAAATATTTAATATTGACATAATAAAATAATAAATGAAGAATGACATAAAATAAATAATGAATGGAATATAATATAAAAAGTATAAATCAAATATACAATATCTATACATAATAAAAAAGTCACTATAAAAGTAATCATGGTGGTGAGGGATCCTGTGGTGGTGGTGATGGTGGTGGTGACTGGGAAGTGAGAGGAGGTAGCCTCGCCATCAACTGTATCAGCAGCTCCTGCTGCTGAGCAAGTTGTCGTCGAGTCTCAGTGTGTTGCTCCTCGGCCCGCCGTCGGTTATCCTCGGCCCGCTGTTGGTCCGCCTCAGCCCACTCCTCCAAAAGCTGCCTCTGACACCATTCCTCCTATAAATCGTTGTTAAGGTTTTGAATTACCTGAACAACTTCAGTCGAAAGGCTAGACAAAGAGGAAGAGGAAGAGGTCTTCCCCTTTTTTGCCAACTGTGTACCGACGCCGCCCAATCCAAAGATCCTCCCTTTCTATCCTCCCTTTCTTGTTCACGCCGCCATAGCCTCCATATAGATGGCGTTGTCATCGGAACAAGACAGGGTGGGAGGAACCTCCCCCTCAGGAGTCGAAGCCACCAAGTCCGCCTCCTTCGCGGCCCTCCTGGCCTGATACCCTTCCTATAAATTCAAAAACACTGATAGGATTAGTAATCTGATTTATAAATTATAAACAAATGTAAGTTAAAAGTAAATACCGCTAGATCTGTAGTCTTCTGGTTTACCCATGCTCCGACTTTGTTCTTCTTGGTCATTTGCATGACCTCAAACAAAGAAGGCTCGCGGTGCTCCCTTAGCTCCTGTAGTGGACAACAAGCACTGGAGTTATTATTCCTAAACATGTCAGACTAATCATAATAAAAATGTTTAACATAAATAGACTTATAAATCATTTCTTGTGCTCGAGGGTTGAAATGCTAACCCCAGTGTAAACTAACGTTGCATCATCGGCGGCTCTATTTCCTTGTTCTGAGCACTTGCCTGCTGGAATAAGACACTGCCTCACTTCTAGACCATCCCGTCCTAATGGTCCTTAGGGATCCAACGAGGGTGCTCGTCCTTGTCCCTCACCTTCCAAAGGGTACTCTTGATGATTTTGGAGGTCTTTGTGGCAAAGACCTTCCTAATCTCATCAATCATACCCTCTGCCCACTAATAATCACGCTGTAATAATGAAATCATATTTTAAAATTAATAGCAGGTATATTTTAGCTATAAGTTGACAACAAAAAAAAGTGTTAACTTACCGAGAAGGTGTCAAACCACCTATCTTGGACAACCTTCCCAGCATCTGTCCATGAGATGTATGGACCATCCCACTGGGACTTCAACACCTTAGTAATCGCTTTGGTAGTGCGACTACTATCAATAAAACTAAAATTTTGAAGCCAATAATTATAAATAAATAGTATTATATGAAACACAAGGGTAGGCTACAAAAATTTCGACAGAGTCTCCCCTGTAATTGTAACATTTCCAAGTTTGAACAATTACCTTGTTACAAACAGAAGATTTCCCAGTACAATTCAATGTATACAAGTACTAAATAAACTAACATATAATAAACTACCATACAAGTAACCTACAACTATGTGAGTTTTACATACAGAAGCCTGAATAAATAGCCACTGACTAAGAAAGTTAAATTGAATTATTGTATACTTACTCATCTCCGGATGGCACTGGGACCATCATGGGTAGGGGGGATGTCGGAGGCGGGGTCTCCTCGAGGCCAGGGTCCTCCAAGCCACCAAGTGGAGTGGTCTGGTATGGGGAGGTCTGCTGTGGTGTGGTCTGCTGTGGTGAAGGAGTAGTGTGCTGTGGTGGTGAAGGAGTGCGCTGCTGGGGTGATAGAGTGGTGCCCTGCTGTGGTGGTAGAGTGGTGCCCTGTTGTGGTGGTGGAGTCCCCAGACGGGATGCTGGGATCCTCGAGCCACCATCTTGATTAAATGGTAGTCGACGTCCTGCCATTTATGAATAGAACCATAAAAACAAATGTTAGAATGATAGGATATTATAATTATTTTATACGTTTAACAACTACATACTCTGTGTCTGTTTTAGTTTGAAATTCCCCCTCAGTTTTAGTGTCACTATGGTATCTATTTCAACAAGTTCATCAGTATCCAAATCAGCCCTAGACCATTTTGTCGGGAGACAAGGTCTTTGTCAATGTCTTTACTCCCCATCATGGAGAGTGTCCTATCTATTATCACTGGATCAATGTTGAACAATAGATGACTATCATCGAGGTCGTTCAGTGTAAGTTGATAAGCATCTTCAACCTCATCGGAGACATTATCTGTGATCTGACTTCGGGCCTTTGCCTTGATTACAACGAACCAGCCCTGATGACCTTCTGGGAAGTCGGTAAAATAAACCTACTCAGCTTGTTGGGTAAAAATGAAGGGATCAAACCCTTTATATCTAGCATTTTTCTTGACCTCAACTAAGCCGTAGTTGTTGTCAACCTTTATTCCTACAACGATTGTGTTGTCGTACCAATCACATTTGAATAAAACAATATCTCTTCTTAGTCGTCTGGAGAAAGAAACTTCAACAATCTCTGTCAGCACTTCATAAAAGTCTTCCTCTAACTGTCCAGCTGTGCCTTTAACACAAACCCTATAGTTATGGGTATGCATCCCTTCACTCCATTGAAAAATATTAAACTTGTAGCCATTTACGTAGTAAATGGATCATTTTTAATGGTTTTCACCGGCCCCCAAGAAAGGGCTTGGAGTAAAGGATCTTCAATATGGTTGTTAGGGTCTTGTATCTATGTACAACATAACAAATAGGACATCGTTAGATACCTAACGTTAGAAGTGACTAACAAAAAACACATGGTATATGGGTCTTACGTGTTATGCAAACCAACCGATGAACTTGGATGACACCTCACTATGAATTTGGTCATCAGTCAAATCATTTTGCTTAAGTTTTAGCATATCTGTATATTTAAAGGAAAAAAAATTTAGATACTATAATACACAACTTTAGAATGTAACATATAAGTTGGTGACTTACTTAAGAAAGGGTTCCACTTCTGGGCAATTTAAAAGAATGTACAAGTGAGCTGCCTTTCGATCTTTCTCATCAATGTAAAATTTTGTGACCTTGCCCCCTGGACGACCAGGATAGTTAAAAATTGAAATTTGATCATCCAACCCTGTGCGAGTTGCCACCCCGAGATTATGGGGAATTCTACTCATTCTAGTTTCTATCTCCGTCAGAAAATAGAAAGAGGCAAAAGTTGTCATTTCTTCGACTAAGTATGCCTTGCAAATTGATGCTTCAACGTATACTTTGTTTGACATTTTATCTTTCAAAGAGCGTAAGAATCTTCAACAACATAAACAAATGTTAAGTTAGAAAATACTATTATAGGAAATGTTTGCAAGAAAATTAAAGAGTTTTGGTGTTCACCATTTGAATGGATACATCCAACGATACTGCACCAGGCCACCAACTAAGGCCTCGTACTGTAGATGGATAGGTAGATGCTCCATGGAGTCAAAAAAACTTGGTGGAAAAATCTGCTCAACCTTACAAATCAATACCGGGATAGTTTCTTCCATCTTCAGAAGTTTCTCCATAGTCAACGAAGTTGCCGTCAACTCCTTAAAGAAGTGACTCAACTCAACCAACGGTTTCCAAATAGGCTTGGGTAAGGCATGAAACGCGTACGGGAGTAGTTATTGCATAAACACATGGAAATCATGACTGTTCATGCCAAACATCCTGCCCTCCTTCACATCGACACATCTACTCAAGTTAGAAGCGAATCCATCAGGCAGGGTCAACCCATTCATCCAAATACACACAGCAATCTGTTGAGGTCTTGTTAAAACATATTTTGCATGGGGTTTCAACATTCTTCCATGTCCCGCATCCCTCAATTCCAACTCCTTCCTAGAACACCAAATCGGAAGGTCTAAACAACTCTTCTCATTGTCCTTTGTTCTCCCTTTAATGTCCATTATAGTGTCAAAAATATTCATGAAAACATTTCGTTTAGTGTTCATGACATCAATGTTGTGTCTTAACAACAAGTCTTTCCAATATGGAAAATCCCACAAGATACTCTACTTCACCCAGTGGTGTTCCTTCCCATAACCCACAAACTCCTTAACATTCTTATCCCAGATGTACGAAAACTCTTCGACTCTTTGCTAAACCCATGCACTGGATAACCTACAGGGTGGAGGTTTATTGACAACCTTGTTCTTCTTAAAAGCGGTTTTGTTTCTCCTAAACGGGTGATCTGATGGTAGAAACTTTCTATGATAGTCAAAGAAACTTGTCTTGCCACTAACTGGGAGTGATTTCCCCCCCCCCCCCCGGTATGTTCCATGCATACGGGGCAAGCAAGCTTCCCAAATGTTGACCATGCAGAAAGGATACCATAGGCTGGGAAGTCGTTAATAGTCCATATCAAAACTACCCGCATCATGAAATTGTTCTTCAAAGACGCATCATATGTCATTACCCTGACATCTCATAATTGTGATAATTCTTCAACCAAAGGTTGCAAACACACGTCTATGTTCACCTTTGGATTTTTGGGTCCTGGAACCAAGACAGATAGAAACATGACCTCTCTCTTCATACATATATCAAGAGGCAGATTGTATGGGGTTAATATGACTTGCCAACAAGAGTAAGCTCTTTCGTATTGACCGAACGGGTTGAACCCATCAGTACATAAGCCAAGTCTTACATTGCGTGGCTCGGTAGAAAAGTCCAGATATAGCTCATCCAAACACTTCCATGCTTTCTCGTCAGAAGGATGGCAAAGAAACCTCTCCTGTGATCAGTTTAGAGCATGCCAACACATGTGTTTTGCCATCGACAATGAGGCATACAGGCATTGAAGACGTGGTGTTATGGGGAAGTACCATATTTTCTTCCTAGCCATCCTAGTTACCTTCCCTCTCCTTTTAACAGTTTTATAGTGTTCTTCATTACAATGTACATATTTTGTGACACTCTTGTCTGCAAACTCATTTCTAAACAGCATACACCCACCAATGCAACACTCTATCTTCACACAACCCAACCCCAGGTTTGCCACACTTTTCTTAACATGGTATAGGTTTGATGTCATTCGATGATTACTAGGCATGGTGGAACCCATCAGATCGACCATCCTATTAAAACAACCTCCTGAAAGATTATAATCTGCCTTTAGGCTTAAAGCAGCTAGGGAGGCGGATAATTCAGTGTGACTCTCGCACCCATGCCACAATGGAGTCTGAGCCGCCACTAATAAATCATAAAAATGCTTCACCTCTGGATTAGGATCCTCCTCTACATTGTTATCCTTATTCCCCAGTTGGTCATCTTGTTCTAGCATACACTCGGTAGAGGGTCCAACATGATCCATCACCATCTGCTGCATGTTTTTGTATGTATCCCTGTTTCGTTCGACCTCGTAGTAAGATTGTTGCATGGTTACGCCTGATGGCCTGGGCGGTAACTGCTCACCAAGGTTGTACCAGCAGTGGTATGTTTCCATGAACCCCTTCTCAGTTAGGTGACACATGACATCATTCGCGTATTCAAAACTTATGCATTTGCACCTTGAGCACGGACAACGAATCTTCTAAGTCACTTTAAATCCAGGCGCGTTTGCCATAGTGAACCAAATGAACTCCAACAGACCCATCATAAACTCCTCAGTCACTCACCAACTATGATCTAGCCGGTTGTACATCCATCGCCGATTTACCGATACCTCAATTCACAATATCTAACAAGCATAGTTTTTGTTACTTTAATTTAAACATTGTTTGACTATCATTTATGAATCACTCTCTATCTCTTTGATGTTGCAAATAGGTGGGGCCCTATCCCAGTCAGGATGAATATGCAACCATCTGTAACCCATCGATGTTGTATGTGTTTTATCTTGTGTCGTTGATGTTCATTCAAAATTTCGGCAGCATTTCGCATTGGTCCTTGAGTACACAGAGATACGTACGGCATAATACATCGCATGCAAACATGCACCCAGAGACAATACAAAACACCATAACCAAAATTTTAAATGAACATCAACGACACAAGCTAGACCACATACAACATTAATGGGTTACACCCTACTGGTTACAAATTCATCCCAAACTGTCCAAGTGGGACAATTCAAGATCTAACACATGACACGTTATGTTAGCTAGCTGTGTTGAATCTTGAATGGGAACCTAATGCGTACACAGACGACTAAACCCTACATTGTTAAATAATGAGTTTACTTTTTATGTACTGTAAAACAGGGAGCCCACCAAAATTTTGGCACAGTCTCCCCTGTAAACTAGACATTTCCAATTTTTAAACAACGCCCTGTTAGGGATGAAATATATTAGCGTTAGGGTATTACCTGGGAAAGAGAGTCAAGGATGGATACGAATCTGAAGAGAGACAACAGAGACTACACGTAATGTCATCACAATCTGTATAACAAACCAATAAGTGGCTGGATAGTTATAAATTTTTTATGTTGAATTAAAAATATGAAAACACATAAAAAATTATTTGGTGATCTAAAGACAAGTATGTTAGAGGTTGACATGACCTTCAAGGAAATAATTGAGCACATAGAAGTAGCAAGGAAACTAAACAAAGAGAGACACATAAAGTAAATTGAAGCTAAGGTGGCATTGGATAAAGCGTTCCATTGGAAAATTAATTACAAATTACTCAATATTATATGATCAGTGAAGTCTATGACATATAGTGTTTGTGTCTATTGTGTATCTAACTTGTTTTCTACTTCCAAACTTGTTCGAAGAATAGTGGAAAGTATGTACGTGTACATAAAATATATAATTAATTATCAATTTATCATATTAAAAATAATGTTAACAAATTTAAATTTTATAAATTAAACTTTATAAATTTTAAATTTTCATATAGCAAAGTTACAGAAATTTACATTAATGAAAGTTCCCAACATTCAACTGGTTTCCATAATGAGTTTACTAAAGATGTAGTTAGTCCCAACAAGTCATAAAAGAGTGAAACAAGTCCCAACATTCAAGAATCAATGATACAGTTAGTAAATACTCATATTCTTGGTTACATTATATGCTAAATCTCTTATTGTTATATTTTTAAATACAAATTGATAATTGCTTATCAAGTTTTGGCTTAATAATCGCTTATCAAGTTTCTGGTTTGATTCTTAATTAAATAAATTAAATGGAACACTACGTTATATAAGCTTTCACACATATGATTTTTTCAAAAGATAAATTTTCATCTTCCACTCAATGCATGTGCCTTAACATTGATCTATAACTAAAAAGTCTTTTTTATTACATGTTGAAGATTCATATCACAAGTACAGTGGTTTGTTTTATATGGATAATTATTGAATCACATGTTCTTTTTTTAAATTAACATTACTAACACCTTGTGGGGGGAAAATTAAGCATAACATGAGAGACACATAATTAACGAATGGGATTTGATCTTTTTTCCAAAGCAACACTGGGGCATCAAAATATAATAACACACAATCGAGTGAAATCAGTTTGTCACTCATTCTTGATCAGGTATTGCCAGTGTTGTTAAATGTTGGCTATAGCGGCGCTATAGCGCTATAGCGTATCGGAAAATGACATTGCCATGATGCGCGATGCATATCGTTGCGGAAAACGCTATACAGTCCATATCGGGTGATATGGCAATAGCAGTGAAGCGGTCTATCTTCTCCATATCAGTGGTGACTCTTAAAATTCATTTTTTAATGTTATTTCCCCTATTAGAATCAATTAATATTAATTAATTGATTTAGTTTTAAAGCTACTGAGGTAAAGGAAAAGACATAGAAGGTGTCTTACTACAAAACGTGATGCTATATTTTTTGGTGTAAGCTTCGTACACAAGCAAGGACAGTGACCCACTCCAACCACCCTCCTCCTTGCACTTTCCTAATCTTCAGCAAATACTTCTGGCCAGTCCCACCTTCTCCAGGCAGCAGGATCTTCTCTGGCAAGGAGATTTACTAAGTCTCTATTTTGGAAATGGCATGCTCTATTTTTTCGAAAGCTCCTGTAACTTGAGTTTACTCTTTCCTTTCTCATTCAAAGAGACTCTAGCCACCTTCTCCCTTGATTGTGTCTCCCTCCGATGAGGTCCACCTTCTCTGGGCAGCAACACCTTCTCCGGTGAGCATACATTTTCCAGTCCCTGTTTTTGCCATCACTTACTCTATTTTTTTGAAAACTCTCCAAAACTAAGTTTTCTTCTTTTTGTTCTCACTTAAAGACTTTAGCCACCTCCTCCACGACTGTGTTTTCTTCCGACGAGGTTCACCTTCTCCAGCGACTATCTCTTCTATTGTTTGTGTTTCCTTGTTTTATTTTGAACTTTTAGGTTTGTTATTATGTCAAGTTAGGATTTGATAATGAATGGAACTTCTTAAGTTTTTATTTTGATATAATATAGCCTGGCCTATGACTTTTAAGTAGTTATTATGTGTAACATAGTATATCTAACTAAATTTTTTCAATTATTTTACATCCGATATTTGCTCGATGCGCTATCCGCTATATAGAATATTGGTTTTTTGGCTGTCCGCTATTGACCGCTATATGAAATTGATAACACTGGTATTGTAATTAAAATAATTAGATGTTTTTTCCTTCTAAGTCTTTGGCTTTTGTTGTATATGCATAAAAAGATGAATCAAAACCCTAAACCCATTTTAATAACTTGCCCCTACAGGAAATTTAGGACAAGTTTTAGCACCCCATTATAGAAAAGGATAGACTGAAAGAATGGTAGCTGATATGAGACAGTCTTTGAAGTTAACAACAAATCTTAAATTGAACAGAGGAAATTGTATGGTTCAAGTGTTTTAATATTCTAAGTGTCAAAGGGAAATCTGATTCCTTTGAATGGACTCTGTTTTTCCTTCAGTTTAAAAGCCAACCTCTAAAGTAATATTTAAAGTTGTACACGATTTGATGAATTTAGTCATTTAAATTTTAAAAATTAGTCTCTAACTTTGTCAAAATTAGTCTCTATCTTTGTAAAATAATGATTTTGGCACACATTAGTTTTTCCTTGCTAATTGTTCTTAACATTTGAAAATATGTGCTAATAGGCTTGAAGGTGTACTGAACATATATTTTCAACAAATTGAATTAATGAAAAACAAGTTCTGTTTGATTCAACAAAAATCTAACTTTATCAAATAATATGTAAAATTATTATTAACTATTAACTTTTATGTATTTATTTTTATAACTTATGTAACATCCCAATTTTGATTTCAAGTAGGAAATTAGCTGTTAATTAAAATCAACTTAACTTAAGAAATAATGACAAAGTAATTATGCTTAGTTGGTAAAAGGTGGCTGCTTATGATTGGCGAGTCGCGTGAGTGGGACTGCGATTCACGCTTTCCCACCCTGCTCTCCTTCTCTTCGCACGTATGTACATATATCCTGCATCACCATGGATATTCATCCTTCCTCACTGCTTCATCCTCTCTTTCCTTCCTTTTTCGTTCCTCGTCCTCTTTTCTTCCCCCTGTCTTTGTTCTTCGTCTCTGGAGACCCATGGCAACGGTGCTGTAGAAGGGTCAGAGTCCCCTCCGACTAGTGAAGGACGATCATTGAAGCAGAGGAAGAACAACTCCCCATCCCCGAGCTGATTGTAGAGTACGACTGCGCGAAGGGGACTGGACGAGGCAAAAAGGGTGTCAGACCAAACGTCGGAGAGAGGAAGAGCTTCTCAAGTCCCTTCAGAAGGTAGGGGGCGCTTGTATGTCAAATGCATGGTCGATGGACGGCACCGGATGAACGTATTATCGTGCATCCATATGAATGTGTTTGTGAAAATTATGTGCAATACATGATTGTGAATCCTTGACTGCCCTGTGTGTGATTGCAGAGTCCTGATTATGGTTATACACTTGCATGCATGTATTCAGGGTCGTTGTGTCGAAGTCTGATAGTTGGTTATATATATAAATGCTTGTGATATATGTTCTCATCGTTGTTAATACCGAAAGAATATGTGTGCTTGATTGTTGGCTGGCTCCTTGAGATATTGCATGTATTAGCTGTGTGAGTGTTGTGTATGATGGTACGATGAATGATTGAATATGGGGAATATGTGGGCTCAGGAGTGACGCTAATGTTTACTAGGAGCGAGTCGGATAGTTGAGGGTACGCGTGGTTGACGTGTATAGGCTGTATGTACAGGAAATGGGATGACCCGTGGAAGGTCGGGAGTCCCAACAAAATGATCTCTAGGTGCAGACCCTTGGCTTGATCCTGTGAGAGCCCGTGGGAGCCGTAGGAGCTAGAGTTAAGTCTCGAGACGTCAATAGGAGGCCGGTACCACGCGGGAAGGGCTAAAGGACGAGAGGCCAGTAAGGGAACCTGTAACTGAAGATCATTGCTTAGTCGGATCCGTAGGCATGCATGTAGACAAAATGTTGGTTAAGATAGGACGAGTGGGATGACTCGGAGTGATACAAGTGAATTCTGAGTGAGTTAATGCATATTTCGTGTGACGGGAAATGAATCTTTGTAATATGTATATAATTGCATGTCTTTAAAAGCATTATATTCTGCATGGTTGAAATCCAAAACTGTATGCAACCCGAGTGAACGTGAGGGCAAGTATTCATGCTGATGCCGAGTCATTAACGGTCATTTTAAATGCATAAGCTCACCCCTACTGTGGCAAATTTTTCAATGAATGTCTCTCGGGATGACGAATGGAGGAGGAGCTGAATGCTGGGTGAAATGCTTGTGCGCTATGAGGAAATAGATGTTATGTATATACTGCTTATGTGTTTGTTAAGCCTTGGTCGGCTCATGTTTTAGCCTTAGTCCTTTTTATTAGAACCTGAACCCTCTGGGGTAGAAGACATGATTTTGGTGCCTGTAATTATTTATATCTACTATGTTGCGTGAAATCCTATACAGAGCATGAAGATCCGAGTAATCTATATACGCGTACTTGTGTGTGTGAGAGGTTAGTATATCTATAAGTCGAAATGGAGCCGAGTGTTGATGTGGGAAGAGAGTTAGTAATTCCTTCCGAGTGAAGAGAAGTCTAGGTAATCCCGAGTGAACAAGACAGCGCGGAACACTGACTGAGGATTGATTTAGACGTTTTCCGAGTGATAGCTGTTAGGATTTTCCGAGTGAGGAATAATTCACAATTTTCGAGTGAGAATCCGCCGAATGAAGGTTTCCCGATAAAAAGGTGACACCTAAGGCTCTAAGTGGACCCCATGGTAGAAATTATTAGTAGCAAGGGAATCTGAGTGAGTCTTGACTTAGTAAGGATAACTTGAGTAAGAAGGATTGTGATTACCGAGTGAAAAGAATGAGCGAAATATCCGAGTGGCAAAAAGGAAGTGAAAGTTATTCCGAGTGAGAAGTCTTCATAGATTCCGAGTGAGCGGCTATGGGAACTATTTCCAAGTTGCCGTATATGTAATCCGATCGAGTGAAATCAGGAGTGTGCTATGATTCCTGAATGGAGCTGGTAGGTTTAAGGGCCAATCCGAGTGAACTGAGAGTGGGCCTTTCCGAGTGGACCAGGTGCTGAAACCCGGGTGCGGGAATACCGAGTGGAGTGAGCGAGTGCCGAGTGTAGTTCTCGCTGCAGCGAGTTTGCATTGTTGTGTGATCCGCCCGAGCGCTTTCCTTCTTCCGCTGGCAGCCTCCATGAGTCGGTTTTATTTCTCTTGCCTTCTTTTCCTTATTTTTTTGTGCCCGATTATTTTGGTTTAATTGTGAAAAAAATTTCCTCTGTTTTTGTTAATTATTTATTTATTTGTTAATTATTTTGATATTTGTTGAACCTGATTGACATTGTAATAATGATTTGTGGATAGGAGGTCGTTTCCCTCCTGGTCCAACTGATTGTATAACATATAGAAATGGTATAATGTGTTAAAGTTACTGGATGTTGGGCTGAGATTCGATCGGTAGTAAGTAACTTCGTAAACTTATCCTTGAAAGGGGTGTGAATTTAAGGATAAGTCATGGCGAATCGTCAGAGTATGGAAGCCATAGCCACGGCATTCCAACGCTTTGCAGACGTGTTTGAGAGGCAAGGCCAGCCTCGAGCTGAAGATGGCCAAGTGTTGGATCGCTTCCTGAAGAAGAAGCCGAGCGAGTTTCTAGGAGGACGTAACCCTGAGGCAGCTTATAAATGGACTCAAGAGTTAGAAAGGATTTTTGGGGGTCTTCGCTGTACCGAGGCCCATAAGGTGGAGTGCGCAGTATACATGCTGTGGGATGAGGTAGAGAACTGGTGGAAGATTACCAGAAACCGACTGGTTGATGATACCCAGCCGACCTGGGAAAATTTCAAAACGTGTTTCCTAGAAAAATATTTCCCCGACACAGTGAGGAGCCGGAAGGAACTGGAGTTTATGGAGCTGAAATAGGGCTCCATGTCTGTCGAAGAATACGCAGCCAGATTTGAAGAGCTGTGTCTGTTTTATCCACCCTTCCAACAACCCGGGACCGAGAGCTCAAAATGCCTCAAATTCGAGAACGGACTACGATCGGACATTAAAAGAGCTTGCAGATACCAAGAAATTAAAAGTTTCTCAGTATTGGTGAATAAATGTAGAATTTTTGAAGAAGATGACAAAGCCCATTCGGGCCAGAGCAGTAGGGCAGAACCCTCCTTGAGGCCTCAGCAGTCACGCTTCAAGAGATCAGGTAACGTTAGGAGAAGTGGAACCTCTACTAGATATAAGGATCGGATTAGTCGAGGGGGGCAGACTGGTGGATGTCCAAGATTTGGCAAGTGTTTTAAATGTGGTGGTGACCACTTTGCTAAGAATTGTGATGGTAGAGGAAGTGTTATATGTTTTCATTGCAATGAGAAGGGGCATATCCGCCCCTACTGCCCTCAGTTGCGCCAAGCAGATGCCCCTGTGCATCGTGGAGGCTTCCGAGGGAGAGGCCGGGGGAATGGTAGCCAACGATCGGAAGGCAGAGATATTGGAGCCAGAGGGAATATGATGTTCGCTCCAAACAACCGAAAGAGAAATACCGACCAACCAGCTGCTGGGAGGGTGTACACCATTAACGCAGGGGAAGCCGCACAAGCGAATGACCTGGTGTAAAGTAAGTGTTTACTCGGTAGATATACACTTAATGTAGTTTTTGATTCGGGAGCCACCCATTTTTTTATAGCTGATGAGTGTGTAAGGCGTTTAAATTTGCCGACTGTGTATATGGATCGGACTTTGGAAGTAGCCAATCCGATTGGCACTAAGGTGTTGACATCATCGATGTGTAAAGACGTAACATTTGTATTCGGCGATCAGAGTTTCACCTTCGATCTGGTGTGCGTGCCTCTGAAGAACCTTATATCATGCTCGGTATAGATTGGCTTTCAGCCAACAAGGTGTTAGTGGACTATAAAAATCGAAGGATAATCTTCCCGAGGCAGAACAATGAGGACTACACGGCACAAGGTATAGCTCAACTGTTTATGATGCTTTGCTTAACCGAGGGTGAGAGTAGAGCCCAAGTGAACGATATTCCGACTGTCTATGAATTTCCAGAGGTGTTTCCGGAGGATGTGCCGGGTGTCCCTCTAAGTAGAGAAGTTGAATTCTCTATAGACCTGATCCCTGGAGCCGAGCCAGTCTCCAGTGCACCTTATAGAATGTCCCCAACAGAATTGGCCGAGTTGAAGAAGCAGGTGGATGAGTTACTCGGAAAACAATTCATTAGGCCGAGTGTGTTGCCATGGGGCGCACCTGTGCTGCTTGTTAAGAAGAAGGATGGCAGCATGAGACTATGCATAGATTACCGACAACTAAACAAACTCACAATTAAGAACCGATACCTGTTGCCCAAAATTGATGATCTGATTGACCAGCTGTGTGGCGCTTCAGTCTTTTCGAAGATCGATTTATGATCGGGATACCACCAAATCCGGGTGAAGGACTCGGATATTCCCAAGACTGCCTTTAGGACTTGGTATGGCCACTACGAGTATGTAGTGATGCCGTTCGGTGTGACAAATGCACCTGCCATATTCATGAATTACATGAACAACATATTCCACCCGTACTTGGACCGATTCGTAGTAATTTTTATCGATGATATCTTGGTCTACTCCAAGACCTCTGATGAGCACAAAGAACACCTCCGAGCGGTACTTGAAGTCTTGAAGGAGAAGCAGCTGTTTGTGAAATTTTCAAAGTGTGACTTCTGGATGGATAAGATCTGTAACATCCCAATTTTTAATAATGTACCGGGTGAATAAAGCCATTAGAATAATAATTTCAGAAGAGGGAATTTGCTTATTGATTACCATTAACTTAATTAATCAAAGGGGTGTGCTGATTAAAAAGGATGATTGGCTTAGTGGGTGCTGATGGGACTGGGTGACGTGAGCAGACTGCTCCTCACGTTTTCCCACCCCACCATTCCTTCCCTCATGCATGTATTTATAAGTGGACGATGGCCTTCCTTGCCATTCGTTCTTCAGAATTCCCTACGAGTTTCTTCTTCTTCTTCCTTCTTCTCTTTCTCTCTTGTTCTCCTTCTTCTTCTTTCTTCTTCTCTTCTCCTTCTCTGCTCTCTGTTCCATTCCCTGTTTCGAAAACCGAGTGACGGTGCTGCAGAGGAGTCAGAGCTCCCTCACACGAGTAGAAGACGAGCGTCAAAGCAGAAGCAGAAACAGCCCTGCACCACTCGTGGAGGGCCATAGCGTTCAAGTAAAGGCTAAGCGAATGGAAGCGTTGAGTGAAGCAGCGAGGAAGAGAACCAACACCCAAGCAGAAAAGTCTCTCAGAGTCTCGTAGTTGGTAGGGGGAGTACCTTACATGTTAAATACATGGGTTATGAACGGGTCTCGAGTGTTGATGATGATGCTTCTGTGTCCTGTTGTATGATATGCTTGCATGTGGAGTACCCGAGTGTAAGATAAGTGAGAGTGAATGTTGCATGTTATTATCATCCTTGAAGATGCATGCGTTGTTTGAGTTCAGATACCACAGAACCCAATTTCATGTTATGTTGTGTTGACTGGAATGCGTTGTTGAATCCGTTCATGTTCATATGTATGCATGCGTTGATTAAGTCTTGACACTGTTGTGTACCGATTGCATATTATGTTGTGCTGATTGGAATGTTTGTTTGAACCTGTTGATCTTCATATGGATGAATGTGTTGAGTAAGTTCTGATACTGCTGTATACCGAGTGCATGTTATGCTGGAGTTGATAAGAATGTTGTTAGAAGCTTGATATTGATTGACACCGGTTGCATTAGACTCATATATTGCTAATAGAGCTATGATGATGATTGCATGGATGTATGTGTGTGTTAAATTAATACGTGGAATCCTGGAAATGC
This sequence comes from Clitoria ternatea, assembly GCA_037962975.1. NCBI lineage: Eukaryota > Viridiplantae > Streptophyta > Magnoliopsida > Fabales > Fabaceae > Clitoria > Clitoria ternatea. Next base: position 183,221,084 of record CM075672.1, read on the forward strand.
GTATTACCGACTGCATGTGAAATATGTATAACTGAGTGAAGGTTGTGTGCATGAATTCTATGTTGTGTGATGAATCCGCGTGTGGCGCATGGGATGCGTTGTGCTGGGAGCACGTAGTGTGGGACACTACCATTGGTTATAAAGCGTGGGACGCTATGAAATCCTTGAGTGGGACTCAAGGTAGCCCTTGAGTGGGACTCGGGCTGCCTGTGAACACCTCCGTTGGCGCTGAGAGCGTTGGTGTCACCTGTGGGTAAACGGTTGGGTACCTGTAAAACGGCCAAGCAGCTAGGAGCTGATTTGATAGCTGAGAGCTATGTATAAAAAGGCTGAGAGCCTACGTTGCAACGTCTAAACTAATACACACAAATGCGAAACCGAGTGAAATGCTATGTGCCTATTAACTGTTGATATTGTTTGGAATTAGTTATGCATGCGAAGGTGTTAATGAGATGATGAATGTTTATAACCGAGTGAATTACTCTGTTTTAACTGTTGATATTGTTTGGAATTGATCATGCAGGTGACAACGTTATTGAAATGATGAATGCATATAACCGAGTGAATAATCTGTGTTTATATTGCTACTGATGTTGTGTAGAATTAATTATGCTTGTGACGGTGTTAGTGAGATGATATATATATATATATGCTCATGACCGAGTGCACTACTCCGTGTGTATATGCTGTTAATGCTGATTGAAACCCCACTCTGCTGGTCGGAAACGGGTGAGAGTCTGCTATTGGGGCCAGAAATTATGAAGCAAACCTCAGAACAGATCCGAGTGATAAGGGAAAGGATTAAGGCGTCTCAAGATAGGCAGAAGAGCTACCATGATAAACGAACCAAACCGTTAGAGTTTTCAGTCGGAGACAGGGTGTTTCTGAAGACTTCACCGAGTAAAGGAGTCGGGCGAACCTTGAAAGGTGGGAAATTGAGCCCCCGATACGTTGGGCCTTATGAGGTGTTGGAACGAGTCGGCTCCATGGCATACCGAATAGCATTACCGACTCACTTATCCCGATTGCATAACGTGTTTCATGTGTCCCAACTAAAGAAGTACCTACCCGATTCTGCTCACATAATGCCTGATGATGAAGTGGAAATCAGGGAAGACTTGACCACTGTGACTGTACCGACTAGAATCGTGGATCGATCGGTAAAGCATTTGAGGAGAAAGAATGTACAACTAGTTGAAGTAGAATGGCAACAAAACGGGTATACCTCTTATACCTTGGAACGTGAGGATGCCATGAGGTAGCAGTACCCCGAGTTGTTTAACCAAGGTGAGTTACCGACTGAATTTCGAGGACGAAATTCTTTTGAGAGGGGGAGAACTGTAACATCCAAATTTTGATTTCAAGTAAGAAATTAGCTGTTAATTAAAATCAACTTAACTTAAGAAATAATGACAAAGTAATTATGCTTAGTTGGTAAAAGGTGGCTGCTTATGATTGGTGAGTCGCATGAGTGGGACTACGATTCACGTTTTCCCACCCCGCTCTCCTTCTCTTCGCACGCATGTACATATATCCTGCATCACCGTGGATATTCATCCTTCCTCACTGCTTCATCCTTTTTTTCCTTCCTTTTTCGTTCCTCGTCCTCTTTTCTTCCCCCTGTCTTTGTTCTTCGTCTCTGGAGACCCACGGTGACGGTGCTGCAGAAGGGTCAGAGTCCCCTCCGACTAGTGAAGGACCATCATTGAAGTAGAGGAAGAACAACTCCCCATCCCCGAGCCGATTGTAGAGTACGACTGCGTGAAGGGGACTGGACGAGGCAAAAAGGGTGTCAGACCAAACGTCAGAGAGAGGAAGAGCTTCTCGAGTCCCTTCAGAAGGTAGGGGGCGCTTGTAACACCTTATTATTTGCAACTAATAATTCCAAAAATATGAGAAAATTTTTCACAAAAACAGTCACGTAACATTTGATATAGAAGGGAGCAGGCAAGGGGGGAAACAAAGAGCATTCACGCGCATATAGCAACCTACAGAGAAGCTAAGACTGGGGCCGGCTCAATGGGTTTATCGTAACACACCAGCACCAGGGCGGATTACACAACACCGTTTGTTCGCTTAGACGGGGTCTGACACCGTCCAGCGAACAAACGGTGTTGTGTAATCCGCCCTGGTGCTGGTGTGTTACGATAAACCCATTGAGCCGGCCCCAGTCTTAGCTTCTCTGTAGGTTGCTATATGCGCGTGAATGCTCTTTGTTTCCCCCCTTGCCTGCTCCCTTCTATATCAAATGTTACGTGACTGTTTTTGTGAAAAATTTTCTCATATTTTTGGAATTATTAGTTGCAAATAATAAGGTGTTACATTTTGGTATCAGAGCGGACCGAAAAGTCCAAGGCCAAGGTAAGCCTACCAAGTGTAAGTGGTTGTGTGTATGATCATGATTGTTGTGGTGTGAATTTAACTTGACTGGTACTCTGTTACTGACTCAGGGGTGGGAGGAGTTGTTCCTCCTGACCCGACTAATTGTGTGACATACGAGAACACATAATGGGTTAAGTTACTAAATGTTAGACTAAATTCCGATTGGGATTAAGTAACTAGGAATACTTATCCTTGAATGTTGATTTCAGGATAAGGGATGGCACATCACCAAAGCATGGAGACTATAGCTACGGCATTCCAACGCTTTGCAGACGTGTTTGAAAGGCAGGGCCAGCCTCGAGCTGAGGAGGGCCAAGTAATGGACCGCTTCTTAAAAAGGAAGCCGAGTGAGTTCTTAGGAGGACGCAACCCTGAGGCGGCGTTTAAGTGGACTCAGGAATTAGAAAGGATTTTTGGGGGTCTTCGCTGTACCGAAGCCCAGAAGGTGGAATGTGCAGTGTACATGCTGTGAGACGAAGCTGAGAACTGGTGGAAAATAGCCAGAAGCCGATTCCCCGAAGATGATAACCAACTGACGTGGAACGATTTCAAGGCCTGCTTCTTAGAGAAATACTTTCCCGACACAGTGAGGAGTCGGAAAGAGCTGGAGTTTATGGAGTTAAAACAGGGCTCCATGACTGTGGAAGAATACGCGGCCAGATTCGAGGAATTGTGCCTATTCTATCCACCCTTCCAGCAGCCAGGAACGGAGAACTCTAAGTGCCTTAAGTTTGAGAACGGATTGAGATCGGATATTAAGAGGGCCTGCAGATACCACGAGATACGGAGTTTCCCTGCACTAGTGAACAAATGTAGAATATTTGAGGAGGATGACAAGGCCCATTCGAGCCAGAGCAGCAGGAACCACTATTCCCTGAGGCCCCAACGACCTCATTTCAAAAAGCCAAGCAATGCCAATAGGAACAAGCCTTTTTCCAGATATGGGGGACGGAGTCAACCTGGAAGACGACCAGTGGTAGTAGACGGAAGGTGTTTCAAGTGTGTAGGAAATCACTTTGCCAGAGACTGCAAGGATGATGGTGATGTAGTGTGCTTTCACTGCAACAAGAGGGGACACATCCGCCCCGACTGCCCCCAACTACACCAAGCAGACGTTAATGTGCGTCAAGGAAGATTTCAAGAAAGGAACCGAGTGAACGATGACCAACGTCCTGGTGGCAGAGGCAACGGAGCCAGAGGAGACGGGATGCGAGGGAGGAATACCGGCCTAACAGCGACAGGAAGGATCTACACCATCAATGCAGAGGATGTTGCACCAGCAAACGATCTAGTACAATGTAAGTGCTCACTTGGAATGAATACGCTTAATGTTGTTTTCGATTCGGGAGCTACCCATTCTTTTATAGCTGATGAGTGCGTGAAACGGTTGAAGTTACCGACTGTGTCTATGAACCGGACTTTAGAAGTGGCCAGCCCTACTGGCGCTAATGTGTTCACATCGTTAGTATGCAAAGATGTAGCATTTGAGTTGTATGATCGGAGTTTCACCTTCGATCTGATTTGCATGCCCTTAAAGGGTCTGGACATCGTGCTCGGAATAGATTGGCTTTCAGCCAATAAGATGTTAGTAGATTGTAGAAGCAGAGAGATAGTTTTTCCGAGACAGCCCACTGAGAATGACACAGCACCAGATATAACCCAACTATTTATGATGCTTTGTCTAACCAAAGATGAGAGTGAGACCCTAGTGAACGAAATTCCGGTTGTCTGCGAATTCCCAAAAGTGTTCCCAGAAGACGTTCCGAGTGTGCCTCCCAATAGAGAAGTTGAATTCTCTATAGACTTGATCCCTGGAGCCGAACCGGTCTCCAGTGCACCCTACAGAATGTCCTCAACTGAATTGGCAGAGTTGAAGAAACAAGTGGATGAGTTACTTGAGAAGCAGTTCATTAGACCAAGTGTGTCACCATGGGGCGCACCTGTGCTACTTGTTAAGAAGAAGGATGGCAGCATAAGACTTTGTATAGATTATCGACAGCTTAATAAACTCACAATCAAGAATCGATACCCACTGCCTAGAATTGATGATTTAATTGATCAGCTGCGTGGAGCCTCGGTCTTCTCGAAAATTGATCTACGATCGGGATATCACCAAATCCGAGTGAAGGACTCGGACATTCCTAAAACTGCTTTTAGGACTCGGTATGGTCACTACGAGTATGTAGTGATGCCGTTCGGTGTGACCAACACCCCTGTTGTTTTCATGAATTACATGAACAGCATATTCCACTCCTTCTTGGATCGGTTTGTTGTTGTTTTCATCGACGACATCCTAGTTTATTCTAAGACGTCTGAGGAGCATGAGGGACATCTCAGAACGGTACTCCAAGTGTTGAAGGAGAAACAATTGTTTGCAAAGTTTTCAAAGTGCGAATTCTGGATGGATGAGATCCACTTCCTCGGGCATGTGATCTCCGAGCGAGGCGTCTCGGTGGATCCTGCGAAGATAGCCGCTGTAATAGCATGGGAGAGGCCCAGATCGGTCTCGGAAATAAGAAGTTTTATGGGCTTGGCAGGTTATTATAGGAGGTTCATCGAAGGTTTTTCTAAGTTGGCATTACCCCTGACTAAATTGACTCGGAAGAACGTTCCTTTCGTGTGGAGTCCGGAGTGTGAGAACAGCTTCCAAGAGCTGAAGAATAAGTTGACAACTGCTCCGGTGTTGGCATTACCTGAGTTACGAGAAAGCTTCGTGGTCTATTGTGACGCGTCCGGACTCGGATTAGGGTGTGTACTCATGCAGAAAGATCGAGTGATAGCATATGCCTCTCGACAATTGAGACCCCACGAGCAGCATTATCCGACCCATGACTTGGAGCTGGCAGCAGTAGTTTTTGCATTGAAAATCTGGAGGCATTACTTGTACGGGTCCAAATTTGAAGTGTACAGCGATCATAAGAGCCTCAAATACCTATTCGACCAAAAGGAGCTGAACATGAGGCAGAGGAGATGGATTGAGTTTTTAAAGGACTACAATTTCGAGTTAAAATACCACCCAGGTAAGGCAAACGTCGTGGCCGACGCATTGAGTCGGAAATCCCTCCACATAGCAGCCATGATGGCAAAAGAAATTGAGTTGTTGGAGCGGTTCCAAGACATGAACTTGCTTAGTCAGATTCGCAGGCATGCATGTAGACGAAATGTTGGTTAGGATAGGATGAGTGGGATGACTCGGAGTGATACGAGTGAATTCTGAGTGAGTTAATGCATATTTCGTGTGATGGGAAATGAATCTTTGTAATATGTATATAATTGCATGTCTTTAAAAGCATTATATTCTGCATGGTTGAAATCCAAAACTGTATGCAACCCGAGTGAACGTGAGGGCAAGTATTGATGCTGATGCCGAGTCATTAAGTGTCATTTTAAATGCATAAGCTCACCCCTACTGTGGCAAATTTTTCAGTGAATGTCTCTCGGGATGACGAATGGAGGAGGAGCTGAATGCTGGGTGAAATGCTTGTGCGCTATGAGGAAATAGATGTTATGTATATACTGCTTATGTGTTTGTTAAGCCTTGGCCGGCTCATGTTTTAGCCTTAGTCCTTTTTATTAGAACCTGAACCCTCTAGGGTAGAAGACATGATTTTGGTGCCTGTAATTATTTATATCTACTATGTTGCATGAAATCCTATACAGAGCATGAAGATCCGAGTAATCTATGTACGCGTACTTATGTGTGTGAGAGGTTAGTATATCTATAAGTCGAAATTGAGCCGAGTGTTGTTGTGGGAAGAGAGTTAGTAATTCCTTCCGAGTGAAGAGAAGTCTAGGTAATCTTGAGTGAACAAGACAACGCGGAACACCGACTGAGGATTGATTTAGACGTTTTCCGAGTGATAGCTGTTAGGATTTTCCGAGTGAGGAATAATTCACAATTTTCGAGTGAGAATCCGCCGAATGAAGGTTTCCCGATAAAAAGGTGACACCTAAGGCTCTAAGTGGACCCCATGGTAGAAATTATTAGTAGCAAGGGAATCTGAGTGAGTCTTGACTTAGTAAGGATAACTTGAGTAAGAAGGATTGTGATTACCGAGTGAAAAGAATGAGCGAAATATCCGAGTGGCAAAAAGGAAGTGAAAGTTATTCCGAGTGAGAAGTCTTCATAGATTCCGAGTGAGCGGCTATGGGAACTATTTCCAAGTTGCCGTATATGTAATCCGATCGAGTGAAATCAGGAGTGTGCTATGATTCCTGAATGGAGCTGGTAGGTTTAAGGGCCAATCCGAGTGAACTGAGAGTGGGCCTTACCGAGTGGACCAGGTGCTGAAACCCGGGTGTGGGAATACCGAGTGGAGTGAGCGAGTGCCGAGTGTAGTTCTCGCTGCAGCGAGTTTGCATTGTTGTGTGATCCACCCGAGCGCTTTCCTTCTTCCGCTGGCAGCCTCCATGAGTCGGTTTTATTTCTCTTGCCTTCTTTTCCTTATACTTTTGTGCCCGATTGTTTTGGTTTAATTGTGAAAAAAATTTCCTCTATTTTTGTTAATTATTTATTTATTAAATTAGGGTGTTTCAACTTATAACCAAAAAAGGATGTTATAAAGAAATTGTTTGTCATAAACCAACATGAAATATGTTAAGAATATATTTTTACCAGGCTTTGGTTAAGCACATAAAACACCTTGACCCAACATTCATAAGCAATAACTCTATTATATAATAAAAGGTAAAAGTCTGAATATTTTATTTTAGAATATAAAAAATTGATATATTAAATGAAGAATTCTTTTTATACCTTTAATTTATTGTAAGAATAGAATTACGACACACTATAAGCCAACATTTGAATCATTAAACATTCAATCATTTAGAGTATGTTTAGTTAATTAAACATTGATATCACTAGTCAGGTTCTAATAATGTAACTACAATGCATCAGGTGTTCTGAAACAATTATGATAATCACAAACCAGTACTTCAATAGTTCAATTAAATCAAAGCAGTTAGAGCACTATAAAGAGAATCAAAACAGATAAAGCACTATAGAAATAAAGCTCAAAAATAAACTGAAACTGAAACCTCATCAGACACTGTAAATCCAGAAATTAGAGATTAAAAATAAACTAAATTAGAGCTTAAAGGACATACAAAGCCAACTCAAATCAATGCAATCAAAGATTAGAGACAAGAAAACCAAAAAAGTCAGCCCTATCCCTATGGAAGATGATGTGTCTAAGGCAATGGCTTATCTCCATGAGGTAAAAGGTTCAGAAACTAAAACTGCAATCTAGTTCTAAAAGGTTTGGAAACTAAAACTATAATCTAGTTCTAAAGGATTTAGAAATAGAAACCTTAATGTTGAGATTTTCCTAGATTTGAGTGTAGAACTTAGTTCCTTTATCGTTGATTTATCATGATGCTCTCCTAGAATTGTTTTGAGCATGGATAGAGCAAAACTTGCTTATGTAATCTTGGTTCAGAAATTTGAACTTATTCTTATTTTGATCAGCTTTAGAGATAATTATTGAGTGCCTTGAACTTAGCTTGTCAAATAGTACTCACAGCAGCCAGAGATAAAGGAGCAGCCTAGATTCTCCTCAAGATCATGGTGAGAAAGCTTAAAAACTGGTCATTTTATTCTTCACCGTCAATCATGATAACTAATCATCTTATTAACTTATAGGCACTTTATGAATAGGACAACTGGCCTACATTTTAGAATTATTTTATACCTAAAATAAAAATTAAATCCTAATACTTAGTCAAGAAATGATGAAATTATTTCAGTCAAACATAATGTGAGTTATTTATAAGCTAACGTGTAAATTACCTTTTTCTTTCTCTCTCGTATATGATTAATGCAATCAACTGCATGATTGGTGAAATCTTAAAACAGTTAGTTTTTGTGTTAAAAAAAATCCATACCATACACAACTAAAATTAAATTTGGTAAGACGATAAAATTATGATTCAATTAGTTAAAATTAAATAACTGATCAATCTATTGTTGAATAAAATAATAGGTATAATAAAATAATAGGAACACTTTTGGTGATCTTGCACACCTACTTAGACAGGACTAGATTTGGAGCACCCCAACTGCCAAACCTTCTTCTTAGTAGTCCTATTGGTGCATGCGACTAACAATGGTCACAATGAGTCTTTGACTTAGAGGAAAAGGTTAAAAAATTGCAAGGAAATAAATAAAGTCAGGAAAAGTAAAAGATGAGACAAGTATTGTGCTGGCCAAAATGATTGGAGAGGAAAGTTGTGAACACCTCTTTTGGTCTGGCCCAAATTGTTATAACACCGGACCAGGCCTTGAAGTTGGTAACACCGGACAAGGCCTAAGTTAACACCGGACCAATGTCATGCGCCAGAGCAGAATGACAAGCATCTGTGAACACCGATTTCGGTCCCAAGTGACACCGGTACCAAAATCACTCCGCCCAACCTAAACCTCGCCTTAACTCCGCCCAACCTAAACCTCAACACTCCGCCCTCGCCTTAACTCCGCCCAACCTAAACCTCAACACTCCGCCCTCGCCTTAACTCCGCCCAACCTAAACCTCAACACTCCGCCCAACCTACACCTCGCCTTAACTTCGCCCAACCTAAGCCTCACCTTAACTCCGCCCAACCGTCCTCACCTCACACTCCGCCCTACCGTCCTCAAATCAACTCCGCCCAACCTTCCTCACCCCAGGAGTCCCTTAATGACCGATGTCGCGGATCTGACAAAAAGACGAGTGACAGGCCGAGGCAGAATGACAGGCCAGTCCGGCCCTGATGAAAGTGGACAGATTAAGATAGGCACACCGGCCCGTGTGATTCATTGAAAGATTCAGCCGGTGTCAAGACACAGGCAATGGTTCTTAAGGCCCCACATCGGATCAGTGGAGACTCCGTCCAACCATTGGCTTTGCTAACCGGTGTCACAAATTCGACAACGGAGGGACGAGATCGGAAGCTTATGCGCGGTGACCTGGAATCGCACTTCCTGGAAAATGGCAGACAGAGAGGCTGAAGTGGGCAATTAAAAAACCCCCACTGAAAACCCTGCTCCCCACCAATGATAATGGCCAGAGCTGCACACCACTACACGGATGGGTGAGTGGGATTTCTGGTTGTCCCAAAACCCTCAGCCCATGACTCGAAGGCCCTATAAATGCCCCAACCAAGGAAGCTCAAGGGGTTGGTCTTCAGATTCTCCCTCTACGCGAGAAAACTTTGGAAATTCTCTCCGATTCCTTAAGATTCTTAACTGACCTCCCCACTTGAAACCAGTGACTTGCCTTAGTCACCACAAAAGATCCCTTAGTTCGAAAAGTTTTTTGAGTCTTTCTCACTAACACAAAGCCACTACTCTCACGCCGTCCGTACCTCGAACACACCTCGTCATCTCAAAACCAACCCTGTCCCATTTCCCGCATCATTACCTCGTCCATCTCCGTTACTGCTCAACAGCGTTTCGCCTCGGATTAACTTCCCACAACACCGGTCGTGACCTTCAGATTCCCAGATCGGGTCTAACTCCGGTCTATTGTCCCGGTCAGCGTGTGAGTTCGAAATCAGTCTGACACCGTCACTGCGCTCAACCTCCCACATCGGTTCTTAGCTCGTCACACCGGTTCCACTCCTTTCCTTATTTCTTTTGCTTTCAGTTCCCCTTTTTTTACTTTTCTATGAGTTTGCTGTTTTGTTGACTGTAATTGCCTGCGTACCATTAGTTTACTTTGTTAATATTTTTATCCTTTTCCATAACAAACAGACATAATAAAAAGGGCGATTTTGTAAAAAATAGTGTCGTACGGGAGTACTCCTGTCTACACAACCCTCTTAGGATTCGTGCACGTACGAAGAACTTCACCTTGCATGAATTCTCCTCTTTAATGATATCCATCAACATCTTTTAGATTCCTCCCTAAAATAGCAATATTCAGAACTACGTAACCCTGATTTCTTGATAATTCAAGAATACGTAGGAGCAGGATTTTAACTCCTGTCGGGCCCATCTTTCTTATTTCCTTTTTTGGCTGATTTACTGCTTTACTTTTTATGTTTCTTTCACAAATGTCCTTTTTTGGTCACTTCCATGAAAATCAATTTAGACGTGACGTCTTGTTGGTTTCCCCACAGTTTCTGCCCAAGCCTCGCCATAATTTCATAGGGAAGGGATACTTAGGACAAGACGTCCCGCTTATCCCTTTCCTATCCCTATCCTTTTATCCGAGAATGTTTAATTTAGGCGTGACGTCTTATTGGCATTTTCTCATCCCCCTCTGTCTCATATCGAAGTCAAGCTTAATTCGGACAAAGCGTCCCCATTAACCTCGCTTTGACATTCTATGTCTGTACAGTTCTTTACTCCATTCTATCATTTTCAGAATAAAAGGGAAGAAATCATGTTTTATTTAAGGCTATTTATGTTGTGCTTTCAATCTTGGTACTGTCTTTGACAGGCGATGTAGGGTGCTAATACCTTCCCTACTCGTAACCGACTCCCGAACTTGGATTTCAATTTTTTAAACCAGTGCTTTACCGAACTTAGTTTTTTTCCCAATGTTTTTCCTATGGATAAAAACGTTGGTGGCGACTCCCTGTTTCATCTTTTCTCTCTTGTTCGCCGCGCCGTCGCGACCCAGGTTGCGACAGATGGCGACTCCACTGGGGATACTTAAGAGAGTCAAGCCAGTTTGATTGAAAGCGCATGTTCTTTTTATATAGCCTATGTTAGCTGGATTTCCTCTCCCTTTGTTTTATTTTCTGTTAATTGTTGTGGAAGTTTGTTCTTGTTTTAATTGTATTTTGTTATTTGTTTCATTATCTATGTTCGCTAGCTTGTTGAACCCTAGGGTAGAAGACCATGTTACTTTTCCGCAAACATTGAACCCTAGGGTAGACGACTTTGTATATCTGCTCTGTGTTTGTTCTTTGTGCAGAATGGGTAAGGTATAAGGTATGGACTGCCCTTCCACACACTACACTCACAATTATTTGCACACACTTATGAGTGGCGCCCTATACCCGGGCCCCAAATGAAGCTTAAGTTAGGAGGGGTTGGTAACGGAATCGTATGGGATGTACTTCCTATCCGGTATTCGTGAGAACCTCAACCAGAGTTCGACCTCTCATGATATACGCACTTAGTGAATTCCTCACTGTTTGCGTCCCTGTCATGATTAGGATCTTGGCTCTGGTGACCTTCTAGATGTCTAGCGGAAGCCACCCAATGTGAGAAATCCACTGTTAGATAAGCTATAGGTCCCAGAAAAGACTTTCAGAAAAAAACCTGGCTTAAGGCACAAAAGGGCGGACTTTACTATACCTTATCTCATTCTCGCTTTCCCTTTAAATCCAAAATTGATGAACTGCTTACGTGTTCAAAGGGTTACTTTATTCCAAACAAAGGGTGAATCATTTTTCTTTTTGAAAAAATAGTAATCCTTTAACAAATAAGCAGTTCCCTCACTTTTTGTGTACTTATGAGTCCTGGGTTATAGATCTTCCCAATCGTCAAAATGAAAACAAAATTCTATTCAAGCAGATAATGATGACGTTGGGAAGATCCATAACCCATGCGACATTAGTTTCACATGAGTTTTGCCGACCGCTACTTCTCAAACTGAAAATGTTTTCCAATAAATTAATGAAGAAGTAGTGGTTCACAAAACATTAGCAGTAACTGACTTCTTTTTCTCTCTCTTTGCTCTTGCAGGAAGCTGTTTGGAATTTAGCGGGTACCTTTGAGCAATATGGAAATTAACATGAGATCTGATAGTTGTGACACAAATGTGACCGAGTTGAGGAAAGTATTGCACCTTAAGGCCAAGAAGATTGACATGGGTTGTCTGCAAACAATAGGGAGAAAATTAAACCTGACACAGAAAATGGCTTTTACAAGAAAGTATGGAAGGATTCTGAAGTTGTTAGAAGTGGAAGTGCAAACTGAGGCGATCACTGCCTTAGCACAATTCTATGACCCACCTCTCAGGTGTTTCACATTTAGAGACTTTCAGTTGGCCCCATCCATTGAAGAATTTGAACAAATCTTGGGGATGCCTTTGGAAGGACAGATACCTTATCGTCATCTTGACCATCATGCAACTATTGCTTCCATCGCCCGTGTCCTAAAGATCCGTCCCGACACCTTAAGGGATGCATAACTAAATAGAAATCAGATCCCCGGATTCACTCGAGAATTTCTTGAGAAACATATGCAGGTCCTGGCAGAAAGAGAAGATTGGGAAGCCTTTATGGATGCTTTAGCTATTACCATCTATGGTGTTATTTTGTTCCCCAACATTGATAACTATGTGGATTATGATGCTATCGCCGTATTCCTAGCTCGCAAGCACAGGCTTGAGAATCCTGTCACGGCTGTGTTGGCAAATGTATACTGCACCATGGATTTCTGTCACACACAAGGTGGAAAAAGGGTGGTTTGTTGTCTACCTGTTTTGTATGTATGGCTCACATCACACGTTTTCCACCAAGTTTGTAGGGCCGAATGTCCGGTTTCTGATCTGAAGCTATGTTAGTTAACAGTGAAAAGTGGGCGCGAGTGGGCCAATCACCTCATAAGGCTCACAGCTGAGAAAGTTAGGTGGTATCCCCAATGGTTGGAAGTTGAATCGATTGTGCATCACTGTGGAAATTACCCAAATGTTCCCCTTATTGGTACGCAAGGATGTATCAACTATAATCCCGTCATAACCAAGCGTCAGTTAGCTTATCCTTTGCTTGGACCACCTGATGAAGAGTCTCTCATTCCTTTCATCTCATATTACTCGAAAGGAAGCTGTGTCCTTGTCATTCGGGATATAGCCAATGCATGGAAGAAAGTCCACCGAAAGGGAAGAGAGCTGGGGGCCCGAAGCCATGCTGTCAAAGGAGAATATTATGAGTGGATCTTGAATAGGGTCTCTATTGTTAAATTACCCTTCAGGAGTCCCCCTCATCTCCAGGAAACTCCTCCTGCTCCATCACTTGTTGCGGAGGATGAAGCAACCAAGGCGCTAAAGACCAAAATAGAAGAGTTAACTGCCAGAAACAAGAAGCTAGAGGAAGACCTATTGAGATGTCAGCAAGAATACACCCTTCAGAAAAGGGAGAACCTGGAGAACAAGCAAGCTGTTGAAGAGATTAGGAAGAAACGAAGGATTGATGAGAGCTACATGATGAAACAAGACCAATGTCTTCAAGCGGCCAATTCTCAACTAAAGATGAAGAACAAGCAAAGTGATACCATCCTGGCTGAGAAACATCTTCTGAAGGATATGCTGGCACAATCAAAAGAAAATGAGCAGAATATCATGGTACAAAAAGAGCTCCTACAGACACAAGTCCACAAATTGGAACAACAGCTCAATGAAGTGGTAAAGGCTTGCGAGCAAGAGATAAGTAGGGAACGACAACGCGCCATAAACATTGAGCAAGATTGTCAAGAGACCATATGCCTCTTAGAAGCTGAACAAAATGAAACTATTCACTTGTGGATGGATCGCTTTGCTAAGCTGGCACACCTAGCCAACGGAGCTCTAGAAGATCTCCCGTTTTTACTCAAACAAGCGGAAGGAATTGCTAACCCTGTCAACACTCCTAAGGAAATTGCAACGTTTTTAGATTACTGCAGAGGACGAATTTGTAAAATGAGGGAAATGATTGCCCGAGCTAGGGATGGCTGATTTATTTTCCCGCTTTGTAACTTGGCACTTTATGGCAATAAAGTACTCTTTTCGAAATAATGGATTCCTTTGTCTTCACAACTATCTCATGTTAATTTCCAATCAATGCTTTACTTAGTACTCTTGAACGTGATGTTCTGAGGAACAGTCGAAGGATCCGTCAAGTTCCAACATTGCTTCCCGCGTAATCTCGTTTCACTTAATTTTTTCTTTAATTCGCTTATCTTTTCTAAATTTTCTTTTGTGTTTCTTTCTAAAGACATTACGGGTAAACATTCTTACGGGACCAGGCTCAGGAAGAAACTCATGGCTGACATAGAACAAGAAAATGAGAATTTGAAGGCTGAGCTCGCCCAGGTCAAGGAACAGATGGCCGAGATGGCCAAGCTCCTGGAAAGGAGAGTCACAGAAGGGGGATCTTCTGCAGGGGTTGAAGACGCCCGGCAACAACCACCCACCTCTCATCACAGTCAAGATCCGGCTACAGGATCTGACCCCAGGACCACCGCACCTCCCCTCGTTGTTCGTATAAGGAGACCAAATCCTGCAAACACACAACAACATACCTTTGTGGATGAGGAAGGCAATGTTATTCCCTTTCCCCCGTATGGTTTACCGCACGGATATTTCCCACCACTCCAGGAAGAACCTTGCCACCAAGACCAAGTTCCCCTCACTGCCCAGCCTAACACTAATCAACCAAATAACCCACTTACCCAAGCACAAGCCACCCAGATGCCACCCACTCATACTCAAGCCGCCCAAACACAAGCCGCCCAAGCGCAGCCTGCTCATACCATTCATATACCCCGAACCACTGCCAAACCGGACACCTTCATACCAAACACCGACCTGTTTCATTCCTACCAGCAATATGGGAAGTTTGGTCAACACACTGCTGCCGGTCCGAGTGCTGTGGCTACCACCCAGGAAGAGAGGTTGGAATTCTTGGAAAGGCGTTTAAGGGAGATGGAAGGAACAAGTAAATTTGGGACAGGCACTGCTGCTGAACTTTGCCTAATCCCTGATGTCGTCATACCTCCTAAATTCAAGACGCCCGATTTTGACAAATACAGAGGGTTGACATGCCCAAAGAATCATCTAACCATGTACTGCCGTAAGATGGCTTCGCATGCGTCAAATGACCCTCTGTTGATTCATTGTTTTCAGGACAGCCTGGTTGGGGCTCCCCTGACATGGTACAATCATCTAGAGCGCTCTCGTATACGCTGCTGGAAAGACCTAGCAGACTCGTTCATGCAACAATACAAATATAACCTGGACATGGCCCCGGATAAGGGACAATTGCAGAACATGACTAAGAAAGATAACGAGCCGTTCAAGGAGTACGCCCAAAGGTGGCGCGAAGTGGCGGCATAGGTTGACCCACCTCTATCTGAAAAGGAGGTGATCACTATGTTCATAGATACACTTCAAACTCCTTTCTATGAGAAGATGATTGGAAGTGTCTCGTCCCATTTCTCTGATATTGTCACTATTGGAGAAAGGATAGAAAATGGGCTAAGGACCGGCAGGATAGTCCGAAGTCCATCTGGGATGGGAGCTGCAAGGAGACCTACACTTGGCGAAAACAGGAGAAGAGAAGGGGAGACCAACTTGGTCTCTCACAACCAGAGAAGGAATCTAGCAGGGCCACCTACCCCAGTTAGCCTTTCACCAGTATATCCCGGCGTGTCGCACCCGTATGTGACAGCCATTCCAAACCTTAATCCACCACAATTCAGACCAACCATTGTACGGCCGCCTGCGCCACCACAGATACCACACCAAGCACCACAAGCCAACCCACCGCCAAATATCCAAAGAAGGAACAATGACCGTGCTCCACCCCAGTTCGATCCCATCCCAATGTCCTATACCGAACTCTTGCCTCACCTCATTGAAAAAACTCTAGTAGTACCCTGTCCCTTGAGGCCACTACAGCCACCTTATCCTAGGGGGTATGACCCTAATGCCCGATGCGATTATCATGCGGGTGCACCAGGCCATTCTACTGAAAATTGTCTGGCTTTGAAATATAAAGTAAGGGACCTGATTCAGGCAGATTGGATAAGCTTCCGAGAAGGAAGTCCAAATGTGACAACAAACCCTCTGCCTAATCATGAAGGGCCCGGGGTCAATGCTATCGGGGAAGATGTGGAGTATACGTCCAATGTTGAGGACATTCAGATGCCTCTAAAAGAAATTCACTCCCTTATGTTTGAGGTAGGGTTAGTGAAGGACAAATGGGATGAAGACTTCGATGATGCCCAATCGACAAAGCAGCAGGAGTTTCGAAAAACTCTCCAAAGGTTTATGGACAGTCACACTATACGAGTCTACAAGCGCCTTGGCGATGAGGTAAATATGATACAGGGACAAACCGGGCTTCGGGCCCCAAAACCCCTGGTCATATTTTATATTAAAAATGCGTCGCTAACGCAGACCCCTGCCAAAACTACTATTACGGCACGGCCACCTGCTCCATTCCCGTATGATAACTCCCACGCCGTGCCTTGGAAGTATAACACGGACATAGTTGTTTCCAACCCCGTAATAGTTGATCCGGCACCCGCTTTGTTGGTTACCAACATCGCCGGTGTAGGCGGAATGACCCGAAGTGGGAGAGTATATGCACCTTCAGAGCCAAAGCAAGACAAGACTGCCGCGGAAGGCAAAACCGGGAAGGTTGGGATCGCTGGCGAAGCAAAGAAGGTTGTGCCAGAAGAAGAGACTAAGGAGTTCTTAAAATTTATCCGCCACAGCGATTACCAGGTATTGGATCAGTTGAACTATACCCCCGCCAAGATCTCCTTATTATCTCTGCTGACAAGTTCTGAATCACATCGGAACGCGCTGATAAAGGTGCTAAGTGAGGCCCACGTGAAACATGACTTGCCTATTGATAAATTCCAAGGTATTGTCGGACATATAGTGGCCAGTAACTATCTGACTTTCATGGATGACGAGGTGCCGGTGGAAGGGAAAGGACATAACAAAGCTCTCCACATCTCTGTGAAGTGTCAAGACCATATTATGGCAAAAGTGCTTGTCGATAATGGATCATCCTTGAATGTGATGCCTAAGTCTACATTAGCTAAACTACCCATAGACGGGGCATGCATGAGACCCAGCTCCATGATAGTAAGAGCTTTTGATGGGACCCGACGGGAGGTCATAGGCGAAGTTGAGCTACCCATACAAGTTGGACCCCATATCTTTCAAGTTCTCTTCCAAGTAATGGATATCATGCCCGCCTATAGTTGCTTGTTAGGGAGGCCATGGATCCATTCAGCAGGGGGAGTTCCTTCCACTTTACACCAGAAACTAAAGTTCATCGTTGATAACAGACTGGTAATCGTTTCTGGAGAGGAGGATCTTCTGGTCAGTAAGCCAGTTACTACCCCCTATGTAGAGGCAGCCGAGGAAGCCCTCAAGACATCATTCCAGGCTTTGGAGATAGCCAACGCCACAAGTATGTCTTTCCCAAAGGTACCGCTAGCAGTAGCGAAGACCATGCTACGAGGAGGATATAAGCCGGGAAAAGGACTCGGAAGAGAACTGGAAGGAAGGACTCAACCTGTCTGTCTCCCTAAGAACAAAAACAGGTATGGCCTGGGATACCGACCTACCACTAAAGACCAAAAAAGGGTAGAAGAAGAGAGGAGAGGGAAGAGGATTACTCGTCATACCAGGCATGCATTCAACACTGCGAAAATCCCCATCTGTGACCTCTACCAGAGCTTCAGGAGCGCCGGAGTAATGTTTCCAGATCAAGTGGCCGTGATCCAAAGTGATCTTGATGAAGGCCCCGGATTTGTGTATGCTGGCTCACCTGGTCAGGAACTGAACAACTGGGAGGTCATAGAATTCCCCACGATTTGTACCATTTCATCAAAGTAATCATGTTTTCTGTTCGATCCTTTAGCTATGCTTCGGGATCTCATTTTGTAACAATAAAAACTTGTTTGTTTGTTTGAATAATAAATGCCGTCAGTTTCCAAATAGCTTGATCTGTTTAGTAACCTATTATTTAAACCTTTCTCTTGCTTGTTTTCCTTTTCATTTGCTATGATACACTGAAAATGCAGATCCGAAAGCGATTCATCTGAGAATAGTGAGAATTCGGTCTTATTTCACGATTTTGACTGTCAAACTGATTACGCCAATGAGGAATATGATGAAGACTGCGATCCCTCGCCTGAGTTAACCCGGTTATTGGAACAAGAGGATAGGGAAATTCTGCCCTACTTAGAGATAGCCGAGGTTATCGATTTGGGAATTGGAGGAGTTAAAAAGGAAGTCAAAATTGGTACCTCGTTAAGTAAAGAACAGAGGCAGGAACTGATTGGGTTGTTGAGAGAGTTCAGCGATGTTTTCGCCTGGTCTTACCAAGATATGCCGGGACTGGACAATAGCATTGTCGAACATAGGTTACCATTAAAACCCGAATGTCCGCCAGTAAAGCAGAAGCTGCGACGTATGAAACCTGAGATGCTTTTGAAAATCAAGGAAGAAGTCAAGAAGCAATTTGATGCCGGGTTCTTAGCCGTGGCAAAATATCCACAGCGGGTGGCAAATATCGTCCCGGTCCCGAAAAAAGATGGCAAAGTACGAATATGCGTGGACTATCGCGATTTGAACAGGGCTAGCCCCAAGGATGATTTTCCCCTGCCTCAGATTGATGTTCTGGTCGACAATACCGCGCAACATACGATCTTTTCATTCATGGACGGTTTCTCCGGATACAATCAAATTAAGATGGCGCCCGAGGATATGGAAAAAATCACATTTGTCACTTTGTGGGGAACCTTCTGTTATAAGGTGATGTCTTTTGGTCTAAAGAATGCCGGAGCAACTTACCAAAGGGCCATGGTAACCCTTTTCCATGACATGATGCACAAGGAGGTAGAGGTTTACGTCGATGATATTATTGCCAAGTCTAAAACAGATGAAGGGCATATGGAAGACCTAAGGAAACTCTTCGAAAGGTTGAGGAAATTCAAGCTTAGGCTGAACCCAGCCAAGTGCACCTTCGGCGCAAGATCCGGGAAATTAATGGGATTCATAGTCAGCAAGAGAGGCATAGAGGTCGACCCTGACAAAGTTAAAGCCATTCTTGAAATGTCTCCTCCCCGTACAGAAAAGGAAGTTAGAGGTTTCTTGGGGAGATTAAATTACATCGCACGCTTCATCTCACAGTTGACGGCAACGTGCGAGCCAATTTTCAAGTTGCTCCGTAAGAACCAACCAGTTCAGTGGAACAAGGATTGTCAAAAGGCTTTTGAAAAGATAAAGCAGTACTTGCAGAACCCGCCAATTTTGTTCCCACCTACCCCGGGAAGACCACTCATTTTATACCTTACAGTGTTAGATGAATCCATGGGTTGTGTGTTGGGGCAACATGATGAGACTGGGAAGAAAGAACATGCCATTTATTATCTAAGCAAGAAGTTCACTGACTACGAGATGAGGTATTCTGCTCTGGAAAGGACCTGTTGTGCGTTAGCGTGGGCAGCCCGACGTTTGAGACAATACATGATAAGCCACACTACTTGGCTAGTTTCCAAAATGGACCCCGTCAAATATATCTTCGAAAAACCTGCCTTAACCGGGAGGATTGCTCGATGGCAGGTCCTGCTAACTGAGTACGATATAGTCTATGTCACTCAGAAGGCTATAAAAGGAAGTATTCTGGCTGACTACCTAGCTCATCAACCCATAAGAGATTATCAGCCCATGCAGTTTGACTTCCCAGACGAAGATATCATGGCCCTCATTGATGAAGAAGGAGCCCAAAAGGATAAATGGACCCTAAGGTTTGATGGTGCTTCTAACGCATTAGGACACGGAATCGGAGCAATCCTCATTTCACCTGATAGAGAACTTATCCCCGTTTGTGCTTGATTATGTTTTGATTGTACCAATAACATCGCTGAGTATGAGGCGTGTTCTCTGGGAATCCAAGCAGCATTGGATGCCAAAGTGAGGAAATTGGAAGTATACGGGGATTCTGCCCTGGTCATTCACCAACTAAAAGGAGAGTGGGAAACTAGAGACAGCAAATTAATTCCCTATCAAACTCGCATCAAAGAGTTGATTAAGGAATTTGATGATGTTTCTTTTCACCATGTTCCCCGGGAGGACAACCAAATGGCTGATGCTTTGGCTACCCTAGCATCAATGTTCAAGGTGAGCAATGATTACGACATGCCTCTCATTGAAATAGTGCGGCACCACGAACCCGCATATTGCCAGATGATTGAAAATGAGTCAGATGGGAAGCCTTGGTACCACGATATCAAAAGGTATGTCCGAAATCAAGAATATCCCGAAGGCGCTACAGAGAATGATAAGAGAACCCTGCGACGGCTCGCCATGGGTTTCCTTTTAAACGGTGATGTGCTTTATAAGAGAAGTTACGACTCTGTCCTTCTTCGTTGCATCGACACCGACGAGGCAAGTAAAATCATGAGGGATGTCCACGAGGGATGTTTTGGAACTCACACCAACGGGCACGCCATGTCGAGAAAGATCTTGAGGGCTGGTTACTACTGGATGACCATGGAGTCAGACTGTTTTGCCTATGTTCGTAAGTGTCACAAATGTCAGATATACGCGGACCATATTCACGCTTCCCCGTCTTCCCTGAATGTCTTGTCAGCTCCCTGGCCCTTTTCAATGTGGGGTATGGACGTCATTGGACCCATCGAGCCAAAAGCCTCTAACGGTCATCGTTTCATTTTAGTCGCTATCGACTATTTCACAAAATGGGTAGAAGCTGCTTCGTACGCCAATGTGACAAGGAGTGTTGTGGTTAAATTTGTCAAGCGCGAACTGATATGCCGGTACGGTCTGCCGAGTCAGATCATCACTGATAATGGCATGAATTTGAATAACAAAATGATGAAGGAACTCTGTGAAGACTTCAAAATCCACCATCATAATTCCTCCCCGTATCGCCCTAAAATGAATGGGGCAGTCGAGGCAGCCAATAAAAACATCAAGAAGATTGTACAGAAAATGGTTGTGACCTACAGAGATTGGAGCGAAATGCTCCCCTTTGCTTTACATGGGTATCGCACCTCAGTCCGAACCTCAACTGGGGCCACTCCATTCTCCCTGGTTTATGGAATAGAGGCAGTCCTACCTTTCGAAGTAGAGATCCCTTCTCTTCAAGTGATAATGGAAGCGGAATTAAAGGAAGCTGAGTGGGTCCAAGCTTGACATGACCAGTTAAATCTGATTGATGGAAAGAGATTAACCGCCCTTTGTCATGGTCAGCTGTATCAAAAGCGTATGAAACGAGCGTTTGAAAAGAAGGTACGACCTCGACGATTCCAAGAAGGAGACCTAGTCCTCAAGAAAATCTTGCCAATCCAAAAGGACATCCGAGGGAAATGGACACCTAATTACGAAGGACCATACGTCGTGAAGAAGGCTTTCTCTGGAGGAGCTCTAATCCTCACCAACATGGATGGAGAGGATCTACCAATGCCTGTGAACGCCGACGCGGTGAAGAAATATTTAGCCTAAAAAAAAAAAAAAAAAAAGGGTGCTCGCTAGGCTGAAAACCCATGGGGCAGCCTAGGCAAAAATTAGAGCTGCTTGATGAGTCGAAAACCCGGGAGGGCGGCTCAGGTAGAATAAAAAGCCACAAGTTCAGGCGTAAGGACGAGAACTCTTCAGAGAAGGAAAACTGATCAGGCATGCGCATCTTTGTCAAAATCATTTCCCAGAAGTAAAATCAGAGGATGGTCTCGAAGTCGTGAGGAAAGATCCGGATTCTTATCACTCGCGGGGAGTCGCTGGAGGGTTCAAAAGGCCTTCTTTCTCTCCCACCTCTTAATTGTTAATACATATGTTTTTGTTACCTTTACCTTCATTACCAATGTACATACTTATATTCAATAATAAAATAAGCTTTCCCTTTCCTTCCCCTGAGTCTACGGCTGAATCTTATAAACGAACAAGTTTTTCTTAAGAGGAAATTTTTGAAATGAAAAAGTGATGAAATGAAAAGTCATGGTGAAACGAAATGTATCCTGGCGTCAGACCCGGCCCGTGAGAAAGCATAACCAATTCTGTTAATCATGTTCCTGGAAGACAGAATTTGTCTCTATCTCATCCATGAGTTATCTTGAAAGCCTATCTCTTAGGAAAGGTCGCTCAAAATGTCAATTCTTTTGATTACTCGTGCTTCTAACCATCTGTTTTGAAGGGTGATGGAACTACGTCACACAGAAATGAAGAACCTGACACCAAGGATCCGGACCAGAAGTTTTCCCCAAGAGAAATCAGTAGATTGGCATCCCCAGTGAAATCACAATCGCCAAAGCTAGCACTTCCCAAGTTCTCATTCCCTAGCGGAACCATAATCACCAAAAAACTACACTTCCCAAATCCTTCCCCAGTGGGACTACACTTCCCGGTCAACCCAAACTGGGGCATCTCCCTGGGTTTGTTCTTTCATTCAAGGGGTAGTTCCCCAAGATTTCATCCAATCATGTCAAACTGGGACATCTCCCCGGGTTTATTCTCTTAGTCAAGGGGCAGTTCCCCAAGATTTCATCCAATCATGTCAAACTGGGGCATCCCCCCGGGTTTTTCCTATCAGTCAAGGGGCAATTCCCCACCTTTACCTTTCCAAAAACCAAGGGCCACACCCCACATTTATTTTTCCTGTCAGCCAAGGGGCAATCCCCCACCTTTTACCTTTCTGTAAACCAAGGGCCACACCCCACATTTATTTTTCATGTCAGTCAAGGGGCAGTCCCCCACCTTTACCTTTCTGCAAACCAAGGGCCACACCCCACACTTATTTTCCTGTCAATCAAGGGGCAATCCCCCACCTTTACCTTTCTGCAAACCAAGGGCCGCACCCCACTTATTTTCCCGTCAATCAAGGGGCAATCCCCCACGTTTACCATTCTGCAAACCAAGGGCCGCACCCCACATTTATTTTCCTGTCAGCCAAGGGGCAATCCCCCACCTTTATCTTTCTGCAAATCAAGGGCCACACCCCACATTTATTTTCCTGTCAGTCAAAAGACAACCCCAGTTTTTTTTTTTTTTACTCTTCCATAAATCAAGGGCCACACCCCGTATTTTATCTTCGGTCAAGGGGCGATTCCCCACTCTTACCTTCCTATCACCCACCGTATGTCAAAAAAAAAAAAAAAAAAAAAACGGTGTTGATCCGATATAGGTAGAGGAGGTCCACTCTATTCCAAGACAAGTGGTGATCCAAAGGACGGTGTCATGACCCTCAAGGTCAAATGAAGTAGACCCTGTCAAGTTGCGGGGAACGGTGTCCCGATGGTTACACCGCTTACTACTTCGGGGCGTAACAAACGGTGTCATGAAACCTACCTCGGATAGAATTGGGTTAAGGGGTTGCCAAGACCGATGTCAGGCCAATTACACCGGAGGTTCGAAGGTTAATCGAAGTTGTGGACGGGGTGGCCATGATACGCTAATCCGAGGTTCTATGCTTCACAAAAGACATTGTCCATGATGAAGTCCTAATTCTAAGTTGATGATTAGACGGTGTTACTTCAAGTCATTACCTCATACCGGTCACAAGAGAGAGATACTTGGAAACATTTTGAAAGAAAAGAGAAGACAAGCAGATGGATGAAAATTGCATTGTATTAATAGAGGGCACTGAGGCCATTACAAAAATTAAAACTCCGGAGTCCATCCCGGAACAAGGCTAAGAAAAAAAATCCTAAGAGTTGGGTGCTGGAGAGTCCGGTCTAGCGGAGGCTGTCCTCTCGGATTCCTCCGACACCGTCCTCAGTTCCATGCTTTGGCCTTCGGGGAGGGGCATCAGTTCATAAGGAATATCCTCAGGTTCCGAAGCCTGACCCCGGTCCATAGCATATAGGTGGCCACCATGAAGTTCATAGTAGACACCTATACCGTTCAGGTTAAGTTGAACAGCGGAGTTCCGGTGTACAACCTGGCGAACGGCAGAACTGAAGGCGACATCGGCCAGTACCGAAAATTCAGCCATCTGCTCCTCGGCTTCCATCCGCTCCTTCGCTTGCTCTTCCTGCACATCGGCAAGCTTCCCAGATAGTTCTTTGTTTTTCTCGTCCAACTCGGCCTTTGCAGCCTTGGCTTCATCCAGTTCGGTCTGGAAAGCTTTGAGAGCGTCCTCTGAAGCCTTAGCCTTAGCCTCAGCAGCATCTGCCCTCTTGGCAGCCGATGTGTAAGCAGCAGTGAGTTCGGACAGGTCCTCCTTGCTCTTGGTCAGCTCCTGCTCCTTCTGGGTCAAAGCAGTCTGAGCCTCGACTCTCAAGGCCTCAGCTTTCTTCATTCGGTCTAGGCATTCCTTAGCCTCGACTCCGGAGTAGTAAGAGCGGCCTAAAGAGCTGAGGACCCCAGCTGCCTCAACCAAATTAAAAATAGCTGCTTCAGCAGCAGACTGAGCTTCAGAAGCAGGGAGATCGGCTTTGAGCTTGAAGGGGATATGGACCCGAGCCGGTGTCCCTCCAACATACTCTAGAAAATCCGAGAGGCGGGAGTTGACAACGATGTCCTCAGGTTGAGACCGGACTGGAGAAATATTTACAGGACCGGCCTCCTCCTCCCTTGGTACCTCTACCTCGGCCACAACCGTTGGAGCCTTGTGCTTTTTCGACCTGGAGGTTGTGCCGGGGTGGGACTTCCTTTTTACTGGGACTCTCTCAGCTGGCCCCAGATCCATCGCCCCAACATTTTCGGCCGGAATGCTCACCATCTTGGCCGGGGTGCGACGAGGAGTCACCCTATTCTCCTGTGCAGCAGCAGCAGCGTTCCGGGCTTCGGCAGCTTCCCTCAGTTTCCTGAGGATGTCTATCCGAGCCATCTCGCCTGAAAAGAAAAAGAAACGATGTTAGTACCGGTGTGAATATATAATAGAAGGGGGAGAGGTTAAACAATATCTACCAAGGTAAGCATCCCGGCCCGACTCCGTCCCCAAAAGCCTCTTGCAGGAAAATTTAGCGATGACAGAATAACCCTTCAGAGCATCCAAGACCTTCTTGGACTCAGTCGACAAGGTACTCTCACTGACGATGTAGGCATTGCTTGTCAGGAGAAAGTGTTCATGAGTCCAACCGGTGTAAAATTTTCTGGAAAAATCAGAATTCTCCCAGAACACCGGCCTGCCAGCATTGACCTCGACTTTGACATAGGAGTGTTTGAAACTGACCCCGTCTGTCTTGGCCGATTCGGTGTAACTTTCGAAGTTAACCACCTTTGAGTCGCAGCGGAGGTTGATGAAGCCTAGACCCCCTCCAGAGTTACCCCGGCGCATCACCCTGCAATAAGTAAAAAAGAGGGCCACTGTGGGGACGAAGTGGAAGTACTCCCCAAGCACTTCCAAGGACCTTACCAAGCCCCAGCCATTGGGATGAAGTTGGCTAGGAGCGCAGTCAAGAAACCGGAGTACCCCCATCTCAAACTCCGTCAATGGGAATCGGACGCCGATCTTAGAAAAGACCATCTCATACATAAAGAGGTTCCTTGACCCCGGTTGATGGCAGATCCTGTCCGAGGTTTGAGGGCAGAATACAGTAAAGTCGTTTTCATGCTCAACATCGGCATGAACAACGACATCTTCGATGGTGACATCGGCAGCATCTTCGACATACCGGGAGACAATCGTCTTTGGGTCTTCATGAACCCAAAAGTAAGGATCCCTGGCCTTCTCAGCTAGCCAGTTGATCCGGTGTGCCAAGACATTCGTCTCAATAGGGTCAGTAATCACAGCAACACCGGTGGAGGAATTTTCAGAAGCCATTCGGACGGTATGGCGAAGAAAGGGAATACAACTGTAAAAGGCCACATCGTCAGTAAGATATAAATCGGCACTGCTTCCCCCTTCACTAGCAGTGCCAAAGTTAAACGAGGAGCCTGACGATGTGTCAAACCCCTCTGTTTCCCACAAAGGCAATGTTGATGAGACGAACCGATGTGAAGCTCCCGAAGTTGCCCCACTTTGGTGACTCGGACCTCGGCTCGAAACTCGATCCGGCTGACGCCAGGATGTAATTGAAGGAGGACCAGACAGGACCTCAATGGAGTCATTACTCGAACCGGTGTCCCCCATGACCTATCTACGAAATTAAAATGAAGGGTGGGATGGCTACCTGCTGAGGCGATGCGTGCAGTTCTTTTAGTACGAGCCAGGACGTAACACCGGAGAAAAAGCTTTAACGCCGGAGGAGAACTTCAGACACCGGAGAGGTTGAACGTCGGAGAGACAGCACTTCAATATCAAGAAAGGAGTGAAAATGATGGATCCCCGAATTTGCTTTTATAGAGGGAGGAGCGGAGATCCAGAACCTTCCGCATTCCGGCCCATGGCCCATTAAAAAGGGCCGACTTTTGGCATTCCGGCCCAATGGCGCGAATTTTAAATTTTGAAAAAGAGCCAGTTAGCTGATGACACGTGGAATGCTCAGTCACCCAGTGACGTGGACCACATTTGAGACACGTCGGCTGTTCAAAATGCCACATCATTAAGCCCCACACCGGATTTTGTTCCTACTTAGTCCCTACATCGGTGTTCGTATCTTTACTCCTCTTTCACCTCGGAAATTTACATTTCTCTTGTGAAAGAGAGTAAAGAGGGGCATCTGTGAACACCTCTTTCGGTCCGGCCCAAATTGTTATAACACCGGACCAGGCCTTGAAGTTGGTAACACCGGACAAGGCCTAAGTTAACACCGGACCAATGTCATGCGCCAGAGCAGAATGACAGGCATCTGTGAACACCGATTTCAGTCCCAAGTGACACCGGTACCAAAATCACTCCGCCCAACCTAAACCTCGCCTTAACTCCGCCCAACCTAAACCTCAACACTCCGCCCTCGCCTTAACTCCGCCCAACCTAAACCTCAACACTCCGCCCAACCTACACCTCGCCTTAACTTCGCCCAACCTAAGCCTCACCTTAACTCCGCCCAACCGTCCTCACCTCACACTCCGCCCTACCGTCCTCAAATCAACTCCGCCCAACCTTCCTCACCCCAGGAGTCCCTTAATGACCGATGTCGCGGATCTGACAAAAAGACAAGTGACAGGCCGAGGCAGAATGACAGGCCAGTCCGGCCCTGATGAAAGTGGACAGATTAAGATAGGCACACCGGCCCGTGTGATTCATTGAAAGATTCAGCCGGTGTCAAGACACAGGCAATGGTTCTTAAGGCCCCACATCGGATCAGTGGAGACTCCGTCCAACCATTGGCTTTGCTAACCGGTGTCACAAATTCGACAACGGAGGGACGAGATCAAAAGCTTATGCGCGGTGACCTGGAATCGCACTTCCTGGAAAATGGCAGACAGAGAGGCGGAAGTGGGCAATTAAAAAACCCCCACTGAAAACCCTGCTCCCCACCAATGATAATGGCCAAAGCTGCACACCACTACATGGATGGGTGAGTGGGATTTCTGGTTGTCCCAAAACCCTCAGCCCATGACTCGAAGGCCCTATAAATGCCCCAACCAAGGAAGCTCAAGGGGTTGGTCTTCAGATTCTCCCTCTACGCGAGAAAACTTTGGAAATTCTCTCTGATTCCTCAAGATTCTTAACTGACCTCCCCACTTGAAACCAGTGACTTGCCTTAGTCACCACAAAAGATCCCTTAGTTCGAAAAGTTTTTTGAGTCTTTCTCACTAACACAAAGCCACTACTCTCACGCCGTCCGTACCTCGAACACACCTCGTCATCTCAAAACCAACCCTGTCCCATTTCCCGCATCATTACCTCGTCCATCTCCGTTACTGCTCAACAGCGTTTCGCCTCGGATTAACTTCCCACAACACCGGTCGTGACCTTCAGATTCCCAGATCGGGTCTAACTCCGGTCTATTGTCCCGGTCAGCGTGTGAGTTCGAAATCAGTCTGACACCGTCACTGCGCTCAACCTCCCACATCGGTTCTTAGCTCGTCACACCGGTTCCACTCCTTTCCTTATTTCTTTTGCTTTCAGTTCCCCTTTTTTTACTTTTCTATGAGTTTGCTGTTTTGTTGACTGTAATTGCCTGCGTACCATTAGTTTACTTTGTTAATATTTTTATCCTTTTCCATAACAAACAGACATAATAAAAAGGGCGATTTTGTAAAAAATAGTGTCGTACGGGAGTACTCCTGTCTACACAACCCTCTTAGGATTCGTGCACGTGCGAAGAACTTCACCTTGCATGAATTCTCCTCTTTAATGATATCCATCAACATCTTTCAGATTCCTCCCTAAAATAGCAATATTCAGAACTACGTAACCCTGATTTCTTGATAATTCAAGAATACGTAGGAGCAGGATTTTAACTCCTGTCGGGCCCATCTTTCTCATTTCCTTTTTTGGCTGATTTACTGCTTTACTTTTTATGTTTCTTTCACAAATGTCCTTTTTTGGTCACTTCCATGAAAATCAATTTAGACGTGACGTCTTGTTGGTTTCCCCACAGTTTCTGCCCAAGCCTCGCCATAATTTCATAGGGAAGGGATACTTAGGACAAGACGTCCCGCTTATCCCTTTCCTATCCCTATCCTTTTATCCGAGAATGTTTAATTTAGGCGTGACGTCTTATTGGCATTTTCTCATCCCCCTCTGTCTCATATCGAAGTCGAGCTTAATTCGGACAAAGCGTCCCCATTAACCTCGCTTTGACATTCTATGTCTGTACAGTTCTTTACTCCATTCTATCATTTTCAGAATAAAAGGGAAGAAATCATGTTTTATTTAAGGCTATTTATGTTGTGCTTTCAATCTTGGTACTGTCTTTGACAGGCGATGTAGGGTGCTAATACCTTCCCTACTCGTAACCGACTCCCGAACTTGGATTTCAATTTTTTAAACCAGTGCTTTACCGAACTTAGTTTTTTTCCCAATGTTTTTCCTATGGATAAAAACGTTGGTGGCGACTCCCTGTTTCATCTTTTCTCTCTTGTTCGCCGCGCCGTCGCGACCCAGGTTGCGACAAAAGTCATTTCAACTTCCAAGTCCATCATAAAATCCAAAATGAAGCTATGTAATTCTTCAAGTCTTGAACCTTTTACAAAGCCCTCAACATGGAAGGATGATTATAATAAGAAAACAAAAGTTAACATTTAAAATGCACAACATTAATTAGGATTTGTTATATATATCTAACATTTATTATTTGATTATTATCGAAACCAAAAAAGTATACTATATTCTGGCAACAACTTTCACCTTAAGGCCAATGCTAAGTAGGAAGTAGCTGTTTTACTGAATGACTTATGTTGAGCACAATTCTAGCTATGATTAATACATATAATAAAGTTTTAGAAACCACTTCTATGTTAGTATACCTTAAATTAAGCTCATAGAAACTACTAGATTCAAATGATGAATAACAAAATTTCTGTGATGAATAACAAAATTTCCGTGATGAATAACAAAATTTCCACAACGACAACAAGCAACATACACATTCAACACAGTGATAACAGGCAAGCCAATACAGACAGACCAAGAAAAACAAAGGGAACTATAATGTCCATTACCTACGGTGGCGCATGATGGAGCCGATGGAGAAAACAAATGAAAGCCACACACCGTGCCTTGTAGACGACGTCCTCTACAGAGATGAGATAGAAGACCAAGAACTGAGAAAGTGAAGTAGTCGTCTGATAAGAGGGTCGCTGGAGAAGGGGGAAAAACTTGTCGAGAGAGGGGAACTTAGGGAGGCACACACAGAGAAGAAGAAACAGAAGCGGCGACGGGCAGAGACGAAGGGAGTTAAAGAGGAGGGGGATACGAAGGGAGTCAAAGATGGGGAGGGATACAGAGGGAGAAAGGGAGAGAAAGGGAGGTGTGAACACCTCTTTTGGTCCGGCCCAGATTGTTATGACACCGGACCCATCCTTGAAGTTGGAAACACCGGACAAGGCCTAAGTTAACACCGCACCTCAACTCCGCCCATGAGTCCTCATCTTAACACTCCGCCCATGAGTCCTCAACACCCCGCCCGAGTCCTCAACACTTCGCCAACCGCCCTCATTTGCACTCCGCCCTCATGAAAGGTGTGGAACTCCGCCTCTTCGCACACCGTCCCATAAACGGTGTGGCACTCCGCCCTCTTCACACACCGTCCCATAAACGGTGTGGCACTCCGCCCTCTTCGCACAACGTTCCACAGACGGTGTTAGCTAACGTCAACTCCGCCCAAACGTTCGTCCTCACCTCAGGAGTACCTTAAACGGCCGATGTCGCGGATCTGACAACACAAGACGAAGCAAGTCCGGCCTAAGTAAGACGATCTCATAGGCTGACCGAGGTCAAAATAGGCACACCGGCTGGTAGTAGATCCGGACCAAGAAGGAGAACACCGGCTCCTATGATTACATTGAAAAATTCAGCCGGTGTGAATACACAGGCAATGATTCTTAAGGCCCCACATCGGATCAGTGGAGACTGTCCAACCAATGGCTTTGCTAACCGGTGTCACAAATTTGACAATGGAGAGGCGAGGTCGGAAGATTATGCGCAATGACCTGGAATCGCACTCCCTAGAAAGTGGCAGACAGGGGGGGGCGAAGGTGGACAATTAAAAAAAAATCCCACTGAAAACCTTGCTCCCCACCAATGGTAATGGCCAGAGCTGCACACCACTACATGGATGGGTGAGTGGGTTTCTTGGTTGTCCCAAAACCCTCAGCCTATGACTCAAAGGCCCTATAAATGCCCCAATCAAGGAAGCTCAAGGGGTTGGCCTTCAGATTCTCCCTCCACGCGAGAAAACCCAAAAAATTCTCTCTGATTCCTCAAATTCTCTCTGATTCCTCAAAAGTCCTTAACTGACTCCCCCACCTGAAACCAGTGACTTGCCTTAGTCACCACAAAAGACCCCTTAGTTCGAAAGAAGGTTGGGAGTCTCTCTTTTTTCACCAATACAAGGTCACTGCTCTCACACCGTCTGTATCCCGAACGTACCCCGTCATCACAGAACTGACTTCGTCCCAAGTCCCATACATTGTCAATCTTCGTTACTACTCAACAGCCTTCACCCCGGATCAACTTCCCATAACACCGGTCGTGTCATTCAGTTTTCCAGTTCGGGTCCTGCTCCGGTCCGTTGTCTGCCAACGTGCGGGTCCGAAATCAGACGTCGTCACTGCGCTCGACCTCCCACATCGGTTCATAGCTCGTCACACCGGTTCCACTCCTTTCCTTATTTCTTTGCTTTCAGTTTCCTTTTTTACTTTCCTGTGAGTTTGCCGTTTGTGGATTATAGTTGCCTGCGTACCATTAATTTGCGCTGTTAATACTTTTTATCCTTTTCCGTAATAAACAAACATAATAAAAAGGCATTTTTGTAAAAAAAAATATAGTGTCGTATGGGAGTACTCCCGTCTACACAACCCTCTTAGGATTCGTGCACGTGCGAAGAACTTCGCTTTGTATGAACCCTCCTCTTTAATGATATCCATCAACATCTTTCAGATCCCTCTCTAAAATTGCAATATCCAGAACTACGTAACCCTGATTTCTTGATAATTCAAGAATACGTAGGAGCAGGACTTTAACTCCTGTCGGGCCCATTTTTCTTATTTCTTTTTTTGTTGTTGATTTACTGCTTTACTTTTTATATTTCTTTCATAAACGTCCTTTTTTGGTCACTTCCATGAAAATCAATTTAGACGTGACGTCTTGTTGGTTTCCCCATAGTTTTTTGCCCAAGCCTCGCCATAATTTCATAGGGAAGGGGTACTTAGGACAAGACGTCCCGCTTATCCCTTTCCTATCCCTATCCTTTTATTCTAGGATGTCCAATTTAGACGTGACGTCTTGATGGCATTCTCTCACCCCTCTGTCTCATATCGAAGTCGAGCTTAATTCGGACAAGAACGTCCCATTAACCTCGCTTTGGCCTTCTATGTCTGTACAGTTCTTTACTCCATTCTATCATTTTCAGAATAAAAGGGAATAAATCATGTTTTATTTAAGGTTATTTACGTTGTGCTTTCAATCTTGGTACTGTCTTTGACAGGCGATGTAGGGTGCTAATACCTTCCCTACTCGTAATCGACTCCCGAACTTGGATTTCAATTTTTTACCAGTGCCTTCCTTAAACTTAGTTTTTTTTCCAATGTTTTTCCTGTGGATAAAAACGTTGGTGGCGACTCCCTGTTTCGTTTTCTTTTATTCTTTCTCGTTCGCCGCGCCGTCGCGATCCAGGTTGCGACAGATGGCGACTCCACTGGGGACATACTCAAGAGAGTCAGGCCAGTTTGATTGAAAGCGCATGTTCTTTTTTATATAACCTTTGTTAGCTTGGATTTCTTCCCATTGTCTTATTTTCTATTGATTGTTGTGAATGTTTGTTCTTGTTTTAATCGTCTTGTTATTTGTTTTGTTGTCTATATTTTGCATGTTTATTGAACCCTAGGGTAGGAGACCATGTTACTTTTCCGCAAACATTGAACCCTAGGGTAGACGACTTTGTATATTTGCTCTGTGTTTGTTCTTTGTGCAGAATGGGTAAGGTATAAGGTATGAACTGCCCTTCCACACACTACACTCACAATTATTTGCACACACTTATGAGTGGCGCCCTATACCCGGGCCCCAAATGAAGCTTAAGTTAGGAGGGGTTGGTAACGGAATCGTATGGGATGTACTTCCTATCCGGTATTCGTGAGAACCTCAACCAGAGTTCGACCTCTCATGATATACGCACTTAGTGAATTCCTCACTGTTTGCGTCCCTGTCATGATTAGGATCTTGGCTCTGGTGACTTTCTAGATGTCTAGCGGAAGCCACCCAATGTGAGAAATCCACTGTTAGATAAGCTATAGGTCCCAGAAAAGACTTTCAGAAAAAAAACCTGACTTAAGGCACAAAAGGGCAGACTTTACTATACCTTGTCTCATTCTCGCTTTCCCTTTAAATCCAAATTGATGAATTGCTTACGTGTTCAAAGGGTTACTTTATTCCAAACAAAGGGTGAATCATTTTTCTCTTTCAAAAAATAGTAATCCTTTAACAAATAAGCAATTCCCTCACTTTTGTGTACTTATGAGTCCTGGGTTATAGACCTTCCCAATCGTCAAAATGAAAACAAAATTCTATTCAAGCAGATGTGGATGAAGTTGGGAAGATCCATAACCCGTACGACTTTAGTTTCACATGAGTTTTGCCGACCGCTACTTCTCAAACTGAAAATGTTTTCCAATAAATTGATAAAGAAGTAATGGTTCACAAAACATTAGCAGCAACTGATTTCTTTTTTTTTCTCTCTTTGCTCGTGCAGGAAGCTGTTTGGGATTTGGCGGGTACCTTTGAGCAATATGGAAATTAACATGAGATCTGATAGTTGTGACACAAATGTGACCGAATTGAGGAAAGTATTGCACCTTATGGCCAAGAAGATTGACATGGGTAGTCTGCAAACAATGGGGAGAAAATTAAACCTGACACAGAAAATGGCTTTTACGAGAAAGTATGGAAGGATTCTGAAGTTGTTAGAAGTGGAAGTGCAAACTGAGGCGATCACTGCCTTAGCACAATTCTATGACCCACCTCTCAGATGTTTCACGTTTAGAGATTTTCAGTTGGCCCCATCTATTGAAGAATTTGAACAAATCTTGGGGATGCCTTTGGAAGGACAGATACCTTATCGTCATCTTGACCATCATGCAACTATCGCTTCCATCGCCCGCGTTCTGAAGATCCGTCCCGACACCTTAAGGGATGCACAACTAAATAGAAATCAGATCCCCGGATTCACTCGGGAATTTCTCGAGAAACATATGCAGGTCCTGGCAGAAAAGGAAGATTGGGAAGCATTTATGGATGCTCTAGCTATTACCATCTATGGTGTTGTGTTGTTCCCCAATATTGATAACTATGTGGATTATGATGCTATTGCCGTATTCCTGGCTCGCAAGCACAGGCTTGAGAATCCTGTCACGGCTGTGTTGGCAAATGTGTACTACACCATGGATTTCTGTCACACACAAGGTGGAAAAAGGGTTGTTTGTTGTCTACCTGTTTTGTATGTATGGCTCACATCACACGTTTTCCACCAAGTTTGTAAGGCCGAATGTCCGGTTTCTGATCTGAAGCTATGTCAGTTAACAGTGAAAAGTGGGCGCGAGTGGGCCAATCACCTCATAGGGCTCACAGCAGAGAAAGTTAGGTGGTATCCCCAATGGCTGGAAGTTGAATCAATTATTCATCACTGTGGAAATTACCCAAATGTTCCCCTTATTGGTACGCAAGGATGTATCAACTATAATCCCGTCATAGCCAAGCGTCAGCTAGCTTATCCTTTGCTTGGACCACCTGATGAAGAGTCTCTCATTCCTTTCGTCTCATATTACTCGAAAGGAAGTTGTGTCCTTGTCATTCGTGATATAGCGAATGCATGGAAGAAAGTCCACCGAAAAGGAAGAGAGCTGGGGGCCCGAAGCCATGATGTCAGAAGAGAATATTATGAGTGGATCTTGAATAGGGTCTCTATTGTTAAATTACCCTTCAGGAGTCCCCCTCGTCTCCAGGAAAATCCTCCTGCTCCATCACCTGTTGCGGAGGATGAAGCAACCAAGGCGCTAAAGACCAAAATAGAAGAGTTAGCTGCCAGGAACAAGGAGCTAGAAGAAGACTTATTGAGATGTCAGCAAGAATACACCCTTCAGAAAAGGGAGAACCTGGAGAACAAGCAAGCTGTTGAAGAGATCAGGAAGAAACGAAAGATTGATGAGAGCTACATGATGAAACAAGACCAATGTCTTCAAGCGGCCAATTCTCAACTAAAAATGAAGAACAAGCAAAGTGATACCATCCTGGCTGAGAAACGTCTTCTGAAGGATATGCTGGCACAATCGAAAGAAAATGAGCAGAATATCATGGTACAAAAGGAGCTCCTACAGACACAAGTCCACAAATTGGAACAACAGCTCGATGAAATGAAAAAGGCTTGCGAACAAGAGATAAATAGGGAACGACAACGCGCCATAAACTTTGAGCAAGATTGTCAAGAGACTATGCGCCTCTTAGAAGCTGAACAAAATGAAACTATTCACTTATGGATGGATCGTTTTGCTAAGCTGGCGTACCTGGCCAACGGGGCTCTGGAAGATCTCCCATTTCTGCTCAAACAAGCGGAAGGAATTGCTAACCCGGTCAACACTCCTAGGGAAATTGCAACGTTCCTAGAATACTACAGAGGACGTATTTGTAAAATGAGGGAAATGATTGCCCGAGCCAGAGACGGCTGATTTATTTTCCCACTTTGTAACTTGGCACTTTATGGCAATAATGTACTCTTTTCGAAATAATGGATTCCTTTGTCTTCACAACTATCTCATGTTAATTTCCATTCAATGCTTTACTTAGTACTCTTGAACGTGACGTTCTGAGGAACAGTCGAAGGATCCGTCAAGTTTCAACATTGCTTCCCGCGTAATCTCGTTTCACTTAATTTTTTCTCTAATTTGCTTATCTTTTCTAAATTTTCTTTTGTGTTTCTTTCTAAAGACATTACGGGTAAACATTCTTACGGGACCAGGCTCAGGAAGAAACTCATGGCTGACATAGAACAAGAAAATGAGAATTTGAAGGCTGAGCTCGCCCAGGTCAAGGAACAGATGGCCGAGATGGCCAAGCTCCTGGAAAGGAGAGTCACAGAAGGGGGATCTTCTGCAGGGGTTGAAGACGCCCGGCAACAACCACCCACCTCTCATCACGGTCAAGATCCGGCTACAGGATCTGACCCCAGGACCACCGCACCTCCTCTCGTTGTTCGCATAAGAAGGCCAAATCCTGCAAACACCCAACAACACACCTTTGTGGATGAGGAAGGAAATGTTATTCCCTTTCCTCCGTATGGTTTGCCACACGGATATTTTCCACCACTCCAGGAAGAACCTTGCCACCAAGACCAAGTTCCCATCACTGCCCAGCCTAACACTAATCAACCAAACAACCCGCTTACCCAAGCACAAGTCACCCAGGTGCCACCTACTCATACACAAGCCGCCCAAGCACAGCCTGCTCATACCATTCATATACCCCAAACCACTGCCAAACCAGATACCTTCATACCAAACCCTGACATGTTTCATTCCTACCAGCAATATGGGAAGTTTGGTCAACACACTACTGCCGGTCCGAGTGCTGTGGTTACCACCCAGGAAGAGAGGTTGGAATTTTTGGAAAGGCGTTTAAGGGAGATGGAAGGAACAAGTAAATTTGGGACAGGCACTGCTGCTGAACTTTGCCTAATCCCTGATGTCGTCGTACCTCCTAAATTCAAGACGCCCGATTTTGACAAATACAGAGGGTTGACATGCCCAAAGAATCATCTAACCATGTACTGCCGTAAGATGGCTTCGCATGCGTCAAATGACCCTCTGCTGATTCATTGTTTTCAGGACAGCCTGGTTGGGGCTCCCCTGACATGGTACAATCATCTAGAGCGCTCTCGTATACGCTGTTGGAAAGACCTAGCAGACTCGTTCATGCAACAATACAAATATAACCTGGACATGGCCCCGGATAGGGGACAATTGCAGAACATGACTAAGAAAGATAACGAGACGTTCAAGGAGTATGCCCAAAGGTGGCGCGAAGTGGCGGCGCAGGTTGACCCACCTCTATCTGAAAAGGAGGTGATCACTATGTTCATAGATACGCTTCAAACTCCTTTCTATGAGAAGATGATTGGAAGTGTCTCGTCCCATTTCTCTGATATTGTCACTATTGGAGAAAGAATAGAAAATGGACTTAGGACTGGCAGGATAGCCCGAAGTCCATCTGGGATGGGAGCTGCAAAGAGACCTACACTTGGCGAGAATAGGAGAAGAGAAGGGGAGACCAACTTGGTCTCTCACAACCAGAGAAGGAACCTGGCAGGGCCACCTACCCCAGTTAGCCTTTCACCAATATATCCCGGCGTGTCACACCCGTATGTGGCAGCCATTACAAACCTTAATCCACCACAATTCAGACCAACCATTGTACGGCCACCTGCGCCACCACAGATACCACACCAAGCACCACAAGCCAACCCACCGCCAAATATCCAAAGAAGGAACAATGACCGTGCTCCACCCCGGTTCGATCCCATCCCAATGTCCTATACCGAACTCTTGCCTCACCTCATTGAAAAAACTCTGGTAGTACCCTGTCCCTTGAGGCCACTACAGCCACCTTATCCTAGGGGGTATGACCCTAATGCCCGGTGCGATTATCATGCGGGTGCACCAGGCCATTCTACTGAAAATTGTCTGGCTTTGAAATATAAAGTAAGGGACCTGATTCAGGCAGATTGGATAAGCTTCCGAGAAGGAAGTCCAAATGTAACAACAAATCCTCTGCCTAATCATGAAGAGCCCGGGGTCAATGCTATCGGGGGAGATGTGGAGTATACGTCCAATGTTGAGGACATTCAGATGCCTCTAAAAGAAATTCACTCCCTCATGTTTGAGGTAGGATTAGTGAAGGACAAATGGGATGAAGACTTCGATGATGCCCAATCGACAAAGCAGCAAGAGTTTCGAAAAACTCTCCAAAGGTTTATGGACAGTCACACTATACGAGTCTGCAAGCGCCATGACGATGAGATAAATATGATACAGGGACAGACTGGACTTCGGGCCCCAAAACCCCTGGTCATATTTTATAGTAAAAACGCGCCACTAACGCAGATCCCTGCCAAAACTACTGTTACGGCACGACCACCTGCTCCATTCCCGTATGACAACTCCCACGCCGTGCCTTGGAAGTATAACACGGACATAGTTGTTTCTAACCCCATAATAGTTGATCCGGCGCCTGCTTTATTGGTTACCAACATCGCCGGTGTAGGCGGAATGACCCGAAGTGGGAGAGTGTATGCGCCTTCAGAGCATAAGCAAGACAAGGCTGCCGCAGAAGGCAAAACCGGGAAGGTTGGGATCACTGGTGAAGCAAAGAGGGTTGTGCCAGAAGAAGAGACTGGGGAATTCTTAAAATTTATCCGCCACAGCGATTACCAGGTATTGGATCAGTTGAACTATACCCCCGCCAAGATCTCCTTATTATCTCTGCTGACAAGTTCTGAATCACACCGGAACGCGCTGATGAAGGTGCTAAGTGAGGCGCACGTGAAACATGACTTGCCTGTTGATAAGTTCCAAGGTATTGTCGGACATATAGTGGCCAGTAACTATCTGACTTTCACGGATGACGAGGTGCCGGTGGAAGGGAAAGGACACAACAAAGCTCTTCACATCTCTGTGAAGTGTCAAGACCATATTATGGCAAAAGTGCTCGTCGATAATGGATCATCCTTGAATGTGATGCCTAAGTCTACATTAGCTAAACTACCCATAGATGGGGCATGCATGAGGCCGAGCTCCATGATTGTAAGAGCTTTTGATGGGACCCGACGGGAGGTCATAGGCGAAGTTGAGCTACCCATACAAGTTGGACCCCATATCTTTCAAGTTCTCTTCCAAGTAATGGATATCATGCCCGCCTATAGTTGCTTGTTAGGGAGGCCATGGATCCATTCAGCAGGGGTAGTTCCTTCCACTTTACACCAGAAACTAAAGTTCGTCGTTGATAACAGACTGGTAATCGTTTCTGGAGAGGAGGATCTTCTGGTCAGTAAGCCGGTTACTACCCCCTATGTAGAGGCAGCCGAGGAAGCCCTCGAGACATCATTCCAGGCTTTGGAGATAGCCAACGCCACAAGTATGTCTTTCCCAAAGGTATCATTAGCAGTAGCAAAAACTATGTTACGGGAGGGATATAAGCCGGGAAAAGGACTTGGAAGAGAACTGGAAGGAAGAATTCAACCTGTCTGTCTCCCTGAGAACAAAAATAGGTACGGCCTGGGATACCAACCTACCACTGAAGACCAAAAAGGGGTAGAAAAAGAGAGGAGAGGGAAGAGGATTACTCGTCATACCGGGCATGCACTCAACACTGCGAAAATCCCCATCTGTGACCTCTACCAGAGCTTCAAGAGCGCCGGAGTAATGTTTCCAGGTCAAGTGGCCGTGATCCAAAGTGATCTTGATGAAGGCCCCGGATTTGTGTATGCTGGCTCACCTGGTCAGGAACTGAACAACTGGGAGGTCATAGAATTCCCCACGATTTGTACCATTTCATCAAAGTAATCATGTTTTCTGTTCGATCCTGTAGCTATGCTTCGGGATCTCCTTTTGTAACAATAAAAACTTGTTCGTTTGTTTGATAATAAATGCCGTCAGTTTCCAAATAGCTTGATCTGTTTAGTAACCTATTATTTAAACCTTTCTCTTGCTTGTTTTCCTTTT
The DNA here is from genome assembly GCA_037962975.1 of Clitoria ternatea. Taxonomy (NCBI): domain Eukaryota; kingdom Viridiplantae; phylum Streptophyta; class Magnoliopsida; order Fabales; family Fabaceae; genus Clitoria; species Clitoria ternatea. The sequence goes on from CM075672.1 coordinate 183,260,401, forward strand.
CATTTGCTATGATACACTGAAAATGCAGATCCGAAAGCGATTCATCTGAGAATAGTGAGAATTCGGTCTTATTTCACGATTTTGACTGTCTAACTGATTGCGCCAATGAGGAATATGATGGAGACTGCGATCCCTCGCCTGAGTTAACCCGGTTATTGGAACAAGAGGATAGGGAAATTCTGCCCTACTTAGAGATAGCCGAGGTTATCGATTTGGGAATTGGAGGAGTTAAAAAGGAAGTCAAAATTGGTACCTCGTTAAGTAAAGAACAAAGGCAGGAGCTGATTGGGTTGTTGAGAGAGTTCAGCGATGTTTTCGCCTGGTCATACCAAGATATGCCAGGACTGGACAATAGCATTGTCGAACATAGGTTACCATTAAAACCTGAATGTCCGCCAGTAAAGCAAAAGCTGCGACGTATGAAACCTGAGATGCTTCTAAAAATCAAGGAAGAAGTCAAGAAGCAATTTGATGCCGGGTTCTTAGCCGTGGCGAAATACCCACAGTGGGTGGCAAATATCGTCCCGGTCCCAAAAAAGGATGGCAAAGTACGAATGTGCGTGGACTATCGCGATTTGAACAGAGCCAGCCCTAAGGATGATTTTCCCCTGCCTCAGATCGATGTTCTGGTCGACAATACCGCGCAACATACGATCTTTTCATTCATGGACGGTTTCTCCGGATACAATCAAATTAAGATGGCGCCCGAGGATATGGAAAAAACCACATTTGTCACCTTGTGGGGAACCTTCTGTTATAAGGTGATGTCTTTTGGTCTAAAGAATGCCGGAGCAACTTACCAGAGGGCCATGGTAACCCTTTTCCATGACATGATGCACAAGGAGGTGGAGGTTTACGTCGATGATATTATTGCCAAGTCTAAAACGGATGAAGGGCATATGGAAGACCTAAGGAAACTCTTCGAAAGGCTGAGGAAATTCAAGCTTAGGCTAAACCCAGCCAAGTGCACCTTCGGCGCAAGATCCGGGAAATTGCTGGGATTCATAGTAAGCAAGAGAGGCATAGAGGTCGACCCTGACAAAGTTAAAGCCATTCTTGAAATGCCTCCTCCCCATACAGAAAAGGAAGTTAGAGGTTTCCTAGGGAGATTAAATTACATCGCTCGCTTCATCTCACAGTTGACGGCAACATGCGAGCCAATTTTCAAATTGCTCTGTAAAAACCAACCAGTTCAATGGAACGAGGATTGTCAAAAGGCTTTTGAAAAGATAAAGCAGTACTTGCAGAACCCGCCAGTTTTGATCCCACCTACCCCGGGAAGACCACTCATTTTATATCTTACAGTGTTAGATGAATCCATGGGTTGTGTGTTGGGGCAACATGATGAGACTGGGAAGAAAGAGCATGCCATTTATTATCTAAGCAAGAAGTTCACTGACTGCGAGATGAGGTATTCTGCTCTAGAAAGGACCTGTTGTGCGTTAGCATGGACAGCCCGACGTTTGAGACAATACATGATAAACCACACTACTTGGCTAGTTTCCAAAATGGACCCTGTCAAATATATCTTTGAAAAACCTGCCTTAACCGGAAGGATTGCTCGATGGCAGGTCCTGCTAACTGAGTACGATATAGTCTATGTCACTCAGAAGGCTATAAAGGGAAGTGTTCTGGCTGACTACCTAGCTCATCAACCCATAAGAGATTATCAGCCCATGCAGTTTGACTTCCCGGACGAAGATATCATGGCCCTGATTGATGAAGAAGGAGCCCAAAAGGATAAATGGACCCTAAGGTTTGATGGTGCTTCTAACGCATTAGGACACGGAATCGGAGCAATCCTCATTTCACCTGACAAAGAACTTATCCCCGTTTGTGCTCGATTATGTTTTGATTGTACCAATAACATCGCTGAGTACGAGGCGTGTTCTCTGGGAATCCAAGCAGCATTGGATGCCAAAGTGAAGAAATTGGAAGTATACGGGGATTCTGCCCTGGTCATTCACCAACTAAAAGGAGAGTGGGAGACTAGAGACAGCAAATTAATTCCCTATCAAACTCGCATCAAGGAGTTGATTAAGGAATTTGATGATATTTCTTTTCACCATGTTCCCCGAGAGGACAACCAAATGGCTGATGCTTTGGCTACCCTAGCATCTATGTTCAAGGTGAGCAATGAGTACGACATGCCTCTCATTGAAATAGTGCGGCACCACGAACCCGCATATTGCCAGATGATTGAAAGGGAGTCAGATGGAAAGCCTTGGTATTACGATATCAAGAGGTATGTCCGAAATCAAGAATATCCTGAAGGTGCTACGGAGAATGATAAGAGAACCCTGCGACGGCTCGCCATGGGTTTCTTCTTAAACGGTGATGTGCTTTATAAGAGAAACTATGACTCTGTCCTTCTTCGTTGCATCGACACCGACGAGGCAAGTAAAATCATGAGGGATGTCCACGAGGGATGTTTTGGAACTCACACCAGCGGGCACGCCATGTCGAGAAAGATCTTGAGGGCTGGTTACTACTGGATGACCATGGAGTCAGACTGTTTTGCCTATGTTCGTAAGTGTCACAAATGTCAGATATACGCGGACCATGTTCACGCTTCACCGTCTTCCCTAAATGTCTTGTCAGCTCCCTGGCCCTTTTCAATGTGGGGTATGGACGTCATTGGACCCATCGAGCCAAAAGCCTCTAACGGTCATCGTTTCATTTTAGTCGCTATCGACTATTTCACAAAATGGGTAGAAGCTGCTTCGTACGCCAATGTGACAAGGAGTGTTGTGGTTAAATTTGTCAAGCGTGAACTGATATGCCGGTACGGTCTGCCGAGTCAGATCATCACTGATAATGGCATGAATTTGAATAACAAAATGATGAAGGAACTTTGTGAAAACTTCAAAATCCACCATCATAATTCCTCCCCGTATCGCCCTAAAATGAATGGGGCAGTCGAGGCAGCCAATAAAAACATCAAGAAGATTATACAGAAAATGGTTGTGACCTACAGAGATTGGAGCGAAATGCTCCCCTTTGCTTTACATGGGTATCGTACCTCGGTCCGAACTTCAACTGGGGCAACTCCATTCTCCCTGGTTTATGGTATGGAGGCAGTCCTGCCTTTCGAAGTAGAGATCCCTTCTCTTCGAGTGATAATGGAGGCGGAATTAAAGGAAGCTGAGTGGGTCCAAGCTCGACATGACCAGTTAAATCTGATTGATGGAAAGAGATTAACCGCCCTTTGTCATGGTCAGCTGTATCAAAAGCGTATGAAACGAGCGTTTGAAAAGAAGGTACGACCTCGACAATTCCGAGAAGGAGACCTAGTCCTCAAGAAAATCTTGCCAATCCAAAAGGACGCCCGAGGGAAATGGACACCTAATTACGAAGGACCATACGTCGTGAAGAAGGCTTTCTCTGGAGGTGCTCTAATCCTTACCAACATGGATGGAGAGGATCTACCAATGCCTGTGAACGCCGACGCGGTGAAGAAATATTTTGCCTAAAAAAAAAAAAAAAAAAAAAAAAAAAAAAAAAGGGTGCTCGCTAGGCTGAAAACCCATGGGGCAGCCTAGGCAAAAATTAGAGCTGCTTGAAGAGTCGAAAACCCGGAAGGGCGACTCAGGTAGAATAAAAAGCCCCAAGTTCAGGCATAAGGACGAGAACTCTTCAGAGAAGGAAAACTGGTCAGGCAAGCGTATCTTTGTCAAAAGTCATTTCCCAGAAGTAAAATCAGAGGACGGTCTCGAAGTCGTGAGGAGAGATCCGGATTCTTATCACTCGCGGGGAGTCGCTGAAGGGTTCAAAAGGCCTTCTTTCTCTCCCACCTTTTAATTGTTTATACATATGTTTTTGTTACCTTTACCTTCATTACCGATGTACATACTTATATTCAATAATAAAATAAGCTTTCCCTTTCCTTCCCCTGAGTCAACGGCTGAATCTTATAAACGAACAAGTTTTTCTTAAGAGGGAATTTTTTGAAATGAAAAGTGATGAAATGAAAAGTCGTGGTGAAGCAAAATGTATCCTGGCGTCAGACCTGGCCCGTGAGAAAGCATAACCAATTCTGTTAATTGTCTCTATCTCATCCATGAGTTATCCTGAAAGCCTATCTCTCGGGAGAGGTCGCTCGAAATGTCGATTCTTTTGATTATTCTTGCTTCTAACCATCTGTTTTGAAGGGTGACGGAACTACGTCACACGGAAACGAAGAACCTGACACCAAAGATTTAGATCAGAAGTTTTCCCAAGAGAAACCAGTAGATTGGCATCCCCAGTGAAATCACAATCGCCAAAGCTGGCACTTCCCAAGTTCTCATCCCCCAGCGAAACCATAATCACCAAAAACTACACTTCCCCAAGTCCTTCCTCAGTAGGACTGCACTTCCCGGTCAACTCAAACTGGGGCATCTCCCTGAGTTCATTCTTTCATTCAAAGGGACAGTTCCCCGAGATTTCATCCAATCATGTCAGACTGGAGCATTTTCCCAGGTTTATTTTTCATTCAAGGGGCAGTCCCCTAACAACCTTCAGTCATATCAAACTGGGGTATCTCTCCAGATTCCTTTTCAAAGGTTGATTCCCTAACAGCATGCAGTCATACCAAACCGGGGGCATTTCCCCAGATCTCATTTTCTTTCCTTAGAAGGACAGTTCCCCGATAACCTCCAGATTACTCTATCCCAACTCACCTAATACTTTCCCAGTGGTACCTTGAAGGTCACTAAGAAGAGTTATCCTTCCCCAGTGGAACTGTACTTCCTAAACAATTCCAACAGGAGCATCCCCCAGGCAGCTTCCCAAAAACTCGCAGTCAGGACAACCGAGGGGCAATCCCCCACCTTTACCTTTTGCAAACCAAGGGCCACACCCCACATTTGTTTTCCTGTCAGTCAAGGGGCAATCCCCCACCTTTACTTTTTGCAAACCAAGGGCCACACCCCACATTTGTTTTCCTGTCAGTCAAGGGGCAATCCCCCACCTTTACCTTTTGCAAACCAAGGGCCACACCCCACATTTGTTTTCCTGTCAGTCAAGGGGCAATCCCCCACCTTTACCTTTTGCAAACCAAGGGCCACACCCCACATTTGTTTTCCTGTCAGTCAAGGGGCAATCCCCCACCTTTACCTTTTGCAAACCAAGGGCCACACCCCACATTTGTTTTCCTGTCAGTCAAGGGTCCATCCCCCACCTTTACCTTTTGCAAACCAAGGGCCACACCCCACATTTGTTTTCCTGTCAGTCAAGGGGCGATTCCCCACCTTTACCTTTTGCAAACCAAGGGCCACACCCCGCATTTACTTTCCTGTCAGTCAAGGGGCAATCCCCCACCTTTATTTTTCTGCAAGAACAAGGGCCACACCCCACATTTATTTTCCTGGCAGCCAAGGGGCAATCCCCCACCTTCACCTTTCGGCAAACCCAGGGCCACACCCCATATTTATTTTCCTGTCAGCCAAAGGACAACCACAGCTTTCCACTCTTCCATAAATCAAGGGCCACACCCCGTATTTTATCTTCAGTCAAGGGGCGGCTCCCCACTCTTACCTTCCTATCACCCACTCTATTAAAGAAAAAAAAAAAAAAAAAAAAAAGGAACGGTGTTGATCCGATATGAATACTAAGTAGAGGAGGTCCCCTTTGTTCTAAGGCATGATCCAAAGGACGGTGTCAGAACCCTCAAAATCAAATGAAGTAGACCCTGTCAGGCTGCGAGAGACGGTGTCCCAATGGTTTCACCTCTTGCTACTTCGAGGCGTAACAAACGGTGTCATGAAACCCACCTCGGATAGAATTGGGTTGCTGCCAAGACCGATGACAGGTCAACTACAACGAAGGTTCAAAGGCTAATCGAAGTTGTGGACGGGGTGGCCATGATACACCGATCCGATGTTCTATGCTTCGCAAAAGACCGAATTAAGTCCATGTCCCAAGTTGATGATTAGACGGTGTTACTTCAAGTCATACCGGTCATAAGAAAAAGATACTTAGAAATATTTTGAAAGAAAAGAGAAGACAAGCTGATGGATGAAAATTGCATTGCATTAATAGAGGGCACTGAGGCCATTACAAAATTAAAACTCCGGAGCCCATCCCGGAACAAGGCTAAGAAAAAAAGAAAAATCAAGAGTTGGGTGCTGGAGAGTCCGGTCTAGCAGAGGCTGTCCTCTCAGATTCCTCCGACACCGTCCTCAGTTCCATGCTTTGGCCTTCGGGGAGAGGCATCAGTTCGTAAGGAACATCCTCAGGTTCCGAAGCCTGACCCCGGTCCATAGCATATAGGTGGCCACCATGAAATTCATAGTAGACACCTATACCGTTCAGGTTAAGTTGAACAGCGGAATTCCGGTGTACAACCTGGCGAACGGCAGAACTGAAGGCAACATCGGCCAGTACCGAAAATTCAGCCATCTGCTCCTCGGCTTCCATCCGCTCCTTCGCCTGCTCTTCCTGCACATCGGCAAGCTTCCCAGATAGTTCCTTATTTTTCTTGTCCACCTCGGCCTTTGCAGCCTTGGCTTCATCCAGTTCGGTCCGGAGAGCTTTGAGAGCGTCCTCTGAAGCTTTAGCCTTAGCCTCAGCAGCATCTGCCCTCTTGGCAGCCGATGTGTAAGCAGCAGTGAGTTCGGATAAGTCCTCCTTGCTCTTGGTCAGCTCCTGCTCCTTCTCGTTCAAAGCAGTCTGAGCCTCGACTCTCAAGGCCTCAGCTTTCTTTATCCGGTCTAGGCACTCCTTAGCCTCGATACCGGAATAGTAAGAGCGGCCTAAAGAGCTGAGGACCCCGGCTGCCTCAACCAAATTAAAGATAGCAGCTTCAGCAGCAGTCTGAGCTTCAGAAGCAGGGAGATCGGCCTTGAGCTTGAAGGGGATGTGGACCCGAGCCGGTGTCCCTCCAACGTACTCTAGAAAGTCCGAAAGGCGGGAGTTGACGACGATGTCGTCGGGTTGAGACCGGACCGGAGAAATATTTACAGGACCGGCCTCCTCCTCCCTTGGTACCTCCACCTCGGCCACAACCGTTGGAGCCTTGCGTTTTTTCGGCCTGGAGGTCGAGCCGATGTTGGACTTCCTTTTAGCTGGGGCCCTTTCAGCCGGTCCCAGAGCCATTGCCTCAATATTTTCTGCCGGTATGCTCACCACTTTGGCCGGCGTGCGACGAGGAGTCACCCTATTCTCCTGTGCAGCAGCAGCAGCGTTCCGGGCTTCGGCAGCCTCCCTCAGTTTCCTGAGGATGTCTATCCGAGCCATCTCGCCTGGAAAGAAAAAAAAGGGGAAACGATGTTAGAACCGGTGTAAATATATAATAGAAGGGGTAAAGTTAAGCAATATCTACCAAGGTAGGCATCCCGGCCCGACTCCGTCCCCAGAAGCCTCTTGCAGGAGAATTTGGCAATGGCCGAGTAACCCTTCAGAGCGTCCAGGACTTTCTTGGACTCGGTGGACAAAGTACTCTCACTGACGATGTAGGCATTGCTTGTCAGGAGAAAGTGTTCATGAGTCCAACCGGTGTAAAACTTTCTGGAAAAATCAGAATTCTCCCAGAACACCAGTCTACCGGCATTGACCTCGACCTTGACATAGGAGTGTTTGAAGCTGACCCCGTCCGTCTTGGCCGATTCGGTGTAACTTTCGAAGTTGACCACCTTTGAGTCGCAGCGGAGGTTGATGAAGCCTAGACCCCCTCCAGAGTTACCCCGGCGCATCACCCTGCAATAAGTAAAAAAGAGGGCCACTGTGGGGACGAAGTGGAAGTACTCCCCGAGCACTTCCAAGGACCTTACCAAGCCCCAGCCATTGGGATGAAGTTGGCTAGGAGCGCAGTCGAGAAACCGGAGTACCCCCATCTCAAACTCCGTCAATGGAAAGCGGACGCCGATCTTGGAGAAGACCATCTCATACATAAAGAGGTTCCTTGACCCCGGTTGATGGCAGATCCTGTCCGAGGTTAGGGGGCAGAATACAGTAAAGTCGTTTTCATGCTCCACATCGGCATGGACAACGACATCTTCGATGGTGACATCGGCAGCATCTTCAGCATACCGGGAGACAATCGTCTTTGGGTCTTCATGAACCCAGAAGTAAGGATCTCTGGCCTTCTCGGCTAGCCAGTTGATCCGGTGTGCCAAGACATTTGTCTCAATAGGGTCAGTAATCACAGCAACACCGGTGGAGGAATTTTCAGAAGCCATTCGGACGGTATGGCGAAGAAAAGGAATACAACTGTAAAAGGCCACATCGTCAGTAAGATATAAATCGGCACTGCTTCCCCCTTCACTAGCAGCGCCAAAGTTAAACGAGGAGCCTGACGATGTGTCAAACCCCTCTGTTTCCCACAAAGGCAATTCGGAGAAACGATGCCCTGATGAGACGAACCGATGTGAAGCTCCCGAAGTTGCCCCACTTTGGTGACTCGGACCTCGGCTCGAAACTCCCCCCGGCTGACGCCGGGATGTAATTGAAGGAGGACCGGACAGGACCTCAATGGAGTCATTACTCGAACCGGTATCCCCCATGACCTATCTACGAAATTAAAGTGAAGTTTGGGATGGCTACCTGCTGAGGCGATGCGTGCAGTTCTTTTAGTGCGAGCCAGGTCGTAACACCGGAGGAAAAGCTTGAACGTCGGAGGAGAACTTTGAACACCGGAGGGTTTGAACGTCGGAGAGACAGCACTTCAGTATCAAGAAAGGAGTGAAAATGATGGATCCCCGAAGTTGCTTTTATAGAGGGAGGAGCGGAGATCCAGAACCTTCCGCATTCCGGCCCATGGCCCATTAAAAAGGGCCGACTTTTGGCATTCCGGCCCAATGGCGCGAATTTTAAATTTTGAAAGAGCCGGTTAGCTGGTGACACGTGGAATGCCCAATCACCCAGTGACGTGGACCACATTTGAGACACGTCAGCTGTTTAAAATGCCACATCATTAAGCCCCACACCGGATTTTGGTCTTGCTTAACCCCTACATCGGTGTTCATATCTTTACTCCCATTTCACCTCGAAAATTTACATTTCTCTTGTGAAAGAGAGTAAAGAGGGGCATCTGTGAACACCTCTTTTGGTCCGGCCCAGATTGTTATGACACCGGACCCATCCTTGAAGTTGGAAACACCGGACAAGGCCTAAGTTAACACCGCACCTCAACTCCGCCCATGAGTCCTCATCTTAACACTCCGCCCATGAGTCCTCAACTCCGCCCATGAGTCCTCATCTTAACACTCCGCCCATGAGTCCTCAATACTCCGCCCATGAGTCCTCAACACCCCGCCCGAGTCCTCAACACTTCGCCAACCGCCCTCATTTGCACTCCGCCCTCATGAAAGGTGTGGAACTCCGCCTCTTCGCACACCGTCCCATAAACGGTGTGGCACTCCGCCCTCTTCACACACCGTCCCATAAACGGTGTGGCACTCCGCCCTCTTCGCACAACGTTCCACAGACGGTGTTAGCTAACGTCAACTCCGCCCAAACGTTCGTCCTCACCTCAGGAGTACCTTAAACGGCCGATGTCGCGGATCTGACAACACAAGACGAAGCAAGTCCGGCCTAAGTAAGACGATCTCATAGGCTGACCGAGGTCAAAATAGGCACACCGGCTGGTAGTAGATCCGGACCAAGAAGGAGAACACCGGCTCCTATGATTACATTGAAAAATTCAGCCGGTGTGAATACACAGGCAATGATTCTTAAGGCCCCACATCGGATCAGTGGAGACTGTCCAACCAATGGCTTTGCTAACCGGTGTCACAAATTTGACAATGGAGAGGCGAGGTCGGAAGATTATGCGCAATGACCTGGAATCGCACTCCCTAGAAAGTGGCAGACAGGGGGGGCGAAGGTGGACAATTAAAAAAAAATCCCACTGAAAACCCTGCTCCCCACCAATGGTAATGGCCAGAGCTGCACACCACTACATGGATGGGTGAGTGGGTTTCTTGGTTGTCCCAAAACCCTCAGCCCATGACTCAAAGGCCCTATAAATGCCCCAATCAAGGAAGCTCAAGGGGTTGGCCTTCAGATTCTCCCTCCACGCGAGAAAACCCAAAAAATTCTCTCTGATTCCTCAAATTCTCTCTGATTCCTCAAAAGTCCTTAACTGACTCCCCCACCTGAAACCAGTGACTTGCCTTAGTCACCACAAAAGACCCCTTAGTTCGAAAGAAGGTTGGGAGTCTCTCTTTTTTCACCAATACAAGGTCACTGCTCTCACACCGTCTGTATCCCGAACGTACCCCGTCATCACAGAACTGACTTCGTCCCAAGTCCCATACATTGTCAATCTTCGTTACTACTCAACAGCCTTCACCCCGGATCAACTTCCCATAACACCGGTCGTGTCATTCAGTTTTCCAGTTCGGGTCCTGCTCCGGTCCGTTGTCTGCCAACGTGCGGGTCCGAAATCAGACGTCGTCACTGCGCTCGACCTCCCACATCAGTTCATAGCTCGTCACACCGGTTCCACTCCTTTCCTTATTTCTTTGCTTTCAGTTTCCTTTTTTACTTTCCTGTGAGTTTGCCGTTTGTGGATTATAGTTGCCTGCGTACCATTAATTTGCGCTGTTAATACTTTTTATCCTTTTCCGTAATAAACAAACATAATAAAAAGGCATTTTTGTAAAAAAAAATATAGTGTCGTATGGGAGTACTCCCGTCTACACAACCCTCTTAGGATTCGTGCACGTGCGAAGAACTTCGCTTTGTATGAACCCTCCTCTTTAATGATATCCATCAACATCTTTCAGATCCCTCTCTAAAATTGCAATATCCAGAACTACGTAACCCTGATTTCTTGATAATTCAAGAATACGTAGGAGCAGGACTTTAACTCCTGTCGGGCCCATTTTTCTTATTTCTTTTTTTGTTGTTGATTTACTGCTTTACTTTTTATATTTCTTTCATAAACGTCCTTTTTTGGTCACTTCCATGAAAATCAATTTAGACGTGACGTCTTGTTGGTTTCCCCATAGTTTTTTGCCCAAGCCTCGCCATAATTTCATAGGGAAGGGGTACTTAGGACAAGACGTCCCGCTTATCCCTTTCCTATCCCTATCCTTTTATTCTAGGATGTCCAATTTAGACGTGACGTCTTGATGGCATTCTCTCACCCCTCTGTCTCATATCGAAGTCGAGCTTAATTCGGACAAGAACGTCCCATTAACCTCGCTTTGGCCTTCTATGTCTGTACAGTTCTTTACTCCATTCTATCATTTTCAGAATAAAAGGGAATAAATCATGTTTTATTTAAGGTTATTTACGTTGTGCTTTCAATCTTGGTACTGTCTTTGACAGGCGATGTAGGGTGCTAATACCTTCCCTACTCGTAATCGACTCCCGAACTTGGATTTCAATTTTTTACCAGTGCCTTCCTTAAACTTAGTTTTTTTTCCAATGTTTTTCCTGTGGATAAAAACGTTGGTGGCGACTCCCTATTTCGTTTTCTTTTATTCTTTCTCGTTCGCCGCGCCGTCGCGATCCAGGTTGCGACAGGAGGGAGGGAAGTTTGTTTTAGGGCAAATGATTAGGGAAAAGGGGCTGTCTGAAATAGATTTAAGACTTAGCGATGGAGCAAACCCGTCACTCTGAAGGTCACTAAAAGGCCATCTGGCAAGTGATAAAATGACGAAATACGGCACATGGTCGCTAATATTTTTAGAAAATTCATGATATAGCAACAGATTACAATGGTCGCTAATATTTTTAGAAAATTCATGATATAGCAACAGATTACAATGTGTGTCACCAATATACCAACACTAGCGACGACTACATCCGTCGCTCAATTTAGAAATCCCTCCATAATTTTGAAACCCTCCAGGAACCTTAGCGACAGTAAAACTCCGTCGCTGAAGTATCCAAACATAGCGACGACACTACCCAACCATCGCTACCTTGTGGTTATAACAATGGCATGTGGACGTCGCTGACATATCCAAAGACATAGCGACTGTACGATCCTCGTCGCTATAAGTTGGCTCCATAGATACGGTGGAAGGAAACCAAAAAAGTGAAGGGAAATAACTGTAGCGACCGAAGCTGTAACATCCCCATTTTAATTATAAGCAACCGAATTAAATGAAAAGTCAACAAATTAACACTTCCCTTAACTTAATTAACTAGAAGGGATAGGGTGATTAATGTGGAGACAAGATGGCATGGGCAGGATTATCTTTTCACATTTCCCCATCCCACCATCCTGTTCCCCGCGCGAGTATTTATACGGGTGATGGCCATGCTCTTCACGCGGAGAACCCCCCCTGCGAACTTCCTTCTTCGTTCTTCTTTTCTCTTGCTTTCTCTCTCTCTTTCTCTGCCCTCCAGTCCATTTCCTGCTCCGAGAGCCAAGGTGACGGTGCTGCAGTGGAGTGGAACTCCCCACACAGGAAGGGAAGATCGCCAAGGAGGAGGCATAAATACCCCTACATCACTCGCAGGAGACTGTAGCACTTCAGAGAAGGCGCCAAGTGAAGCAGCAAGGAAGAGAACCACCATTCAAGCAGAAAAATCCCTTGGAGTTTCGTAATTGGTAGGGGGAGTATCTTACATGTTAAATGTATGGGTTACGAACGGGTTGGAGACCCTGATGGTTGTAGTATTATATTCTGCTGTGTGGCGTGTTTGCATGTAGAATCTCCGAATACAGGTTAAGTGAGGAGGAATGGTTGCATGTTAACATCTTTCTTACAAATGCATGTGTTGCAGGATCTCGATTGCATGTTGAGTTGTATTGATATGAATGTCTGATTGAAGCTATCCATGTCATAGAGATGCATGTGTTGATATGAATGCTTTAATGAACTTGTTTGCGTACAGGAAATGCCTGCTTTAACCGGGTTCTGACACTGTCCTACACCGATTGCATGTTATGTTGTGATGACTTGAAATGCTTGAGTGAACTTGTGATTTTCATAATGATACATGCGTTGTTTAAGGTTAAATGGTGCTGTAAACCGATTGCATGTCACACTTGATTGAACGAAAATGTTTATGGATGCTTGATATGGATTGATACCGATTGCATGGGACTCATACGTTACAATGGAATGATAATGGATTGCATGAAAGCTATATGTGTTAAACTGACATGCTGAATCCTGATATTGTGTATTACCGATTGCATGATATGTGTGCTTGAATAAGAGAATGCATGCATGAAACGAATGTTGTGTGTCGAATCCGCGTGTGGCGCATGAGATGCGTTGTGCTGGGAGCACGTAGTGTGGGACACTACCTTAGGTCATCCAGCGTGGGACGCTGCAAAATCCTTGAGTGGGACTCAGGGTAGCCCTGAGTGGGACTCGGGCTGCCTGTGAACACCCCTGTTGGCGCTGAGAGCGTTGGTGTCACCTGTGGGCAAACGGTTGGGTACCCGTAAAACGGCCAAGCAGCTGGGAGCTGATTTGATAGCTGAGAGCTATGTATAAAAAAGATGAGATGCCTACGTTGCAACGTCTGACCGATACACACGATGCGGAACCGAGTGAAACCTTATGTGCTTATTACTGTTAATATTGTTACTACTGTTAATGTTGTTTGGAATTGGCTAGGTATGCTGAGTGGTAAGTGAATGGGTGAATGCGTAGGACTGAGTGAATGCTCCGTGTATGTGTTATTGACTGAAATTTGATTATGCATTTGATATGGTGTATGAGGATAATGAATGTGTATGCCGAGTGATCCATTCCGTGTGTACGTGCCTTGGATGCCGAATGAAAACTGTTTCATGAATATATGTATATATGTACGCAAGCGTATCTGTGTCATTGAAAATGTTATGAGTACAGCCGAGTGAGGATTGGTGAATATCGAACGGTAAGAGTTATGTATATATGTCTTGGCTAATGGATGTTGCTTTGTTATAATCGTGTTTGTACGTATATGTATTGTTGTATGATTGGGAGATAACCTGAGTCGGTATCTATCATTTAAAATCTAAGATGCTCACCCCTACAGTGGCCATTTTTCAGTGAATGTCTCTCGAGATGAGGATCAGAAGCAGAGCTGGAACGCTGAGTAAAGTGTTGATGCATTAGGAAGGCTTAATTAATACGAAGTTAGATTAAGCTCTGACCGGTTCATGTCGGATGTTAGTGTTTTGGACAAATAGAACCTTATGGTCAAAGAGGAATCCGATTTTGTGTTTGTAAATGTTAACATACGCTCTTATATATATATATGTATGGTTTCGTGTGTGACATGCTATGTGCTACCTTATTTCATACTTGTGCTTTAATGGATACGCAGGGACAGCATGATTTAGCATACCATGGCCAAGACAGAGTGAATTATAAATCGTCTCTAGGAAGACTTATGTCGGATACGCTTGGGCGGAGTCATACCTCGCCCGGGGTACTAGAGCAGTTCGCCCAAGCGTGAGGACTCGCGCTGAAGCGAGTAGTTGTCAGAGTGGGATACCGCCTAATTACCCTTCCTCTCCGTTGTGACGCTAATGCATCCCCGACAACGATGTTGACCCCGGCTTGGGCGTTGTGGTTGAGTCCGCCCAGGCGTTGTCATATCTAGTCAAGTTGGGCGGAATGGGTTCGGGCCCCTCTTTCCTCCACAATCCACTACTGCACATGTACATCTCCCTTCTCCTTCCCCTTACCTATTTCTTTCTACTGTTTGACTAGTGTTACTCGTGGAAAAGCTTTCTTTATGAATCCCCCTCCATCTGCCGCTGCATTACCATACCCCGCCCAGGCGGTATCAGACCCCGCCTGAGTGAGCCAACGATATTATGTAATCCGCCCTGGCGCTGGTGTATTACATTAAACCAAATGAACCGGTTCCAGTCTTAGCCTTCTGTTATTTGCCATATGCGTGTGGATGATCTCTCATTTCCCTTGTCCTTCCTTGCACTCCACCCCTTTTGTTATCCGGTTACCTTATAGTCTATTTGGTTTACTTAATTTTGGAAAATTTTTCCCGTCCTTGGGTTTAATTCATTTTGTTAAATTAGGGTGTTACATTTTGGTATCAGAGCGGACCGAAAGGTCCAAGGCCAAGGTAAGCCTACCGAGTGTAAGTGGTTGTGTGTATGGTCATGATTGTTGTGGTGTGAATTCAACTTGATTGTTACTCTGTTACTGAATCATGGGTAGGGGAGTTGTTCCTCCGGACCCGACTAATTGTGTGACATACGAGAACACATAATGGGCTAAGTTACTAAATATTAGACTAAAATCCGATTGGAATTAAGTAATTAGGAATACTTATCCTTGAATGTTGATTTCAGGATAAGGGATGGCACATCGCCAAAGCATGGAGGCTATAGCCACGGCATTCTAATGCTTTGCAGACGTGTTTGAAAGGCAGGGCCAGCCTCGAGCTGAGGAGGGCCAAGTGCTGGACCGCTTCTTAAAGAGGAAGCCGAGTGAATTCCTAGGAGGACGGAACCCTGAGGCGGCGTTTAAGTGGACTCAGGAATTAGAGAGGATTTTTGGGGGTCTTCGCTGTACCGAAGCCCAGAAGGTAGAGTGTGCAGTGTACATGCTACGAGACGAAGCGGAGAACTGGTGGAAAATAGCCAGAAGCCGATTCCCTGAAGATGATAATCAACTGACGTGGAACGATTTCAAGGCATGCTTCTTAGAGAAGTACTTTCCCGACACAGTGAGGAGTCGGAAAGAGCTGGAGTTTATGGAGTTAAAACAGGGCTCCATGACTGTGGAAGAATACGCGACCAGATTCGAGGAATTGTGCCTATTCTATCCACCCTTCCAGCAGCCTGGAACGGAGAGCTCCAAGTGCCTTAAGTTTGAGAACGGATTGAGATCGGATATTAAGAGGGCTTGCAGATACCACGAGATACGGAGTTTCCCTGCATTAGTGAACAAATGTAGAATATTTGAGGAGGATGACAAGGCCCATTCGAACCAGAGTAGCAGAAACCACTATTCCCTGAGGCCCCAACGACCTCGTTTCAAAAAGCCAAGCAATGTTGGCAGGAACAAGCCTTTTTCCAAATTTGGGGGTCGGAATCAACCTGAAAGACGACCAGTGGTAGGAGACGGAAGGTGTTTCAAGTGTGGAGGAACCCACTTTGCCAGAGACTGCAAGGATGATGGTGATGTAGTCTGCTTTCACTGCAACAAGAGAGGACACATTCGCCCCGACTGCCCCCAATTGCACCAAGCAAACGTTAATGTGCGTCAGGGGGGATTTCAAGAAAGGAACTGAGTGAATGATAACCAACGCCCTGGTGGTAGAGGCAACGGAGCCAGAGCAAATGGGATGCGTACTCCAGATAACCGAGGGAGGAATACCGGCCCAACAGCGGCAAGAAGGATCTACACCATCAACGCAGAGGATGTTGCACCAGCAAGCGACCTAGTACAATGTAAGTGCTCACTCGGAATGAATACGCTTAATGTTGTTTTCGATTCGGGAGCCACCCATTCTTTTATAGCTGATGAGTGTGTGAAGCGTTTGAAGTTACCGACTGTGTCTATGAATCGGACTTTGGAAGTGGCCAGCCCGACTGGCGCTAATGTGTTCACATCGTCAATGTGCAAAGATGTAGCGTTTGAGTTGTATGATCGGAGTTTCACCTTCGATCTAATTTGCATGCCCTTAAAGGGTCTTGACATCGTGCTCGGAATAGATTGGCTTTCAGCCAATAAGGTGTTAGTAGATTGTAGAAACCGAGAGATAGTTTTTCCGAGACAGCCCACTGAGAACGACACGGCACCAGGAATAACCCAACTGTTTATGATGCTTTGTCTAACCAAGGGTGAGAGTAGAATCCGAGTGAACGAAATCCCGATTGTCTGTGAATTCCCAAAAGTGTTCCCTGAAGACGTAACGAGTGTCCCTCCCAATAGAGAAATCGAATTCTCTATAGACTTAATCCCTGGGGCCGAGCCAGTCTCCAGTGCACCCTATAGAATGTCCTCAACTGAGTTAGCCGAGTTGAAGAAACAAGTGGATGAGTTACTCGGAAAGCAGTTCATTAGACCAAGCGTATCACCATGGGGCGCACCCGTACTGCTTGTTAAGAAGAAGGATGGCAGCATGAGACTTTGTATAGATTACCGACAGCTAAACAAACTCACAATCAAGAATCAGTATCCACTGCCCAGAATTGATGATTTAATTGACCAGCTGCGTGGAGCCTCAGTCTTCTCAAAGATCGATCTACGATCGGGGTATCACCAAATCCGAGTGAAAGACTTGGACATTCCTAAAACTGCCTTTAGGACTCGGTATGGTCACTACAAGTATGTAGTGATGTCGTTCGGTGTGACAAACGCCCCGGCTGTTTTCATGAATTACATGAACAGCATATTCCACTCCTATTTAGACCGGTTTGTAGTTGTTTTCATCGATGACATCCTAGTTTATTCTAAGACTTCCGAGGAGCATGAAGGACATCTCCGAGCGGTACTTCAAGTGTTGAAGGAGAAACAATTGTTTGCGAAGCTTTCGAAGTACGAATTCTGGATGGATGAGATCCACTTCCTCGGACATGTGATTTCCGAGCGAGGTGTCTCGGTGGACCCTTCGAAGGTCACAGCTGTAATGGCATGGGAGAAGCCCAGGTCGGTCTCGGAGATAAGGAGTTTTATGGGCCTGGCAGGTTATTATAGAAGGTTCATCGAAGGTTTTTCTAAACTGGCATTACCACTAACTAAATTGACTCGGAAAAACGTTCCCTTCGTGTGGAGTCCCGAGTGCGAGAACAGCTTCCGAGAGCTAAAGAACAAGTTGACGACTGCTCCAGTGCTGGCATTACCCGAGTTATAAGAGAGCTTCTTGGTCTATTGTGACGCGTCAGGACTCGGATTAGGGTGTGTACTTATGCAAAGAGACCGAGTGATAGCATATGCCTCTCGGCAATTGAGACCTCACGAGCAGCATTACCCGACCCATGACTTGGAGCTGGCAGCAGTAGTTTTTGCATTAAAAATATGGAGGCATTACTTGTACGGGTCCAAATTTGAAGTGTACAGCGATCACAAGAGCCTCAAATACCTATTCGACCAGAAAGAGCTGAACATGAGACAGAGAAGATGGATTGAGTTCTTGAAAGATTACGATTTCGAGTTAAAATACCACCTGGGTAAGGCAAATGTCGTGGCCGACGCATTGAGTCGGAAATCCCTCCACATGGCAGCAATGATGGCAAAAGAAGTAGAGTTGTTGGAGCGGTTCCGAGACATGAACTTATATGTTGACACCCCCTCCTCTCGGAAAATGACAATCGGTACATTGAGGATCGCCAATGAATTCTTGAAGTCCGTGTACGAGCAGCAACAGTTGGACTCCTACCTAACTGAAATGAAGGAAACTCAGGCCAAAGGAAAGGATTTATCCTTGACCGAGGGATCAGATGGGATCTTTCGGGTGAGGGACAGAATATACATACCAAACGGAGGAGAATTAAGGAGAGTGGTGCTTGATGAAGCCCACAAAAGCCTACTCAGTATCCACCCGGGAACCACGAAAATGTACCATGACCTGAAGAAACAGTTCTGGTGGCCCGGACTAAAGAAGGATATGGCGGAATATGTGGCCCGGTGTATTACGTGCCAAAAATCAAAAGTGGAGCACCAAAAACCGTACGGTGCAATGCAGCCCCTAGAGATTCCCGTGTGGAAATGGGACTCGATTGCGATGGATTTTATCATGGGACTACCCAAAAACCGAGCGGGCCATGATGCGATTTGGGTCATTGTTGACCGACTGACGAAGAGTGTGCACTTTCTACCTGTGAATATGAAGTACCCGTTGCATAAGTTGGCTCGGATTTACATTCAAGAAATTATCCGACTGCATGGCATACCTACTTCTATCGTATCAGATAGGGACCCTAGGTTCACGTCCCGGTTTTGGACCAACCTGCATCAAGAAATGGGCACCAAACTTTGGCTTAGTTCTGCCTACCACCCCCAATCTGATGAACAATCCGAGCGGACAATTCAAAGTTTAGAAGACTTATTAAGGGCGTGTGTGTTAGAGCATGGTGGGGACTGGGAGCAGTACCTTCCCTTGATCGAGTTCACGTATAACAACAGCCATCATCACAGCATTGGCATGGCACCCTACGAGGCATTATATGGACGCAGATGCCGAACCCCACTCTGCTGGTCGGAAACGGGTGAAAGTCTACTATTGGGACCAGACATCGTGAAGCAAACCACAGAGCAGATCCGAGTGATACAGGGAAGGATAAAAGCATCTCAAGACAGGCAAAAGAGCTACCATGACAAGCGCACCAAACCATTGGAATTTTTAGTCGGAGACAGAGTGTTTTTGAGAACTTCTCCAAGTAAAGGAGTCGGACAAGCCTTAAAAGGTGGAAAGTTAAGCCCTCGATACATTGGGCATTATGAGGTGTTAGAACGAGTCGGCCCCGTGGCATACCGCATCGCATTACCGACCCACTTGTCCCGATTGCATAACGTATTTCATGTGTCTCAACTAAGGAAGTATTTACATGACCCCAGCCACACGATGCCTGACGATGAAGTAGAGATTAAAGAAGACTTGACCACTATGACTACACCGATTGGAATCGTGGACCGATCGGTAAAACGCTTGAGAAACAAAAACGTAAGGCTGGTTAAGGTGGAGTGGCAGCAAGGCAAGACCACCTCCTGCACGTGGGAACGCGAAGATGCAATAAGACAGCAGTTCCCCGAGTTGTTCATTTAGGTGAGTTACCGACTGAAGTTTCGCATGAATTACCGACTGAATTTCGGGGACGAAATTCTTTTCAAGTGGGGGAGAACTGTAACATCCCCATTTTAATTATAAGCAACCGAATTAAATGAAAAGTCAACAAATTAACACTTCCCTTAACTTAATTAACTAGAAGGGATAGGGTGATTAACGTGGAGACAAGATGGCATGGGCAGGATTATCTTTTCACATTTCCCCATCCCACCATCTTGTTCCCCGTGCGAGTATTTATACGGGTGATGGCCATGCTCTTCACGCGGAGAACCCCCCTTGCGAACTTCCTTCTTCGTTCTTCTTTTCTCTTGCTTTCTCTCTCTCTTTCTCTGCCCTCCAGTCCATTTCCTGCTCCGAGAGCCAAGGTGACGATACTGCAGTGGAGTGGAACTCCCCACACGGGAAGGGACGATTGCCAAGGAGGAGGCAGAAATACCCCTACATCACTCGTAGGAGACTGTAGCACTTCAGAGAAGGCGCCAAGTGAAGCAGCAAGGAAGAGAACCACCATTCAAGCAGAAAAATCCCTTGGAGTTTCGTAATTGGTAGGGGGAGTATCTTACATGTTAAATGTATGGGTTACGAACGGGTTAGAGACCCTGATGGTTGTAGTATTGTATTCTGCTGTGTGGCGTGTTTGCATGTAGAATCTCCGAATGCAGGTTAAGTGAGGAGGAATGGTTGCATGTTAACATCTTTCTTACAAATGCATGTGTTGTAGGATCTCGATTGCATGTTGAGTTGTATTGATATGAATGTCTGATTGAAGCTATCCATGTCATAGAGATGCATGTGTTGATATGAATGCTTTAATGAACTTGTTTGCGTACAGGAAATGCTTGCTTTAACCGGGTTCTGACACTGTCCTACACCGATTGCATGTTATGTTGTGATGACTTGAAATGCTTGAGTGAACTTGTGATTTTCATAATGATGCATGCGTTGTTTAAGGTTAAATGGTGCTATAAACCGATTGCATGTCACACTTGATTGAACGAAAATGTTTATGGATGCTTGATATGGATTGATACCGATTGCATGGGACTCATACGTTACAATGGAATGATAATGGATTGCATGAAAGCTATATGTGTTAAACTGACATGCTGAATCCTGATATTGTGTATTACCGATTGCATGATATGTGTGCTTGAATAAGAGAATGCATGCGTGAAACGAATGTTGTGTGTCAAATCCGCGTGTGGCGCATGAGATGCGTTGTGCTGGGAGCACGTAGTGTGGGACACTACCTTCGGTCATCCAGCGTGGGACGCTGCAAAATCCTTGAGTGGGACTCAGGGTAGCCCTGAGTGGGACTCGGGCTGCCTGTGAACACCCCCGTTGGTGCTGAGAGCGTTGGTGTCACCTGTGGGCAAACGGTTGGGTACCCGTAAAACGGCCAAGCAGCTGGGAGCTGATTTGATAGCTGAGAGCTATGTATAAAAAGGCTGAGATGCCTACGTTGCAACGTCTGACCGATACACACGATGCGGAACCGAGTGAAACCTTATGTGCTTATTACTGTTAATATTGTTACTACTGTTAATGTTGTTTGGAATTGGCTAGGTATGCTGAGTGGTAAGTGAATGGGTGAATGCGTAGGACTGAGTGAATGCTCCGTGTATGTGTTATTGACTGAAATTTGATTATGCATTTGATATGGTGTATGAGGATAATGAATGTGTATGCCGAGTGATCCATTCCGTGTGTACGTGCCTTGGATGCTGAATGAAAACTGTTTCATGAATATATGTATATATGTACGTAAGCGTATCTGTGTCATTGAAAATGTTATGAGTACAGCCGAGTGAGGATTGGTGAATATCGAACGGTAAGAGTTATGTATATATGTCTTGGCTAATGGATGTTGCTCTGTTATAATCGTGTTTGTACGTATATGTATTGTTGTATGATTGGGAGATAACCTGAGTCGGTATCTATCATTTAAAATCTAAGATGCTCACCCCTACAGTGGCCATTTTTCAGTGAATGTCTCTCGAGATGAGGATCAAAAGCAGAGCTGGAACGCTGAGTGAAGTGTTGATGCATTAGGAAGGCTTAATTAATGCAAAGTTAGATTAAGCTCTGACCGGTTCATGCCAGATGTTAGTGTTTTGGACAAATAGAACCTTATGGTCAAAGAGGAATCCGATTTTGTGTTTGTAAATGTTAACATACGCTCTTATATATATATATATGTATGGTTTCGTGTGTGACATGCTATGTGCTACCTTATTTCATACTTGTGCTTTAATGGATACGCAGGGACAGCATGATTTAGCATACCATGGCCAAGACAGAGTGAATTATAAATCGTCTCTAGGAAGACTTATGCTGGATACGCTTGGGCGGAGTCATACCTCGCCCGAGGTACTAGAGCAGTTCGCCCAAGCGTGAGGACTCGCGCTGAAGCGAGTAGTTGTCAGAGTGGGATACCGCCCAATTACCCTTCCTCTCCGTTGTGACGCTAATGCGTCCCCGACAACGGTGTTGACCCCGGCTTGGGCGTTGTGGTTGAGTCCGCCCAGGCGTTGTCATATCTAGTCAAGTTGGGCGGAATGGGTTCGGGCCCCTCTTTCCTCCACAATCCACTACTGCACATGTACATCTCCCTTCTCCTTCCCCTTACCTATTTCTTTCTACTGTTTGACTAGTGTTACTCGTGGAAAAGCTTTCTTTATGAATCCCCCTCCATCCGCCGCTGCATTACCATACCCCGCCCAGGCGGTATCAGACCCCGCCTGAGTGAGCCAACGATATTATGTAATCCGCCCTGGCGCTGGTGTGTTACATTAAACCAAATGAACCGGTTCCAGTCTTAGCCTTCTGTTATTTGCCATATGCATGTGGATGATCTCTCATTTCCCTTGTCCTTCCTTGCACTCCGCCCCTTTTGTTATCCGGTTACCTTATAGTCTATTTGGTTTACTTAATTTTGGAAAATTTTTCCCGTCCTTGGGTTTAATTCATTTTGTTAAATTAGGGTGTTACAGAAGCCGCGACGGGGTATGCGGTAGCGATGAAATTAGTGACGGTTCTTTGCCAATTTTAGCGACGGGATCCTGTGGTCGCTGATGTGGTCACTATTTTTTATATTCAAGGTCCCTTTTATATTGTGGTCGCTAATTCGGTCGCTGATTAGTGATAGAATATTGTGGTCGCTAACTGAGTGTGGCTATTAGTTGTTTTTCTAATAGTGATTAACAAAATTCAATTAGCTTAAAAACCATTTAGATCCTACTTGTTGTAGCAGTATACCACCATTATGAGATATGGTAGATAGATGTCAAGATGGAAATCATCTTGAGGATGTGTATGTGACACAACCTAAAGGCCTTTTATGCCTGAAACATCTAGGAAGGTATATGAACTACAAATGTTCTATTTATGGACTAAAGCAAGCTTTTAAAAGCTAGAATCTTCATTAAAGAATGAAGATAAATCTTGTGACTATAAAAAGGTTAGTAACTGCACAATTATAGTTCTAGTATTACATGTAAAAGACATGCTTCTTTTAGAATTAATAATATTCTCATTCTATAGTCAAGAGTATCCTTAAACACGTAAGACGGACTAAGAATTTGATCTTGATAAATGGAAGATAAGCTCGTTGTAAAGGTTACATCGATGCTAATCTCTTGATTAATTTGAAAGACTTAAGATTGCAATTAAAATATATGTGTTGTCAAGATGGTTACGATGTATGCTTGAAAGGTTCAAAGCAAGAAACAGTCATTGGTTCTACTAACAAATCTAAGTATTTTGCTATCTTAAATTACAAAAGAAGCCAATTTACATTTAATCATTCCAAATGTTTTGTACCCTATGAGTTTCCACTGTGATGACAATGGAACCATAGAATAATATAAGGAAGTGGATTAATCCAAGCATATACTTAAATGGTTCCATCTTTAGAAGATGTGAAAATATGCAATATGCATACCAACAAAATTGTTCGGAACCCATGAGTAAAACCGCTTGTGTAGAAAAAGCATGAGGGCACTGTAGACGTCGTTGGGCATTAACCTTATCGGCTCTAAGTGTAAGTGGGAGATTGTTGGAAATATGCACTAAGAGCCTATATAGGATGCATCATCTTGTATAAGGCATTTTTTGTTAAATAGTTTAACAGCCTTTATTTATCCTTAGAGTAATAGGTCATATAAGACTTATTCCTAAAATGTCTCTAGTCAAGTATTCACGTGGGGACATGTATATACATTAAGACTAGTGTGTGAGTGTACTAACGCTCTTCAGGTCCCATGGCAGCCACTAGTGTTCAGCCGTCCAAGTTCACTACTGGTTTATATTACACAGAATGACTTATGTGAGATTATGATAGGGTCAACGATGCTGAACATATCCATCATTCAGCTGTGGGAGCTTTAAGTATATCATTTTATGTCCAATTATTTCATTACACAAGTTATTTGTCGCTAACCATGTCTAAACTTGTTTAAGTTTCTGTATAAAATTTGTGTGGACTTGGGTTTTGAAGAAACTTATGGTTTCTTAGAGCCCTCCTTCATACAGAGGAAAGAGAACAACAAGGAGGACACCCAGGCATGCATCCAAAATTGGATGTATGAGTCTAGGAAGATGGTATACCTGGGCCCCTATCATAAAGGGTAAGATTCTATTCCATAACTATTGTCTATTAATTTTTGCATTTTGAAGTCTTACTTATCATTGGTAATTGCAGCACTCATTGGACGCTCTTGGTGATCTGTCCCCGAGATTCAATGGCTTTATACTTTGATTCTGTGCACGGGACTGTTCCAGGAGACCTCAGGACCATAGTAGACATGTAATTTAAACTGTAAAAAATAAATTAACTTTTTACAAATTTGATTATGTCATTGTTGTTCTTCTACGATACTAACTTATCTCGTGTTTTTTCTGATGCAAGGCTGTGCTTGGATATAATCGACTATATGGTATTAAGTCAAACGGGAAGAAACTCATATGGGGGCACCCAAAAGTAAGTAAATTGAATTCATTGAAATCTTTATTATATTTTGAAAACTTGAATTCAGTGGTTCTATATTTTATGTCCATTGTAGTCTTATAGGCAGGAGGGTACCTTCGAGTGTGGCTATTACGTCATGCACACCATGCTGAGCATTGTCCAACAACATTTAATAGATAGATAGATAGATGTAAGTCCCACTTGCTTAGTTTTCTAACAATTTGATCAAATTTATATAATAAATACAGTTTTTGTTCTAATTGTTTGGTGTATTATTTCCAATACTTCCAAGACCGGTCATACTTCCCTACGGCTTTGGTACATAATATTAGAAAGCAACAGGCCACATACTTCTTTGAAGTGAGGCAAAAACTTAGATAGATATAGGATTTTCATTCTCTTATAGTTGTATTAGATAGATATAGGATATTCATTGTCTTATAGTTGTACCTAGTGTAGGGTTTAGGGTTTAGGATTTTCATTTAAATTTTATATTGTTTCATTTGACAACATTGTTATGATTTTATAGCAACTTAATGTTATGTAAATACCATTTGTTTCATTTATTGTTGCTGCATATACTGGGGATATACTGTGCTGGTTGTTTCATATTGTAGGTTTGGGAAATAACTAAAACAGAGCCCATATTAAAAAAAAACCCTCATTATTTAATCACGATTACTACCATAACCGTGATTATAGACCCTTTTTATTCACGGTTACTACCATAACCGTGATTATACATAGTCTATAAATGTACGTTTTGTGTCACTTATATTCACGGTTATGCTTGACAACTGTGATTATAAACCCTTTTTATTCACGGTTGCTACCATAACCGTGATTATATATAATCTGAAAATGTACGTTTTATGTCACTTATATTCACGGTTATGGTTGACAACCGTGGTTACATAGGTTCTTATTTAATCACGGTTAAAAACAACCATGATTAGATGTGATTTATAACGATGGTTATGAACCGTGATCAAAGGTCCTCATCTACTACCATAGCTACAACAACCACAGTTCTTTAACCGTGATTAAAGGCTATTTTTAACCGTGATTATATCCACTTTTTCCCCTAGTGACACATTAAGAGTAATGATGTACTAGACAAACCCATCATGAGAACGTTGCATTGATCGTTACATGAATGTCATAAATGATTCTCAATGTGATAATGGTATATGTAGTCCTTCGACCTGAAGTCATTACGATTCCTACATAAGGAGTTTGTTGTTTTAATATAATCAAACGTCTTCTGTAACAATAGGACTATAAAGGTTGTTAGTAGGCAATGAATAAATTATGCAGAGAGATGTGAGTGATGTAGATGGGATTTGTCTCTCCTATGTGACAGGAGTACTCGTGTGGACTCCTAAAGGACGAGGCTATGACTGCTTTGATTTGATTTTCTTCAAAAGGTAATCCTAAAACGCAATATTTTTTTGTATTTGTGTTATGCTTTGAAACAGGGCACTTTGCAAATCCTATAGGAATCCTTGTATTTTCGTTGCTCATGCACTAGGGATTCCTTAACAGTCATAGCTGATTATTCCCAGTTACCCCTATTCCTAATTTCTTACCGTTCTAAGTGGTCAATTGTCCATAATCTAAGTCCAATTCCCTTTTTGCTTAACTAGTACTGAGTTACTAACAATGTATATCTTTAACTACCACTTTTAAACTATCCTCTAATTTATTAACTAATCATCTTTGTTGTCCTTAACTCTCTTTTTGTAAGCCTATTTACTAACACTATTTTACCTAATTATAACTTAACTTTTTCCTTTTTCTTTATTATAATTATTGTGACCTGGATCGCGGCGGATGGCCGACCATAAAAAGAATTAAGTTCTTGAAATCCTTTTGAAAACCATGGAGTCGCCACTATGTTTTTAAGGTGGAACATCGGAAAAACCCTAACGTGAATGTATTGGTCCTAAATTGAGATTTTAAGTTCTGGAGACTGATTACAGATGGGGAAGGTATTAGCATCACATACTGTTCATTTTAAACGATTACCCTAAATTGTTTAAGTTTGAAATAATCCTACTGATTTATAATTTAAACCTCTTAGAGATGTCTTATGTATTTATTATCGATTTAAAAATTAAAGTTATATTTGGTGATTAACAGGACGTCCCATCCAAATTAATCGGGTTGTCATTAAAAGCGTTATGATTTTTATTTTACAAGTTAAAGGGATATATTTATTTTTAACATTTGGGCCCGAAAGGAATAATTGTTCCTGCTCATACGTATTCCCCAAGCGTTAGGGGAAATCAAGGTTACGTAGTTCTTTGAATTATTTTAAAATGTAAAGTAAGTTAAAAAAATGTCTAAATTTAAAAATATCAATCAACAGGATGTCTCGTCCAAATTGATTTCAAGTCGTGTATTATTTTTTAGAAAAAAAAGGAACCTTGGGTTTGTTTACTTTTATTAACCTCTTAGAGAGAAGCTTGATGGTATTAATTTAAGAAGATAGAGAGATTTATATCTAGAAAAAACTAAGATCAACAGGACATCTCGTCCAAATTAATCCTTACTATATCCATATTACTAAAATATTTTAGGGTCTAAATTGATTTTTAGAAAATGTAACGTAGTTTAACAGGACATCCCGTACAAAAAATCTATAAAGATCCTAAATTTATTATCAAAATATTTTTATGGTCTAAATTACCCAGGCAATATCCTATAGGCAGGGAAGTCATTCACAATCCACATCAAGGAAACCTTCATCATGAAATTATTGTTCAAGGACATGTCATAGGTCAGAACCCTAATATTCCATAGTTTTGTCAACTGCTCCACCAATTGTTGTAGAAAACACTAATTTTGGCCTTAGGATTATTTGGTCGTGGAACAAGAACCATTAGGAACATTACTTCCCTCTTCATACACATTTCAGGGGGCAGATTGTACGAAATAAGTATTACCAGCCAACTGGAGTATGTCTTACCCCAAGTCCCAAATGGTTTGAATCCATTTGTATATAACCTAAGTCATGTATGGCGTGGGTCTTGCGAAAACTCTAGAAACAAACCATCGAAATGCTTTTATGCCTTCCCATCATATGAATGACACAAAAGACCCTCTTCACTTTGAGTCTGAGCATACCGATGGATGTGTTTTTCTATGGACAATAAAGCATACAACTATTATAGATGGGGTGTTATAGGAAAGTACCACATCTTCCTCTTAGCAGTTCTCGTTACTCTTCCCCATCTAATAACTGTTTGTATCGTTCTTTGTTGCAATGAACACATTTGGTGACACTCTTATTAGCATACTCATTGTGAAATATCATACATCCATCAACTCAACATTCAACTTTTACGCATCCCAACCCAAGCTTAGTCATAGAACTCTTCACACGATGCAGGTTCATTAGCATTTAATTTTCCTTAGGCATAGTCTCTTCCATAAACTTAACTATCCAATTAAAACACCTTCTTGACATATTGTAGTCTAACTTCAAGCTCAAAGCAAGTAGCGAGGTAGACAACTCAATGTGGGTGTCACATCCATCCTATAACAGGTTCTAAGCCATTGCCAATACATCATAAAACTATTGAACATCTGGATTCAAATCCTTCTCTATGTTCTCCTTTTTATTCGTAGGTCCTTCATTCTTTAAAACTCGGTTGGTCGATGGTCCAACATCATCCATCACCATCTGTTACATGTTGTAGTTCTCCCTGCTACCCCCACATCATAAAGCTTGTTGCATAAGGACCACTGAGGGCCAAGGTAGGAATTGTTCACATTGGTTGCACTAGCGGAAATAATCCTTCATGAATCCTTTTTCATTTCACTGTACCATGACTATAACATCCCTTTTTTTTTGTAGTTGGTCCCTCTGTGACACCCTCGATTAACTAGGACAAATTCCCACACTGGAACGTCCTACTTAATTAAGAAGTCACTAATTATTTAAGAAAAATAGGATTTTTTTCATTGGTGATCATCACATGCAGTTCAAATAGAAGTCATAATATAGATCGATTCTTTATCATAACAGTGTACTCCCAAGATCCTACTTGGGGATCGAACGTGAATGTTTTCCAGCGTACCCCGGTGTATGCTCTAGTTTTCCATAAAATCTTATGTGAATGGTGCATGTTTTACACATATTTCTTTTTAATTTCCATCACACTCATCATCGGTAGGGTCCCCCCAATAGCCGCTTTCATTCTTAACATCAGATTCATTTTATATCGCCCTTTGAAACTCTTTCAATTATATGTTAGAGAAAATGGGTCTAGCCAGGGATTTTTCCTAAGTTACTTGTGGTGCACTTTTGTCAATATTGAGTAGGACTATTCTAAAGGTATGTGTTATTCTAGCTGTGTAGGTGTATACTTAGCTTCTACTAGTTGTTGCTTTGTTGGCTGTCTAATTAGTTGTTGTTATTATTATTATTCTTTTAATGCTAAGCATAATATATTCCCTTTGATAATTAAGAATGAAATAGAAGTTGAGTATACATATTTATCAATTCTCTAGGTGCTAACTTACGTCTTAGCTCATCATCATCTCATCGGATCCAGTCTATCATTATTCCATTGTCATATCATAATCCCTACCAAGACATATTCTTGTTATCATCCTTTATATAATGATTTGTCAATGCATCTTAACATAATACATTCTTTCTCATCACATATATTTTATCAAGCCATTTCAACAATCTCATAAAGGCGTATAATTCATCCAACATATACACATTAGCACGTAAATCAACCTAGTTTAGTCAAACACACAACATTTATCAGGTATACACATTAGTGGACAATTCATATAGATCAGTCAAGGCACATTTTAATTCATTCAAACAGACCATTCATCAAATAGACATGCATTAATTTACCTGTTTAATTATTTGTTGTAGTTGGGTTATATCTTATTTTAGTAGGGTTAATCATAAAATACTGTTGCTTATTTTATATATATATATATATATATATATATATATATATATATCCTTTTCTTGTTTCATAATCACTAAATGCTCTTAAGTGCTAAACAATACTTTTATTATTTGATTATTAGTAACATATATAGTAATGGAAACTTAGGCATATAAGTATATTCATTTACATAGCATATATATACGTTATGTATGAATATATACATATGCTTGTTAAATCCTGATTTTGTATTTAATTATTATTACCTTAAATTACCATCCTTGTTAACTAGGTGCTTAACCCTTTTTATTTACTAACTATTTATAGGTTCTTATTCATATATCCATAAAATTTATCATTATTTTAAGTTGTCAATTATTTATAACTTAGGTCCAATTCCCATTTTACTCAACTAATTTCTAGTTATTAACCACATATACCTTTAACTACTACTTTTAAACTATCCTTTTTATTTATTAATCAATTGTCCTAGTTACTCCTAGATTCCTTTTATAAACTTATTTACTAACTCTATGTTGTCTAGTTATTACTCAAATTTTTCCTTCTTCTTTATTATTATTTACTTATCATATAAAGATCTAATTATTGTCCTAAACAACTAAATCATGTACTTAGCTTAAAATGCACTAAATTTTATCATCTGTATTTTATCAAGCTTATCAATTCCCATTAGTTCCTCTTAGTCCTTTTATACTAAGTCTTAATCCCAAGATCTATTTGATAGTTCATTACCCAATGCATTTGTTGAAAATTCACCAAGTCTATGTGTTCTCTTATCTCAAAATATTTGTCCTTGAGTTGTTAAATCCCACCAATTTTTCAGATTCCTGTAAAATATCTTTATTTTATTTAGGAAATACATTGGCTATATTTTGGCTTAATAACGTCTGTTATAAAGAGTAAATAATGTATTTTTACATTATAATTAATAACCAAAGTGGAAGTAATTTTAATGGTGTTGTTTTAACTTAAGAAGTAAGAAAGTACTTGGCCAATGCCCTTATCAATATGCTTCCTTTGAATTAATTTCATGAAGGCATTTAGGGATAAAGTAGCATTCGACACTTAGAGAAAACATGGGTTTTTCTTAACATGGTTAGTTGTTATTCCAATTCTATAAAATAATAGTAATAATGGTATTAGTTATATTAACATCTATAGTGATAGTGGCTAATAATACTAATAGTAGTAATTTTCAATTTAATAATTTCTTATATGGAGGAACGAGATGGTAGAGCTGACCATTATATTTAACCATATAGATAAAAGAAAAGAATATTAAATAAGGCGGCAAGGCTGACCATTATAATATAGATAACAGTAATGAAATAAAAGGAAAAATTAATGCGGGGAATAAGGTGGCAAAGCCAACCATTATATTCATTAGTATAAATAACAAAAATTAAATAAAGAAAAATGTTAAGAATAAAGTGGTAGAGCCAACCATTATATTCGATAAATAAATGATAGAAATTAAATAAAAGAAAATGCCGAGAGCGGCAGTAGAAAATTCTAAAACTATCGGCAGGAGAATCAGAATTTAATGAAACTTGATGGGAGCATTCCCAGAGGCCACGGGTATAATTTAGAACACATAAAAATGAGATCAACAAAGAGAAACTCCCTTTACCTCAACATGTATCTCATGATTTTGACGGAACCCAAGGGGCCGTCATCGAAATTTAATAGAATGCTTGAAACCTTTCACTGATCATCATCGATCATCCCAGGAACCTTAAAAACACAATATGCAAGGCCCCGGAGATAAGAAGAAATCATGGTCAGCAATGGATTCAAGAGGAAACAACCATGCAAAATTAAAATTGAAGAAAACTAAGGAACCAATTGTTGAAAATTTACCAATCGCTTGATACATTGCATCGATCACTTTTGATCGCTCCCGAGGCTAGTAAAACATGACATGCAAGGTCCAAGGAGGAAGAAACATGTCACAGCCAGCAAAGAGGAAGATGAATACCTGTGGAAATTTTTAAAATTCAAAGGAGAAAAAGGATGGAAGAAGAAATCTAGATCAAAATGGAAAAAGGTCATTGATCACTTACCGAATCGCAAAGAGGTGGCCATGACCTTGAAGAAATGATGGTGGTAGCTTTGAATGGTTATTTATGATGGTGGATGGAGGCTCACAATGGCTGTGTTTGAAGGGGACA
Organism: Clitoria ternatea; assembly: GCA_037962975.1. Lineage (NCBI taxonomy): Eukaryota > Viridiplantae > Streptophyta > Magnoliopsida > Fabales > Fabaceae > Clitoria > Clitoria ternatea. The sequence goes on from CM075672.1 coordinate 183,292,128, forward strand.
ACCGCTGGATTGGTAAGAGAAATAAAGAAAATGATTGAATTGGTAGGTAGTGGTGAGTTAGGATGGTGAGGTCGTGAATGGAGGGGGAGGTTGTAGTGGTTTTGGGCGTGAATAGTTGGCTGGATGAGGGAGTGGTGGCTACTAGAATATAAAGTACCAATTTCTGAAATAAAGAAAAGGGAAGCATTACCGAAGATGGGAAAAAGAATGAAGAGGTGGAATTGGATTTTGGTTGGTATAAGGTGGTTTATATAAAAACTTTAGAAGGCTTGTTGGAGAAGGAAAGTAGCCATGGGTGTCCACATAGTAAGGGCACGTGGCAGGAAGTGGTGAGGGTGTGGGGGTAGGTGTCATAGTGAGGTGGCACGTCGAGGTAGTGCCGGAAAATGGTGGCCGAAATCGAATACCCAACAAGCAACTAGTTACCCTATTCGGAAGCTATTTTAAATAACTATACAATAATACATGGATTAGGAATTAGAAAAACTATGTCCAACATAAAAGGATTAGATCTTTATTTTCTCTTCGATTTGATATATCATACATGAAAATCCAAGGCCGGTAGCTCGAGTTATGCCCGAACCAAGTTAAAGTGCTCTTGAAGCTCCCGAATTAAGAATAGCTGAAAAGATAAATTTATAGATATTTTTCCTTTGAGAATCAGTCTTCATGACCTTTATGAAGCTTATGTTATTTTTTGATAGAAAACTATAGAAAAAATAACAAAGTGATTCCAGTATCGTATAAGGGAGATATATAAATTTTACTAAAAGGAGTTAGTGTTGTTGCGAGAATACAATGGGTCTGAGAAGACTTTCAAAACTGTACTAACCTAGGTAGATTCAGCCTTTGAAGTTTGCATAGAAAACGTAGAGAATTTTGTTACAGAGATTTTGACACCGGGTTTATGCAAGTTCAATATCGTATGAGGAAGTTATGATTTTTTTTTTGAATGACCTATGTGTAAATTAGATTCAAATAGTAAAGTTTCAGGGTACAATTACCTAATACTTGATTTAGGGGATGACATAGTGTGAATCGAGGCTTGAGACTAGAAATAAAGGTTGTAGATCTCTTAGTAATGAAGAAGCCAAGACTAGAATTACTCGATTCCAATATCGTATGAGAAAGCTTTGCCCAAAACATTAAAGGTGTTTAGGTCGGATACAGGGGTTCAAATTGAATTAGTCGTTTCTTTCAGAAACAGGGTTGATAGAGTCCAAATTAGGATTGGGTCCTTTCAGGAAAACTCCTAAATCATCGAAACGAGTCACCAGGGACTTACCGTGCTACCATCGGATATCCCAAAACATATACACGATCAACCGTAAGAGGTATTTGAGGTACGGGTCAGGACCAAATCTGTTATTCTCGATTTGCCATAAGAGGGTCCTAACAGGACTAGTCTCCCTATAGGATTACTAGTCTCAGGCTAAATTATTGAAACCTAATCACTGGCTAGATCCCACAGTTCAAATCTGGGAAATCTAACAAGATTTTATTATTAAAATATAATTATCAATCAAACAATTAAATAAATAGCTAGAAATAAAATATTACTATTATATGTAAAATTTCTGAAATAACAAATTAAATATATATAATATTTATTGAATATTATACTATTAATTAAATTTTGATTTATTCATTTTATGTAATACATATATATACTTATTGACAGAGAAATATTATGAAGATTATCAACTAATTAATACCCAGTTTAAACAAAAAAATCATTATCAAATATCTACTAATATTAATACATTAGTTCTAATTTAGTGGCATTATTAAACACTTATACTATCTTTAGATTCTTATTTCACCTTCTTTCATTTATAACCATGTGTATTAATCTCTCTACTAACCTTTGTATCTCACGATACTAGATTTCCTCATTAATTATATTCTCTCGGTATTCCTATATCTCATATTTAACATCCTACTGATTTCTCTTCTCACTATTTGCTTATTCTAGGACACTTCAGGGAGTAGGTCGAGCCTTTAAGTGATGTAGGAAGGAGGATCTAGTTCTTCTTCTTCTTTCTCTATTTATAAATGAAAATAAGGATTATGTAAAAATGGAAAGAGGGAAAGAAGGGAAAGGAGAGGTGCCACCTAGAGAGGATAAGCCTCAATCTCGCCACCTAGGGGAGGAAACCCTAGGATAAGAGTTTGCCAAAGTTTAAGAAACCCTAGCTAAAATGAAAGAGAAAAATTCAACTCCACTAATACTAAAATATTCTCTCAATTCAAGGTGTCTATAATACAAAAGAAAGCATGCCTTATATAGGCTAAAGAGGGGGCACACCACTTAACCTAATAGGCTTCATTCTCTTATAAGCCCTAAAACACTAAAACTAAATAAAACTAAGAAAGGTGACCAAAATACAAGACCCAAAAAGACATACAAAGTAAAAATGACCATGTAAGGCCCAAACCTATAGCCTGAAAGGCTTTCTAACCCTAAACTAAAATAATGACAGAAATGTATAAAAGAAACAAAAAAAGTTATTTTAGCCAAAAGAAATCCCTCTAGTTGTGTCCTCATCATGCTCCCCCTCTTAAAAAATGATATGTCCTCAAATCCAAGACATGAGAATCTATAAAAAAAAGAGACTAATGAGATCACTTATGATAAAAGAGAGGACAAAAATTTAAAAATTAAAAGAAATGAAGAATTTTAGGAAAGTTTTCAACCAAGCTCAAAAACTAACCTTTTTTATTTGAGACATGGTCAAAAAAAATGATCATCATAAAATGCAATAAGATATTCCCATAAAAATGCATATTCAAAAGCATGGGGTATGCCAAACATCTTAACAATAAGTTTATTGATGCAATGTATGAGAGATGTGGAAGATAATATGGAGGTATGATCATGTGGTGCTATTTGGAATAAAGGCACATCATAAATCATGAATGAAAATGATGCCCTAAAAGGATCATAGTATGTAATGGAATATAAACTAGGAGCTATTTGTGGCAACACATGCATAAAAGCAACTAGTTCATAACATAATCCTTTGCAAAAATAAATAAGATCAACATGATCATAGATAAGATGTGGTTGAAAATACAATGAAATAGACATGTGATAAGATGGACAAAAAGTTAATCCTATAAAAATCCTACTATGCAATATGATAACATATGAAATGACTCTTGGGAATGACAATTCAAAAGAGTAAAGACATATGCTAATCCTATAAGATCCTATTATGATTATATATATCCTAGACCTAACCGTATGACAACTATGAACTACAATTGACCACTTCTTTTTACTAGGAATGGGCTGAGGTTTAGAAATAATGTTTGAGAGAGGCAAACTATCACTAATGACAAGAAGACTATCACTAATGATTGAGATGGACAAACTATTATTGGTTAGAGGAATAGGTAAACTATAATCAAGGTGACTCTTTGTTGAAACACTAAGGTTGTTTAAGGACAAGCCCTTATGTTCTCTATTTTTATTTTCACCTTTAACTGTTTTTTTCTTTTTCTTATACCTATCGTACTCACTCCAATAAAGTTTCACTTTCTCATCCATAGATATATTATATGTCTGCCTTAACTTTGATATTTCTTTTTCATTTTGACACAAATCTATTTTCTTATTTCCATTGGTGTCATATTCTAAAATCTTATCCCAAATTTCTTTTAACTTCTTATGAACTTCCTCAAGAACCTTTTTTATTCTTTTATTTTTCTTTTCTATGCTATAATCATCCTTGGATTCATAAGAATCTAACTTAGTATAAAGGACACATATTTCTTCTAATAAGAGCTTAAACAAACATGATATAGGTATCTTTTTTACTTGACCTAGGTAAAGAGATGGTTAAAACATTCAAACAAACAAACAAAGACCTAACATGCAAGGATGGATTAAAGTATAATCTAAAGCAATTAAAACACAAACTAGTCGAAGGTGGAAAAAAATTAAACTAAGTCCTAAGCGTATTACCCCTAATCAGCTAAATAACCAAAGTTCAAAAAGTTCAATGTCTTTAAAGTAAATACCCCAGAAGTGCAAAGAGAAAAAAAAAATTGACAATATTTTTTTTTAATTTTTTTACAAGGCTTTACTTCCAGTACAATTGTCTTCAAGTCTTCAAGATCCAAGACCATCACAGTACAAGCTTAATAAAACTCAAAACAAATGTTAGCGCAAATATAGGAAAGCAAAAGAAGAAAAAATGGTCACTCCACTATAGTGTTTCATTCTCACCACTCCTCTAAATTGGTTTAAGTTCCTTAACCTTAAGCAATGTCACTCTTACCTCTATGTTCCAAGTATGCTACCCCTAAGATATTGAATTAAGACTTATCCCAAAAGAAAGCCAGACGTATGAAAACTCTAAGAAAAAACTTTAGAAGAGATAAAGACAAGCAACAAAAGTGAAATTAGAAAAGGGTAACTCAAATTGGATTTTGTGACAAGAGGAATGACTCAAAGCAATAAAAGAGAAAATGAATGGAGCTTCTACTTAGGATTTGGAATTTTCGTTACCACACAAAAATTTGACAAAACTAGACAATCAAACAAATAAATGCATAAAAGAAACAAGCACAATTATAAAGACCAAGAAACCTAAAATGCAAAAACTTGTGTAAGGTACCAACTTGCAAAATTGAATTTTAGAGTTTCTTAGAGGGGTATAAATGATAATTAAGGGCTTTCAAACTATTACAATCAAGGTTCTCATGTTTTTTTTTCTTTTTTCTACTTTTAATATTTTGTTCTCTTTTTTTAAATTCTAATTTTTTTGCAGTTGAAATAAAGCCCAAAATTAAAACCAAGAAACAAAGCATAAAATTAAATTTTAGCACTCTTTACTTACACATAAGCATGCATCTTCTCCCATGTGAATTAGACATGGAAGGAAAGTATTTTTTTACATTGAAAATACAAGAAAACAATATGCAAAATTTAGATTTAAATGAACCTATTATGCTGGACAAAAAAAAAGCAAAAAAATAATCCCTAGAAGAAAGCTATGGAAAGAATCTAGCAAGGCCTGAAATTTGAGCACAAAATAACCACCTAAAAATGAGATGGTTTAACCAAGAATTTAGAGCCTTAAGCCAATTAAAAAAATAAATTTTAATGGCCTAGAATTCAGCACACTACTCACAGATTCAAGCAAAAATTTAGGAACAATGATAAGGCTCCAAAAATGCACCAATACCTAATTGTGGCTCTAGGAAAATTAAAGCTTTCAAGATCAATTTTTATCACATAAAGTGAATATTAATGGTGCATAAACATAGAATTTAAAACACATAAATAAGATATATTATGACTCAATCAATATGCATAAATAAAATCAAAGGAAGAAAGGATATAGAAAATATGCATTTTTTTATTTTTTTATGATTTCTTAACAAGAAGGCATATAAAATATGAATAACAAAAAATAACCCAAGAAAAACGTAAATTAAAGAAAAGAATGGAGAAAAAGAACCTTAGGCTCTAAATACCACATGATGTAAGAAGGAGGATCTAGTTCTTCTTCTTCTTTCTCTTTTTGATAAATGAAAATAAGGATTAGGGTTTACTAAGGGAAAATAAGAAAAAACGGAAGGGGGAGGCGCTACTTAGAGAGGATAAGCCTCAATCTCGCCACCTAGGTGAGGAAACCCTAGGATAAGAGTTTGCTAAAGTTTAAGAAACCCTAACTATAATGAAGGAGGAAAATTCAACTCCACTAATACTAAAATGTTTTCTCTCAATTCAAGGTGTCTGTAATACAAAAGAAAGCTTGCCTTATATAGGCTAAAGAGGGGGTACACCACTTAACCTAATGGGCTTCATTCTCTCACAAGCCCAAAAACACTAAAACTAAGAAAGGTGACCAAAATACAAGACTTAAAAAGACATACAAAGTAAAAATAACCATGTAAGGCCTAAACCTATAGCCTCAAAGGCTTTCTAACCCTAAACTAAAATAATGAAAGAAATGTATAAAAGAAACAAAAAATTTATTTTAGCCAAAAGAAGTCCCTCTGACTGTGTCCTTATCATTAAGCTTTCTTCAAAAAGCTTAACAGGACACTTTTAGGATTCCTAAGAGTCTAGGATCCTATCCTAAAACTCAAGGATATTATAGAATTCAGACTAAATTTTATTTTATTTAGTTAGTATTTAAAAAGTTAAGCAATTTTGGCTTTGGAATCACTCAATTTGGAGTTTTCTAGATAAAATACGATAAAAACAAAGTTTTTGACAAAACGATAAGAGATAGCTATTTATGACTTTTATTGGCTTGAAGAAAATTATTTTCTTTAATAAAGCTTAGAAGGAATTTTAATAGCTATAGCAAAATACTTTAATTGGAGGTTTTAGTAATTCTAAAAATCAAAGGGCAATATATTATGTTTCGTCGTAGGTCAATACGACGAGACAATATCATTAAATGGGCTGAGATGTTGAAAAGGATATTAGACATTTTTATACACTTTCTTTAAAGGAATTTTAAGACCTTCAATTTAGAATCAAACTTTCGAAATAGAAGTTTCAAGAAAGAAGCTAGAGATTTATATTATTAAGGAAATGAATATTTACCATATTTCTTTAGGAAGACTTAGAGATATTAGGAGTTTAAGGCTTTGGAAAACTTTTTCTATATATAAAGGCTTATTTAAAGGCCTAGCCTCAATGCTCCTAAGAGAAATTATTGGGCAGCACCTAGGCTCTGGCACGCAAAGTTTACTTGTTAAAATAGATTCAAAATGATTAGTTTTGAACACTTTAAGGACAAGTATATCGGATAGACAGGTTCCGTCAAGCACTTAGGCTGATATAGCCTAATCTTCAATCTTGTAGGCAAAAAGGGATGGATCTAGCTATCTTTCATCAAATCTTAGATGAAGATTACCTTAAGACCAAGGAACAAATTCAGAAGCATGGATGCCGGAATAGTGATGGAAGGATGGAATGGATGATTTGGAAGGATGAAAGGGATTTTGGGAATGCCACCTATGAAGGATAAGTCCTCCTACTTGGCATTATAGGGATGGAAACCTAGGGATGGGAGCTTAAAAAAGGCTAAAAGGAATTCTAGCCTAAGAATAGGAAGTATACACCCACATCTCAAAAATGTGTAATTCATTCAAAATTTAAGGTAATGATTACATGGTAAGTATGCCCTTATATAGCCAACTAGAGTTAGGCTAAGGCATGGAGTATTGGGCTTTTAACATTTCCCTAGGCCCAATTACTTAAAATAAGAGAAGTATGACCTAAATACAAGTCCAAAAGTGGCCCAATAACCATATAAGGCTTAAATCCTAACAAAATAATATCTAAAATTATTTATAAAAGAGAAAATAAAGCTTTTTGCTAATGTCCTCATCATGCTCCCTTTCTTCAAAAAGGATTTGAACTCAAATCTTATAGATTCAACGGTAAATCAATAGTAAACTTTCAAAGGAAAACAAAATGAGACCAAAATGAATAATAAGAACAAATGGTGACTAGCAAATCAACCAGGATCAAATACCAAGATTGTGAAACTAGAAAGAAGTAGAATGTAACACCCTAATATAAATGAATCATAGACGGTAAAATAAAGGAAAAAAAGAAGGAAAAAAAAATTTTCTTTTCACAATAAAAGAAGATCAGAAGACCATGGCATAAGAAATAAGAGGAGAAGAAAGAACAAGAGCGAGAAAGCCGATTCAGAGGGGTTCACAGCGGAAGAAAGGGGGATTCGCTTAGGTGAATCACGCAGCGACGCATACTTGCTCAAGCGAAAGCTTCACTCGGTTCCTGCCCATCTCACTCGGCATCCCGCACTCGGTCTCCAACGCCTAATTTACTCGGAAAGGTAACTTATCCTACAGTTTCAACAATCAGAACACATGCACGAATAATACGGGAATGGTCCTTACTATCACTCACTCGGACAACCTCTACGCCCTCTATGTTACTCGGGGTATCTTACTTAGTTTCCACTCAGATATCATTAATTATTCTACACTCGGGAAGAATCCTAATAGTTGTCACTCGGAAAGCATCTCTAACTCTCAACTCCGAATCCTAACAGCTTACCGTTGAAACAATCTTCTACATCAATCCCTACTCGGAGCTAGCTGATTCCACTCACTCAGAACATCTGAACATCTCCCACTCGGTGACAGAATCGTAAACTCGCACTCTAGACCACGAATTGGCTTCCCTCATAATGAGTCAAGTTATTTCCTACACATTTGGAAATATGGACGCATATATATATATAGATCACCCCGATATTTCATAGCATGAGATGAACATGCAACATGGCATAAGTATAGGCATATATGTACATATAGAAGTGTATATCACAATTTTACAAACAGGAAGTTATGCTCCCATTCCAAGTGATTCAACTTTGATTAAAGGACTAACAACAAAACACGAGCCGGCCAAGGCTTAACTCAAAATACTAGAAACAGCATATGCACGGTCATGATATTCCATAGTGCGTCAACACTTGACCCGGCATTTCAGCTCCTCCTCCAATCCTCGTTACGAGAAATGTTCACTGAAAGTTGCCACAACAGGGGTGAGTATCTTAAATTTTAAATGATAGATACTGACTCAGGTTGCCTCACATTTATACAGCAATCCATATATATATATACATAATTATACATGGCAACAATTATGGTCAGAGCAATACCAATCATCCAAAACACATACCAGACCCTCACTAATCGGAATCCATCAGACTTCACTCGGCCCTTTACATACATCAACTCGATAATATCAACATGCAACAATCAGTAGTATTATACTAAGACCCGTGAATTAGAATGCACCCTTTTAAACATTTAACAGTCGGAATCCACAATCTTCACTCGGCTATATTTATATACAACTCTCCAACACATAACATACATTCTTAGAACAGATTTTAATCGGCATTAACAACATATACACACAGAATAGTGCACTCGATCATGAGCATATATATATGTGTGTCATCTCACTAAAACCGTCATAAGCATAATCAATTCTACACAACTTTAGTAGCAATATAAACACAGATTATTCACTCGATTATATGCATTCTTCCTTTCACTAACGTTGACACCTGCATGATCAATTCCAGACAATATCAACAGTTAAAACAGAATAGTTCACTCGGTTATAAACATTTATCATCTCATTAACACCTTCGCATGCATAACCAATTCTAAATAATATCAACAATTACTAGGCACGTAATATTTCACTCGGTTCCGTATTTGTATGTATCGGTTTAGACATTGTAACGTAGGCTCTCAGCCTTTTTATACATAGCTCTTAGCTATCATTCAGCTCCCAGCTGCTTGGCCGTTTTACAGGTACCCAACCGTTTGCCCACAGGTGACACCAACGTTCTCAGCGCCAACGGAGGTGTTCACAGGCAGCCTGAGTCCCACTCAAGAGCTACCTTGAGTCCCACTCAAGGATTTCATAGCGTCCCACGCTTTATAACCGATGGTAGTGTCCCACACTACGTGCTTCCAGCACAACGCATCCCATGCGCCACACGCGGATTCATCACACAACATAGAATTCATGCACACAACCTTCACTCAGATATACATATTTCACATGCAGTCGGTAATACACATTCTAGAATTCTACGTATTAATTTAACACACACATGCTTCCATGCAATCATCATCATAGCTCTATTAGTAACATATGAGTCCAATGCAACCGATGGTAATCAATATCAAGTTTTTGATAGCATTCTTATCAACTCCAGCACAACATGCACTCGGTATATAGCAGTATCAGATCTTACCCAACACATGCATCTATATGAAGATCAACAAGTTCAAACAAACATCTCAATCAGCACTACACAATATGCAATCGGTATACAGCAGTGTCAAGACTTAATCAACGTATGCATACATATTATCATGAAAGGGTTCCTCAAAACATTTCAGTCAACACAACGTAACATGCAATCGGGTTCTATGGTATCTGAACTCAAACAACGCATGCATCTTCAAGGATGGTAATAACATGCAAACATATCATACTACAGGATACAGAACCATCATTATCAACACTCAAGACCCGTTCGTAACCCATGCATTTAACATATAAGGTACCCCCTACCAACTACGAGACTCCGAGAGACTTTTCTGCTTGAGCGTTGGTTCTCTTCCTCGCTGCTTCACTCAACGCTTCCACTCGTTTAGCCTTTACTTGAATGCTATTGCCCTCCATGAGTGGTGCAGGGCTGTTTCTGTTTCTACTTCAACGCTCGTCTTTTACTCGTGTGAGGGAGCTCTAACTCCACTGCAGCACCGTCACTCGGCTTTCAAAACAGGGAATGGAACAGAGGCAGAGAAGGAGAAGAGAAGAAGAAAGAAGAAGAAACTCACAGGGATTCTGAAGAACGAATGGCACGGAGGCCATCGTCCACTTATACATGCATGAGGGAAAGAATGGTGGGGTGGGAAAACGTGAGGAGCAGTCTGCTCACGTCACCCAGTCCCATCAGCACCCACTAAACCAATTATCCTTTTTAAACAACACGCCTTTTAAGTTAATGGTAATTAATAAGCAAATTCTCCCCTTTTTGGAATTATTATTTTAATGGTTTTATTCACCCGGTACCTTATTAAAATTTGGGATGTTACATAGAACACAAATATCAACAAAAAATGCAATGATGTGAATCTATAGAAATACACATACAAAACTATAAGGTATCCTTGGAAACTTATGGAGAAACCAATATGAAGCATGTGTAAATCAGATGACATGTGAAGGAAATGTAAAGGCATGGTTTGTAGCATAAGTTAAGTGCATATCATGCAAAATCATGTAATTGGATGCCCTAAGAGGATCATACTATGTAATTGAATATAAAATAGGGCCTAAGATGTTAATGACATGATAAGATGCTACTAATTCCTTATGAAAACTTTCATGTAAATTAAGACACACCGAAAATAGGGGTAAATTTTTTTTTGTGATTTATAATATAATTAATTTATAAAAAATATAAGTGGTGAAGTTGTCAGTCAATACCCTGGATCTATGAAGAACCTGTCTTATATATGAAGATATGAGAAGGTAGGTTACGGGAAATAATTAATGGAGAATTCTTAATTGAAAATAGCAGAAGTTTTATTTAAAATTGCTGCTATATAATTGGATGCAAGAGGTTAAGCATCAGAAAGATTAATGTATTCAAAATATGTCCAAAGGGTTCATAAGTTAGTATAGAATAAAGGTTTAATGTAAAGAAAATGAAAAATAATCAAGCAATCCAGTTTGGAGAACCAGGGCATCTCTCGCTCAAGCGAGAACCACACTCGCTTAAGCCAGTCCCAACGGAGCGCTTGGGCGAGATACAAAGCGGGTTGAGCGAAAAGAGAGGGAGGAGTTTCAGGGGTCGTCTCGCTTGAGTGAGCCCCATCTCACTTCAGCGAGGTCCACAGGATTCGCTTGGGCGAGACAAGTGAGTGTAAGCAAAATTCTTCCAGAACTAAACCTACGCTCACTTTCTTGAGCGAGTGCCACCTTCCAAAGGCCATTCGCTCAAGCAAAATTGGTCCAGTGGCAAAATCCCTCACTCTCGCTCGGGCGAGACCCTACTCGCCTGAGCGATTTTTTTCCAGTGGCCAACCCCTGATGCATGGGCAGTCTCGCCTGAGCGAGACCCACTCTCGCCTGAGCGAGACCCACTCTCGCCTGAGCGAGATTTGGCCAGTAACCAAATATCATGCAGGGGGGATTCCCGCTTGAGCGAGAACCAATCTCGCTTGAGCGAGAATACCAGTAGAAATGGAGAAACGTTGGAAATCAAATAACAGAACATGCCAAAACTCATTTCCAGCCAAATTGGTTAAATTCATCATGTCATATTCATCATGTTATGCAATTAAAACTTGTTCCAAACAACATTACCCATAAATTTGTATTCCAACTCATTAATCACATTCTAACTTAGCTTACTACTTTGTATAAACCATAAAATGCAGTTTTTCATGTAAACCATCATTCATTCATAAATTTTAACTGCATCATACTTCCTTTTCCTTTCTCCAACTAAGGTTAAGGTCACCAATGAAAATGAACCATAAACACTAGGGTCTCATTTTCCTACATGACCTCCCAAAAGCATCATCCTACATTCATCATTTATACCAATTCATGGCTATACAAAATGTTCTTTATATCTATATACAATACAAAAGCCTATATAAAAGCCGTAAATTCAAAACATTTGTCGGCCAAGGCATTCTTTACCCAAAGTAGACATCCTTCACACTATTCTTCCACATAAGTGGTCCATGGGCAATCCTACAACACAAGGGCTAAAAAGATATACCACATGGAGAGTGAGTATAATTTCTCAATGATGAAAATCTAATAATCGTGATAATATATATATAAATGTAAGATAAACATCTTTTCCTAAAAAGGGAGTTCAATCAACACAAAATCAACCATTCATCAAATCGTTAAACATATATGTCCATCAAAATTCATAAAGTCACACCGACCAATATCACAATTATAGTTAGTGATCAAAAGAAGTTCCACCTACTCCTCACACAATCTCCTCAACAGGATATCACACTATGCTATGCTTCTATGGCTAATGCATACGCTGGTGTTTAAGGATGTATATGCACAGATTTGATTTCTTTTCATTAGGTGATCACAACCACCATAATCATTCATTTATTCTCATTGGTTTCCCGCCTCGTAAGGGGTACTCCCTCTAGCAGCCTCGCAAGGTGCTTTCTCGTGATCGTAACCACGATCAACAATTTATAATGGTTTCCCACCTCGCAAGGGATACTCCCGCCTCATGATTGTAACCACGGGCACTCAATCTCAATGGTCCCGTAGGGCCTTTCATTTCAAATACCAGGTGATCACAACCACCGGTCTAATAACCACAAGAACTCGCAAGCCCTTTATATTCCAACATCAAGTGATCGCAACCACTTATCAACATTATCATGATATGCATGCCATGCTATGTATGCAAAAATGCTTATACATGCCTCAACCTTATATAGATTATCTCACCCCTCATCTAGGGTATACTCATATTCAATTAAAACATTAATTCCACATAATTAAACATATATATATTCCAATCACAATATTCAAAAATCATTATAGCCAAGGATTTCAAGTATTCATCAAACCACACATGGAACCCATAATATGTCATCATACATTATACCACTCATAACCTCATTAAGGTCTTATTCCACAATTATTCATTATAAGGACCTTAATCAATTTCACATCACATGCATATGTTACTACACCCATCCAAGAAAACATACCACATTACATCAATACATACATTATCATCATACAAGATCTCATGCATTTAGAAAATACGCCTCTCTCCTACCTCAAGAGAAGTAGACTTCCGGGTTTGATGTCCCCACCTCACAATCATTATCAAGTCCTACACCAATCAATTATAAGGCCATATCAATCATCCATTCAAGCATCATTCTTAATAGATACATTACATGGGTATGACTCTTCATCATGTGGGAATTTATTTACAAGCTTCATTCACTTGCCCAATTAGGCTTCAGGAATTCCTTCCCTTAAATCACCATTCATTATTGTCAATACTACAACCCCATTTATTAGGTCACCATATACATTGATTTACCACCAACACCTTGGTGAGTTTTCCATTTATGACTTCTAATCAACATTATAAATCATCATTAAATGCCACTACCTCATCATTTATAACATTTCTCTCATCAATAAATGTTAACCCCATCTATATTACACATTTCACCCAAAATTATAAATTAGGGTTTCATTAACACTTAACGATTTCATAAATGCACTTCAATATTCATGATTCCCCAACTTTATTTTTGTGCATCTCATTTATTGCTCATAAATGTTCATATTTATTTGACCCCACCTTAGGGTTTATATATTTAATGGTTCCTTTCACTACCCACAAGCATTTAATACTCTCCCAAGCCTTAGAAATCCATATTCTAGGGTTCAACTACCATTAAAATGAGGAAGAACTTACCTCAATCAAGAAACAAAACTGGACACCAAGGGAGATGATGGTGTACACGAAAATGGAAGAGAGGAAAGGGGGACTTCAAGCACCCAATGTTCATCCTTGCTTCCTTAAGAACGAAAATGGAGAAGAGGAATAGATATCACCTTTACTTAAGCTCTTGAATGAGAAGAAGTGAAGAAGATGAGTGGGAAAATAAAAGAGAAGAAGAAGAATTGTTTTCCCTTTGGAGATAGAAGCCAACGTGAAATTAATAGTGAAAGAGGTGAGGATTTTTTTTAATTTTAGTCTTTCATTAAAATCTTCCATTTTTAAGCAAACAGGCTCTCTATTCGGGCTCAATACTCATTCTAAAAATTATTCCGAATACACGTTCGGATTCCCAGTAATGTTATCTACAACCCTGACCAACAACATCTCAATCAGAGATACTTGGTCCAATACTCACATTTTATCCGGGTCAGTTTTCTGCTTATCTGGTCCTAATAAATCACTAACAGTCTCCTAAAATCTTAATTAATTTATTTCCAATATTTTGGGACATCAAATAATTCACATTCAATTATTCAATATTTATCTCCTTAAATTAATTCTCTATTTTTGAAATTTGGGGTGTTACAATCCACCCCACCTAAAAGAAATTTCATCCCCGAAATTTGACATATCGAATTCGAATACGTGAGGGTATCGCTTACGGATATCATCCTCGCGTTCCCAGGTAAGTGTCTCCACATTTCCATGCTTCCACGCTACCTTCACTAGAGGTACCATTTTATTCCGTAACCTCTTCATGGAATACTCGATGATACGAATCGAAACGGGAGGAACAGACAAGTCATCCCGCACATCAACATCATCAATAGAGATCACGTGCAAAGGATCATGGACATACTTCCTTAATTGCGATACATGGAACACATTATGTAGGATTGCAAGATGTGGAGGGAGCGCAATCCAATAAGCAACATCTCTAATCCGCTCCAAGATCACATATGGTCTTATGAATTTAGGGCTTAATTTTTTGCTCTTCAAAGCTCTTCCAATGCCCTTGTCATGCGAGACTCGTAAGAACATATGATCGCCAACTTGAAATTCAAGTGGCTTCCTCCTCTTGTCATAATAGCTTTTCTGCCGATCTTGAGCGATCTTTATATTCTCTTGTATCCTTCTAATCTGCTCAGTAGTTTCTTGAACGATCTCCGGCCCTAAGGCCAAGTTCTCACCAACTTCAAGTCAACATAAAGGGGTTCGACACTTCCTCCTATATAATGCCTCATATGGTGCCATGCCAATACTAGAGTGAAAACTGTTATTGTAGGTGAATTCGATTAGAGGCAGATACTTCTCCCATGAACTGTCGTGCTCCAAAACATAAGCACGCAGTAAGTCCTCAAGACTCTGAATAGTCCTCTCGGATTGTCCATCCATCTAAGGATGGTACACCGAGCTTAGCTTTAATTTTGAACCTATCGCTTCATGTAAACTCCCCTAAAATCGGGAAGTAAATCAAGGGTCTCTATCAGAAACAATACTTGATGGCACACCATGCAACCTCACAATTTCCTTGATGTATAACTATGCCAAATCCTGCAAGGAACTCTTCATACTAATCGGTAGAAAATGTGCACTCTTCGTTAAGCGATCCACAATCACCTAGACTCCATCATATCTAGACCTTGTCCTTGGCAGTCCGGACACAAAGTCCATAGCAATTGCATCCCACTTCCAAATGGGGATATCAAGTGGTCTCAAAGTACCCCAAGGTCTCTGATGCTCTACCTTTGCCTTCTGACAAGTAAGGCATGAAGCTACAAAGTTGGAAATGTCGCGTTTCATTCAGGGCCACCAGAAATTCTTTTTTACATCTTGGTACATCTTGGTCGCACCAGGGTGAATGCTAAAAATGCTTTTGTGTGCTTCCTCAAGCACCGCGTGTCTCAAATCTCCAAACGAGGGCACATACACCCGACCTCTACTCGCCATAAGCCATCAATACCCTCCACAAGAAATAGATTTTTCCCATCACCTGGAGATCTCCTCATGTCCTGTAAGTATTCATCGTCTCCTTGTTTCTCCTTTACAAGCTCTAAGAATTCATTGCATATCTTTAACGTAGCAAAACATAACTTATGGGAAGATTGAATTTCGGTCCCAATATTCAAATTCTGAAATTCCTCAATCAGTTCAAATTCTTTGACCATCATGGCCGACACATGCAAGGACTTCTGACTAAGAGCATCGGCAACAACATTAGCTTTTCCCGGATGGTATCTTAATTCAAGATCATAGTCTTTGAGGAATTCCATCCATCTCCTGTTGTGCATATACAATTCTTTCTAATCGAAAAGGTATCTCAAGCTTTTGTGATCACGAAAGACCACAAATCTCGAACGATAGAGATAATGATGCTAAATCTTCAAGGCGAACACAACTGCCGCCAACTCTAAGTCGTGAGTCAGGTAGTTAACCTCATGGGGTCTCAACTAGCGTGAAGCATAAGCTATAACACGTTCCTTCTGCATCAAAACACTTCCAAGTCCATGCTTGGAAGCATCACAGTACACCATAAAGTCTTCTTATAAATCAGGCAATGCTAAGATAGGCGTAGAAGTTAGCCTCATATTTAACTCTTCAAAGCATCTCTCACACTCAACCATCCATACAAAAGGTTGGTTCTTCCTTGTCAAGTTTGTCAAAGGTTTAGCAAGACAAGAAAAACATTTGATAAACCTCTGATAATATCTGGCAAGTCCAAGAAAACTCTAAATTTCAGTAACCGATGTAGGTCTAGGCCACGCCATAACGGCCTCAAACTTAGATGGATCCACCGAAACACCTTCTCTAGATACTACATGTCCAAGAAACTGGACGCTCGATAACTAGAATTCACAGTTAGAGAGCTTAGCATACAATCGGTTCTCTCTAAGAATGTTCAACACAAGCTTCAGATGTTCCTCATGTTCCTCACGGCTCTTGGAATACACCAAGATATCGTCAACGAATACCACAACAAAGCGATCCAGGTATTCAAGGAAGATCCGGTTCATGTAACTCATGAACACCACTGGAGCATTGGTCACTCTGAATGGCATTACAACATATTCATAATGGCCATATCGCGTCCTAAAAGCAGTCTTCGGAATGTCTTTGGTTCTCACCCGAATTTGATGGTAACCAGAACACAAATCAATCTTCAAAAACACCACAGCACCTCTTAATTGATCCAGCAGGTCATCAATACGAGGTAAAGGATGTCTATTCTTTATTGTCATCTTGTTCAACTAATGGTAGTCAATACACAACCGCATCGTTCCATCCTTCTTCTTTACCAGTAAAACATTAAGTTCAGTTAACTCTATAGGAGACATCCTATAGGGAGTGATAGACACCGGTTCCACACCAGGTATGAGATTGATAGTAAATTTAACCTCCCGTGGAGGTGGTAAACTAGGTATCTCCTCGGAAACATATCCAAAAATTTTGACACCACAGGGATACTAAGGGGATCAGGATTATTTGTCCCATCGGCAAGAGATAATAATATGCAAAGTTGAGCTATACCTTACACATCGAATTTCCCCACATTAGAAGAAGGGAAAATGATAGTCCGCTGTTGACAGTCAACCAAAACTTTATTAGAGGAGAGCCAGTCCATACCAAGTATGATCTCCAATCCCTTCATAGGCAAGCAAATGAACGACACAATAAACCTTCTCCCTTCTAGGAGCATGTTAACATTATTACACTAGTTAACCGGTCTGAGACAAGTACCAGTTGGGGTGGTAACCACTAGAGTATTTTTCATTAAACACACCGACAATCTCAATCGCTGAACACAATCCTCGGATATAAAAGAATGAGTCACACCCGAATCATAAATAACATGAACTAAAAGTCCGAGTATTTCACACTTACTTTCAACTAAATTATTTGCTTGTGTTGTTTCCTCCCAGGTCACAGTGAACACCCTTCTGGCATTTGGTTAAAGATTTCCACCATTCCCATTTCTATCATGAGCACCATTGCCATTACCTCGGCCGTTGCCATGCCTTCTGTAACATCCCAGTTTTGAAATTAAATGCTGAATGAAGAATAAACCATTAAGATTTGATTTTAACTAAGAAATAACTGTTAATTGCATTTAACTAATTAGGATCAAGCCATTAAAATATTAAAAATGGTGATGGTCAGGGGATGGGGTGGAGTGCACGTGACTGCTGGGCACGCACTCTCCCATCCCACTCTTCTTTTACTGTGCGCATGCATATATATATATATAAAACGTGAGCCTTGGGGAGGAACGCACTTACTCTTTCTTCAGACTCCCTTCTCCGTCACTTCATTCTCTACTTCCTCCCTTCGTCTCCATCTTTCTCCTTCTTCTATCTTACTCTTCACTCCCGGAGGTCTTGGTTGCAGTACGGGGGAACGGACCACACTTCATCCCAGAATCAGGCGCAGGATACGACAAAGCTAAGGAAGACCGGACGAACCAGGAGAAGGACATCGGACCCAACAACAAGAACGAAAAAGGTTTCTGAGGATTCTTCTAAAGGTAGGGGGCGCTTGCATGTCGAATGCATGGTCTAAGAACGGTACCGGATGAACGTATTGCTGAGTGCGGGTGTGTGTGTGTGCATGTATTTATAATCATTAGAACTGATGCTGTGCATGTGTGCATGTATTCATAATTACTAAAACTGATGCATGATTTGAGATTCTGATAGTGATCTTCGTGGCGATGGTGTAGCCTGTTCGTGGATGATAATGATGGATGATATGCATGGATCTATTTTGTTGTCACTATGAAAAGTATGTATATGCATGTTCTTAATTGGATTGCTCAATGTTGTTAGTCTGACGACCGATTGTAACATGCGCTGGTGTGACTGACTGAATGATTACGAATAGTGGGGGATATCCGTTCTTACTTAATGACTACGGTAAGGTGTTCATGGCGCGATGATGTGTAATAATGAATGTGTTAGTTGCATGAGTAAGAGTGGGGTGACCCATAGAAGGTCAAGAACCCCAAGGGAAACGACTTCCAGTTACCAACCCTGGCTAGATCCCAATAGAGCTTATGGTAGCCGTTGGAGCTAGAGAAGAGAGTCTCGAGACGCCGTGGGGAGGCCGGTGCCACCTGGTAAGAGCTGAGGGACGAGGGGCCAGAAGAAAAGGGGACCGTAACTGAGAGTCTTTACCCGAGTCGGATCCGCAGGCATGCATATAGAAATAAGGCTGATTGTGGTGGTGTATAAATCTATGTATGTATATGTGTGTGATTTGGAATGCATGAATATATATTTGGATGTGGAATAAACTCTGTGTATCATGTGTGCGTCATGAATGTTGTTTGAACTATGTGAACTTGGTTACTTGAGAAAGGTTGAATGATAGCAGGAGCGTTTACTGACGCTGATACCGAGTCTGTGAGTATCATTATACATGTAAAAGCTCACCCCTGCAGTGGTCATTTTCAGTGAATGTTTCTCGTGAGGAGGATCAAAAGCAGAGCTGGAATGCTGGGCGGAGTGCTGATGCATTTGGAAGGTTTAATTAAGGCGTTGTTAGATTAAGCCCGGACTGGCTCATACCGGATGTTAATGTTTTAGGGATGAATAGAACTTTACGGGCAAGGAGAAGTCCGATTTTGTATTGTAAATATTGACATACACTTTTATGTATATATATGGATGTATGGTTTTGGTGTGTGTGATGCTATGTGCTGCCTTGTTTCATAATTGTGCTTTAATGGATACGCAGGGATAGTCTGATTGAGCAGGTTATAGCCAAGTCTGAGTGAACCGAAAATTGTCTTAGGAAAATTTATATCGGATACGTTGGGCGGAGTCGTACCCCGCCCGAAGTGTGGGAGCAATTCGCCAAGTGTGAGGATTTACTTAGTGAACCCTTGTCCATACCCGATGGAGGAAATTACCTTGTAGTTGTGTTAAGAGGCGTTATGTAGATTTCATTTAGGCGGCGTCATACCTCGCCCAAGTAACTAGGACAGCCCGCCCAAGATGAATATACCCCGCCTAGCCAAGTAGGATGATTCTAACTCCGCCTTCCACCGAATGCTACGCGTGTGAATGTATTAACATATTTCCCTTATCTCTTTCCTCCCGTTGAGTGACCAGTGTTACCCGAAGGGAAGCCTCCTTGCGAAATCTCCTCTATCCGCTGCTGCATTACCATACTCCGCCTGGACGGTGTCAGACCCCGTCTGAGCGAATAAACGGTGTTGTGCAATCCGCCCTAGTGTTGGTGCGTTACGATAAACCCATTCAGCCGGCCCCAGTTTTAGTTTCCCTGTAGGTTGCTATGTGCGTGTGAATGCTTTTCGTTCTTCCTTTGCCTGCTTCCTCATATATCGAATAATACGGGACTGTTTTGTGAAAAATTTCCTCATATTTTTTGGAATTTTTAGTTGCAATTAATAAGGTGTTACACCTTCCACCATTATAGCCACCTCGGCCACTATTTTAGCCTCCATTGTTTCCTTTACCACGGCCCCGACCACCATTGTGGCCTCCACGGTTCACATGAGCGGGTGCATTAGTACGGTTGGGAGTATTAGCTTGCACTTGAGTTGGTCTTGTGAGCAAACCGCATGCAGGACGGATATGTCCCACTTTATCACAATTGAAACACACCACATCATCATGGTGTACACACTCACAAATATAGTGTGGACCACCACACCTATAGCATTTTAGCCCATTGGCATTTGCATTGCTCTGGCCAAAAAGTGTTGCCACATCCACCGCCTCTAGCTTGGACATTAGAATGAGCACCCCTCTAAAAACGTCCCCTCCTGAAATTTCCTTGCCTCTTGAAACTGGAAGATTGACCCTTCAAATTAGAGTCAAATTTAGAATGATGAGGTGGAGCATGTTCTTCATAGATGCGACACTTATTCAAAAGTACCGTGAAGCTTCGGATTTCTTGATGACACATCGCCCTTTGAATATCAGGGCGTAGACCATTCTTAAACTTTACACACTTAGAGGCTTCAGTTCCCTCTTGTTTATAAGGAGGGTAGAATTCACAGAGTTCCTCGAATTCGGAAGCATACTCTTCCACGTCATGGTACCTTGCTTGAGTTCCATGAACTCAAGTTTCTTCTTACTTTTATAGCTCTCTGGCACATACTTCCTCATGAGTTCAAGCTTAAAATTTTCGCAAGTCAAGGGAATAACTGCAGCAATCATTTTACTCTTGGTGAGTCTCACCAAGTTTCAGCTTCATCTCTCATCATAAAAACAACATACTCCATTTTCTGGAGCTCAGTGCATTTGAAACTATCAAAGATCCGCTCAACATCTTGGATCCAAACATAGGCTTGTTCAGGTCTAAATCCACCATGAAACTCGGATGGTTTCCGTTTCAAGAACATGTCAAGGCCTTCAGTACCTTGAACAACATACGCAGGTTGCCTTTCCGCTTCTTGCTTATCACAGTTTTGCAACTCAAGAAGATTCGCAAAGTGATTCAGAGCTCTAGCTATAGCGTCATCATGATCTTGACGATGATGAGCCATGAAAATATCTATAACCATAACATTAAATTCAACTAACATCAGTAAACTAGCTTATAGGTCTCTCTATAGTCTCATGCTATAGTAATTCATCATAAATCAAGCTATGGCCCTCTATCATGGAGTCCAGCATCGTCTATCCCACATTAAAGCTCATAAAAAGCACATCATTATATCTTAGTGTCACATGCATTCACATAATCATAAGCACTCATCATTAAGGGAGATTAGTGTGAAGAAATCTTGGCTGGACTTATAGTAATCCCATTTAATCCACAGTCAATCCATACAAAGTCAAGCAGCAATAGTAATCATTCATTAAATACATATCATACTCTAATAATAATAATTAATCACAGCAGTAAAGAGCAAACAATGCTTTGATACCAGGTTGAGACACCCTAAAAATAGGCATAAATTTTATTCTTTTTTTGTGATTTATAATATCATTAATTTATGAAAATCATAAGTGGTGAAGCTCTCAGTCAATACCCTGGATCTATGAAGGACCTATCTCATATATGAAGATATGAGAAGGTAGGTTACGGGAAACAATTAATGGAGAATTCTCAATTGAAAATAGCAGAAGATTCATTTAAAATTCCTGCTATATAATTGGATGCAAGAGGTTAAGCATCATAAAGATTAATGAATTCAAAATATGTCCAAATGGTTTATAAGTTAGTATAGAATAAAGGTTTAATGTAAAGAAAATGAAAAATAATCAAGAAATGCAGTTTGGAGAACCAGGGCATCTCTCGCTCAAGCGAGAACCACACTCGCTTGAGCGAGTCCCAAGGGAGCGCTGGGGCGAGATACAGAGCGTGCTGAGCGAAAAGAGAGGGAGGGTTTCAGGGGTCGTCTCGCTTGAGTGAGCCCCATCTTGCTTGAGCGAGGTCCACAGGATTTGCTTGGGTGAGACAAACGAGCGTAAGCAAAATTCTTCTAGAACCAAACCTACGCTTACTCTCTTGAGTGAGTGCCACCTTCCAAAGGCCATTCGCTCAAGCGAAATTGGTCCAGTGGCAAAATCCCTCACTCTCGCTCGGGCGAGACCCTACTCGCCTGAGCAATTTTCTTCCAGTGGCCAACCCCTGATGCATGGGTAGACTCGCTTGAGCGAGACCCACTCTCACCTGAGCGAGATTTGGCTAGTAACCAAATATCATGCAGGGGGATTCTCGCTTGAGTGAGAACCCATCTCGCTTGAGCGAGAATACCAGTAGAAATACAAAAACGTTAGAAATCAAACAACACAACATGCCAAAACTCATTTCCAGCCAAATTTGTTAAATTCATCATATCATATTCATCATGTTATGCAATTAAAACTTGTTCCAAACAACATTACCCATAAATTTGCATTCCAACTCATTAATCACATTATAACTTAGTTTACTTGTAACATCTTTGATGTTTTAATATCAGAAAATAAATGAGAGATAAATGAAAGTATTATTTCAGGTATAATTATAATAATATGTATAAGAAATTAAGAGGAACATGGAATAGTAAGGAAATTGGCATCAAGACATTGACGCGTAGCGTGGCTGGGACGCGTAGCGTCAAGTGTAATTTAATGAGCTGGCACGTAGCGCCAGCGTCGCGACCTATTTTATAACAGGGTCACACAGAACAGAACCCGCAAGCTTCTTCTTCCTTTTCCTCTCTTCCTCTAAGGCGTTTCAGCTAGGGTTTATGGATTTCTTGTGGTTTTGGGCAATTGGAGGCCAAGGTAAGTGATAGGAACCTTCAATTGCTAACTTCCTCTTTTTTTTCTTCTTCCTCTCATGAAATCTAAATTTGGATATGGTGATTGGGGTTTTGATTCTGAGTTTCAGTGGCTTGTGAAGTTTGGGTAATGAGTTTGGAAGTGTAAGGAAGGCAATATACTAATTAAATTGATGTTTCGGTGACCGTAGGTACCGGAACGAGTGTTAGGCAAGCGATTGACGAAGTGGACATTGAAATGGAAGAGAAACGGTGAACCTAGCGGTTGTAGGACTCCACCTACCCCTTGAGCAAACTGTTGGAGCTCAAAATATAGGTAAGGGGGTGTTCGGGTCATAATTAATTAGAATTGATATGAAAATGGTTGTGGAAAGTTTGGAAATTAAGCAAGAGTTGTTATAAATAGCATAGATTAAATAAATATAATTGTTATAATTATGTGGGTATGTATAAGTAAAATTAGACAGTGAAACGATGAAGAAATATATTGATTACATTGATTATATAAATTGATGATTACTTTGAATGATGAAAGTAAGATATATGTGTGTGATATTTCCACCTTGAAATGTATATGCATATTTGAGTAGGACTAAGATGGTGGAGTTATAGATTATTAGCGAATTAACATATATGTATATATGTGATGATGTTTGGTGGGCTTGACAAGTCGGTCGCCCTGTATGGTGAGCACATGCTAGTTTTTGGTAGTTGCATATGTTATTTGTTGATGATATTCCATGATTATAAGATATGATATGTGATTATGTGGTATGGGATGGCCAACAGTATGTATACCCCTCATTTTCTGGCTCCCGTGGTCTTTGTACCTAGTTGAGCTACCCAGTGGTCAAGTCAGACCCAGTGGTTGAGGTGGAGAGCCAAGTCGGGCTCGGTGAACCAAGTCGGGTTCACAGGATGTCAAGTCGGACTCCCATCTGAAGGCCAATCCTTTAGTATCCGGATACTAGGCGTCAAATTATATGAGAGTCAGTTGTGATATATATATAGATTTGATGACGATTAATGATTGGAAATGAATTATGAATTTGAAAATATGATATGGATTAATGAGTGTATGGTGTTGAATGAACTGTAAAAATTATAACGAGTTTGTGATATTGAATGAGTTAAAGATTAATAATTATATGTATATGTATATGGACATGGATACGTGCAGGGAGCTCAAGAATTCATGTAATGTGAGCTGTAGGTATTAATAAGTTTAATATTTCATTCTATATTAATTATGATATTTCAAACACTCATCCTTGCTGTTGTTTAATTTTAGTGACCAGTGATAGGGAGGATGCTAATGCCGCGGAGGTGCACCAAGTGGAAGATTGATGCCAAGGGACAGGAATGAATGAATGAATGTAATATATATAATGTATAATTATGTGTGTGGTAGACAACGAATCATGTGTGATGAATTCGTTATAATTATGTTTGATGTGATGATTTATGGCACGGAGCCAATGATGTGTGAATGTTGAATGTTATGGGCAGGTGTTGTATTGATGCATGATTGATATGTGTGCTATGTGATTGATGCTAGAACAATATTTGGATTGATTTAGGAAGTCATGCATATTGTTGATTTTATGAATTTAAGGAACTGGGTAGGTGAAATTGAGATCCGACGGGTTTCAGAAATCCCAGAAGGTATCAATAAGTCCATTAGGACATTTTGAATCTGTGTACCATGGCCTTAGGCTTTTGAAACCCATTTAGGGTGTTTAGTGCAATGGTTTTGCACTTAATAAGTTTAAACTGCATTTTGCGCATAACTTGCGCATATGTTAGAATTTTGGCAAACGGACGGTGCCAACAGTTCCGGAATGGGGAGAACACATAGCCTGTGAAGTTTCATGGTAATCGGATCTAAAACGGGCCAATGGGGTAGGTTAAAAGTTGGCTAAATGGTTTAAAGTGTGTAACAGCATCAGGTGCTATTACTGTCATGCCCACGCTACGCGTAAGGCTGACGCGTAGAGTGAGGTGCGCAGCTGAGGGCTGACGCTACGCGTGGGGCTGGCGCGCAGTGTCAGACCCCTGTTTTAAGTTCTTGATTCCTTTCAACTTAATTGAGTTTCTGAAGGTTTGTGATGCTATATAATTATGATTTTGAACATGTTTAGTGAAAATAAATATTATTTTGAATTAAGACCAATTAAATTTAATTAAATGTGAAAAATTTATTATGAATATAATTAAAATAATAGAAATAAATATAAATTGACATAGGACGTCACATTACTACTTTGTATAAACCATAAAATACAGTTTTTCATGTAAACCATCATTCATTCATAAATTTTAACTACATCATACTTCCTTTTCCTTTCTCCAACTAAGGTTAAGGTCACCAATGAAAATGAACCATAAGCACTAGGGTCTCATTTTCCTACATGACCTCCCAAAATCATCATCCCACATTCATCATTTATACCAATTCATGGCTATACAAAATGTTCTTTATATCTATATAAAATACAAAAGCCTATGTAAAACCCTTAAATTCAAAACATTTGTCGGCCAAGGTATTCTTTACCCCAAGTAGACTTCCTTCACCCTATTCTTCCACATAAGTGCTCCATGGGCAATCCTACAACACAAGGGCTAAAAAGATATACCACATGGAGAGTGAGTATAATTTCTCAATGATGAAAAGCTAACAATCGTGATAGTATATATAAATGCAAGGTAAACATCTTTTCCTAAGAACGGAGTTCAATCAACACAAAATCAACCATTCATCAAATCGTTAAACACATATGTCCATCAAAATTCATAAAGTCATACCGACCAATATCACAATTATAGTTAGTGATCAAAAGAAGTTCCACCTACTCCTCACACAATCTCCTCAACAGGATATCACACTATGCCATGCTTCTATGGCTAATGCACATGCTGGTGTTTAAGGATGCATATGCACAGATCCGATTTCTTTTCATCAGGTGATCGTAACCATCATAATCATTCATTCATTCTTATTGGTTTCCCGCCTCGTAAGGGGTACTCCCTCTAGCAGCCTCGCAGGGTGCTTTCTCATGATCGCAACCACGTTCAACAATTTATAATGGTTTCCCGCCTCGCAAGGGGTACTCCCGCCTCATGATCGCAACCACGAGCACTTAATCTCAATGGTCCAGCAGGGCCTTTCATTTCAAATACCAAGTGATCGCAACCACCGGTCCAATAATCACAGGAACTCGTAAGCCCTTTATATTCCAACATCAAGTGATCACAACCACTTATCAACATCATCATGATATGCATGCCATGCTATGTATGCAAAAATGCTCATGCATGCCTTAACCTCATAGATTATCTCACCCTCTCATCTAGGGTACACTCATATTCAATTAAAATGTTAATTCCACATAATCAAATATATATATATATATTCCAATCATAATATTCAAGAATCATTATAGCCAAGAATTTCAAGTATTCATCAAACCACACATGAAACCCATAACATGTCATCATACATTATACCACTCGTAACCTAATTAAGGTCTTATTCCACAATCATTCATTATGAAGACCTTACTCAATTTCACATCACATGCATATGTTACTACACTCATCCAAGAAAACATACCACATTACATCAATACATACATTATCATCATACAAGATCTCATGCATTTAGAAAATACGCCTCTCTCCTACCTCAAGAGAAGTAGACTTCCGGGTTTGATGTCTCCACCTCACAATCATTATCAAGTCCTACACCAATCAATTATAAGGCCACATCAATCATCCATTCAAGCATCATTCTTAATAGATACATTACATGGGCATGACTCTTCATCATGTGGTAATTTATTTACAAGCATCATTCACTTGCCTAATTAGGCTTTGGGAATTCCTTCCCTTAAATCACCATTCATTGTTGCCAATACAACAACCCCATTTTTTAGGTCACCACATATATTAATTTCCCATCAACACCTTGCTGAGTTTTCCATTTATGACTTCTAATCAACATTATAAATCATCATTAAATGTCCCTACCTCATCATTTATAACACTTCTCTCATCAATAAATGTTAATCCTATCTATATTACACATTTTCCCTAAAATTATAAATTAGGGTTTCATTAAAACTCAACCATTTCATAAATGCGCTTCAATAAATTCATCATTCCCCAACTCTATTTTTGTGCATCTCATTTATTGCTCATAAATGTTCATATTTATTTCCACCTTAGGGTTTATATATTTAATGGTTCCTTTCACTACCCATAAGCATTTAATACTCTCCCAAGCCTTAGAAATCCATATTCTACGGTTCAACTACCATTAAAATGAGGAAGAACTTACCTTAATCAAGAAAGAAAATTGGACACCAAGGGAGAGGATGGTGTCCACGAAAATAGAAGAGAGGAAAGGGGGACTTCAAGCACCCAATGTTCCTCCTTGCTTCCTTAAGAACGAAAATGGAGAAGAGGAATGGATATCACCTTTACTTAAGCTCTTGAATGAGAAGAAGTGAAGAAGAGGAGTGGGAAAAAAAAGAGAGAAAGAAGAATTGTTTTCCCTTTGGAGATAGAAGCCAACGTGAAATTAAGAGTGAAAGAGGTGAGGGTTTTGTTTTAATTTTAGTCTTTCATTAAACTCTTCCCTTTTTAAACAAACAGGCTCTCTATTCGGGCTCAATACTCATTCTAAAAATTATTCCAAATACACGTTCAGATTCCTAGTAATGTTATCTACAGCCCTGACCAACAACATCTCAATCAGAGATACTTGGTCCAATACTCACATTTTATCCGGGTCAGTTTTCTGCTTATCTGGTCCTAATAAATCACTAACAGTCTCCTAAAATCTTAATTAATTTATTTCCAATATTTTGGGACATTAAATAATTCACATTCAATTATTCAATATTTATCTCCTTAAATTAATTCTCTATTTTTGAAATTTGGGGTGTTACATAAATGAATGTTATGAAGATGATGAAAATGAATAAATGGTTCTACAAAAGTTCTAAGGAAAATGCTGCTTGTGAAGAAAAAGGTACACATATACAAGTCCTAGAAATAAGTTAAACAAAATAAGGAATGACTCTTGGGAAGGTTAACTCAAATGAGTATAAACACATCCCTACACTATATGAACATATTCAAACTTTAAACATTCTACATGAAACTCTAATATTATTATGAATAATTAATGTTTTATATCTATCCCATAGGTAAGAGAGAAAGTTTTAAAAACTATCATAAAATCCCAAAATTTATTAGTTAAAGCTTTTCCAAAGTCTAGGTAACTTGATGGAAAAGACAAAACATTAGCAGGCCAAGAAGTAAGGGAATAAGTGGTTTTCACAAATGGTTCAAAAGATTTGGTTACATCATCTCTACTTATAAGACTATTTATAAATAATTCAAATTCATGAGATATTTTGGAGGCAAACAAGGAAGAATACCTTATTGAGTCATCAAATGTAATAACTTTTTTACCCTTGTCATCTTTATTATTTTTCCTATGTTTATGTTGAGAATGGAAAAAACCTACTTCTTTATCCCCTTTTAACATCATTTGAAGCTTATCCTCCAAAACCTACTGAGGAGTTAAGGGATGTAATACTATTTTTCTATGCTTATGTTTAAAAGTGAGGGTGTTAGAGAACCCCTCATGGGTGACCTTCCATTTGAACTGCCAAGGTTTACCTAGAAGTATGTGGGTTGCTTCCATAAGAACTACATAACATTGAACCTCATCTTTATAAGATCCTATGTTGAAGGCTATCAAGACTTGCTTATTAACTAACATCTTGCCTCTCTCATTCAACCATTGAAGCTTATATAGTCTAGGGTGATCTATTAGGTTTAAGCCTATTTTATGCACTAGCCTTTGACTAGCAACATTGGCATAACTTCCACTCTCCATAATGAAAGAGCATAATTTTTCATTTATGTAACATCTTGTATAAAAGATGTTCTCTCTTTATGTACTATCATCAACCTTTACATGGCTTCCAAGTGTAACATAATTGGTTAACTAGGACAATCCCTTCCACTAGATTATCCTGGTCAAATGAGAGGTTACAAGTTTTAGAAAAATGTGAAAGTTTTTTATTTGTACAAGCAAACTTGGTGGAACAGATACATCATATACACCACATAATGATATACAACATATGGTCGCAATAGTAACTGTACATACTGAAAGTAAAGGGGCACGTAGGCTTCCATAAAATAAAAATAAAATTAACCTATTCTATTCGTCCTCAATCCAAGAAAGGTCTGGCTGATCCTTGACACAAAGTCTGCTTCCCTTTCCATGATGTATAGTCCGATTCGAAGTTTGGAAAAATATTTAGCATAAGGGTGAGTTTCCACCTCCACAACAATCGGGAAGGTGTCGTATTGACATCTGCCCCACACATCATAAACAATCCAGGATCGAGCCCCTCACTCTCATTGGGGTTCCTAATAAGTTCATTCTAAGTTATCTCACTCCTGTTAGTCTCAACTAACCATCCCCATTTCCCCACCCCCACTTTTAAAATGACTAGTATTCACATAATCACAATCAGATAACAATAAAAATCATAATATAATAATGTAATTCATGAATTTATTCTTTGATCTTGTATTCTTTAGCCAGTATGATGCATGTGGTCCCATCTCCTCCTCATTAATCCCAACACAACACATATCATAGTCCCACCTTATCCCCCTTGTCCACTAGAGCGACTAGAGCTCTCCTTGTCTGTTTCCCAAATCAAAAAAGGTAAGGACTCTCAGTCCTACAATAAATCATAGATCCAACACAGGTTAGATGGGTATTACACAGTTACGGTAACCTTTTCTCTCCAGTCTCGGCACGACTCCTAACCATTGGACGCCCGCTCCAGTATACTCCTAAGACCAACAGTATGGGGTCGGTGAGCTCGTGATTCCTTAGCGTACCCCATCGCTGTTATGCTTTAGGGAGTCATTTTGTTCTCCACCCTTATCCTTCATGTATGATGCATGACTCATGAGTTTCAATAAATCATCTTATTGGTCCTTAGTAGGGTTCCTCTAATGACTCTGTTTCATTTCTAATATCGGTTTCTTTCATTTAATTAAATCGTAATTACTTCTTTTCTTTTCTTTCTCAAAGTTTTTCAAATACCTAATGATCTTACTCGACACTTAGAAATGAAACGAGATCTCACACTTTCTAGAAAACTACGGGGTGCATTGGTGCTACAACGCCCATTAATTATCTCGGATCCAAATTCCACATTTTAGTAATCCAGTCATCTCAAAACCCTCACTAATACCGCCTTTTCCTTATCTTTTTCATTTCTAGTCACTACCTTTTACTTTGCTTATTCATTAATGCATCACACAACATAATTCTTCATATTATACTCACAAGGTAATTCATTCAAACCCTGCCCAACATCCATGATCACAGATTTTATCATGTTACTCAAATGTCCATAACCATAAACTTAATCATGATACATAGACATCCATAATCACAGATTTAATCATGTTACATAGTTAGTTATTTAGCAAGTACCATATTGCATTTAACGCCTATTGCACTAAGGAATTGTCACATATTTAATTGCATTCAATCGACAATCCACAGAGAAATTAAGTACAAAGATTTGCATCTAAATCTTGTATATTAGCTAACACATCGTTATGCCACCATTAATCTAGCCGCTAAACTATATATACACATCCTAACCTAACCTACTGATCTAGGGTATCTTATGGAATGATTTAAATCTTTATGTATCCTTCAATTATATACCTTTCTATTATTCATTTATACCTCATTCTAATTTCCAAGTATCCAAGTTCTACCTAAATATGAAACTTAGATTTATACTAAGTGACTTGCCATTTATGACCTTCTACTAATTAAAGTTGTAACATCCTGCTTTTAATAATAGCTCTATTTTGTAATTTATGAAGCATGGAAGGCTTGTAAGTGTTTATTAATGAATAAAAACACTTTATGAATGGTTTATAATACTCCAAAAATTCCATTTTGGGGTATAATTATAGAAATTACATAGATCTATTTTGATAAGATCCAAATTCCGAGTGAAAGAATGAAGGTAGAGGAGTAAATTGAGTGAGATTGGAAGAAACATTCTGATGCGTTCTGACCTCCAAGGCTAGGACGACCTTAAGGTTCCAAAGGAGAAGAACGGATGACAATAAATGCCACATCACACCGGACAACCGGTGCGGATAGGATTGTCTTTTATGTTGCACACCGGATCAACACTTTACCGAATGAGCTGTAGGACGGATAACTTTGAACCGATATTCAAGACCGGAATTGAGTCCGTCCAAGAAAAGAAGATAATAATGAGTGGAAAGGGTACGGCTTTCCTACAAAGCCAAGTGGAAAGCTTATTAATTGACCACAAGACTGAGTGACGTCTTGTTGGTTGCAGGACGGTGTAATTTTCCGAACTGTTGGCTATTGGAAGTTGTTAGTTGCTTACTGAATAGTTGGATGGTATTTGAATTGTTCCTTATTGGCGGAGTAAAACTTAGGCGGAGTCACGTACCTTGACGGAGTAAAGCTTAGGCGGAGTCACGTACCTTGGCGGAGTAAAGCTTAGGCGGAGTCACGTACCTTGGCGGAGTAATGAGCTTAAACGGGGTCACACGTTTTAACAGAGTAATAAGCATAGACGGGGTCTCATGCCTTGGCGGAGTAATAAGATTAGGCGGAGTCACACGTTTTGACGGAGTAATAAGCCTAGGCGGGGTCTCGTGCCTTGGCTGAGTAATAAGCATTGACGAGGTCAAATGCCTTGGCGGAGTAACGTGAACGTCTTTTTGAGCATGGGCATTTCTTAGGAATTACTTATACACTAAGATGTATCAACACCGCCCTTCATAATCAACACCGCCCTCACACCCTACACCGCCCCATATACTCAATGCCGCCCTCTTCCAAAATCTCCAACAACGAACACCTTTTTAACTCCACTCAGACCACTTCTGATCCGTTCTGATCACCAAAGTTAGGACGACGTCAAGACTTCAAAGAAGAAGATCGGATGCCAACTAATGACACATCACATCGGATGACCGATGTAGGGAGGACAGCTTATGTGAAGCAGACTGGATCAACGTTTTACTGAATGAGCTATGGGACAGCTGACTTCGGCTCAGGTAAGACCGGATGAATTTAGTTCAGATCGGATTATCATTAATGAACACCGGTTGACATCAAGGAAGGTTAACTCAGCTTTCCTTAGAACGGATGTCCACATCGGATGACTTTGGACCGATGTGTAAGACCGGGTGAAATCCGCCCAAAGAAGAAATTGAGGGACTGCTAAGTTCTCCTCAACCGGACTTGGAAGTGGTAGTCCAGTCAGTTTTGAAGTGCAGAAGTAACTTTTGACCTTTCTTTTGTCTTTTAGGCATTTTTTTAATGCATTTGAACCCACTAATTGCTCTAGTACGTAGACGGCCAGAAATGGACAAATGTTACAGCTCATTTCTTATCTGAACTTCCATTATTTCCACAATCAAACACACCTAACAGCCCACTAAATTGCAATCACAGGAAAGTTTGTCTCCCCACTTGCCTTTGCATTATTAAACATACCACTGATTCTGAAACTCCCAATTATTCTTCTCCATCAACACACCTTCGATCTGAACCAGGACAGCCAGGGGACCTCTTTTCCAGTCAGCTAAAAGTCTTCAAACCAAGTAAGAGGGGAGAGGGTTATGAATAACTATGAAATGGGTAGAGCTGTATGCTGTTCTAGGATTCCAGTCTTAATTTCGCATCTTGAGACTCAATTTTGAAACTGAAAACGTATGAATTTGCCTTTGACTTCTTCATGAAAATTGTAGATCTTTTTGTTATGTGAATTTTGATACCTGATTCAACTAATTTGGATATGTATAACAAAAGTTATAGCCAAAATACTACAGCATGTTCGTATGGAAGATTTATCCTTTGTTTTGTGTATATATTAATTTACTGGGAACTGTACATGCATAATCAGCCTTGGATGTCTTTATGAAAGTTGTAAATAATTAAGTTGTGGATTTTTAGAAAGTGGTTTCACATCAAAATAATTTTTGTAACTCAAGTTATGCTCAAATTACTGAAGTATGTGCAAGCTGAAAATTCTGAAATTCTGAAATTTTGAAATCCGAATCTTGTTTTTAAAACTGGGAAGTTTGTGGTAAGAATTAGGGGTTGGTGTCTTCATGAAAATTGTAGATATGTGTGTTAATAATAATTTAAAATTGGTTTCATGTCAAAATCACGTTTGTAACTCCAGATACGTTCTAAATACTAATCTGTGTACATTTTGGAAAAACTTATCTTGAGGCAGTATGGTATTTTATGAATAAGTGGTATTTCTGATTGGAATCCGAAACTGTGTTCTTCATGAAAGTTGTAGATAATTGTATTATTGAGCTATAGAAAGTGGAATCATCTAAAAAGGAGTTGAATTGCCCATGTTATGACTGTTTTGCTAATGTATGTTGCTGTTGGGGATGCTGAAAGTCACTTAAAATGGCTATTTTGAAATAAAATGATATTTTCTCTATGGATAGAAATTATTTATTAAATTATTGAGTGATTATGAATTATTATAAATGTTGTTGAGTATTACACAGTCTGTATATTGTGATGGTGAATAATTATGAATGACATAATTAATATATATGTACATGAATGCCTTGTGGTTATTGACATGTGTGGTTGAAACAGTAAATCCATGATTTTATGAATTATTAAGTGTATTGTGTCCCTTGAGGACTTGTATTATCCAAGAGGTTTTGGAAATGTGGATATCATGGTATGTTAAATGATAAAGAGAATTAAAGGCATTCATGCATCATAAGCATTGGACGCATCATGGAATTTAGGGGTTCCGTGATTGCCTACCCTGGTGGGGGGTTACTCTATGATGAGTTAAGCCCTATTTTGTTGTGTGCCATGGAGTGTAGGGATCCATGACTGTATAAATTCCTACCGATGTGTTGGTCATGGGGCTGTAGGGATCCATGACTGTATAAATTCCTACCGATGTGTTGGTCATGGGGCTGTAGGGATCCATGACTGTATAAATTCCTACCGATGTGTTGGTCATGGGGCTGTAGGGATCCATGACTGTATAAATTCCTACCGATGTGTTGGTCATGGGGCTGTAGGGATCCATGACTGTATTAATTCCTACCGATGTCTCTATGAGATCTTTTACTACAGTATTCCCACCAAACCGAATGGATCCAGCATGACATCATTTGACTAATTGAAGAATTATTAAATGGACTTGTTTGGCATATTCATCATATCATTATGAGTTGTTGATTGTGTTTGTGCAATTTTATCTATTTTATATTTATTCTATATTCTGTCTCACTCTTACATTAATTTTTACAGTGAATGACACGCAGAATGCAGAGTGATGCCATGATGGATGTCTATTTGAATTATTACCTGAGCTTGATTTTATGAGTTGTAATAAGTATAATATGTCGTGTACCATTATTTTCTAAATCGTTTCCGCTACTTAAGTATTTTCTTGAATTTAATTATTCACGACTAGTATGCATGATAATTTTTCCGCTGTTAACAACTGTTACATAAACTCTGAATTAAATTGATGAATTTTAAAATGATCTTTCGAAAAAGCGAAAAATTTATTCGAAATTTTTAATCAACGTTTCGGGGCGTTACAAAAGTAACCTTACCTATTTTGGTAGTGTATCCTTTTTATTCCCTATATTAGTTAGTTGATTTCTAGTATACTCCCTTATTATGATTTCTACCACTACTAACCAATATTGTTCCTTGCTTTCTTCATTCTATATTACCACTAGTTAATATTGTTTCTTTTCCTTCTATATCATTACTAGCTAATATTACTTCTTTACTTACCACAATCTCCATTATTATTCACCAACATTATTATTCCTCTACTTATTTAAGCCTCCGTGTATAATTATAATTTTAAGTGTCCAAATTTCCTATTCCTCAATGGGGCTTAATTCTTTACTAAGTAAGTTATTATTTTTTCTTCTTTAATTAAATTAGTTCTACTATTTAAGTAACTTGCCTCCATTTCCTTTATAGCAAATAATTGTCATCGGTTTCTAATTTATTCACTTTATATTTTATTCTTAGTGATATCCTTTTAGTTATGTATTTACTATTAGTTCATAGTCCCATCAATAACATTCGTTCTAATTCATTATTTATCATGACCTATATTACTTCTAGTTAGGGATGGAAATGGGCCAGACCGTCCGTCGGGGGCCTATGGCCCGGCTCGTTTAAAGCCTACATAGGCCAGGCTTGTCGGGCTAGAAGGCTAGGCTTAGGCTTTTAAGAAGGCCTTTTAAACTAAACAGGCCAGGCCATAGGCTTTCTGAAAAGCCTTTGAAGCCCAACAGGTTGGCCTATTTAATTAAACTAATTGTTAATTAGTTATATATATATAATATTTATACCATAAACTAATATATATATATATATTACATATTTACATTTATATAATATAAATTAATATTACAAGTTTACAATTAAAAAAAAATAGGAGGGAATGGAACACAATTTTTTTTAGGTTGGTTTTAGCATTTTAAAAGTTTCACTATAAACAGGCTTTTTAAACAAGCTTTTAAACAGGCCAGGCCTTCAAACAGGCCATAACAGGCCTTAAAAAAGAGCCTATGACAGGCTAATAGGCCAGGCTCAGGCCTTGAAATTTTGATGTAGGCCAGGCTCAGGCCTTTCAAAGCCCGACCTGGCCTGGCCCATTTCCATCCCTACTTCTAGTCAATATTATCTCTTTACTTATTATAACCTATGTCACCACTAGTCAATATTATCTCTTTACTTATTATGCTCTATATTGATACTAATCAACATTATTTCTTTACTTCTGTTCACTTAGTGTTACTACTACCACTTGACAGGGCCCGCAAGCGCACGGGTTATGTCACGTAATATAAAAGATTATCGTTCTCCACAGGGACTGTGTTCAAAGTACCAGCATATTGAAATTTAAATATCCACACAATTGATTTTTAAGATTTTTATAAAATAAAGCACAAATTAAAGTTGCACAGAATACGAATTAATATAAAAATAAAATTTACTTGACACTTAAAAATCAGAGTTGAGAATATCTTGGGATTTCGGGGGATTAAGACTCTATTTTATGTTAATGAATTTTAACTTTTCATAGATAAGAATCAAATTAAGTTTTCCAAGGCGAATTTTCCAAAAGCTAATTAATATGTTCCTCTCGGAATCCTATTAATGTACCTAACCTATGGAAAGCACTACTTAATCCTCAGAAAGGCCCATTATCATTTTATGAAAATCCCTTTTATTTCCTCAAAAGAATTTTGATTACTTTCACGGTTTTACCGAGGTCACAAAAAGCATCTCAAAAATCTTAGGTTTAGTTCAAAGCTTTCCGGTAAAAATAAATCTCTCGATTCTATTTATTACCTAAACTTACTAATATACCCGTAAGTATACAGTTTTATCATTTAGGTTCTTGTTAGGAATCACTAAAAGCATTAAGCATAATTGAACTAAATGGAAAACAGAAATTTATTTAATTCCAAGTCAAAATAACATTAAAATAAAATATTATCATACCCCCTTTATCCCAAGATAATTAATTTAGCTACTCATGAAATAATTTAAATTCATATAAATAATGGAAAAATAAAACATACAAGACATGGTAAAAATAAAGACTTACGGGTTTCTCCAAAAGCTCAGAATAATTTACCACTGTATTTCCTTGTTGCAATATTCCTTCGTCAATTACAAATTTAAATAACTCACTTTTACAATTCACAACTCTTAAAATAAAATAAAGAAAAAGAAAGTAAAAGAAAAAAATGGGAACGGGACAGAGAAAGAAAATAAGAGAAATAAAACAAAAGAAAAAGAAAAGAAAAGGAGAAGAAAAATGAAGAAGAAAAAGAAAGAAAAGAAAGAAAAGAGAAGCGGAAAAGAAACAAAGAAAAGAGAAAGGAGAAAAGATTTGGAACGAAGCTGATGGTAATTGATGGGAAGAGATGATTGATGCTGGATGCTTGCAACTTCTTCTCCTTTTATAGGCGATGGAAAGGGGGGATCCAGCTAAGAAACGCGTTGTAATTGCAAGTGGGAGGAAACTTTCGGTGCATGTGAGTTCCAGCTGTGCCAATTTACATTATTTTAATATTTCCAATAATTCGGTGCTTGGAATTATTCAGCTGGGCAAATTCCGAGTGGAAAAGTGGGTTGGTTTTCATCTTTTCCACAAAATCCGAGTGAAAGGGTGCCTTCTGTGCTCAAAACCGAGTAAAAAAGGTACTGTTCACACATAAAACCGAGTGAAATCTTCACTCGGTGTTGAGTTGAGGGGTCGGTATTTAAGAAAACCGGTCGGTTTCGCTTGAGCGAGAGTTTCTCGCTTAAGCGTTTGTTGAAGGAAACCGTCTCGCTCAAGCGGATAAAGGTTTGCTCAAGCGAGAGGTTCTCTTTTTCATTGTTTCACTCAGAGAAACCTTGCTCGGATTTGCTTGTGTTGCTCGGAATTGACTGAAGAGGGACTCGGATCTGACTGAAACCATTCACTCGGCTCAGGTTCATGGAGTTCATTCGGAACTGATTGAAGACTCACTCGGTTCAGATTCAATCGGTTCCCAATCATTTTCACTCGGCTGTCTCTGAATTTGGACCACTCGGTTAAAGCTTTGCTTTGGAATTCACTCGGATTTGCTTTGAAATATTTCAGTCGGCCTTCATGCTTTTTACTCAGAATGCCTTTCACTTTTACTCAGGAACTTGCACTTGAAGGGTTGGAATTTGACTGATTGAATTTCTTCTTATGTCTGAGCCTTGCTTTGCTCGGAAATGCATCTTTCTGACCCAACTCACTCGGATGTGCTTTCCTTGGAGACTTCTCACTCGGGCTCAGTGTGAAACTTGAGAGTCTGCCCGAGTGTGATTCATTTTCAGTCGGATTTTTCCTTGTCCGATTAAGACACGACTCGGAAATGCCTTGTTCTCCAAATGAAACCACTCAGATTCTCCTTAGTCAGCATTTATTCATTCAATGGCATTCCTTCTGCTCGAAATCAATTCACTCGGAATCAGCTTTTTGCCCAGAAAAGCACTTGTTCTTTGGTCAGACCTACTTCAGTCAGCATTCTTCACTCGGATTTACTTCAATCAGCAAACTCCCACTCGGAAAATACCTTCGGGTAGCATTTATTAAAGCTCAGTTCCTTTTTCACTCGAAATTGTTGCATTCGGACAGCTTCCAATCGGATTTTCCTAAAACCTAGACTTATTCCTTTTTAGCATTGATCCTTCACTCGAGTCAGCCATTTATCACTCGGAATGGCTTTGACAGGGAACTTTCCACTCGGATTTGGCTCCAACAGTGAAGTATTCCACTCAGCAATGCTCCATTCTGAATCGTTCCACTCGGAAAGGCTCCATTCTGAGTCATTCCAATCGGATTTACCTTCAACAGTGCAGCATTCCACTCAGATTTGGTCCTTTCTCAGTCATCCCACTCGGATTTGGTCATTTTGAGTCGGAATTCAGCATTTCTGAGTCAGATTTTAACATTTTGAGTCGGATTTCAGCATTCTGAGTCAGAATTTAGCATAAAAAGAGAGTTCTTTCTACTTTGGGCTTGTTCTTTTTGTTTCTTTATCATTTTATGGTCGTTTTTCTCTTGTTTTTGACCCTTTATTACCTTAATTCCTACAAAATAACATACCCAAGTAGACTAGAGTGGAAAGAAAGCAAAAATCGCAATAAATAAAGGAAATACAGTGCATAATGATTAAAATCCTAAGCAAACTAGATCTATTTTATTGTGTTATAAAGCACTTATCAAAATACCCCAAACCAAAACATTGTTTGTCCTCAAGCAATCACCATATTCACAAGATAAAATACAGAAAACACTAAACTTAATAAACTAAGGAATCCAAAATAGAGAAACTCATTTATTCAAATGCCAATTTTATTTTTCTTATGTGAATCAATTTTCAATGTCAAGACTTGAGATACTCTTCTCACAATTTTCACTCAAGTGTTTCAAGGTTTGTGTATCTGACACGCTGTCGTTGTCGGGTCAAATAAAAAGTTAAATTAATATAGTATAAGGTGAACAACCTTAGTCGTCTCTCGAGGACCTTAGTTCAATTAGTTACACTCAATTTAGTTATAATAAAGGGGGGGTTTGTGTTGAGCTTGAAAGGAAAATTAAGTGATTATATGATAGTGCAAAAAGTAAATTTATGAGTAGGAATAATCAAATTTAGAAACAACCAACCCAAGGAATTAATAAATCTTTAGTTAACTAATCATTGTTCACAAATATGATTAAATATAATTAATTTCTCAATCTTGAATCATTTGGAATCCCTAAATGATTATATTCTAGAAAATCTTCTAGAATTGAATTAATGAACTAATAAGAATAATCAATCGATATATTCTTATTAATTACTAAAATAACTTTAAGACCATAATTTGATTGAGTTAAGAAACTAAATAGAAATCTCTTATTTAGTAACTTAATCTTTGTTCTCAAATTGATTATTGATTAACCAACCAACATCAGTTTAGATTATAGATTGTTTAATTA
The DNA here is from genome assembly GCA_037962975.1 of Clitoria ternatea. Taxonomy (NCBI): domain Eukaryota; kingdom Viridiplantae; phylum Streptophyta; class Magnoliopsida; order Fabales; family Fabaceae; genus Clitoria; species Clitoria ternatea. Next base: position 183,332,078 of record CM075672.1, read on the forward strand.
TATACCAATCGGTTATACACTTAAATAATCTACCATTATAAGTGCTTGAGAAACAAAGAAAAGTAATTATCTTTAATCAAAATATTAAGAGCAAGAACTCAAAGTTAACATAAAGAAAAATTAAATTCCTTGAGTTGATTTTAAAAGATTAAGCTTCCATGATAATTTTTAACAATGAAAGCTAATATTAAATTTACTAAAACTTTGATTATAAAAGTAAATAACAAATAATAAAATTAACTTACTTGATATTGAGGAAGGGAAATGAAAACCATAACTTGAAGGATGGAATATAGAACAAGGAGATAAAGCAAAAGAAAGAACTAAAACTTAAGAAGCTAAAACAAAGATATAGAATTATAATGGAAACTAAAGCATGTATTTCTTATGTATTTCTTGTGTATCTTCCTTACAACTTCAAGCATCTATTTATAGGCAAGATATGATGATACTATACATTCATTTTCTGATTATTAATGCATTTTTTCAACATTGGTGGGCTTGAAATTACAATAATTCAAAAGAAGATAATGGTAGGTGTTGAAATGCATTCTCCTCTTTATCTTCTCCACCTTGCGAGTCCAATATGACCTTCTAGATGGCCGAATTTTGAAAACCCTTCAACATGAAAGTTGTAGATCTCTGTCTTATTGAGAATTTGGCGCAAGAATGAGGTCATTTGGACACATAGAGCTCCAGATATGTGTATTTTGGTGAACTATGTCAATGCTGGTGGGACATATGAGGGCTGATTGATTCAAGCTCCATTTCTTTATTTTTTCCAGATGTAAAATAACCAAATTTGATCATCATGATGTAGCCCTCTGTCTTAGCTTTCCATGGGCTCCAAGATTAGCCCATTTGGATTAGAAAAGCCCAAGTTATGGCCAAAATAAGGCAAGATACTCAAGATACATACAAAAAACGAAAATTGAAACATATATACATAATACTTCAATTTAACTAAACAACATAAAACTTAATTAAAATACTATTATTAAACATAGTAATTATATAATAAACCCCAAGTGTAAAACTATAATAAGTGTATTAAAATTGATTTATCAGTATCTCTCAAATCATCATAGTCAAAAAACATTACCATAAGCTTGTTAATAAACCAGAAACTCTACAGTTTAGATAGAAAATATGTCAAAGTCTAAAGGTCTTTCAAAGGTTGTAACGTGGCCTTGGGTTGTATTGTTAAGGTAGGAATTTCAAGAAAAATGGAATACAAAAGGGCTTTAACAGTCATGAATGATTCAAATCACCATTATAAATTTAACAGAGCAAATTTTTTTATTTTTTTATTTTTGAACTTTTATGGACTTTTTTAGAATTCATTCAATATCATCCTTTTGATTTTCTTTTTCTTTTTCTTGCTTTTCTTTGCATTCAATACCATATTTTTCTTAAGTCCTTTTTTATTTCTTTGCTCCACTAAATTTCCAACTTTTTCACCATTAAGAGAAGATCAGTCAATGAAAGGTTTCAAGGAAAAATTTTCGCTTTTAGGCTCAAAAGGGGCAACTAGGAGTCAAATTGTGCAAAATTTCTGAGGCTTAAGAATAAGACCTAATTGTGCCTTTATCATTCTAAGACATATAATCAAAAACCATTTTGAATCGGTTGAAAAACAAGTTCTAGAATATTAATGACTATAAGATTCACTCAATCAAGAAAATATGGGTTTCGAAAATTTGTTTGATAAATAACCCATTTTGGCTCAAGTCTAACCATGGAAAGTCTTTTCAAAGAAAATTTTAATCACATAAAGTTCATTTAGACATTGATTTGTCATTTAAACAATCAAATTTTGAAAATTTTACTCAAAATTTTGGGATCCTTAGATACTTTAGCCTTGTGTTCTAAGTAAATTTATCATGCAATCATGGTAAATTACAAGATTACAAACAAGGAAAACACACATGCAAAATAAAATAACAATCACACAACGTAAACAAAATAGTTAAGTTTTCTTACCTACCACCCCAAACCAGAATTTGACATTGTCCTCAATGTTAAAATGGATGATAAAAGGATAAGAAAACTTACCTGTAATAACCCCAAACCAGCATCTGACATAGTTGGGTTTTTTTTAATAGAATAAAAGCTTAAAATAAATAAAACAACAACTTTTTATAGGGTTACCTCCCTATCAGTGCTAAGTTTTAAGTCTTCAGCCAGACTTCTCACTGTTTGGATTTACTCATCAGGAGCATCAAACAAGTCCAAGTCACTTGCTTGTTGTATTGGTTGACCTGTCAGATAGTGCTTTACTCTCTGTCCATTTACCCTAAATGTACCAGATTTCTCGCTCCATAGTTCGACAGCTCCAAAGGGAAAGACTTTTGTCACCTTGAATGGTCCCGACCATCGGGATCTCAGTTTACCTGGAAAAAGCTTCAGTCTGGAATTAAACAGTAAAACCATATCACCTGGATTAAATGTTCTCCGTTGGATGTGACGATCATGCCATTGTTTGGTTTTTTCTTTATAAATTCTGGCATTTTCATATGCATCTAGACGGAGTTCTTCAAGCTCATTTAATTCTAACAATCTTTGTTCACCCGCAGCCTTATGATCAAAGTTAATAGTTTTAACAGCCCAAAAAGATTTATATTCTAGCTCAACAGGTAAATGACAGGGCTTCCCATATACTAGCTTAAAAGGTGTGGTTCCAATGGGAGTTTTGTATGCGGTTCGATACGCCCATAAGGAATCATCTAACTTAATAGACCAATCCTTACGTGATGTATTCACCACTTTTTGAAGAATATTTTTAATTTCCCGATTGGATACCTCAACTTGTCCACTAGTTTGTGGGTGATAAGGTGTAGCAACCTTATGCCTAACTCCATATTTCTTTAGAAGGGTCTGAAAAGTTTTCTCAATAAAATGAGACCCTCCATCACTTATAACACATTTTGGGACCCCAAACCTTAGAAATATTATTTTCTTGAAAAGTTTAATAACAATCTTAGCATCAGAATGGGGTGAAGCAATGGCTTCCACCCATTTTGACACATAGTCAACTGCCACTAATATGAACTGATTTCCAAAAGAAGAGGGAAAGGGACCCATAAAATCAACACCCCATACATCAAACAATTCAACTTCTAAAATGGTATTTAATGGCATTTCTTGTCTCTTACCAATGTTACCTGTTCTTTGGCAAGCATCACAAGTTAGAACATACTTACGTACATCCTTAAAAATATTTGGCCAATAGAACCCAGCTTGCAATATTTTAGCAGCTGTCTTGGAGGTGCTCATGTGCCCTCCACAGGAAAGAGAATGGCAATGATCCAAGATATCATGGACATTATCTTGTGAAACACATCTCCGGATCATACCATCTGTATATTGCTTGAAAAGGAGTGGTTCATCCCAATAATAATGCTTGACATCTGCATAAAACTTTTTCCTTTGCTGAAAGCTAAGATCAGGAGGTAAGATACCACATGCAAGAAAATTTACAAAATCAGCATACCAAGGAACACGTTGGATACTAAGATTCAAGAGTTGTTCATCTGGAAAAGATTCATTGATGGGAATATTATTTGTTTCTTCTTTTTCAGATGTCAACCTAGATAGGTGGTCAGCGACCAAGTTCTCGGTACCCTTCTTGTCCTTAATTTTCAAGTCAAATTCTTGCAATATTAGAATCCACCTAATTAATCTAGGCTTTGCTTCCTTTTTATTCAATAGATACTTAATGGCAGAGTGGTCAGTGTAAACAGTAACATGTGAACCTACCAAATAAGACCTAAATTTATCAAAAGCAAAGACAATAGCTAACAGTTCTTTTTCAGTTGTGGCATAATTTACCTGAGCATTATCTAGTGTCCGGCTGGCATAATGAATTACATGGAGCTTTTTATCCTTTCTTTGCCCCAACACAGCCCCCACTGCGTAATCACTCGCATCGCACATCAGCTCAAATGGGAGTTTCCAATCAGGTGGTTGTACGATGGGGGCAGAGATTAGAGCTTGCTTAATCCTGCAAAAAGCTTCCATACAAGATGAATCAAAATTGAAAGGCACATCCTTACCCAGAAGAGTTGTAAGAGGCTTTGTGATCTTGGAGAAATCTTTAATGAACCTGCGATAAAACCCTGCATGTCCAAGAAAACTCCGAATACCTTTCACATTTGTGGGTGGAGGCAATTTTTCAATTACTTCCACTTTAGCCTTATCAACTTCTATACCTCTCTCAGACACCAGGTGTCCAAGAACTATGCCTTCTCTTACCATAAAATGGCATTTTTCCCAATTTAGAACCAAATTGGTTTCTTCACAACGCTGCAAGACTTGGCACAAATTTGTTAAACAATTATCAAAATCCAAACCATGCACTGAAAAATCATCCATAAAGACTTCCATCACATTTTCAATAAGATCAGAAAAAATTGCTTGCATACACCTTTGAAAAGTCGCAGGTGCATTACATAAACCAAAAGGCATACGTCTATAAGCATAAGTCCTATAAGGGCAAGTGAAGGTAGTCTTTTCTTGATCAGATGGATGAATGGGAATTTGATGAAAACCTGAATACCCATCCAAATAACAGAAATAAGAGTGTTTCGTAAGTCTTTCAAGCATCTGATCAATAAAAGGGAGGGGAAAATGATCTTTTTTCGTGGCGCTATTTAACTTCCTATAATCAATGCACATGCGCCAACCAAAGACAATCCTAGTAGGAATCAAGTTATGTTTATCATTTTCAATCACAGTTATTCCCCCTTTTTTAGGCACCACATGGACCGGACTTACCCATTTACTACTATCAACAGGATATATGACTCCAGCATCAAACAATTTCAAAATTTCCTTTTTAACCACTTCTTGCATTTTAGGATTTAATCTCCTAAGTGGTTCTACTGTGGGCCTACTTTCATCTTCTACAGTAATCCTGTGTATACAAAGAGAAGGGCTAATCCCTTTGATATCATCCATTGTATAACCTATTACCTTTCTATACAACCTAAGTTATTTCAAAAGTTTTTTAGTTTCAGATGGATTCAATTCAGCATTAATAATCACAGGATATGTGGAATTAGGGCCAAGAAACTCATACCTTAAAGAAGCTGGTAAAGGTTTTAATTCCACATTGGGGCTTACCACTTTGTCACACATGACCTCAGTGTCATGTGGGGCCTCAGAGCAATCAGATATTTCTGTCAGCTCAATCATGAAAACAGTTTCAAGTGGGTTATTAGGAAGGGTTGCTTCCTTTACCACTTGTTCGACAAAATCCACAGTACAGCAAACATCATTATAAGGTTTTTCTAAAACATTTTTCAAGTTGAAGTCAACCTTTTGGTCTCCAACAGTTAGAGACAACTTACCATTCTTGACATCGATCACAGCACCTGCAGTTGCTAAAAATGGTCTGCCTAAAATAATAAGAATCAAAGAATCTTCGTCCATTTCAAGCACAACAAAGTCAGCAGGTATAAAAAATTTTCCTATCTTAATAGGAACATCCTCTAAAATTCCTACAGGATATTTTACAGACCTATCAGCCAATTGTAAAGACATCCTAGTAGGTTTTAGTTCACCCAATTCTAACTTTTCAGCAACAGATAATGGCATTAAACTCACACTCGCTCCTAAATCACATAATGCTTTATCTATATTCATGTCACCAATCATGCAAGGAATAGAGAAACTACCTGGATCTTGGAGCTTGGGTGGAAGTTTCTTTTGAATTAGAGCACTGCACTCTTCAGTAAGTGCAACTGTACCATCTTCCTCCAGTCTTCTTTTGTTGGACAAAATGTCCTTCAGGAACTTTGCATATGTGGGCATTTACTGTAAAGCATCTGTAAAAGGAATATTAATATACAATTTTTTTAAAACATCAAGGAACTTACCAAATTGTTTGTCCAACTTTACTTTGGCTAAGCGCTGAGGAAATGGAATGGGAGGTTGATATGGCTTAACCTCCTCCTTCTTTTCTTGTGGTTTCTCTTCTTCAATTATTGGATGAGATAAAGATTCATCGACTTTCTTTTCCTCCTTTGCTGTCTTGTCAACTGGCCCATCGTATTGAGTACCACTCCTAAGAGTGACAGCCATGGTTTGGTTGGATGGTCCAGCCTCTGGTTTTCCAGGAAATGTTCCTGGTGCTCTTTGAGAATAGGAGGCTTGTTGGGCAATTTGATTTTCCAGTATTTTGTTGTGAGTGGCAAGAGAGTCCACTTTTGAAGCCAAGTTTTTTATTGCATCAGAGAATTCATCATTTTGTTTAAGTTGAGTAGCTACAAATGTCTCCATCAAGGATTCTAGCTTTGATTTTTGTGGAATATAGGTTCCTTGTTAAGGTTTGTAGTTACTTTGGAATTGAGGTGGTCTATTTTGGAAGCCAGGTGGACCTTGTGGAGGTCTGTAGTTACCTTGATAATTTCCACCATAGTTTCCAATAGCATCCACCTGATGCATTTCTTGTTCTTGATTAGGAGTCATTGCTAAATGGCAGTTTGTAGCTCCATGTCCTAAAACACGACAAACTTCACAAATAATGTTAGTAGCACCTGTTGACCCTATTTTATCAAGTTTTAATGTTAATGCTTCAACTTTGGCAGAAAGTAAGGAAAGAGTATCAACAGAGTACTTACCTGGTGTTTTAGAAGGTAATCCTCTCTCAGAGTTCCACTGGTGAGTGTTTTGAGCTATTTCCTCAATCAGGTTCTCAGCTTCATCAACATTTTTACTCATGAAGGCTCCTCCAGCTGCAGCATCTAAAGAGATCTTTTGTGTGGAAGTTAGTCCATTATCGAAAATATGGATTGTCAACCACCTTTCTATCCCATGATGAGGACATTCTCTCAGCAACTCCCTATATCTCTCCCAGGCTTCGTACAAGGATTCATCATCTTTTTGTGAAAAATTGATGATTTGTTTTCTCAGCACATCAGTCTTGTTCCTTAGGTACCATTTATTGATAAAAGCACTGGACAATTTTTCCCAAGTTGTGATGGATCCTTCAGGAAGAGAGTATAACCACGCTCTAGCTTTATCTCTTAAGGAGAAAGGGAAAAGTCTTAAGCGAATGGCATCATTGGTAGCTCCGTTCATCTTCAGGGTGTCACAGTATTCAAGAAAGATTTGAAGGTGAAGATTTGGATCTTCGGAGGGTAATCCTCCGAATTGGTTCTGTTGAACCATTGAGAGTTGTGAAGGCTTCAATTCAAAATTATTAGCCTCCACTGTGGGTCTAAGGATGCTAGATCCTCTCCCATTAGTGCTTGGAGCGGCAAAATCTCTTAAGGGTCTGTGTTGGTCTGCAATTTGTTTTTCTTTTTGTTCTTTTTGTTGTTTTTGTTGTTTTCTCAAAGCTCTAAGGGTACGTTCTATCTCAGGGTCAAATCCTAAGTTTAGATCGACACTACGGCTTCGTCGTATAAAAAATAAATGACAAATAAAACAAACAATTACAAAAATAAAACAACAACAGATACACAGAATATAGGACAAAATACAAAATTACAAAGAAAATAAAAATAACAATAAAAATATTAACAAGTATGATCTAATCGAATTTCAATATTGCCGATATTTGAGGGACAACAGTCCCCGGCAACGGCGCCAAAAACTTGACAGGGCCCGCAAGCGCACGGGTTATGTCACGTAATATAAAAGATTATCGTTCTCCACAGGGACTGTGTTCAAAGTACCAGCATATTGAAATTTAATTATCCACACAATTGATTTTTAAGATTTTTATAAAATAAAGCACAAATTAAAGTTGCACATAATACGAATTAATATAAAAATAAAATTTACTTGACACTTAAAAATCAGAGTTGAGAATATCTTGGGATTTCAGGGGATTAAGACTCTATTTTATGTTAATGAATTTTAACTTTTCATAGATAAGAATCAAATTAAGTTTTCCAAGGCAAATTTTCCAAAAGCTAATTAATATGTTCCTCTCAGAATCCTATTAATGTACCTAACCTATGGAAAGCGCTGCTTAATCCTCAGAAAGGCCCATTATCGTTTTATAAAAATCCCTTTTATTTCCTCAAAAGACTTTTGATTACTTTCACGGTTTTACCGAGGTCACAAAAAGCATCTCAAAAATCTTAGGTTTAGTTCAAAGCTTTCCGGTAAAAATAAATCTCTCGATTCTATTTATTACCTAAACTTACTAATATACCCGTAAGTATACAGTTTTATCATTTAGGTTCTTGTTAGGAATCACTAAAAGCATTAAGCATAATTGAACTAAATGGAAAATAGAAATTTATTTAATTCCAAGTCAAAATAACATTAAAATAAAATATTATCATACCCCCTTTATCCCAAGATAATTAATTTAGCTACTCATGAAATAATTTAAATTCATATAAATAATGGTAAAATAAAACATACAAGACATGGTAAAAATAAAGACTTACGGGTTTCTCCAAAAGCTCAGAATAATTTACCACTGTATTTCCTTGTTGCAATATTCCTCCGTCAATTACAAATTTAAATAACTCACTTTTACAATTCACAACTCTTAAAATAAAATAAAGAAAAAGAAAGTAAAAGAAAAAAATGGGAACGGGACAGAGAAAGAAAATAAGAGAAATAAAACAAAAGAAAAAGAAAAGAAAAGGAGAAGAAAAATGAAGAAGAAAAAGAAAGAAAAGAAAGAAAAGAGAAGCGGAAAAGAAACAAAGAAAAGAGAAAGGAGAAAAGATTTGGAACGAAGCTGATGGTAATTGATGGGAAGAGATGATTGATGCTGGATGCTTGCAACTTCTTCTCCTTTTATAGGCGATGGAAAGGGGGGATCCAGCTAAGAAACGCGTTGTAATTGCAAGTAGGAGGAAACTTTCGGTGCATGTGAGTTCCAGCTGTGCCAATTTACATTATTTTAATATTTCCAATAATTCGGTGCTTGGAATTATTCAGCTGGGCAAATTCCGAGTGGAAAAGTAGGTCGGTTTTCATCTTTTCCGCAAAATCCGAGTGAAAGGGTGCCTTCTGTGCTCAAAACCGAGTAAAAAAGGTACTGTTCGCACATAAAACCGAGTGAAATCTTCACTCGGTGTTGAGTTGAGGGGTCGGTATTTAAGAAAACCGGTCGGTTTCGCTTGAGCGAGAGTTTCTCGCTTAAGCGTTTGTTGAAGGAAACCGTCTCGCTCAAGCGGATAAAGGTTTGCTCAAGCGAGAGGTTCTCTTTTTCATTGTTTCACTCAGAGAAACCTTGCTCGGATTTGCTTGTGTTGCTCAGAATTGACTGAAGAGGGACTCGGATCCGACTGAAACCATTCACTCGGCTCAGGTTCATGGAGTTCATTCGGAACTGATTGAAGACTCACTCGGTTCAGATTCAATCGGTTCCCAATCATTTTCACTCGGCTGTCTCTGAATTTGGACCACTCGGTTAAAGCTTTGCTTTGGAATTCACTCGGATTTGCTTTGAAATATTTCAGTCGGCCTTCATGCTTTTTACTCAAAATGCCTTTCACTTTTACTCAGGAACTTGCACTTGAAGGGTTGGAATTTGACTGATTGAATTTCTTCTTATGTCCGAGCCTTGCTTTGCTCGGAAATGCATCTTTCTGACCCAACTCACTCGGATGTGCTTTCCTTGGAGACTTCTCACTCGGGCTCAGTGTGAAACTTGAGAGTCTGCCCGAGTGTGATTCATTTCCGGTCGGATTTTTCCTTGTCCGATTAAGACACGACTCGGAAATGCCTTGTTCTCCGAATGAAACCACTCGGATTCTCCTTAGTCAGTATTTATTCATTCAATGGCATTCCTTCTGCTCAGAATCAATTCACTCGGAATTAGCTTTTTGCCCAGAAAAGCACTTGTTCTTTGGTCAGACCTGCTTCAGTCAGCATTCTTCACTCGGATTTACTTCAATCAGCAAACTCCCACTCAGAAAATACCTTCGGGTAGCATTTATTAAAGCTCAGTTCCTTTTTTCACTCGGAATTGTTGCATTCGAACAGCTTCCAATCGGATTTTCCTAAAACCTAGACTTATTCCTTTTTAGCATTGATCCTTCACTCGAGTCAGCCATTTATCACTCGGAATGGCTTTGACAGGGAACTTTCCACTCGGATTTGGCTCCAACAGTGAAGTATTCCACTCGGTAATGCTCCATTCTGAATCATTCCACTCGGAAAGGCTCCATTCTGAGTCATTCCAATCGGATTTACCTTCAACAGTGCAGCATTCCACTCGGATTTGGTCCTTTCTCAGTCATCCCACTCGGATTTGGTCATTTTGAGTCGGAATTCAGCATTTCTGAGTCGGATTTTAACATTTTGAGTCGGATTTCAGCATTCTGAGTCAGAATTCAGCATAAAAAGAGAGTTCTTTCTACTTTGGGCTTGTTCTTTTTGTTTCTTTATCATTTTATGGTCGTTTTTCTCTTGTTTTTGACCCTTTATTACCTTAATTCCTGCAAAATAACATACCCAAGTAGACTAGAGTGGAAAGAAAGCAAAAATCGTAATAAATAAAGGAAATACAGTGCATAATGATTAAAATACTAAGCAAACTAGATATATTTTATTGTGTTATAAAGCACTTATCACCACTTACGTGCCTTTAATTCTTATAAACTCATGATTTAATCTGTTTTAATTCTCCTTATTAGTATAACTTCCTAACACTATTTTTCATATATCACACTACGATAGCATTCCTTATATTTTTATGTCTTAATTTATTTCTATTGTACCTAGTTTTTCTCTTTTACTAAGAATCATAAAGTTACCCATTTCCTTTCATAAAGATTCCTTTTAGTAGAATTCGTAAGGGCATCTATTTTACTTTAGGGAAAACATGTCCTTTTAATAAAATTATCTATTTTACTCTAAGAAAGACTTCTTTTTCTCTAACACACTAGAAATATTATTTAAATATTTAACTGCTTCTTTTTAAAAATTCCTTTCTTTTCTAGAAAATTCTTATAACACAAAACAATTTTTCTAACTTAATTAAATACATTTAATAACATTCTACTAACTATAGGAAACCATTTTTACTTGACTTTCTAAGTTTTCAAGACTTTTAAATGTAGGATTTAGAGATATTAAGTCGAAATTATTTTCTTAAGTATGAATGACCAATTTATTCATGATATACTAATCGATTCACTCAATTAAACCTAGTGGGACTTACCAGATTAAATCATACAAATTATATAAAGTCTTAAATAAATAAAATTATATACAACCATATCGAATTATTCAACCACACCCATATCGTTTCCTACCGCTTAACCAAATCGCGTAAAAATTTTATTTTATAATCTTTTTCTTTTTAGTGAGTCGGTGCATTTTCTTCTTTTCTTTGAGAGTTACCAGAACGCTTAGTGTATACAAATATAATGCCAAAATCACAGTGAAACCAAGTCACTTATTTCTTAATCTAACTGTCGGATCGCCATGAAACTTAAAATAATGGTTTCTAACTATGCAAGGAATAATATAACAGAAAGGAAACCAACCAAAACGAGGTGGAACTCCCCTTACCTCATGGTTTCCTTACGGTTTGAAAGAGGAAAAAAGAGTGGCTTGCCTAAAAAAAATTTCGATTGTCAAACTTGTTGCCGATCACCGCGGGTCGTCCTTACATTGCTAAAAATATGACATGCAAGAATTTTAGGCACCTAGAGGGTTATGGAAACCTACCAAATAGACAAGATACCGTCAAAATAAAGTGGAAAATTTTACCATTTAACTTTCCGTTTGCCTTTGGGTCTTCCACCGCCTCGACATTGTTTGCCACTGATTGTTCTTTGGGATCTAATAAATCAACATGCAGCAAACCAACCAGAAGGGGGGTCACGGTTTTGAAGCCCAAAATAGAAGAGGGTCAGCACCATAATCTCATGCATATGGATGGAAATTAAGGTGGAATAAAAGAGATAAGAAATTCAAGACCAACTTGAAAACCTTACCTTAGAAGCAAGGATGATGGCTACGGTTTTGAAAAGTGGAGTACGGTGGTTATGGCAGTACATATGATGGTCCTTGATGGTGAAAAATAAAGCAAAATTCTGAGTTTGGGATAAGAGGGGTCGTGGGTCTTGTAAAGAAAAGGAAGAAGAAGTTTGAAACTTGTAAATGATGGCCTTGGTTTATGGAGCCATGAAGGATGATGGAATTATGGTGGTTTTGGGTGGTTTGAGGTGGCTAAGAAAGAGATCTTTGGCTGTTAGAATATAAAGAGGAATTAAAAGGGTGAAAGGTTATGGCTTTCTAATGAGAAAAGAAGGGAGTTAGTGATCATTTGGTGATAGAAAATGAAGTAGAGTAGCACTAGAACTTTAAGGCAATGCATGATGGTATGAGATAATGCAAGGGAGCAACTTTTAGCAAGAGGAGAATATACACTTGATGGAATAATAATGTTATGCCAAAAGAAAACAAAGGAAATATGGGCTGCTTGTTAAACAAGTTGTAGTACTTGTTGAACAAGTTGCTAAAACTTGCTAGGAAAATAGTAGAACTTATTAAACAAGTTTCTAGAACTTGTTAGAAAAGGGAAGCAAGTGATATTCTAGCTAAATAAGAGTGTGGCTAAGTGAGACAAGTGTCCCATGGATGGGAGAAAGCTATTAGATCTTGTTGCATGAAGGAGCTAAGGTGGCACCACTAAGGGTGTCAACTTGTTACGCATTTTCAAAGTGGTTACAGTGCCCATTTTAAAAAACTTAAAACATGAAAGTTTTAGATCTTTCTTCTAGCTTTAAAATGAGCTATGGTATGTAAAAATCTGCCATCAAACGAGAGAGATATGTCTAAAATACGAAAACTACTCTAGGCTGTGACAAAAATGAATTTGAGTACAAAATAAATTTGCTAGGGAAAATGGGTAAGGAATTAGCTTTTGGGCCCTTCATGAAGTGTGTATATCTATTTGATACAGAATCATAGAAAAATAGACGAATTCATTTCAGTATTGTATGAGAGAGATATGAATTTTTTTTAAAATAGTGCAGTGTAGTCGTGAAATTGGAACAGGTCCACAAAGATTGTGAAAACTCTACCGTTTGGGATGGATTCAACCTTCAAGGCTTGCATAGAAAACGTAATAATTTTGTTACAAAGATTTTGACACCAGGTTTAGGCAAATCGAAGGTCATGTGAGAGTTATGAATTTTTGAATGAACCATGGTAGGATAAAACGTCAAATAATGAAATTTTGAGGTGGTCATGCTTAATCCTTAATTTAAGGGGTGATAGAGTGGGAATTGGAGTTCAAAGCTATAAACGGAGGTTATAGATCCTTTCAAAACAAAGAGATTGGGACTAGAATCATTTGATTCTAATATAACACGAGAAAGTTAGGCCCAAAACACTGAAGATACTGAAGCCGGGTTCGAAGGTTAAATTTGGATTAATTGTTTCTTCGAGAAACAAGGTTGATAAGGCCCGACTTAGAACTCGGTCCCTTCAGGAAAAGTTTCTAACTCATTAGAATGAGTCACCGGGGACTGACCATGCTACTGTTGAATATCCTAAAGCATACTCACGATCAAACGCATGGGTACTTGAGGTTCTGATCGGGCCAGTTGGACCGAGTCAGTATGCTCGATTTATCACAAGAAGGTTTTAATAAAACTAGATTCCTCATGGGATTGCTAGTCTCAAGCTGAATTGTCGGTATTGAATCGTTCACTAGGTCCTACAATTCAATACTGAGGAACCCGATAATATTTTATTATTAAATATAATTGAATTGTCAGTATTGAATTGTTTGATGTCAAGATTGAATAGAATGACCCGGATTTCAAAATGAACACGTATTGTAAATTGACCAATTTGAATGACCTAATTAATTTTCAAGATTAAGTGACTAAATTCAATTTCACTAATCGAAATTAGGCATGTACAACAACTTTCAATTGATCAATTGATTTGCAAATTTAAAACGCATACAGCCAAGACTGAATGAAAAAAAAATTGGCATAGTTACGTCAATTGACCAACAAAATTTATTTGAATTGAGAGGTACAGAGATTGGATTGGCAAGAACTGAATAAACGAAAACTCAATTGTATATAGGAATTCAACAATTCAAGGAATAGGCACAACAAATGGACAAAATTTAGGCACGTACCATACTTCAAATTGGAAGAACTGGGTAATGCAATTCTAAGATTAAAGCTGAATGATCAGAATTCCAAGATCAGCGCGAAGCAATTTGACCTATAAGATTTTGAATTGAACGGTACACACTTGCCCAGATGGAATGAAGGAATTTCAGTTGCACTATTTCGTAACTTGCTTACGATCTTTTTGCATAATATGGACCTATAGAATACGTAATGCAATTTTAATGTGCTACAGAATTTGTTTCCACGAAGGCAAAAATTGACGGAAGCACAATTTAAGTTTGGACAAAAAATACTATGCAATGAACAATATGATAAAAAGAATGGTAATTTCCCAACGTGCTAACAAGAAGGAAAAAAATTAAATCTTAGAATTAAAATTTCTACAGAATTGAAAATCTATACAATCCTAATATGAGCACAAAATTAGATCACCTAAGAATGAGATGATCAAACATAAGAAATTGGAGCATGTTCCATTAAAAAGATGTCTATTAATGGCATAAGAATTAAACACATCTATCACAAAATCAATGAAAAACTTAGAAACAAGACAAGCTTTAATTATGCACCATACACCTAGTTTTGGCTCTAGAATTTACTTGCATTTATCATGGCATTTGAACAAGGATAAAGCTGAATTTTCAATGGTGCAAGACTAAGAAACTAGAGTAAAATGATAAATCAAAATTTGAAATTTAAAGAACTCAACACAAAATGTACAAAATCAAAGAAAATCAAAAGAAGAAAGATGGTACCTTAGACATTTGATACCACATGATATAGCTTAATCTTCAATCTTGTAGGCAAAGAGGGATAGATCTAGCTATCTTTCTTCAAATCTTAGATGAAGATTTCCTTAAGACCAAGGAACAAATTTGGAAGCATAGAGGATGGAATGGTGATGGAAGGACGGAATAGATGATTTGGAAGGATGAAAGGGATTTTAGGGACGCCACCTGTGAAGGGTAAGTCCTCCTACTCGCCACTCTAGGGATGAGAGCTTAAAAGAGGCTAAAAGGAAGTATAACCTAAGAATAGGAAGTATACACTCACTTCTCAAAAATGTGTAATTTATTCAAAATTCAAGGTAATGATTATGGTGAGCATGCTGTTATATAGCCCATTAGAGAGTTAGGCTACTACATGGAGTATTGGGCTTTTAACATTTCCCTAGGCCTAATTACTAAAAATAAGAGAAGTATGGCCTAAATACAAGCCTAAAAGTGCCCCAATGACCATATAAGGCCCAAATCCTAACAAAATCATATCTAAAACTATTTATAAAAGAGAAAATAAAGCTTTTTACTCATGTCCTCATCACGGGCACTCTTATAATATGACAAGTAGATTGCATATTGCATGTGGAGTATAAGGAGGGATAATATAGTGATCCCCTAGAGCACATAGTGATGGGTACACTAGAGAACAACGACGTTCCGACCCCGCAGGTGGCCTCAAGAGTATACCTGGGGCGGATTCGCACCCAATACCAAACCGCCCGTGGTAACTCTAGTATACTTTGACTCAAAGCAAGTGTTACTATAACTGTGAAGTGCTCGTTTCGTGGAGATGTGATTGGCCATTATTGATGATAGGGCTACATGTCCTTACCTATTTATGAAAACCAGAACGAGGCGAGCTCCAGTCGCTCTAATTGGGAACAGGGATAAGGCATGATCGATGTGCATAATGGATATTCATATGTGTGAGATTGATGAACGGGAGTTGGGCCCTATTGCATACTGGTATTTAATCAAGATAAATTATAATGAATCTCACACATGCATAGCATGCCATAGTTCTGTGAATAACTCTATTGATTTGTATTGCCTCTGTATACGTCTTAGATTACTTTGTAGTTGTGTTGGTAAGTGTTGTATGAACTCTTTATCTCTATCTAATATATGTACGTTTGTATGATATTTATGGCCACTCTTGCATGTGAATCATATGGGTTGGGAGCTTATACTCACCCCTCTTGTGTTGTGTATTGTTTTCTTTTATTGTGATGATCAGTTGAAGGACAAGGCGAACATGAGCAGGACCTAGATTACCTGCAATAGTGGACATTGGTTCATGGATGTGAAGGACTTGGACTCCCCTTTGACATCGAGGCCATTGTAGGTCCCGATATTTAGTTTTATGTTTTGTTGTTATGTAGTTGTTTTGTTGGGAGCCTGTGAGCCCCGTATCTTTTGAGTACACTACTGTTATGAAGAATTGAACTACATTTATGAAGAATTGAACTACATTATGGTTATGTTGTTTTGAACTATGTGTTGATGATCACCGAACAAAAAACCTCTTGTTTTCTAAATAACTAGTGACACCTTAATTAAGTAGGATATTCCAGTGTGAGAATTTGTCCTAGTTAATCGAGGGTGTCACAAGTACTATGTCCGAGAAATGAAACTTAGCGCTCTTATACTTTATGCTAAGACACCAAATCTTTTGGGTACATTCAAAATTTGGATTGTTGTTCATCATAAATGGTATAAAGTCACATAATCCAAGCACAAACTCATCTGTCACATGATGGTTTGAATCAAGCTGCTTGTACATCTACCACTAATTCATCAGAATCTTCATTCTAACTACAACTATTAAACATGTATGTTTTGTGATTTGGTAGATGCTCATTAATAAACCACTCTCTTTAGTGTTGAAATATGGTAAGATTCTATCCTATTCAATATGATTTTTTAAGCATCCATAACCAACTAACTTGTTTACATGAATTTTGTATTTTGTGGTTCATTAAAATCTAGCAACATTTCGTATTGTTCTCCAAGTACATAAACATGAGTACAAGGTCAAACATCACACCTAGAGACAATACAAGATTCAAGTAACCAAATTTTAATTGAACAACAAATTACAAGTTCCATACATGACAAGTCTAAACGGGTTACATCTAGTAATTACAAATTCATCTCAAACTGTCCAACCAGGAAAATTCAAGATCTAATACAACATAGTTTTTCTCCATGTCGTATGGAATCTTGAATAGAAAACTACTAGTTATATACATGTATTTACATTTACTTATTAACTAATCCTTCCAACTTCATTCACTAAAGTCCAAATGATGAAAACATAATTAAGTTAATAGGACCCCAAATAGGTTCCTATTATTATTGTTGGTTCTAATAAGGCACTACATGATTATTATACCGTATTATATGGGGAAGGGTAGGTAAGTCACCTTTCTTTCCCTAATAATGCAGGTATAACTTTACAGGGCACACTCATAATAAACACCATCGGATAAAAGATGCCTAGTTTGTCTCAACTTAAAACTAAGTTGTCTCTAATGCTAAGTTCAAAAAATTATTGCTTATTTAAATATGCGTTATCTATAATGAGCCTACTAAAATTTCAGTTGAGACAACCTAGGCTTCCCCTATTACACTCAAAAGATTCCACTACAGTTCAGTATATACATACTTATCAATCTATTAATAAAACATATATTCAAAATATTATCAATACAACCTACTAAGTTGTGCTATTAACTAATAAATGAAAATATACATACATTATTTATATGTTATCAACAAACAATACCAGTACCTAATGAGCTCTTCTCTCCACTAACAAATAACAATACATAATGTGAATATTGTATATTACCAACACACAACTAGTCCCTAATGAGCTATGAACTCCACTAACAAACAACAAATCAATAATCACATCATACTATACATAACAAATAATAGAGACATCAGAAACTTATTTGAAAGATAGTAAAAGTAAAGATAATGCAAAATGAATGGGAGACAATGAGTCTGCCCGGCACGAACCAGAAAATGACAAAGTGCAATCAGAACTACAAAGTAAATAAAGAATCACTAAATTGACTATGTAGGACTAAATAGTTTCTAAATTTGGGAGTGTAATGAGGACATCATAAGGGAGGACCCACACACCCTTTTGGATAAAGGATTCGAGGCTTATAAAGGACCCTTAACAAGGTCGAAGTCCAAAAAGGGAAGAGAAGCTATCCACCAAGCCCTAACTTCCTTCATCACATTATTTGATGGACCTAAGCCAAAGGAGAACACTTGGAAGACTTACATGTATTCATCATATAATATTACATATACTTAGGTTTTCTAGTGTTTAGATTTTATTTGGGCCTTACTAGGCCAATTGGTCACTTTAGGGCATGTACACTCATTTTGGGCCATGTATAGGCCATCTCCTTTCCTTTTTATAGTTTTGGGCTTAGGATCCATTAGCCAAGCCCATTTTCCCTCCCTTGTCCAAAATGCTCTAGGCTTATATAAGGGGCTCTCCTTTCGTAAAACTTTCATTTTTGAGATTTAGACACTTTTGAGTGCAAACTTAGTGAGAGATTCTCCTCCTTCTCTCTAGGATTAGAGAGACTTTTGCAAGCTCTTATCCAAGGGGTCTCTCCCTCCCTTGCTGGCGAGTGAAGTTATCTTCCATTCTTTGGAAGTGGCCTCCAACCCATTCATTCCATTTCTTTACCCTTCCTTTCTACCTTTCTCCTACCATTTCCTTCCTTCTTTTCTATCAATTTTCATCCTCATCCTTAGACTTTCTCCATTTTATGTTTTGGTTTCCATTTGAAAAAGAGAAATCCATATTGCTTTAAAGGTTGAAGAAGGAAAAAGACCTAGATCCAACCCCTTCCAAGCAAAGTAGAAGCTTCTCCTACATCATTTGGTATCACTTGAGCCTTGGAGGTTCTTTTCTTACTTCTTCTTCCTTTTTCATTTCAGTTTTATTTCTCTTGGTTGGCTGGTTGTTTATTTTCTTTCATATCATATTCATCTTGTTGCCATGATAAAAGTAGAAAAAGCATAAAAGTTGTGAAGTTCTTTATATGTTATGTCATCTTTTTTTCAAATTTTGCATCTTGAATTTGTAGAGTCTAGTTTTATGATATCATCTACCTTAGTTTGTGTTTAGAATTCTGAGTTTGGCACATTTGTTACTTCGGTTTACTAGCTCCCACATTAGTTGTGTGTAGTTGTTACTTGTTAGAGCCAAATAGGTGTGTTGTTGTGCCTTTTGGAACCTTTTCTTTTGTTCTAGAAATTTTGTTTTGATTCAACTAGTAGAAGTGCAAAAACTGTATGGTTGAGTTACTTTAATCAACTTGTAGTAACTCTAAAAAGGTTCCAATTCTTGTGTGTTAGGAGGCCTCACTTTAAGGCTCTCCAAAGTTAGCTCTTTTTTTTAGGTTCTTAGAAATCTACTTTTAGTTTCTCTTCTAGGTTTATTTTCAATTTTAAGCACATTAGGTATATCTTTTAATTCAGTTTTCATATTGTGTTTGCATAAAAGAAAATTTTCAAAAAAAATCATTAGCCTTCCATTCATTATAGTGGAAGAAGGTTGCATGTTTCCCTAAGCAAAAGAGTGAAAATTAAATTTGTAAACTAGTTTGTTGATTTTGGTTTTGGACTAGATCATTGGTGTTGAGAGTGACAAAATTGTAAAAGGAAAGAAAAGAGAAAAGTAATACAAAATCCAAAAGAAAAAGAAAACCAAAGCCTTACACCTCAAAATTAAGAAGAGGGTATTAAAGGAAAAGACTTGAAGTAGACCTCTTTAGCAAAAAGTTTGAAAAGTGAAACACCAAAGCATTAGTCATTTTTTTTTCAAAATTCCAAAGCCATAAAAGAAGTGATTGCTAGTTAATACATTATATATTTTCAATTAAACCTTCTTGCTTAGTAGTTAAAGCATTAGAAAAAATTTTGTTTTCTGTTTTATAAAAATATTTTATAGATTTATTTCTAAAATATAGTTTCTAATCAAAATGAAGAGTAAAAAAAATGTTTGCTAATATTTATTTTAAAAAAATAGTTCTAAAAATTAGGGAAAAAATAGTTTGATTCAAGCTGTTATGGTATGATAAAAGAGAATAACTATCCATGATAATGCTAGGAGAGAATAACTATCCATTGATTTTAATTCCTACCTACTATAAAGACGTGAATAGTTTGGAAATGGGGCAAAAAAATATGGGGTTATGATCTAGGAAATATGGAACAAGTGCTGTGGTCTAGAATCAAAAGAAAAGTCTTAATTTCAAAAAAAAAGAAAGGTCACAATTATGCCATGAAGTATGACTGGTCTGTGACAAGTTACATAGCATAGTACTCCAAATAAAAACAAAAGGTCTATGAAAATTATACCTATTTCATAATTTTAACTGATACATTGCCGCCTATCTGCTAAACATTATTGCAAAAGCATGAAAATGACCATATATTTTAATTGTTGGATGTGGCTAAGATGCTTTCAGTATAATGAGTACAGTAACAGAAAACATTTAACATAAATTATTCATACAAAACCAAGATATTTATATTGGACAATTCTACTTTCCATGAATCATGGACTATGAATATAGTAAAATATAAAGTGTATGTATAGGATTTATCAAGAAAATGTGTATTCAACTGATCTAATTGTTTGAAATTATTCATACACAATTGAAGGGTGTATGTTACGTGGTTGTTAAGCATGGATTTAGTTTAAGATAGGGTCAAATCTCAATATTTCTTTTGTGGATGTTACTAGCTATTTATGGGCTATTGGTATTGATTTTGGGTGGCTTCCTTGATCCCTTTTGATTTATTGTAATAGGAGGAGTATTTAGTGGAATTAGTGTGGCTGTTTACATTAATTGTTTACATTTTTTTCAGGTTTTCTTATATGAGTTTAACCACTGTGATTTAATTTTCGAGTGGATTCAAGTAATCAAGGGTGTCCAGGCAATAACCTTAGGTGCATAATGGTAGTTTGGAGGGTGGATGCTGTGAATTTGGGTACATGATGTAACATCCCGATTTAATAATTAATTGCCGAATGAAAATAAATTGCTAAGTGGGGAAAATTATTTATTAATAATAATTGGTTTAATTAATTTAAGTTAAGAAAGCAAAGGCTGATTGATTATGGTTAGTTGTCAACAGCTGATTAGTTGTGACTATGTGCGTATGACACATGTGGGGGGGCTGCTACTGTGCACGACTTCCCACCCCACTCTTCCCTTCTCCGTGCATGCATATATGTGCTACTGGGCCACTTTATTTCTTATTTTTCCCTTCAGACTTCTCTTCTTTCTGTTTTTCTTCTTCTCTTCTTCACTTTTCACTCTCCTTCTCTTCTTCTTCTTTCTTCTCTGCTCTCTGTTCCTGTGAGCTCACAACAGTGGTGGCTGAGGAGCGGAGTCCTCCTTCCTTACTCGACGAGCCAGAGAGGGAGAGGGTGTGCATTCCCTCTGCATGCAACCCGTCTCCTTCCACGCTGCTCCTTCCCTGTTCTTTCATTTCCCTTCGTCGACTTCCCTCCTTCTTCTTCTCCTTGCTCGAAGCTGCCTGGGTCTCTGTGGAGATCTGCACTACGAGGAGCTTCAAGATGGTTGGAATGTTCACAGCGTTGTGATGGAGCTACTCCAGGGAGCGAACCGAGAGCTGGGTGTCTCAGAGGCTCGAATGGCCTCCCCCGTCCTTGCATACAGATGCACTGAGAGTGACTCGGTGATCTTCTAGAATAGAGTATCGTGTTGACCGACTGGAAGCTTCAGTCCAGGTAGGGGGATATCTTCTATCTTAAATGCATGGGTTATGAACGGGTTTCGGGTGTCAATGGCTTGTTGATTCTGTGTCTGATCCTGTGTTTTGCTTGCATGATGAGTATATGGTACCTGAATGTGTGACGAGTTGGTGTTGAGTGATGCATGTTTGATTCCGTCTGTGAAATACATGATTAATAGTCTTGAGAATATTGCATGATCATATGAAAAGAATGTGTTGTAGTGCGGTTGATGGTTACCGTGTGGTTTATGTGATGTGCAAGTTACTATGAGCTTGAAATGCTGACTGCATGCGTGAGAATGTGGATTTAGTGAATTTGATAGTGTTCAATACCGACTGCATGTAATGCATGTGTTGTTGAGTGCTGATAATACCTAATGCCGATTGCATGAGATGCATGTATTACTGTGCATATGAACTCTGTGTTGTGTGATGAATCTGCGTGTGGCGCATTGGATGTGTTTGTGCTTGGAGCACGTAGTGTGGGACACTGCCATCGGTTATTTAAAAGCGTTGGACGCTGTGAAATCCTTTTGAGTGGGACTCAAGGTAGCCTTTGAGTGGGACTCGGGCTGCCCGTGAACACCTCCGTTGGCGCTGAAAGCGTTGGTGTCACCTTATGGGCAAACGGTTGGGTACCTGTAAAATGGCCAAGCAGCTTGGAGCTGAATTGATAGCTGAAAGCTATGTATAAAAAGGCTGGGAGCCTACGTTGCAACATCAAAAACCGATTACACACAAATGCGGAACCGAGTGAAATAATCTGTGCATACGTACATGTTGATTGGACTTTGACTATGCATGTGATGATGTTAATGAGATGATGAACGTATATAATTGAGTGAATTACTCTATGTGCATATGCTGTGGATGCTGACTGAAATCTGTTCTATGAATATATATATCAATGTTATTGAATGTTATGTGTGTATAGCCGAGTGATGACTGTTGGATTCTGATCGGGAATTGTTGAATGTGTGCGTTCTGATCCATTGGCATTATAATGTTATTAGTTGTTGTTATGTTAATGATATTGAAATGATATGTATATATGGCCGAGTGAAAACTGGTGGATTCCGATCGGTAAAGGTCTTATGTGTGTCCTGGTTGATTAGTATTGTTCTGACTTAATTTATTGCCATGTATAATTATGTATATATATATTGTTGCATAACTGTGGGATAATCCGAGTCAGTATCTATCATTTAATATTTAAGATGCTCACCCCTGCATCATTTTTCAGTGTGTGCAGGTCGGACTCGGAAATGATGATAGGGCCTCAAGTCCGAGTGTGGTGCACTCTGACTGTTGAGTGCTCGTAATGCGTTTATTATGTTCAGTGGGTGTAGCCTTGGCCGGCTCTCATGTAAAATGACTAAACATATTTATTTATAAAGATTGATTTGATAAGTGTAGACATGGTGTCAATTGTACGGATCTGTAAATAATGGTAAAGGTATAATGTTAAGTTAATGAGTAATCCGAGTATATGGTTACATGTATATAGGTCGGTAGATTGGATTTGTGGCAAATTTATATTTCTGGGAACATATATTCCTACGTATGTGCTTTATGCGGATTTGATGCGTCTTCCGACTAGAATGTGTTGTTAAATGATTCGAGGGCTGCTGATGAGTGAAATAATGTTAAGTTGATGGTTCCAAGTGAGGATTACTGGGTGGCTTTTCCGAGTGAATACGCTGAGTGTTTCCGGGTGAAAAATATAGGTAAACCCGAGTGAGGAAGAGTTCATATTCCCGAGTGAAAACCTTGAGCGATCCTCTCCTGAGAGAGGAGTTAGTGTAGTGGTTTGGAATGGAATGGATCCTAAGTGTAGAATATTTATAATCCGAGTGAATGATGTAAAATCCGAGTTAGTGAGGAGCGATATCCTGAGTGGTTGAGTTTCGAATAAGTCCGAGTGGGAGTTAACTACCTGATTTCCCGAGTGAATGGGGGAATGTATGTCGAATGGTGAATGTGTAATGTGACCCGATTGTGTTAAGGATGGAATACGTCGAGTGATGCTTGATTGGGATATATTCCGAGTGAAAAAGAGTTCTGGATTCCGAGTGGCAGAGTTGGGGGAGTCACTTCCCGAGTGGTTTATACTTGTGACCTATATGAATGAAATGAGGAGCTGTGTGGATTCCTGAGTGAAATATGAGCGTGATGATTTACCGGGTGAAGATATATTCCAAATCCGAGTGAGAAATTACCTTGTACCTGTGTCCGCCCCAGCGAATTAGACTTAGCTCCAGTGAGTGTGCGTGCATGGAAGGCTTCTGGGATGTTCGCTTAAGCGAATGGTACTTCGCCCGAGCGAGTGGGTTGTCTCGCTCAAGCGTCCTGGGTCTCGCTTGAGCAAGTCAGCGTTGTCATGGATTTTGCCCAGGCGCTGATGTGTTTCGCTGAACCGAATGGGTCGGTTCAAGCCTTGTCCCTTCCACTGATTGCTATACGTATGAATGTTCCTTTATTTTTCCCTTGTCTTCCTCTTCCTTTTTCTATGCCGATTGTCCAGTGGCTGTTTTGTGGAAAAATTTTCCCTGTTTTTGGGTTTATTATTTATTAAAATTAAGGTGTTACACATGATGCGTAAGCTCTGGTTGTGGTGCAAAAAGGTGTGGTTGGTTTGGAGGGTGAATGTTGTCATGCTATGTAAATGGTCATGTATGAGTGGTGTGTATACTACTAGTATATAGTACATGTGTAACATCCCGATTTTTAATTAATTACCGAGTGAGGTTAAATTCAGGATTAAGGATTATGATTGGTTTAGTTAATGGTTAATTGGGGTTTAATGGTTAATTAGATTAATTATTGAATAATGATAATAATAATAATGTTGGAATTAACCATGGTGCCCTTGGTGGTGTTATGAGAACTTCGGTTCTCTCCCTCCTCTCTCTCTTCATTCACGTTGAGTGTGATTTGATGGATGATGAAAATGCATTAAATGATGTGGGACCAGAATTAATGGTGTTATGATGGCTGATGGAGAATGAGACCTTTGATGGGAACAGACGCTGGCTGTGTGGTAATAAGGCTTCAGCTCCACGTTTTCTCCTTATTTTCCTTCATTTTCCCTTGGTGGCTATTCAGAGGAGAGAAATGCTCCTCCTTCTCTCTAGAATCCATGAGGCTTTCTGCCTCTTTGCCTCCTCCTTCGTCTTCTCTTCCACTCATGCATGGTGTAGGACCGAGTGGAATATGCTGGGAATCAACGTATTGCTGTGAGGAACAGCATGGAGGAGTGCAACAGCATGGTGCGGTGTGTGGAGGCTGGGTTCAGGATTCCTCCTTTGTCCTCCTGGTTGTGCTTCTTCTTCCTCTCCTTCTTCCTCCATGTGATGGGTTGTATGAGGCTCAGTTTGGGAGCCTTCAGCTGTGTGAGTGCCTCAGTTGTGGATGATGGTCCACTGTTTTTGAGGCTGTGCTGTTGAGAAGAAGAAGGCATGCATGGATGGTGCTGTTCGAATGGAGAACAGCTTTGTACTAAGCCTTGGAGGTTGTTGCTCGAGTAAACAGCATGGATTCTTCCATGGCTGTGAGCAGAGTGGAATTTGGGTGTTGATGGCTTGAGGACTTGAGTGGAAATGGTGGCTGGTTCTCCAAGTTGAGAACGTTGCTGGGATGAGTGGAAGCCATGATGGCTCTTTTCACTGCTGGCATGCCGAGCAGAAGCTGCTGTGGCTGGGCCGAGTGGCCCATGTGACTCCTAGAAGCTTCATCCAGGTAAGGGGGCTTTGCATCTCAAATGCATAGGTTATGGACGGGTTTCTGGGTGAAATGTTTATACTGTGATATGTTATATTTGATGTGTTGCTTGTTGATTTTCAAGTGGTTAGTAGCCCGGATATGCATGACGGATATGCCTAGTTTAATGCTATTGTTTCCGTCCATGATATGCATGAAAATATACTTGATAATGTTTTGATATATGTATGAGATGCATGATGTATGAATTTATGAATGTCGAGTGCATGGTGTAGTCCTCTATTAGTCCCTGTGCGTAATGGTATATTTAAATGTATATGATGCTTGTTGATGCATATGATCATGATGAATGAATGAATGGGGATTGTGATGATAAATGCCGAGTAGGCTTATTATATAAAAGCATGAGAGCTTATGGAAAAGGATACATCCGAGTAATAGAGGACAATCCGAGTGAAATATCATATGTAAAAGCATGGGATGTTTATTGGTGTTAGATTCCGAGTGGAATTATATATATAAAATGGTGTGAGGCTTAGAAATGCTAAGGCTGCATGGATCCCATGAATGTGAGGCTCATGGCATAGTGATTGCCGAGTGAATGGCAATAGTGATTGCCGAGTGGATGTGATGTGGGCCGAGTTATCTGATTCGCTGTGAAAATGCCGAGTGCATAGAGTGTTGGACGCAGATTTCTGAGTGGGCAATCGAATGAATATGAATTGAATTTATATGCATACGTGTTCTTGAGTTATTGTGAAATGAAACACCTTGCGGGGTGCCACAAGGGTATAATCCCGAGTGAAGAGGACGGCGTCCTAATGTTGAATATGATGAAAGACCTTGAGTTGGACTCGGGGCAGTGCCTGGGACACTAAGCGTGAAATGAGAAGCTTGATGAAATGCCGAGTGCATTGGCGTGGGACGCCGAGTGAATGAAACCGTATGCATCCGATTCGCCACTAGAATGCGTTGGACATCTATTACCGATCGGCAATCAGATGATGAGATATGTGAGAATGTGATTAAGTCCTGGAGCTGGGCTCAGGCATACTCCTCGAGCAGGGCTCGGAGTTGAGTGAAATCCGAGTGGATCAGTATACTGGTAGAAGAGTGAGTTGAGCATTATAGCCGAGTGAAATGGGTGAAATCCTGATCGGAAGATGTTTGTGATTGCTTATGTTGAATGGCAGTGTATGTTGAATGATTGATGATATTTATGTATTATTGTAATGCGGATTCCATGATTAATCCGAGCCAATATCTGTCATTTAATATGTAATGCTCACCCCTACACCATTTTTCAGTGTATACAGGCCGGATTGGATGATGTGATGGCCTTAACCCGAGTGTTGGGTATTTATTGATGAGGCTGTGTACATAATGTAATGTACCGAGTGTCTTTAGTTGTTTAAAAGCCTTGGCCGGCTCATAATAATGTTGTATAATGAATATGAAATATATGTACTAGATTCCGAGGGCATGTTAATATATATATACTTCGAGTGAATGGTATTATATGTATTACTGACTGATTGTGTTGATGATGGAAAGTATCAAGATAATAAGTATCCAAGTGTATGCGTATGTATATACATATATATGTTATATTGATAACAAGGTTGTGACTCGGTGGAAGTGTATTGTTGAATTGGTAGTCGGACTTGGAATTAGAGAATAAATTTATATAAGTGATTTATGTTGATTTGATGCTTCATACTGACTCGGAAATGATGTTGTATGAATATTCCTAAGTTAATGAATCCTGAGTGAAATATAAGTGGCTTAGTTGCTTTTCCGAGTGAGTCTTATGTATGTGATCACATATCCGAGTGTGACTCATCTGTGAGTCTCTTTCTGTGTATTGATAGCCCTTATGGATTCTGAGTGGAGAATATGGGTAAACCCCGAGTGGGGAATGATTCGAGTAATCCGAGTGGAAATCCGAGTGATCCTCTTCCGAGAGGAGAGTTGTTGTAATGACTCAGATTGATTATATTCTAAGTGTATGAATTATGAATGTATCCCGAGTAAACATGGGAACCTATTCCGAGTGAATAGGGTAATATGTGTTCTGAGTGTGTAAGTGTGGAATGAGTCCGAGTGAATTACTTGGGTAATTCCTCTGAGTGTTGAGGAGTTTGGATCATTCCGAGTGGAATTGATTTTGTAGGCTATTTCTGAGTAATGAGTGGTTAAGGTATTATCCGAGTGAGAATAGGCATGAATGCCGCGTGTGTGGCCGAATGAGTATTGGTCGGAAATGATACTAGTTACCGAGTGGAATACCACTCTGATGATGAATTGGTTTATGAATGATTGGACCGAGTGATTTATGGCCGAGAGGAAGCCTATATGTATTCTCTGAGTGATAGAGTTCAAATATGCCGAGTGACTCGAGGTTGAATTATACCAAGTGGTGTTTGGTTGGGTAATAACCCGAGTGTGAGGGGTTTGATAGAATCTGAGTGGGATAACCCTCATCTCCCGAGTGGATCATTATGTTGACTCTGTGGATAGAATTGAGAGACTAAGTTATGGGTTGCTGAGTGAGGTAATTGTTGGGGTAGTTCCCGAGTGATTGGAAATCCCATATATCGAGTAGACTAAGTCATTACCGAGTGAATGACTGTCTCGTATACCGAGTGGTGGATTAGCCGAGTGTGGCTTCTCGTTTCAGCGAGTGAGGTCTCGCTCCAGCGAGTATGTTATTTGGGAAGGCTTTTGACTGTGGTTCCGCTTAAGCGCATGTGTGCTCGCCCGAGCGAGTTGGTCGGCCTCGCTCAAGCGGAGTTGGATCTCGCTTGAGCGAGTGCACGCTGTATTGTGGTTCGCTCAGGCGCTGTTGTTCTTCCGCTGTATGCCTTTCTTGGTCGGCTTTTTATTGCCTTTGCCTTCCTTTCTCTTTCTTTATTTATTTGGACCCGGTTCTTCATGGTCTATGGACCTGGCTCTCATATCTTCATATATGAGAGTGGCTTTTTATAGATCCAGGTATTTTCTAAATAAAAATTGGGAAAAATTTCCCTTGTTTTGGGTTTATTTATTTGTTAAAAATAAGGGTGTTACAACATGCATGTTTATAACTTAAAGTTTATGAAGCCTAAATGCTATTCTATTATTAGTAGTAGTAACCGATATCAAACATAAAAAAAATAACTAGAAACTAAAACCTGAATGGAATTTTATTTATAACCGAGACAAAGAACAGAGCATGTACTATAAAATTAACCTTAAGCTATCAAATATCAAATAAAAAATCAACCTTTTTTTATTTTGATCCAAGCTAATTATAATTTTTTAATTTATACTATAAAAACGTGAATAGTTGGGAAACAAAAATTTCTAAAAATATTTTAGATTTAAGCCATGGAATAAGTGAAACTTTCCATAACTTCCCTTGATAAAACAAGTTGCAGAGTATAAAGTCATTGCAGCACCCATACAAAATAAAAAATCAGACAAGCACAATTGGTGAATCAAGCCTATATTATGAAGTTGGCATGGAATATGTCTACAGATAAAAAAAGTTAGGTATTGAAATTCCAGCATTTCTTGGAGCTGTTCTAAGGGAGGAGGAACAAATGTTCCAAAAATAATTATGGTCCAATGGGTGGTCAATTACAATTCGAATTACACAATTAGGTGGAAACATTATTTTACAATAAATAATTCCAACTTGTCTATGAAAAGGGACATTCCAGTCACTAAAGTTTAGCATTATATATGTAATCCTCAAGCACGCAACATAATTAGATTACAATTCCTTTTCAGTCAAAATTCATGAGTCAAAATTCCTTTTCAGTCTAAACTTAGTATATATACCTTTCACGAGTCAAAATTCCAGTATTCCACTTAACTATTTCAATGATAACTCAACTTTACATTGATTATAAATTAGAGTTGGATACTCACGCATAACAACGAACATGTAAAATACAACAATACACCCATAGAACCTTATGTAGTGTAGGAACCCAAACCACAACAGCAAGCACCCAAAATAGAACACCCAAAATAGATTTTTCATTAAAAACCCATGGAGATGCAACTAAATATGCTACAAGTATGTCAGAGAGGTTACCTTTGGGATGAGAAGAAGAAATAGTGATGTTGTTGTAGAGAGAACTAGTGAACGCTTGGGGGAGGAGAGCCAATGAACCCTTGCAGAGATGAGAAATCGCTTGTTACGAATGAGAAGAACAAATGAACCAGTGAGGAATTGTGAAAGAGGGATTAGGGATTGTGAAAAAAATATGGGAGAGGGATTGTGAAAAAAAGGAAAAATTAAACGTGAGTCAGGGAAGAGTCTAAAGGTTCTCAAAAAACTGGAGGGAGTTATTAGCTTTTGCCTAAATTGCATTTAGTTAACAATTTTTTTTATTTTTTAAAACATATTAAAATATATAATATATTTAAAGAAACGGTTTTATAATAAAGTGTTTAATATTATTTTTGAAACTTTTTCAAAACTGTTGTCTTATTATAAAGAAACGGTTTCTAATTGTTGCTAATTTTTATATTTCTGCAACGGTTATTAAATGTAGTCATATGCTTATAGCAACGGTTTTTTATTGTTACCTTTAAAAAATTTAAATTTTAAATACCTATAGCAATACAATAAAAAACTGTTTCCTATTGCACACTAAGAGAACGGTTTTTTACCCGTTTCTGAGAATGGTGTTGTCGTTGCCTTGAAACGTTGTAGTGTGCAAATCTAAAGTTCTCTAGGTTTAGTTGTTACCTTAGCCTTTGATTGTTGCATTTTATTTTGTTGATTGTCTTGTTTTGTCTCATCATCAATTTCAAAATTTCAAGTAGTGTAGCTTTATTCATTTAAGCTTTTCTTGTTTTAGTCTTGTCATAATCAAAAATCCAAAAACACTCCATTAGAGTAGCTTCTTCAAATTTACCATTTTTAGTTTGTCTTGATTCAATTCTTGATTTTTGTCTTTTGAGTTATCTTCTTTTCACATTCAAGATACTTTTACTCAATACCAAGGAGGGTAGCATCTTGAGACACTTGAGATTGGTGTGGAAATTGCCTTAGTCTCTTGACTCCTAAGAGAAGGGATACGCTTAAGGGGTTTTAATTTTTTTTGTGTTAGTTTTCTAAACTAAATTTTGTTTGGAGTTCTTTGTTTGTGTTGTTTGCTAGGTAAGGTAGAGCTTCTACATTCCAAGTGAAGACCTTGAAGACCATTGTAAAGGAAGCAAAAGCCTTGTATTAATTAGAAGCTTAGGAAAATTTTCAATTCTTAGAATTTGTAGTAGGAATTTGGTCTTGTATTTTGGACACCAATTGGACTTTGGACTCTATTAACTTTCAATTTCTTTTTAGTAATTTTGAAAATAGCTAGAAGCATTTGCATTTGTTTGTTATGTTGTTAGTTGTTAGTTGGTTAATTAGTTAATTGGTTACAACTAGAAGTAGTTAGTTAGTTGTTGGTCTTAACTAATTTGGTTAGTTAGTTATTGGTTGGAACTAACTTTAGTTAGCCTAACTAATATCAACCGAATTCTAGTTGACATAACTAAACCCCATAACCGAATTTAGTTAGTAGTTAAAGTGGTTTGACTTAGTTACAACCATAATGACTAATTAACTAATTTTAGTTAGGGTTTGTTAGAGTTAGTTAGTTTGTTGAATTAATTGTTGTTAGATAATAGCTTCCCAACCGAATTTGTGAACCTTGTCTAGGGTTATTTACTTGGTTAGTTACGACCTAGGATTCACATAAAGAACATAAGCAAAGACAACCTAGGACTTGCATAACTAATCATAGTAATACAACCTAGGATCTAACCTAGTACAAGACAACTTAGGTTCTTGTTCCCTTAGGTAGAAACCTAGTACTTAATTCTTAGGATTCTTATTTGAATTCTTGTTCTTGTCTTACATAAGCATCCTCGACTAGTTTGTTTACAACTTTTGTTTGCCTTGTCTTGTTTTCTTTGACAACCTTAAACCATGTCTTCTAGTGATAGGGAAAACAAATCTTTTCTGCATAACATAATGGATAGCCTAAATAACATCAACACTAGGTTAACTAACCTATAACATAGAGATGAGAACCCTAGAACTAGACATAGAAATCAAAGAAATCAAAGGCATGAGAATAGTGATAGTGAGGATGACCATAGGTCTAGAAGACACCATCATAATACTAAAAGGGAAGACCTAAGGTTAAAAGAAGTAAAATTTGAAATCCCCCATTTAATGGTAAAAGTGATGTTGAAGCTTATCTAGAATGGGAGATGAGAGTTGAATAATTGTTTAATTCTCATCAAATTAAAGAAGAAAAGAAAGTTAGGATAACCACTCTCTCATTCCAAAACTATGCCTTAGTATGGTGGACTCAAATGTGTAAAGAGAGAAAGAAAGATAACTTTCCACCAATAGATGATTGGTTAAACTTTCCACCAATAGATGATTGGCAAGGAGATTTACTCAATCTCTGTTTTGGAAATGGCATACTCTGTTTTTTCGAAAGCTCCTAAAACTTGAGTTTACTCTTTCCTTTCTTATTCAAAGAAACTCTAGCCATCTTCTCGCTTGATTGTGTCTCCTTCTGGTGAGGTTCACCTTCTCTGTGCAGCAACACCTTCTTCGGTGAGCACACATTTTCCAGTCCCTGTTTTTGCCATCACTTACTCTGTTTTTTTGAAAACTCTCCAAAACTAAGTTTTCTTCTTTTCTTTCTCACTTAAAGACTCTAGCCACCTCTTCCACGACTGTGTTTTCCTCCGACGAGGTTCACCTTATCCGGCGACTATCTCTTCTATTGTCTGTGTTTTCGTTGTTTTGTTTTGAGCTTTTAGGTTTGATAATGAATGGAACTTCTTAAGTTTTTATTTTGATATAATATAGCCTGGCCTATGACTTTTAAGTAGTTATTATGTGTAACATAGTATATTTAACTGAATTTTTTTCAATTATTTTAATCTGATATTTGCCCGATACACTATCCGCTATATAGAATATCGGTTTTTTGGCTGTCCGCTATGGACTGCTATATGAAATTGATAACACTGAGTATTGCAATTAAAATAATTAGATGTTTTTTCCTTCCAAGTCTTTGGCTTTTGTTGTATGTGCATAAAAAGATGAATCAAAACCCCAAAACCCATTTTAATAACTTGCCCCTACAGGAAATTTAGGACAAGTTTTAGCACCCCATTAGAGAACAGGATAGATTGAAAGAATGGTAGCTGATATGAGACAACCTTTGAAGTTAACAACAAATCTTAAATTGAATAGAGGACATTGTGTGGTTCAAGTGTTTTAATATGCTAAGTGTCAAAGGGAAATATGATTCCTTTGAATGGACTCTGTTTTTTCCTTCAGTTTGAAAGCCAACCTCTAAATTAATATTTAAAGTTGTATATGATTTGATGAATTTAGTCATTTAAATTTTAAAAATTAGTCTCTAACTTTGTCAAAATTAGTCTCTATCTTTATAAAATAATGATTTTGGCACACATTAGTTTTTCCTTGCTAATTGTTCTTAACATTGAAAATATATGCTAATTGGCTTGAAGGTGTACTAAACATATATTTTCAACAAATTGAATTAATGAAAAACAAATTCTGTTTGATTCAACAAAAATCTAACTTTATCAAATAATATGTAAAATTATTATTAACTATTAACTTTTATGTATTTATTTTTATAACTTATAACCAAAAAAGGACGTTATAAAGAAATTGTTTGTCATAGACCCATATGAAATATGTTAACAATATATTTTTACCAGGCTTTGGTTAAGCATATAAAACACCTTGACCTAACATTCATAAGCAATAACTCTATTATATAATAAAAGGTAAAAGTTTGAATATTTTATTTTAAAATATAAAAAAATTGATATATTAAATGAAGAATTCTTTTCATACCTTTAATTTATTATAAGAATAGAAGTACGACACGCTGTAAGTCAATATTTGAATCATTAAACATTCAATCATTTAGAGTATTTTTAGTTAATTAAATATTGATATCACCAGTCAGGTTCTAATAATATAACTACAATGCATCAGGTGTTCTCAAACAATTATGATAACCACAAACCAGTACTTTAATAGTTCAATTAAATCAAAACAGTTAAAGCACTATAAAAAGAATCAAAACAGTTAAAGCACTATAGAAATAAAGCTAAAAAATAAACTAAAACTGAAACCTCGTCAGACACTATAAATCCAAAAATTAGAGATTAAAAATAAACTAAATTAGAGCTTAAAGGATATACAAAGCCAACTCAAATCAATGCAATCAGATATTAGAGACAAGAAAACCAAAAAAATCAGCCCTATCCCTATGGATGATGATGTGTCTAAGGCAATGGCTTCTCTCCATGAGGTAAAAGGTTCAGAAACTAAAACTGCAATCTAGGTCTAAAAGGTTTGGAAACTAAAATTGTAATCTAGTTATAAAGGATTCAGAAATAGAAACCTTAATGTTGAGATTTTCCTAGATCTGAGTGTAGAACTTAGTTCCTTTATTGTTGATTCATGATGCTCTCCTAGACTTTTTTTTGAGCATGGATAGCGTAAAACTTGCTTATGCAATCTTGGTTCAGAAAGTTGAACTTATTCTGATTTTGATCAGCTTCAGAGACAATTATTGAGTGCCTTTAACTTAGCTTATCGGACAGTACTCACAGTAGCCAGAGGAAAAGGAGCAGCCTAGATTCTCCTCAAGATCATGGTAAGGAAGCTTAAAAACTGGTCATTTTATTCTTCACCGTCAATCATGATAACTAATCATATTATTAACTTATAGGCACTTTATGAATAGGACAACTGGCCTATATTTTAGAATTATTTTATACCTAAAATAAAAATCAAATCCTAATACTTAGTCAAGAAATGATGAAATTATTTCACTCAAATACAACATAAGTTATTTATAAGCTAACGTGTAAATTACCTTTTGCTTTCTCTCTCGTATATGATTAATGCAATCAACTGCATGATTGGTGAAATCTTAAAACAGTTAGTTTTTGTGTTTAAAAAAGTCCGTACCATACACAACTAAAATTAAATTTGGTAAGACGATAAAATTATGAATCGATTGGTTAAAATTAAATAACTGATCCATCTATTGTTGAATAAAATAATAGGTACAATAAAATAATAGGAACACTTTTGGTGATTTTGCACACCTACTTAGACAGGACTAAATTTGGAGCACCCCAACTGCCGAACCCTCTTCTTACTAGTCCTATTGGTGAATGTGACTAACAATGGTCACAATGAGTCTTTGGCTTAGAGGAAAAGGTTAAAAAAACTACAAGGAAATAAATAAAGCTAGGAAAAGTAAAAGATGAGACAAGTATTTTACTGGCCAAAATGATAGGAGAGGAAAGTCATTTCAACTTCCAAGTCCATCATAAAATCCAAAATGAAGCTGTGTAATTCTTTAAGTCTTGAACCTTTTATAAAGCCCTCAACATGGAAGGATGATTATAATAAGAAAACAAAAGTTAACATTTAAAATGTACAACATTAATTAGGAGTTGTTATAAATATCTAACATTTGTTATTTGATTATTATCGAAACCAAAAAAGTACACTATATTATGGCAACAACTCTCAGCTTAAGGCCAATGCTAAGTAGGAAGTAGCTGTTTTACTAAATGACTTATGTCGAGCACAATTCTAGCTATGATTGATACATATAATAAAGTTTTAGACAACCACTTCTATATTAGTATACCTCAAATTAAGCTCATAGAAACTACTAGATTCAAATGATGAATAACAAAATTTCCATGATGAATAACAAAATTTCTACAATGACAACAAGCAACATACACATTCAACACAATGACAACAGGCAAGCCAATACAATCAAACCAAGAAAAATAAAGGAAACTATAATGTCCATTACCTACGGTGGCGCACGACGGAGCCGATGGAGAAAACAAATGAAAGCCATACACCGTGCCTTATAGATGACATCCTCTACAAAGATGAGATAGAAGACCAAAAACTGAGAAAGTGAAGTAGTCGTCCGATAAGAGGGTCGCTGGAGAAGAGGGAAAAACTTGTCGAGAGAGGGGAACTTAGGGAGGCACACACAGAGAAGAAGAAATAGAAGCGGCGACGGGCAGAGACGGAGGGAGTTAAAGAGGAGGGGGATACGAAGGGAGTCAGAGTAGGGAGGGATACAGAGGGAGGGAGGGAGAGACAGGGAGGAAGGGAAGTTTGTTTTAGGGAAAATGATTGGCTAAAAGGGGCTGTCTGAAATAGATTTAAGACTTAGCGATGGAGCAAACCTGTCGCTCTGAAGGTCACTAAAAGGCCACCTGGTAGGAGATAAAGTGACGAAATATGGCACATGGTCGCTAATATTTTTAGAAAATTAATGATATAGCGACGGATGACAACGTATATCGCTAATATACTAACACTAGTGATGACTACATCCGTCGCTCAATTTAGAAATCCCTCCACAATTTTGAAACTCTCCAGGAACCTTAGTGACAGTAAAACTCCGTCGCTGAAGTATCCAAACATAGCGACAACACTACCCAACCGTCGCTACCTTGTGGTTATAGCGACGGTATGTGGACGTTGCTGACGTATCTGAAGACATAGCAACTGTACGATCCTCATCGCTATTAGTTGGTGACATAAATACATTGGAGGGAAACCAAAAAAGTGGAGGGAAATAACTGTAGCGACCGAAGCCGCAACAGGGTATGCGGTAGCAACAAAATTAGTGACGGTTCTTTGCCAATTTTAGCGACGGGAATTGTGGTCGCTGATGTGGTCACTATTTCTTAGAGAGTAAGATTCTCTACTTATTTTGTTCTTTTACTCAAAGGTATAATTCAAAGGTTAGATATACATTTAAGAGAAAAATAAGGACAAAAATATTTTTTCTAATGATTTTTCAAGGTATTGACTTACAGCGAACGATTTAAATTGGTTTCGACTTCTAAAATTTTTTATAAAGCCTTGGGTAAAACATTTTATCATTACAAAATATTTTCCCTAGTCCTATATTGGAAATAAAATAAATTATTTTTTTCTAAATTAAGGAAATAAAGTAGTTAGTTTTTACCGTTTATCAAAACTTCGTTCTTGTCGTACAAACGAATTAGATTGATTTTACTTTCTAAAATTTTTCATAAATCCTTAGATAAAATATATTATTATGATAAGGTAATTCTCCTAGATTTATATTGAAGATAAAAGAATCCTTTCTTTTCTAAGGTAAAGATACAAAGTAGTAAAATCTCATTTCTTTGTCAAAACATTATTTTTGTCGTATTTTACCTAGAAATTTTTGATTTGAGTGATTCCAAAGCCAAAAATGTTTAACTTTAAAAATACCAATTAAATACAGTAAATTTAAAAATGAAATCTGTCCAGAAAACAGTCCTTACATGAAAAGTTACTAATTGCCAAAATTTGTCGTTCTAACGTTCGTAAAAAGGCGTTATAAGGACAAATCACGCGTCAAAATTTCTCCCAACCAATTTTCTTCATTGGATATTTTTCTTATGCTCAAAATTCACTTATAATACCATAAAATATTCCTCCAAAACAGTTTTATCAATTTCCTCCGTTTGCCCACAACAATGTGTTCTATACCGTTTCCAACGTTTTGTTCGCGCCTAAACTCAGGTCCCATTTAATTCTTTTATCATTTACCACATTCATAACATTTTTATAATCACAAATAATATTCAAATACATCAAAGTACAACAGCACCAAGTATTCACAAATATTTACCAAGAAATATTTTTTAAAACTCTTGTAATT
Source organism: Clitoria ternatea (assembly GCA_037962975.1). Lineage (NCBI taxonomy): Eukaryota > Viridiplantae > Streptophyta > Magnoliopsida > Fabales > Fabaceae > Clitoria > Clitoria ternatea. Next base: position 183,369,242 of record CM075672.1, read on the forward strand.
TACTTTCTTAATGTCATAAATGTATTATTTAATTACTATAACAAAAAAATCACTTGTTCTTATTTTCATCAAAATTTTCAAACTTTAAAAGATTAGTTAGAACTTATAGTGTGGCCATGATGTCTCTTTAAAGATCCACATTTCTCACAAAAATTTTCAAGATCTAAACCATATAAACTAAGATCTTTAAGGAGACATCAAAATACAAGTGTTAAGAAGCACTTATGCTTCACCATGTATGTACAAATTTATGGATTTAATTAAGCAAGGTACTCCCCCCTTACCAACAAGATTTTCGTGCTCCAAAAGAAAAGCCAAGGACTTCAAAGTTTGCTTCTAGGCCACCATGGTTTGATTCATCAAGAGAAGAGAAAAAAATGGATATTGATGTTGGAAGATTTTAAGGAGAAGGTATAGTGTTTAGAAGTTGTGTTGTATTCATGGAAGTTAGAAAGGATGGGGTGGTGATTTGAGATGGATGATAATAGATGTATGATAGTGTTTTGAATGACAAAAAATGAAAGAAATGAGAAGATGTTGGCTAGATATTTTTTCTAAGTTAAGAGAAAGAAGTAACAAGGAGAGCAAAGCAAAGTGACAAATTTTGCATGAGTTCCGTTGGCCTCCAAGGAGTCATACAGCCATGCACTTGGGTGGAACAAGTGTCAAGCTTGATTCATGAAAGATAAAGGTGTCACAAGGGCTCATAGTGAAGTGGTAAAGAGTTATGCATGGTTGGGACAAGTGTCCAAGTGATGGAGTGCTCTTATTGGTTCCTTATGCATACAAGCTTAGGTGTCACATGCAGGAGCAGCAGCTTGATCGTAGGTTTAGAGTGTCTTATGGGCCGACTTAGTAATTGGGTTGAACATAAAAGTTGTAGAACATTTTGTTCTCTTTAAATCTATATAAGGCATAAAACAATCCATTGAGAATTGAGTGAGATATGGCCCATTTACTATAAGGGTGCAGGGCTGTAATGGGATTTTTGTCCCTTGCACAAATAATTTTTCTAGGCCAAATGGGTTATGAATTGGGCTTTAGTTTCTTCATTAAAGTTGTGGAGAAATGTGTTAGAAAAATGTTGGGGAAGGCTTCATTCAATTTCATGGCCATATGAGATAGTTAAGTGGAAAATGCATCACCTAGTGCAACTGATGGTCAAAAAATATGAATTGGTGTAGTGTTTTAATTTCTAAGATTTATGGGATGAGAACTGGTCTTAGTGGTCAACATAAAAGTTGTAGATAAATTCAATATGGAGATTTTAAGACAAGAACTCAAACCCTAAAATACATACAGATACGCATTTTGGCCCACCCGGGTAACTTAAAATCAACATTTTAAAGCTTAGTTGTTTAAAATTGGGTGTTGGGCTCTTCACAAAAGTTGTTGGGAATAACATGAGGGACGTTTTGGGATAAAATAATTTACTCAAGTCCCTCGGGTAATTTTTTGGCTCAAACCAGGAAGTTACTCTATTTTATTAACTTAAAACAATTACTTAAATATTTGTATTTAAATTACTTAATGTTTTTATAAATCTATATTATTAGAGTGTTACTAAACACATTATTATGTTATCCTAATTATCTCAATTAATTAAACAATTAAAACTAGGACTTTTGCCTCACACCCACAAAAATCTTTTAAAACAGAGTACATAAACAAGTCGGCCGTAGCCCAGACAATAGTACTCATAGAATTATCATAAAATACAAGTGACTATTTCAAGAACCTAGCACCCAAAAATGAGGGCTGTTACACACTCGTCCAAAGTGTATTATTTTCTATGTTGATTTCCTGTGAAATGATAATTAGGTTGCGACCGACTTCTTTATATGCTTGAGATTAATATTTTAGAAAGACTAAAGGACTAGGATAATTATTTATGATTTAATTGGATGAAAAGAATAATTAATTAGTTGAGAAAAATTTAGTAGTTAAATAATTAAGTAAAAAGAATTAATTATTGGTTAAAGAAAAATTAGTATTTGATAGTAGTATATAAACTATGCTATTTTAAATTAGTAACTTTGTCCGTATTTTTCTGGTTTTGGCCAAGCAACCCCTGAAGCATCTGAGTTGAGTCATTTTCATCCTAGAGTATTTGTATTGTCATGCCTACAACTTTCATGAAGAGACCGAGGCCCATTCTCTGTCACTTGACCTTCCAAGAATTTATTTTGATAAAATAAGTTAATCATTAAAGTCCTTTTGCGCACCTGTTTGTATTTTAAGCATAACTCCCTCTCCTGTTAATGGAATTAAGTCATTCTTGTCACAAAATTTCCATATTGAAATTTCCTACAACTTTGATGTTGACCACAAAGTCCTATTCTTGCCCATTCAATCCCAGATTTGAAAAACACTACACTCCTCCACACGTTCATTGTTACAGCTTGCACTATGTTTAGTAATTTTCACTTTTCTAACTTATATGATCATGAAATTGAATGATTCATTCGCTAAAATTTTCTAGTCTCATTTCTATACAATTGGATGAAGGTCACAAAAGTAAATTCCTAACCCAATTATCCTAAAAAATTTATTTTGTTCATAAATTTAATTCCCGTCATTGACTAGAAATTTTTTTTCTATTTGGGGCATATCTCCCTCATTTGATGTTGGATTTTTACGTACTATACCTCATTTTAAAGAGGATACATAGATCTACAACTTTTATGTTTTGTCATTTTTCAAATTTACAATGTAACCCCTTCAAAAACATGAGACAAGTCATTGCCTTGGTTTTGCCACATCAGCCCACACGCAAAAATGGTCCAATCACCTTCTACCACCCAAGGGACACTTGCTTCCTCCTTACCAACTCCTTCTTCTACACTCTAAACTGCTAAAGGACACTTGCTACTCATGCCACCAGCTTTGGTTTCCTATCCTTCTCCTCTATGCAGCCGTGAATCACTTTGGTATCTAAAGTTTGCATGAAATTTTTTTTACTTCTTCTAAAAACATTTTAGCATTTTCCTAAGTTACCAAAACAAGAACCAGCCCTTCATTCCTCTTCCACCATCTCACATTAATCCTTTTTAGAATAGCCATACATTTGTCTTTCTCCCTTGCTCCTCATACAAACTCTCCTCCTCTTAAACACTTTATAAAAAATTTTCCAACCTTACAAAGAAAAGAAAAATGGCAACAGCCCCACCTTATTTCCTTTATATTACACCTTCAATTATCACTCAAAAAGCCTCCATTTTCCTTCGTCTTGGTGCTATACCCTTGGAAATTTAGGAGCCAAACTCTTGCATTTCTCTTCACTTGGCCAAAGCTACCATCAAGGTAGAGGGGAGTATACTCTCTTCTTGATCCTTGATTTTGCATGCAGGGTGTAGTGTGAATCCCCCTAAGGTTCACACCTTGGTACCATTCCTAAAATATGACCTTTTGAACTCTTGATCATTAAAAATAACTTGTTGAAAAATAATTTTATTTTGGAAATTACCATGGCTGCACTGTGTCTAACTTTTTCTCTTGATTTTTGTTAAGTTTTAAGTTGTAAATGAGTTATTTTTATAATGTTTTGATGTAGCAGAAATTTATGTTCAATGGAGAGCACATGCATGTTCATTTTGCTAACAAATACTTAATAAACTTTGCTTTCCTTGTGGCTAAGAATTAACGTGACATGCCTCCGATATTTTATCCAAGATTTGAGCATTTAAAACATGATCTTCCATGAACAATAATTAAATTTTAAAACTAAACAATTTTGAGATTCTCATTAAAATATCATGCATGTTGTTATAAATGCTAAAGAAATAAAGTTTTCCTCTTAAATTGGTGGTTGCATGTTATACCTTTATTTCTTTAAATTTAGATGGACTAATATGCTTAAAGAATGTTTTTGGAAGATATAAATTAAAGAATATGTTGCTGTTGAAAAATTTGTCTTTAGACGTAATGACTTAATTTTTTAGATTTTTAGTGGGTTAGTGACTGTGAATGATATACATAATGAAATTCTTAAAATTTTGATGATAAAATGAATTTTTGACATACTTATTAATTCTGTAATTTTTGTGAATTAAGGTGATTTAATGTTTATTTGTATGATAATCACTTTGCATGCTTAATTTAATAGAAATGACTTATAAAAATGCATAAATTATGGCTCTTAAAATAACGTGGTATAGTTGTTGTATTATGTATTTTGTGATTTTGAAATTTATGATAATGTACACAAAATAATATGATGAAAGAGGATTCAGAAGTCCCAAGTGTAGGCATGAACGATGGTTGAAAATGCTTAAAAACGTAATTTACATAGCAAAAGATGGAAATTTTGGCAATCTGTTTAGGGTGTGAATTTTTGTGATGAATAATGTAAAATTATGAGTATTAGAAAGTTACCCATATAAGTAGAGTTGATTAGAGATGCCCCTACGTGATGCTTGTCCTTAAACACAGTTTTTACGAATAATAAAACAACAAAATATGGCTTTTGATGCATTTTCATGTAGAACCATTTTCTGGGCAGAATTTGTAACACCCTCGGTTAACTAGGAGAATCCCTTCCACTAGATCATCTTACTTAACTGAGAGGTTACAAGTTTTAGAAAAATATGGAATTTTTTTATACAAGAGAATTTGGTGGAACAAACACATTATATACAACACTATTATATACAACACATGGTCATACCCAACATGCTGTACATACTCTGAACCTTAGGAACATGCAGGTTCCGGTAAGACCTTGCTCTTGTTGTTTACTTCACTGTTTATGACTCCCTATGGTCCAATCGGGATCTGAGATAAAGTTGTAAGGGTAAGTTTACTCTTCCACAACAATCGGAGAGATGTCATTTCTGGCATCCTTCAACATAGCATAAGATGTATCATCATATTCCTTATTCTAGTCGTAATCACTTTGCATGCTTGATTTAATAGAAATGACTTATAAAAATGCATAAATTATGGCTCTTAAAATGACGTGGTATAGCTGTTGTACTATGCATTTGATGATTTTGAAATTTATGATAATGTACACAAAATAATATGTTGAAAGAGGATTAAGAAGTCCCAAGTGTAGGTGTGAATGATGGTTGAAAACGCTTAAAAATGTAATTTACGTAGCAAAAGATGGAAAATTTGGCAATCTGTTTGGGGTGTCACTTTTTGTGATGAATAATGTAAAATTATGAGTATTAGAAAGTTACCCATATAAGTAGAGTTGATTAGAGATGCCCCTACGTGATGCTTGTCCTTAAACGTGGTTTTTACGAACACTAAAATGACGAAATATGGCTTTTGATGCATTTTCATGTAGAACCATTTTCTAGGCAGAATTTGTAACACCCTCGGTTAACTAGGAGAATCCCTTCCACTAGATCATCTTACTTAACTGAGAGGTTACAAGTTTTAGAAAAATATGGAATTTTTTTATACAAGAGAATTTGGTGGAACAAACACATTATATACAACACTATTATATACAACACATGGTCATACCCAACATGCTGTACATACTCTGAACCTTAGGAACATGCAGGTTCCTTGCTCTTGTTGTTTACTTCACTGTTCTTTACCGATGACTCCCTATGGTTCAATCGGGATCTGAAATAAAGTTATAAGGGTAAGTTTACTCTTCCACAACAATCGGAGTCATTTCTGGCATCCTTCAACATAGCATAAGATGTATCATCATATTCCTTATTCTAGTCGTAATCTTGTCTTCTCTCTCTTACTATTCTGATACATACTACTTATTTTGTACTAGTTTATTGTATTACTCATTCGCTTCCAGTTATCTCTGACTCTATGATCCGTTCTCTCTCTTCCTTTCTCACTTGTAGTATTATCAAGATATATATACATATATCGTATTATCTATAACCGTATTTAGTAACATTCATCATAAAAAATTAAGTTACCACAACCACAATGTAAGTCAATCAAATCATGAAATGCAATGTTATGCATGAGTTCATTTCTGTTATGTTTTATCTTATCTTTAATCCATTATGATGCATGTGGTCCTAAAACCATCTCATCACATTCCCCAGAACCCGTCCTGCTCATGTTATCCGTGGACACAACATTTCTATACTAGAGCAATCGAAGCCCACCAAGTCCCCCACACATTACATCACTGGGTACCAAGGACTCGCATGTCCTATACAAATATAGATCCATCTTATCTCATCAATCATATCATATTATAATAGGACTTGGCTCCACGCAATCCCAGCTACACTCTGTCTTTAGTCGAAGTACATTGGGCTTGCCACAGACCGTCCGGCATCGGGCGTGAATCCGAGCCATTGGATGCCTGACCTAATTGTACTCCCAAGATCCTACTTGGGGATCGAACGTGAATGTTTTCCAACATACCCCGGTGTATGCTCTAGTTTTCCATAAAATCTTATGTGAATGGTGCATGTTTTACACATATTTCTTTTTAATTTCCATCACACTCATCATCGGTAGGGTTCCCCCAATAGCCGTTTTCATTCTTAACATCAGATTCATTTTATATCGCCCTTTGAAACTCTTTCAATTATACATTAGAGAAAATGGGTTTAGCCAGGGATTTGTCCTAAGTTACTTGTGGTGCACTTTTGTCAATATTGAGTAGGACTATTCTAAAGGTATGGGTTGTTCTAGCTATGTAGGTGTATACTTAGCTTCTGCTGGTTGTTGGTTGGTTGGCTATCTAATTAGTTGTTATTATTATTATTCTTTTAATGCTAAGCATAATATATTCCCTTCGATAATTAAGAATGAAATGGAAGTTGAGTATACATATTTATCAATTCTCTAGATGCTAACTTACATCTCAGCTCATCATCATCTCATCGGATCCATTCTATCATTATTCCATTGTCATATCATATCAGGATCCCTACCAAGACATATTCATGTTATCATCCTTTATATAATGATTTGTCAATGCATCTCAACATAATACATTCTTTCTCATCACATATATTTTATCAAGCCATTTCAACAATCTCATAAAGGTGTATAATTCATCTAACACATACACATCAGCACATAAATGAACCTAGTTTAGTCAAACATACAACATTTATCAGGTATACACATTAGTGGACAATTCATATAGATCAGTCAAGGCACATTTTAATTCATTCAAACAGATCACTCATCAAATAGGCATGCATTAATTTACCTGTTTAATTCTTTGTCATAGTCGGGTTATATCTTATTTTAGTAGGGTTAATCATAAAATACTGTTGCTCATTATATATATATATATATATATCCTTTTCTTGTTTCATAATCACTAAACGCTCTTAAGTGATAAACAATACTTTTATTATTTCATTATTAGTAACATATATAGTCATGGATACTTAGGCATATAAGTATATTCATTTACATAGCATATACATACGTTATGTATGAATATATACATATGCTTGTTAAATCCTTATTTTGTATTTAATTATTATTACCTTAAATTACCATCCTTGTTTAACGAGGTGCTTAACCCTTTTTATTTACTAACTATTTTTAGGTTCTTATTAATATATCCATAAAATTTATCATTATTTTAAGTTGTCAATTGTTCATAACTTAGGTCCAATTCCCATTTTACTCAACTAATTTCTAGTTATTAACCACATATACCTTTAACTACTACTTTTAAACTATCCTCTTTATTTATTAATTAATTGTCCTAGTTACTCCTAGATTCCTTTTATAAACTTATTTGCTAACTTTATGTTGCCTAGTTATTACTCAAATTTTTCCTTCTTCTTTATTATTATTTAGTTATCACATAAAGATCTAATTATTGTCCTAAACAACTAAATCATGTACTTAGCTTAAAATGCACTAAATTTCATCATTAGTATTTTATCAAGCTTATCAATTCCTGTTAGTTCCTCTTAGTCCTTTTATACTAAGTCTTAATCCCAAGATCTATTTGATAGTTCATTACCCAATGCATTTGTTGAAAATTCACCAAATCTATGTGTTCTCTTATCTCAAAATATTTGTCCTCGAGTTGTTAAATCCCACAAATTTTTTAGATTCTTGTAAAATATCTTTATTTTATTTAGGAAATACATTGGCTATATTTTGGCTTAATAACTTCCGTTATAAAGAGTAAACAATGTATTTTTACATTATAATTAATAACCAAAATAGAAGTAATTTTAATGGTGTTGTTTTAACTTAAGAAGTAAGAAAGTACTTGGCCATTGCCCTTATCAATATGCTTCCTGTGAATTAATTTCATGAAGGCATTTAGGGATAAAGTAACATTCGACACTTAGAGAAAACATGGGTTTTTCTTAACATGGTTAGTTGTTATTCCAATTCTATAAAATAATAGTAATAATGGTATTAGTTATATTAAGATCTATTATGTTAGTGGCTAATAATACTAATATAGTAATTTGCAATTTAATAATTTCTTATATGGAAGAGCGAGATGGTAGATCTGACCATTATATTCAACCATATAGATAAAAGAAAAGAATATTAAATAAGGCAACAAGGCTGACCATTATAATATAGATAACAATAATGAAATAAAAGGAAAAATTAATGTGGGGAATAAGGTGGCAAAGCCAACATTATATTCATTAGTATAAATAACAGGAATTAAATAAAGAAATAAAGTGGCAGAGCTAACCATTATATTCGATACATAAATGATAAAAATTAAATAAAAGAAAATGCCGAGGGCGGCAGCAGAAAATTCCGTAACTATCGGCAGGAGAATCAGAATTTAATGAAACTTGACGGGAGCATTCCTGGAGGCCACGGGTATAATTTAGAACACATAACAATGAGATCAACGAAGAGAAACTACCTTTACCTCAACATGTATCTCATGGTTTTGAAGGAACCCAAGGGGCCGTCGTCGAAATTTAATAGAATGCTCGAAACCTTTCACTGATCATCATCGATCATCCCAGGAACCTTAGAAGCACAATATGCAAGGCCCCGGAGATAAGAACAAATCATAGCCAGCAATGGATTCAAGAGGAAACAACCATGCAAAATTGAAATTGAAGAAAACTAAGGAACCGATTGTCGAAAATTTACCAATCGCTTGATACATTGCGTCGATCGCTTTTGATCGCTCCCGAGGCTAGTAAAACATGACATGCAAGCTCCAAGAAGGAAGAAACATATCATAGCCAGCAAATAGGAAGAAGAATACCTATGGAAATTTCTAAAATTTAAAGGAGAAAAAGGATGGAAGAAGAAATCAAGATCAAAATGGAAAAAGGTCGTTGATCACTTACCAAATCGCGAAGAGATGGCCATGACCTTGAAGAAATGATGGCGGTAGCTTTGGATGGTTATTTGTGATGATGGATGGAGGCTCGCAGTGGCTGCAGTTGAAGGGGACAACCGCTAGATTGGTAAGGGAAATGAAGAAAAGGATTGAATTGGTAGGTAGTGGTGAGTTAGAATGGTGAGGTCGTGAATGGAGGGGGAGGTTGTAGTGGTTTTGGACGTGAACAGTTGGCTGGATGAGGGAGTGGTGGCTATTGGAATATAAAGTACCAATTTCTAAAATACATAAAAGGGAAGCATTACCGAAGATGGGAAAAAGAATGAAGAGGTGGAATTGGATTTTAGTTGGTATAAGGGGGTTTATATAAAAACTTTAGAGGGCTTGTTGGAGAAGGAAAATAGCCATGGGTGTCCACATAGGAAGGGCACGTGGCAGGAAGTGGTGGGGGTGTGAGGGCAGATGTCATAGTGAGGTGGCACGTCGAGGCAGTGCCAAAAAATGGTGGCCAAAATCAAATACCCAACGAGTAACTAGTTACCCTATTCGGAAGCTGTTTTAAATAACTATACAATAATCCATGGATTAGGAATTAGAAAAACTATGTCCAACATAAAAGGATTAGATCTTTATTTTCTCTTTGATTTGATATATCATACATGAAAATCCAAGGTCGGTAGCTCGAGTTATGCCCGAACCAAGTTAAAGTGCTCTCGAAGCTCCCGAATTAAGAATAGCTGAAAAGATAAATTTGTAGATATTTTTCCTTTGAGAATCAGCCTTCATGACCTTCATGAAACTTATGTTATTTTTTGATAGAAAACCATAGAAAAAATAACAAAGTGATTCCAGTATCGTATAAGGGAGATATATAAAGTTACTAAAAGGAGTTAGTGTTGTTGCGAGAATGCAATGGGTCTGAGAAGACTTTCAAAAATGTACTAACCTAGGTAGATTCAGCCTTTGAAGTCTACATAGAAAACATAGAGAATTTTGTTACAGAGATTTTGACACTGGGTTTATGCAAGTCCAATGTCGTATGAGGAACTTATATTTTTTTGAATGACCTATGCGTAAATTAGATTCAAATAGTGAAGTTTTAGGGTACAATTACCTAATACTTGATTTAAGGGGTGACAGAGTGTGACTCGAGGCTCAAGACTAGAAATAGAGGTTGTAGATCTCTTAGTAATGAAGAAACCAAGACTAGAATTACTCGATTCCAGTATCATATGAGAAAGCTTTGCCTAAAACATTAAAGGTGTTTAGGTTAGATACACGGGTTCGAATTGAATCAGTCGTTTCTTTGAGAAACGGGGTCGATAGAGTCCAAATTAGGATTCGGTCCTTTCAAGAAAAACTCCTAAATCATCGAAACAAGTCACCAGGGACTGACTGTGCTACCATCGGATATCCCAAAACATATTCACGATCAACCGTAGGAGGTACTTAAGGTACGGGTCAGGACCAAATCTGTTATCCTCGATTTGCCATAAGAGGGTCCTAACAGGACTAGTCTCCCTATAGGATTACTAGTCTCAGGCTAAATTATTAAAACCTAATCATTGGCTAGGTCCCACAATTCAAATCTGGGAAATCTAACAATATTTTATTATTAAAATATAATTATCAATCAAACAATTAAATAAATAGCTAGAAATAAAATATTACTATAATTATATGTAAAATTTCTAAAATAACAAAGTAAATATATATAATATTTATTGAATATTATAATATTAATTAAATTTTGATTTAATCATTTTATGTAATATATATATATATACTTATTGACAGAGAAATATTATGAAGATTATCAACTAATTAATACCCGGTTTAAACAAAAAAATCATTATCAAATATCTACTAATATTAATACATTAGTTCTAATTTAGTGGCATTATTAAACACTTATACTATCTTTAGATTCTTATTTCACCTTCTTTCATTTATAACCATGTGTGTTAATCTTTCTACTAACCTCTACATCTCACGGTACTAGATTTCCTCATGAATTACATTCTCTCGGTATTCCTATATCTCATATTTAACATCCTACTGATTTCTCTTCTCATTATTTGCTTATTCTAGGACACTTTAGGGAGTAGGTCGAGGCTTTAAGTGATGTAGGAAGGAGGATCTAGTTCTTATTCTTCTTTCTCTTTTGATAAATGAAAATAAGGATTATGTAAAAAAGGAAGAGGGAAAGAAGGGAAAGGGAAGGCGCCACCTAGAGAGGATAAGCCTCAATCTCGCCACCTAGGGGAGGAAACCCTAGGATAAGAGTTTGCCAAAGCTTAAGAAACCCTAGCTAAAATGAAGGAGGAAAATTCAACTCCACTAATACTAAAATATTCTCTCAATTCAATGTGTCTGTTATACAAAAGAAAGCATGCCTTATATAGGCTAAAGAGGGGGCACACCACTTAACCTAATAGGCTTCATTCTCTTATAAGCCCCAAAACACTAAAACTAAATAAAACTAAGAAAGGTGACCAAAATATAAGACCCAAAAAGACATACAAAGTAAAAATGACCATGTAAGGCCCAAACCTATAGCCTGAAAGGCTTTTTAACCCTAAACTAAAATAATGAAAGAAATGTATAAAAGAAACAAAAAAAATTATTTTAGCCAAAAGAAGTCCCTCTAGTTGTGTCCTCATCATGCTCCCCTTCTTAAAAAATGATATGTCCTCAAATCCAAGAAATGAGAATCTACAAAAAAAAAAGAGTAATGAGACCACTTAAGATAAAAGAGAGGACAAAAATTAAAAAATTAAAAGAAATGAAGAATTTTAGGAAAGTTTTCAACCAGGGTCAAAAACTAACCTTTTTTATTTAAGACATGGTAAAAAAAATGATCATCATAAAATGCAATAAGATATTCCCATAAAAATGCATATTCAAAAGCACGGGGTATGCCAAACATCTTAACAATGAGTTCATTGATGCAATGTATGAGAGATGTGGAAGATAATATGGAGGTATTATCATGTGGTGCTATTTGGAATAAAGGCACATCATAAATAATGAATGAAAATGATGCCCTAAAAGGATCATAGTATGTAATGGAATATAAACTAGGAGCTATTTGTGGGAACGCATTCATAAAAGCAACTAGTTCATAACATAATCCTTTGTTAAAATAAATAAGATCAACATGATCATAGATAAGATGTGGTTGAAAATGCAATGAAATAGACATGTGATAAGATGGACAAAAAGTTAATCCTATAAAAATCCTACTATACAACATGATAACATATGAAATGACTCTTGGGAATGACAATTCAAAAGAGTAAAGACATATGCTAATCCTATAAGATCCTATTATGATTATATATATCCTAGACCTAACCGTAAGACAACTATGAACTACAATTGACCACTTATTTTTACTAGGAATGGGTGAAATATGAAAGGATTTTTCTACCATTTTATGGTCTTCCTGAGGTTTAGAAATAATGTTTGAGAGAGGCAAACTATCACTAATGACAGGAAGACTATCACTAATGATTGAGATGGACAAACTATTATTAGTTAGAGGAATAGGCAAACTATGATCAAGGTGACTCTTTGTTGAAACACTAAGGTTGTTTAAGGACAAGCCCTTATGTTCTCTATTTTTATTTTCACCTTTAACTGCTTTTTTCTTTTTCTTATACCTATCATACTCACTCCAATAAAGTTTCACTTTCTCATCTATAGATATATTATGTGTCTTCCTTAACTTTGATATTTCTTTTTCATTTTGACACAAATCTATTTTCTTATTTCCATTGGTATCATTTTCTAAAATCTTATCCCAAATTTCTTTTAACTTCTTATGAACTTCCTCAAGAACCTTTTTTATTCTTTTATTTTTATTTTCTATGCTATAATCATCCTTGGATTCATAAGAATCTAACTTAGCATAAAGGACACCTATTTCTTCTAATAAGAGCTTAAACAAACATGTAGGTATCTTTTTTACTTGACCTAGGTAAAGACATGGTTAAAACATTCAAACAAACAAACAAAGACCTAGCATGCAAGGATGGATTAAAGTATAATCTAAAGCAATTAAAACACAAACTAGTCAAAGGTGGAAAAAAATTAAACTAAGTCCTAAGCGTATTACCCCTAATCAACTAAATAACCAAAGTCTAAAAAGTCCAATGTCTTTAAAGTAAATACCCCAGAAGTGCAAAGAGAAAAAAAATTGACAATATTTTTTTTAATTTTTTTTACAAGGATTTACTTCCAATACAATTGTCTTCAAGTCTTCAAGCTCCAAGACCACCACGGCTCAAGCTTAAGAAAACTCAAAACAAATGTTAGCACAAATATAGGAAAGCAAAAGAAGAAAAAAATGGTCACTCCACTATAGTGTTTCACTCTCACCACTCCTCTAAATTGGTTCAAGTTCCTTAACCTTAAGCAATGTCACTCTTACCTCTATGTTCCAAGTATGCTACCCCTAAGATATTGAATTAAGACTTATCCCAAAAGAAAGCCAAAGGTATGAAAACTCTAAGACAAAAGTTTAGAAAAGATAAAGACAAGCAACAAAAGTGAAATTAGAAAAGGGTAACTCAAATTGGATTTTATGACAAGAGGAACGACTCAAAGCAATAAAAGAGAAAATGAATGGAGCTTCTACTTAGGATTTGGAATTTCCGTTACCACACAAAAATTTGACAAAACTAGACAATCAAACAAATAAATGCATAAAAGAAACAAGTACAATTATAAAGACCTAGAAACCTAAAATGTAAAAACTTGTGTAAGGTACCAACTTGCAAAATTGAATTTTAGAGTTTCTTAGACAAGTATAAATGATAATTAAGGGCTTTCAAACTATTAAAATCAAGGTGCTCATATTTTTTTTCTTTTTTTTACTTTTAATACTTTTTTCTCTTTTTTTAAATTCTAATTTTTTTTGCACTTGAAATAAAGCCCAAAATTGAAACCAAGAAACAAAGCATAAAATTAAATTTTAGTACTCTTTACTTACACATAAGCATGCATCTTCTCCCATGTGAATTAGACATGGAAGGAAAGTATTTCTTAACATTGAAAATGCAAGAAAACAATATGCAAAATTTAGATTTAAATGAACCTATTATGCTGGACAAAAAAAAGCAAAAAAAATAATCCCTTGAAGAAAGCTATGGAAAGAATCTAGCAAGGCCTAAAATTTGAGCACAAAATAACCACCTAAAAATGAGATGGTTTAACCAAGAATTTAGAGCCTTAAGCCAATTAAAAAAATAAATTTTAATGGCCTAGAATTCAACACACTACTCACAGATTCAAGCAAAAATTTAGGAACAATGATAAGGCTCAAAAATGCACCAAGACATAATTGTGGCTCTAGGAAAATTAAAGCTTTCAATATCAATTTTTATCACATAAAATGAATATTAATGGTGCATAAACGTAGAATTTAAAAAACATAAATAAGATATATTATGACTCAATCAATATGCATAAATAAAATCAAAGGAAGAAAGGATATAGAAAATATGCATTTTTTTATTTTTTGTGATTTCTTAACAAGAAGGAATATAAAATATGAATAATAAAAAAATAACCCAAGAAAAATGTAAATTAAAGAGAAGAATAGAGAAAAAGAACCTTAGGCTCTAGATACCACATGATGTAGGAAGGAGGATCTAATTCTTCTTCTTCTTTCTCTTTTGATAAATAAAAATAAGGATTAAGGTTTACCAAGGGAAAATAAGGAAAAAGGGAAGGGGAAGGCACCACCTAGAGAGGATAAGCCTCAATCTCGTCACCTAGGGGAGGAAACCCTAGGATAAGAGTTTGCTAAAGTTTAAGAAACCCTAGCTAAAATGAAGGAGGAAAATTCAACTCCACTAATACTAAAATGTTTTCTCTCAATTCAAGGTGTTTGTAATACAAAAGAAAGCTTGCCTTATATAGGCTAAAGAGGGGGTACACCACTTAACCTAATGGGCTTCATTCTCTCATAAGCCCAAAAACATTAAGACTAAGAAAGGTGACCAAAATACAAGACCCAAAAAGACATACAAAGTAAAAATGACCATGTAAGGCCTAAACCTATAGCCTCAAAGGCTTTCTAACCCTAAACTAAAATAATGAAAGAAATGTATAAAAGAAACAAAAAAGTTATTTTATCCAAAAGAAGTCCCTCTGGCTGTGTCCTCATCATTAAGCTTTCTTCAAAACGCTTAACGGGACACTTTTAGGATTCCTAGGAGTCTGGGATCCTACCCTAAAACTCAAGGATATTATAGAATTGAGACTAAATTTTATTTTATTTAGTTAGTATTTAAAAAGTTAAGCAATTTTGGCTTTGGAATCATTCAATTTGGAGTTTTCTAGATAAAATACGATAAAAACAAAGTTTTTGACAAAACGACAAGAGATAGCTATTTATGACTTTTATTGGCTTGAAGAAAATTATTTTCTTTAATAAAGTTTAGAAGGAATTTTAATAGCTATAGTAAAATACTTTAATTAGAGGTTTTAGTAATTCTAAAAATTAAAGGGCAATATATTAAGTTTCGTCGTAGGTCAATACGACGAGACGATATCATTAAATGGCCCGAGATGTCGAAAAGGACATTAGACATTTTTATACACTTTCTTTAAAGGAATTTTAAGACCTTCAATTTAGAATTAAGTTTTTGAAATAGAAGTTTCAAGAAAGAAGTTAGAGATTTATATTATTAAGCAAATGAATATTTACCATATTTCTTTAAGAAGACTTAGAGATATTAGGAGTTTAAGGCTTTGGAAAACTTTTTCTATATATAGAGGCTTATTTAAAGGCCTAGCCTCAGTGCTCCTAAGAGAAATTATTGGGCAGAACCTAGGCTTTGGCACGCAAAGTTTACTTGTTAAAAAGATTCATAATGATTAGTTTTGAACACTTTAAGGACAAGTATATCGGATAGACAGGTTCCGTCAAGCACTTAGGCTGATATAGCCTAATCTTCAATCTTGTAGGCAAAAAGGGATGGATCTAGCTATCTTTCATCAAATTTTAGATGAAGATTACCTTAAGACCAAGGAACAAATTCAGAAGCATGGATACTGGAATGGTGATGGAAGGATGGAATGGAAGATTTGGAAGGATGAAAGGGATTTTAGGGATGCCACCTATGAAGGATAAGTCCTCCTACTTGCCACTATAGGGATGGAAACCTAGGGATGAGAGCTTGAAAGAGGCTAAAAGGAATTCTAGCCTAAGAATGGGAAGTATACACCCACTTCTCAAAAGTGTGTAATTCATTCAAAATTTAAGGTAATGATTACATGGTAAGTATGCCCTTATATAGCCCACTAGAGTTAGGCTAAGGCATGGAGTATTGGGCTTTTAACATTTCCCTAGGCCCAATTACTTAAAATAAGAGAAGTATGACCTAACTACAAGTCCAAAAGTGGCCCAATGACCATATAAGGCTTAAATCATAAAATAATAATATCTAAAATTATTTAAAAAAGAGAAAATGAAGCTTTTTGCTAATGTCCTCATCATGCTCCCTTTCTTCAAAAAGGATTTGACCTCAATTCTTATAGATTCAAAGGTAAATCAATAGTAAACTTTCAAAGGAAAACAAAATGAGACCAAAATGAATAATAGGAAAAAATTTGACTAGCAAATCAACCAGGATCAAATACCAAGATTATGAAACTAGAAAGAAGTAGAACACAAATATCAACAAAAAATACAATGATGTGAATCTATAGAAATACACATACAAAACTATGAGGTATCCTTAGAAACTTATGGAGAAACCAATATAAAGCATGTGTAAATGAGATGACATGTGAAGGAAATGTAAAGGCATGGTTTGTAGCATAAGTCAAGTGCATATCATGCAAAATCATGTAATTGGCTGCCCTGAGAGGATCATACTATATAATTGAATATAAAATAGGGCCTAAGATGTTAATGACATGATAAGATGCTACTAATTCCTTATGAAAACCTTCATGTAAATGAATGTTATGAAGATGATAAAAATGAATAAATAGTTCTACAAAAGTTCTAAGGAAAATGCTACTTGGTGAAGAAAAAGGTAAACATATACAAGTCCTAGAAATAAGTTAAACAAAACAAGAAATGACTCTTGGGAAGGTTAACTCAAATGAGTATAAACACATCCCTACACTATATCAAGATATTCAAACTTTAAACATTCTACATGAAACTCTAATATTATTATGAACAATTAATGTTTTATCTATCCCATAGGTAAGAGAGAAAGTTTTATAAACTATCATAAAATCCCAAAAAATTTATTAGTTAAAGCTTTTCCAAAGTCTAGGTAACTTGATGGAAAAGACAGAACATTAGCAGGCCAATAAGTATGAGAGAGTTATGAATTTTTGAATGGACCATGGCAGGATAAAACGTCCAAATAATGAAATTTTGAGGTGGTCATGCTTAATCCTTAATTTAAGGGGTGATAGAGTGGGAATTAGAGTTCAAAGCTACAAACGGAGGTTATAGATCTTTTCAAAACAAAGAGATTGGGACTAGAATCATTTGAATCTAATATCACACGAGAAAGTTAGGCCCAAAACACTGAAGATACTGAAGCCTGGTTCAAAGGTTCAATTTGGATTAATTGTTTCTTCGAGAAACAAGGTTGATAAGGGCCGAATTAGAACTCGGTCCCTTCAGGAAAAGTTCCTAACTCATTGGAATGAGTCACCGGGGACTGACCATGCTATTTCGGATATCCTAAAGTATATTCATGATCAAACACATGGGTACTTGAGGTTCTGATCGGGCCGGTTGGACCGAGTCAGTCATCCTCGATTTATCACAAGAGGGTTCTAATAAAACTAGATTCTTCATGGGATTGCTAGTCTCAAGCTGAATTGTCGATATTGAATCGTTCACTAGGTCCCACAATTCAATATTGAGGAACCCAACAATATTTTATTATTAAATATAATTGAATTGTCGGTATTCAATTGTTTGATGTCAAGATCGAATAGAATGACCCAGATTTCAAAATGAACATGTATTGCAAATTGACCAATTTGAATGACCTAATTAATTTTCAAGATTAAGTGACCAAATTCAATTTCACTAATCGAAACTAGGCATGTACAACAACTTTTAATTGACCAATTGATTTGCAAATTTAATAAGCATGCAGCCAAGAATGAATGAAAAAAAAAATTTGGCATAGTTACGTCAATTGACCAACAAAATTTGTTTAAATTGAGAGGTACAAAGATTGGATTGGCAAGAACTGAATAAACGAAAACTCAATTGTATATAGGAATTCAACAATTCAAGGAATAGGCACAACAAATGGACAAAATTTAGGCACGTACCATACTTCAAATTGGAAGAACTGGGTAATGCAATTCTAAGATTAATGCTGAATGATCAGAATTCCAAGATCAGCGCGAAGCAATTTGACCTATAAGATTTTGAATTGAACGGTACACACTTGCCCAGATGGAATGAAGGAATTTCAGTTGCACTATTTCGTAACTTGCTTACGATCTTTTTGCATAATATGGACCTATAGAATACGTAATGCAATTTTAATGTGCTACAGAATTTGTTTCCACGAAGGCAAAAATTGACGGAAACACAATTTAAGTTTCGACAAAAAATACTATGCAATGAACAATATGATAAAAAGAATGGTAATTTCCCAACGTGCTAACAACAAGGAAAAAAATTAAATCTTAGAATTAAAATTTCTACAGAACTGAAAATCTATACAATCCTAATATGAGCACGAAATTAGATCACCTAAGAATGAGATGATCAAACATAAGAAATTGGAGCATGTTCCATTAAAAAGATGTCTATAAATGGCATAAGAATTAAACACATCTATCACAAAATCAATGAAAAACTTAGAAACAAGACAAGCTTTAATTATGCACCATACACCTAGTTTTGGCTCTAGAATTTACTTGCATTTATCATGGCATTTGAACAAGGATAAAGCTGAATTTTCAATGGTGCAAGACTAAGAAACTAGAGTAAAATGACAAATCAAAATTTGAAAGTTAAAGAACTCAACACAAAAATGTACAAAATCAAAGAAAATCAAAAGAAGAAAGATGGTACCTTAGACATTTGATACCACATGATATAGCTTAATCTTCAATCTTGTAGGCAAAGAGGGATAGATCTAGCTATCTTTCTTCAAATCTTAGATGAAGATTTCCTTAAGACCAAGGAACAAATTTGGAAGCATAGAGGATGGAATGGTGATGGAAGGATAGAATGGATGATTTGGAAGGATGAAAGGGATTTTAGGGACGCCACCTATGAAGGGTAAGTCCTCCTACTCGCCACTATAGGGATGGAAACCTAGGGATGAGAGCTTAAAAGAGGCTAAAAGGAAGTCTAACCTAAGAATAGGAAGTATGCACTCACTTTTCAAAAATGTGTAATTTATTCAAAATTCAAGGTAATGATTATGGTGAGCATGCCGTTATATAGCCCATTAGAGAGTTAGGCTACGGCATGGAGTATTGGGCTTTTAACATTTCCCTAGGCCTAATTACTCAAAATAAGAGAAATATGGCCTAAATACAAGCCCAAAAGTGGCCCAATGACCATATAAGGCCTAAATCCTAACAAAATCATATCTAAAACTATTTATAAAAGTGAAAATAAAGCTTTTTACTCATGTCCTCATCACGGGCACTCTTATAATATGACAAGTAGATTGCATATTGCATGTGGAGTATAAGGAGGGATAATATAGTGATCCCCTAGAGCACACAGTGATGGGTACACTACAACGGCGTTCCGACCCTGCGGGTGGCCTCAAGAGTATACCTGGGGCGGATTCGCACCCGATACCAGACCGTTCGTGGTAACTCTGGTATACTTTAACTCAAAGCAAGTGTTACTATAACCGTGAAGTGCTCGTTCCGTGGAGATGTGATTGGCCATTATTGATGATAGGGCTGCGTGTCCTTACCCATTTATGAAAACCAGAACGAGGCTAGCTCTAGTCGCTCTAATTGGGAACAGGGATAAGGCATGATCGATGTGCATAGTGGATATTCATATATATGAGATTGATGAACGGGAGTTGGGCCCTATTGCATACTGGTATTTAATCAAGATAAATTATAATGAATCTCACACATGCATAGCATGCCATAGTTCTGTGACTAACTCTATTGATTTGTATTGCCTCTGTGTATGTCTTAGATTACTATGTAGTTGGGTTGGTAAGTGTTGTATGAATTCTTTATCTCTGTCTAATATATGTACATTTGTATGATATTTATGGCCACTCTTGCATGCGAATCATATGGGTTAAGAGCTTATACTCACCCCTCTTGTGTTGTGTATTGTTTTCTTTTATTGTGATCATCAGTTGAAGGACAAGGCGAGCATGAGCAGGACCTGGATTACCTGCAGTAGTGGACATCAGTTCATGGACGTGAAGGACTTGGACTCCCCCTTTGACATCGAGGTCGTTGTAGGTCCCGATATTTAGTTTTATGTTATGTTGTTATGTAGTTGTTTTGTTGGGAGCCTACGAGCCCCGTATCTTTTGAGTACACTACAGTTATGAAGAATTGAACTACATTTATGAAGAATTGAACTACATTATGGTTATGTTGTTTTGAACTATATGTTGATGATCACCGAACAAAAAAACTCTTGTTTTCTAAATAACTAGTGACACCTTAATTAAATAGGACATTCCGGTGTGAGAATTTATCCTAGTTAATCGAAGGTGTCACAATGACTATGTCTGAGAAATGAAACTTAGCGCTCTTATACTTTATGCTAAGACACCAAATCTTTTGGGTACATTCAAAATTTGGATTGTTGTTCATCATAAATGGTATAAAGTCACATAATCCAAACACAAACTCATCTGTCACATGATGGTTTGAATCAAGTTGCTTGTACATCTACCACTAATTCATCAGAACCTTCATTCTAACTACAACTATTAAACATGTAAGTTTTGTGATTTGGTAGATGCTCATTAATAAACCACTCTCTTTAGTGTTGAAATATGGTAAGATTCTATCCTATTCAATATGATTTTTTAAGCATCCATAACCAACCAACTTGTTTACATGAAACTTGTATTTTGTGGTTCATTAAAATCTAGCAATATTTTGTATTGTTCTCCAAGTACATAAACATGAGTACAAGGTTAAACATCACATCTAGAGACAATACAAGATTCAAGTAACCAAATTTTAATTAAACAACAAATTACAAGTTCCATACATGACAAGTCTAATGGGTTACATCTAGTAATTACAAATTCATTTCAAACTGTCCAACTGGGACAATTCAAGATCCAATACAACACAGTTGTCCTCCATGTCGTATTGAATCTTGAATAGAAAACTACTAGTTATATACACGTACTTACATCTACTTATTAACTAATCCTTCCAACTTCATTCACTAAAGTCCAAACGATGAAAACATAATTAAGTTAATAGGACCCCAAACAAGTTCCTATTATTATTGTTTGTTCTAATAAGGCACTACAAGATTATTATACCGTATTATATGGGGAAGGGTAGGTAAGTCACCTTTCTTTCCCTAATAATGCAGGTATAACTTTACAGGGCACACTCGTAACAAACACTATCGGATAAAAGATGCCTAGTTTGTCTCAACTTAATTTTAGTTGTCTCTAATGCTAAGTTCAAAAAATTATTGCTTATTTAAATATGAGTTATCTATAATGAGCCTATTGAAATTTCAACTGAGACAACCTAGGCTTCCCCTATTACACTCAAAAGATTCAACTACAGTTCAGTATATACATACTTATCAATCTATTAATAAAACATATATTCAAAATATTATCAATACAACCTACTAAGTTGTGCTCTCAATTAATAAACGAAAAAATACATGCATAATTTATATGTTATCAACAAACAATACCAGCACCTAATGAGTTCTTCTCTCCATTAACAAACAACAATATATAATGCAGATATTGTATATTACCAACACACAACCAGTCCCTAATGAGCTATGAACTCCACTAACAAACAACAAATCAATAATCACATAATATTATATATAACAAATAATAGAGACATCAAAAACTTACTTGGAAGACAGTAAAAGTAAAGATAATGCAAAATGAATGGGAGACAATGAGTCTGCCTAGCACGAACCAAAAAATGACAAAGTGCAATCAAAACTACAAAGTAAATAAAGAATTACCACATTGACTATGTAGGACTAAATAGTTTCTAACTGTGGGAGTGTAATGAGGACATCATAAGGGAGGACCCACACACCCTTTTGGATAAAGGATTAGAGGCTTATAAAGGACCCTTAACAAGGGCTAAGTCCAAAAAGGGAAGGGAAGCTATCCACCAAGCCCTAACTTCCTTCATCACATTATTTGATGGACCTAAGCCCAAGGAGAACACTTGGAAGACT
This sequence comes from Clitoria ternatea, assembly GCA_037962975.1. Lineage (NCBI taxonomy): Eukaryota > Viridiplantae > Streptophyta > Magnoliopsida > Fabales > Fabaceae > Clitoria > Clitoria ternatea. The sequence goes on from CM075672.1 coordinate 183,391,894, forward strand.
TATATGTATTCATCATATAATATTACATATACTTAGGTTTTCTAGTGTTTAGATTTTATTTGGGCCTTACTAGGCCAATTGGTCACTTTAGGGCTATGTACACTCATTTTGGGCCATGTATAGGCCATCTCCTTTCCTTTTTATAGTTTTGGGCTTAGGATCCATTAGCCAAGCCCATTTTCCCTCCCTTGTCTGAAATGCTCTAGGCCTATATAAGGGGCTTTCCTTTTGTAAAACTTTTACACATTAATTTATTTTTGAGATTTAGACACTTTTGAGTGCAAACTTAGTGAGAGATTCTCCTCCTTTCCATTAATTTTCATCCTCATCCTTAGACTTTTTCCATTTTATGTTTTGGTTTCCATTTGAAAATAAGAAATCCATATTGCTTTGAAGGTTGAAGAAGGAAAAGGACCTACATCCAACCCCTTCCAAGCAAAGTAGAAGCTTCTCCTACATCATTTGGTATCACTTGAGCCTTGGAGGTTGTTTTCTTACTTCTTCTTCCTTTTTCATTTCGGTTTCATTTCTCTTGGTTGGCAGGTTGTTCATTTTCTTTCATATCATAGTCATCTTTTTGCCATGATAAAAGTAGAATTAGCATAAAAGTTGTGAAGTTCTTTGTATGTTATGTCATCTTTTTTTTAAATTTTGCATCTTGAATTTGTAGAGTCTAGTTTTATGATATCATCTACCTTAGTTTGTGTTTAGAATTCTAAGTTTGGCACATTTGTTACTTTGGTTTACTAGCTCCCACATTAGTTGTGTGTAGTTGTTACTTGTTAGAGCCAAGTAGGTGTGTTGTTGTGCCTTTTGGAACCTTTTCTTTTGCTCTAGAAATTTTGTTTTGATTCAACTAGTAGAACTGAAAAAACTGTATGGTTGAGTTACTTTAATCAACTTGTAGTAACTCTAAAAAGGTTCCAATTCTTGTGAGTTAGGAGGCCTCACTTTAAGGCTCTCCAAAGTTAGCTCTTTTTTTTAGGTTCTTAGAAATCTACTCTTAGTTTTTCTTCTAGGTTTATTTTCAATTTAAAGCACATTAGTATCTTTTAATTCAGTTTTCATATTGTGTTTGCATAAAAGAAAATTGTCAAAAAAAATCATTAGCCTTCCATTCATTATAGTGGAAGAAGGTTGTATCTTTTCCTAAGAAAAAGAGTGAAAATTAAATTTGTAAACTAGTTTGTTGATTTTGGTTTTGGACTAGATCATTGGTGTTGAGAGTGACAAAATTGTAAAAGGCGAGAAAAGACAAAATTAATATAAAAGCCAAAAGAAAAAGAAAACCAAAGCCTTACATCTTAAAATTAAAAAAAGGGTATTAAAAGAAAAGACTTGAAGTAGACTTCTTTAGCAAAAAGTTTGAAAAGTGAAACACTAAAGCATTAGTCATTTTTTTTTCAAAATTCCAAAGCCATAAAAGAAGTGATTGCTAGTTAATACATTACATATTTTCAATTAAACTTGCTTGCTTAGTAGTTGCAACTCTAAAGTTCTCTAGGTTTAGTTGTTACCTTAGCCTTTGATTGTTGCATTTTATTTTGTTGATTGTGTTGTTTTTTCTCATCATCAATTTTGAAATTTCAAGTAGTGTAGCTTTATTCATTTAAGCCTTTCTTGTTTTGGTCTTGTCATAATCAAAAATCCAAAAACACTCCATTAGAGTAGCTTCTTCAAATTTACCATTTTTAGTTTGTCTTGATTCAATTCTTGAGTTTTGTCTTTTGAGTTATCTTCCTTTCACATTCAAGATACTTTTACTCAATACCAAGGAGGGTAGCATCTTGAGACACTTGAGATTGGTGTGGAAATTGCCTTAGTCTCTTGACTGCTAAGAGAAGGGATACACTTGAAAGATACACTTGAGGGGTTTTAATTTTTTTTATGTTAGTTTTCTTAACTAAATTTCGTTTGGAGTTCTTTGTTTGTGTTGTTTGCTAGGTAAGGTGGAGCTTCTACATTCCAAGTGAAGACTTTGAAGACCATTGTAAAGTAAGCAAAAGCCTTGTATTAATTAGAAGCTTAGGAAAATTTTCAATTCTTAGAATTTGTAGTAGGAATTTGGTCTTGTATTTTGGACACCAATTGGACTTTGGATTCTATTAACTTTTAATTTCTTTTGAGTAAGTTCAAAAATAGCTAGAAGCATTTGTATTTGTTTGTTAACTAGTTAGTTGTTAGTTGGTTAATTAGTTAATTGGTTACAACTAGAAGTAGTTAGTTAGTTGTTGGTCTTAACTAATTTGGTTAGTTAGTTAGTTATTGGTTGGAACTAACTTTAGTTAGCCTAACTAATCTCAACCGAATTCTAGTTGGCATAACTAAACCCCATAACTGAATTTAGTTAGTAGTTAGAGTGCTTAGACTTAGTTACAAACATAATAACTAGTTAACTAATTTTAGTTAGGGTTTGTTAGAGTTAGTTAGTTTGTTGAACTAATTGTTGTTAGATAATAGCTTCCCAACCGAATTTGTGAACCTTGTCTAGGGTTAGTTACTTGGTTAGTTACGACCTAGGATTCACATAAAGAACATAAGCAAAGACAACCTGGGACTTGCATAACTAATCATAGTAATACAACCTAGGATCTAACCTAGTACAAGACAACTTAGGTTCTTGTTCCCTTGGGTAGAAACCTAGTACTTGATTCTTAGGATTCTTGTTTGAATTCTTGTTCTTGTCTTACATAAGCATCCTCGACTAGTTTGTTTACAACTTTTGTTTGCCTTGTCTTGTTTTTTTTGACAACCTTAAACGATGTCTTCTAGTGATAGGGAAAACAAATCTCTTCTCCATAACATAATGGATAGCCTAAATAACATCAACACTAGGTTAACTAACCTATAACATAAAAATGAGAACCCTAGAACTAGACATAGAAATCAAAGAAATCAAAGGCATGAGAATAGTGATAGTGAGGATGACCATAGGTCTAGAAGACACCATCATAATACTAAAAGGGAAGACCTAGGTTAAAAGAAGTAAAATTTGAAATCCCCCATTTAATGGTAAAAGTGATGTTGAAGCTTATCTAGAATGGGAGATAAGAATTGAACAATTGTTTAATTCTCATCAAATTAAAGAAGAAAAGAAAGTTAGGATAGCCACTCTCTCATTCTAAAACTATGCCTTAGTATGATGGACTCAAGTGTGTAAAGAGAGAAAGAAAGATAACTTTCCACCAATAGATGATTGGTTAAACTTAAAAGCTCTATTAAGGAAAAGATATGTTCCTAATTACTATAGAGGGGAGCTATTAGCAAAGCTGAATAGACTTACCTAAGGGTCAACAAGTGTAGAAGATTATTACAAAGCCTTAGAGATAGCCATGATTAGGGCAAACTTAGAAGAAGATGAAGAAACCCTAATGCATAAGTTTTTGCATGGCCTAAATAGGAACATCAAGAATATAGTAGAACTCCTTCCACATGTTGATATAAAAGAATTATTACACCAATGTACTAAGGTAGAGAGCCAATTTAAAGAGAGGGAATCCTACAATGGGGAATACAAAAGCTTTAAGTCTAAATGGGTAGGTAAAGATGGGTTTAAAAAATAACCTAGGGAGAAGGGAGTGGGCACTTCTTCTTCCAAAATTCCAATTGAGTTGCATAAGAATGGCAAAGTCTTTAGAAATCAAAGAGATAAGAATGAACCCACATCTAAACCTTAATCCCCTAGATCATCTACCATCAAATGTTTTAAATGCCTTGGTAGAGGTCATATTGCTTCTGACTGTCCTACAAAAAGAACTATGATTTTGAAAACTAATGGAACCTACTCAAGTCAAACAGAGTCTAATTCTGACAATCACAATTCAAGTGATGACTCAAGTAGTAATTCCTATGGCAGTGAGCATATACTAGGGGATACTGGTGAGCTGTACATGATTAGAAGATTACTTGGTAGTCATGTTAAGCTTGATGATACTACACAAAGAGAGAACATCTTTTATACAAGATGTTACATAAATGAAAAACTATGTTCTCTTATTGTGGATAGTGGGAGTTGTGCAAATATAGTAAGCCAAAGACTAGTACATAAGATGGGCTTAGAACTAATAGATCACCCTAGATCTTATAAGTTATAATGGTTAAATGAAAAGGGAGAAATGTTAGTTAATAAGCAAGTCTTAATCAACTTCACCATAGGCACATATAGAGATGAAGTCAAATGTGATGTAGTACCTATGGAAGTAACTCACATCCTTTTAGGAAGACCTTGGCAATATGATAGGAAGGTCATCCATGAGGGGTTCACCAACACCCTCACCTTCAAATTAAATAGTAAGAAGATAGTTTTACATCCCCTAACTCTACAACAAGTGGCTAAAGATCAACTTTAAATGAAGCTTAAAAGGGATAGAGGATAAAGGAAAAGGAGTTGTCATTTATGATGACTCTAGAGCCAATCTCTTGGCCATCAAATATGATGTGAAACATGCTATGTTTTCACAAAAATAATGCTTGATCATGTATGCTAAAGATATCCCTAGCACTTCCTTGTGCTCTATGGGCTCTTCCCCTCCTCCTTTTCCCAAAAGGATTCAAAACATTTTAAATGAATTTAAAGACCTCTTCCCGAAAGATATTCCTAAAGGCTTAGAGGTATTGAACATCAAATAGACCTAATTCCTGGTGCTAGTTTACCAAATAGGCCTGTATATAGGTGTAACCCTAAGGAAAGCCTAGAAATTGAAAAGCAAGTGAATGAACTATTATCTAAGGGATGGATTAGAGAGATCCTAAGCCCATGTGCTTTACCTATTTTGTTAGTTCCTAAGAAACATGGTTCATGGAGAATGTGTACAGATTATAGAGTCATAAACAACATAACCATCAAGTATAGGCATCCAATACCTAGACTTGATGATATGCTTGATGAGCTAAGTGGTTCTACCATATTTTCTAAGATTGATCTTAAAAGTGGCTACCATTAAATAATAATCAAAGAAGGAGATAAATGGAAAGCTGCTTTTAAAACCAAACTTGGATTATATGAGTGGTTCGTTATGCCCTTTAGCTTGACTAATGCACCAAGCATATTCATGGGGTTAATGAATCATGTTTTAAGGGAATTTATTAGGCATTTTGTTGTGGTCTATTTTGAAGACATCTTAGTTTACTCCAAGACCATGACCTCTCATCTAAACTATCTAAAACAAGTTATGCTTTCCTTAAGAACAAATAACCTCTATGTAAATTTTGAAAAATGTTCTTTTGGCATGGATAGCATTGTATTCCTTGGATTTATAGTGAGTTCTAAAGGTATTGAGGTTGATCACTCAAAAGTGAAGGCAATCCAAGATTGGCCAATACCTAAAAATGTTAGTGAAATTAGAAGTTTCCGTAGTCTTGTAAGTTTCTATAGGAGATTTGTGAAAGATTTCTCTACCTTAGCTTCCCCTTTGAATGAATTAGTGAAAAAGAATGTTCCTTTTGTGTGGGGGCCAAGCCAAGAGAAAGCCTTTCTAGATCTCAAGCAGAAGCTCACTCATGTTCCAATTTTAGCACTTCCAAATTTTTCTAAAACCTTTGAGCTTGAGTGTGATATTTCAAATGTGGGTATTAGGGTTGTTCTATTACAAGAAGGTGTTAGTCCTCAAATTTACAATAAATCTTTTAATAAAAATTTCATAAAAATTATAAAAATTTGTGTAAATTGTTAGAAAATTAGGTTTTAAAATTCAATAAATAGATGTTGTTGGAAATAATCTGCCCTTGATCAATTTTCTCTAGTTTTGCAGTGAAAAAGTAAAGAATTTAAGAGAAAATTGAAGAACTGGAGAAGCTGATGCGTAGCATCAACACCATGCGTACCGTGAGTACTTCTGATGCTGACGCTACGCGTCACAGCCACGCGTAGCGTCAAAGCTGCATGGACTCCATAGCCAAGCTGGCCAAGCACTCACCTAGTGACCCATTATTGGCCACTCTACTCAGCACAAATGGCCAAAACGTAGTGGAGACAGGGACACATGGCCAAGCATGATTGGATTTAATAATCCAAAATGGCCATTATCAGCTGCGTTAATGGAGGCTGAGTCAGGGGACTGACGCGTAGCATCAACACCCTTGCTCAGCCCTATAAATAGGGCCATCCAACACCATTCATAGCATCCCATCTCATCCCATCCCATATAATTCTCAATGTTCAGAGTTCTTTTCTCTCTTCTATACTCAAGTTTTGAGTATTTCTTTTAGAGTTTGTAGTTCTAGAATAGTTTTCTAGATACTTGAGAGTGTTTTGGTGTATTGTGATCGTTGTATCGTGAAGTTTCCATCATCTTCGTAATGTCAACCTCTGTAAGTGTTGTTTTTACTTTTACCATATGTAACTAATCTGTTTATGTTGGAATTGGTGAACTAATCTATTGAGTATAATGTTGTGAATTCGACCTCTGCATGTTTATGATTCAAGTCCATGTTAGTATTTCAATCTTTTATTAATATGAACGTCAAATGGGAGAATGATTTTCATGTGTATTGAAACTTGTTTTTATTAGTGTGAATGTCAAATGGGAGAATGATTATTCATGTCGTATTGAAACTTGTTTTAACGAAAGTAAAAGTTGGAATACCCTTGGTATCTCAATTCTATAGGGGTTGTTAACCATTGTTGCCATAAGGCCCGGACTTAATGCAAGTTTTTACTGAGAAAGCTCACGAGGGATCGGACTTTATGGTGAATTCTTAGAATTTATATCATGAGGGATCGGTTATAATGAATTTAAGCTGCAATAACATGAAACTTGATGATTAAATATACATGTCTTGAGTTCCTCATTGTTATTCTAGATTAAGGATCCAATTTCCAACATAATTTGTCTATATGTGTTTTATCCTCAAGTATCTTACCTATTCTAGTTTGCAACTCAACTTTTTAGATAGATTTTTATTTTCTTTTTATCTCATGAATAATTCAACCATGCTATCCTGTGAATACTGTATAAATTATATATAAATCATTATTTTGTCTATAATTTTCTTTACATTTACCATAGTAAATAGGAAATTACTGTTGTTATTAGACTTTCAATCCCAGTGCAACGATATCTAAATTTTGAAAACTACAAACGATTGGTGCGCTTGCCAATTAATGACCCGATAGTAAACACAAACAGCTAAACAAAAACAACCATTATTACCAGGTCAACAAGTTTTCTGGCGCCTTCGCCGGGGATTGAATTGATTCAGTAAAACAGTAAATTTTTAATTACAGTGGGGAATATTTTATATTTTTTTACCTTATTTAAATTTTTTTTAAATTTTGTTATTTGTTTATTAACTTTTTCTTATCATTGTTACACTAACTTTCTTTATCCAGTTTGTGTATGCAAACTCAATTTACTACAGGAAAAATTTATTTTGATCCTGAGATAGAAAAGTTTGTAAAGAAAATCAAGTCTTTGAAATCTAAAACACAAACTAATTCTTCTTCTATTTCTAAAAATCTTGAAAATTCAAATATGGCTGCTGAAAGGAGAACATTGGGACAGTTTGCTGCTATTAATGGTCCACCCTGAGTTTCGGGAATGTTTCAAGGACTTGTTGTGCCAGTGGAGATTAAACCTGCTACTTTAAATATTATTCAAAATAATCAATTTGCTGGTTTAAATCATGAAGAACCGTATGAACATTTAACTATTTTTTATGATTTATGCAGCACAATTGGTTTTGAACCCAATCAAGAAGAATCTGTTTACATGAGATTATTTACTTTTTCATTGATTGGTAAAGCTAAAGAATGGTTTAAATCTTGCCCACCGGGTAGTTTTGCAAACTGGTCCGATGTTGAAAGTGTAACATCCCAAATTTTAAAATAGAAGATTAATTAAGGAAAATAAATATTGATAAGTTGAATATGAATTGTTTAAGGTCCTAATAAATTGAAATCAATTAAATTAAGATTTTTAGGAATTATTGGTAATTTATGGAGACCGGATAAGCTGAAAATGAGCCCGGTTGAAATATGGGTGTCGGACCAAGTATCTCGGAATGAGATGATATTGGTCAGGGATGTAGAGAATAATATTGGAAATCCGAATATACATTCGGAATAATTTTAGGATGAAGTATTGAGCCCAAACGAAGAGCCTGTTAGTTATAAAACGATGAAGTTTTAATGAATAGGATTAAAAGAAATTGAAAACCCCATTTTTCCTTCCTATTCACGTATGCTTGCTGAAGGTGTAGGACATTGCACTTCACTTCTTTTTCTCTTCATCATCTTCTCCATTCTCTCTTCCTTCTTCCAAAAACTCTAGCAAGTTTGGTCTCATCTTCCACTTCCTCTCAATTTCGTTTGGTGGAGCTTGAAGGAGACTATTGAAACTGAATTCTTTCTTCTCTCCTTCCCTCATTTTCGTGTCACCATCCTCCCTTGGAAACCCATTTCGTTTTTGGGTGTGAGGTAAGAAATACTCACTATTTATTTGGGTTTTTGCCATAGTTATATGATAATATGAGTCTTGGGAACCATGCATGTAAATGGGTGTTCACTTAAGGCATTTAATACATGAGTTTAAGGTGGGTTGTTATGAAAATAAGATTTCTTTGGGAAGTAATGAAGTGGATGCATTTATGATTGGAAGGAGAAGAGTATTTATGAAGGTGGTTGGAATTTTTATGAAACCCTAGCTTCATAAATTTGGGGGAGATGTATAATGGAGGTTGATGATCATTTATTGTTGATAACAAATGTGGGTTATGATGAATGAGAGTCATTGGTGATGGTATTTTGTTGATGGAAGTCACCAATGAAGAAACCCATGAAAGGGTTTGGTTCTAGAGTGCATAATAATAATGGGTAGCACCTAACCCATGGTGGTCATGGTGGATAAAATGAAATAAAAGAGGTTTGAGAGTTAAAAATAATGTAAACATCAAGTTATTGATATATATAGGTATTTGAGTCTTAATGGGTAAATAGAAAAATTGATTGTGAAATGTATTGTGATGTCGGAAGTGACCCCATTGACGAGGCGGGACCATCGAACCGCGTTGATCACTACTTCACTTGAGGTAGGAGGGGGTAACTTTTCTAAATGCATGATTTCATCCATTGATAATGTGAAAATATGTATATGTGATTATTTTGATGATTGTTGAATGGATGATGTGATAATGTTATGATTGGAATACGTTTAGAATGATAATTATTATATGGCATTATATTTGGGATAATATTGTGATGTTATGATGATACTATGTTAATGAAGTATGATGATGGTTAGAAACCATGTGTGGATTGGAATTGTGATGTGAATATCCCAAAGATATGTGTATGATCTATTGAATATGTATGCCACTAACTTTTAATGAGTATAAGCATTAAGGAGAATTGGAAATAATTAAGGATGATGAGAATATTGAAATCCACCAAGTGGTGGTGGTGAATGATTGATTGTGGAGTGGCATCTAGGATGCATAGTGTGAGGATGCACTTGATTTGCATTTGCATTGCATCCATGGCATATCATAGCTGTCTATGTGGAATATTAAGGGGTTCCACTAGGCGGGCCCAGTGGGAGGGTGGCTCAGTGCACGAGCATATTGTGATTTTCCCTTGTGACTCAGTGTATGAGTCACAAAGCTGTCCATAGTTTGGTGACGAGGCACCCTATGTGGCGGGCCCAGTGGGCGGGCAGCTCTATGGTGAGCGAGTTTACCTCGGTGTCCGATGGGACACGGCTCTCTCGATGTGTGTTCGGGAGGGGCCCGTAGCACTTGTGGTAGTTGAGGCCACGATGTTGATCCGCAAGTCACGGGGTGACTAGTGCTACAGATGGGCGATAGCGGTTTGGTACCAGTAAAAATTATGAGGATGTAAGCATGCATTGTAACACCCTTATTTTTAATAATTAATTAACCAAAACACAGAAGAAAAAAATTTCACAAAAATAAAACTACCACTGATCAGATGGCATAGAAGAGAAGAGGAAGGTGAGTGGAAGTTAAGGAACACACACATGTATGGCTACCTGCAGAAGGAATGGAACATGAACCAACTCCGCCCAGTTCAACGAAGCATGACAACGCCTGGGCGAAGTCCACCATAACGTCCATTCGCTCAAGCGGGGTCCAACACCGCTGAGCGAGACAGGATAATGCAACCACGGAAGAGAGAGGTATTTAGGCGGAGTTCCTCAATAACATCTACTCGCTTCAGCGCGATCACACACGCTTGGGCGAACCGTCCTAGTCGCTCGGGCGAGGTATGACTCCGCCTAAGCGAGGCCATCACAAGCCTTCCAAAAACCGCACTCGCTGGAGTGAGTACCTTGCTCGCTGGAACGAGGAGCCACACTCGGCTAAGTAGACGCTCGGACCCAGAGTCATCCTTCACTCATTCACTCGGAAAATGATAGCTAACTCACTCGGATTATAAATAACTTACGCTCGGAATCCATTCCATTCTAACTCTCTTACACTAACTTCTTTCTCAGGAGAGGATCGCTCAGGGTTTTCACTCAGGAATACGAACTCTTCCTCACTCGGGTTTCACTTATAATTTCCACTCGGAAAAACCATCCTCACACGGGATTTATACATACTCTCACTCGGGATCAAACTGTCCCATCCACTCGGTATCCATATTATTCTCCGTTCTATTTTTCCCACTAAGTCAAGGTTCGCTCAGATTCTTCTATCACTATCAATTCTCTGCAGTAGGGCCCCCTTAAATTCTAAGGTGTCACTCTCTAGTTAGGAAATCTTCACTCGGCAACTTCTCACTCGGATATCGTTGATTATTTGACGCTCGGGGGAAAATCCTAGCAATTAACACTCGAAAAACTTATCTAGGCTCTCATCTTCGAATCCTAACAACTTGCTGCTCGGGACAGCCTTCCACACCAATCCTCACTCGGAATTACATGAGTCCTCCCACTCGGAAAGTATTAATATGCATATCTGCATATAAATTACCCAGACATCACCTAGAAATAAATAGGCATGCAATATGGCATAAACATAGGTATATATATATATATATGTATCAAATTTACAACCACGTTGTCCCGTCCCCATTCCGAGGGATTCAATTCTGTCTAAAAGGGGCTATAAACAAAACACGAGCCGGCCAAGGCTTACTCCAAACATTATACACAACATAAACAGAGTCATAAAGCTTCCACAGTGCATCAGCACTTCGCCCAGCATTTCAACTCTTCCTCCGATCCTCATCTCGAGAGATGTTCACTGAAAAATTGTAACTGTAGGGGTGAGCATCTTAAATTTTAAATGATAGATACCGATTCAGGTTACTTCACGTTCATACAGCAACATATACCCCTACATACACACAATCCTACGTCAACTCAATAATATTAACACTCCACAGTCGGTGACACAATGCTAAGGGTCCTTGAGTCAGGATATTTCTACATAACATTTATCAATCGGAATACACAATTCTCACTCGGGTATAAATGTATTCACGACTCCTCAACAACATATTATACATTCATGGAGCAGGTTTCAGTCAGCAATTATAGTACATGCATACGGAATAACGCACTCATTCATAAGTAAACACCACTTCACTAATATCATCACATGCATAATTAATTCCACATAACATCAGTAGCCATATATGCACAGATTATTCCCTCGGTTCCGCATACGTGTGTAATCGGTTCTAACATTGCAACGTAGGCTCTCAGCCTTTTGTACATAGCTCTCGGCTACCGTTCAGCTCCCAGCTGCTTGGCCGTTTTACGGGTACCCAACCGTTTGCCCACAGGTGACACCAACGCTCTCAGCGCCAACGGAGGTGTTCACAGGCAGCCCGAGTCCCACTCAAGGATTTTGCAGCGTCCCACGCTGAATAACCGATGGTAGTGTCCCACACTACGTGCTCTCAGCACAACCGCATCCCATGCGCCACACGCGGATTCATCACACAACATTGAATTCATGCACACAACCTCTATTCAATCACACGTATTTCACATGCAGTCGGTAATACATATTTTCAGGACTCTACATGTTAATCTAACACATACAACCTTCATGCAATCATCATCATAGTTCTATTAACAACATATGAGTCCAACGCAATCGATGTCAATCAGTATTAAGCTTCTATGAGCATTTTCATCAACTCAAGTATAACATACACTCGGTTTACAGCAGTATCAAAACTTAAATCAACGCATGCATCTATATGAAGATCAACAGGTTCACACAAGCATTTCAAATCAACATCACACAATCATTCTCCCCCACTCAAAAGAATTTCGTCCTTGAAATTCAGTCGGTAACTCATGCGAAATTCAGTCGGCTACTCACCTAAGTAACAACTCAGGGTACTGCTGTCTCATGGCGTCTTCGCGTTCCCAGGTACAAGAGGTAGTCTTGCCTTGCTGCCACTCCACTTTAACCAGCCCTACGTTTTTGCTCCTCAAGCGCTTTACCGATTGGTCCACGATTCTAATCGGTGTAGTCACAGTGGTCAGGTCTTCCTTGATTTCCACTTCATCATCAGGCATTGTGTGGCTGGGGTCATGTAAATACTTCCTTAGTTGAGACACATGAAATACGTTGTGCAATCGGGATAAGTGGGTCGGTAATGCTATTCGGTATACCATGGTGCCGACTCATTCCAAAACCTCATAAGGTCCAATGTATCGAGGGCTTAACTTTCCAACTTTCAAAGCTCGTCCGACTCCTTTACTCAGAGAAGTCCTCAAAAACACTCTATCTCCGACTGAAAACTCCAATGGTTTGGTGCGTTTGTCATGGTAACTCTTCTGCCTATCTTGAGACGCCTTCATCTTTCCCTGTATCACTCGGATCTGCTCTGTGGTTTGCTTCACAATGTCTGGTCCCAATAGCAGACTCTCACCCGTTTCTGACCAGCAAAGTGGGGTTCAACATATTCGTCCATATAGTGCTTCGTAGGGTGCCATGCCAATGCTGTTATGATGGCTGTTATTGTACGTAAACTCAATCAAGGGGAGGTACTGCTCCTAATCTCCACTGTGTTCTAACACACACGCTCTTAATAAGTCTTCTAAACTTTGAATCGTCCGCTCGGATTGTCCATCCGATTGGGGGTGGTAGGCAGAACTAAGCCAAAGTTTAGTGCCCATTTCCTGGTGCAGGTTGGTCCAAAACCGGGACGTGAACCTAGGGTCCCTATTCGATATGATAGAAGTGGGTATACCATGCAGTCGGACAATCTCATGAATGTAAATCCGAGCTAACTTAGGCATCGGGTACTTCATGTTCACAGGCAGGAAGTGTGCACTCTTCGTCAGTCGGTCAACAATGACCCAAATCGCATCATGGCCCGCCCGGTTTTTGGGCAATCCCATAACAAAATCCATAGCAATCGAGTCCCATTTCCACATGGGAATCTCCAGGGGCTGCATTGCACCGTACGGCTTCTGGTGCTCCACTTTTGATTTCTGACAAGTAATACACCGAGCCACGTATTCTGCCACATTCCTCTTTAGTCCGGGCCACCAGAACTGTTTCCTTAGGTCATGGTACATCTTCGTGGTACCCGGGTGAATACTGAGGAGGCTCTTATGAGCTTCATCAAGCACCATTCTCCTTAATTCTTTCTCACTCGGCACGTATATTCTGTTTTTCACTCGGAAGATCCCATCTGATCCCTCGATTAAAGACAAATCCTTTCCCTTGGCCTGCGTCTCTTTTATCTCAGCCAAGTAGGAGTCTGACTGCTGCTGCTCGTACACGGACTTCAGGAATTCATTGGCGATTCTTAATGTACCGATTGCTATTTTCCGAAAGGAGGGGGTGTCAACATGTAAGTTCATGTCTCGGAACTATTTCAACAACTCCACTTCTCTTGCCATCATTGCTGCCATATGGAGGGATTTCCGACTCAACGCGTCGGCAACGACATTTGCCTTACCCGGATGGTATTTCAGCTCGAAATCATAGTCCTTCAAGAATTCTATCCATCTCCTCTGCCTCATGTTCAACTCTTTTTGGTCGAATAGGTATTTGAGGCTCTTTTGATCACTGTATACTTCAAATCTGGACCCGTACAAATAATGCCTCCAAATTTTTAGTGCGAACACCACAGCTGCCAACTCCAAATCGTGGGTCGGATAATGCTGCTCGTGAGGTCTCAATTGTCGAGAGGCATACGCTATCACTCGGTCTCTCTGTATGAGCACGCATCCTAATCTGAGTCCTGATGCATCACAATAAACTACAAAGCTCTCTTGTAAGTCGGGCAATGCCAGCACTGGAGCAGTCGTCAACTTATTCTTCAGCTCTCGGAAGCTGCTCTCGCACTCGAGACTCCACACGAAGGGAATGTTTTTCTGACTCAATCTAGTTAGTGGTAACACTAGCTTAGAAAAACCTTCAATGAACCTTCTATAATAACCTGCCAGTCCCATAAAACTCCTTATCTCCGAGACCGACTTGGGTCTCTCCCATGCCATTACAGCTGTCACCTTCGAAGGATCCACCGAGACACCTTGCTCGGAAATCACATGTCCGAGGAAGTGGACCTTATCCATCCAGAATTTGCACTTTGAAAGCTTTGCAAATAACTGCTTCTCCTTCAACACTTGAAGTACTGCTCGGAGATGTCCTTCATGCTCCTCGGAAGTCTTAGAATAGGCTAGGATGTCATCAATGAAGACAACTACGAATCGGTCTAAATAGGAGTGGAATATGTTGTTCATGTAATTCGTGAAGACAGCAGGGGCGTTTGTCACACTGAACGGCATCACTACATACTCGTAGTGGCCATACCGAGTCCTAAAGGCAGTTTTTGGGATATCCGAGTCCTTCACTCGGATTTGGTGATATCCCGATCGTAGGTCGATTTTCGAGAAGACTGAGGCTCCACGCAGTTGGTCAATTAAATCATCAATTCTGGGTAACGGGTACCGATTCTTAATTGTGAGTTTGTTCAGTTTTCGGTAATCTATACAAAGTCTCATGCTGCCATCCTTCTTCTTAACAAGCAGCACAGGTGCGCCCCATGGTGATACACTCGGTCTAATGAATTATTTTCCGAGTAATTCGTCCACTTGCTTCTTCAGCTCAGCCAGTTCAGTTGGGGATATTCTATAGGGTGCACTGGAGACCGGCTCGGCTCCAGGGATCAAGTCTATAGAGAACTCGACTTCTCTATTGGGAGGGACACTCGGTATATCTTCAGGGAACACTTCAGGGAATTCACAGATAATCGGAATTTCGTTCACTCAGACTTTACTCTCACCCTCGGTTAGACAAAGCATCATAAGCAGTTGGGTTATACCTGGTGTTGTGTCGTCCTCATTGTGCTGCCTCGGGAAGATTATGCTTCGGTTTCTACAATCCACTAACACTTTGTTGGCTGAAAGCCAATCGATTCCGAGTACAACATCAAGGCCCTTCAAAGGTATGCACACCAAATCAAAAGTGAAACTCCAACCACACAACACAAACGTTACATCCTTGCACATTGACAATGTCAACACCTTAGGGCCAGTCGGATTGGCCACTTCCAAAGTCCGATCCATAAACACAGTTGGTAACTTTAAACGCTCTACACACTCATCAGCTATAAAAGAATGGGTAACTCCCGAATCGAAGACAACATTAAGTGTATGTCTACCGAGTGAGCACTTACATTGTACTAGATCATTTGCTTGCGTAACGTCCTCTGCGTTGATGGTGTAAACTCTCCCCGCTGGTGGTTGGTCGGTATTCCTCTCTCGGTTATTTGGAGCAAGCATCATGTTTCCTCTGGCTCTGTTGCCTCTGCTACCAGGTCGTTGGTTATCATTCACTCAGTTTCTCTTTTGGAATCCTCCTTGACGTACACTGGTGTTTGCTTGGCGGAGTTGGGGGCAATCGGGGCGAATGTGTCTCTCTTATTATAGTGAAAGCACACCACTTCACCATCATCCTTGTAGTCTCTGGCATAGTGACTTCCTCCACACTTGAAACATCTTCCGTCTCCTACCACTGGTCATCTTTCAGGTTGGTTCCGACCCCCAAATCTGGAAAAGACTTGTTCTTGCCAACGTTGCTTGGCTTCTTGAAGCGGGATTGTTGGGGCCTCAAGGAATGGTGGGTTCTGCTGCTCTAGCCCGAATGGGCCTTGTCGTCCTCCTCAAATATCCTACATTTATTCACCAATGCAGGGAAACTCCGTATCTCATGGTATCTGCAGGCCCTCTTAACATCTGATCTTAAACCATTCTTAAACTTAAGGCACTTTGAGCTCTCCGTCCCAGGTTGTTGGAAGGGTGGGTAGAATAGGCACAATTCCTTGAATCTTGTCGCGTATTCTTCCACAGTCATGGAGCCTTGTTTCAACTCCATAAACTCCAACTCCTTCCGACTCCTCACTGTGTCGGGGAAGTACTTCTCTTAGAAGCATGTCTTAAAATCGTTCCATGTCAGCTGAGCATTATCATCAGGGAATCGGCTTCTGGCTATCTTCCACCAGTTCTCTGCTTCATCTCGCAGCATATACACTACACATTCCACCTTTTGGGCCTCGGTACAATGAAGACCCCCAAAAATTCTCTCTAGCTCCTGAGTCCATTTAAAGGCTGCCTCAGGGTTTCGTCCTCCTAGAAATTCACTCGGTTTCCTTTTCAGGAAGCGCTCCAGCACTTGGCCATCCTCAGCTTGAGGCTGGCCCTGCCTCTCAAACACGTCTGCAAAGCGTTGGAATGCTGTGGCTATAGCCTCCATGCTTTGGCGATGCGTCATCCCTTATCCTGAAATTAACATTCAAGGATAAGTATACCAAGCCACTCATATTATTCGGGTTTCAGCCTAGTGTTCAATGACCTAGGACATCATGCTAACCCTATATGTTATGCAATCAGTCAGATCAGGAGGGGAAACAACCTCCTATCCACAAGCCAATATCAATCAGGTTCAACTCACATCACAATAATTACGACCATTTAGTCAGAAAACACACAACCGCTTACACTCGGTAAGCATACCTTGGCCTTGGACCTTTCGGTCTGCTCTGATACCAAAATGTAACACCCTTATTTTTAATAATTAATTAACCCAAACATAGAAGAAAAAAATTTCACAAAAATAAAACCACCACAGATCAAATGGCATAAAAGAGAAGAGGAAGGCGAGTGGAAGTTAAGGAACACACACATGTATGGCTACCCGCGGAAGGAATGGAACATGAACCAACTCCACCCAGTTCAGCGAAGCATGACAACGTCTGGGCGAAGTCCACCACAACGTCCATTCGCTCAAGCGGGGTCCAACACCGCCGAGCGAGACAGGATAATGCAACCACGGAAGAGAGAGGTATTTAGGCGGAGTTCCTCAATAACATCTACTCGCTTCAGTGCGATCACACACGCTTGGGCGAACCGTCCTAGTCGCTCGGGCGAGGTATGACTCCGCCTAAGCGAGGCCATCACAAGCCTTCCAAAAACCGCACTCGCTGGAGTGAGTACCTTGCTCGCTGGAACGAGGAGCCACACTCGGCTAAGTAGACGCTCGGACCCAGAGTCATCCTTCACTCATTCACTCAGAAAATGATAGCTAACTCACTCGGATTATAAATAACTTACGCTCGGAATCCATTCCATTCTAACCCTCTTACACTAACTTCTTTCTCAGGAGAGGATCGCTCAGGGTTTTCACTCGGGAATACGAACTCTTCCTCACTCGGGTTTCACTTATAATTTCCACTCGGAAAAACCATCCTCACACGGGATTTATACATACTCTCACTCGGGATCGAACTGTCCCATCCACTCGGTATCCATATTATTCTCCGTTCTATTTTTCCCACTAAGTCAAGGTTCGCTTAGATTCTTCTATCACTATCAATTCTCTGCAGTAGGGCCCCCTTAAATTCTAAGGTGTCACTCTCCAGTTAGGAAATCTTCACTCGGCAACTTCTCACTCGGATATCGTTGATTATTTGACGCTCGGGGGAAAATCCTAGCAATTAACACTCAGAAAACTTATCTAGGCTCTCATCTTCGAATCCAAACAACTTGCTGCTCGGGACAGCCTTCCACACCAATCCTCACTCGGAATTACATGAGTCCTCCCACTCAGAAAGTATTAATACGCATATCTACATATAAATTACCCAGACATCACCTAGAAATAAATAGACATGCAATATGGCATAAACATAGGTATATATATATGTATCAAATTTACAACCACGTTGTCCCGTCCCCATTCCGAGGGATTCAATTCTGTCTAAAAGGGGCTATAAACAAAACACGAGCCGGCCAAGGCTTACTCCAAACATTATACACAGCATAAACAGAGTCATAAAGCTTCCACAGTGCATCAGCACTTCGCCCAACATTTTAACTCTTCCTCCGATCCTCATATCGAGAGATGTTCACTGAAAAATTATAACTGCAGGGGTGAGCATCTTAAATTTTAAATGATAGATACCGATTCAGGTTACTTCACGTTCATACAGCAACATATACCCCTACATACACACAATCCTATGTCAACTCAATAATATTAACACTCCACAGTCGGTGACACAATGCTAAGGGTCCTTGAGTCAGGATATTTCTATATAACATTTATCAATCAGAATACACAATTCTCACTCGGGTTTAAATGTATTCACGACTCCTCAACAACATATTATACATTCATGGAGCAGGTTTCAGTCAGCAATTATAGTACATGCATACGGAATAACGCACTCATTCACAAGTAAACACCATTTCACTAATATCATCACATGCATAATTAATTCCACATAACATCAGTAGCCATATATGCACAGATTATTCACTCGGTTCCGCATACGTGTGTAATCGGTTCTAACGTTGCAACGTAGGCTCTCAGCCTTTTGTACATAGCTCTCGGCTACCGTTCAGGTCCCAGCTGCTTGGCCGTTTTACGGGTACCCAACCGTTTGCCCACAGGTGACACCAACGCTCTCAGCGCCAACGGAGGTGTTCACAGGCAGCCCGAGTCCCACTCAAGGGCTACCTTGAGTCCCATTCAAGGATTTTGCAGCATCCCACGCTGAATAACCGATGGTAGTGTCCCACACTACGTGCTCTCAGCACAACCGCATCCCATGCGCCACACGCGGATTCATCACACAACATTGAATTCATGCACACAACCTCTATTCAATCACACGTATTTCACATGCAGTCGGTAATACACATTTTCAGGACTCTGCATGTTAATCTAACACATACAACCTTCATGCAATCATCATCATAGTTCCATTAACAACATATGAGTCCAACACAATCGATGTCAATCAGTATTAAGCTTCTATGAGCATTTTCATCAACTCAAGTATAACATACACTCGGTTTACAGCAGTATCAGAACTTAAATCAATGCATGCATCTATATGAAGATCAACAGGTTCACACAAGCATTTCAAATCAACATAGCACAATATGCAATCGGTATATGACAATGTCAGAACTTAGTCAACGCATGCATCCCTATAAACACGAATAGATTCAATAAGCATTCCCATCAACACAGCATGACATGTAATCGGGCTCTATGGTAAGGTATGCATCCTCAAGGATGATGATAACATGCAACACTTACTCTCATTTATCATGCACTTGGATATTCTACATGCAAGTATATCATGCAACAGAATACAGTTCCACAATTATCAATGTCCTCCAAACCCGTTCGTAACCCATGCATTTAACATGTAAGGTACTCCCCCTACCAA
Source organism: Clitoria ternatea (assembly GCA_037962975.1). Lineage (NCBI taxonomy): Eukaryota > Viridiplantae > Streptophyta > Magnoliopsida > Fabales > Fabaceae > Clitoria > Clitoria ternatea. The sequence goes on from CM075672.1 coordinate 183,411,569, forward strand.
CTGCGAGACTCCTAGAGATTCTTCTATTTGGGGTGTTGGTTCTCTCCCTTGTTGCTTCACTCGGCGCTTCCTCTGGAACACTGTTGTTTTCCACGAGTGGTGCAGGGCTATTTTTGCTTCTGTTTCGACACCCGTCCTCTACTCGCATAAGGGAGCTTTGACTCCACTACAGTACCTTCGCCTTGGCTCTTCGAAGCAGGGTATGGAATAGAGAGCAGAGAAGGAGAAGAGAAGAGCAAGAGAGAAGAGAAGAAGGGAGAAAAAGGGAGTCCGCAGAGGGGGTTTTTCGAGAGTGAAAAGGGCAAGGGGCCATCACCCAATATAAACACATGCACGAAGAACAGGTAGGTGGGGTGGGGAAACGTGAGGTAGTAGTCTTGCCTATGCCATCCTGTCCTATCAGCACCTTCCAACGTTAATCTCCTCACACCTTTTAATTAATTAAGTTAAGTGTAATTAGTGAACAGATTTCTTCTCCTGAATTATCATTTTTAAATGGCTTTATTTTGCCCGGTTCCTTTTTATTAAAATTGGGATGTTACATGTATAAAATTGAGATATATGTGTACACAATTTTTCTACTGCAGTAGGGGCATAGTAGCACACCTATGCTTGTCCCATAATTGAATTAAAGTTATATTCCCACAGTCGGATCCGCATTGTTTGATGAGAAATTCTTGTGCATATGCATTAGCTTTAAGAGAATTTGCATATAGCTGGAGATATGCCTAGTTGAAAGCCCATGGTGGTAATAGATGAATGAGAATTGAAAAGGTAGAGAGTTAGATACTAACCCTATGTATGTGTTGGGTAATCCAAATGAATGAAATTGTGAATGTATACTTGAGATTATGAGATGTATTATGTATGATGTATGATGTGGTGTAATGATTGATATTTGTCTAAGTATACATGTATTTCATCATAATGTATGACTTTAATTCATTTGGATTGTGTTACTCATCTCCCTGTTGCTATTTTTAAAGTTGATGTAGGTATGACTTAAATCCTACAGTGTTTGGAGGTCGAGTTTGGAAGGAGGTAAATATGGAATGGCATTGTGTAAGCCTTGGCCGGCATAAATTTATTTTGTGGAGTATATGGTGTTTATATACTCAATTCTGTAATGGTTGATAATTTTGGAGGTCATGGGAGAAAATTGGACATGTGTGTGTAAGGCCAATTTTCATTCATGACCCAAATGATGTAAAAAATGGGTCATAATACTTGAATTTGATCAATGAAGGATTGCTGTGGTTTTATGCCATGTATGGATCTTGTGAGATGATGTTGAATTTAGATTATATGTATGGAGTTAATATTAGCATGATGATGTTTAGGTTATTTGATTCAATGAAAGTATTACGTGGTTTTTAGATTATAACATTATATGAATTGGTGTGTTGGATTCCTCACAATTTCATGAATTAGAATGAATGATAATGGTTAATGGTGAATGAAGCAGGTTCCAAAGGTGTCATAACATGTGTAAATCTTGTAGGAATTAAATGAATTGCAATAGATTGAGTTTTAACATGGTAGGTTGTGTGTAGGAATGCAATTTCACGTTTTCTGCCTAAGTCCTGTAGAACTCGCTCAAGCGAGTAAGAATCTCGCTCGAGCGAGATTGTTGTGAAACAGGGGATACGTTTCTGCCCCAAATTCACTCAGGCGGATGGTCAACTCGCCTAAGCGAAATTGCCTCAGAATCAGAGGTTTGATTCTGGACAATTTTCGCTCAGGCGTGGGAGTGAGCGCTCAAGCGAGGGGAAAGAATTCTGATACTGGACGATTTTTACCCAGGCGAGTGGTGCCTCGCCCAAGCAAAAATTGGCCAATGAGTCATCTTCGTTTCTGGAACAATCTCGCTTAAGCGAGTAATGTGCCGCTCAAGCGAGATTTGTACCTGATGCAAACTCCTTCCTTCGCTTAAGCGTCTCGCTGCCTCACTCAATGCATTCTTTTGCATCTCGCTCAAGCAAGACAGGGCTCGCCTAAGCGAGCTGAGCCCTGATGCTTGTTTTACCTCTTTCGCTCAGCTCTCCCTCCTCTTGCCCAAGCGTTATTACGCTGGCTCGCTCAAGCGGATGGAATCTCGCTTGAGCGAGTATCACCCTGATGCTCATATTTGTTATTTTAAATGGATTTTTGTTTCCTATGAATTATTCCCTCTTTATACATTAATTTAGATATATTAAGGAGTATAAATTGGACCTCTAGGCTATATAAACTACATCCCACTTTTCATGAAATTCCTCCTCTTGAAAACTAATCAGTCAATAATTAAATCAATTGAATCTTTTGCTGTTTTTAATTAGAAAAGTTATTCTAAAATAATCTTTTGAACTCACCCTCTCATATCTTCATATATGGGAGTGGTTTATTATAGATCCAGGGGAATGGAGATAATACTTCATCACTCTAATTATTGATTGATTAATATTTTTCAAAAACGTGAAAAATTTTCCCTTATTTTTGGGGCGTCCCAACCTGGTATCAGAGCGTTCATTGCTCTTGATACGATTATAAATGATGTTGTTCATGTGTTTATTGCTTGTGTCTGATTGATTTGTAAATTATGTGAGTGAATTATGATAGTTGTCATTGAAATGAGATTATTACATGATTGTTGTTAAGCCCGGCCAGGCAATTCCACTCTCATATTTACCTTCTAATTATGAAATGCATTATGATGATGCTTGTGTCAAGGAGGTTGAACTGTTCTTTACAGGGTGTGTAAAGGTGTGATTTTCGAACAATTCAAAATGTACATGTAAGATAAAATCTGGTATGAGGAGGTTCTTATACAGATACAAATACGGAGTGCTTTTGTATGCTGGGCGTAGTATAGTGCACTCTGTGGCGGTGTAGCAGTCCGCCTGAAGTAGCCTCCTTTGCCTTGACACAATTGTTGGTTGTACCTGCAATTATTCTCCGACGCTCAAGTCAGTATTATGGAATACTATTAGACTTAGAAAGCAAATCTGAGAGAGTTATGCAAGTATGAGTGTAAGGTTCAGAATTAGGGGATCCCCCCTATACCTTTTTGCTGAGGTTTATATACCTGTTACTGGTGCTCTATTATTGGTAGGACCCGTTCCTTGTTTTCAGGCATAATGCAAGAAAGGTAGTGGGTCCCTGTGCCGTTCACGAGCACCATCACTGTAGTGGGTATTTCCACTTACTTGGAAAGCGTTAATGCTTTATTATTTTATTCATTGTTCCCTTTTATGCGTGACAGTGTGATTCCCATTTTCAACCTCTCAAGACAGAGTCAATCTCGTGCGGGGTTATAAGTATTGGCTCGCTTCGCAATATGGGAATTTCAGTATTCCGCCTGTATTGAGCCTATGGCTTGGCGGAGTGGTATGCATTGGAAATGCTTTATGCATAAGATTTTCAATATTTTCCATTTTGGCGGAGTAATAAGCTTTGGCGGAGTAACATGCACTGGCGAAGTTACGTGCCTTGGCGGAGTAACATGCCTTGGCGGAGTAACGTGCCTTGGCGGTATGTACTCCGTTATAAAAGTAATTATAAGGTATTTGAAACGTACTTCTTCTGTTTGAAATGTTGATCTAGCAAAGCATTAAAACCATGCTCTTGGGGGCCGGTGTTGGGACCGGATCATCTGCCCCCTAGCTTGTTATAGTGACTGGCGGAGTCACTTTAATAAGCTATAACACTTAAGTTAAGCTTTTATAGGCATGGGTTTAGGCGGTGTTTGCTAGTTCCGAATTTACGGACAAGTGTTTTCATGCATTTATTGTTTTTGTCATTACTTGCCACGCCCGTCATTAAAGCGTCTCGAAACTGCGTTTTGCCGCTTCAATCTCTCATTGCCACGTATGCCCTCGTAATGATTGCCATTCCAATGATGGGACATAAATGCGTGGGATGGCAGTTGAGATACGTTTTCGAGGTTATTACCGTGGGCCTTGGATTTTGAAAATGCGGCCCAGGAAATTCCTACCATAAGATTCATCTATCGGTTTCAGAATTAAAGGAATCGTCAGTGAGATTCATCCAACGGCCATAAGCGCCTTTCTGAAATTTTTGAGGTTTCGTTTATTTCCCCCCAAGCCATGCCTATAAATAGGTAAACTCTTAGGAGAGGAAATGTTTTGCTTCATCTTCTACTCTACGTTTTTGTGCTAAAGCTGCCTTTGGAACGCTACTTTCTCGCGAGTCGTTTGTTGTTGCCAGTTCATCTTCTTCAGAGATTTTAAGGTAACTTTCTTCTTCCTCTGTTCTCTTTCTTTGTTGTTATTGGGTTGGTTCTGTTTTCTTTATATGTGTGTTTGTTGAAACGAGGATGAGAGGAAAAGAGTCAGAGTCGTGCTCTAGGGTTTCTGTTCACCCTATGTTTTCGGATATTGAGAGTGAAGATGGGGGCTTCTATACTGGGAGGGATTCAACATTTTACAGAAGCGTGGAGTGTTTTAGTAATGCTGTACATTCGTTTGTAGCAGGAGGTATTCCTCAAATACAAGTGATAACAATGGCAGAATGTCAGAATGTTGTGCTGCATGGGTTAGATTGGACAAAGATGCTTGAGACTGATCCCTATTGTTGGGTTGAGGAAGACATTAAAGAAGCTTCTTCTCGTCATGCGACGACAAGTGGTGGAGTAATGGAGTTGTCAGTTCCTATCTGGAAGGATGAGAGGTTTGAAAGGAGGTTCATCGTCCGTTTGCCCAAGACGTTTGAACGTATTTGCCATCGTCCTCAGGATGAGCGTACTTTATATATGTACGATATCCTGTTTACACAGTTAGGGGTGCGATTTCCATTGAATAAATCCAGATGGGCGTACTCAGGTTCCTGGATTACGCCCCCTCTCAGCTGCACCCTAATGGATGGGGAATAGTCCGCAGCTTTGAAGTGCTGGCTAAATATCTGGAGTTCACGCCTACTGTGGCGTTGTTCTTTGCTTTTTGCCGCATCATGAGGCGAGTGAATGCGAAAACCGGCGGCATGGGTTTTATAACTCTTCGGGCAAAGCTGAAGATTGTAAATTTTAAGGCGTTTGCTGACTCCGCCAAAGAAGGCGGACTTCATTTCAGAATGAGCTTTGTAAAAGTTTCTGTTAGGAAGAACAAGTCCGTCTTTTGGCGGAGTAGGGAGGGGATTGATAAATTCCCGGTGGCGTGGACACACGAGCACTTCCTCCTGACCAAACAAGCTTATGAAGTTGAGGAGAGTGCCCTGTCAGCTACCTCCGTGGAAGTACTCCGGACCCTGAAGGAGTATAACTCCGCCCATAAGCAGATTCTGTGTCGAAGGCTGCTTGGGCAGGATGCTGAAGGATATTTAAGTAATGCTTTAAGACTTGTTGCTTGAATATTACTTCTGTTTTTTCTTGCAGCTTCTAATCGTATTTATGTATATTATTTTGCAGGAGAGATCGCTGAATTTCCTAGGATGGAGCGTATCAAGCAAATCCGTATGAGCCGCCAGGAAATTGATGCGGAAAACAACGTGCAGCCTCGGAGGAATTTGGCTGCAGCTCTAACGAGGACTCTTCCTTTTCCTGCATCCACCAATGTAGTGATGTTGGAGGGTGGTGCAGGGCCCTCGGCAGTTGATGTTGAAAGGCGATCTAAAAAATGCCAGGAACCAGAAACTATCGAGGTGGAGGAAGAGGACCCCCAACCCTTGCAAAAGAGGAAGAACAAGGGTAAGAGGAAGGTAGGGGAAAGGGAATAATCTGATGCTGCTATTGAAGTGGAAGAGATTCCAGAGCCATCAGCTGTGGCTGTCACTGCTGAACTGGGCGGTGTGGAGGGCGCCCTTGAAGAAGATGTTATGGGAGAGGAGACGGAGGGAATTCAAGCTTCTCCACTTCGCCAAGCTAAGAGTCCTGCCCTGGACTTGACTGCTCGAGGAACAGTAGTTTTCCTCGTCAAAGTTCCAGGGGAGCCATCTAGGCGATCCGTCTCTTTGCCTCTGGCGGGGTCTCGTCTGAACCCTTTCCTGTATTTCACAAATGTGGGATCCCGCCAGTCAGAGAGGCGTGATCCGGACTTCATCCTCCGCCCAGATATCGACTTCGAGGACGTTGCAGATGCCACTGCTGCTGCAAGGTGGCATCTTGCTTAAATTGATGGTTTCCTTGCTTTGGTACCCCATATTGCGGAAGTAGCTGCGGAGGCTGCCATGTTTTAAGAATCATATCATGATTCTGTTGAAAAAATTCGCAGCTTGGAGCATGACAATGAACAGTTGTCAGAGGTGATCAAGGCTAAAGATAAACACCTTGACACCGCCGACTCTGACAAGAAGAAGCTGGAGGAAGAGTTGGCCCGGGTGAGAGCTGATAAGGCCTTGCTGGAAAAGCAAGTTTCGGGTTTGAAAAAGCAGAATGTGAAACTGGGCGAAGAGGTGGGCGAGCTGACCCAGGTGAAGGCTGACAATGTTCTACTGAAACAACAAGTTTTAGATTTGAATCAGCAGAACCAAAAACTGGGCGAGGATGTAAGTGAAGTTCAGCAGAGACTGGTTTCTTTTGAAACTAGTAAGGCTCTCGCTGAAGACGCCTGTGCTGCGGAGTTGGATCAAGCAGCCACTGCATACAGTGACCTAGAAAAACAGGTCGAAGAGCTAAAAGCTGAGAAAGCCATTTCAGATGCCACCAATAAACGGTTTGATAAGGAATTACAATCGGCTTTGGATGCAGCTGAGGCGACAATTGATGATGCTTTCAGCATGGCTGTTCGGCAACTCCGTCATCGCAACCCAGGCGTTGCTCTCAACACTGCAGGCATTCATCCTTATTATGAGTTTATCAACGGTGAATTGATGGTGCCTGTTCAGGGGGGTCATGTTCCTGCGCCTAATATAGAGTATGTTCTAACGGACTTGCCCCCCTCACAAAGTTTGTCCAAACCCAGTGAGTGTCAGCCTAGCTCCGCCCACCAAGAAGGAGTGCCACCCGAATCTTAAAGATTGGCTCTGGGGTTTCTTTGTAAATTTTGTTTTTTGCACTTTAATAATATTGCCTTGTTCCAGGATAGGCTCTGGATCCCTTATCAATCTTTGACAATATTTAATAAAGTATATTTTCTGTAAATCTATACTTGTTCATATAAACGATGTCTGAGTCCGTAGGATTTATGCCTTGTAGAAAGCTATTAATAAGGCAGAGTAATCGTTTGAGGACCTAATGAAATATGATTAAGTATAACAAGGCGGAATAACCTTTTTTGGGAATTTAATGAAGTAAATTCTGTGATGAGGCGGAGTAGCCTTTGAAGAATTTCAATGAAGTAAATTCTGTAATGAGGCAGAATAGCCTCTTAAGAATTTCAATGAAGTAAATTCTGTAATGAGGCGGAATAGCCTCTTAAGAATTTCAATGAAGTAAATTCTGTAATGAGGCGGAATAGCCTCTTAAGAATTTCAATGAAGTAAATTCTGTAATGAGGAGGAGTAGCCTCTTAAGAATTTCAATGAAGTAAATTTTGTAATGAGGCGGAATAGCCTCTTAAGAATTTCAATGAAGTAGATTCTGTAATGAGGCGGAGTAGCCTCTTAAGAATTTCAATGAAGCATAATTTTTACAAGTATTATACTTACTTGAACTTGTTGATAGTGCTTGAGTTTGTTGATTATGTACTCCGTGAAATATTAGTAGTTGGGCGGAGTAAGGGTTTGGATGGAGCGTTCATCCCTTTGAATTTGAATTGGGGTGTATCTCCTGATCAAGTGAAAATTGTTGAATCCAGGGTTGGTATGGTGCAGCATACACTAGTGTAAAAATTGGATATAACAACGGGATATTATTCACGGGTAGAAGAGGATCAGTGATAAAAACATGCGTGGTGGCATTTTTGAAATTATAAGGTGAACGTTTTAATCAGAGAAAACTATATATCCATGGTTAACATCATAACCGTGAACGTACCCATCAATATATATTCACGGTTGAGGAGTCAACCGTGGATATATAGTACCTGAAATATATATCGACGGTTGTGTTCACAACCGTGAATATATATTGATGGGTACGTTCACGGTTATGATGTTAACCGTGGATATATAGTGATGTCAATATTCACGGTTATATTTCCAACCGTGGATATATACTTCAGGTTTTAGGGTTTAATCACTGGGTACTGTATGTCCACGGTTGTTTCTATAACTGTGAATATAGATTTAATATTTATCCACGGTTGGTATCGTAACCGTGGATATATAGTTAACATTTATCCACGGTTGTTTGTTAAACCGTGAATATATGTTTAATATATTCACGGTTTCAAGGGGAACCGTGAATATATATCCTTTCTGAAACTTCAAAAGCCGCACTTTTCACTCTTTTTTCACTTTCTCCTTACTTTCGCGCTGGTTATCGTCTTCTTCCTCATCCTCCTCTTTGTTGGTCGTAGGCTTCTGGGTTCACTTCCTTCTTCTTTCGCGAGCCCTTCTTCTTCTTCATTCACCATTGTCAGGTAAGTGCTTCGTTGCCCTTCTTCTTTCGTTCACTTTTTAACCTCTGCTTCGTTGTTATGCTTTATAATTGTAATGGGTTTGCTTCGTTGTCTCTAAGTTTGTGTGTTTATTGTTGAAGCTGAACTCTGTCTCTGCTATTTTGACATTGCCTGTGACATTGCCTCTATTTTCATGTGTTTTCATTGTTGTGGAGACCTGCATTAGTAAATGTCAATAAAAGTAGTTATATTATCAAAATTATTGAGATAAAGTGTCTCTATCTTTGTTTATTTTAGCTCTAGTTAAAGCTTGTATCTGTGTCTCTGTTCCTTTTACTTTGCTAGAAATATTGTGGATCTTTCTCTGTGTGTGTAACAATGTGTATGCTTTACTATAGGATTTCACTTGTTTGGATTTAATGCTTGTCTGGTACCTATTGTTAGCACACAAAAATCGCTTTTGAAATATTCCCCTTCAAATGAAAATGGAGCTAAGTTTATAGGCTTGAGCTCTACAACTGATTAGCAGAAAAATAGGCAGCTACCCCCACACTAACAACAAACTCTTAAACATGGGTAACAGAAAAACAATAACATAAACAAACTCTAAATCTTTTATTCTAAAATAACTGACTCAGTTGACACAACCGTGGATATAGATGCATTTTATCCACGGTTGTTCATAATAACCGTGAATATAAGTAGTTTGTAACTGAAACCTTTTAATACTTATATTCACGGTTGTGATGGACAACCGTGGATAAAATGTATGTATATCCACGGTTGTCCATCATAACCGTGAATATAAGTGGATGTAACTGACACCTTTCGGTTCTTATATTCACGGTTATGCTCGATAACCATGAATATAAATACTAAGTTATATTCACAGTTGTTCTTAACCGTGGTTACATGTGATTTATTACCACGGTTGTTAACCGTGGTTAAAGACCATCATCTACTACCACGGGTGCAACAACCACGGTTCTTTAACCGTGAATAAAGGCCTTTTTTAACCGTGATTATATCCATTTTTTCCACTAGTGATAAGCTGTGACACCAATCCTTCTCGCAGGAATTCTGCTGGACCTTGGGGTCGGTATGGTGCAGCATATAGCTGTGACACCAATCCTTTCCACAGGAAGTCTGCTGGACCTTGGGGTCAGTATGGTGCAGCATATAGCTGTGACACCAATCCTTTCCACAGGAAGTCTGCTGGACCTTAGGGTCGGTATGGTGCAGCATATAGCTGTGACACCAATCCTTTCCCCCCAAGGAGTTTTTTGGACCTTAGGGTCGGTATGGTGCAGCATATAGCTGTGACACCAATCCTTTCCCCCCAAGGAGTTTTTTGGACCTTGGGGTCGGTATGGTGCAGCATATAGCTGTGACACCAATCCTTTCCCCCCAAGGAGTTTTTTGACTCCGTTTGTGAAGCTTTGTTGCAGGTTGGATGATCTTTATGGAATAAAGAGTTATGCTTTTATGCTTCAATTGTTGGAGCCGGTGTCTGATCTGCATGGGAACAAGTTCTGCCATGGATAATTAACTGTAAGTTAGAATGAAGATTGAATGTAGGAAGGAATCTTATTAATGATGGAACTACATAAAGAGCTGAGTTGGGGTATGTCTCATCAGAACCTTTTCAAGGAAAGCCCATTTGGGAAGAACCTTAAGTTAGGAGAGACATCATACCGTATTACCCAACTAGCTGTAATATATGCGTAAATTTAAAATGTTCCATTTATTCCTGACCGGAGTACCATCTAAGTTTTCTAGGCGGTATGTGCCTTTGCCCAGAATTTCGATGACTCGGTATGGACCTTCCCATGTTGGCGCCAATTTGCCTTGGTGTGCAAATTTGTTACCGATATTGGCCCTTCTCAAGACCAAATCTCCTTCTTTGAAACGGTGTTCAGAAACACGTATGTTATACCATTTGGCGGCCTTTGCTTTAACAGCTTGGTCCTTCACGAAGGCTTCCTCTCTCAACTCCACCAAGACCTCGAGTTCATGGGCGAGGTTCTATTGATTGGCTTCTTCGTTGAAATGGAGGACTCGAGCTGAAGGGGCTACTAATTCAATGGGAATAACAGCCTCGACTCCATATGTCAGCCGATATGGAGATTCATTTGTGGTGGAGTGAGGGGTTATTCTATATGCCCATAAAACATGGCATAATTGATTTGCCCAATCTCTCTTTGCTTTACCAAGGCGTTTCTTAAGGCCTTTCAAGATTTCTCTGTTGGCAACTTTAGCTTGGCCATTGGTTTGAGGATGTTCCATAGAAGAGAAAATTTGCGTAATGCTGAGGTTTTCTAAGAGTTCAGTGAACTTACGATATGTGAATTGGGTGCCATTATCAGTGACTATGCGTCCAGGGACTCCAAAACGGCAATGATATTTTTATATACGAATCTGCGAGTCCTGGCTGATGTAATATGCACCACTGCCTCGGCTTCAATCCATTTGGTGAAGTAATCAACGCCAACTATCAAGTATTTGATACCGCCGGGCGCAGTTGGGAATGGACCCAAGATATCCATGCCCCATTGATAGAAAGGCCAAGGCGTTATTGATGATGACATTTCTTCCGCTGGAGTGTGGTGAAGATTTGCGAATCGTTGACATTGATCGCATTTTTGAACATATGAGGCGGCGTCATGCTTCAGGGTGGGCCACCAATACCCTGCCCTGAGTATTTTTCACATTAGACTACGTGCCCCTGGATGGTGTCCACACTGTCCTTCATGGACTTCTTCTAAAACAGCTTGCACCTCATTTTCGTTTATGCATATTAAGTATGGAACAGAAATTCCTCGGCGGTATAACTGTCCGTCTAGAAGCGTATAATAAGGTGCTTCTTTCTTTAGTTTTCGTCGCTCAAGATCATCCATGGGTAATTGCCCATTGACAAGGTAACACACTATCGGTGTTACCCAAGAATTGTCATCAAAGGAACGGCTTTTAATCATGCATGTTGAGGATGGAGAGGAAATACTTGGCTCCGCCAAGGTACTTTGTACAACCGTAGTGGTGCATCCTGCCTTCTTTGTGCTGGCCAACCTGGAGAGGATATCAGCACGTGTATTTTCTTCACGGGGTACATGTTTGAAAGTGACTTCGTCGAAGTGTTGCTTTAACTCATTAACGCAGTTTAGATATTGTTGCAGCAAAGGTTCTTTAGCCTGATACTCGCCAAGAATTTACGAGATGACTAATTGAGAATCACTGCATAAGGTGACAGTTTCGGCCCCAATATCTTGTGCTGCTCTGAGTCCGGCTAAGCAGGCTTCGTACTCCGCCTGATTGTTAGACGTAGTGAAGGTGAAGTGTAATGAAATTTCGAGATGTACCCCGTCATCACTTTCCACAACAATTCCTGCTCCACATCCTTTGCTATTTGAAGATCCATCAACGTATATTGTCTAATGTGAATGATCTGCATCTGGGCTAGAGCCTGTTAACTCAACTACGAAGTCTGCTAGGACTTGTGCCTTGATAGCAGTTCTTGGTTCGTAGGATATGTCGAATTCAGAGAGTTCTACGGCCCATTTGATCATTCTTCCAGCCAGCTCTGGTTTGAACAATATAGTACGGAGTGGCAAGTCTGTGCCAATCAAGATAGGATGGGCATGAAAGTATGGTCTTAAGCGTCGTGAGGCCCAAACAACTGCAAGTGCTGCCTTTTCAATCTTCTGATATCGGCATTCCGCCCCATGCAATGTTTTACCGGTGAAGTACATCGGTCGTTGGCCTTCAACTGTCTCCTTGACCAAAGCTACCGCTAAAGCCTCATCTGAAACAGACAAATAAATGATGAGTTGCTCACCTGGGCTTGGTCTTACCAGGATTGGAGGGCTGGCCAAGACATTTTTCAAGCTTTGGAAAGCCGCCTCTTGCTCTGGGCCCCAACTGAATTTCTTGTCTTTTTTCAGCATTTTGTACAAGGGGAGAGAGCGATGAGCCATTTTTGGCATGAATCATGCTAGAGCAGCGATTTTACCGTTGAGGGATTATACCTCTTTTAGTGTTTTGGGGCTCTGCAACTCTTGGATAACGCGGCATTTATCAGGATTAGACTCTATACCTCTTTGTGTCAACATGAAGCCCAAAAATCTGCCACCAGGGATAGCGAATGTGCATTTCAAAGGGTTGAGCCTCATATCGTATTGTTTTAGGCGTTGAAAAATGAGGCGTAGATCTTCAACATGGTCCCCTCCTTTCGGGGTCTTGGCAATAATATCATCAATATAAACTTCTACCAGCTTTGTGTGCATACCCTTAAAAACTTTGTTGATCATGCGCTGGTAGGTTGCCCCGGCGTTTTTTAACCCAAATGGCATGACGTTGTAGCAAAAGACTCCTTTATCGTTAACAAACGCTGTCTTCTCTTGATCCTCCTCACACATTGGAATTTGGTTGTACCCGGAGTAAGCATCCATAAAAGATAGATACTTGTATCCTGAGGAATAGCCTCTTAAGAATTTCAATGAAGTAAATTCTGTAATGAGGCGGAATAGCCTCTTAAGAATTTCAATGAAGTAAATTCTGTAATGAGGAGGAGTAGCCTCTTAAGAATTTCAATGAAGTAAATTTTGTAATGAGGCGGAATAGCCTCTTAAGAATTTCAATGAAGTAGATTCTGTAATGAGGCGGAGTAGCCTCTTAAGAATTTCAATGAAGCATAATTTTTACAAGTATTATACTTACTTGAACTTGTTGATAGTGCTTGAGTTTGTTGATTATGTACTCCGTGAAATATTAGTAGTTGGGCGGAGTAAGGGTTTGGATGGAGCGTTCATCCCTTTGAATTTGAATTGGGGTGTATCTCCTGATCAAGTGAAAATTGTTGAATCCAGGGTTGGTATGGTGCAGCATACACTAGTGTAAAAATTGGATATAACAACGGGATATTATTCACGGGTAGAAGAGGATCAGTGATAAAAACATGCGTGGTGGCATTTTTGAAATTATAAGGTGAACGTTTTAATCAGAGAAAACTATATATCCATGGTTAACATCATAACCGTGAACGTACCCATCAATATATATTCACGGTTGAGGAGTCAACCGTGGATATATAGTACCTGAAATATATATCGACGGTTGTGTTCACAACCGTGAATATATATTGATGGGTACGTTCACGGTTATGATGTTAACCGTGGATATATAGTGATGTCAATATTCACGGTTATATTTCCAACCGTGGATATATACTTCAGGTTTTAGGGTTTAATCACTGGGTACTGTATGTCCACGGTTGTTTCTATAACTGTGAATATAGATTTAATATTTATCCACGGTTGGTATCGTAACCGTGGATATATAGTTAACATTTATCCACGGTTGTTTGTTAAACCGTGAATATATGTTTAATATATTCACGGTTTCAAGGGGAACCGTGAATATATATCCTTTCTGAAACTTCAAAAGCCGCACTTTTCACTCTTTTTTCACTTTCTCCTTACTTTCGCGCTGGTTATCGTCTTCTTCCTCATCCTCCTCTTTGTTGGTCGTAGGCTTCTGGGTTCACTTCCTTCTTCTTTCGCGAGCCCTTCTTCTTCTTCATTCACCATTGTCAGGTAAGTGCTTCGTTGCCCTTCTTCTTTCGTTCACTTTTTAACCTCTGCTTCGTTGTTATGCTTTATAATTGTAATGGGTTTGCTTCGTTGTCTCTAAGTTTGTGTGTTTATTGTTGAAGCTGAACTCTGTCTCTGCTATTTTGACATTGCCTGTGACATTGCCTCTATTTTCATGTGTTTTCATTGTTGTGGAGACCTGCATTAGTAAATGTCAATAAAAGTAGTTATATTATCAAAATTATTGAGATAAAGTGTCTCTATCTTTGTTTATTTTAGCTCTAGTTAAAGCTTGTATCTGTGTCTCTGTTCCTTTTACTTTGCTAGAAATATTGTGGATCTTTCTCTGTGTGTGTAACAATGTGTATGCTTTACTATAGGATTTCACTTGTTTGGATTTAATGCTTGTCTGGTACCTATTGTTAGCACACAAAAATCGCTTTTGAAATATTCCCCTTCAAATGAAAATGGAGCTAAGTTTATAGGCTTGAGCTCTACAACTGATTAGCAGAAAAATAGGCAGCTACCCCCACACTAACAACAAACTCTTAAACATGGGTAACAGAAAAACAATAACATAAACAAACTCTAAATCTTTTATTCTAAAATAACTGACTCAGTTGACACAACCGTGGATATAGATGCATTTTATCCACGGTTGTTCATAATAACCGTGAATATAAGTAGTTTGTAACTGAAACCTTTTAATACTTATATTCACGGTTGTGATGGACAACCGTGGATAAAATGTATGTATATCCACGGTTGTCCATCATAACCGTGAATATAAGTGGATGTAACTGACACCTTTCGGTTCTTATATTCACGGTTATGCTCGATAACCATGAATATAAATAGTAAGTTATATTCACAGTTGTTCTTAACCGTGGTTACATGTGATTTATTACCACGGTTGTTAACCGTGGTTAAAGACCATCATCTACTACCACGGGTGCAACAACCACGGTTCTTTAACCGTGAATAAAGGCCTTTTTTAACCGTGATTGTATCCATTTTTTCCACTAGTGATAAGCTGTGACACCAATCCTTCTCGCAGGAATTCTGCTGGACCTTGGGGTCGGTATGGTGCAGCATATAGCTGTGACACCAATCCTTTCCACAGGAAGTCTGCTGGACCTTGGGGTCGGTATGGTGCAGCATATAGCTGTGACACCAATCCTTTCCACAGGAAGTCTGCTGGACCTTAGGGTCGGTATGGTGCAGCATATAGCTGTGACACCAATCCTTTCCCCCCAAGGAGTTTTTTGGACCTTAGGGTCGGTATGGTGCAGCATATAGCTGTGACACCAATCCTTTCCCCCCAAGGAGTTTTTTGGACCTTAGGGTCGGTATGGTGCAGCATATAGCTGTGACACCAATCCTTTCCCCCCAAGGAGTTTTTTGGACCTTGGGGTCGGTATGGTGCAGCATATAGCTGTGACACCAATCCTTTCCCCCCAAGGAGTTTTTTGACTCCGTTTGTGAAGCTTTGTTGCATGTTGGATGATCTTTATGGAATAAAGAGTTATGCTTTTATGCTTCAATTGTTGGAGCCGGTGTCTTATCTGCATGGGAACAAGTTCTGCCATGGATAATTAACTGTAAGTTAGAATAAAGATTGAATGTAGGAAGGAATCTTATTAATGATGGAACTACATAAAGAGCTGAGTTGGGGTATGTCTCATCAGAACCTTTTCAAGGAAAGCCCATTTGGGAAGAACCTTAAGTTAGGAGAGACATCATACCGTATTACCCAACTAGCTGTAATATATGCGTAAATTTAAAATGTTCCATTTATTCCTGACCGGAGTACCATCTAAGTTTTCTAGGCGGTATGTGCCTTTGCCCAGAATTTCGATGACTCGGTATGGACCTTCCCATGTTGGCGCCAATTTGCCTTGGTGTGCAAATTTGTTACCGATATTGGCCCTTCTCAAGACCAAATCTCCTTCTTTGAAACGGTGTTCAGAAACACGTATGTTATACCATTTGGCGGCCTTTGCTTTAACAGCTTGGTCCTTCACGAAGGCTTCCTCTCTCAACTCCACCAAGACCTCGAGTTCATGGGCGAGGTTCTATTGATTGGCTTCTTCGTTGAAATGGAGGACTCGAGCTGAAGGGGCTACTAATTCAATGGGAATAACAGCCTCGACTCCATATGTCAGCCGATATGGAGATTCATTTGTGGTGGAGTGAGGGGTTATTCTATATGCCCATAAAACATGGCATAATTGATTTGCCCAATCTCTCTTTGCTTTACCAAGGCGTTTCTTAAGGCCTTTCAAGATTTCTCTGTTGGCAACTTTAGCTTGGCCATTGGTTTGAGGATGTTCCATAGAAGAGAAAATTTGCGTAATGCTGAGGTTTTCTAAGAGTTCAGTGAACTTACGATATGTGAATTGGGTGCCATTATCAGTGACTATGCGTCCAGGGACTCCAAAACGGCAATGATATTTTTATATACGAATCTGCGAGTCCTGGCTGATGTAATATGCACCACTGCCTCGGCTTCAATCCATTTGGTGAAGTAATCAACGCCAACTATCAAGTATTTGATACCGCCGGGCGCAGTTGGGAATGGACCCAAGATATCCATGCCCCATTGATAGAAAGGCCAAGGCGTTATTGATGATGACATTTCTTCCGCTGGAGTGTGGTGAAGATTTGCGAATCGTTGACATTGATCGCATTTTTGAACATATGAGGCGGCGTCATGCTTCAGGGTGGGCCACCAATACCCTGCCCTGAGTATTTTTCACATTAGACTACGTGCCCCTGGATGGTGTCCACACTGTCCTTCATGGACTTCTTCTAAAACAGCTTGCACCTCATTTTCGTTTATGCATATTAAGTATGGAACAGAAATTCCTCGGCGGTATAACTGTCCGTCTAGAAGCGTATAATAAGGTGCTTCTTTCTTTAGTTTTCGTCGCTCAAGATCATCCATGGGTAATTGCCCATTGACAAGGTAACACACTATCGGTGTTACCCAAGAATTGTCATCAAAGGAACGGCTTTTAATCATGCATGTTGAGGATGGAGAGGAAATACTTGGCTCCGCCAAGGTACTTTGTACAACCGTAGTGGTGCATCCTGCCTTCTTTGTGCTGGCCAACCTGGAGAGGATATCAGCACGTGTATTTTCTTCACGGGGTACATGTTTGAAAGTGACTTCGTCGAAGTGTTGCTTTAACTCATTAACGCAGTTTAGATATTGTTGCAGCAAAGGTTCTTTAGCCTGATGCTCGCCAAGAATTTGCGAGATGACTAATTGAGAATCACTGCATAAGGTGACAGTTTCGGCCCTAATATCTTGTGCTGCTCTGAGTCCGGCTAAGCAGGCTTCGTACTCCGCCTGATTGTTAGACGTAGTGAAGGTGAAGTGTAATGAAATTTCGAGATGTACCCCGTCATCACTTTCCACAACAATTCCTGCTCCACATCCTTTGCTATTTGAAGATCCATCAACGTATATTGTCTAATGTGAATGATCTGCATCTGGGCTAGAGCCTGTTAACTCAACTACGAAGTCTGCTAGGACTTGTGCCTTGATAGCAGTTCTTGGTTCGTAGGATATGTCGAATTCAGAGAGTTCTACGGCCCATTTGATCATTCTTCCAGCCAGCTCTGGTTTGAACAATATAGTACGGAGTGGCAAGTCTGTGCCAATCAAGATAGGATGGGCATGAAAGTATGGTCTTAAGCGTCGTGAGGCCCAAACAACTGCAAGTGCTGCCTTTTCAATCTTCTGATATCGGCATTCCGCCCCATGCAATGTTTTACCGGTGAAGTACATCGGTCGTTGGCCTTCAACTGTCTCCTTGACCAAAGCTACCGCTAAAGCCTCATCTGAAACAGACAAATAAATGATGAGTTGCTCACCTGGGCTTGGTCTTACCAGGATTGGAGGGCTGGCCAAGACATTTTTCAAGCTTTGGAAAGCCGCCTCTTGCTCTGGGCCCCAACTGAATTTCTTGTCTTTTTTCAGCATTTTGTACAAGGGGAGAGAGCGATGAGCCATTTTTGGCATGAATCATGCTAGAGCAGCGATTTTACCGTTGAGGGATTATACCTCTTTTAGTGTTTTGGGGCTCTGCAACTCTTGGATAACGCGGCATTTATCAGGATTAGACTCTATACCTCTTTGTGTCAACATGAAGCCCAAAAATCTGCCACCAGGGATAGCGAATGTGCATTTCAAAGGGTTGAGCCTCATATCGTATTGTTTTAGGCGTTGAAAAATGAGGCGTAGATCTTCAACATGGTCCCCTCCTTTCGGGGTCTTGGCAATAATATCATCAATATAAACTTCTACCAGCTTTGTGTGCATACCCTTAAAAACTTTGTTGATCATGCGCTGGTAGGTTGCCCCGGCGTTTTTTAACCCAAATGGCATGACGTTGTAGCAAAAGACTCCTTTATCGTTAACAAACGCTGTCTTCTCTTGATCCTCCTCACACATTGGAATTTGGTTGTACCCGGAGTAAGCATCCATAAAAGATAGATACTTGTATCCTGAGGAATCGTCAACCAATCTATCAATGATGGGGAGAGGGTATGGATCTTTGGGACAACATTTATTCAAATCAACATAGTCTATACACATACGCCACTTGCCATTGGCTTTCTGTACCATGACCACGTTAGACAACCAGGAGGAGTAACGGAGTTCCCTGATGAACCCCGCCTTGAGGAGTTCCTCTGTTTGCTCACAAGCAGCTTTTTGCTTAGCAGGACCCATACGCCGTTTCTTTTATGCTACAGCCTTAGTTTCAGGGTACACCGCCAGGCGGTGACAGCAAAAGTTGGGATCCATGCCAGGCATGTCTGCAGCGGTCCATGCGAAAATTTCTTTATACTCATGGAGGAATGCAATTAGTTTTGCCTCCATGTTAGCCTCAAGCTTGTCATTGATGTTTGTAATCTGTTCCGGGGTGCTACCCAAAACAATAGACTTGGAACCGCCATCAAGAGTTGGTTTCAAAGGGTTCAGTGGGTCTATAGAAGACTCCGCCCTGGGGTCAAGATCCACCAAATTGACGGACATCGCCGTACTGCTCCCTTCATTCAACTTTCTTTTCTTAGTCACGGCTTCAAGCTTCACCATGTTAAGACTCAAATTATAGCAATAGCGAGCCATTTCTTGGTCACCCCTTACAGATGAGACTTGATTATCTTTGTCAATGAACTTGATTAACAAGTGGGGGGTTGAAACGATGGCTTCCATGGCATTCAGGGTAGGCCGCCCAATGATACCATTGTATGGAGATTTCACATCAATGACAAGAATCCTGGATTTCACAGTCCTTGCTCCAGGTTCACCATCAAAAGTAATTCTCGTGTCCAAGTAGCCTTTGGTGGACTGTTTGGCGCCATTGAAGGCTGTAAGGTCCTGCGTATATGGCTGCAAATCTGTATCAGTTAAGCCCATACGTTTAAAATAGTCATAAAAGATAACGTCGTAGGAACTTCCCTGATCAATTAGGATGCGTTTTACATCCATATTAGCGATTAATGCAATAATCACTAGTGCAGCATCTCCTTCAGGGATAGTGGGGCCAAAATCGTCATTTGTGAAGGTTATAGGCAGAGTCTGAACCCCGTTCCTAAATGGGCGATATTCTTTGCTCTTGCCTTGCACAGACAAGATCATACGATGATGATTTTTCCTGGCGGTGTTTGAGGGTCCGCCCCCGGCGAAGCCTCCAGCAATCATATCTACCACCTGCCTTTTGCCCCATGATCTAGGTTCAGGGCTTGGTTCTTTTTGAGCGGACTCCAGAAAGACACTCTTTTGTTTTTCTGTTGCCGCTGTGCGTTTTGGCTCCCTAGTATTATCAGGATCCGGAGAACGATCATGAGACCGTTCCTCAAACTTCTCTGGCTCATCATGAGATTTACCCTTAAACAAATAGTGTTTCAGTTTGCCTTCACGAATAAGCACCTCGATGGTGTTTTTGAGTTGCTTGCACTCCTCCGTGGTATGGCCAACTGATTCGTGGAACTCACAACATTTCTTTGGATTCCCACCACGTCTGAGTGGAGGTGGACGTTGAATCCCGTAAACGTTGAGGGTAGTCCATCCTATTTCGCGCAAGATTTGCTCATATGTCATGTTCAGGGGTGCATAATGGGCAAAATTGAACACACGTCTATCTTGTTGTTTGAAGGGTTGATTCCCTGCCTTATCTTTCTGAGGGAACTTGTCATTCCTGGATGATTTTTCTTTATCTTTGTCATGATGTGGGGCTGAAGTGGGCGGTTTATTGCGAGATGCAGTGGCTTCCAGGTGCATATCAATACCTACATACTTGGATGCTTTCCTGTGAAACTCCTCCATGGTGGACGGAGGTCCTTTTGCCAACGACAAAGCAAAGGGCGATTTCGGCTGCATGGCCTCGATGAGGATATGCAACTGGATTGCTTCTGTCAAGTCAGGGACCATGGCCGCCTCTTTATAAAATCTCTTCAGGAAATCCTTTAGAGACTCTTTGTCACCTTGCTTGATCTGAGCCAAGGTATGGGAGGTTCTAGGCGCATCCCTAGAGATTACAAAGTGGCTGCCAAAAGCTGTGGCCAAGTCCTCCCATGAATCGATTGAACCTGATGGTAAACTCTTGAACCAGCTAAGAGCTTCACCTGTGAGGGTCCTGGGGAACATTCTGCACATGACATCTTCTTCCGCACCTAAGAACATAGCTTCATAGATGTAAGCATCTAAATGCTTAGAAGGATCTGTTTCCCCAGTGTATTTTCCTATGGAAATGGGCTGCATAGTTTGCAAATGTCTGGGGACATGCGCATTCATGAGTCTTTTGGAAAATGGGATACTCATCTTGTATCCCGAGGGGGATGCATTTGAAACTGCTCTTCTTCCCTCATGATGTTGAGCATTTGCCAGTGGAAGGCTTCGTTGCTCTTCCATGTAAGTAGGGATGCGAGAGTAATTTGGAGTACTCAATTCCTCCTGTGCATGCGATTCATGGCGTGGCTGGTTTGCAGGACCCGCTCTCTCGTGCATGGGATTCACCTTTTCACGACGAAGCTCTGCAATTTCTTCTCTCAGCATTCTGATCATGTCATCTCTCGGATCTGGAGAGTCAACATGCGTTGCCTTTTTATGAGCATCGTTATCAAAGTTGAGACGTCTAGGATTGTGTGGAGGAGAATCCTCCGTCTGCACTTCTGGTCCTGGTCCTTCCATTGATGACGAATGTAATGGAACTGATCAAGGATAGTGGGATTACCAAATTTACAGGTCCCACCGGGCGTGCGAATGAACTGTTCTTTACAGGGGGTGTAAAGGTGTGATTGTCGAACAATTCAAAATGTACATGTAAGATAAAATCTGGTATGAGGAGGTTCTTATACAGATACAAATACGGAGTGCTTTTGTATGCTGGGCGTAGTATAGTGCACTCTGTGGCGGTGTAGCAGTCCGCCTGAAGTAGCCTCCTTTGCCTTGACACAATTGGTGGTTGTACCTGCAATTATTCTCTGACGCTCAAGTCAGTATTATGGAATACTATTAGACTTAGAAAGCAAATCTGAGAGAGTTATGCAAGTATGAGTGTAAGGTTCAGAATTAGGGGATCCCCCCTATACCTTTTTGCTGAGGTTTATATACCTGTTACTGGTGCTCTATTATTGGTAGGACCCGTTCCTTGTTTTCAGGTATAATACAAGAAAGGTAGTGGGTCCCTGTACCGTTCACGAGCACCATCACTGTAGTGGGTATTTCCACTTACTTGGAAAGCGTAAATGCTTTATTATTTTATTCATTGTTCCCTTTTATGCGTGACAGCGTGATTCCCATTTTCAACCTCTCAAGACAGAGTCAATCTCGTGCCGGTTTTATAAGTATGGGCTCGCTTCGCAATATGGGAATTTTAGTATTCCGCCTGTATTGAGCCTATGGCTTGGCGGAGTGGTATGCATTGGAAATGCTTTATGCATAAGATTTTCAATATTTTCCATTTTGGCGGAGTAATAAGCTTTGGCGGAGTAACATGCACTGGCGAAGTTACGTGCCCTGGCGGAGTAACATGCCTTGGCGGAGTAACGTGCCCTGGCGGTATGTACTCCGTTATAAAAGTAATTATAAGGTATTTGAAACGTACTTCTTCTGTTTGAAATGCTGATCTGGCAAAGCATTAAAACCATGCTCTTGGGGGCCGGTGTTGGGACCGGATCAGAGGTTAATGATGAATGATATATGTATGCACACTGGGTGAAGAAACTTTAAGTTTCTAATTATGTTTATGTTGTTGTATATAGATTGAGTGATGGCGAATAGGCGCAATGCTGATACAACCGCTATGGCTGAAGCCTTTAATCGCTTTGCCGACATACTTGAACGGCAACAACAACCTATTGGTCAGCCGAATCAAGGTCTTGACCAATTTCTTAAGCGGAAGCCTTCTGAATTTCATGGAGGCTATAAGCCAGAAGATGCCTATGTCTGGATCCGTGACTTGGAATGGATATTCGCTAGCATGAAATGTACTGAAGCCCAGAAGGTGGAATATGCAATGTTCATGGTTCGTAATGAGGCCGAATCTTGGTGGATCCTTACCCGTGGGCGTATGATTGCTGCCCATACTCCTCTAAATTGGGAGAATTTCAAGGTGGAATTTCTTAGGAAATACTTTCCTGAGAGTTATAGAAACAAGAAAGAGCTTGAATTCATGGAACTCAAGCAAGGAGGCATGTCGGTTGAGGAGTATGCTTTGAAATTTGAAGAACTATGTGTGTTTTATCCTCCCTTTCGGCAGGAGGGTACTGAAACTTTGAAATGTGTTAAGTTTGAAAATGGACTACACCAAGAAATCAAGAAGGCGATTTGTCGCCAAGAGATTAGAAGTTTTCCTACTCTTGTGGATAAGTGTCGGATCTTTGAAGAAAATGATATTGCTCCAAGGAGTTACTCGGGGCATGATTACAAGTTGAAGGGCCAATCTTCTAGCTTCAAGAAGAAAGGCAACTTTAAGAACAATAGAAGATTTGTACGTGGGTCCTCTTCTTTCAGAGGTGGACGAGGTAGCGGGAGGCATGGTGTTGTTGGTGGCCGAGGTAATGGCCAAGGACTTCGTTGTTTTAGATGTAGTGGAAATCATTTGGCTAGAGAATGCAGCCATGAAGAACCAGTGGTGTGTTATAGATGCAACCAACCGGGGCATATCCGCCCTGATTTCCCTTTGAATGCCGCGGATGTTGTGCTACGTGATAATGCAAACCGTGGAGGCTACGGTGCTTTTAGAGGCCGTGGTCGTGGAAACGGTAATGGTGGAAGACTTGGTAACCGGAATGGTGGTAACGGTTGTGGTAATGGAAACGGCCGAGGTAATGCTAATAGTGGTCGGAATGGCCCAAATCGTGGTGCTAATCAATAAATGGCTGGAAGAGTCTTTGCCGTGACCGGTGAAGAAGCAGCATAAGCTGAAGATCTTGTCCAAAGTGAGTGCCTGATACATGGTAATGTTGTTAACGTGATATTTGATTCGGGTGCTACGTACTCTTTTTTCTGAAGATTGTGTGAGCCGCTTGCGGGTGCCTGTGATTATGATGAAAGGTTCAATATTGGTGACTACACCGACCGGTGCTTGCTTAAGATCGGTGACTCGATGTGAGAATGTCGAGATGGACTTGGAGGGTAGAAAATTTGTTGTATCCCTCGTGTGTTTACCTATGAGAGATCTGGATGTTATTCTAGGCATGGATTGGTTGTCCACCAACAAGGTTTTGGTGGATTGTCATAGCAAGACGGTGATTTTTCCAACCTCTAACTCTGGAGGCTTTGATGCCCGAGGTATCTCTCAACTCCTCATAATTTTCTCTTTGGTTGATGGGAATGGTGCGTCCCAATCTGGTGGAATTCCTATTGTTTTGGAATTTCCCGATGTGTTTCCAGAAGAGATTCTAGGATTACCTCGCCCACGAGAAGTGGAATTTTCTATCGATCTTATTCCGGGTGCGGAACCAGTTTCCCGAGCACCGTATCGAATGTCTCCTGTAGAGTTGATGGAATTAAAGAAACAAGTGGAAGAATTACTTGAATGGGAGTTTATTCGCCCAAGTGTGTCTCCTTGGGGTGCTCCTGTGTTGTTGGTAAAGAAGAAAGATGGGAGCATGAGATTGTGCGTTGATTATCGCCAACTCAACAAACTAACCATTAAGAATAAATACCCTCTTCCGTGTATTGACGATCTTTTGGATTAATTGAAGGGTGCTGTTGTGTTTTCGAAGATTGATTTGCGCTCTGGATATCACCAAATTCGGGTGAAGGCCGAAGATATTCCGAAAACTACTTTCCGAACGCGGTATGGACATTATGAGTACGTTGTGATGCCATTTGGGGTGATGAATGCCCCTGCAATTTTCATGAGCTACATGAATCGCATCTTCCATGAATATCTTGACCAATTTGTCGTGGTGTTTATTGATGATATTTTGGTGTATTCAAAGAGTCATGAAGAGCATGAAAGACACCTTCGTCTTGTATTGACTATCCTTCGCGAAAAGGAGTTGTATGCGAAGCTCTCTAAGTGTGAATTTTGGCTGTCTGAGGTCTAATTTCTTGGACATGTTATTTCAAATGATGGAGTTGTTGTAGATAAATCTAAAGTTGAAGCTGTGATGGCTTGGGAAAGACCAACATCTGTGACAGAAATAAGGAGTTTTCTTGGTCTTGCCGGTTACTACCGGAGGTTCATTGAAGGGTTTTCCCGTTTGGCTTTGCCACTGACGAAGTTAACTCAGAAGAATCAATCATTTGTGTGGACCCGTGAATGTGAAGAGAGTTTCCAAGAGTTGAAGTTAAGGCTTACTACCGCACCGGTGTTGGCATTGCCCGACTTAACGGATGAATTTGTGGTATATTGCGATGCATCTAAGCTTGGTCTTGGATGTGTATTGATGCAAAAAGAGCGTGTAATAGCCTATGCGTCGAGGCAGTTGCGACTGCATGAGGTTAATTATCCCACACATGATCTAGAATTGGCGGCGGTGGTGTTTGCATTGAAGTTGTGGACACACTACTTGTATGGCTCCAAGTTTGTGGTCTTTAGTGATCACAAGAGCCTCAAATACTTGTTTGACCAGAAGGAATTAAATATGCGCCAAAGACGATGGATGGAGTTCTTAAAAGACTATGAATTTGAATTGAAGTATCACCCCGGTAAGGCAAATGTAGTTGCTAATGCATTGAGCCGGAAATCATTGCATATCTCCATGATGATGGCAAAGGAAATGGAGTTGATAGAACAATTTAGAGATTTGAATATGGGCGTGGAGACTTACACTCCCAAGAAAATGGTGTTGGAAATGTTGAAAGTTGCAAATGAATTTCTTGAATATGTGAAGGTGCAACAACCCAATGATGAGTATTTGATTGAGATGAAGAAGACCCAAGAGAAGGGGAAGAATTTGTTCATAAAGGAAGGTCAAGATGGTATTTGGCGTGTTAAGGGCCGAATTTATGTTCCCTCAAGTGGTGATGTGAGAAAACGTATACTTGAGGAAGCCCACAAAAGCATATTGAGTATTCATCCAGGTTCCACTAAGATGTATCAAGACTTAAGGAAGAATTTTTGGTGGCCCGGTATGAAGCGTGATGTGGCGAATTTTGTGGCATCTTGCCTTGTTTGTCAGAAGGCGAAGGTTGAGCATCAGAGACCATCTGGTTATTTAAGACCGTTGGAGATCCCTGTTTGGAAATGGGATAGCATAGCTATGGATTTTGTTTCTGGACTACCCAGAACTCGTGTTGGGAACGATGCTATATGGGTGATTGTAGATCGGTTGACAAAATGTGCTCACTTTTTGCCCATTAATATGAAGAGTTCTTTGGAGAAATTGGCACAAATATACATCAAGGAGATTGTTAAGCTGCATGGTGTTCCATCTAGCATCATATCCGACCGTGATCCTCGATTTACTTCTCAGTTTTGGGGACGTTTGCATGATGAGTTGGGTTCTAAGTTCAAGCTTAGTTCCTTTTATCACCCTCAAACCGATGGACAATCGGAGAGAACTATACAAAGCTTAGAGGATTTGTTGAGAGCTTGTGTCCTTGAGCACGGTGGATGTTGGGAGAGATTCCTCCCATTGATCGAATTCACATACAATAACAGCTTCCATTCCAGTATTGGCATGGTACCTTATAAGGCGTTGTATGGAAGGAAGTGTAGAACTCCCTTGTGTTGGCTTGAAGTTGGTGAAAACTTGGCCTTAGGGCCGAAGATTATTCAAGAAACTACCGAACAGATTAGAAAGATACAAGAGAATATGAAGATTGCTCAAGATAGGCAGAAGAGTTATTATGACAAGAGACATAAACCCCTTGAGTTTCAAGTGGGTGACCATGTGTTTTTGAAGGTCTCGCGCGACAAAGGCATTGGAAGGGCGTTGAAGAGTGGGAAGTTGAGCCCTAGATTTATCGGACCTTATGAGGTGTTGGAGCGGATTGGTGAGGTTGCTTATCGGATAACACTCCCTCCGCATCTTGCTAATCTACACAACGTGTTTCACGTATCGCAGCTGAGGAAATATGTTCATGATCCTCTACACGTAATCCCTATGGATGAGATTGAGGTGCGAGATGATCTATCTATTTCTCCTGTTTCTATTCGCATTGTCGGACATTCCATGAAGAAATTGCGGAACAAGTTGGTACCTTTGGTGGAGGTCGCTTGGAAACATGGAAATACAGAAACATTCACATGGAAACGCGAAGACGATATCAGAGAACGGTATCCCGACGCATTTGAATCCGGTATGTGGAATTTCGGGGACAAAATTCTCTTTTTGGAGGGGTGGAATGTAACATCCTGAATTTTAAAATAGAACATTAATTAAGGAAAATAAATATTGATAGTTGAATATGAATTGTTTAAGGTCCCAATAAATTGAAATTAATTAAATTAAGATTTTTAGGAATTGTTGGTAATTTATGGAGACCGGTTAAGCTGAAAATGAGCCCGGTTGAAATATGGGTGTCGGACCAAGTATCTCGGAATGAGATGATATTGGTCAGGGCTGTAGAGAATAATATTGGGAATCCAAATATACATTCGGAATAATTTTAGGATGATGTATTGAGCCCAAACGAAGAGTCTGTTAGTTATAAAACGATGAAGTTTTAATGAATAGGATTAAAAGAAATTGAAAACCCCATTTTTCCTTCCTATTCACGTATGCTTGCTGAAGGTGTAGGACATTGCACTTCACTTCTTTTTCTCTTCATCATCTTCTCCATTCTCTCTTCCTTCTTCCAAAAACTCTAGCAAGTTTGGTCTCATCTTCCACTTCCTCTCATTTTCGTTTGGTGGAGCTTGAAGGAGACTATTGAAACTGAATTCTTTCTTCTCTCCGTCCCTTATTTTCGTGTCACCATCCTCCCTTGGAAACCCATTTTGTTTTTGGGTGTGAGGTAAGAAATACCCACTGAAACACCCTAATTTAATAAATAAATAATTAACAAAACAGAGGAAATTTTTCACAATTAAACCAGAACAATCGGGCATAAAAGAAATAAGGAAAAGAAGGCAAGAGGAATAAAACCGACTCAAGGAGGCTGCCAGCGGAAGAAGGAAAACGCTCGGACGGATCACACAACAACGCACACTCGTTGCAACGAGAACTACACTCGGCACTCGCTCACTCCACTCGGCATTCCCGCACTCGGATTTCAGCGCCTGGTCCACTCGGAAAGGTCCACTCTCAGTTCACTTGGGTTGGCCCTTAAACATACCAGCTCCATTCAGGAAACATAACACACTCCTGATTTCACTCAATCGGATTACATATACGGAAACTCGGAAATGGTTCCCATAGCCACTCACTCGAAATCTATGAAGACTTCTCACTCAGAATAACTTTCACGTCCTTTCTGCCACTCGGAGTATTTCACTCATTTTTCACTCGGTAACCATAATCTTCCCTACTCTAGTTATCCTACTAAGTCAAGACTCACTTAGATTCCCTTGCTACTAATAATTTACTACAATGGGGTCCACTTAGAGCCTTAGGTGTCGCTTTTCTGTTGGGAAACCTTCACTCGGCGGATTCTCACTCAGAAATTGTTAATTATTCTACACTCGGGAAAATCCTAACAGTTGTCACTCGGAAAGTATCTAGATCAGTCCTCACTCGATGCTCCGCGCTCTCATTCACTCGGTAATACCTAAACTCTTCGACACTCAAAATAAATCACTGCCTCACTTCCCTCATCAACTCTTAATCCCATTTCTGCCCATGGTTATACCAATCTCACACACTCAGTAAGTACGCATACATATATTACTCGGATCATTCACGCAATATAAAACAAGACACAACATGATAGATATAGAGAGGGATATAAATGAGTACAGGCACACGATCATGTCTTCTACCCAAGAGGGTTCAAGTTCTAGTATAAGAGACTACAACTGACACACGAGCCGGCCAAGGCTTAATGAGACATATACACGGCATATATATACAAACACATGATTTCCATAGTGCTCCAACACTTCACTCGGCATTCAGCTCCTCCTCCACTCCTCATTTCGAGAGATATTCACTAAAAAGTTGCCACAGTAGGGGTGAGCTTATGCATTTAAAATGACAGTTAATGACTCGGCATCAGCATCAATACTTGCCCCCACGTCCACTCGAGTTGCATACAATTTTGGATTTCAACCATGTAGAATATAATGCTTTTAAAGTCATGCAATTACATACATATTACAAGATTCATTTCCCGTCATACGAAGTATGCATTAACTCACTCAGAATTCACGCGTATCACTCTGAGCCATCCCACTCGTCCTATCCTAACCAACATTTCATCTACATGCATGCCTGCAGATCCGACTAAGCAATGATCTTCAGTTACAGGTTCCCTTACTGGCCTCTCGTCCTTTAGCCCTTCCTGCGTGGTACCGGCCTCCCATTGACGTCTCGAGACTTAACTCTAGCTCTTACGGCTACCACGGGCTCTCACAGGATCTAGCCAAGGGTCTGCACCTGGAGATCATTTCGTTGGGACTCCTGACCTTCCATGGGTCATCCCATTTCCTGTACATACAGCCTATACGCATCAACCACGAGTACCCTCAACTATCTGACTCATTCCTAGTAACAATTAGCATCATTCTTGAGCCCACATATTTTCTACATTCAATCATTCATCGTACCATCATACACAGCACTCACACAGTTAATGCATGCAATATCTCAAAGAACCAGCCAACAATCAAGCACACATATTCTTTCGGTATTAACAACAATGAGAACATGCATCATAGGCGTTTATATATAACCAACTATCAGACTTCAACACAACGACCCTGAATACATGCATGCGAGTGTATAACCATAATTAGGACTCTACAATCACACACCTGGCAGTCAAGGATTCACAATCATGCATTGCACACAATTATCACAAACACATTCATATGCATGCATGGTAATACGTTCATCCGGCGCCGTCCATCGACCATGCATTTGACATGCAAGCGCCCCCTACCTTCTGAAGGGACTTGAAAAGCTCTTCCTCTCTCCGACGTCTGGTCTGATACCCTTTCTACCTCGTCCAGTCCCCTTCGCTCAGTCGTACTCTGCAATCGGCTCGGGGATGGGGAGTTGTTCTTCCTCTGCTTCAATGATCGTCCTTCACCAGTCGGAGGGGACTCTGACCCTTCTGCAGCACCGTCGCCGTGGGTCTCCAGAAACGAAGAACGAGGACAGGGGAGAAGAAAAGAGGACGAAGAATGAAGAAGGAAGAAAAGAGAGGATGAAGCAGTGAGGAAGGATGAATATCCATGGTGATACAGGATATATGTACATGGGTGCAAAGAGAAGGAGAGCGGGGTGGGAAAACATGAATCGCAGTCCCACTCACGTGACTCGCCAATCATAAGCAGCCACCTTTTACCAACCAAGCATAATTAATTTGTCATTATTTCTTAAGTTAAGTTGATTTTAATTAACAATTAATTTCCTACTTGAAATCAAAATTGGGATGTTACAGTTCTCCCCCTCTCAAAAGAATTTCGTCCTCGAAATTTAGTCGGTAACTTACCTTGGTTAAACAACTCGGGGTACTGCTGCCTCATGGCATCCTCACGTTCCTAGGTATAAGAGGTATACCTGTTCTGTTGCCATTCTACTTCAACTAGTTGTACATCCTTGCTCCTCAAACGTTTTACTGATCGGTCCACGATTCTAGTCGGTACAGTCACAGTGGTCAGGTCTTCCTTGATTTCCACTTCATCATCAGGCATTGTGTGAGTAGAATCGGGTAGGTACTTCTTCAGTTGGGACACATGAAACACGTTATGCAATCGGGATAAGTGAGTCGGTAATGCTATCTGGTATGCCATGGAGCCGACTCGTTCCAACACCTCATAAGGCGCAATGTATCGGGGGCTGAACTTCCCACCTTTCAAGGCTCGCCCGACTCCTTTACTCGGTGAAGTCTTCAGAAACACCCTGTCTCCGACTAAAAACTCTAATGGTTTGGTTCGTTTGTCATGGTAGCTCTTCTGTCTATCCTGAGACGCCTTTATCCTTTCCCTTATCACTCGGATCTGTTCTGAGGTTTGCTTCATAATTTCTGGCCCCAATAGCAGACTCTCACCCGTTTCCGACCAGCAGAGGGGGGTTCGGCATCTTCGACCATATAATGCTTCGTAGGGTGCCATACCGATACTGTTGTGGTGGTTATTGTTGTATGTAAACTCGATCAGGGGAAGGTACTGCTCCCAATCTCCACCGTGCTCCAGCACACACGCCCTTAGCAAGTCCTCCAAGCTTTGGATCGTTCGCTCGGATTGTCCATCCGATTAGGGGTGGTAGGCAGAACTTAGCCAAAGTTTCGTACCCATTTCCTGGTGCAGGCTGGTCCAAAACTGGGACGTGAACCTAGGATCCCTATCCGATACGATAGAAGTCGGTATACCATGCAGTCGGACAATTTCATGAATGTAAATCCGAGCTAAGTTATGCAACGGGTACTTCATGTTCACAGGTAGGAAATGTGCACTCTTCGTCAGTCGGTCAACAATGACCCAAATCGTATCATGGCCCGCTTGATTTTTTGGCAATCCCATGACAAAGTCCATGGCAATTGAGTCCCATTTCCACACGGGAACCTCCAGGGGTTGCAATGCACCATACGGCTTCTGGTGCTCGACTTTCGATTTTTGACAGGTGATACACCGAGCCACATATTCTGCCACATTCCTCTTTAATCCGGGCCACCAGAATCGTGTCCTTAGATCCTGGTACATCTTCGTGGTACCCGGGTGAATACTGAGTAGGCTCTTGTGGGCTTCATCAAGCACCATTCTCCTTAATTCTCCTCCACCCGGTACATATATTCTGTTTTTCACTCGGAAGATTCCATTCGATCCCTCCGTCAAGGACAAATCCTTACCTTTGGCCTGAGTCTCCTTTATCTCAGCCAAGTAGGAATCTGACTGCTGCTGCTCGTACACGGATTTTAGGAATTCATTGGCAATCCTCAACGTACTAATTGTTATCTTCCAAGACGAAGGCACATTAACATGCAAATTCATGTCTCGAACTGTTCCAATAGCTCCACCTCCTTTACCATCATCACTGCCACGTGGAGTTATTTCTAACTCAACGTGTCGGCAACAACGTTTGCCTTACCCGGATGGTACTTTAGCTCGAAGTCATAATCCTTTAAAAATTCCATCCATCTCCTCTGCCTCATGTTTAGCTCCTTTTGGTCGAATAGGTATTTGAGGCTCTTGTGGTCGCTGTACACTTCGAATTTAGAACCGTACAAGTAATGCCTCCATATCTTCAATGCGAACACTACAGCTGCCAGCTCTAAATCATGGGTCGGGTAATGCTGTTCATGAGGTCTCAATTGCTGAGAGGCGTAAGCGATCACTCGGTCCTTCTGCATTAGTACGCATCCTAATCCGAGTCCGGACGCATCACAATAAACCATGAAGCTCTCTTGCAAGTTTGGTAATGCCAACACTGGAGCAGTTGTCAACTTGTCTTTCATCTCTCGGAAACTGCTCTCGCACTCGGAACTCCATACGAACAGGACGTTTTTCCGAGTCAATTTAGTCAGTGGCGAAGCAAGCTTAGAAAAACCTTCAATAAACCTCCTATAATAACCAGCCAGGCCCATAGAGCTCCTTATCTCCGAGACCGACTCGGGTCTCTCCCATGCCATTATAGCTGCCACCTTTGAAGGGTCTACCGAGACACCCTCCTTGGAAATCACATGTCCGAGAAAGTGGATCTTATCAATCCAGAAATCGCACTTTGAAAATTTTGCAAATAGCTGTTTCTCCTTCAAGACTTGAAGTACCGCCCGGAGGTATTCTTCATGCCCATCAGAGGTCTTGGAGTAAACTAAGATATCATCAATAAAAACTACTATGAATCGGTCTAAGTACGGGTGGAATATGCTGTTCATGTAATTCATGAATATGGCAGGTGCATTTGTCACATCGAACGGCATCACTACATACTCGTAGTGGCCATACCGAGTCCTAAAGGCAGTCTTGGGAATATCCGAGTCCTTCACCCAGATTTGGTGGTATCCCGACCGTAA
The DNA here is from genome assembly GCA_037962975.1 of Clitoria ternatea. NCBI lineage: Eukaryota > Viridiplantae > Streptophyta > Magnoliopsida > Fabales > Fabaceae > Clitoria > Clitoria ternatea. Next base: position 183,444,175 of record CM075672.1, read on the forward strand.
ATCGATCTTCGAGAAGACTGAAGCACCACGCAGTTGGTCAATCAGATCGTTGATCCTGGGCAACGGGTATCGGTTCTTAATCATGAGTTTGTTTAGCTGTCGGTAGTCTATGCATAGTCTCATGCTGCCATCCTTCTTCTTAACAAGTAGTACAGGTGCGCCCTATGGTGATACACTCGGCCTAATGAATTGTTTTCTGAGTAACTCATCCACCTGCTTTTTCAGCTCAGCCAACTCTGTTGGGGACATTCTATAAGGTGTACTGGAGACTGGCTCGGCTCCAGGGATCAGGTCTATAGAGAATTCAACTTTTCTACTCGGAGGGACACCCGGCACATCCTCCGGAAACACCTCTGGAAATTCACAGACAGTCAGAATATCGTTCACTCGGGCTCTACTCTCACCCTCGGTTAAGCAAAGCATCATAAACAGTTGAGCTATACCTTGTGCCGTGTAGTCCTCCTTGTTCTGCCTCGGGAAGATTATCCTTCGGTTTCTACAGTCCACTAACACCTTGTTGGCTGAAAGCCAATCTATGCCGAGCACGATATCAAGGCCCTTCAAAGGCACACACACAAGATCAAAGGTGAAACTCTGATCGCCCAACACAAACGTCACATCTTTACACATTGACGATGTCAATACCGTAGTACCAATCGGGTTGGCTACTTCTAAAGTCCGATCCATATACACAGTCGATAATCATAACCGTCTCACACACTCGTCAACTACGAAGGAGTGGGTGGCTCCAGAATCAAAAACTACATTAAGTGTATACCTGCCGAGTAAGCACTTACTTTGCACTAAGTCATTCGCTTGTGTAGCCTCCTCTGCGTTAATGGCGTACACCCTCCCAGCAGCTGGTTGGTCGGTATTTCTCTTTCGGTTGTTTGGAGCGAACATCATATTCCCGCTGGCTCTATTATCTCTGTCCTCCAATCGTTGGCCACCATTCCCACGGCCTCTCCCTCGGAAGCCTCCACGACGCACAGGGGCGTCTGCTTGGCGCAATTAAGGGTAGTCAGGGCGGATATGCCCCTTCTCATTGCAATAAAAACATACAACACTTCCTCCACCATCACAATTCTGAGCAAAGTGGTCACCACCACATTTAAAACACTTGCCAAATCTTGGACGTCCACCAGTCTGTGCCCCTTGACTGCTCCGACCTTTATATCTAGCAAAGGGTCCACTTTTTCCAACGTTACCTGATCTCTTGAAGCGTGACTGTTGAGGCCTCAAGGAGGGTTCTGCCCTACTGCTCTGGCCCGAATGGGCTTTGTTATCTTCTTCGAAAATCCTACATTTATTCACCAGTACTGAGAAACTTCTAATTTCTTGGTATCTGCAAGCTCTTTTAATGTCTGATCGCCGTCCGTTCTCGAATTTGAGGCATTTGGAGCTCTCGGTCCCGGGTTGTTGGAAGGGTGGATAAAATAGACACAACTCTTCAAATTTGGCTGCATATTCTTCTATAGACATGGAACCCTGTTTTAGCTCCATAAACTCTAATTCCTTCCGACTCCTTACTGTGGCAGGGAAGTACTTCTCTAAGAAGCATGTCTTGAAATTTTCCCAGGTCAGCTGGGTATCATCGTCAGTCAGTCGGTTTCTGGCTATCTTCCACCAGTTCTCTGCTTCGTCCCTCGGCATATACACCGCGCACTCCACCTTCTGGGCCTCGGTACAGTGGAGGCCCCCAAAAATCCTCTCTAACTCTTGAGTCCATTTGTAAGCTGCCTCAGGGTTACGTCCTCCTTGAAATTCACTCGGCTTCCTCTTCAGGAAGCGGTCCAACATTTGACCATCTTCAGCTCGAGGCTGGCCTTGCCTCTCAAATACGTCAGCGAAACATTGGAATGCCGCTGTAACACCCTAAATTAGACAAATCATAAGCAAGAAAATCAGGGAAATTTTTCACAATGAAAGGAAAATCAGAATGCCTTGGCACAAGAAAATGAAAGGAAAGGAGATCAGGAGAGATAAATCCGATTCAGAGGAGATGACAGCAGAAGAAGGGGAAATCGCTTAAGTGAACCACGCAGCTACGCATACCCGCTCAAGCGAAGGTTTCTCTCGATATCTGCTCATTTCACTCGGCATTTCCGCACTCGGATTCCAATGCCTAATTCACTCGGAAGAATTCGATCTCAATTCACTCGGAAACATAATTTATTCCACGGCTTCAACAATCAGAATACATACACGAATAATACGGGAATGGTCCTCACTGGCTCTCACTCAGAATATATGGGAACCCTTTCACTCGGGACAACCTTCGCGCCCCTTTTGTCACTCGGGATATCTCGCCTAGTTTTCACTCGGTAACCATCACCTTCCTACTCTAAGCTTCCCACTAAGCTAAGACTCACTCAGATTCCTTTATTACCAATAGTTCACCACAGTGGGGTCCTCTACAGTCTAAGCTGTCACTCTCCATTCGGGAAAACCACCACTCAACAATTCTCACTTGGGAATCATTGACTATTCTATGCTCGGGAGGGCTCCTAGCAGTTAGTCGTTGGGGCAGTCTTCTACGTCACTCCCTACTCGGACCTACCTGATCTTCACTCACTCCGAACACCTAAATCTCTTCCACTCCGTTACAAAATCATAAACTCACCCTCTAGATCATGAATTGGCTTTCTTCACGCTGGGACATGTTATTTCCTACACAACCGGAGATATGGACGCACATATATATAGATCACCCAGACATTTTACAACATTAGATAGACATGCAACGTGGCGTAAGCATAGGCATATATATATAGAAGTATATATCATGATTTTACAACCAAGAAGTCATGATCCCGATCCAAGGAATTCAATTCTGATTTAAAGGTTAACAACAAAACACGAGCCAGCCAAGGCTTAACTCAAAACACTATATACAGCATATGCACAGTCTTTAATATCTCATAGTGCAGCAGCACTTCACCCGGCATTTCAGCTCCTCCGCCACTCCTTATTACTAGAGATGTTCACTGAAAATTTGCCACAGCAGGGGGTGAGCATCTTAAATTTTAAATGATAGATACTGACTCAGGTTACCTCACCTTCATACAATAGTATATATACACACAATTATACATGGCAACAATTATAGTCGGGGCAATGCCAATCAGCCAGAACATACACAAGATCCTTACCAATCGGAATCCACAATCCTCACTCGGATATATATATATATACAACTCCCCAACACATAACATACCTTCATGGAGTAGATTTCAATCAGCATTAACAGCATATAAACACGGAATAGTACACTCGGTTATATACATTCACCATCTTATTAACACCTTCGCATGCATAACCAATTTCAAACAATATCAACAATTACTAGGCACATAGCATTTCACTCGGTTCCGCATTCGTGTGTATCGGTTTAGACATTGCAACGTAGGCTCTCAGCCCTTTTTATACCTAGCTCTCAGCAATTAAATCAGCTCCCAGCTGCTTGGCCGTTTTACAGGTACCCAACCATTTGCCCACAGGTGACACCAACGCTCTCAGCGCCAACGGAGGTGATCACAGGCAGTCCGAGTCCCACTCAAGGATTTTATAGCGTCCCACGCTTTATAACCGATGGTAGTGTCCCACACTACGTGCTCTCAGCACAACGCATCCCATGCGCCACACGCGAATTCATCACACAACATAGTATTCATGCACACAACCTTCACTCAGTTATACATATTTCTCATGCAATCGGTAATACGCAATTCCAGGATTCCATGTATTTATTTAACACACACACACTTCCATGCAATCATCATCATAGCTCTATTAACAACATATAAGTTCAATGCAATCGGTGACAATCAATATCAAGCTTCTATCAACGTTCTTATCAACTCAAGCATAACATGCACTCAGTACACAGCAGTATCAGAACTTACTCAACACAGGCATCCATATGAAGATCAACAGGTTCCAACAAACATTTCAATCAGTACAACATAATATGCAATTGGTATACAATAGTGTCAAAACTCAGTCAACACATGCATGCATACGAACATGAACGGACTCAACGAGCATTCCAGTCAACACATCATAACATGCAATCGGGTCATAGGGTATCGGAATTCAAACAACGCATGCATCTTCAAGGACGATAATAACATGCAACACTCACTCTCACTTGTCTCACACTCGGTTACTCTACATGCAGGCATTATTATACAACAGGATACAGAACTATCACTTCAACACTCGGAACCCATTCATAACCCATGCATTTAACATGTAAGGTACTCCCCCTACCAACTACGAGATTCCGAGGGACTTTTCTACTTGGGTGTTGGTTCCCTTCTTCACTGCTTCACTCAACGCTTCCACTCGCTTAGCCTTTATTTGAACGCTACTGCCCTCCACGAGTGGTGTAGGGTTGTTTCTGCTTCTGCTTCGACGCTCGTCTCCTACTCGTGTGAGGGGCTCTGACTCCTCTGCAGCACCGTCACTCGGCTTCCGAAACAGGGAATAAAATAAAGAGCAGAGAAGGAGAAGAGAAGAAGAAGAAAGAAGAAGAAGGAACTCGCAGGGAACTCTGAAGAACGAATGGCAAGGAGAACCATCGTCCACTTATAAACACATGCATAAGGGAAGGAATGGTGGGGTGGGAAAACGTGAGGAGCAGTCTGCTCACGTCACCCAGTCCCATCAGCACCCACTAAGGTCAATCCTCCCTTTAAATCAGCACACCCTTTGATTAATTAAATTAATGGTACTTAATAAACTAATTCCCACTTCTAAAATTATTACTCTAGTGGCTTATTCACTCAGTTCATTATTAAAATTTGGGATGTTACAGTTCTCCCCCACTTCAAAAGAATTTCATCCTCGAAATTCAGTCGGTAACTCACCTTGGTCAAACAACTCGGGGTACTACTACGTTATGGCATCCTCGCGCTCCCAGGTATAAGAGGCATGCCCGTTCTGCTGCCATTCCACTTTAACCAGTTGTACATTCTTACTCCTTAATCGCTTTACCAATCGGTCCACGATCCCAGTCGGTATAGTTGCAGTGGTCAGATCTTCCTTGATTTCCACCTCATCATCAGGCATTGTGTGAGTAGAATCTGGAAGGTACTTCCTTAGTTGAGACACATGAAATACGTCATGCAATCGAGATAAATGAGTCGGTAATGCTATTTGGTATGCCATAGAGCCGACTCGTTTCAACACTTCATAAGGCCCAATGTATCGAGGGCTCAGTTTCCTGCTTTTCAAGGCTCGCCCGACCCCTTTACTCGGTGAAGTCCTAAAAAATACCTTGTCTCCGACTGAAAATTCCAATGGTCTGGTGCGTTTGTCATGGTAGCTCTTCTGCCTATCTTGAGACGCCTTCATCTTTTCCCTTATCACCCGGATCTGCTCTGAAGTTTGCTTCACAACCTCTGGTCCCAGTAGCAGACTCTCACCCGTTTCCGACCAGCAAAGCGGGGTTCGGCATCTTCGACCATACAGTGCTTCGTAGGGTGCCATGCCAATACTATTGTGATGGCTGTTGTTGTACGTGAATTCGATCAGGGGAAGTTATTGCTCCCAATCCCCACCGTGCTCTAACACACACGCCCTTAGTAAGTCCTCTAAGCTCTAGATTGTTCGCTCGGATTGCCCATCAGATTGAGGGTGGTAAGCAGAACTAAGCCAAAGTTTTGTACCCATTTCCTGGTGTAGACTGGTCCAAAACCGGGACGTGTACCTAGGATCCCTATCTGATACGATGGAAGTCGGTATACCATGTAGTCGGACAACTTCGGGAATATAAATCTGAGCTAACCTATGCATCGGGTACTTCATGTTCACAGGCAAGAAGTGTGCACTCTTCGTCAGTCGGTCAACAATGACCCAAATTGCATCATAGCCCGCTCGGTTTTTGGGCAATCCCATGACAAAGTCCATGGCAATTGAGTCCCATTTCCACACGGGAATCTCCAGGGGTTGTAATGCACCGTACGGCTTCTGGTGCTCCACTTTTGACTTCTGACAGGTGATGCACCGAGCCACATATTCCGCCACGTTCCTTTTTAATTCGGGCCACCAGAACTGAGTTCTCAGGTCATGGTACATCTTCGTGGCACCCGGGTGGATACTTAGCAGGCTCTTGTGAGCTTCATCAAGTACCATTCTTCTTAATTCTCCTCCACTCGGCACGTACATTCTGTTTCTTACTCGGAAGATCCCATCAGATCCTTTGGTTAAGGACAAGTCCTTACCTCGGGCCTGAGTCTCCTTCATCTCAGCCAAGTAGGAATCTGACTGCTGTTGCTCGCACACGGATTTTAGGAATTCATTGGTAATCCTCAGCGTGCCGATCATCATCTTCCGAGAAGAGGGGGTGACAACGTGTAAGTTCATGTCTCGGAACTGTTCCAATAGCTCTACCTCCTTCACCATCATCACTGCTACATGAAGGGATTTCCGACTCAACGCGTCGGCAACAACGTTTGCCTTACCCGGATGGTACCTTAGCTCGAAATCATAATCTTTTAAAAATTCCATCCATCTCCTCTGCCTCATGTTCAGCTCCTTCTGGTCGAATAAGTATCTGAGGCTCTTGTGATCACTGTATACTTCAAACCTGGACCTGAACAAATAATGCCTCCAGATTTTTAATGCGAACACCACAGCTACCAATTCTAAGTCATGAGTCGGATAATGCTGCTCGTGAGGTCTCAATTACCGAGATGCATACGCTATCACTCGGTCTTTCTGCATCAACACGCATCCTAATCCGAGTCCTGATGCATCACAGTAAACCATGAAGTTCTCTTGCAAGTCAGGTAATGCCAGTACTGGAGCAGTCGTCAACTTGTCCTTTAGCTCTCGGAAACTGTTCTCGCACTCGGGACTCCATACGAAGGGAATGTTTTTCTGAGTTAATTTAGTCAGTGGCGAGGCCAACTTAGAAAAACCTTCAATAAATCTTCTATAATAACCTGCCAGGCCCATAAAGCTCCTTATCTCCAAGACCGACTTGGGTCTCTCCCATGCCATTGCAGCTGCTACCTTTGAAGGGTCCACCGAGACACCTTCCTCGGAAATCACATGTCCGAGGAAATGGATTTTATCCATCCAGAAGTCACATTTTGAAAGTTTTGCAAACAACTGCTTCTCCTTCAATACTTGAAGTACCGCTCGGAGATGCTCCTCATGCTCCTCAGGAGTCTTGGAGTAAATTAGGATGTCATCAATGAAAACAACTACGAATTGGTCTAGATACGGGTGGAATATGCTGTTCATGTAATTCATGAAGACAGCAGGGGCGTCCGACACACCAAACGGCATCACTACGTACTCGTAGTGACCATACCGAGTCCTAAAGGCAGTTTTTGGAATATCCGACTCCTTCACTCGGATTTGGTGGTATCCCGATCGCAGGTCGATTTTTGAGAAAATTGAGGCTCCACGCAGTTGGTCAATGAGGTCATCAATTCTAGGCAACGGGTACCGATTCTTAATCGTGAGTTTGTTTAGCTGTCGGTAGTCTATACAAAGCCTCATGCTGCCATCCTTCTTCTTAACGAGCAGTACAGGTGCGCCCCAAGGTAAGATACTCGGCCTAATGAATTGTTTTCCGAGTAACTCATCTACTTGCTTCTTCAGCTTGGCCAATTCAGTTGAGGACATTCTATAAGGTGCACTGGAGATTGGCTCGGCTCTAGGGATCAGGTCTATAGAGAATTCGACTTCTCTATTGGGAGGGATACTCGGTACGTCTTCAGGAAACACCTCTGGGAATTCACAGACAATTGGGATTTCATTCACTCGGGTTTTACTCTCACCCTTGGTTAGACAAAGCATCATAAATAGTTGGGTTATACCTTGTACTGTGTCGTCCTCATTGTGCTGCCTCGGGAAGATTATCCTTCGGTTTTTGCAATCCACTAACACCTTGTTGGCTGAAAGCCAATCTATTCCGAGCACAATATCAAGATCCTTTAAAGGTATGCACACCAAATCGAAAGTGAAACTCCTATCACACAGCACAAATATCACATCCTTACATACTGACGATGTCAACACTTTAGGGCCAGTCGGATTGGCCACTTCCAAAGTCCGATCCATAAATACAGTCGGTAACCTTAAACGCTTTACACACTCATCAGCTATAAAAGAATGGGTGGCTCCCGAACCGAAAACAACATTAAGTGTATTACTACCGAGTGAGCACTTACATTGTACCAGGTCATTTGCTTGTGCAACATTCTCTGCGTTGATGGCGTAGACTCTCCCCACTGTTGGTCAGTCGGCATTCTTCTCTTGGTTACTTGAAGCAAGCATTATGTTTCCTCTGGCTCTATTATCTCCGCCGCCCGGTCGTTGGTTATCATTCACTCGGTTTCTCCCTTGGGAACCTCCTTGACGTACGCTGGTGTTTGCTTGACGGAGTTGGGGGCAATCGTGGCGAATGTGTCCTCTTTAATTACAATGGAAGCACACCATTTCACCATTGCTGTTGCAGTCTCGGGCGTAGTGGCTTCCTCCACACTTGAAACATTTTCTGTCTCCCACCACTGGTCGTCTTTCAGACTGGTTCCGTCCTCCAAATCTGGAAAAAGACTTGTTTATACCAACGTTGCTTGGCCTTTTGAAGCGGGATTGCTGGGGCCTCAAAGAATGGTTAGCTCTGCTGCTCTAGCCTGAATGGGCCTTGTCATCCTCCTCAAATATCCTACACTTGTTTACTAATGCAGGAAAACTCCGTATCTCTTGGTATCTACAAGCTCTCTTAATATCAGATCTTAACCCATTCTCAAACTTAAGGCACTTGGAACTTTCCGTCCCAGGCTGTTGGAAAGGTGGGTAGAATAGGCACAACTCCTCGAATCTGGTCGCATACTCCTCCACAGTCATGGAGCCTTGTTTCAACTCCATAAACTCCAACTCCTTTCGACTCCTTACTGTGTCGGGGAAGTACTTCTCCAAGAAGCATGTCTTGAAATCGTTCCATGTCAGCTGAGCATCATCATCAGGGAATCAGTTTCTGGCTATCTTCCACCAATTTTCAACCTCGTCTCGCAGCATGTACACTGCACACTCTACCTTCTGGGCCTCGGTACAGTGAAGACCCCCAAAAATCCTTTCCAGCTCCTGAGTCCACTTAAAAGCCGTTTCAGGATTCTGTCCTCCTAGAAATTCACTCGGCTTCCTCTTCAAGAAGCGGTCCAGCACTTGGCCCTCCTCTGCTCGAGGCTGGCCCTACCTCTTAAACACGTCCGCAAAGCGTTGGAATGTTGTGGCTATAGCCTCCATGCTTTGGTGATGTGTCATTCCTTATCCTGAAATTAACACACTTCAAGGATAAGTATACCAAGCCACTTACCACCGATCGGATTTCAGCCTAATATTTAGTAACTTAACACATCACACCATCTCTATATGCTACACAATCAATCGGACCAGGAGGGGACAACCTCCTATCCACAAGTCAATATTAATCAGGTTCAACTAACATCACAATCAGGATGACCACTCGATCAGAAGCATACAACCGCTTACACTCAGTAAGCATACCTTGGCCTTGGACCTTTCGGTCTGCTCTGATACCAAAATGTAACACCCTAAATTAGACAAATCATAAGCAAGAAAATCAGGGAAATTTTTCACAATTAAAGGAAAATCAGAATGCCTTGGCACAAGAAAATAAAAGGAAAGGAGATCAGGAGAGATAAATCCGATTCAGAGGAGATGACAGCGGAAGAAGGGGAAATCGCTTAAGCGAACCACGCAGCTACGCATACCCGCTCAAGCGAAGGCTTCTCTCGGTATCTGCTCATTTCACTCGGCATTTCCGTACTCGGATTCCAGTGCCTAATTCACTCGGAAGAATTCGATCTTAATTCACTCGGAAACGTAATTTATTCCACGGCTTCAACAATCAGAATACATACACGAATAATACGGGAATGGTCCTCACTGGCTCTCACTCGGAATATATGGGAACCCTTTCACTTGGGACAACCTTTGCGCCCCTTTTGTCACTCGGGATATCTCGCCTAGTTTTCACTCGGTAACCATCACCTTCCTACTCTAAGCTTCCCACTAAGCTAAGACTCACTCAGATTCCTTTATTACCAATAGTTCACCACAGTGGGGTCCTCTACAGTCTAAGGTGTCACTCTCTATTCGGGAAAACCACCACTCAGCAATTCTCACTCGGGAATCATTGACTATTCTACACTCGGGAGGGCTCCTAGCAGTTAGTCGTTGGGGCAGTCTTCTACGTCACTCCCTACTCGGACCTACCTGATCTTCACTCACTCCGAACATCTAAATCTCTTCCACTCCGTTACAAAATCGTAAACTCACCCTCTAGATCATGAATTGGCTTTCTTCACGCTGGGACATGTTATTTCCTACACAACCGGAGATATGGACGCACATATATATAGATCACCCAGACATTTTACAACATTAGATAGACATGCAACGTGGCGTAAGCATAGGCATATATATATAGAAGTATATATTGTGATTTTACAACCAAGAAGTCATGATCCCGATCCAAGGAATTCAATTCTGATTTAAAGGTTAACAACAAAACATGAGCCAGCCAAGGCTTAACTCAAAACACTATATACAGCATATGCACAGTCTTTAATATCTCATAGTGCAGCAACACTTCACCCGGCATTTCAGCTCCTCCGCCACTCCTCATTACGAGAGATGTTCACTGAAAATTTGCCACAGCAGGGGGTGAGCATCTTAAATTTTAAATGATAGATACTGACTCAGGTTACCTCACCTTCATACAACAGTATATATACACATAATTATACATGGCAACAATTATAGTCGGGGCAATGCCAATCAGCCAGAACATACACAAGATCCTTACCAATCGGAATCCACAATCCTCACTCGGATATATATATACAACTCCCCAATACATAACATACCTTCATGGAGTAGATTTCAATAAGCATTAACAGCATATACACACGGAATAGTACACTCAGTTATATATATTCACCATCTTATTAACACATTCGCATGCATAACCAATTTTAAACAATATCAACAGTTACTAGGCATATAGCATTTCACTCGATTCTGTATTCGTGTGTATCAGTTTAGACGTTGTAACGTAGGCTCTCAGCCCTTTTTATACCTAGCTCTCACCTATCAAATCAGCTCCCAGCTGCTTGGCCGTTTTACAGGTACCCAACCGTTTGCCCACAGGTGACACCAACACTCTCAGCGCCAACGGAGGTGATCATAGGCAGTCCGAGTCCCACTCAAGGATTTTATAGCGTCCCACGCTTTATAACCGATGGTAGTGTCCCACACTACGTGCTCTCAGCACAACGTATCCCATGCGCCACACGCGGATTCATCACACAACATAGTATTCATGCACACAACCTTCACTCAGTTATACATATTTCTCATGCAGTCGGTAATACGCAATTCCAGGATTCCATGTATTTATTTAACACACACACACTTCCATGCATTCATCATCATAGCTCTATTAACAACATATAAGTTCAATGCAATCGGTGACAATCAATATCAAGCTTCTATCAGCGTTCTTATCAACTCAAGCATAACATGCACTCGGTACACAGCAGTATCAGAACTTACTCAACACAGGCATCCATATGAAGATCAACAGGTTCCAACAAACATTTCAATCAGTACAACATAATATGCAATCGGTATACAATAGTGTCAAAACTCAGTCAACACATGCATGCATACGAACATGAACGGACTCAACGAGCATTCCAGTCAACACATCATAACATGTAATCGGGTCATAGGGTATCGGAATTCAAACAACGCATGCATCTTCAAGGACGATAATAACATGCAACACTCACTCTTACTTGTCTCACACTCGGTTACTCTACATGCAGGCATTATTATACAACAGGATACAGAACTATCACTTCAACACTCGGAACCCATTCATAACCCATGCATTTAACATGTAAGGTACTCCCCCTACCAACTACGAGATTCCGAGGGACTTTTCTACTTGGGTGTTGGTTCCCTTCTTCGCTGCTTCACTCAACGCTTCCACTCGCTTAGCCTTTATTTGAACGCTACTGCCCTCCACGAGTGGTGTAGGGTTGTTTCTGCTTCTGCTTCGACGCTCGTCTCCTACTCGTGTGAGGGGCTCTGACTCCTCTGCAGCACCGTCACTCGGCTTCCGAAACAGGGAATGAAATAGAGAGCAGAGAAGGAGAAGAGAAGAAGAAGAAAGAAGAAGAAGAAACTCGCAGGGAACTCTGAAGAATGAATGGCAAGGAGAACCATCGTCCACTTATAAACACATGCATAAGGGAAGGAATGGTGGGGTGGGAAAACGTGAGGAGCAGTCTGCTTACGTCACCCAGTCCCATCAGCACCCACTAAGGTCAATCCTCCCTTTAAATCAGCACACCCTTTGATTAATTAAATTAATGGTACTTAATAAACTAATTCCCACTTCTGAAATTATTACTCTAATGGCTTATTCACTCAGTTCATTATTAAAATTTGGGATGTTACAGCCGCTGCTATGGCTTCCATGCTTTGGCGATTCGTCATTACTTATCCTGAAATTAACACCCCTTCAAGGATAAGTTTACAAGGTTACATTCTTCCGATTGGATCTCATCCCATATTCACTGACTATAGCATATTATATCATTTATATATATACGTCATGCAATCAATCGGACCAAGAGAGGAGTTACCTCCTATCCTCAAATCAATATCTCAACATGAATCATGTTCAATCAGAATATCACAATAATAATGACCACTCGGTCATAACACACACAACCGCTTACACTCGGTAAGCACACCTTGGCCTTGGACCTTTCGGTCTGCTCTGATACCAAAATGAAACACCCTAATTTAATAAATAAATAATTAACAAAACAGAGGAAATTTTTCACAATTAAACCAGAACAATCGGGCATAAAAGAAATAAGGAAAAGAAGGCAAGAGGAATAAAACTGACGCAAGGAGGCTGCCAGCGGAAGAAGGAAAACGCTCGGGCGGATCACACAACAACGCACACTCGCTTCAGCGAGAACTACACTCGGCACTCGCTCACTCCACTCGGCATTCCCGCACTCAGATTTCAGCGCCTGGTCCACTTGGAAAGGTCCACTCTCAGTTCACTCGGGTTGGCCCTTAAACATACCAGCTCCATTCAGGAAACATAACACACTCCTGATTTCACTCAATCAGATTACATATACGGAAACTCGGAAATGGTTCCCATAGCCACTCACTCGGAATCTATGAAGACTTCTCACTCAGAATAACTTTCATGTCCTTTCTGCCACTCGGAGTATTTCACTCATTTTTCACTCGGTAACCATAATCTTCCCTACTCTAGTTATCCTACTAAGTCAAGACTCACTTAGATTCCCTTGATACTAATAATTTACTACTATAGGGTCCACTTAGAGCCTTAGGTGTCGCTTTTCTGTCGGGAAACCTTTACTCGGCGAATTCTCACTCGGAAATTGTTAATTATTCTACACTCGGGAAAATCCTAACAGTTGTCACTCGGAAAGTATCTATATCAGTCCTCACTCGATGCTCCGCGCTCTCATTCACTCGGTAATACCTAAACTCTTCGACACTCAGAATAAATCACTGCCTCACTTCCCCCATCAACTCTTAATCCTATTTCTGCCTATGGTTATACCAATCTCACACACTCAGTAAGTACGCATACAAATATTACTCAGATCATTCAAGCAATATAAAACAAGACACAACATGATAGATATAGAGAGGGATATAAATGAGTACAGGCACACGATCATGTCTTCTACCCAAGAGGGTTCAAGTTCTAGTATAAGAGACTACAACTGACACACGAGCCGGCCAAGGCTTAACAAGACATATACACGGCATATATATACAAACACATAATTTCCATAGTGCTCCAACACTTCACTCGGCATTCGGCTCCTCCTCCACTCCTCATTTCGAGAGATATTCACTGAAAAGTTGCCACAGTAGGGGTGAGCTTATGCATTTAAAATGACAGTTAATGACTTCAATACTTACCCTTACATCCACTCGGGTTGCATACAATTTTGGATTTCAACCATGCAGAATATAATGCTTTTAAAGTCATGCAATTACATACATATTACAAGATTCATTTCCCGTCATACGAAGTATGCATTAACTCACTCAGAATTCACGCGTATCACTCTAAGCCATCCCACTCATCCTATCCTAACCAACATTTCATCTACATGCATGCCTGCGAATCCGACTAAGCAATGATCTTCAGTTACAGGTTCCCTTACTGGCCTCTCTTCCTTTAGCCCTTCCCGCGTGGTACCGGCCTCCCATTGACGTCTCGAGACTTAACTCTAGCTCCTACGGCTACCACGGGCTCTCACAGGATCTAGCCAAGGGTCTGCACCTGGAGATCATTTTGTTGGGACTCCTAACCTTCCATGGGTCATCCCATTTCCTGTACATACAGCCTATACACGTCAACCACGAGTACCCTCAACTATCCGACTCATTCTTAGTAACCATTAGCATCACTCCCGAGCCCACATATTTTCTATATTCAATCATTCATCGTACCATCATACATAGCACTCGCACAGTTAATGCATGCAATATCTCAAAGAACCAGCCAACAATCAAGCACACATATTCTCTTGGTATTAACAACAATGAGAACATGCATCACAGGCGTTTATATATAACCAACTATCAGACTTCAACACAACGACCCTGAATACATACATGCGAGTGTATAACCATAATCAGGACTCTGTAATCACACACATGGCAGTCAAGGATTCACAATCATGCATTGCACACAATTATCACAAACACATTCATATGCATGCATGGTAATACGTTCATCCGGCGCCGTCCATCGACCATGCATTTGACATGCAAGTGCCCCCTACCTTCTGAAGGGACTCGAAAAGCTCTTCCTCTCTCTGACGTCTGGTCTGACGCCCTTTCTTCCTCGTCCAGTCCCCTTCGCTCAGTCGTACTCTGTAATCGGCTCAGGGATGGGGAGTTGTTCTTTCTCTGCTTCAATAATCGTCCTTCACCAGTCGGAAGGGACTCTGACCCTTCTGCAGCACCGTCGCCGTGGGTCTCCAGAAATGAAGAACGAGGACAGGGGAGAAAAAAAGAGGACGAAGAATGAAGAAGAAAGAAAAGAGAGGATGAAGCAGTAAGGAAGGATGAATATCCACGGTGATACAGGATATATGTACATGCGTGCGAAGAGAAGGAGAGCGGGGTGGGAAGACGTGAATCGCAGTCCCACTCACGTGACTCGCCAATCATAAGCAGCCACCTTTTACCAACTAAGCATAATTAATTTGTCATTATTTCTTAAGTTAAGTTGATTTTAATTAACAATTAATTTCCTACTTGAAATTAAAATTGGGATGTCACACTCACTATTTATTTGGGTTTTTGCCATGGTTATATGATAATATGAGTCTTGGGAACCATGCATGTAAATGGGTGTTCACTTAAGGCATTTAATACATGAGTTTAAGGTGGGTTTTTATGAAAGTAAGATTTCTTTGGGAAGTAATGAAGTGGATGCATTTATGATTGGAAGGAGAAGAGTATTTATGAAGGTGGTTGGAATTTTTATGAAACCCTAGCTTCATAAATTTGGGGGAGATGTATAATGGAGGTTGATGATCATTTATTATTGATAACAAATGTGGGTTATGATGAATGAGAGTCATTGGTGATGGTATTTTGTTGATGGAAGTCACCAATGAAGAAACCCATGAAAGGGTTTGGTTCTAGAGTGCATAATAATAATGGGTAGCAACTAACCCATGGTGGTCATGGTGGATAAAATGAAATAAAAGAGGTTTGAGAGTTAAAAATAATGTAAACATCAAGTTATTGATATATATAGGTATTTGAGTCTTAATGGGTAAATAGAAAAATTGATTGTGAAATGTATTATGATGTAGGAAGTGACCCCATTGACAAGGCGGGACCATCGAACCGCGTTGATCACTACTTCACTTGAGGTAGGAGGGGTAACTTTTCTAAATGCATGATTTTATCCATTGATGATGTGAAAATATGTATATGTGATTATTTTGATGATTGTTGAATGGATGATGTGATAATGTTATGATTGGAATGCGTTTAGAATGATAATTATTGTATGGCATTATATTTGGGATAATATTGTGATGTTGTGATGATACTATGTTAATGAAGTATGATGATGGTTAGAAACCATGTGTGGATTGGAATTGTGATGTGAATATCCCAAAGATATGTGTATGATCTATTGAATATGTATGCCACTAACTTTTATTGAGTATAAGCATTAAGGAGAATTGGAAATAATTAAGGATGATGAGAATATTGAAATCCACCAAGTGGTGGTGGTGAATGATTGATTGTGGAGTGGCATCTAGGATGCATAGTGTGAGGATGCACTTGATTTGCATTTGCATTGCATCCATGGCATATCATAGCTGTCTATGTGGAATATTAGGGGGTTCCACTAGGCGGGCCCAATGGGAGGGCGGCTCAGTGCACGAGCGTATTATGATTTTCCCCTGTGACTCAGTGTATGAGTCACGAAGTTGTCCATAGTTTGGTGACGAGGCACCCTATGTGGCGGGCCCAGTGGGCGGGCGGCTCTATGGTGAGCGAGTTTACCTCGGTGTCCGACAGGACACGGCACTCTCGATGTGTGTTCGGGAGGGGCCCGTAGCACTTGTGGTAGTTGAGGCCACGATGTTGATCCGCAAGTCACGGGGTGACTAGTGCTACAGATGGGCGATAGCGGTTTGGTACCAGTAAAAATTATGAGGATGTAAGCATGCATAAAATTGAGATATATGTGTACACAATTTTTCTACTGCAGTAGGGGCATAGTAGCACACCTATGCTTGTCCCACAATTGAATTAAAGTTATATTCCCACAGTCGGATCCACGTTGTTTGATGAGAAATTCTTGTGCATATGCATTAGCTTTAAGAGCATTTGCATATAGCTAGAGATATGCCTAGTTGAAAGCCCATGGTGGTAATAGATGAATGAGAATTGAAAAGGGAGAGAGTTAGATACTAACCCTATGCGTGTGTTGGGTAATCCAAATGAATGAAATTGTGAATGTATACTTGAGATTATGAGATGTATTATGTATGATGTATGATGTGGTGTAATGATTGATATTTGTGCAAGTATAGATGTATTTCATCATAATGTATGACTTTAATTCATTTGGATTGTGTTACTCACCTCCCTGTTGCTATTTTTAAAGTTGATGTAGGTATGACTTAAATCCTACAGTTTTTGGAGGTCGAGTTTGGAAGGAGGTAAACATGGGACGGCATTGTGTAAGCCTTGGCCGGCATGAATTTATTTTGTGGAGTATATGGTGTTTATATACTCAATTCTGTAATGGTTGATAATTTTGGAGGTCATGGGAGAAAATTAGACATGTGTGTGTAAGGCCAATTTTCATTCATGACCCAAATGATGTAAAGAATTGGTCATAATACTTGAATTTGATCAATGAAGGATTGTTGTGTTTTTATGCCGTGTATGGATCTTGTGAGATGATGTTGAATTTAGATTATATGTATGGAGTTAATATTAGCATGATGATGTTTAGGTTATTTGATTCAATGAAAGTATTACGTGGTTTTTAGATTATAACATTATATGAATTGGTGTGTTGGATTCCTCACAATTTCATGAATTAGAATGAATGATAATGGTTAATGGTGAATGAAGTAGGTTCCAAAGGTGTCATAACATGTGTAAATCTTGTAGGAATTAAATGAATTGCAATAGATTGAGTTTTAACATGGTAGGTTGTGTGTAGGAATGCAATTTCATGTTTTCTGCCTAAGTCCTGCAGAACTCACTCAAGCGAGTGAGAATCTCGCTCAAGCGAGATTGTTGTGAAACAGGGGATACGTTTCTGCCCCAAATTCGCTTAGGCGGATGGCCAACTCGCCCAAGCGAAATTGCCTCAGAATCAGAGGTTTGATTCTGGACAATTTTCGCTCAGGCGTGGGAGTGAGCGCTCAAGCGAGGGGAAAGAATTCTGATACTGGACGATTTTCGCCCAGGCGAGTGGTGCCTCGCCCAAGCGAAAATTGGCCAGTGAGTCATCTTAGTTTCTGGAACAATCTCGCTTAAGCGAGTAATGTGCCGCTCAAGCGAGATTCGTACCTGATGCAAACTCCTTCCTTCGCTTAAGCATCTCGCTACCTCGCTCAATGCATTCTTTTGCATCTCGCTCAATCAAGACAGGGCTCGCCTAAGCGAGCTGAGCCCTGATGCTTGTTTTACCTCTTTCGCTCAGCTCTCCCTCCTCTCGCCCAAGCGTTATTACGCTGGCTCCCTCAAGCTGATGGAATCTCGCTTGAGCGAGTATCACCCTGATGCTCATATTTGTTATTTTAAATGGATTTTTGTTTCCTATGCATTATTCCCTCTTTATACATTACTTTAGATATATTAAGGAGTATAAATTGGACCTCTAGGCTATATAAACTACATCCCACTTTTCATGAAATTCCTCCTCTTGAAAATCAATCAGTCAATAATTAAATCAATTGAATCTTCCACTGTTTTTAATTAGAAAAGTTATTCTAAAATAATCTTTTGAACTCACCCTCTCATATCTTCATATATGGGAGTGGTTTATTATAGATCCAGGGGAATGGAGATAATACTTCATCACTCTAATTATTGATTGATTAATATTTATCAAAAATACGAAAAATTTTCCCTTATTTTTGGGGCGTCCCAGAAAGAAAATTTTTGGAAAGATTTTATTCTCCTTCAAAATATTTTGAAGCCATGACAGCCATACACTCTTTTTCTCAAAACAATGATGAATCATTAGGAGAAACATGGGAACGATTCAAGGCACTCTTGAGAAAGTGTCCAAACCATAACTTGGATAATGCCGAAAAGGTAAGGATCGTTTACCATGGGTTATTACCTCAGTTCAAGATGATGTTAGATGCTTGTGCAGGTGGTTCTTTAATGAACAAGACCATGGAAGAAGCTATTGAGATATTGGAATCAATGTCTATTAGTGATTGCCAAGCAAAACATGAAAGAGGTAATGTACAAAAGAAGCCAGGTATGCTCGAATTAGGAGTGAATGATGCAGTATTGGCTCACCAAAAATTGCTGACCTAACAAATTGAAGCTATGAGAAAGCAATTAGAGAAACTTCAAATTTCTCAAGTGACATCACCACCCCCTGCTCAATTGAAACAATGTATGCATTGCATGGGTGAACAACCATGTGGTTACTATGCCCCTGATAGAAATGAGCAAGAGCAAGCCAATTTTCTAAACCATCAAAGAATACCATTGGGTAACTTTCCTTTCAATTATGGTAATTCTTTACCAAACAATTTTCAACAGGGATGGCAGAATCAGAATTATGGCTGGAGGCAAGATGCTGGATCTTCTAACCGACCTCCTACCAATCAATTTAAGCCACAACAATCACAAATTGACAATGCAAGATTGACAAGGATTGAAGAATCTATCCAATAGTTATTGCAATTTGTGGAAACAAATGAAGCTACCTAGAAAGCATCAGACTTACAAATGGGTCAGCTTGCAAAAGAAACAGCTGAATTGAAAAATTCTGGGTTCACTGCAAACACTCAAAACCCAAGGGAACAATGTAATGTTGTTTCTTCTAATTTTAAAGTTGTGAAGATTGATTGTAGAAAAAAATGAGAAAAAGAAAGACGGAGAAGAAAAAGAAAGTGAAAAAATAGAAAAAAATGAAAAAAATAAAAAATAAAAAATATGCAAGAGCCTGTGAATGAAGAAACAAACTGTACTGCCATCATCACTCCGAAAAAATGTAAAGACCTGGGAGTTTCACCATTCCTGTAAACATTGGAAGTATCAACATCAGGAATGCTTTGTTAGATTTAAGGGCTAACATCAATCTGATGCCCCTAGATTTAATAAAGCGCATTGGTGAATTTGAGCTAAAAAAAGCTAAGACAGACTTACAGTTTGTGGATCGCTCTGTCAGGAAACCTGTGGGGATTGTTGAAGATGTATTGGTTAAGGTTAACAAGTACCACTTCAGGGTTGAATTTGTGGTACTGGATATGAAGGAGCATACTGAGATCCCCCTAATCCTAGGAAGACCATTCATGAAGACTGCAAAGATAAAGGTAGATGTCGATCAAAGTATGGTTGCAGTCAAAGTCTATGAAGAAGAGGTAACCTTCAGTGCTCATGAACACCTTAGGACAAATGATGAGGAAAAAGTTTACCCTTCAACCGAACCAGGTATATCTCTTCCCAATCAATTAAATTATTTTAAATTAACCGATGACTTGAATGATGAAAGACAGGTAATCAAGCATCAGAGAAGAAGAATGAGGAAGAAATAAACAGGTGATTCCTCAACCAAAATTGAGAAACCACCTGATTAATCAGAGGTAATGTCTGGCTAAAGACATTAAACCTAGCGCTCAATGGGAGGCAACCCATTCTTTTCTTTGTTATTTTTAATTTATTGAACATAAAAAAAGGGGGGTTTTCAAATTTTTAGATAGAAATTTAATTTTGAAAAGAAAAAGGGTTTTAAACATAAAATAAAATGTTTTTGAAAATCAAAATTTTGAAAAATCAAAAACAGAAGCCCACGCGTAGCGCCACAATGATGCGTAGCATGGACTCTAAATTTTCAACCTGACGCGTAGCTTCCCACCCATGCGTAGCGTCAGGGCCCACGTTCAGTTTTTAAAACTGAACCAAAGATGCCCAATCTTAGGTTTTAAAATCTAAAATTCCCTCTCTGCCTCACTTTAGTTTTCAGAAACCTAATTTTCTAAACCTATTTTTCTCTTAAAAACCTTCAATCCTCTTCATTCCAACTGTACAAGGATTCCAAGTAAGTTTTCTAAATCCTCTCCCTTTTTAAATTCAATTTCGATTCCTAGAATTGCATGTGGTTAGGGTTAGGATTAGATGACCATTGGAATTGGATGCTGTTAGAGTAAGGAAATAAATTGATTGAATGCGATTTTGAAAGGGGTTGCGCTGTTTTGTAGTTTTTGTTCTCCAAGCCCACGTATAGCGTCCCACTGACGCGTAGCGTGGGAAGAACAGAGCTGACGCGTAGCGTCCCACTAACGCATAGCGTCTGCCTCTGTTTTTGAATTTTGTTAAATTTTATGTGTTTTCTTCTGTTATTTATATATATTAATTTTCTGTTTTAATTCTATCCAGTATGCCTTTGTTATTGTTTGTTGTTTGTTTTTCTTTAATAAATTTTCTTAATTTGTATTTGTTATACTTTCTTGCATAAAAATAAAAATAAATTTGCATAAATTTGAATAATATGTATGTTTAATTTTTCATGTTTTGTAAAAATTTATAAGTGCTTGATTTTTGAATAAATATTTAAATGCAAAAATAAAAATCAAAAATATGTTGTTGTTGAATGTTTTGTGATTTTCTTTTAAATTTTAGAAAATCCAAAAATATTTATGTTTACACTTTTTGTAAATAAATATTTAATTCTGTATGTTTGTTAACTTTTTAATGTTTGATATGTTTTTCAAATAGTATAATGTGTGTTTGATTTTTAAATTTTTCTTTTTACAGATGGCACAGAGGAAATCTATCCCTACTACTGGTCCTTCTAAAAGACAAAGGCCACTGATACAGACACTACCTCTGAAGATCCTGATCTTCAGGGAGAGGAGGTTTTGGGACCAAGGGATCCTACGAGATTTTGCACTGACGCGAAATAGGCCCGCTTTCATCAGATTAAGGGCCAAAAGCTGATATGGGAGAGAGTGCTTGATTTGAGTGCTGGAGATTATCTTGAGCTGTAGGATGAGGTCTAAAGGAGGAGATGGGGACCCCTGTTTTCCTTGCCTACTGAGGGGGATCCCATCTTAGTGATGGAGTTTTACGCAAACGCCTGTAGGACTCGCCAGGACGCACCAGATATTGGACATCAGAGGACGAGTTGGGTTAGGGGCCGGCATATCACTTATGACCGGGATACCATTAGTACCCTGTTGGGTAATCCTTGGGAGCCTACTCCCGAGGACGATACTTATTTCTGGAAGGAAAACAGAAACAAGATCGTTGTTGAGGGTGATCTAGGATACTCCCTCGAATAGGTTGCTCATTTCTTGAGCAAAGATGGAATCTTTTTAACCTAAGTAAGGTTGGACGGAGTCCATCTCACCTTCTAAAGAACCAGCTGACCCCTTTATCCAAGGCGTGGTCTCACCTCATGCTTCATAATATCACCCCCATCACCCACCTCTCATCTATCCCAGTTGACCGCTGTTGCCTTCTCTTTTCTATCCTCCAGGGCCATACCATCGATATAGCTGAGCTGATTTCTGAGCAGATTCACTTTTATGCCCTTGGGTATAAAGTGCACCGCCCTATTCCATTCCCCCTCATCATATCTGCCTTACTGAGGAGGCAGGGAGTTACTGTGCCATCACCAGAGTTCACGAGTTCTTCGGGGAGAGTCCCCAAGGTCTCGGTGAACAGGGACTACTTTGTTCAGCAGTGCGAGCTTCCACCATTGGAGCAGGAGGCTCAGCCCAGACCGAGGAGGAGGAGACCACCAGTTCAGCCACCACCTGCTGATGTTGTCACAGAGGGATTTGCCAGGATGACACTTGAGCATCAGCATATGATGCAGATGATGGTTGTGACACACAGAGCTTATATTCATCTTTATGATGAATTTTATCAATACAGATTGCAGGGTGAGGGAGCACCATATGTCACACCGGCTGAGTTTGTAGCCCATGTAGGTTGGCCTGGTGATTTACCTACCTACCTTGAGGCTGGTGGACCGTCTAGAGCACAGGTTGATTCTGATGGTGATGATGAGGAGGAGGATGATGATGACCATATAGAGGACTGATGGTGCTATCTTCTTTATTTTTTACACCTTTTACATACACTTTTAGTTTTATATTTACATTGATATTTATATTTTGGATTATATTATGATGTTTCTTTTGTTATGTGTGGTGTGTTTCATTTGCGTAATTTTATCATGATATGTTTTTGCGTGCTCTATTCAAAAATTCAAAAATAAATTTTATCTTTTTAATAAATCAATCAAATTTTTTTTAGTAAGTTAATTTATTCACTTAAAATTTTTATACAATAAAACCAATTTTGTAAAATCAATTATTGATTCTTTTATAACTTAGGAATTTTGATAAATTTAATTACAATAAGTTTATTAACTATCAAGCAAATTTCAATAACCCGGTGAGTTAAGAGATCTTTTTAAACACTTGAGGGTTTAATCGACATAACTTCATTCGAATTGATTTTGCTTTAATCTTTGATTTGTGTTATTGTACTGAGAATTCAGGAAAATGATCAAGGCACATTTATTGGTGAAAAGAAACCTTGGGCCAAACAACTTACCTTGATAAAAATTATTTTATCCTTTGCAAGCCAATGTTGAGCCTCAGAATAAATTCTTTAGTACCCTTAAACCTAAAATAGTTTTAACCATTCCCTATACTTGATTGATTAAAAGAGCAATTGAGCAAAATAAAAATATTTTGAGTGTTCTTGCAAAAATGGGGAGTAAAAAAAATAAGCAACTTGATTCTTTTCAAAGAAAAAGAAAATAAAATATGAAAAAGAAAAGTCAAAAATAGTGAAAAGAATCAAGTTAGGGGTATTTATTTTCATCAATAAAGGAATTGAGACTTGGGCCAAGAGAAAGCCTAAAAAATTATAAAATGCTCTTTTATGATTTCAGGTTTTTGAATTCTAAGAAAAACCATAAATTCTTGTAGCCAAGCCTCATTACAACCCTTGAAAAGACCTTGTGATTTCTGAAATATCTCTGTATAATCAACCATTGATTAGATGAAAATCAAAATTAAATTTGCTTGATTTTATGATCGATTGAGTGAAGCAGGTTACCGATTGCATTGAGATAAACACTTGGAGAGGTAAGCCTGAAATTATGCTTGATATGTTAATAAAATATTATAAAGAATTTTATCATTAAACCTTTGTTACATTAGATTTCTATAATTGATTATTTCAAAATGGTAAATTGTGTAATTACTTTTTGTGGTAAATTCTTGGACTAACTCAAAAATCTGATTTCAAATTTTTATTTTTTATTTTTCTCTCTTGCTCGAGGACGAGCAATGTCTCAAGTTGGGGGTATTTGTTAGTCCTCAAATTTACAATAAATCTTTTAATAAAAATTTCATAAAAATAATAAAAATTTGTGTAAATTGTTAGAAAATTGGGTTTTAAAATTCAATAACTAGATGTTGTTGGAAATAATCTGCCCTTGATCAATTTTCTCTAGTTTTGCAGTGAAAAAGTAAAGAATTTAAGAGAAAATTGAAGAACTGGAGAAGCTAACGCGTAGCATTAACACCACGCGTAGCCTGAGTACTTCTGATGCTGACGCTACGCGTCACAGCCATGCGTAGCGTCAGAGCTGCGTGGACTCCGCAGCCAAGCTAGCCAAGCACTCACCTAGTGACCCATTATTGGCCACTCCACTCAGCACAAATGGCGAAAACGCACTGGAGACAGGGACACATGGCCAAGCATGATTGGATTTTAATAATCCAAAGTGGCCATTATCAGCTGCGTTAATGGAGTCTGAGTCAGGGGACTGACGTGTAACGTCACACTGACACGTAACGTCAACACCCTTGCTCAGCCCTATAAATAGGGCCATCCAACACCATTCTTAGCATCCCATCTTATCCCATCCCATCTAATTCTCTACGTTCTGAGTTCTTTTCTTTCTTCTATACTCAAGTTTTGAGTATTTCTTTTAGAGTTTGTAGTTCTAGAATAGTTTTCTAGATACTTGAGAGTGTTTTGGTGTATTGTGATCGTTGTATCGTGAAGTTTCCATCGTCTTCGTAATGTCAACCTTTGTAAGTGTTGTTTTTACTTTTACCATGTGTAACTAATCTGTTTATGTTGGAATTGGTGAACTAATCTATTGAGTATAATGTTGTGAATTCGACCTCTGCATGTTTATGATTCAAGTCCATGTTAGTATTTCAATCTTTTATTAATATGAACGTCAAACGGGAGAATGATTTTCATGTGTATTGAAACTTGTTTTATTAGTGTGAATGTCAAATGGGAGAATGATTATTCATGCCGTATTGAAACTTGTTTTAATGAAAGTAAAAGTTGGAATACCCTTGGTATCTCAATTCTATAGGGGTTGTTAACCATTGTTGCCATAAGGCCCGCACTTAATGCAAGTTTTTACTGAGAAAGCTCACGAGGGATCGGACTTTACAGTGAATTCTTAGAATTTATATCACGAGGGATCGGTTATAATGAATTTAAGCTTCAATAACATGAAACTTGATGATTAAATATGCATGTCTTGAGTTCCTCATTGTTATTCTAGATTAGGGATCTAATTTCCAACATAATTTGTCTATCTGTATTTTATCCTCAAGTATCTTACCTATTCTAGTTTGCAACTCAACTTTTTAGATAGATTTTTATTTTCTTTTTATCTCATGAATAATTCAACCATGCTATCCTGTGAATATTGTATAAATTGTATATAAATCATTCTTTTGTCTATAATTTTCTTTACATTTACCATAGTAAATAAGAAATTACTGTTGTTATTGGACTTTTAATCCCAGTGGAATGATATCTAAATTTTGAAAACTACAAACAATTAGTGCGCTTGCCAATTAATGACCCGGTAGTAAACACAAACAGCTAAACAAAAACAACCATTATTACCGGGTCAACAGAAGGTCACCCCATTGATTTCTTTAGTGAAAAGCTTAATGGGGAAACCCTTAATTATCCCACATATGATAAAGAATTCTATGCATTAATTAGAGCCCTTCAAACTTTGGAACATTACTTGATCCCAAAGGAGTTTGTCATTCATAGTGATCATCAATTACTAAAATTCATCAAAGGGCAACATAAGTTAACACAAAAGATATGCTAAGTAGGTTGAATTCTTGGAACAATTTCCATATGTCATCAAGTACAAAAATGGAAAATCTAATGTTGTGGCTGATGCTTTATCAAGAAGGCACTCTTTACTTGCCTCTCTTGGAGCCAAAATTATTGGACTTGATGAGATTAGGACTTTGTATCCAAGTGATCTTGATTTTTCCAAAATATTTAACCCATCTTCCACTTCTTCATCTCATAAAGGCTTCTATATTCTAGATGGCTACCTCTTTAAAGCCAATAGACTTTGCATTCCTAGGAGCTCTTTAAGAGATCTTTTACTTAGAGAAAGCCATGAGGGAGGCTTAATGGGCAATTTTGGAAGAGATAAAACATTATTTATTTTACATGAACACTTCTATTGGCCTAAAATGAAAAAAGATGTTCAAAAACTTTACGCTAGGTGTATTGTATGTAGGAAAGCTAAATCTAAACTTTCACCTAGTGGTTGTTATACTCCATTGCCTACACCTACTTCTTCTTGGATTGATATTTCTATGGATTTTGTGTTAGGCTTGCCTAGGACCCAAAGGGGAATGGACTCTATCTTTGTTGTGGTAGATAGGTTTAGTAAAATGGCTCACTTTATCCCTTGTGACAAAGTGGATGATGCAAGTCATATTGCAAAACTATTTTTCAAGGAAATTATAAGACTTCATGGTGTTCCTAAAACTATCATTTCTGATAGGGACACCAAATTCCTAAGCTATTTTTGGAAAACCCTTTGGTCAAGGCTAGGAACGAAGCTTCTCTTTTCTAACACTTGTCATCCTCAAACGGATGACCAAACTGAGGTAGTGAACAAGACCCTTTCTCAACTATTTTAGGTCTTAGTGTATAAAAATATTTCTTGGGATGAGTGTTTGCCCTACATTGAATTTGCTTATAATAGGGTACAACACTCCACAACTAAGCATGGTCTTTTTGAAGTTATTTATGGTTTTAACCCTCTCACTCCCTTGGACCTTTTACCTATTGATGTTTCTGATTCTGTCTTTCACATGGATGGAGAGGCAAAGGCCAAGTTTATCAAAGATTTTCATAACAAGGTTAAAAACCAAATACAATGAACACTATGCTCATGGTGCTAATAAGAAGAGAAAGTAAGTTACCTTTGAGGTTGGAGATTGGGTTTGGTTACACCTTAGAAAGGAAAAATTTCTAAATTTGAGAAAATCCAAACTCGACCGTAGAGGTGATGGGCCTTTCCAAATACTTAAGAAAATGGGAAATAATACCTATGTCCTTGATTTTCCTGGTGAATATGGTGTGAATGCTTCATTTAATGTGTATGACTTATCTCCTTTTGACATAGATGAAGAGGATTGTCGCGACCGGGATCACGGTGGCACGGCCGACCCTCAAAAACGTTTCAAAAAGATAAAATAAAAACAGGGAGTCGCCACCAATATTTTTAGGATAAAATACCGGGAAAACCTTTCGTTAAAGCACTGGTTATAAAAAATGAAATTCCATGTTCGGGAGTCTAATTACAGGTGAGGAAGGTATTAGCACCTCACAACTGTCCGTTATAAAAAACGGTTACCTCAATATGATAACGCGCATTATAATTAACCTAATAATTATTTTAACTTTTTCATAAAAAGAAAATATATGGGACGACAAAATATACA
Source organism: Clitoria ternatea (assembly GCA_037962975.1). Lineage (NCBI taxonomy): Eukaryota > Viridiplantae > Streptophyta > Magnoliopsida > Fabales > Fabaceae > Clitoria > Clitoria ternatea. The sequence continues at coordinate 183,471,798 of CM075672.1, forward strand.
AAAATATACACGGAATATTTACATGAGATTAACAGGACGTCTCGTCCAAATTAAACTCGCTCCACCTTTTCAAAAAATGAGATTAACAGGACGTCTCGTCCAAATCAATCTCGTTCCACCCCTTTTTTTTAAAAAATGTTATATATATAAAAAAATGAGATTAACAGGACGTCTCGTCCAAATTAAACTCGCTCCACCCTTTTTTAATATAATAAAAATTGCAATAATAATAATAATAATAAATGCAACTTCTATACCAATCCAAATAAAAGGTGTGAAACACTCATTTCCATTAATATTTGTCAATTAACAGAAATTGATTATTAATTGGAAAGGGAACAGAGACATTAATCAACAATTAATTTAACAGAAACTAAAACAGATACAATTATAAAAAAAAAGTAAAGGGGAGAGTAGGACCAGTGTGGGGAGAAAGGAGCTAGTTGGTGTAACGAGAGAGGGGCTGGACGGTGTTGAATAAGGAGAGTGAGTGGTGCGTTTTAAAGGATTAAAAAGGGCTGTTGGTGTTGAGAGGGGGACGGTGTTGGAGGGGGCTGTATGGTTACGAAGGGAGAGAAGATAGTATGGTGTTGGAGGGGCTGGACGGTGTAGTGGGTAAGGAGAAGGACGTTGGGACTGTGTGATGTGGGTTGGAGTTTCTGTGTTGGTGAAGGTGAGGAGAAGGAGGAGAGGGGTTGTTGGAGAGGGAAATTAGGACGATATGTGGGAGTTAATATGGAGATGGACGGTTGGGATGGGAGAGAGGTGAAGAGGGGACGGTGTTAGTGAGAATGGTTGAAAGAGAGGTGAAGAGGGGACAGTGTGAGTGTTTAGATGAAGGACGGTTGGGAGAGAGGTGAAGAGGGGACTGTGTGAGTGAGAACGGTTGAAAGGTGGGGGCTGTATGGTGAAGAGAAATGATAGTATGGAGTTGGGGGGTATTGGGAGAACGGAGTGGTGAGAGGGAGAATGAGGACGGTGTGAAGAAGGGCTGTATGGTTGGTGTGGGTACAAAGGAGAAGGACGGTTGGGAGTGTTTGAAGGAAGTTGGGAAGGTTAAGAGAGGAAGAGGGATAGCGTTGAAGGAGGGGCTGTATGGTGAGGACGGTGTGGAGAGGAAAATTGGGACGGTGTGTTTTGGAGAGAGGTGAAAGCTTCTGCGAATGGTTGGAGTGAGGTAGGAAGAGTGGGAGGACGGTGTGAATAGGGACGGTGTTTTAGATGAAGGGGGCTGTGTGGGAGAGGAGAAGGACAATACGGTGAGGGGTAAAAAGGAAGGGACAGTTTGGGGGCTGTATGGGAGAGGCAAAGGACGGTTGAAAGGTGGGTGAGGGGACAAAAAATTTGTTTTAGACTCTCTCAAGTGAATGCTTCCAGGATCCCTTCTTCTTCCTTCGTTTGCAGTATTTATAGAACATTTGAGGAGCATGTTGATTGCCTGAACAGACCTGAGACAGCCTGGCTGCCAATTGGTGAGGATTTTTTATTATTTCCTCATTGTCTTGTTGTTAACCACCCCACGAGTGAGAATGGTAGAATTCCGAGTGAAAATGACTCAGATCAGCCTCTCAGTCAGTATTCATCCATATTGGGAGTCATTCCAAGTGGAATGAAGCATTTCCCATAGAAAGCCGAGTGAAAATACTCCTTCCCGAGTGAGAATTCTTCTGGGAGGAGCCCTCCGATGGAAGGCCGAGTAGAGGTTTTGCTCGGTGTGAGGCTGCTATGAAACATTCAATCGGAATCGAGTAACAAGTGACTTGGAACTGACTGAAATGGTTGAATAATGACTCAGAATTGGGTGGAGATGACTCGGAATTGACTGAGAAGTCACTCGAAAATGGGTAAAAAGTGACTCGAAAGTTGAGTGGAAAGGGTCTCGGAAATGGGTGAAAGATGACTCGGGAATGGGTGAAAAGTGTCACTCAGAATTGGCTTGATGAGGGATGACACGGAATTAGTAAAAAGTGAGTCAGAAATGATTGAAGACTGACCAAGAACTGACTGAAAAGTGTCACTCAAAAACCGATCGAAGATTGACTCAAGACTGATTAAAAATGACTCAGAATTAGGTGAGAATGATGACTCGGAACTTGGTAAAAATTGACTCGGAGATGAGTAAAGGATGACTCGGAATTCGGGTGAGAATTGTGAGTCAGATTTAGGTGAAAATTGGTGACTCGGGTTTGGTGAAAATGAGCTCGGTGATGTTGGGGGGCTCGGGTAAGGTTTAAATATGGCTCGGAATTAATTGGTAGAAATAGGGGCTCGGGAATGGTTAAATGAGTGGCTCGGTTATGGGTAAGAGAATGACTCGGTAATCGTAAAAGAATGGCTCGGAGCCGACTGAAAATGGAAGGGAATGACTTGGTGCAGACTGAAAAAGCATCACTCGGTAGACTCCTTCTCCCCTCAGGAATCCGACTGGCTTTTCAGTCATTCAGTAGACCCTTTGTTCCCTCGGAAATCCGATTGGCTTTTCACTCGAAATTTGGCACTTAGCTCCGACTGGCTTCTCACTCGGAATTTCTTTCACTCGTCAACCATTCCTTCCTTTCCAATCAGAAATGGCTTTCATTCTAAGTCGGCCTTATTTTTACTTGGTTTCAATCACCAATCATTAATCATCAATTGGAGGCTCTTTACTCTGCAAGCATTCACTCGGTCTTTCTGCGGGCATCAGTCTTCTCTTAGAATCGTTCCATATATGAATCAATCCACTCGGATATCTGGGAGTCATCCTTATTTTTACTCGGTTACCGAGAGGTCAGAATCATTCTTTCTTTGACTTCACATTGACAGTCGTGAAGTAAGTTTCACTCGAAAGCTCATCACTCGGATTTTCTTCAAAAATGACAGAACTTCACTGCTTGAAGGATTTACTCGGAACTGACTTTGGGAGTCGGTCTCATCTTCCAATCAGAATGGAAGTTGGACATTTGCACTCGGAATTGGTCTTATTCATTATTCAAAATTTAGAACTTGGACAACCACTCGGAAACCGCCTTATTATCACTCAAAACTTGGAAACTTTGACATATCCACTCGGAAACCACCTTCTTATTACTCAGAACTTGGAAACTTTGACATATCCACTCGGATCCTGCCTATTTTCCACTCAGAAATTGGAATTTGAACATTTTCACTCGGAATCTGCCTGCTTTCCAGTCAGAACTTGGAAATTGGACGTTTGTCACTCGGAAACTACCTTCTTTCCACTCAGAAATTAGAATTTGAACATTTTCACTCGGATCCGGCCTTTTTTCCACTCAGAATTTGGAATTTGGCTCGGAATGATTTGCTCCATTCTGAGTAATTCCACTCGGATTTCATCATTCGAAGGAAAGGAATATGCATCAGGTTTCAATCTCGCCCGGGTGTGACATGTCTCGCTTGAGCAAACCATCATCCGCTTGGGCGAAAACAGGCCAGGGACCATGTCTCACTCGGAAATGATCATTTCCGAGTCATCATCATCATTTTTTTTATTATTATTACTTTTTTTATTTTTTTTTGCATTTTTTGTATTTTTTTTCTTTCTTTTTTCTTTTTACTTGTATTCTTTTCTTTTCTTTTTTTTTTGCTTGTATTCTTTTTACTCGTGGATATCAATCGGACTGAAATAGGTGTTCACAAGGATGATGCCTTCGATTTGAGGACAAATCCTTTTAAAGAGGGGGAGCATAATGAGGACATCATAAGGGAGGACTCACACACCTTTTTGGATAAAACATTGGAGGCTTATAAAGGACTTTTAACAAGGGCTAAGTCCAAAAAGGGAAGGGAAGCTATCCACCAAGCCCTAACTTCCTTCATCATATTATTTGATGGACCTAAGCCCAAGAAGGATACTTGGAGGACTTACATGTATTCATCATATAATATTACATATACTTACGTTTTCTTGTGTTTATATTTTATTTGGGCCTTACTAGGCCAATTAGTCACTTTAGGGCCATGTACACTCATTTCGGGCCATGTATAGGCCATCTCCTTTCCTTTTTGTAGTTTTAGGCTTAGTATCCATTAGCCAAGCCCATTTTCCCTCCCTTGGCTGAAATGCTCTAAGCCTATATAAGGGGCTCTCCTTTTGTAAAACTTTTACACATTAATTCATTTTTGAGATTTAGACACTTTTGAGTGCAAACTTAGTAAGAGATTCTCCTCCTTCTCTCTAGGATTAGAGAGACTTTTGCAAGCTCTTATTCAAGGGGTCTCTCCCTCCCTTGGTGGCGAGTAGAGTTATCTTCCATTCCTTTGAAGTGGCCTCCAACCCATTCATTCCATTTCCTTAACATTTCTCCTTCCTTTCCACCTTTCTCCTACCATTTCCTTCCTTCCTTTCCATCAATTTTCATCCTCATCCTTAGACTTTTTCCATTTTATGTTTCAGTTTCCATTTGAAGAAGAAGAAATCCATATTTCTTTAAAGGTTGAAGAAGGAAGAGGACCTAGATCCAACCCTTTCCAAGGAGAGTAGAAGCTTCTCCTACATCAGAGTGTGTGGTGAGTTCAAATGCACACATAAAAGTAAGGAAAATGAAAAGTTTTGCAAAAGATGAAAAGGTTTGGTACTTATAATATTACAATTTTTTCTGACAAAGTTTAGATTGAAATTAAAAGAAGTAATACATAATCCACATAGCAAAGTAAGGTTACAAATTAAAACATCCTCATTCTAAGTACCATAAATGTATTATATCCTTCTAAGAAAAACTATATCTCTAACAATGAGGCTTATAATTTGCTAAAAAATTTTAAATCAGTAGAACCTCCTTAGTCTTTAAATATAAACAATAAAAAAGAAATTCTTGGTATAAAATGCTAAGTTATAAAATTATATCTGACCCCTTTATGAGTTATCTACTAGGAGCCTATTGAAATTTCAACATAGTCTCCCTTATAAACTCAACGATTCCTGTCACCCCCTGGTTCTCCGGACCCGAATCCCGATGTAATCAAGATAAACAATTAATAAAAATGTGAGTAAATTTTTCATGTTTAAAATAGTTTTAAAACACCTTAACGATTACATCAAAACCTGAACCCTAGAAAACCGAAGAGTGAGATATTAGAATTAATAACTGGATTGTTAAATAAATCACCCATAAGTGTATACAAAAATAATAGAGTTTACAGCGGAAGAAGAATATGTATACAGGGCACACGCCTAGTCCCATATATGAAGATTGTAACATCCTAAAATTTTAAAGTAAAGGATTAATTAAAGGAATTAATATTAAATAATTGTATGTAGAATAATTAATGTCCCAAAATATTGGAATTAATTAAATTAATATTTTTTGGGGACTGTTAGTAATTTATTGGGACCGAATAAGCTGAAAATTGACCCGATTAAAATATGGGTATCAGACCAAGTATCTCCGATTGGGATGATATTTGTCAGGGCTGTTGAGAATATTATTGGGAGTCTGAATATGTATTCAGAATAATTTTTAGTTGAAGTATTGAGCCCAAACATAGATCCTGTTTGTCGTAAAGCGATGAATCTTTTAATGAGAGGGTTAAAATAAAACACAAAACTCTATTTCTCTTTGGCATTTCACGTTAGCTTGCTGAGCAAATTGGGAAAAACACATTCTTCTTCTCCTTCTCTATTCCCTTCTTCATTTTCCTCTTCTTCTCTTCCAAAAACCCTAGCCAAGGTGGTGAACCTTCTTCCTCCCCTCATTTTCGTCCTTATGAGAGCTTGAAAGGAGATCATTAGAGCTTAGAACTCTTCCCCTCTTCTTTTTAAATTTCGTGTGGACCTCCCTCTCCCTTACAACCCATTTTGTTTGGTGTGTGAGTTATCCTCTCTATTTTGTTGGGTTTAAATGCTATGGTTATGAGCTTTAAGGCTTAGGGGAGTAATGTGTGTGAATGGGTTTGGTGAAGAGCCATTAATGCATAAACCCTAGAGTGGGTTGTCATAAATGCAAGGTTTAATTGAAATAAATATGGTAGATGAAGGTATGGTTGGAAGGAGATAAGGATTAATGATGCATTAAATGAATGTAGTTGGGTTTTGGTGAAAACCCTAACTTTTAAGAATTGGGGAAAGTTATCAATATTGGTTGAATAATGTGTTTGAGAGAAAATACATACAATTGAGTGTATGGGTATTGATTGGTGAGGCATTCTTGTGAATGTTAGGCCATGATTATTTTGTAGCCTTTAGATATAATGAATGAGGCTTAATGGGAAGGAATTCCTGAAGCCTAATAAGTGAAGGAAAATGATGTCTATAACATATCTTATACATGTTATGAGATTGTAGATATGATTATGGTTAATTAGAGTTGAATTGTGTCTTGAATGGTTGATTAATTAGGATTTTACATGTATGATTATGTAGGACCCATTTTGAATGACAAGGCGGGTGCGTCGTGTAACATCCCGATTTAATAATTAATTGCCGAATGAAAATAAATCATTGAAATAATAATTGCAAGGTGGGAAAATTATTTAATAATTATAATTAACTTAATTAACTCAACTTAAGAAATAATGACTGGTTAAGAGTGATTAATTAATAATTGTTGGCTGATTGTGATTGGTGTACTACTTCACGCTTTCCCACCCCACTTCCCTTCTCTCCGTGCATGTGTATATGGGCTACTAGGCCACCCTATCATTCATTTTTCCCTTTCAGACTTCTCTTCTTTCTGTCCTCTCTTCTTCCTTTCTTCTTCGCTCTTCAATCTCCTTTTCTTCTTCTTTCTTCTCTGCTCTCTGCACCGTGAGCTCGCAACCATGGAGGCTGAGGATCAGAGTCCTCCTTCTTGACTCGACGAGCCAGAGAGGGTGAGGATGTGCATTCCCTCTGCATGCAACCAGTCTTCTTCCCCATGGCTCCTCCGTCGACTTCCCTCTTTCTCCCTCTCCTTGCTCGAGGCTGCCGAGTCTCAGTGAAGATCTACACCACGAAGAGCTTCAAGAAGGTTGGAGCATTCACCAACGTGTGATTGGAGCTGCTCAAGAGAGCGAGCAGAGAACTAGGCGTCTCGGAAGCTTGGAAATCCCCACTGGATCGAGTAGAAGGTCAATGTGGTGCCCTAGGGGCTTGGGTATCCCCGCTAATCTTGCATGCAGAACCGTTTAAGAGTGGGAGTGGCTCGAAGTTCCTCCAAAGCCAGGTGTAATGGTGGATGACTGATGCAGGGTCGCTCCATTGAGAACGAGTGAATGGGCTGAGCGGAGAAACCGACTGGAGCTACAAGCCCTTGGAGCCTTTGGAATCTTCATCCCAGGTAGGGGGCGCTCTGCATGTCAAATGCATAGTTTCTGGACGGTCTGAGTGAACGTATTACCTTATGTGTTTGTATGATTATGATTATGATGACCCTGTGAGGTGTTTGACTGTTGTCATTGGATATCGTATATGTGTGTTAGTAGAGTCCTGTTGATTATTTCGTACCCACATGCATGCGTTCAGGATGTGCTGTTTGATATATATATATATATATATATATATATATTGTGCGTGCTGCTGAGTGGAGTCCGAATGAATGATAATTATTAGCTGGGTAGTGTATGACTATGGCTGTCCTAGAGATGTATGATGACATTGGTGATGTTGTGGAGTTAATGTATGAATTGCATGTTAATTGTAATGAGAATGTCAAGCAGATTGTGTGGTCTATTGTTGACTTCTGGGTGGATACGATATGAATTGCTTAAGATGAACTTGCTGAGTGTGGATGACTACCGTGACATGCATGAGGTTGCATTTATGAATAGAGGGTGACCTATGGAAGGTCAGGAACCCAATGAGATGATTTCCAGCTACAGACCCTTGGCTAGATTCTGAGAGGACCCGTGGTAGCCGTGGGAGCTAGAGTTAAGTCTCGAGACGTCCATGGGAGACCGGTACCACACGGTAAGGGTTATCAGATGAGGGGCCAGAAAAGGGATCTGTAACTGAGAGTTATTGTTAAGTCGGATCCGCATGCATATAGGTAGGTGCATCATTGACGAGAGCAACACACTCCTTAAAATCTGTGAATGCTATTAAGGAATTCCGACTGGATTTGTGTGTGTGTTTGACGCTGAGGCTAAGTATTATTGATGTTATTGTTAAGGGGTATGTTGTTGTGAATAGTAAGAGTTAGATGACCATGAATGACTTGAGTAATCTGACTAGTGATTTGTGTAGATGCTTTATTAAATGTTAGTGAATGCTAGTATTGTTGCAGATAGATAGAGTATGTTGAAAGGGAATATGTATGCTAAGCCGAGCCAATAGCTGTCATTGTATATGTGAAAGCTCACCCCTACACCATTTTTCAGTATGTGCAGATCGGGCTCGGAAGTGCTGACAGGGCCTCAAGTCCGAGTGTGGTGTACCCCGATTGTGGAGTGCTTATATTGTATTCATTATGTTTAGTCAGTGTAGCCTTGGCCGGCTCTTATGTAAAATGACGAGTAAGCATATTTGTTTATAACGATTGATTAGGAGAATTATAGATATGGGTTACTTGTATGGAATTGTAAGTATTGGTGAATATATATATATAATGTTAAGATAATGGATATTCCGAGTGTATGATTGTGTATGGACCTGTGTTGTATGCTGGTGACTCGTGTTGGGCTCTTTCCGAGTAGGGGCTACTCATAAGGATTCTGAGAGAAATCCCTTTGATGAATTCTGAGCGGTCGATATAAATAATCTGAGCGAATAGGTTGTGGCGTGCCGAGTGAGTTAGCTATCATTTTTCGAATGAATGAGTTGAAGGATAACTCTGAATTCCGATCGTCTGGATAGCCGAGTGTGGCTTCTCGCCCCAGCGATCAAGGTACTCGCTCCAGCGAGTGTGGACTTGGGAAGACCTTGTGTTGTCACCGCTTAAGCGATTCGTGCCTCGCCCGAGCGATTGGAGCTGCTTCGCTCAAGTGAATGGGTTCTCGCTTAAGCGAGTGAATTGTTGGTTTTGGGCTTCGCTGAGTGTTTCCTTCTTCCGCTGTATGCCCTCTCGAATCGGTTTTATTTTCTCTTGCCTTCCCTTCTCTTATTTCTTTTGTTACCCGGTTGCTTTATGGTCTATTTGGTTTATTCAATTTCAAAAAATTGTTTTTGTTCCGGGTTGTTTTCATTCTAAATTTAGGATGTTTCATTTTGGTATCAGAGCAGACCGAAAGGTCCAAGGCCAAGGTATACTTACGAAGTGTAAGCGGTTGTATGCAGTATAACCGAGTGGTCATCATTATTATGACATTGATTTGTGAATAGGAGGTCATTTCCCTCCTGGTCCGATTGATTGTATGCCCTAACTTAATCGGTATTGTATGTGTTTGATGATTTGGTATATGAATGGTGTGGTTGTATGCCTGTGCCTTGTTGAGGAATTTGAACGTGTGATGAATGAATAGTATATGATTTGAGATACAAGAAATGTGTTAGCCTTAGTTCCTTTTACTTGAACCTGAACCCTTTGGGGTAGAAGACATAATTTGGTGCCTGTAATTAATTACACCCTCTATGTTGCGTGAACTCATATACTGTACATGAAGATTTGAGTAATATATGTATGCGTATTTGTTGTGTGTGAGAGATTAGTTTAACTATAAGTAGAAAATGGAGACGAGTGTTGACGTGGGAAGAGAGTTAGTGACTCCCTCTGAGTGAAAGGAAACCTAGGTAATCCTGAGTGAATGAGACAGTGTGATGCCGAGCGAGAGTTTACCGACCAGAAGATGACACCTACGACTCTGAGTGGATCCATTATAATAAGTCATTAAGTAGCTAAAAAATCCGAGTGAGTCTTGACTTAGTGGGAAAACCAGAGTAGGAGAGATTATAGTTGCCGAGTGAGAATGAGTGAAGAGGACGGGTGATACCGAGTGGGAATCGATCCTGATACCCTTAGAGTGATAACTGTTAAGTATTTCCTGAGTGAAGGGTGACTGAGTATTTCCGAGTGAGGAGTCCCTTTTAAATCCGGGTGAAAGGAATGTGTACACACTATAATGGTTGTTGAGCTCAATATGAATTACATGAATATGTTGAATGTTATTTAGAATAACATGATTGAATGGAATCCGATTGAATGGATGTATGTATATTAATGTTATGGCCGGGTGCGATATGATATTGTGGCTGTAATGCATGCTGTGGTGAATGATATGAATTGTATGGCCGAGTGTGAATTTGATATTCCGATTGGATGATTGAATATATATATGTGTTGATGCTGTCGCAAAGTGCAAAGTGAGCCTATGGCTGTGATTATATGGATTATAAATAATGTAAGTGATATAGCCGAGAGCTGGCTGGATAGATTCTGATTGAATGATGCTTGAATGTGTTCTGGTTGAATGATAGCGTGTATGCATTGAATGTTGGTACACACGTATACGTATATACATATATATGATACTGTATGGTTTAAGGTGGATAAGATCTAAGGAAGAAGTAATTACGCGGTAATGGTCGGAAACCGACTGTTATTATACCATTTTGGGGTGATAGTAACTGCTACTTGACGAATGTTATCAGGAGAGTTGCGCTAACTTATGAGTAATGAAGAGGTGTACGACTTTTGTGTAAGTCGGAAGCCTGTAGCCATTATACTGTTTTACCGTAGGGGTAAATTATATTACATGATTGTTGCTGTGTGACGTGCCCTACGTGGTGCATCATGATAATGTTGATGTGAATATGTGCTTATATATGCATGTGAATTGCCATTAATTCTTGTGAGTAAGTATTAGCTGAGTGTGTTGGTCGGTGTGTGTGAGAACGTTGTTAGGGAGACTAACATGGTTTGCATGGATTTGAATGAACCCCGACTAGATGATGACGTACAAGTGGATTCTGACTGAATGAATATGTATGTACCGATACTGTTACCGAGTGTAATGTGGTGTCATAATTGAGAATGTACGTTATTGAGAAACTCCCGATTGGATATGATGTTGTGAATGAAATCCTTAATGTAGTTTGGAATTGATTTGAGTAAGTCCGATCGGATGAACACATATATATATATATATGATGATGCTATTGTTGAGTGCAATGTGTGGTTATGGTTATGGTGCATGCTGTAGTGAACAATGTTATAGCCATGAATAATTGGTATGGAATCCGATTGAGTGCCTGTATGTACACTAGTGCCGTTGCCGAGTCCGCAGTGTGTTATGACAACATGTGATTATGAATTGCTAATCCGGACTGAATTGCATGAAGCTAAATGAGTGATGTCATTATATAGCTGAGAATTGAGAATTTAATCCGAGCCATGATTTTGTGATGAATAAGATTTAGAGGAAATACTTACTCGGTGTTGGCTAGAAGCTGATTGTTGTATTGCCGTCATCCAGTTTTACAGAAGTGATAAATGATTTTCATGCTTGTTGTTGTATGATGTACCCTGTGTGATGCATAATGTTGATGTAGATGTACTGCTTCTAATGTGTATTTGAACTGCCATTAATTACCGTGTGAATTAGTATTAGTTGAGTGAATCAGGTCAGTGTGAGTCATGCTGTCCCGAGATGACTCTTCATGTCGTAAGCATTGTGGCAGCGTACATGTTGCAGTGACTGTGTAATTGTTGTAACCCTATAGGAATGAGACGTCATCCTATAAGATGGATGCAGTAATTCATGAGTCGGGCAGGTGAAGTTGTAGCTGCTTATGGTGATGGTGAGTCTTTTAGGTTGCCCCGAGTAAAGAGAGGAGTTGTATTAAGTGGATCATAAGTGGCTATGTATCAAAATGAGGACTGCTTAACCTTGTCATGTTGCCTCCGAGAGGATTAGAGGTTGTGGAGTGCGGAACGGCTACTAAAGGGACGATTGGTTATTGAAATAAGAAGGGTGATCAAATTTACCACTAAAATTAGAGTTTTATAAGTTAGCCGAGTGGTACTGTAAGTTTAATAAGGAAACCTGGACCTTGAGCCAAGGTGTTCGGTAAGGTGAGGATTGCTCAGTAAAGATTAGTATGTTCTGAGTGTGTGAGGGTGGAGATGGTTCTAAGTGAAATCCTTCTGGGAGAAAGAACTGCTGAGCGAAAATTATGATATTCCGAGTGAAGCATCGTTTGGGTCATCAATAAGGAGCTGTGTCTGAATGGCACTTCTGTGTTAGGAAAAATCAAAGTGAAATATCCGAGTTGTGTGAATTTCAGGTGAAGTGTCTCGAAGTGTACCACTTCCGAGTGGATGGTACCATATGGAGCGGTTCTGAGTGGAAAGGCATCGAGTGTGGAATTCCTAATACCCGTGTGATGTTCCACCAAGTGATCTCTATCCAGGAGAAAAGTACTTCTGGTTGGCAAATGGAACTTCGAGTGTGCAAGTTTTCGAGTGAATTACCCAAGGGGGAGTAAATACCAAGCGGTAAACTTATTCAAAGCTGTGTTCGGGTGATGTTGAGCTGTTGAGTCTGAACTCAGATTTATGTTTGGAATAAGCCTGAATTCCGAGTGGAAATCTGGTAAATAGAAAGTCTCCGAGTGAAGGATCTCCAAGAGGAGTAGATATCCAAGAAAAGGATTTATTTGAAATCATACTCAGATCAGCGTTTGGGACTGCTAGGCTTGGACTCGGGTTGGTTTCGAGGTAGGCTTGATTTACGAGTAAATTTTACAAGTGGAAGGATTTCCGGATGAGAACTGCCCTTAAAACCCCGATTGATACTTTCGAGTGAGAGGGCCGAGTGACATTCGTGGGTTATAGGCATGAAGTTAGCCAAAGGAATGGTTAAGAATCTGAGATGTTAGAACCGAGTGTGGTGCCTATACGAGGCAAATCTAGGCAAGTGTGCCAATTGAAGCATATGGGAACTCGTTTGAGTGTTCATTTTGGTTAAGAAAGAAATTTTGTGGTCAAAATTTTGGAAATCCGAGAGCTTAATCTGAGATGAATCGGTCGGTAGTGGGTATTATAGGGAGTCAGTAATGTTGTTTACCGACTAGATTCTTCCCAATTGGTTGAATAACATGTAGAATGTGTCCCATGCGACCCAATATCGAGCCTATGCTTTGTGTGAGCTCTTTGTCATGCCGAGTGACTCATTGAGTCGGGGAACCCAATGGTGTAAATATGCCGATCGGTGTTGGGAGTGTAAGGCCGAGCGGCCAACGAATTGGAAAGTGTCAATGGCTAGGGTGAACTGACAGAGTTGAATGGGGGTAACTACGTGGGAAATGGAATCCCGAATGTAATGAAGACTATGAAGAGTTGTTTTATTTATGCTGATTAGAAATTATGAAGCAGTCGGGAACGTTGAGAAGTGAAGAGTTGCAGTCGGAGCATGACTGTGGTATTCCGATCTGTTTGTTGAGGTAGTCTGAGTGAAAGAAAGGAATGTTATTCCGAGTCAATGGTGACACTTCCGAGTGGAAATGTGTTAAGAATGATGTCTCGATTTATGGGTGGAGCGGTCGGTAAATTGCTTTGGAAGCCAATTTTACCGACTGGAATTTAAGCAATGGATGAATACTTGAGGTACATAGATGTATAATTGCTTATTGTGGTATGGCAGTGATTTTTCGAGTGGTTCAGTGAGGCTAAGCATGTGTTTGAATTTCGAGGACGAAATTCTTTTGAGAGGGGGAGAACTGTAACATCCCGATTTAATAATTAATTGTCGAATGAAAATAAATCATTGAAATAATAATTGCAAGGTGGGAAAATTATTTAATAATTATAATTAACTTAATTAACTCAACTTAAGAAATAATGACTGGTTAAGAGTGATTAATTAATAATTGCTGGCTGATTGTGATTGGTGTACTGCTTCACGCTTTCCCACCCCACTTCCCTTCTCTTCGTGCATGCGTATATGGGCTACTGGGCCACCCTATCATTCATTTTTTCCCTTTCAGACTTCTCTTCTTTCTGTCCTCTCTTCTTCCTTCCTTCTTCGCTCTTCATTCTCCTTTTCTTCTTCTTTCTTCTCTGCTCTCTGCACCGTGAGCTCACAACCATGGAGGCTGAGGATCAGAGTCCTCCTTCTTGACTCGACGAGCCAGAGAGGGTGAGGGTGTGCATTCCCTCTGCATGCAACCAGTCTTCTTCCCCATGGCTCCTCCGTCGACTTCCCTATTTCTCCCTCTCCTTGCTCGAGGCTGCCGAGTCTCAGTGAAGATCTACACCACGAAGAGCTTCAAGAAGGTTGGAGCGTTCACCAACGTGTGATTGAAGCTGCTCAAGAGAGCGAGCAGAGAACTAGGCGTCTCGGAAGCTTGGAAATCCCCACTGGACCGAGTAGAAGGTCAATGTGGTGCCCTGGGGGCTTGGGTCTCCCCGCTAATCTTGCATGCAGAACCGTTTAAGAGTGGGAGTGGCTCGGAGTTCCTCCAAAGCCAGGTGTAATGGTGGATGACTGATGCAGGGTCGCTCCATTGAGAATGAGTGAATGGGCTGAGCGAAGAAACCGACTGGAGCTGCAAGCCCTTGGAGCCTTTGGAATCTTCATCCCAGGTAGGGGGCGCTCTGCATGTCAAATGCATAGTTTCTGGACGGTCCGAGTGAATGTATTACCTTATGTGTTTGTATGATTATGATTATGATGACCCTGTGAGGTGTTTGACTGTTGATCATTGGATATCGTATATGTGTGTTAGTAGAGTCCTGTTGATTATTTCGTACCCACATGCATGCGTTCAGGATGTGCTGTTTGATATATATATATATATTGTGCGTGCTGCTGAGTGGAGTCTGAATGAATGATAATTATTAGCTGGGTGGTGTATGACTATGGCTGTCCTAGAGATGTATGATGACATTGGTGATGTTGTGGAGTTAATGTATGAATTGCATGTTAATTGTAATGAGAATGTCAAGCACATTGTGTGGTCTATTGTTGACTTCCGGGTGGATACGATATGAATTACTTAAGATGAACTTGCTGAGTGTGGATGACTACCGTGACATGCATGAGGTTGCATTTATGAATAGAGGGTGACCTATGGAAGGTCAGGAACCCAATGAGATGATTTCCAGCTACAGACCCTTGGCTAGATTCTGAGAGGACCCGTGGTAGCCGTGGGAGCTAGAGTTAAGTCTCGAGACGTCCATGGGAGACCGGTACCACACGGTAAGGGTTATCAGACGAGGGGCCAGAAAAGGGATCTGTAACTGAGAGTTATTGTTAAGTCGGATCCGCATGCATATAGGTAGGTGCATCATTGACGAGAGCAACACACTCCTTAAAATCTGTGAATGCTATTAAGGAATTCCGACTGGATTTGTGTGTGTGTTTGACGCTGAGGCTAAGTATTATTGATGTTATTGTTAAGGGGTATGTTGTTGTGAATAGTAGGAGTTAGATGACCATGAATGACTTGAGTAATCCGACTAGTGATTTGTGTAGATGCTTTATTAAATGTTAGTGAATGCTAGTATTGTTGCAGATAGATAGAGTATGTTGAAAGGGAATATGTATGCTAAGCCGAGCCAATAGCTGTCATTGTATATGTGAAAGCTCACCCCTACACCATTTTTCAGTATGTGCAGATCGGGCTCGGAAGTGCTGACAGGGCCTCAAGTCCGAGTGTGGTGTACCCCGATTGTGGAGTGCTTATATTGTATTCATTATGTTTAGTCAGTGTAGCCTTGGCCGGCTCTTATGTAAAATGACGAGTAAGCATATTTGTTTATAAAGATTGATTAGGAGAATTATAGATATGGGTTACTTGTATGGAATTGTAAGTATTGGTGAATATATATATATATATATAATGTTAAGATAATGGATATCCCAAGTGTATGATTGTGTATAGACC
This sequence comes from Clitoria ternatea, assembly GCA_037962975.1. Lineage (NCBI taxonomy): Eukaryota > Viridiplantae > Streptophyta > Magnoliopsida > Fabales > Fabaceae > Clitoria > Clitoria ternatea. Next base: position 183,487,534 of record CM075672.1, read on the forward strand.
TGTGTTGTATGCTGGTGACTCGTGTTGGGCTCTTTCCGAGTAGGGGCTACTCATAAGGATTCTGAGAGAAATCCCTTTGATGAATTCTGAGCGGTCGATATAAATAATCCGAGCGAATAGGTTGTGGCGTGCCGAGTGAGTTAGCTATCATTTTCCGAATGAATGAGTTGAAGGATAACTCTGAATTCCGATCGTCTGGATAGCCGAGTGTGGCTTCTCGCCCCAGCGATCAAGGTACTCGCTCCAGCGAGTTTGGACTTGGGAAGACCTTGTGTTGTCACCGCTTAAGCGATTCGTGCCTCGCCGGAGCGATTAGAGTTGCTTTGCTCAAGTGTATGGGTTCTCGCTTAACCGAGTGAATTGCTGGTTTTGGGCTTCGCTGAGTGTTTCCTTCTTCCGCTGTATGCCCTCTCGAATCGGTTTTATTTTCTCTTGCCTTCCCTTCTCTTATTTCTTTTGTTACCCGGTTGCTTGATGGTCTATTTGGTTTATTCAATTTCGAAAAATTGTTTTTGTTCCGGGTTGTTTTCATTCTAAATTTAGGATGTTTCACGTTGTATCAATCGGAATTCTACTCTTGAGGTAGGAGAAGAGTCTTTATATTCTAATTGCATGAATTAAATAGTATTTGATTGTTATATGTGACAATTTGCATGATTGCTTTGCTTTTGATGTTATGGAAATTTGTATTGTGTATATGATGTTGGTGATAATGGTTGGCAACATGCTTTGTGCAATTAGAATGGATATGGTGTGCTATATGGTGGTGTGAATTATTTGGCAAGTGTAAGCCTTGAATATGATGATTATACATCCACCTTAAATATGAAATGAATGTAATTAATATTTGGTTAAGATTGAGTGTGAATGAATAACATGCCTTGAATGATAGTGAAAGATTGATGTCATTGTGTTGATGATGGAATTGAATGATATGAATGAGAACTATTGAAAATGCCACACAAAAGTTTAAATTAATGATAATAACCAACAATAATAAATCCACTAAAAACCTTGAGATAATGTTGGTAATGATGATGATGATTGTGAACACCTATTTCAGTCCGGTCGATCCACAAGTGAAAAAGACTAGCAAAAAAAACAAAAAAAAGAAAGAATCAAAAAAAAAACTCACTCGGAAATGATCATTTCCGAGTAAGATGACTCGAAATGATCCTTTTCGAGTAAAGAGTCTCCGAGTGAGACGTAGCCGGGTGCTATTCCAAGTGGGCTTCGAGAAAATTCCAAAAATGAAGGAAAAGCTTCAAAGAAAAGACTTGGGGAAGGACATTCCGAGCGAAAATGGGACTGTTATGAGTGAGTATCCCTCAATTGGAAGTGAATCCGAGAGGAAGCTCCCTGACTGCAACTAATTCGAGTGAAAGATTGCTGATTGAAGTGAATCAGGTTGGGGAACAACTGCTTCTTCTGGACAAGGTCAGTTAGGAGTGGAAGACTCCCGAGTGAATTGATTCCGAGTGGAATAAACTCTGAACCTCAGAAGAACAATTGTCATGCAAGGCATTTCTGAATAGTGTGGCTCTTCAAACAAAGAAAGATCCGACCAGGAATGAATCACTTTCGGCCAGATTCTCAAGTTTCATACTAAGCCCGAGTGAAGATTTCAAGGAAAGCACATCCGAGTGAAAACAAGGCCGACTCCGAATGAATCCGAAGGGAAGATTGTCAATCCAAATTCTGATTACTCCTGAATGAACACATCCGAGTGGGAAGCATTGTTGAAGCTGAGTTCCACATTCTGATTGGAGGAATAAGACCGACTCCGAGTAAATGCATCCAAAGGATGGATGAGTGAAAACATTCTGATTGGAAGATAAGACCGACTCCGAGTGAATGAATCCGAATGATTGGATGATAAGTGAAACCATTCTGATTGGAAGATAAGATCGACTCCCAAGGTCAGTTCCGAGTGAATATATCCGAGTGGACAAATTTTCCCAAAGTTCCATTCTGATCGAAGAAACAAGGACGACCCCTGATTGTATATCCGAGTGGGTTGATGCACACATGGAACAATTCTGAGTGGAAAGACCAAGATTGATGAATGTGTCTGATTGAATTACTCTTGAGCCATGTATCCAACCAAAATTTCTCTGTGGTTCAATCCCAGTGATGTGATTCTGAGTGAAACTTACTTCACGCTTGAATCAATTTAAAGTCAAAGAAAGAATGGTTCTTGTGTTTGAATATGTATACAGGTTCAAGGATGTTCAAAGATTTTGATAATGACAAAACACTCTTGAAGAAACCTATGCAAAAACAAAGATATGGAATCAGGTGCTAAGTAACAGCGAAGATAATCGATTATGTCACTTATGCTAATCGATTAGGAGCTTTCTGTTTGGAAGAAACTGCATCAGGATTGAAGCTAATCGATTATGGGAATGAAGATAATCGATTATGTACTTGAAGCTAATCGATTACAACCATCAAAAATGGGATTAAATGTATCAGGTATAATGCCTAATCGATTAAGGAAGCCATTCAATCGATTAGGAAGCCACTGGAATTAAGGTAATCGATTACAAGATATGCTAATCGATTAGGAAGCTGCGAAATCAAATTAAATGCATCAGGTATTGGTTCTAATCGATTACAGGAATTGAAATAATCGATTAGTGACTCTCTGACTTGAAGCTAATCGATTACAACGCGAGGGTGTTGATTACGCTAGTGGAAAAACACATTTAAGTGGGAAACCAGCTCATGTCTCCACCATACTTCAAATTTCCACTGAGTGCAACGGCTATGAAGAACGAAGGGCACACCTCAACAGCTATTTTGGCTCTATAAATTGAAGAGGAACACAAGCACAAACACATAACAAGAAGCTACAAATCCTTTACTCTATTTTATGCCTTGTAAGCCCTATTTCTTGTATCTTGAAATACATTTGTATATCCTCTCATCTTGAGAGTTAGAATTGGTTAGAGCTTTCATTTGTGTATCTACTCTATTAAGAGAGTGTATTGATTGTAAACTCAACACCAAACACAAGGGATTCACTCTAGGTTGAGTGGTCACAAAGGTTGGGGTTCAACCTTTGGGTATTGAGAGATTGTGAGATTGGGTGGGTTGCCCTTTGCTTGTGAGGATTGAGTTCTTGAGTGAGGGACACTTAGAAGCTGCAATTGCTCAAAGCTTGTATCTCAAATCTTCAATAGTGAAATCCTCTAAGTGGGTTGCTTAGAGGCGAGACGTACACCGGATTGGGTGGAACTCGTTATATCAGTTTGCAAGCTTCTCTTCCTTACTCTTTTACTTTCATATACTGCATATTAATTGATTGGTGTTGATTGTTTGAGAAGAGCACACTTAAACTTGCTTAATTTGTTATACTTCAAATATTGCACACCAAGTGTTTGCTAAATTGCCCCAGCAATATTTTCTTTTGTAGTGCATTGCATATCATCCCTTACTTGCTTTCATTTGCATACTCTCATAAACTTGGTTATAGAAATCAATTTCAAAGGTATTCCAAGCAAAAGTTTTATAACTCAATTCACCCCCCCTCTTGAGTATTGAGGCCACTTGAACAACAAGTGGTATCAGAGCTTGACTCTTGGTAGATCAAGCTTAACAGCTTCAAGAGACTAAATGGCCTCAAGTTCTCAAAATGTTTTTCCCGAGGGTGGTGCGATAAACAGACCTCCCGCTTTCAATGGGGAAGGGTATGCCTTTTGGAAAGAGAGAATGAAAATCTTCATTCAATCAATTGACTTGAAAATTTGGAATGCCATTGAAAATGGTCCTTATATACCAATACATACAGTAGATAGCAAAAATATCGAAAAACCTATAGATGAATGGACAAGCGAGGAAGAAAAGAAAGTCCAATATGGCTACAAGGCCAAAAATCTAATTACTATGGCTTTAGGTCAAGATGAATTTTTTAGAATAATGACTTGCCAAACTGCTAAAGAGATGTGGGATACTCTACAAGTAACTCACGAAGGTACTAATGATGTAAAGGACTCTAAGATTAGTACACTAACTAGTCAATATGAGTGCTTTAGATTAAACTCTCATGAATCAATTGTTGATATGCAAAAAAGGTTCACTCTCATCATTAATCAACTCATTACACTTGGAAAGACTTACACTAACAAAGAGCTCATTCATAAAGTGTTGAAAAGTCTTAACAGAGAATGGCAACCGCTAGTTACCGCCATCAAACAATCTCCTAGCATAAACGAAATGTCTCTTGCCACACTATTTGGTAAGTTGCAGGAACAGGAACAAGAGCTGAAAGAATTAAAGATGGCAGAAGAGGAAGAAAAATCTTCCAAGAAAAGGGGTCTCGCTCTCAAGGCTACTTCCACGAATGAAGAAGAATCCGGAAGTGAACTTGATGAAGAAGAAGAGTTTGGACTATTTGTGAAACGCTTCGGGAAATTCATGAAAGGCAAACGCTTCCAAAGAAGCTTCAAAAACCCAAGTAAGAAACTTATCACTAAAGAAAATGCTTCCTTACCCAATTGTTTTGAATGTGGCAAGGAAGGGCACTTCAAGGCCGATTGTCCAAATCTTAAAAAGAAGGGCAAGGACAAACAAAGAAGAAGAAGAGCCTACATTGCTTGGGATGAGAACGATGTGAGTAGCTCCGATGATTCAGAAAATGAGGAAGCAAATGTTTGCTTAATGGCAAATCATCAAGAAGAGGATAATGAGGTAAATCTTCTTGACTTAGACAAAAATGAACTATTAGATGCTTTTGAGGAATTATATGATAAATTTGTAAAAGTCTCTAATAGACTTAAATCATCTAGGAAAACTAGTAATATCCTTGAAATGCATCTCATGGAAGTATGTAAAGAAAATGATAGCTTAAAAGAAGCACTAGAAAATGTTCAAACATGCTCCAAGAATAAACCATGCGATTTTGCAAAAAGATGCATTATGTTAGAAACCAAGGTTGAAGACCTAAATAGGACACTAGAAAAATTCACTAATGGAAGAGATAATTTGAATATCCTACTTGGGCAACAAAAATGCATGTTTAGTAAAACCGGTTTAGGATATGACCAAGAACATAGTAATCATAAAATGGAGAAACATTATAAAAATTTCTTTACACCACCAAGCAAATCCTCCTCACCTTTTATGAAATGCAATCATTGTGGTTCCAAAGGACATAGTGCTTATAAGTGTAGTGTTAGGAAACTAGGACCAAAGGTTTTAAGAAAGGTGTGGGTTCCCAAAGGAACATCCCCACAAGCTAACCTAAAAGGACCCAACATAAAATGGGTACCTTTCTCTAAACTGATTTTGTTTTGTAGGTATGCTTCAAGGCAAGCAACACCCATTGGTACTTGGATAGCGGGTGTTCAAAGCATATGACGGGAGACATAAGTAAATTTACATCATTCACTCACAAACGAAAAGGAAGTGTCACCTATGGAGACAACACTAAAGGAAGAATCCTAGGCATTGGAAATATTGGTAAGAATTCTTCCACATCCATAAATGACGTATTGTATGTTGAAGGCCTCAAGCATAATCTACTTAGCATAAGTCAATTATGTGACAAAGGATATAGAGTCTTATTTGAATCCAATTGTTGCATAATTGAGAATAAGCTAAATAAAGAGGTCAAATTTGTTGGAAAAAGAATTGATAACATTTACATGATAGATGTGGATAGTTTGTCTACAAATGATGAACAATGCTTTATTTCAAAAGAGGATGAAACTTGGCTATGGCATAGAAGAATAGCTCATATACATGTAGACCACTTGAACAAACTTGTTTCTAAAGATTTAGTAATTGGTTTACCAAAGCTTAAGTTTGAAAATAGATTTTGTGATGCATGTCAAAAGGGAAAACAAGTAAAGGCATCTTTTCAATCCAAAAACATTGTTTCTACTCAAAGGCCTTTACAACTTTTGCACATGGATTTATTTGGACCATCCAAAATCAAAAGCTTTGGAGGAAATTACTATGGTCTAGTTATAGTAGATGACTATTCTAGATATACATGGACATTGTTTCTTGCTCATAAAAATGAAGCATATCATGCATTCAAGAAACTTGCAAAGATTATCCAAAATGAGCGAAACTCAAAAATTGCATCCATTAGAACCGATCATGGGGGAGAGTTTGAAAATCAATCTTTCGAAAAGTTTTGCGAAAAACATGGTATCAATCACAATTTTTCAGCTCCTAGAACTCTACAACAAAATGGAGTGGTTGAAAGGAAAAATAGATCTTTAGTGGAGCTTGCTAGAACCATGCTAAATGAAAACAATATTGCAAAACACTTTTGGGCCAACGCGGTAAACACCGCATGTTATGTTATGAATAGATGTTTAATAAGGCCTATTTTAAAGAAAACTCCCTATGAGCTTTACAAGGGTAGAAAACCCAACATTGCATACTTTCATATTTTTGGATGTAAATGTTTTGTGCTCAACAATGGAAAGGATAATCTAGGAAAGTTTGATGCAAAATCTGATGAGGCAATATTCCTAGGATATTCACAATCAAGTAAATCTTATAGAATTTTCAACAAACAAACAAATACTATTGAAGAATCTATTCATGTTAAGTTTGATGAAAATAGCCATAACCCTCCGATAAAGGAAGATGTTGATGATCTTGTAGGTACTTACCAAGAAATGAACTTGGAAGACAAAGAAGAAGTCAAAAATGATGGAGGTGCAACACAAATTGAGAGACAACAAGATTGGGTAACCTTGAAGGATCATCCCTTGGACAAAATCATTGGAGAAATAACCAAAGGGGTAAGTACTCGAAACGCCATTAGAAATGCATGCAATCACTTAGCTTTTGTATCCCAAATTGAACCCAAAAATATTGATGAAGCCATTATTGATGAGCATTGGATGTTGGCCATGCAAGAAGAGTTAAACCAATTTGAAAGAAACGAAGTTTGGGAACTTGTGCCAAGACCCAATGACCATCTAATAATAGGCACCAAATGGGTTTTTAGAAATAAGTTAGATGAAAATGGCATAATAACAAGAAACAAAGCTAGACTAGTTGCAAAGGGATACAATCAAGAAGAGGGAATAGATTATGAAGAAACGTATGCTCCCGTAGCTAGGCTAGAAGCCATTAGGTTATTGCTAGCTTTTGTATGTTGTATGGATTTCAAACTTTATCAAATGGATGTCAAAAGTGCATTTTTAAACGGCTTCATTCAAGAAGAAGTTTATGTAGATCAACCTCCCGGTTTTGAAAATCATAAATTTCCAAACCATGTCTTCAAATTGAGAAAAGCTTTATATGGTTTGAAACAAGCTCCAAGAGCTTGGTATGAAAGACTAAGCAAATTCCTCTTAGAACACAATTTTGAAAGAGGAAAGGTTGATACTACACTGTTTATAAAACGCAAAAATAATGACATTCTCTTGGTACAAATTTATGTGGATGACATAATATTTGGAGCTACTAATGAAAATCTTTGTCAAGAGTTTGCCAAGATTATGCAGAATGAGTTTGAAATGTCCTTGATGGGAGAACTCACCTTCTTCCTTGGACTACAAATAAAACAAGCCATTGATGGAACGTTCATTAGCCAAACTAAGTACTGTAAGGAACTACTTAAAAGGTTTGGAATGGACAAGGCAAACGAGATAGCTACACCCATGAGCACATCCTGCTATCTAGACAAAGACGAAAAGGGTAAGGACATTGAAATAACCAAATATCGAGGTATGATTGGATCCTTACTATATTTAACCGCTAGTAGGCCCGATATTATGTTTGCGGTATGCATGTGTGCTAGATATCAAGCATGTCCTAAAGAATCACATTTAACTGCCGTAAAAAGAATTTTGAAATATCTTGTGGGTACTCAAAATGTCGGTTTGTGGTATCCCAAAGGCGTTGAATGTAATCTTTTAGGATATTCCGACTCTGACTTTGCTGGATGTAAACTTGATAGAAAAAGCACTAGTGGCACATGTCATTTACTTGGTAGCTCCCTTGTTTCTTGGCATAGCAAGAAGCAAGCAAGTGTTGCATTATCGACGGCTGAGGCAGAATATGTAGCCGCCGGTAGTTGTTGTGCTCAAATTCTTTGGATGAGACAACAACTTCTTGATTTTGGCATTGTTTTAAACAAAGTACCCATCAAATGTGATAATACTAGTGCCATCAACATCTCAAGGAATCCAGTAATGCACTCTAGAACCAAGCACATTGAGATTAGGCATCATTTTATTAGAGATCATGTGTTAAAAGGGGATTGTGTACTTGAACATGTTGAAACTTCTAGGCAACTAGCTGATATCTTCACAAAACCCTTGGCTAGAGAACAATTCATTCACATTAGAAGAGAATTAGGCATTCTTGATATGTCAAATTGTGTTTGAATGATGGAATATTTTGATAAGAACTATGTTGTATGGCATGATGAATGGTATATGTTACATTTCATGTTTGGAACTTTGCTGTACGAAAAACTTGAAGTTTCTGAATCAATAATCGATTACATTCCTCCTCACAATCGATTACTATGCTTTTTTTTCCTTCATAATCGATTAGTCCCATCCCCTAATTGATTACAATGATTCTGTTTCTAAGATAATCGATTACCATTGATCCACAATCGATTACAAAGCTTCTGTTTCAGGTTCAAAACGTTTCCTCTTCTCCATAATCGATTACCACCTTGCTCCAATCGATTAGGACGGTTCTGTTTCTTATATAATCGATTAGTCAAAGGCCCTAATCGATTATGTTCTACACAAAACGTTTGGAATTCCCCAGAAACAGTGAGCTAATCGATTACCACCTGCCTAGTAATCGATTAGCCTCGGTTCTGAAGAGTCAAAATTGCAACTTCCAAGGCATACTCGAACCACTCCCTCTCTTAACTCACTTCACTCCTTTCCAAACCCACTTTCCTCCTTCCTAAACCTAATTATCACCTATAAATACCCTTCCCTTCCCCTTCTCATCTCACACTACCTCCTTCCTCTCAAACCTCTCCAAAACTCTCAAGCACTCTTCTCTCTTCATCATCCTCTTTGTCCTCTCCACCATGTCTACATCTAGAAATGTCAAGAGAGCAAGGTCCTCTGTAGCTCAACCCCACAACCCCCTTGATTTTTCAAGGTTCTTTTCTTCCCCTAGAGATCTTCAACATTTTGTGAAAAACTTTTCTGAAAAGGAAATAATGACTCCTCACTTCACAATTGCCGACACCTTCAATAACCCCAGCCTAACCTTCACCCAAAGCCTTCACCACTACAACCTCTTTCCCTTCCTCTCCCTCAAAGAAGAAGAGTACTATCCTGAACTCATGAGGGTATTCTATTGCAACCTCCGACTTGTCAATGGGATGGTTGAATCCAAAGTGAAGAACGCAACCATCAAACTCACCAATGCTCAATTTGTGGAAATCTCCCAGCTACCTCTCAACAATGCTGATTTTGATGGAGGAGAACCGGAAGACGAATGGGGCTTCAATGCTCTAACTGCTCGTCAATCCTTGTGGAAAGATGACCGCCCTAGGAGCAACCACAAACTGGTAGGACATTTGACCATGAACAACCGTCTGCTTCACTTCTTCTTGGTCAAAATGATAGTTCCTCGCGGTGGGAATTATGCTTTGGTTGAAGAGGATGATGTCCTCTTGATGTGGGCCATGCTGAACTCTAAGGAGATCAACTGGGTTCAGTTGGTCAAATTCCATATGCGCCATGCGAAGGACCAGCAAAAACTCCCCTATGGCATCCTCCTCACTAAAATTTTTAAATATTGTGGAGTTGATTTGGCCGGAGAACTCTCTGAAAAAGTGCCTCCTAGAGCTTGCATTGGCACCCATCACCTCACCAAAATGGGTCTCGTTTTCACGAATAGAGCATGGTACTCACGAATGGAGGGCATTGATGCCAACATTCCCTTCGAAGCTCCTGCCGAAGAAGAACTCGCTCCTCCTCCTCCTCAACCACAAGCTGCACCATCAGCCTCTTCATCTACACCCCAAGCTGACCCATTTGCATCTCTTTACGCCCATCTTGACCGCCGCTTCGATCGCCTTGAAAACTCCCTTCAAGAGTTTTCAATGACCGAGCAGCAACACTTTGATATGATGCAACAGCGCTATGAAGAGCTGTCTCACCAAATTGCTGAAATTCGTTTTTTCAATCCGGATAATTAGATCCTTAGTCATACTTTTGTTTAGGGTGCTTATGTTATCGTTTTTATTTAATTCTAAATATTATCTTTTGGTTTGCTTCCTGTAATTCCCATCCATTTTACAATTCAATAAAATTATTTCGTTTCAGTTCATATCTCTTTCATTGCGCGAATTATTTTTGATGATTACAAAGGGGGAGAAGAATATCTGTTCATATCTTGTTTAATTCTTGTTTAAAATATGGAGAAGAATATCTGTTCATCTTGTTTAAAATCTTAAAAAAATAGGATTAATAAATTCCTTTTGATAGGGGGAGATTTAGCAAGAGATAACAGATAAGAGATAAAAAGAGATAAGATATTTGCTGCTGAATGTGATAATGATTCTGACTTTTTGAACTTGGTAAATAGATAATATTTTTGAAAAACTGATAATGCAGCAGAGATGTTTTTGCAAAGAGATAAAATTAGAGATAAGTTTAAATTGTTTAAACTAACAATCCTCAAGAGATGAACATAGTTGTCATCATCAAAAAGGGGGAGAATGTGTTTGAATATGTATACAGGTTCAAGGATGTTCAAAGATTTTGATAATGACAAAACACTCTTGAAGAAACCTATGCAAAAACAAAGATATGGAATTAGGTGCTAAGTAACAGCGAAGATAATCGATTATGTCACTTATGCTAATCGATTAGGAGCTTTCTGTTTGGAAGAAACTGCATCAGGATTGAAGCTAATCGATTATGGGAATGAAGATAATCGATTATGTACTTGAAGCTAATCGATTACAACCATCAAAAATGGGATTAAATGTATCAGGTATAATGCCTAATCGATTAAGGAAGCCATTCAATCGATTAGGAAGCCACTGGAATTAAGGTAATCGATTACAAGATATGCTAATCGATTAGGAAGCTGCGAAATCAAATTAAATGCATCAGGTATTGGTTCTAATCGATTACAGGAATTGAAATAATCAATTAGTGACTCTCTGACTTGAAGCTAATCGATTACAACGCGAGGGTGTAATCGATTACGCTAGTGGAAAAACACATTTAAGTGGGAAACCAGCTCATGTCTCCACCATACTTCAAATTTCCACTGAGTGCAACGGCTATGAAGAACGAAGGGCACACCTCAACAGCTATTTTGGCTCTATAAATTGAAGAGGAACACGAGCATAAACACATAACAAGAAGCTACAAATCCTTTACTCTATTTTATGCCTTGTAAGCCCTATTTCTTGTATCTTGAAATACATTTGTATATCCTCTCATCTTGAGAGTTAGAATTGGTTAGAGCTTTCATTTGTGTATCTACTCTATTAAGAGAGTGTATTGATTGTAAACACAACACCAAACACAAGGGATTCACTCTAGGTTGAGTGGTTGTTCACTCTAGGTTGAGTGGTCACAAAGGTTGGGGTTCAACCTTTGGGTATTGAGAGATTGTGAGATTGGGTGGGTTGCCCTTTGCTTGTGAGGATTGAGTTCTTGAGTGAGGGACACTTGGAAGCTGCAATTGCTCAAAGCTTGTATCTCAAATCTTCAATAGTGAAATCCTCTAAGTGGGTTGCTTAGAGGCGAGACGTACACCGGATTGGGTGGAACTCGTTATATCGGTTTGCAAGCTTCTCTTCCTTACTCTTTTACTTTCATATACTGCATATTAATTGATTGGTGTTGATTGTTTGAGAAGAGCACACTTAAACTTGCTTAATTTGTTATACTTCAAATACTGCACACCAAGTGTTTGCTAAATTGCCCCAACAATATTTTCTTTTGTAGTGCATTGCATATCATCCCTTACTTGCTTTCATTTGCATACTCTCATAAACTTGGTTATAGAAATCAATTTCAAAGGTATTCCAAGCAAAAGTTTTATAACTCAATTCACCCCCTCTTGAGTATTGAGGCCACTTGAACAACAGTTCTGACCTGCCGACCAAGCATATATCCGGGTAAAACATTTTGAAGAACCGATTGAATCAATTTTTAAACAAAGCACTTCTGAATGGAATAAATCCGAGTGAATCCTTCAAGCAGTGAAGTTCTGAGTGTCACTGTTGAAGAAATTCTGAGTAAATGTTTCAAGCAGAAACAAGATCTGAGCAAAATACTTCCGATTGAAACAATTTCGAGTCACTCACTCTTCAGTCAGCACCGAGTGAAGGCTCTTCAGTCAGCACCGAGCCAATTTTCAGCCATTTCCGAGCCACCTTTCACCCATTACCGAGCCAATTTTCACCCATTTCCGAGCCACTTTTAACCTAATTCCGAGCCACTTTTCACCCAATTCCGAGCCATCTTTTCAGCCATTTCCGAGTCACCTTTCAACCATTTCTGAGCCATCTTCTCAACCATTTCTGAATCCTCTTCAGTCATTTCCGAGTCACTTTTCACTCGGTTCCGATTGAATGTTTCAACCAGAATGGTTTTGCTCGTCCAACTCCTCACAGCAACCTCACACCGACCAGCAAAGCAACACCGAGCAAAGATTTCACTCAGATTTTGTATGAACAGCACCTTTTCCACTCGAATTATTTCTCACTATAGGTGTATACCGACTGAAGCACTAAATCCGAGTCAGAAGGAGAAAATCGACCCCTATTTCCACTATTCACCCGTGCTGACTTGGATTCCACCACCCAAATGGATCCATGAATCCTGGAGGTGGCAGACAGGGGGCGGAAGTGGAGAAATTAAAAATTCCCCACCAGCCGTTGTCCCCCCACTACCTGTTAGTGGCTAGGCTGGCCTATACTCTGAGTGGAAGCCTGTGCTGTCCAAGCACTCGGCAACTTCCTATAAATACCCTATCTGAAGGAGCACAAGGGGTTGGAGGCTGGGGGGTTGGCGCTTTGTTTGGATTTTAAAGGGGGGGAATTGAATTTTTGAGGAATCCTGTAAGCCTCCATTGCAAAAGGAACTCTGAAGCAACCTTTTTTTATTGTCCCCTCTCTCCCTCTCCACCTCACCGTATAACACCGTCCCTCTCTTCCTCTCTCCACTGTCCCTCTCCTCTTAACCCCGTACAGCCCCTTAAGTCCAAACCATCCTTACGCTCCTTCAACAACACCGTCCTCACTCTCCTTTAAACACCATACCGTTTAGCTCTCTCCTTTAAACCACAACACCGTCCTTCTCCTCTAAACTCCAACACCGTCCTTCCCTTCACTACACCGTCCAACATCCCCACACAGCACCTCATCCCTTCACACCATACCGTCCTGCTCCTCTCAAACACCACCGAGCAGCACCTCTCAAATCCTCACAACACCGTCCCTGCGCCAAGCCTTCACATCGTCCCAACACTCTCACCCACACTCATCCTCTCAGGAAGGAGAACACTCTCGTACGTTTCCTTCCATCACTCGGTCTCTCTTTTCCTTTTTATCACTTGGCTTTCCTTTTTTCCACTCGGTTTTCCTCGTCCTCACTCGGTTTTCCTTTTTCTTACTTGGTTTTCCTCGTCCTCACTCGGTTTTCCTTTTTCTCACTCGGTTTTCTCTTCTCCCACTCGGTTTTCATTCATTTTTCCCTCTCTTTTCCGAGCTTACTGTTTCTCTTTCTCTCTTGTAGCTTCTGCTACCCCCCCTCTTTTCTGTCTTCTTTTTTTGTCCTTTACTTTTGAGTTTTACTTAAAAAGAAGAAAATTTCGTTCATCTATTTCCTAAAAACAAAACATTTAAAGAACTACGTAACCCCTGATTTCTTGGTCATCCAAGAATACATAGGAGCAGGACTTTAAATCCTGTCAGACCCACCTTTTCCATTTTATTCCTATTTTTATTTTCTTTATTTTTCCTTTGCAACTCCCTTTCTATCCACTTCCATGAAAATCAATTTAGACGTGACGTCTTGTTGATTTTCCCCTATCTTTGGTAGGTCATCACCACAAGGAACGGAATACTTGGGACGAGACGTCCCGCTTATCCCCTTCACATTTCTAACCTCGCATTTTGATTAAATCCCACGAAAATCAATTTAGACGTGACGTCTTGTTGATTTTCCCCTATCTTTGGTAGGTCATCCCATAAGGAACGGGATACTTGAGACGAGACGTCCCGTTTATCTCCTTCCCATTTCTAACCCCGTATCTTGATTAAATTTCATGAAAATCAATTTAGACGTGACGTCTTGTTGATTTTCCCCTATTTCTGATAGGCCATTATCACAAGGAACGGGATACTTGGGACGAGACGTCCCGTTTATCTCCTTCCCATTTCTAACCCCGTATCCTGATTAAATTCTGTGAAAATCCATTTAGACGTGACGTCTTGTTGATTTTCCCCTATTTCTGGTAGGTCATCACCACAAGGAACGGGATACTTGGGACGAGACGTCCCGTTTATCTCCTTCTTGTTTCTAACCCCATATTTTGATTAAAGGATGACTAATTTAGACGCGACGTCTTGTTAGTATCCTTCCCTTTTCCTATTTTATACCAAAGCCAAGGTTAATTTGGACCCGACATCCTGTTGACCTACATTCCATGTCTGTTCAGTTTGTTCCTTCTGCTTTTTTACACAAAGTACAACAATAAAAGGGGAGAAACATAACATCTTTTGTAAGGCTATTTATGTTGCACATTTTCAATCTTGGTACTGTTTCTGACAGGCGATGTAGGGTGCTAATACCTTCCCTACTCATAACCGACTCCAGAACTTGAATCTCATTTTTTTAAACCAGTGCTTTACTGAACTTAGTTTTTTTTCCAATGTTTTTCCTATGGATAAAAACGTTGGTGGCGACTCCCTGTTTTCTTTTCGAAAGGATTTCGAAACCCGTTTTGTTTCGAGAGGGTCGGCCGCACCGTCGCGATCCAGGTCACGACAGATGGCGACTCCACTAGGGACACTTAAGAGAGTCAGGCCAGTTTGATTGAAAGCGCATGGTTTTTTTATATAGCCTTTGTTAGCTTGGATTTCTTCCCCTGGTTTTATTTTCTGTTAGTTGTTGTGAATGTTTGTTCTTGTTTTAATTGTATCTTGTCATTTGTTTCGTTGTCTATGTTTTGCATGTTTGTTGAACCCTAGGGTAGAGGACCATGTTACTTTTCTGTAATCATTGAACCCTAGGGTAGACGACTTTGTATATTTGTTCTGTGTTTGTTCTTTGTGCAGAATGGGGTAAGGAAAAAAGGTATTAAATGCCCTTCCACACACTACACTCATAATTACTTGCACGTACCTATGAGTGGCCCCCTATACCCAGGCCCCAAATGAAGCTTAAGTTAGGAGGGGTTGGTAACATAATCGTATGGGATGTACTTCCTATCCAGTGTTCGTGAGAACCTCAACCAGAATTCGACCTCTCATGATATACACACCCAGTGGATTCCTCACTGTTTGCGTCCCTGTCATGGGTAGGATCTTGGCTCTGGTGACCTTCTAGATGTCTAGTGGAAACCACCCGATGTGGAGAGTCACTTTTAGACAAGCCATAGGGCCTAGAAAAGACTTTCAACAAAACCCGACCTAGGCCACAAAAGGGCAAACTTTACTTTACCTTATGTCATTTTTGCTTTCCCTTTTATCTAAAAAGTGAATTATCTACCACCCGCAGATTTACTGAGTTTTTGAAATAATGACTCGTTTTGGAACACACAGTATTCTTCAGGTGAATAGATAATCCTCTTTTGGTCGTGTACCTCTGAGTCCTGAGTCATAGATTTTCCTAATTGTCAAAAAAATATAACTTTATTTCTGCTCCAACAGGGGGCGTCGATGATGATTAGAAAAATCATGACTATTGCAACTTGGACCTTTGGTAATCGTTGTTTCCCAAAAAAAATTGCTTTACATGGAAGTACCGGTTCTGAAACATGACATCAACTAATTTCTTTTCCTTACCCTCATTTTTGTGGGAGGCTATTCCGAACTTAACGAATACCCTTTGAGTATCTATGGAAGTTAACATGGGATTGAACTCAAGAAATGAGGGCAGTAGTTGCCTGAAGAAAATGTTTGAGCTTGAGGCTCCCGCCTCAGGATGAAAGATTTATTCCGTCTTCATAATTATCCCATATTAATTTCCATGTTTACCATACCTAGTACTTTTGAATGATAAGTTCTAAGGAATGGTCAAAGGATACTCGCCAAAGCCTGTGACTGCTTCCCACGACATTTTCCTTCTTTCTATTTCCACCTAACATTTTTTTTTGCTTTTTTTTTAAAAAAAAAAGACACAGGCATCACGGGTAGGCATCCTTACCAGACCCGGCTCCAAAGGAAACTCATGGCTGAGGCAGAAGCTATTGACGGAGACTTTAGAACAGAGTTTGATCAGTTGAAAGAGCGAGTGGCGGAATTAACTAAGCTTTTAGAAAAGAAACTCATAGAAGGAGGCTCCTCTGCAGGTGTTGAGGACGCCCAACAGCAGCCTGCCACCGCGCCACCCCCCCATTGGTTCTGACCCAGCAAAAACCTAACTCCCTAACACAACGACACCCCCTCTCACCATTCATGTCGGAAGACCTAACCCTGCCATGGAGGCCCAGCCACTGTACGGCCAGTCTTATGCACAACAACATACATTTGTTGGTCCTGACGGCAACCCAGTACCTTTTCCACTTTATGGCCTACCACCGGGGTACTATCCCCCGCTCGTTAACCAACAAGACACCAACGACCAGCAAGCGATGAATCCTCACGCTTCATACCCCACCCAGCCAAACATGCCACCACTCCACCAAACCCAAAACACGCAAGCCCATGACCCACAAGCCTACCAAACCCCCAAAACACACAGGCCCATGACCCACAAACCTACCAAACCCAAAACGCACAAGCCCCCATGGCCCAGCCAACCTACAACGCACAAGCCCAAAACACACGAGCCCAGATGATCCAGCCAACTTATGTCGTACAAGCTATTGCCCAACCCCAAGGTCCCTCACCAAATACAGGCCTAATGAACCAGCCCCATACGTTGCCTCCTTTCAACCAGCCACTCGGCTATCCATACGGATACGTAACCCCCTATATGACCAATCTCCAAGATACAACCCGCATGATGAACCCGGTAGCCGGTCATAGCACGGTTGCAGCCCCCCAAAAGGAAAAGATAGAAATCTTAAAAGAACGTTTAAGAATGATGGAAGGCGCTGGGGGTTTTGGACTGATAGATGCTTCTGAGCTATGTCTAGTCACAGATGTTGTCCTCCCGCCTAAATTCACGATGCCAGACTTTGACAAGTATCGGGGAATGACTTGTCCCAAGAACCATCTCACAATGTACTATCGAAAGATGGCATCCTACTCTTCTAACGACCAATTGTTGATCCACTGCTTCCAAGATAGTCTGGCGGGGGCCGCTCTTACATGGTATGCTCACCTTGAGCGGAACAAGGAGTATGCCCAACGATGGAGAGAGACAGCGGCGCAAGTGGACCCCCCATTGTCGGAAAAAGAGATAGTCGCGATGTTTATCGACACGCTCCCATCACCTTTCTACGACAAGATGATTGGTAGTGTTTCAGCCAACTTCTCTGACATCGTGACTATTGGGGAAAGGGTAGAGAGTGGAATACGAATGAGAAAGATCACTCAGGGCCCATCTGGGGCAAGCATGACAAGAAAGCCGGCACCTGGGAGAAGGGATGGAGAAACTAATTCCATCTCTTCTAATCAAAAGATGGCTCTGCCGAGACCATTCGCCCATACCATGATTCAAGCTCCCAACCCTTATGTGGCCGTAGCCACTTATGGCCCAACAGCTCATACTCCTCACTTCCGTCCGCCCATGGTAAGAGCGCCAATACTGCAACCCATGCCATACCATCACCCGCAGCAAGTGACTCGACCACCCAATCATAATCAGAACACAAGGAATCCCAACAATGAGCGTACCCCTATGCAGTTTGATCCAATTCCCATAACATATACCAAACTTTTTCCAATCCTTGTTCAGAAAGGTCTGGTAGCTTCATCCCCCATGAGGCCATTGCAACCTCCTTATCCAAGGGGGTATAACCTAAACGCTCATTGTGATTACCACGTTGGGGCACCAGGGCATTCCACAGAAAATTGCATGGCTTTGAAATATAAAGTGAGAGATTTGATCAAAGCCGACTGGATTCATTTTCAAGAAGGAAGCCCTAACGTGATCATAAATCCCCTGCCCAATCATGGAGATTTAGAAGTCAACACCGTGGTGGTCGATATTGAAAATGGTTTTGATGATAATGCTGATTTGGTGATCGCATGCCCGCCGGGCCAAGAGCTCAGTAGCTGGGAGGCTGTCAAACTCCCTACGACTTTAAATGATTCACCAAAGTAATTTGTCATTACCTTAATATCTTGTGTATCCCTCTGCTATGCCTAAGGCTTTGGGACATTTTCATGTAATAAGGGCGAAAAAAAACTTGTTTTACCATTCAATCAATAAATACGTATCGAAATTCAAAAAATTTTTCTTATCCCTTTATCCTTGCTTTTGACTCATTCTCTTTAACTTGCTTTTCCTTTCTCTTCCTTATTTTGCCATAACACACTAAGTTGCAGATCCAAAAATGATTCTCTTGAGACTAGTGAAATCATAATTCCGCTTCACGATTTCAATCACCCAGTCGACTATGCCGACGAAGAAGGTAAGGAAACCTGTGAGCCACCACACTAGTTAACAAGATTGTTAGAACAAGAGGTTAAAGAGTACCCCTAAGTCAAGAACGCCAGAAGGAATCACAGTGGCAATCTATCAGAAGGCATTAGTATTTTGTTTCAAGACGTGGCAGAAATCTATGTGAATGACAACATGGCCAAGTCCCGAATTGAACGAAGGTAGGCCGGTCGTTTAAAGAAACTTCAACAGTCATCAACATAGATAGGGGGCAAATTGCTGATGCCTATAAATGCAGATACAATCAAGGGAGACTTTACCCAAAAAAACAAAAAAAACAAAAAAAATGAAAAAAAACCAAAAAAAATGAAAAAAATGAAAAAATGATCAAGCTTGGAGTCCAATGCATGTGCCCAGTGGGACAAGCTGGTTACGTCCAGATCATCGAGCAAGCTGTCATTTTCTGTATAAGGGGGATGAATGTCGTTAGGCCAAGAACTTGTATTCTTGTCGTCATCAACACCTCAACCCTAAAGAGTGCGCCATTCCTCATGCCTATGTAGCCGAGGAAATAGTCTGTCAGATTGAGTCGTTGCGTCATTAAGGGGATTAAAAAAAACAAACAAAAAACAAAAAAACAAAAAAAACAAAAAAGAGGGCAAACAAAAAGAAATGGAAAATGAAAAAAAGAATAAAGAAAAAGAGAATAAAGGCCAAAATGATAATTCTAAAGTAATTCCCTCTCATTGATGCCAAAAGACTCACCAATATTTCCTTGGGTACATGGCATAGGAGTGGAGTCTCCTATTTGAAGTGACATTGGTTCCCCAAAGGATCAAACTAAATTTGGAAAGGCTGGGCAGACTCAACTGGAGTGTAATCAGTTTCAACCTTTTACTGTAAAGGATGCAGCCAAAAATAAACAAGAAGAGAAAAACACATGAAAAGCTCGTTAGGCTGAAAACTTGAAAGGACAGCCTAGGCAAAATTTAGAGCAACGCGGTGGGTCGAAAACATGAAAAAGTGGCTCAAGTAAAAATTAGGGTCAAGATTTCGGCAAAGTAACTAAAATTTCCAGTTCAAAACGTGCAAACTGGGGCATGTGGACCATGGTCAAACTACCTTCTCAAAGGCAGAGTTGAACGATGTACTTGAGATTGTGACGTAGGATTAAGGTTCTCACTAGTCTCAGGAATTCACTGGAGGATCTTTGAACCTTCCCTGTTTCCCCTGGCTTTGACCTGTCCTACGTGACTTCATTTCATCCCCTCTATTTTCCCATTGTCCATTCTCTGTTTTCTGTTTGACATACGTGAATAAAATTTATCCCTCTTTTTCGATACGTGTTATGAATTGCATTGATCTGATGAGACATTGTGTTTTTATAAAAATAAAATGAAAGAATGGTGAACATTTAAAGTCGTAAGGAACAAGACGCTCCCACTACTCGACCTCGTCTTAGACAATCATCACGAAGACTCAGCCAGGCACGTGCTTCAAAGCTATGATCGCCTCTTTCATTCTCCTCTGTCCATGAGTTATCCTAAGGGTCATAGTTTCACAGGACCTACCCAGTATTTTGTATCTTTGCACTACTTACCTTTTTTTTCTGTAGGTTATTACAACGGACAGTCATGTCGAGTATTGACGCCTCAATCAAGTCCGTTTCCTCAATGGAACCGCAACTGCCAAAACTAGAATCTTTCAAGTCTCTTCCTCAAATCGCCAAAGTTGGCACTTCTCAAAATCCTTTCCTCAGATCACCAAAGTTGGCACTCCTTAGAATCCCTTCCTCAAACCGCCAAAGCTGGCACCTCTCAAAATCCTTTCCTCAAACCACTGAGATTGGCACTCCGTAGAATCTCTTCCTCCATCACCCAAATTGGCGATTCTTAAAGTCTTCTCCTTAATCGCCAAAGTTAGCAATTCTCAAAGTCTTTCCCCAAATCGCCAAAGTTGGCATTTTTTTTATTTTTTATTTTTTTTTAAAATCTCTTCTTCAACCTCCAATATTGGCACTTCTCAGAATCCCTTTCCCAAATTGCCAAAGTTGGCACTTCTTGAAGTCCTCTCCTCAACTGCCAAAGCTGACACTTTCCAAACTCCTTTCTTAGGAATCTACCTGATACATTCCAACAGTCAAGCGTGTCCCCTTCCCAAGCCCAAGGATAGTTTCCAGCAAAATTCTTTCCCCTAGCAGAATCACCAAACTCTCTCCCGGTGAGTCAAAAATTCAAATCATCTTCTCTAATCAGGCTTAGAAAAACTCTCCCCAAAGAGCCCCAGTACACTTCTCTCAGTAAATCCACACATATCAAGTGGACCCCAGATTTTCCCTTCCCAATCAAGGGGCGATGCTCGAGCCATCAATCCTTCTCCAGTGGAACTACACTTCCTAGACAAATCAAACTGGGGCATCACCCCAGGATCATTTCTTCTGGCTCAAGGGGAGCTCCCCAAGGTTTCGAAGCAGATAGTTCAAACTGGGGCATCACCCCAGGTTTATTCTCTTTCACCCAAAGAGGCAGCACCCCGAACCATCAATCCTTCCCTAGTAGAAATACATTTCCTAAACAACTCAAACTGGGGCATCTCCCTAGATTTCTTTTTTTCATTCAAGGGGTAGTTCCCCAACAACCTTCAAATCATGTCAAACAGGGCATCACCCCTGGTCCATTCTTTTTCCGCCAAAGGGGCAGTTCCCCAAGGCTCCCTCAGACCATCTCAAACTGGGGCATCACCCCAGATCTATTCAGTCAAGGGGGGAAATTCCCCAAGATTCCTTCAAAATATGTCTAACTAGGGCATCACCCTAGGCTCACTCTCTTTTATTCAATGGGGCAATTCCCCAAGATTCCTTCAAAATATGTCTAACTGGGGCATCACCCCAGGCTCACTCTCTTTCATTCAAGGGGGGAAATTCCCCAAGATTCCTTCAAAATATGTCAAACTGGGGCATCACCCCAGGTTCACTCTCTTTCATTCAAGGGGGTAATTCCCCAAGATTCCTTCAAAATATGTCAAACTGGGGCATCACCCCAGGTTCACTCTCTTTCATTCAAGGAGCCATTCCCCAAAGATTTCCTTCAAATCATGTCAAACTAGGGCATCTCCCCAGGTTTCTTCTGTTCCAGTCAAGGGGTAATTCCCCAAGAACCTTCAAGTCATGTCAAACTGGGGCATCTCCCCAAGTTTCTTCTGTTCTAGTCAAGAGGTAATTCCCCAAGAACCCTCAAATCATGTCAAACTGGGGCATCTCCCTAGGTTTCTTCTGTTCCAATCAAGGGGCAATTCCCCAGGAACCTTCAATCATGTCAAACTGGGGCATCGCCATGAGCCTTTAAGTCCAGTGAGTTAATTCAGACGAGACGTCCTGTTCGCTCCTCCAATCTCTGTATTTCCATTCACCTATTCAAGCACCCTTTACTTCCCAGTCGCCTATTCAGGTACCTTTTATTTCCATTCTCCTATTCAGGCACCCTTTACTTTCTATTCACCTATTCAGGACCCTTTACTTTCCAGTCGCCTATTCAGGCACCCTTTACTTCCCAGTCGCCTATTCACGCACCCTTTACTTTCCATTCGCCTATTCAGGTACCTTTTACTTTCCAGTCGCCTATTCAGGCACCCTTTACTTTCCAGTCACCTATTCAGGCACCCTTTACTTTCCAGTCGCCTATTCAGGCACCCTTTACTTTCTATTCACCTATTCAGGCACCCTTTACTTTCCAGTCGCCTATTCAGGCACCCTTTACTTTCCAGTCGCCTATTCAGGCACCCTTTACTTTCCAATCGCCTATTCAGGCACCCTTTAATTTCCATTCGCCTATTCAGGCACCCTTTACTTTCCAGTCGCCTATTCAGGCACCCTTTACTCTCCATTCGCCTATTTAGGCACCCTTTACTTTCCGTTCACCTATTCAGACACCCTTTACTTTCCATTCGCCTATTCAGGCACCCTTTACTTTCCAGTCGCCTACTTAGACACCCTTTACATTTCCATTCGCCTATTCAGGCACCCTTTACTTTTCATTCACCTATTCAGGCACCCTTCACTTTCCAATCGCCTTTTCAGGCACCCTTTACTTTCCATTCGCCTATTCAGGCACCTTTTACTTTCTAGTCGCCTATTCAGCCACCCTTTACTTTCCAGTCACCTATTCAGGCACCCTTTACATTTCGATTCGCCTATTCAGGCACCCTTTACTTTTCATTCACCTATTCAGGCACCCTTCACTTTCCTCTCCCCTATTCAGGCACCCTTTACTTTCCATTCGCCTATTCAGGCACCCTTTACTTTCTAGTCGCCTATGAAGGCAACCTTTACTTTCCAGTTTACCAGGAGTCAATCCCGATCTTCTCACCTCCTGTTAACTGAAAGATTCAAGTGTCAATTCCTGGGTTTCCCCCCTCATCTGATACTTTGACAAGGGTGTTCATGTCTTTACTCCCTTTCTATTTCAAAAGCAAGAAGAAACTTCATGCTTTTCTTATGGAAAAGAAGTAAAGAGGGGCATCTGTGAACACCTATTTCAGTCCGGTCGATCCACAAGTGAAAAAGACTAGCAAAAAAAATAAAAAAAAAAGAATTAAAAAAAAACTCACTCGGAAATCATTTCCGAGTAAGATGACTCGGAAATCATTTCCGAGTAAGATGACTCAGAATGATCATTTCCGAGTAAAGAGTCTCCGAGTGAGATGAAGCTGGGTGCTATTCCAAGTAGGCTTCGAGGAAATTCCAAAAATAAAGGAAAAGCTTCAAAGACTTGGGGAAGAACATTCTGAGTGAAAACGGGACTGTTATGAGTGAGTATCCCTTAATTGGAAGTGAATCCGAGAGGAAGCTCCCTGACTGTAACTAATCCGAGTGAAAGATTGCTGATTGAAGCGAATCAGGTTGGGGAACAACTGTTTCTTCTGGACAAGGTCAGTTAGGAGTGGAAGACTCCTGAGTGAATTGATTCCGAGTGGAATAAACTCTGAACCTCAGAAGAACAATTGTCATGCAAGGCATTTCTGAGTAGTGTGCCTCTTCAAACAAAGAAAGATCCGACCAGGAATGAATCACTTTCGGCCAGATTCTCAAGTTTCATACTAAGCCCGAGTGAAGATTTCAAGGAAAGCACATCCAAGTGAAAACAAGTCCGACTCCGAATGAATCCGAAGGGAAGATTGTCAATCCAAATTCTGATTACTCCTGAATGAACACATCTGAGTGGGAAGCATTGTTGAAGCTGAGTTCCACATTCTGATTGGAGGAATAAGACCGACTCTGAGTAAATGCATCTAAAGGATGGATGAGTGAAAACATTCTGATTGGAAGATAAGACCGACTCCGAGTGAATGAATCCGAATGATTGGATGATGAGTGAAACCATTCTGATTGGAAGATAAGACCGACTCCCAAGGTCAGTTCCGAGTGAATATATCTGAGTGGTCAAATTTTCCCAAAGTTCTATTCTGGTCGAAGAAACAAGGACGACCCCTGATTGTATATCTGAGTGGGTTGATGCACACATAGAACAATTCTGAGTGGAAAGACCAAGATTGATGAATGTGTCTGATTGAATTACTCTTGAGCCATGTATTCGACCAAAATTTCTTTGTGGTTCAATCCCAGTGATGTGATTACGAGTGAAACTTACTTCACGCTTGAATCAATTTAAAGTCAAAGAAAGAATGGTTCTGACCTGCCGGCCAAGCATATATCCGGGTAAAACATTTTGAAGAACCGATTGAATCAATTTTTAAACAAAGCACTTCTGAATGGAATAAATCCGAGTGAATCCTTCAAGCAGTGAAGTTTTGAGTATCACTTTTGAAGAAATTCTGAGTGAATGTTTCAAGCAGAAACAAGATCTGAGTAAAACACTTCGGATTAAAACAATTCTGAGTCACTCACTCTTTAGTCAGCACCGAGTGAAGGCTCTTCAGTCAGCACCGAGCCAATTTTCACCCATTTTTGAGCCACCTTTAACCCAATTCCAAGCCACTTTTAACCCAATTCTGAGCCATCTTTTCAGCCATTTCTGAGTCACCTTTCAACTATTTCTGAGCCATCTTCTCAACCATTTCTGAGTCCTCTTCAGTCATTTTCGAGTCACTTTTCACTCGGTTCCGATTGAATGTTTCAACCAAAATAGTTTTGCTCGTCCAGCTCCTCACAGCAACCTCACACCGACCAGCAAAGCAACACCGAGCAAAGCTTTCACTAGGTTTTTGTATGAACAGCACCTTTTCCCCTCGGATTATTTCCCACTATAGGTGTATACCGACTGAAGCACTAAATCCGAGGCAGAAGGAGAAAACTGACCCCTATTTCCACTGATCGCCCGTGCTGACTTGGATTCCACCACCCAAGTGGATCCATGAATCCTGGAGGTGGAAGACAGGGGGCGGAAGTGGAGAAATTAAAAATTCCCCACCAGCCGCTGTCCCCCCACTACCTGTTAGTGGCTAGGCTAGCCTCTACTCTGAGTGGAAGCCTGTACTGTCCACGCACTTGGCAACTTCCTATAAATACCCCATTTGAAGGAGCACAAGGGGTTGGAGGCTGGGAGGTTGGCACTTTGTTTGGATTTTAAAGGGGGGGAATTGCTGAGGAATCTTGTAAGCCTCCATTGCAAAAGGAACTCTGAAGCAACCTTTTTTTACTGTCCCCTCTCTCCCTCTCCACCTCACCATATAACACCGTCCCTCTCTTCCTCTCTCCACTGTCCCTCTCCTCTTAACCCCGTACAGCCCTTTAAGTCTAAACCGTCCTTACGCTCCTTCACCAACACCGTCCTCATTCTCCTTTAAATATCATACCGTCCGGCTCTCTCCTTTAAACCACAACACTGCCCTTCTCCTCTAAACTCCAACACCGTCCTTCCCTTCACCACACCGTCCAACTTCCCCACACAGTACCTCATCCCTTCACACCACACTGTCCTTCTCCTTCTCTATTCCTTTCTTCATTTTCCTCTTCTTCTCTTCCAAAAACCCTAGCCAAGGTGGTGAACCTTCTTCCTCCCCTCATATTCGTCCTTATGAGAGCTTGAAAGGAGATCATTAGAGCTTAGAACTCTTCCCCTCTTCTTTTTAAATTTCATGTGGACCTCCTTCTCCCTTGAAACCCATTTCGTTTGGTGTGTGAGTTATCCTCTCCATTTTGTTGGGTTTAAATGCTATGGTTATGAGCTTTAAGGCTTAGGGGAGTAATGTGTGTGAATGGGTTTAGTGAAGAGCCATTAATGCATAAACCCTAGAGTGGGTTGTTGTAATATCCCGATTTCTAACTTAATTACCGATTGAAGTTAAGCTATTAATTAAAGGTTAATTACAGAATTAGGATTAATTGTTAATTAGAGTAATTGCTGATTTGGGTAGAAATAATTGAATAAATAATAATAATAGTGCCAGACGAAAGGACGCATATGTCCCTAGGAGTATAAGACAACTTCAGCTCTCTCTTTCTCTCATTATTCACACTGGCAGCTCTCCTTGTGCGTGTATATGGTCTCTTCTTCCTTTTTTTTCTTCTCCTTCACCGTCATTCACGTCGCCACTCGAACAGTAAGAGAGTCGAGAGCTATTGGAGGAACATCAACACAGCTCTGACTCCACTCCCTGTCCTCTCCTTCCTCCCTATTGCCTTTTTCCTCTCCTTCTTCTTCTACCTGGAGCTGTGGTATTCCAGTTGGAAGGCTGTGCTGGAAGTGCTTTGGAGCTGTGGAGGAGACGGACCCGTTGGAGGAAAGGAGCAACTCTGGTCCAGGATCAACGCTAAACTCGAAGGCTGTTGGAGGAGTAACGGAGGGACGATCGCTCAACACTACAACTTGAAGAGTCTCTGAACCCCGACAGCAGGTAGGGGGCGCTTTGTATGTCAAGCGTATGGTTTATGACCGGGTACCTGGTGCTTGCTTAATGTAATATGTGTGTGAAATGTGTAGATCGATGTGTAGTGATTGACTGATTGTGCATACAACTTCCGAATTGAGACATCTGTGAAAAGTTGAGGGTTGTGTGACCTCGACTCTGAGTGCCTGTTAATACTTCTGTGATGCATGTTGCTAAAATCTGAGTTTGTTGAGTGAATGTATGTGTGTGTGTTCCCATTATCCCCTAATGCATGAGATGTGAATTGATGCGTGATTTCCAGTTTGAATGCCGTGTGGAAAGGTATGCTGACTCTGTTAAAAATGTTGAATGGATGTATTATAACGTGGTTGCCTATGCTTGCTGTTGTGAGTTATTATATTAGAAGCAGGTGATGTTGTAATGGAATGTGGGATTCCGAATGAATCTGAATGCTGTGTGAGGGATCGGTTATAACCCATTGATGGCTGTGTGAGACGCGTCAGATAAGCTTGGATGTTGTTGTGAATTTGCATGAGGTTGCATATGTGAGGTGATTCCCAGATGTCTGACCAGTTCCATGAGGACCCGTGGTAGCCGATGGAGCTAGAGCTGGGTCTCGAGACGTCATAGGGTGACCGGTGCCACACAGAAAGGGCTAGTGGACGGGGGTCGGAAGGGCATCTGGAGTCGAATAAGATGAGCTTCAGTCAGATTCTGGTTAGTTCCATGAGGACCCGTGGTAGCCGATGGAGCTAGAGCTGGGTCTCAAGACGTCACGGGGTGACCGGTGCCACACGGAAAGGGCTAGTGGACGAGGGACCGGGAAGGAATCTGCACTGAACTCACTATTTAAGTCGGATCCGCATGCATGAGTCTATGAGCATTGTTTGCACGAGTCTATGAGCATTGTTTGCATGAGTCTATGAGCATTGTTAGTAAGATTATTGTGAATTGTATGGATCAAATGAATTGGGTGAATTCGGTTGAATTAACAGACAGGTAATGATACTGTAGCCGAGTGTAGTGTGACGCTGTGTTTGAGAATACATGTTATTGTACGAATGCCAATTGAATGATGTGGTCTGGCTCCAATATTACTTGGCAGTATATATATATATATGTATATCGTTATGAATTGAACCTGGTAAATCATATAAGTGAGAATGGAGGTAAAGTCCGAGTCAATAGCTGTCATTTTATATGCGAAAGCTCACCCCTACACCATTTTTCAGTGTGTGCAGGTCGTGCTCGGAAATGATGATAAGGTTTCAAGTCTGAATGTGGTGTACTCCGACTATTGAGTGCTTATATTGTATTCACTATGTTAGTCAGTGTAGCCTTGGCCGGCTCTTATGTAAAATAACGATTAAACATATCCATTTATAAAGATTGAATAATCATGGTGTCATTGTGTGGTATCTTATTAGTAAACGCATGAATATTCTCTAATTTGATAAGTATAGACAGGGTGTCACATGTATGGATCTGTAAATAATAGTAAGGGCATAATGTAAAGTTAATGAGTATTCCGAGTATAAGGTTACATGTATGTGGGTCGGTAGATTGGATTGTGGGCATGTTTATATTTCTAGAAACATATATTCATACATACGTGCTTTATGTTTAATTGATGCTTATTACCGACTGGGATATCCCTGATGTTGAGTGGATAACTCTAAGTTAATGAACCCTGAGAGGAACATAGGAGATTTAGATCCTGTTCCGAGTGAACACGCTGAGTGATTCTGAGTGAAAATTATAGGTAAACCTGAGTGAGGAAGAGTTTGTATTCCCGAGTGAAAACCTTGAGTGACCCTCTTCTGAGAGAGGAGTTAGTGTAGTGGTTTAGAATGGAATAGATTCTAAGTGAAAGGTATTTATAATCCGAGCGAATTAGCTGAACGGTAATCCGAGTGGTTAGAATTAGAATAAGTCCGAGTGAGGATTTACTTAATGACTCCCCGAGCGAATAAGTTGTGGCATGCCGAGTGAGTTAGATATCATTTTCTGAGTGAATGAGTTGAAGGATAACTCTGAATTCTGAGCGTCTGGATAGCCGAGTGTGGCTCCTCGCCCCAGCGGTCAAGGTATTCACTCCAGCGAGCGTGGACTTGGGAAGACCTTGTGTTGACATCGCTTAAGCGATCCGTGCCTCGCCTGAGCGACTGGAGCTGCTTCGCTCAAGCGTGTGGGACCTTGCTTAAGCGAGTGGACGCTGGTTTGGGCTTCGTTAAGTGTTTCCTTCTTCCGCTGTATGCCCTCTCGAGTCGGTTTTATTTTCTCTTGCCTTCCTTCTCTTATCTCTTTTGTTACCCGGTTGCTTTATGGTCTATTTGGTTTATTTAATTTTGGAAAAAAAAAATTTCTTGTCCCGGGTTTGTTTTATTTTAAATTTAGGATGTTTCATTTTGGTATCAGAGCAGACCGAAAGGTCCAAGGCCAAGGTATGCTTACCGAGTGTAAACGGTTGTATGCAGTATGACCGAGTGGTCATCATTATTGTGATATTGATTTGTGAATAGGAGGTCATTTCCCTCCTGGTCCGATTGATTGAATGCCCTCACTTAATCGGTATTGTATGTGTTTGATGATTTGGTATATGTTTGACTATGAATGGTGTGGTTGTATGCCTGTGCCTTGTTGAGGAATTTGAACGTGTGATGAATGAATAGTATATGATTTGCGGTACAAGAGATGTGTTAGCCTTAGTTCCTTTTACTTGAACTTGAACCCTCTGGAGTAGAAGACATAATTTGGTGCCTGTAATTAATTACACCCTCTATGTTGCGTGAACTCCTATACTGTGCATGAAGATCCGAGTAATATATGTATGCGTATTTGTTGTGTGTGAGAGGTTAGTTTAACTATAAGTCGAATGGAGACGGGTGTTGATGTGGAAAGAGAGTTAGTAACTCCCTCCGAGTGAAAGGAAGCCTAGGTAATCCCGAGTGAATGAGACAGTGTGATGCCGAGCGAGAGTTTACCGACCAGAAGATGACACCTAGGACTCTGAGTGGATCCATTATAATAAATCATTAAGTAGATAGAAAATCCGAGCGAGTCTTGACTTAGTGGGAAAACCAGAGTGGGAGAGATTAGAGTTTTCGAGTAAGAATGAGTGAAGAGGACGGGTGACACCGAGTGGGAATCGATCCGGATACCCTTCGAGTGATAACTGTTGAGGTTTCCCGAGTAAAGAGTGACTAAATAATTCAGAGTGAGGAGTCCCTTTTAAATCCGGGTGAAAGGAATGTGTGCACACTATAATGGCTGTTGAGCTCAATATGAATTACATGAATATGTGGAATGTTATTTAGAATAACATGATTGAATGGGATCCGATTAAATGAATGTATGAATATTAATGTTGTGGCTGTAATGCATGCTGTGGTGAATGATATGAATTGTATGGCCGAATGTGAATTTGATATTCCGATTGGATGATTGAATATATATATGTGTTGATGCTGTCGCTAAGTGCAAGGTAAGCCTACGGCTGTGATTATATGGGATTGTAAATAATGTAAGTGATATAGCCGAGAGCTGGCTGGATAGATTCTGATTAAATGATAGCGTGTATGTATGATTTTTTTGTACAAGTCGGAAACCTGTGGCCATTATACTGTTTTACCGTAGGGGATAGATTATATTACATGATTGTTGCTGTGTGACGTGCCCTACATGATGCATCATGATAATGTTGATGTTGATGAGAATATGTGCTTATATATATATGCATGTGAATTGCCATTAATTCTTGTGAGTAAGTATTAGCTGAGTGAGTTGATCGGTGCGTGTGAGAACGTTGTTAGGGAGACTAACATGGGTTGCATGGATTTGAATGATTTGAATGAACGCATATATATATATATATTGATGGTATTGTTGAGTGCAATGTGTGGTTATGGTTATGGTGCATGCTGTAGTGAACAATAATATAGCCGTGAATAATTGTTATAAAATCCGACTGAGTGGTTGTATGTGTATTAGTGTCGTTGCCGAGTCTATGGTGTGTTATGACAACATATGTGAATGTGAATTACTTAATCCTGACTGAAGTGCATGAAGCCGAATGAGTGACGTCATTATATAACTGAGAACTGAGAATTTAATCCGAACCATGGTTGTGAGGAATAAGATTTAGAGAAAATATTTACTCGGTGCTGGCTAGAAGCCGATTGTTGTATTGCCTTAATTCTGTTTTACAGAGGTGATAAATGATTTTCATGATTATTGATGCGTGATGTACCCTATGTGCTGCATGATGTTGATATAGGTGTATTATTTATGAGTGTGAACTGCCATTAACCACCGTGTGAATTAGTATTAGTTTGGTGAAGTCTGGTCCGTGTGAGGCATGCTGCTCTGAGATGACTCTTCCTGCCATAGGTAATGTGGCAGCGTACACGTTGTAGTGACCATGTGATTGTTGTAACCCTATAGGAATGAGACGTCATCCTATAAGTTGGATGCAGTAATTCATGAGTCGGGCAGGTGAAGCTGTAACTGCTTATGGTGATGGTGAGTCTTTCAGATAATTCCGAGTGAAGTCCTTATGGGAAAGAACTGCTGAGTGAAAATTTTGGGGTTCCGAGTAGAACCTTATTGAGAGGATCATTACTAAGTTAAGGGAATAGTGTCTGAGCGTAACCTTCTGGGTAAGGCAAGATTCGAGTGACGTGACTCGGAGTGTATCACTTCCGAGTGGAATAGCACCGTGTGGAACGATTCCGAATAGTAAGATAGCGAGTGTAGAATTCCTAATACCCTTGGGATGTCCAACCGAGTGGTCTTCCAGGAGAAAAGTACTTCTCGTCGGAAATTGGAACTTCAAGTGTGCAAGTTTTCGAGTGAATTACCCAAGGGAGAGAAAATACCGAGCGGTAAACTTATTCATAGCCGTGTTCGGGTGATGTGAAGCTGCTGAATTGAACTCAGATTTATATTTGGAGTAAGCCTGGATTCCAAGTGGAAATTTGGTAAATAGAAAGTCTCCGAGTGAAGGACCTCCAAGAAGAGTAGATATCCAAGAGAAGGATTTATTTGAAATCGTACTCAGGTCAGCGTTTGGGACTGCTGGGCTTGGACTCGGGTTGGTTTCACGGAAGGCTTGAATCATGAGTAAATTCTGCAAGTGGAAGGATTCACGGATGAGAACTGTCCTTAAAAACCCCAATTGAAATTTTCGAGTGAGAGGGTCGAGTGACATTCGTGGGTTATAGGCATGCAGTTAGCCAAAGGAATGGTTAAGAAGTTGAGATGTATGGACCGAGTGTGGTACCTGTACAAGGCAAATCCAGACAAGTGTGCTAATTGAAGCTTATGGGAACTCTTTGAGTGTTCATTTTTGTTAAGAAAGGAATCTCATGGCCGAAAATTTGAAAATCCGAGAGCTAAATCTGAAATAAATCGGTCAGTAGTGGGTATCCTAGGGAATCGGTAATGTTGCTTACCGACTGGATTCTTCCCAAATGGTCGAACAACGTCTAGAATGTGTCCCATGTGGCCCAATGTCAAGCCTATGCTTTGTGTGAGCGCATGGTCGTGCCGAGTGACACATTGAGTCGGGAGACCCGATGGTGTAAATACGCCGATCGGTGTTGAGAATGTAAGGCCGAGCGGCCAAAGAACTAGAAAGTGCCAAGGGTTAGGGTGAACTGGCAGAGCTGAATGGGGGCAACTACATGAGAAATAGAGTCCCGAATGTAATAAAGGCTACGAAGAGCTGTCTTATGCTGATTAGAAATTACGAAGCAGTCGAAAACGTGGATGGGCGAAGAGTTGCAGTCGGAACATGGCTATGGTATTCCGATCTGTTTGTTGAGGTAAGTCTGAGTGAAAGAAAGGAATGTTATTCCGAGTCAATGGTGCCCCTCCCGAGTGGGAATGCGTTAAGCATAATGTCCCGGTTTTCCGGGTGGAACGATCGGTGAATTGCTTTGGAGGCCAATTATGCCGACTGGGATTTAAGCAATGGATGAATACTTAAGGAACATAGATGTGTAACTGCTCATTGTGGTATGTTAGTGATTTCCGAGTGGTTTATTAAGGCTAAGCATGTGTTTGAATTTCGAGGACGAAATTCTTTTGAGAGGGGGAGAACTGTAACATCCCGATTTCTAACTTAATTACCGATTGAAGTTAAGCTATTAATTAAAGGTTAATTACAGAATTAGGATTAATTGTTAATTAGAGTAATTGCTGATTTGGGTAGAAATAATTGAATAAATAATAATAATAGTGCCAGACGAAAGGACGCATGTGTCCCTAGGAGTATAAGACAACTTCAGCTCTCTCTTTCTCTCATTATTCACACTGGCAGCTCTCCTTGTGCGTGTATATGGTCTCTCCTTCCTTGTTTTTCTTCTCCTTCACTCTCATTCACGTCACCACTTGAACAGTGAGAGAGTCGAGAGCTCCTGGAGGAACATCAACACAGCTCTGACTCCACTCCCTGTCTTCTCCTTCCTCCCTATTGCCTTCTTCCTCTCCTTCTTCTTCTACCTGGAGCTGTGGTATTCCAGTTGGAAGGCTGTGCTGGAAGTGCTTTGGAGCTGTGGAGGAGACGGACCCGTTGGAGGAAAGGAGCAACTCTGGCCCAGGATCAACGCTGAACTCGAAGGCTGTTGGAGGAGTAACGGAGGGACGATCGGTCAACACTACAACTTGAAGAGTCTCTGAACCCCGACAGCAGGTAGGGGGCGCTTTGCATGTCAAGCGTATGGTTTATGACCGGGTCCCTGGTGCTTGCTTAATGTAATATGTATGTGAAATGTGTAGATCGATGTGTAGTGATTGACTGATTGTGCATGCAACTTCCGAATTGAGACATCTGTGAAAAGTTGAGGGTTGTGTGACCTCGTCTCTGAGTGCCTGTTAATACTTCTGTGATGCATGTTGCTAAAATCTGAGTTTGTTGAGTGAATGTGTGTGTGTGTTCCCATTATCCCCTAATGCATGAGATGTGAATTGATGCGTGATTTCCAGTTTGAATGCCGTGTGGAAAGGTATGCTGACTCTGTTAAAAATGTTGAATGGATGTACTGTAACGTGGTTGCCTATGCTTGCTGTTGTGAGTTATTATGTTAGAAGCAGATGATGTTGTAATGGAATGTGGGATTCCGAATGAATCTGAATGCTGTGTAAGGGATCGGTTATAACCCATTGATGGCTGTGTAAGACGCGTCTGGTAAGCTTGGATGTTATTGTGAATTTGCATGAGGTTGCATACGTGAGGTGATTCCCAGATGTCTGACCAGTTCCATGAGGACCCGTGGTAGCCGATGGAGCTAGAGCTGGGTCTCGAGACGTCACAGGGTGACCGGTGCCACACGGAAAGGGCTAGTGGACGGGGGTCGGAAGGGTATCTGGAGTCGAATAAGATGAGCTTCAGTCAGATTCTGGTTAGTTCCATGAGGACCCGTGGTAGCCGATGGAGCTAGAGCTGGGTCTCGAGACGTCACGGGGTGACCGGTGCCACACGGAAAGGGCTAGTGGACGAGGGACCGGGAAGGAATCTGCACTGAACTCACTGTTTAAGTCGGATCCGCATGCATGAGTCTATGAGCATTGTTTGCATGAGTCTATGAGCATTGTTTGCATGAGTCTATGAGCATTGTTAGTAAGATTATTGTGAATTGTA
This sequence comes from Clitoria ternatea, assembly GCA_037962975.1. Lineage (NCBI taxonomy): Eukaryota > Viridiplantae > Streptophyta > Magnoliopsida > Fabales > Fabaceae > Clitoria > Clitoria ternatea. Next base: position 183,521,716 of record CM075672.1, read on the forward strand.
TGGATCAAATGAATTGGGTAAATCCGGTTGAATTAACAGACAGGTAATGATACTGTAGCCGAGTGCAGTGTGACGCTGTGTTTGAGAATACATGTTACTGTGCGAATGCCGATTGAATGATGTGGTCTGGCTCCAATATTACTTGGCAGTATATATATATATATATATGTATATCGTTATGAATTGAACCTGGTAAATCATATAAGTGAGAATGGAGGTAAAGTCCGAGTCAATAGCTGTCACTTTATATGCGAAAGCTCACCCCTACACCATTTTTCAGTGTGTGCAGGTCGTGCTCGGAAATGATGATAAGGTTTCAAGTCCGAATGTGGTGTACTCCGACTGTTGAGTGCTTATATTGTATTCACTATGTTAGTCAGTGTAGCCTTGGCCGGCTCTTATGTAAAATAACGATTAAACATATCCATTTATAAAGATTGAATAATCATGGTGTCATTGTGTGGTATCTTATTAGTAAACGCATGAATATTCTCTAATTTGATAAGTATAGACAGGGTGTCACATGTATGGATCTGTAAATAATAGTAAGGGCATAATGTAAAGTTAATGAGTATTCCGAGTATAAGGTTACATGTATGTGGGTCGGTAGATTAGATTGTGGGCATGTTTATATTTCTGGAAACATATATTCATACATACGTGCTTTATGTTTAATTGATGCTTATTACCGACTGGGATATCCCTGATGTTGAGTGGATAACTCTAAGTTAATGAACCCTGAGAGGAACATAGGAGATTTAGATCCTGTTCCGAGTGAACACGCTGAGTGATTCCGAGTGAAAATTATAGGTAAACCCGAGTGAGGAAGAGTTCGTATTCCCGAGTGAAAACCTTGAGTGACCCTCTTCTGAGAGAGGAGTTAGTGTAGTGGTTTAGAATGGAATAGATTCTAAGTGAAAGGTATTTATAATCCGAGCGAATTAGCTGAACGGTAATCTGAGTGGTTAGAATTAGAATAAGTCCGAGTGAGGATTTACTTAATGACTCCCCGAGCGAATAAGTTGTGGCATGCCGAGTGAGTTAGATATCATTTTCTGAGTGAATGAGTTGAAGGATAACTCTGAATTCCGAGCGTCTGGATAGCCGAGTGTGGCTCCTCGCCCCAACGGTCAAGGTATTCGCTCCAGCGAGCGTGGACTTGGGAAGACCTTGTGTTGGCATCGCTTAAGCGATCCGTGCCTCGCCCGAGCGACTGGAGCTGCTTCGCTCAAGCGTTTGGGACCTCGCTTAAGCGAGTGGACGCTGGTTTGGGCTTCGTTGAGTGTTTCCTTCTTCCGCTGTATGCCCTCTTGAGTCGGTTTTATTTTCTCTTGCCTTCCTTCTCTTATCTCTTTTGTTACCCGGTTGCTTTATGGTCTATTTGGTTTATTTAATTTTGGAAAAAAAATATATTTCTTGTCCCGGGTTTGTTTTATTTTAAATTTAGGATGTTTCAGTTGTCATAAATGCAAGGTTTAATTGAAATAAATATGGTAGATGAAGGTATGGTTGGAAGGAGATAAGGATTAATGATGCATTAAATGAATGAGGTTGGGTTTTGGTGAAAACCCTAACTTTTAAGAATTGGGGAAAGTTATCAATATTGGTTGAATAATGTGTTTGAGAGCAAATACATACAATTGAGTGTATGGGTATTGATTGGTGAGGCATTCTTGTGAATGTTAGGCTATGATTATTTTGTAGCCTTTAGATATAATGAATGAGGCTTAATGGGAAGGAATTCCTGAAGCCTAATAAGTGAAGGAAAATGATGTCTATAACATATCTTATACACGTTATGAGATTGTAGATATGATTATGGTTAATTAGAGTTGAATTGTGTCTTGAATGGTTGATTAATTAGGATTTTACATGTATGATTATGTAGGACCCATTTTGAATGACAAGGCGGGTGCGTCGTATCAATCAGAATTCTTCTCTTGAGGTAGGAGAAGAGTCTTTATATTCTAATTGCATGAATTGAATAGTATTTGATTGTTATATTTGACAATTTGCATGATTGCTTTGCTTTTGATGTTATAGAAATTTGTATTGTGTATATGATGTTGGTGATAATGGTTGGCAACATGCTTTGTGCAATTAGAATGGATATGGTTTGCTATATGGTGGTGTGAATTATTTGGCAAGTGTAAGCCTTGAATATGATGATTATACATCCACCTTAAATATGAAATGAATGTAATTAATATTTGGTTAAGATTGAGTGTGAATGAATAACATGCCTTGAATGATAGTGAAAGATTGATGTCATTGTGTTGATGATGGAATTGAATGATATGAATGAGAACTATTGAAAATGCCACACAAAAGTTTAAATTAATGATAATAACCAACAATAATAAATCCACTAAAAACCTTATGGTAATGTTGGTAATGATGATGATGATTGTGAACACCTATTTCAGTTCTGTCGATCCACAAGTGAAAAAGACTAGCAAAAAAAAACAAAAAAAAGAAAGAATCAAAAAAAAAACTCACTCGGAAATGATCATTTCCGAGTAAGATGACTCGGAATGATCATTTCTGAGTAAAGAGTCTCCGAGTGAGACGTAGCCGGGTGCTATTCCAAGTGGGCTTCGAGAAAATTCCAAAAATGAAGGAAAAGCTTCAAAGAAAAGACTTGGGGAAGGACATTCCGAGCGAAAATGGGACTGTTATGAGTGAGTATCCCTCAATTGGAACTGAATCCGAGAGGAAGCTCCCCGACTACAACTAATCCGAGTGAAAGATTGCTGATTGAAGCGAATTAGGTTGGGGAACAACTGCTTCTTCTGGACAAGGTCAGTTAGGAGTGGAAGACTCCCGAGTGCAATGATTCCGAGTTGAATAAACTCTGAACCTCAGAAGAACAATTGTCATGCAAGGCATTTCCGAATAGTGTGGCTCTTCAAACAAAGAAAGATCCGACCAGGAATGAATCACTTTCGGCCAGATTCTCAAGTTTCATACTAAGCCCGAGTGAAGATTTCAAGGAAAGCACATCCGAGTGAAAACAAGGCCGACTCCGAATGAATCCGAAGGGAAGATTGTCAATCCAAATTCTGATTACTCCTGAATGAACACATCCGAGTGGGAAGCATTGTTGAAGCTGAGTTCCACATTCTGATTGGAGGAATAAGACCGACTCAGAGTAAATGCATCCAAAGGATGGATGAGTGAAAACATTCTGATTGGAAGATAAGACCGACTCCGAGTGAATGAATCCGAATTATTGGATGATAAGTGAAACCATTCTGATTGGAAGATAAGACCGACTCCCAAGGTCAGTTCCGAGTGAATATATCCGAGTGGACAAATTTTCCCAAAGTTCCATTCTGATCGAAGAAACAAGGACGACCCCTGATTGTATATCTGAGTGGGTTGATGCACACATGGAACAATTCTGAGTGGAAAGACCAAGATTGATGAATGTGTCTGATTGAATTACTCTTGACCCATGTATCCGACCAAAATTTCTCTGTGGTTCAATCCCAGTGATGTGATTCCGAGTGAAACTTACTTCACGCTTGAATCAATTTAAAGTCAAAGAAAGAATGGTTCTGACCTGCTGGCCAAGCATATATCCGGGTAAAACATTTTGAAGAACCGATTGAATCAATTTTTAAACAAAGCACTTCTGAATGGAATAAATCCGAGTGAATCATTCAAGCAGTGAAGTTCTGAGTGTCACTTTTGAAGAAATTCTGAAAGAATGTTTCAAGCAGAAACAAGATCTGAGCAAAATACTTCCGATTGAAACAATTTCGAGTCACTCACTCTTCAGTCAGCACCGAGTGAAGGCTCTTCAGTCAGCACCGAGCCAATTTTCAGCCATTTCCGAGCCACCTTTCACCCATTACCGAGCCAATTTTCACCCATTTCCGAGCCACTTTTAACCCAATTCCGAGCCACTTTTCACCCAATTCCAAGCCATCTTTTCAGCCATTTCTGAGTCACCTTTCAACCATTTCTGAGCCATCTTCTCAACCATTTCTGAGTCCTCTTCAGTCATTTTCGAGTCACTTTTCACTCGGTTTCGATTGAATGTTTCAACCAGAATGGTTTTACTCGTCCAGCTCCTTACAGCAACCTCACACCGACCAGCAAAGCAACACCGAGCAAAGCTTTCACTCGGATTTTGTATGAACAGCACCTTTTCCACTCGAATTATTTCCCACTATGGGTGTATACCGACTGAAGCACTAAATCCGAGTCAGAAGGAGAAAATTGACCCCTATTTCCACTGTTCGCCCGTGCTGACTTGGATTCCACCACCCAAATGGATCCATGAATCTTGGAGGTGGCAGACAGGGGGCGGAAGTGGAGAAATTAAAAATTCCCCACCAGCCGCTGTCCCCCCACTACCTGTTAGTGGCTAGGCTGGCCTTCACTCTGAGTGGAAGCCTGTGCTGTCCAAGCACTCGGAAACTTCTTATAAATACCCCATCTGAAGGAGCACAAGGGGTTGGAGGCTGGGGGTTGGCGCTTTGTTTGGATTTTAAATGGGGGGAATTGAATTTTTGAGGAATCCTGTAAGCCTCCATTGTAAAAGGAACTCTGAAGCAACCTTTTTTTACTGTCCCCTCTCTCCCTCTCCACCTCACCGTATAACACCGTCCCTCTCTTCCTCTCTCCACCGTCCCTCTCCTCTTAACCCCGTACAGCCCCTTAAGTCCAAACCGTCCTTACGCTCCTTCACCAACACCGTCCTCACTCTCCTTTAAACACCATACCGTTCAGCTCTCTCCTTTAAACCACAACACCGTCCTTCTCCTCTAAACTCTAACACCGTCCTTCCCTTCACTAGACCATCCAACATCCCCACACAGCACCTCATCCCTTCACACCACACCGTCCTGCTCCTCTCAAACACCACCGAGCAGCACCTCTCAAATCCTCACAACACCGTCCCTGCGCCAAGCCTTCACATCGTCCCAGCACTCTCACCCACATTCATCCTCTCAGGAAGGAGAACACTCTGGTACATTTCCTTCCATCACTCGGTCTCTCTTTTCCTTTTTCTCACTCGGCTTTTCTTTTTTCCACTCGGTTTTCCTCCTCCTCACTCGGTTTTCCTTTTTCTCACTTGGTTTTCTCTTCTCCCACTTGGTTTTCATTCATTTTTCCCTCTCTTTTCCGAGCTTACTGTTTCTCTTTCTCTCTTGTAGCTTCTGCTACCCCCCTCTTTTCTGTCTTCTTTTTTTGTCCTTTACTTTTGAGTTTTACTTAAAAAGAAGAAAATTTCATTCATCCATTTCCTAAAAAAAACATTTAAAGAACTACGTAACCCCTGATTTCTTGGTCATCCAAGAATACGTAGGAGCAGGACTTTAAATCCTGTCAGGCCCACCTTTTCCATTTTATTCCTATTTTTATTTTCTTTATTTTTCCTTTGCAACTCCCTTTCTATCCACTTCCATGAAAATCAATTTAGACGTGACGTCTTGTTGATTTTCCCCTATCTTTTGTAGGTCATCACCACAAGGAACGGAATACTTGGGACAAGACGTCCCGCTTATCCCTTTCTCGTTTCTAACCCCGCATTTTGATTAAATCCCACAAAAATCAATTTAGACGTGGCGTCTTGTTGATTTTCCCCTATCTTTGGTAGGTCATCCCATAAGGAACGGGATACTTGAGACGAGACGTCCCGCTTATCTCCTTCCCATTTCTAACCCCGTATCTTGATTAAATTTCGTGAAAATCAATTTAGACGTGACGTCTTGTTGATTTTCCCCTATTTCTGATAGGCCATCATCACAAGGAACGGGATACTTGGGACGAGACGTCCCGTTTATCTCCTTCCCATTTCTAACCCCGTATCTTGATTAAATTCTGTGAAAATCCATTTAGACGTGACGTCTTATTGATTTTCCCCTATTTCTGGTAGGTCATCACCACAAGGAACGGGATACTTGGGACGAGACGTCCCGTTTATCCCCTTCCCATTTCTAACCCCATATTTTGATTAAAGGATGACTAATTTAGACGCGACATCTTGTTAGTATCCTTCCCTTTTCCTATTTTATACCAAAGCCAAGGTTAATTTAGACGCGACGTCCTGTTGACCTACATTCCATGTCTGTTCAGTTTGTTCCTTCTGCTTTTTTACACAAAGTACAATAATAAAAGGGGAGAAATATAACATCTTTTGTAAGGCTATTTATGTTACGCATTTTCAATCTTGGTACTGTTTCTGATAGGCGATGTAGGGTGCTAATACCTTCCCTACTCGTAACTGACTCCCGAACTTGAATCTCATTTTTTTAAACTAGTGCTTTACTGAACTTAGTTTTTTTTCCAATGTTTTTCCTATGGCTAAAAACATTGGTGGCGACTCCCTATTTTCTTTTCGAAAGGATTTCGAAACCCGTTTTGTTTCGAGAGGGTCGGCCGCGCCGTCGCGATCCAGGTCGCGACAATGATGATGTTTGATGAGTGGCATGTATAGGATGCATAAAGTGAGAAATGCATATGATTCGCATTTGCATCCATGGCATACTGCATTAGGGGAGTTCACTCGGCCGACCCAATGGGAGGGTGGCTCGGTGCACGAGCAAATTTTTATTTTCCCCTGTGACTCGGTATGTACGTCACGAAGCCGCCTATGTACTGCTACGGGGCGCTACATGTGGCCAACCCTTGTGGGGGTGGCTCTTGATGAGTAAGTGACCTCGGTGGTCCTTCGGATCACAACCGCCATGAAATGAGTCATGGCTGGCCTGCAACACCATATATTGATATGTGTTACTGCGGTCATGGTGAAAATGACCAGGTGTTGCAAAATAGGCAATGCGATTTAGTACCAATAAAAGAATTAGTGAGATGCATGCAAATTAAGGATAAGTTTACATATTTTACTACTGCATTAGGGGTATGGTTAGATGATCATACTTAAATCCCACAATTGGTGTTTATATTCCCATAGTCAGATCTGCAATTGTTGAAATAATCCATTGTGCATATGTATTAGCTTAAGAGCATTTGCATATAGCAAGGAAGTATGCCAAAGGTGATGAGATATGATGATGGTTGTGTTGAGGATGAAATAATGTATTAAGACAACATAAAAGATATGAATACCAAATAATAATTTGAGTAAAGCGATGAGTTGAGTAATAGTCCAAATGTTGAAGGACTTGATTATGTATATGCTTGTATACCTTGCCTAAATTATAATGTCGTTTGTGATATATGTATGATAGTATTATGATGATGAATAAGATGGTGAATGATATGCGTATGCAAAGTATACATATTTTGATGCATATGTACATAATCATATGGTATTCATATTCATTCTTTTGGAATGTATAACTCTCCTATGTTGTCCACTTTTTAGACTTGTGATGTAGGGGACTCATGGGTGGAGTGAATATTTGAAGTATATTTTGATGAAGAAAGTAAATAGGTGTAGAGGAAGTGCCTTGGCCGACAAATCTAGATTTTTGTATAGCATATAATGTACATGTATGCTTATTTTTCCATCTAGATTGTAGTTGATGATTTTTGAGGGTCATGTAGGAAAATTGGACCTTAGTGTGTATGGCCAATTTTCATTAATGACCCAAATGATGTAAGATGATGATTTACGATGTTTATTGATTGTTAAATTTTATGAATGAATGATGTATTTCACAATTAGTAGCATTCCATGAAGTTTATGCAAAAATGGTTTGAATCCTATGCATTAAATGAATGAGAATTGATCTTGATGTGTAAAAACCATTGGATGAACTTATAAATGCATGATGGAGTGTATCTAATGCATTAGGATAGGTTAGAATGGTAGGAAACAAAATTTGATATGCAGTTGTATGAAATTCACGATTCTACATATGTTCTGCAGAACTTGCTCAAGCGAGTGGAAATCTCGCTTAAGCGAGATCCCCCTGTAACAGTGGGGTGGCCTCTGGCCCAAATTCGCTCAGGCGAGTGATGATCTCGCTTAAATAAGATCTGCTTAGAATCAGAGGTTTAGCTACTGGAGTTATTTCGCTCAGGCGGGTAAGGTCTTGCCCGAGCGAGAGCGAGTGGGAGAGCTACTGGACCATTTTCGCTCAAGCGAAATGGTCAGTGCATGGAGGTTCGCTCAAGCGAGCAAGGGAAAAATGGATACTGGACAATTTTCCCCCAGGCGAGCCTAGCCTCGCTTGAGCAAAAATCGGACAGTAAGGTGCCTGATGATACTGGAGTAATTTCGCTCAAGCGAGCATGACTGGCTCAAGCGAGATTGACCCCTGATGCTGATTTTCCCTTTTGCTTAAGTGTGTTGCTGGCTCGCCCAGGCGTGTCCACATGAACTCGCTTAAGTGAGTAGTGCCTGGCTCCTTCAAGCGTTCTGGCCTTTAAATATTTTCATTCCCCATTGCACCAAACCTTCTTTTACATCAATCTTAATAATATCTTTGACATATTTAAGAGTCATTGAACCTCATGAAATCTATTCTCTTTAAATCCAATTATACAACATCAATTTGAATTATTCTTTCCGCTATTTTTAATTGAAAATATCTCTTTAATTATTTCTAACTCACCCTCTCATATCTCCATATATGAGAGAGGTTTTTCATAGATCCGGGGTGTTGAATTAAAGCTTCACCACTTTATTTCTTTGTCTAATAATGTTTTATAAAACGTGAAAAATTTACCCGTACTTTCCGGGGCACCACAAAGATATGGAAAAAAGCTTGGCAAAGCATGTAAATACATAACATAAACCATATAGGCCACAATCAACCTTACACATAAGTCATAAAGATGTAATCCCTAGAATATGTATATATATGGTCATGTAGCATAAATCTCCAATATTCACATTCCATAGTTGACTATATGCAATTCAACCTCAAAGTCATATATCATTAACACTTATACATTCCCAAAATGGGCTACATATCCAACATCATTTTATTCATCAAGTGAGTATAAATTCAAATACCCCAAATATCGATACATCATCCACTTATATCATTATTCACAATATATCCACCAATATCAATAGTCATCACATCATTATGTACATGTTATTCACAATGAAATAATTTACATTCGCTACCGGCCAAGGCATTCCATTACCACTATTTACCTTCACCAAAGCTTTACTTTTAAAATATCCCCATCCCATGATATTCCTGCATCAATGCTAAAACTGGACAACATGGGAGAGTAAGGTATACATTTCAAATGACGAATATGAATACAATTGAGATTATGTGCATATGCATATTAACATCATGTATGCTTTGCCAAAATCATCAACAATCTTCATAATCTATTCATCTCAACAATATATATATCATGTATTCATCCATCCATTCATAGCAAAGCAATCACATACACACATATTTTCTCATTGCCACAATAGGCCAACACCATCATTATCAATTATACATAAACATGCCCTTCATCATATTGGGCCATCACAACAGCATCATCATATACAATGTCTTTTCATTGTATTCACGTCATTTATATGTTTATGTTGTCTTTTAGGTATTCATTTACCCATCTCATCATCATCACATCTCAATCTCAATCATCATCAATCATCATCACCTTTTAGCATATCTCTATGCTATATGCAAATGCTCTTAAGCTAATGCATATACACAATGGAATAAACAATAACAATTATGGATCTGACTATGGAAATAAACACCAAATTATGGGTCAAGCATAGGTGTTTTATTATGCCCCTACTACAGTAGTATAATGTGTACACATATCTCTTAATGCATGCATAATCACCAATTTTACTAGTACCAAACCGTATCGTCTATATGTAGCACTAGTCACCCCGTGACTTGCATATCAACAACATGGCCTCACCTGCCATAAGTGTTACGGGCCTCTCCTAAACACACATTGAGAGAGCCGTGTGCCGTCAGACACCGAGGTAACTTGCTCATCACAGAGCCACCTGCCCACTGGGCCTGCCACATAGGGTGCCTCATCACCAAACTAACCACCATACAATCTTTAGTGGATTTTATCATTGTTGGTTATAGCCATTATTTCAAGTTTTAAGTGTGGCATTTCATTTCAACATAATTAATATCATACATGCAAGTCAATACTTGCAACATTCATAATGGCATCACAAACATCAACAACATTCATCAATATTTCATCAATATCACCACATAATCTCTTAGTGGATTTTTTTATCTCATTGATCATTACCATTGTTCATATATTAGTGTAGCATCACAACAATTCATCAATATGACTTTAAACCACACACACAAGATCATACTGGTATCAAACACAACAATATTTAACAATTCATCAACAATAACAATTATCATTTTATTCAAGGAAATGATCAACAACATCATTCATCATCATTCATTATCAATATCATTTCCGATTCATCGATTTATAATAAATACATTGTCATATAATTGTCCCTTCATTAGTTTCATCATCATTTAAAGGTGTCATACAACAACATTATTTAACTTGTCGCTACCAAACATCATAACATATCATTAGTGGTGTACATACATGTTTTCATAACACATCATTATCAAATACCACTAAGACACACCATCATCAGACACCCCTAATACAATCTCTTACTTTTACATAACAAAGGGGTTTGGATACTATTAAGCTCATGATATATTTCAACATTAAGATATAGAAGGGAAGTTCCTTTTTAGTCTTAAAAATAGTGGGACATGTCACAAATATCGCCTATTAGTCCCAATTTGATAAACATAAAAAGTTGGGCTCAAAACTCTCTTAAACTTGAGTTTTACAATGTAGTGGGTTCGATATTTTACGTCTAATAAGATTTAGAAAACTTCAATTAAGGCAAGACTAATTTTCACACCCCCGTAACATAAGTATCTACAACTTTCATGAAGAAGTTGGAGGCTAAAAATGTCATTAAGACACCCAAACAGGCCAAAAATAGCAAAAGAAATACAGCAATTAGAAAAATAGCATAACAGTGGCCATAACAGGGCCTTGAATCGATTCAAGCCCGTATGAATCTATTCAAGCGTCTCAAAACCTTAAAATTTGACAAAAAGAGGGCCTTGAATCGATTCAAAACCTGTATGAATCGATTCAAGCATGGTGAAATTAAGGAACAGTAATTCCAGGGAGTCTTGAATCAATTCAAGGCTTCGTATGAATCGATTCAAAGCCCTAAAAGTCCTTATTTTTGGAAACAGAATGCATTAAATCGATTCAAGACTGGCATGAATCGATTCATGCATTCCAACAACCTTTTCACTCTAGAAACACCATTCTATAACCCCATTCATCAAACTTAACATTCATTATGTTTAAAAACACCTTCTCATAGGATTTTAACTCAATAAATCATGTATCTATATACACACATACATAGTCCATTTCATCATTGATTATTCACCAAGAATTACATTATTTCCTTCAAGAGATTCAAAACTCTTAAGGCCATCTCACATACATATTCATATCATTTTGAAGGCCAATAAATTGCCAACCTCTTCATTCAACAAGCATCACTCAACATATCATATTAACACAATCATGGCAAGGCAAGCATGAGTATAAATCATATACATTCATAATCAACCATTCAACTCATGTAATTGAAATGCAAACTCCTCTCCTACCTAGAGAGAAGAACCGTAATAGTTTACACATTCCAAACGTTCCGCCACATTACCGGGATACCATCTACACATACATATATACATTCAATCAATGAGCCATCATAAGGCATCATCACAATTCTAATAAATTCTTAACATTATTCAGGGCTTGTGTCAAGTCTTAGGCTTGCTAAAACACCAATTCACATACTTGTGTTAGGCTTTGGGAATTCCTTTCGCAAAACCAAGATCTTCTAGATCCTAAAGGGTCAACCATACCCAACCATAACAATATCACATCCCTTATCAACATGGCATCTAAATCATCATATAAATCACCCAATTACCATTATTATCACCCAAATTCATTTAAGCTATCTTGGCTTCATTGAAGCCATCATAAATCAATAATCCCATATGGCAACATCATGGCCTAAGTCCTCATCAAATCCTCATCAAAATCCAACAACCTCAAATTTCTACATCAATGATTCCAATCATATTTTCTAAACCCAAAAGTCATTCTCATGACAACCCAATCACCAATTCAACTGTCTATGCCAAAAGTCCCAATTATCATCATTTCTCAAGGGTTTCATACAAATTAGCAAGCATCAATTCAATAACTTTCACACATCACTACAAGCATAATATCATCATCAAAGTGTCAATCATTTGTAAATAGCAATCAATTGTCCCAATGGTTATCTACCCCATGGTTTGGGTTTCACATGCATAAACCATCATACATAACATCATGAACTTTGTTCACATTTTTCATTAACATCAACATTAAATTTCAATACTTCTAAAATTTCATTCTCTTGATATAAATCATTCTAAAGCATCCAAAATTATCAATTTGGCCAAAACCCCCAAATTTCCAACACTTAGGGTTTTTCATCCAAGTCACCCAACCACAACTTCAACCCATTTCCAAAATCCATATGTAAACCATAAACCGCAACCATTTCTAACACCACACCATAATCAAGAATCATAATTTCAAGCCATTCAACCTAGGGTTTCTCATACCCAACAACACCCATAATACCCAATGCCAATATTCCAAGCTTAAGGATCATAAAAACCATAAATAAAGCAAGGTAGGTTCAGAACCTTACCTCTATTCCATGCTTAAAAAGGGGACATGAAAATAAGGAAGAGGAGAAGGGAGATGCTTCAATATTAGCCCCAAAGTTCCATTTGTGCTCCATAAATCCAAGCTTAGATTTAATTTTTGACAAGAAATGGAAGTGGAAGGGGAGGGGTTCGGTTTTACCATGGAGGAGTGAAGGAGAAGAAGAAAATGAAAGGAAAGGAGAAGAGAAAAGGGGACCAACATGAATTGCTACGGAAAATGGGAAAAGATGACCAAATTGATCATTGTCCATTGGGTAAAACCATGCACCATTTGCCTCTTGTCCATTGGATCATAAAACCCCACATCCATTGGGTAAAAGGATGAAAATATGAGTGGAAAAAGTTGGACGGTTAGGTGAGGAGAAGAAAAGGGAGTTTTCATTTTCATTTTAATTCCATTTGGTTCGTATTTTCCCCGTTTAATATCATACGCTGTGTCCAATTAATTATCTCCTTAACACCAAAAATTATTTCGACTATACCACTATAACCACAATAATTTTCTAAGTACTCTAGACCCATCAAAGATCCAATTTAGTCAAGTGGGTCCCGCACCATTTGTTAAATCATCCGATTCCGGTAATTCTCAATTTACTGATAATTCACCTCTAATGTCTAGTTAATTTTCTCATAATCATTGGACCATAAATAATTAATTATTTTTATTCAATAAATTTATTTTCTTCAAAATTTGGGATGTTACAATTCCAAAATTTAAACAACGCCTTGTTACACTTAGAAAATTTCCCAACAAAGTTCAATCATGTATAATCAATTAAATTTTATCAAAACAAAGTATCCAAGCATTTAAAGGTGTAGTTGTTTAATTAAAAATTAGAATCCCTCAAATAAAATATATCTCATGAGAAAAAACATACAATCTAAGACATGCATTAATTATTAATTAATAATTAGTCATATACAAATATAGTTCATAGACAAGACATAACTAATTAAGCTTAACTTATATAGTGGCTAGCAAATTTCAGTGAGAGAGAGAGAGATACACTAATAATTAGTCATATACAAATATAGTTCATCCTTGACTCAACTTTTACATGTTACATTTATAACTTGGAGGATTGAGGCCTATACTTCATGTAACATTAATCACACTAGGTAATGTTATATCATGAGACATAAAGAAGAAGAAGCTAATGTTATCTTGATTTTGGATCATCCATGGTCCCATCCATGAGATAAAAGTAATTTTAAATAAATGTTAGATATAAAAAGTCTAGATTAATACACTAATTCCAAAAAGATTAATATAACTACTAAAATGTGGTGAGTAATGCATGAAAATTTGAACTTTAACCTATTGTAACCATATAAACTTTTTTATATGGAAGGACCAAACCAAACAAGTTATTTACTATTCTTTCTCTCTTTTATTCTTAAGGAAGATATTTTGCTATTTTCTATAAATGCTTTTATGTAATTGAACACCAATAAAAACTCTTTTATGACCATTTTATTTATGGTATATATGCATTAAAGGAATGATTTCAATAGTCCTTGCATGATGATTGAGTCTAGGATGCCTAGTTGAAGCAAGAATATCCAATTCAATTAAAGACTAGAAGGTGTGGTGTCAAAGTTTGTCACTCTAAAGTCTAACCTAAGATATTTTGATATGGGATTCAATATCAACTTGATAAGCACAGTACTAATGTCCTCATTTCTTCCTCTAAAAAACAAATTCAAAAGCCAGTGTATGATTCAACAACACTTATTGTTAATATCAAACAATCTTAATTGACTCCACATATTACAACAACTCATTAAAAAAACAAATGCAAAAGCTAATGTATAATTCTCTATCTCTAACTAGATGATGAAGCAAAAAAAAAAACAAATCCAATTCACCAAAATAGTGAAAAGCTAACAAATCATGATAGTTTTGTAGTGATAAAAAAGATCTTAGAAATCAAACTCTTTAACAGATCACAAACCTAAAGTACTATTACAATACCAATCATTTAAGAGAATGAAACACTAAATAGAGGTATCAATAAACATTAGCAAAGTTTCAACTTCAATCAAAATGATCTTAACTCAAAATCAAATGGAGAGGTGAAGGATAAGAGAAATTTATAAATGATAGAGGGAAGAGCCTTCAAGAAAGCAAGTCATTACAAGAGAGCCACCAAAAAGGATAGCCACTAAGAGGTTGAGGGAGACCCACTGAGAGATAAGGTCCACCAAGAAGGAAGGTTGGGGTTGAGGGAATGGTGGTCATCAGAGGTTGAAGGAATGGGGAGATGGGAATAAGGGAAGAGGAAGTTGAGAGAAAAAAAAAGATTTTATAGGTTTAGGGCCAACGAGAAGGAAGGTTGAGGTTGGGCCACGATGGTTGTTGGACATTCAAGGCATGGTTGTAACACCCCGGTTTTCCGGACTCGAATCCCGATGTGATCGTCATAATTAACAAAATTGTGAATAAATTTTTCGCGTTTGAAAATATTTCCAAGACACCACCATGATCACATCAAGACCCAAATCACAGAAAACCCAAGAGTGAGATTAAATAACCTAAAGCTGGATCGATAGATAAATTGCCCATAACGGTATACGAAAATAATAGAGTTTACAGCGGAAGAATATGTATACCGGGCACACGCCTAGTCCCATATATGACGATATGAGAAAAGGCTCGGCAAAGCACGCAATGGCATATCATAAGCCTAATAGACAACCATCATCATTTTACATAATTATATAAGCATGCAATGCCTAAGATATAACTAATTTTATATACGTTCGGGAATGTACTCCCGACTATCTCAATCATCAATGAACATCATTCACTTTCAATCCTTCTAATACACATCAAATCATCTCTTATATTCTACATATATATATTCATTACACAAGAATCCATAAATGATGCCGGGCAAGGCACTTCCTCTACCACTATATACCTTCATCCAAGCTTTAATTAAAATCCGAACTCATCCCATGGTAACCTGCATCACAATGCTAAAAAGGAGACCACATGGGAGAGTGAGTTATACATTCAAAATGACGAATAATATATATATATATTGTGATCATGTGTATATGCATACAACGCCATGTGTGCTTTGCTATCAACTTATCAAATTATCAATCATTCATTATCTCATTATCACAATAAGCATACAAGCCTCATGAATCACAATTCATATCATAAATAAGCACAACATATACACAATCACAAACACCATCACTTTGCCACTTATCAACAAGGGCATTCATAATCATTACCATCATTAATTCATTAAGGTTTCACTCAAATACCTCCTCGCAAGGGGTTTCTCATCACTCGTGGTCATCCCATTTCAAATGCCATGGTCTTAAAGCTAATGCATATGTCAACTGTTTAATGCATATGCAACGGATCCGATTATCAAATTCAATAATAATCACAATTACTTAAATCATCATCATCACTCAGGAATACACCCTTCGTGGCACCCCGCAAGGTGATTCTCTTCACAATAATTATCACAATACCATCCTCACTCGGGAATACACCCCTCGTGGCACCCCGCAAGGTGATTTATTCAACAACAATATGATCAACATCATCTTCACTCTGGGATTTACCCATCGTGGCACCCCGCAAGGTGATATATTCAACAATAATAGGACAACGTCCTCTTCACTCTGGGATATACCCATCGTGGCACCCCGCAAGGTGATTCTCTTCACAATAATTATCACAATACCATCCTCACTCGGGAATACACCCCTCGTGGCACCCGGCAAGGTGATTTATTCAACAACAATATGATCAACATCATCTTCACTCCGGGATTTACCCATCGTGGCACCCCACAAGGTGATATATTCAACAATAATAGGACAACGTCCTCTTCACTCTGGGATATACCCATTGTGGCACCCCGCAAGGTGATATATTTCAACATTATTCAATAACAATAGGACAACGTCCTCTTCACTCAGGGATATACCCTTTGTGGCACCCCGCAAGGTGATATATTCAATATCATTCACAACAATAGGACAACATCCTCTTCACTCAGGGATACGCCCTTCGTGGCACCCCGCAAGGTGATATATTCAACAATAATAGGACAACGTCCTCTTCACTCTGGGATATACCCATCGTGGCACCCCGCAAGGTGATATATTTCAACATTATTCAATAACAATAGGACAACGTCCTCTTCACTCAGGGATATACCCTTTGTGGCACCCCGCAAGGTGATATATTCAATATCATTCACGACAATAGGACAACGTTCTCTTCACTCAGGGATACGCCCTTCGTGGCACCCCGCAAGGTGATATATTCAACAATAAATTGACAACAATAGGACAACGTCCTCTTCACTCAGGGATTTACCCTTCGTGGCACCCCGCAAGGTGATTCATTCAATAATAATGCATATCAATGCCATGCTATGCCATGAATGCAACAATACAATAATGCATGTGCCCAACAACCTCGCAAGGATATCTCACCCTCTCAATTAGGGATAAATCGTATATTTAATCTTATTATCATTGGCATATAAGAAATCATAAGGCCCCACAAGGCACAACATTCATAACCACATCAAACCACGCATGGTAATTAAAATCATATCAAGCATCATGGCATTTATCCACGCATGGAAAACAACAAGGTATTTCAAAAGTATATGTTTAGCAATCATCATTGCCACCATTTCAAATCCATTGATTTATACACACGTGGCCATTCAATTTTCCCCTCATTGGTTTTATTATCACACAAGGTTTGTCATATAATCACATCATTTACTTTTTATTATGATTCATAATACATCAATAGTGGTGAGGCACACATGTATTCATAATATAGTATAGGCATACATGTACCTCTCCAAGGCCTTAAGCCATTCCTCAATCACCACTAAGACACACCACACATGGACCTCTAATGAAATCGCTTGTTGTTACATAATAAAAGGGGTTTTGGGCAACAATGAGCCCATGATAAATTTCAGCACTAAGGCATGAGGAAATCTTATTTTTAGTCTTAAAAAATAGTGGGACATGTCACAAATATCACCTATTAGTCCCAATTTGGCCACCATAAAAAGTTGGGTTCAAAACCCCCTTAAACTTGAATTTTTCAACGCAATAGGTTCGGTATTTTTTTGCCTAATGAGAGTTAGAAAACTCCAATTAATGTGAGACCAATTCTCACACCTCCGTGACACAATTATCTACAACTTTCATGCATAAGTCGGAGGCTAAAAATGTCATTAAGGTGCCCAAACGGGCCAAAAACAGCAAAGAAAACAGACCAGTTGGAAAAACAGCACAATAGCGGCCATAACAGGGCTCTGAATCGATTCAGGCTCGTGTGAATCGATTCAAGCCTCCCAAAATCTCAAAATTTGACAAACAGAGGGCCTTGAATCGATTCAAACTCGTATGAATCGATTCAAACGCCCCTAGAGCCCAAAATAGTGAAAACAACACCTCTTGAATCGATTCAAAGGGTCTTGAATCGATTCAAGACAGCCCTACTGCTATTTTTATGCAGAACAACACCAAAATTTCAACTTCCAATCACCCAATCTCATTCAATTCAAATCCAATGACCTTCAAAATTTGTCACAAGCTAAAATATATTATTTGTGACGTGTGGCGACCGGCCTCACTCAGAAATTCTCAAAATTGAGGGACTTATGCGTATAAGTGCATTTAGAATATTTCAAGATGTTTTTATGCAACTCAAGGATCTATTCTCATTAAAAATTTTCCCATTCCAATTCCTACAATTCATAAACTACATATATGGGCTAATGGGACTAACCCAAGCCATCAAAATCACATAAAACTCTATTTGACTCTATGAGTTCCTCAATTATGCATAAACCTCAAACTTATCACCAATACCATCACGATGGCCATCACATTCAATGCCAATCATCCACATAAATTCTCAATTCACAAAACATATACTTCATCCCCTCAAGGATGGTTCATTAACATGTACATATCTCAACCCCTCATGGGTTATTCATCATCACATATACACATACATTATCATCAATAGCCAACAATTTTCCATTCATATCATTTCACTATAAACATGGCAAGGCAAGCATGAGT
The DNA here is from genome assembly GCA_037962975.1 of Clitoria ternatea. Taxonomy (NCBI): domain Eukaryota; kingdom Viridiplantae; phylum Streptophyta; class Magnoliopsida; order Fabales; family Fabaceae; genus Clitoria; species Clitoria ternatea. The sequence goes on from CM075672.1 coordinate 183,540,549, forward strand.
ATCAAGCCATACAATAATCATCAATTATATAACTCATGCAATTTGAATGTAAACTCCTCTCCTACCTCGAGAGAAGAACCGCAATCCAAGCGCTCCGATTTTTCCGCGTCATTATCTGGAACACAATCCTACCAACAACATATATGTATTCATTCAATCATAAGCCATCACAAGGCTTTCATCATAATTCTTAAACAACCACAAACATCCCTTAAGGCTTGGTAACAAGTTCTAAATGTGTCAAAACACCTATTCACATACTTGTCTTAGGCTTCGGGAATTCCTTTCCCAAAACCAAGATTTTCTAAATCTTAAAGGGTTAACTACACCCAACAACAGCAACAATATCATATCCCTTGTTCATAATGCACTCAACCTTCATATAAATCCTCCAATAACCATAATTAATGAACACATTCAATTGGCACACAAATGGTCTAGAACCTCATCAAGCCACAATCTTATCACACTAATCCCTCAACATCAACAATCAATATTACTCATTCAAAACTCATTTATGTATATAGAACCACTCCAACATCAATAACTCATGATTTTCTTGAGAATTTCCTTAAAGCACCAAATTTCAACTTCTAGGGTTTTCATTAAAATCCATTATCATTAATTCTAACCAATTTTATGCATCATAACAACATCCATGGGCTTACAGCGTAGCATTCTAACCAACAACAACAACAACAATAACAATTCCCCAAGGATTATCCAACCTAGGGTTTTGGTTATACATACCTCTCTTCATCAAAACAACATCTAACCTCTCACTACAATACCCCAATAACTCAAAAACCATAAACAAAAGCTATGGGTGATCAAAATCATACCTCTTTCTCCTAGCTCAAGCTCCAAAAAGAAAATGAGGAAAAGAAAGAAGGAGATGAGCCAAGCATTGCTCCAAAGTCCCATTCTTGCTTCATGAACTCATGATGTCCAATTAATTTTGAGTGGGTGTGGAGGTGGAGGAGGTGGTCACGGTTTTGGGTGTGAAGGAGGAAGAAGAAGTGGAAAATGAAGGGGGTGTAGAAGTGGAGAAGAGCCAACGAAGAAAATGGAGAAAAGAAGGAGAGAAGGAATTAAAATACACCTCTTTTCATTAAAAGCTTCCTGTTTTCTCATAAACAGGCTCTTTGTTTGGGCTTAATACTAACTCCAAAAATTATTCCGAATATAGATTCGGATTCCCAATAATATTCTTAATAGCCCTGACCAATGGCATCTCAATCGGAGATACTTGGTCCGACACCCACATTTTAATCGGATATAATTTTAACTCCTTAAATCTCAATAAATTGTAAATATCCATAATAAATCCCAATTTAATTATTCCAATATTTTTGGGACACTCATTAACCCACTTATAATTATTTAATATTTATTCCTCATATTTAATCATTTTTATAAAATTCAGGATGTTACAATCCACCCCACCTAAAAAGAAACTTCGTTCTCGAAGTTTAACATTGGCATACACCATAAGGCCACACTTCGGCCACACACCAATAGAGTTCAATAATATCACGAAGTAACATCGGACTTCTCAAAGTCCATCAAAACATGTTTACCATCATGTCATCATTCTTAATATAAAACTGTCTATATCCAAGCGTGTCATATGTCATCGATCACGACTCATCCAACAGAGCTCACATGTTCATACTCAGTACGACCAGATAGGCACAGTACATTCACCATAAGCAGTTACAATCTCTACACCTGCCCGGCCTATGTGTTGCTGCATCCGACATAGAGGAAGGCATCCCAATCCCGTAGTGGTTACCACAACACATAAAGTCGGCGCATATGTGCATGCTGCCACAATGCCTATGGCGTGTAAGACCATATCGGGACCAGTACTTCGTATTCCCATTGCTCATATTGGTCACACCTATTCAAACAATACCAGACCATTCAAGACTCGGTGACAATCCTCACCAGTCCACAGCTAGCATATTCATACTTCATTGTCATTCTACAATTAATTTAGCATCCATCATGCCATATCAATCATCAAATCTTAATTAACTTCACCATCAATCGGTGTACCAACCATAAATTTTCACTCATCACAAAATAAATACCCCATCCTTGGGTTTCATCCATCCAAATACATGCTCAAATAGTCTAAAATTCTTATCTCACTTACATATTTGTTGGCTATAAATCAATTCAAGTCATAAAGATTCACCACACTCTTATCAAGTAGGCTACATAATAGAATAATGAGCTTCCACATTAGGCATTCTCCTTACAGATCACAATTAAGGCTCATAAATTAAACATATAACTCACATTATATCATATCACTATGTGGTTTCTATCACCAATATAGCACCCTTCAAATAAAATAGGGGGTATTGACATGATCAAATTTCTATTCACCGACTCACAATCACACATGTCATCCATAATTATTCCAATGATCATAGTCTCTTGGGCACACAATTTAGCCTGAAGTCATACCATAAAATCATGTACACCATAGCCAATACCAATCATACCCAAATTCAACATTATTATTCATCAATCATCAGGGTTTACATTCATTTTTCACATTCCATTACATACCGGCTTTAGCTTCAACAACGTATTTCACAATTAATTTCATTATGGCTCAACCATTCATAAGGTTCGATCAATCACTAGACTTAGGAAGTCTAAGGGTTACCTAGTACCCATTGTGGAATTCTTCTACAACAAATAAAATCATTTAACATGGCTCATAGGAGCATCATAGAGCCTAGACCGCCATAGGGTCAAATTCCAAAAAGTTTGATCATACAAGATCGCATCAAGTCATCTGGGGTTACCACACCTAGTGGGTCAAAATCAATTCAATTATTCACTCGGTTTTCACACACCAAAAACCGAGACACAACCCCAATCTAACATGTATTCGATTTCACATTTAATTATTTATCACATATTCAAATTCCCAATCTAGGGGATACAACAAATCACTTGTATCATTTTATATATAAGGCTCTTGTGCCAAAGGATATAAAATCCATCCTTCACAAATGGCACAACCAATCATTTAGATTCAAACATACTCATGCTAGGGAATTACTCAATATTATTTATTCATTCAACTCAAGCATGTGAGTTTCATTTCATTTAACAAGCATTCCTTGGCTAAACGCCACAAGCATAATGCATATAAGAGACCCAACCAACAATTTATATTCAAGGTGCATACGCACATCAAGGTCTCAACATATATGGTCTACTACCATATCAATTTCTTTCTCAATATTCTCTATCCATGATCAACACATGGCATAAAAATCATCATCAATCCAAGTCATATCTTATATTTCATATTCATAACTCAATATTTCATTTCCATGATTAACATTCAATCATGGATTCATCATCAAATCAATTTGCATTTCATATATCGACATCAATACACAATAACAATTTATTCGTCATTCGAAGGTAATAGGGTAAGGAACTTGGCCGGACTTACACAATAAATACATCCATCATATATTGAGGAAATTCATTCACTCATATTCAATCCCATAATTCATTCATGATTATCAATGAACAACTAGGCTCCACAAGTTCATCATACAACCTCAATGAAAAATGGTATACTCCCAATAGTCAACAACCACATCGTATGAATCACAATCTCATAAAAATCCTCATTGAGCATCAAACCCAACTCAACATTGATGATTCATAAGAATTCCTCAATAAGCAAGTATGCCTTTATGATCAATTCATAATTCCTAGACACTTAGTCCATCATATGTTCATGTAGGGCAATCAAACATAATATCAGCATTCTCTAGATAATTATCATTCTTAAATCTATACAAACAACCATATTCCAATAATGAGCATCTTGCTCCAAAGATCACCATAAGTATCTCACCATTGAGCAATCATGCTCCAATCATCCATGATATCAAATCCTCATAGAGCAGCCATGCTCTGGCAGTAACCAATAATTCCAATTCAGAGCAATTTATGCTCTGATACCACCTTTGTAACACCCCAGTTTTCCAGACTCGAATCCCGATGTGATCGTCATAATTAACAAAATTGTGAATAAATTTTTCGCGTTTGAAAATATTTCCAAGACACCACCATGATCACATCAAGACCCAAATCACAGAAAACCCAAGAGTGAGATTAAATAACCTAAAGCTGGATCGATAGATAAATTGCCCATAACGTTATACGAAAATAATAGAGTTTACAGCGGAAGAATATGTATACCGGGCACACGCCTAGTCCCATATATGACGATATGAGAAAAGGCTCGGCAAAGCACGCAATGGCATATCATAAGCCTAATAGACAACCATCATCATTTTACATAATTATATAAGCATGCAATGCCTAAGATATAACTAATTTTATATACGTTCAGGAATGTACTCCCGACTATCTCAATCATCAATGAACATCATTCACTTTCAATCCTTCTAATACACATAAAATCATCTCTTATATTCTACATATATATATTCATTACACAAGAATCCATAAATGATGTCGGCCAAGGCACTTCCTCTACCACTATATACCTTCATCCAAGCTTTAATTAAAATCCGAACTCATCCCATGGTAACCTGCATCACAATGCTAAAAAGGAGACCACATGGGAGAGTGAGTTATACATTCAAAATGACGAATAATATATATATATTGTGATCATGTGTATATGCATACAATGCCATGTGTGCTTTGCTATCAAATCATCAAATTATCATTCATTCATTATCTCATTATCACAATAGGCATACAAGCCTCATGAATCGCAATTCATATCATAAATAAGCACAACATATACACAATCACAAACACTATCACTTTGCCACTTATCAACAAGGGCATTCATAATCATTACCATCATTAATTCATTAAGGTTTCACTCAAATACCTCCTCGCAAGGGGTTTCCCATTACTCGTGGTCATCCCATTTTAAATGCCATGGTCTTAAAGCTAATGCATATGTCAACTGTTTAATGCATATGCAACGGATCCGATTATCAAATTCAATAATAATCACAATTACTTAAATCATCATCATCACTCAGGAATACACCCTTCGTGGCACCCCGCAAGGTGATTCATTCAACACAATAGGATAACGTCCTCTTCACTCCAGGATATACCCTTCGTGGCACCCCGCAAGGTGATTCTCTTCACAATAATTATCACAATACCATCCTCACTCGGGAATACACCCCTCGTGGCACCCCGCAAGGTGATTTATTCAACAACAATATGATCAACATCATCTTCACTCTGGGATTTACCCATCGTGGCACCCCGCAAGGTGATATATTCAACAATAATAGGACAACGTCCTCTTCACTCTGGGATATACCCATCGTGGCACCCCACAAGGTGATTCTCTTCACAATAATTATCACAATACCATCCTCACTCGGGAATACACCCCTCATGGCACCCCGCAAGGTGATTTGTTCAACAACAATATGATCAACATCATCTTCACTCCGGGATTTGCCCATCGTGGCACCCCGCAAGGTGATATATTCAACAATAATAGGACAACGTCCTCTTCACTCTGGGATATACCCATTGTTATAACACCCCTGATTTTCTGTACTCGAATCCCGATGTGATCGACATAATTAATAAAAATTGCGAATAAATTTTTCGCGTTTGAAAATATTTCTAAGACATCACCATGACCACATCATGACCCAAATCACAGAGAAACCAGAGGGTGAGATTATAAAACCTGAAGCTGGATCGATAAATAAATTTCCCATAACGGTATACGAAAATAATAGAGTTTACAGCGGAATAAGAATGTGTATACCGGGCACACGCCTAGTCCCATATATGACGATATGAGAAAAGGCTCGGCAAAACACGCAATGGCATATTGTAAGCCTAATAGACATCCATCATCCTTTTACATAATTATATAAGCATGTAATGCCTAAGATATAATTACATATACATAAATATATTCATCTACATTCGGGGATCTTCTCCCGACTATCACAACCATCAATTAACATCATTCAATTTCAATCCTTCTAATACACATCAAATCATCTCTTATATTCTATATATATATATATATATATACATATCATTCATCATCCATCGATTCAAAGGATTGTCTTATACATACTCAAAATCTTTAAATCATCTATTTTATCATATACCATTTAATCAATACACAAGAATCCATAAATGATGCCGGCCAAGGCACTTCCTCTACCACTATATACCTTTACCAAATCTTGATCTTTAAATCCAAACTTATCCCATGGCAACCTGCATCACAATGCTAAAAAGGAGACCACATGGGAGAGTGAGTTAAACATTCAAAATGACGAATAATATATATATTGTGATCATGTGTATATGCATACAACGTCATGTGTGCTCTGCTATCAAAATATTAAATTATCATTCATTCATTACCTCATTATCACAATAGGCATACAAGCCTCATGAATCGCAATTCATATCATAAATAAGCACAAGCACATACATAATCATATACACAATCACCAGCCACTTATCAACAAGGGCATTCATATTCATTATCATCATTAATCGTAAACAGTCACGCCCTTCATCACATTGGGCCGTAAATACAGATCGTCATATTCACATCATTTCGTTTATTCATATATTCTCTTACTTTTATGTGGTCTTCCATTATATTAACTTCTCATCTCATCAGCACCAATACCATCATCTCAATCATCCTCAATCATCATCATATTCTGGCATATCTCCATGCTATATGCAAATGCTCTTATGGCTAATGCATATGCACAATGGAATAATCAATAACGAATGTGGATCTGACTGTGGGAATAAACACCAAGTTGTGGGTCAAGCATAGGTGTGCTACTATGCCCCTACTGCAGTAGTAAAATGTGTACTCATATCTCAAAACATGCATGCATCTCGACAACATCTTTTACTGGTACCAAACTGCTATCGCCCCTTTGTAGCACTAGTCACCCTGTGACTTGCGGATTAACATCGTGGCCTCAACTACCACAAGTGCTACGGTCCCCTCCCGAACACACATCGAGAGAGCCGTGTCCCGTCAGACACCGAGGTAAACTCGCTCACCATAGAGCCGCCCGCCCACTGGGCCCGCCACATAGGGTGCCTCGTCACCAAACTATGGACAGCTTCGTGACTCATACACCGAGTCACAGGGGAAAATCACAATACGCTCGTGCACTGAGCCGCCCTCCCACTAGGCCCGCCTAGTGGAACCCCCTAATATTCCACATAGACAGCGATGATATGCCATGGATGCAATGCAAATGCAAATCAAATGCATCCTCACTCTGTGCATCCTAAATGCCACTCATCAAACATCATCATCATCATCATCATAATCACCAACACCACCATACACCTTAGTGGGTTTCGACCTTGTTGGTTTCATAATTATTATTTTCAAGTTTTAATGTGGCATTTCCATCTCAACATGTTTTCGCATATATTTCACATCATACACATAAGTCAATACTTGTAAACACCCACTATGGCATTTCAACATCACATATTATTCATCAATATTACCACACTTCATTTAGTGGATTTTTATCTCATCATTCATAATAATCCACACATGGATATCAAAGGGCATAGCAATCATCATAATATTAATCCACACACGTGGCAACAAGGTGTTACGAATTACATATACATATATAGCAACCATAATTGCCTCACACACATGCAAGTCAATTACTTGCACCATCACAAGAATATCATAATAGTTCTCAATAATTATCAAATTGTCATTTCAATTAATTCAATACATATACATGGCAAGGCAAGCATGAGTATCCATCACATACAACAATCACTACTAAATTTACTCATGCAATTTGAATGTTAACTCCTCTCCTACCTTAAGGGAAGAGCCGAACCATTCCAATGCTCCAAGAGCTCCTTTGCACCCTTCGGAATACGATCTACATATTATACATATACACTCATACAATTAATAAGCCATTACAAGGTATTCCCTCATAGTTCTTAAATATTCACTAGCTTATCATAAAGCCCAACATCAAGTCCTAGATTTGATGAACACTAACTTATGCAACTGTATTAGGCTTCGGAAATTCCTTTCTCAAAACCAAGATCCTCTAGATCTAAAAGGGTTAACCATTCCCAATTACAACAACATCACATTCATCCCTCATCTAAAATGTCATCCATATTACCTTAATCATTCAAATGCCATCACAATCATTATGACTTAATATTCACATTCTTTTTTACATATTTCATAACAACACTTATTCATGGGTTTCACCATCAATGGTCCTCTACCATTTTCACTATCATTTTCCATCATCCAACAATTTATTATATATACCTTTCTCCCATTTCATAATGTAAGGGTTTTCATTAGACCCCAATAACTATTACTAATACTCATGCTTATCAATCACTATCAATGGTCATTATTCATCATTAATCTCATTCTCTAATATCGTTAAGCATACATTTTACTCTCCTTTCACACTTCCCCCAATTTATTAGAGTTAGGGTTTCACTAAAAACCCATCAACATCATTAATACCCATTTATTTCTCATCACCTACCCACCTTAATCTTAAGTGCCTTATTAGCCACTCGTAAGGGCTCACACTTAAGCCACCCCATCTTAGGGTTTTCCACATTAATGCTCTCCCAACAACCCATATGCCATAAATACTCTCCCACAAATACATAGAACCCAACATCTAGGGTATAAAACTCATAAAGAATGGTGGAGAACTTACCTCACCCAGGAGCCAACATAAGCTTTCCATGGAGAGAAATCCACACGGAAAATAGAGTGGGAGAAGGGGGAGAAATTGGGTCCAGTTCAAGCTTCTCCTTCAAGCTTCCACAAGAAATGAAAATGGTGGAAGAGGAGAAAACACTCCACACGGCTGGGTTTTGGAGAGAAGAAAAGAGGAGATGGAGAAGGGAAGAAAACGAAGAAAAAGAATGGGGAAGAAGGGGAAAAGTGACGTGAAAAGTGGGAAGAAAGTGAGAGTTTATGTTTTTAATATTCGTTTCCCCTTAAAAAAAATATCACTGTTACCTCATAATTAAAAATGGCAGCTCAATAATCCATCTTGCCATGTTATATTTACTTTAATATCCTTTTATGTCCTCAGAACCGAGTAAAAGAAGGGTCATTATACACAAACCGAGAGAAAAGAAGGGAGGTACAATCGAAACCGAGAACAAGGAAGGGAAAAATACAGACAGAGGTGTCACTCGCTCAAGCGAAACCCACTTCGCTTGAGCGAGACAGCCCCATTCGCGTGAACCTTTCCTTTCGCACAATCGAAACAACTCCAATAACAATTTTCCACACTCACTCACTTGAGCGAGGTATTAATTCGCTTAAGCGAATCCGACAGGAATTCTTCCCAGCACTCGGGTTTCTGTTGGCAGAATAACCCCCAAAACTGACCCAACATTCATTTGGTTTTCACTCGGCAAATTGCTTTAAAACCGACTCATCACACTCGGTTGCTCACTCGGTGAAATCATTCAAAACCGACTCCTAACACTCGGATTTTCACTCGGCAGAATCATTAAGGCCGTCCAGTTCTCACTTGGCTAATCACTCAGCAATCTATTTCAGATTCGAGTCATCACTCAATAAGTATTTCACTTGGTAATCTGTTTCCAGAACCGAGTCGCCTCAATCAGTCATTCCCTCGGTAAGTTCATTCTAAATCCGAGTACTTACTCACACGGGCTCCACTCGGTATCCCTTCACTCAGAATCAGGGGTTCTATTCACTCGGTAAAAATGGCTATTCCACTCGAAATCCATAAATTCTCCTCACTCAGAATATACAATCATATACTTAGAATATTTCCTATCTGAACCATCACAACAACCCTTCCCTCGGAAGAGGTTCGCTCAGATTTCCACCATCAAATTCCATTCGAAATTACCCTGACCTCATCACCCGGAGAAATCCACTAAGCTATCTCACTCGGATTTATCCAATATTTGGTCACTCGGAATGTATACCTAACCTCATTCACTCGGAAGAGGACTTCCTAAGACACCTCAATCGGATCCATTATAATCACTCTTCCTTCGGAAGAGGTTCACTCGGTGTTTCCACTCGGAAATACCCAAACCTTCCCCACTCGGGTTTTTACTCGTGCTTTCACTCTACAAAACATGAACTAGTCTTCCCTAGGCAGTGTCCTTCTCGAGTACCTCTTACTCGGATCAATCATAAATCTTTATCACTCGGAAAATCCACATACTTAAGCCTCACTCGGAATTGAACATCAGAATGTACTCCACTCGGAACAGGTTACACTAGGCTCGGAAATTCCCCATTCGGGACTCCACTGCCTAGATCATCACATTCACGAGCCTTCCACTCGGTTTAGGCCCACTCCCTCACTCGGAAGGTCATGACTCGGACTTGAGTCACCCAGGGTTCACTCAAGAGTTTTACCACTTGGGCAGGATTCACTTATACACTCGTCCACTCACCATTCTAATGGTCTCGCCTGAGCGAAAGCCATTCCCTAAATTCTTCACTCGGGCAGGTTTCGTCCAGTACCCAAATCCTTGATCCTCCCAGCATCTTCGCTTGAGCGAACTGTCCATTCGCCTAAGCGAAATCGGGCCAGTAGCTAATTCCATCAACCCCGCTCGGCGAAGCCCCTTGTGGCCTGGGCGAAGCTACCCCAGGGGCCAATATACTGAAACAGGGGACTCTCGCTTAGGCGAGGTCCCATCTCGCTTGAGCGAGACAATCGGATTTCACCCAGAATTGGCAATCCTCACAACCTGACGCAGGAAATTCTCCTTTTCAAGTCAAATTAATCACAACCAAGACTTCATACGCGACACATGGAACATCTAAAACTCACTCTAAACATTCATACTCGGAATTCTTCATTATAAACTCAATTGGATTCATCCCATGGTCCATACACCTTATAAAGGTATCATAAGGCCTAATTGAGCATTCCTATTTACAAAATTTTAATTCCAACATATTATCCGTATTAAATTCAAGCTCATCTCCATATATATATATATATTCATACTTTGCCACCATGGTTCCATATATTCCCACACATCATCATCAATAACCATCAACTTGCCATTCTCATTAATTATTCATTTTTGTAAAATTCGGGATGTTACAATTCACCCCACCTAAAAAGAATTTCGTCCTCGAAATTCAACATCAAATTCATGACATAAGGCCATACCTCCGGCCACACATCAACAAGGTTTAACAACACAATAGAATAACATTGGGCTCCTCAAAGTCCATCAAGACATGTTCATCTTACACCATCATTCTTAACAAAATTCCTACATCAAACACGTCATATATTATCAATTACAATTCATCTAGCAGAGCTCACATGTTCATACTCAGTATGACCAGATAGGCTCAGTACATTCACCATAAGCAGCTACAATCCCTACACTTACCCGGCCTATGTGTTGCTGCATCCGACATACAGGAAGGCGTCCCAATCCTGTAGTGGTTACCACAAACACATAAGGTCGACACATAAGTGCATGCTGCCACAATGCCTATGGCATGTAAGACCATATCGGGACCAGTACTTCGTATTCCCATTGCTCATATTGGTTACACCTATTCAAACAATACCAGACCATATATGACTCTGTGATAATCCTCACCAGTCCACAGCTTACATATTCACACTTCAATGTCATTCTACAATTAATGTGGTATAACCATGCCATATCACTCATCAAATATTACATAACATCACAACAAATCAGTGTATTAACCATAGATTTTCATTCATCATAAGGTAAATACCCATCCTTGGGTTTCATTCATCCAAATCCATGTTCAAATAGCCTAAATTGCTTGTCTCGCTTACACATTTGTTGGCTATAAATCAATTCAAACCTTAAAAGATTCACCAAACTCTCATCGAGTAGGCTACTTAATCATACAATAAGCCTTCACATCAGGGATTCTCCTCATAAATCATAACTAAAGTCCATAAATTAAACATATAATCCACATCATATCGCATCACCATGCGGTTTCTATCATCAATATAGCACCCTATAATTAAAATAAAGGGGGTTTATGACATGATCAAATCTCCATTCACCATTTTACAATCACACATGTCATCCATAAATTATATCATTCTCCAAAGTTATTCCAACGCTCATAATCTTTAAGGCACACAATTTAGCCCAAGGTCATTTTGAAAAATCACCTACTTTAATCATTTCCAACTATACCCCAATTTCAACATCATTATTCATCTATCATCAAGGGTTACCTAGCACCCATTGTGAAGTTCTCACACACCACAAAACATCATTAGATATGGCTCACAAAATAACATAGAGCCTAGACCGCCATAGGGTCTATTAAATTAATTCCCTACAACAATTTATCATGCAAGATCATACCAAGTCATCTAGGTCATCACACCTAGTTGGGTTATAATCAATTTAATTTATTCACTCGATTTTCACACACCAAAACCGAGACACAACCGAATTTAACACATATTCGATTTCATATTTAATCACTTTTCACATATTCAAATTCCTAATCTAGGGAAATACAACGGATCACTTATATCATAGAACACGTAGGGTTCTTGTACCAAGGGATATAAAATCCATCCTTCACAAATGGCACACCCAAACATTTATACTCGAACATATCCATACTAGGGAATTATTCGATATCATTCATTCATTCAACTCATCATGTGAGCTTCATTTCATTCAACAAACATTCCTTGGCTAAGCGCCACAGGCATAATGCATATAAAAGACCTGATCAACAATTCAATTTCTAGGTGCATGTACACATCAAGGTCTCAACATATATAGTCTACTACCATATCCATTTCTTCTCAATATCTCCTATCCGTAGTCAACATACGGCATAGGTCCATCATTAAATCAATACATATATATATCATATCCATGATCAACACATGGCACCAAATCATCATCATATCAATTCATATTTCATATCTCATATTCACTTCTCAATATTTCATTTCCATGATTAACATTCAATCATGGATTCATCGTCAAATCAATTTGCATTATATATATATATATCAACATCAATACACAAATACAATATATTCGTCATTTGAAGGTAATAGGGTAAGGAACTTGGCCGGTCTTACACAACGCATACATCCATCATATATTGAGGAAATTCATTCATTCATATTCAATCTCATAATTCATTCACAATTATCAATGAGCAACTAGGCTCCACCAGTTAATCATACAACCTTAGGAATTAAAGACATACTCCCAATAAACAACAACCACGTCTTCTGAATTACAATCTTATAGAAAATCCTCATTGAGCATCAAACCCAACTTAACTCTAATGATTCATAATCATCCCTCGATAAGTAAGTATGCCCCATAATCAATTCATAATTCTTAGACAATTAATCATTCATAAGTCCATTTAGGGCAATCAATACTCAAACATGTCATTAAGCTCTAGATAATCATCATCCTTAAATCTATACAATCAACCATATTCCAATAATCAGCATCTCGCTCCAAAGATCACCATAAGTATCTCACCATTGAGCAATCATGCTCCAATCATCCATGATATCAAATCCTCACAGAGTAGTCATGCTCTGGCAATAACCAATAACTTCAATTCAGAGCAAAATATGCTCTGATGCCAGATTATAACACCCCTGATTTTCTATACTCGAATCCCGATGTGATCGACATAATTAATAAAAATTGCGAATAAATTTTTCGCGTTTGAAAATATTTCTAAGATATCACCATGACCACATCATGACCCAAATCACAGAGAAACCAGAGGGTGAGATTATAAAACCTAAAGCTGGATCGGTAAATAAATTGCCTATAACGGTATACGAAAATAATAGAGTTTACAGCGGAATAAGAATGTGTATACCGGGCACACGCCTAGTCCCATATATGACGATATGAGAAAAGGCTCGGCAAAACACGCAATGGCATATCGTAAGCCTAATAGACATCCATCATCCTTTTACATAATTATATAAGCATGTAATGCCTAAGATATAATTACATATACATAAATATATTCATCTACATTCGGGGATCTTCTCCCGACTATCACAACCATCAATTAACATCATTCAATTTCAATCCTTCTAATACACATCAAATCATCTTTACATTCTATATATATATATATATATATATATATCATTCATCATCCATCAATTCAAAGGATTGTCTTATACATACTCAAAATCTTTAAATCATCTATTTCATCATATACCATTTAATCAATACACAAGAATCCATAAATGATGCCGGCCAAGGCACTTCCTCTACCACTATATACCTTTACCAAATCTTGATCTTTAAATCCAAACTTATCCCATGGCAACCTGCATCACAATGCTAAAAAGGAGACCACATGGGAGAGTGAGTTAAACATTCAAAATGATGAATAATATATATATTGTGATCATGTGTATATGCATACAACGTCATGTGTGCTCTGCTATCAAAATATTAAATTATCATTCATTCATTACCTCATTATCACAATAGGCATACAAGCCTCATGAATCGTAATTCATATCATATATAAGCACAAGCACATACATAATCATATACACAATCACCAGCCACTTATCAACAAGGGCATTCATATTCATTATCATCATTAATCGTAAACAGTCACGCCCTTCATCACATTGGGCCGTAAATACAGATCGTCATATTCACATCATTTCGTTTATTCATATATTCTCTTACTTTTATGTGGTCTTCCATTATATTAACTTCTCATCTCATCAGCACCAATACCATCATCTTAATCATCCTCAATCATCATCAAATTCTGGCATATCTCCATGCTATATGCAAATGCTCTTATGGCTAATGCATATGCACAATGGAATAATCAACAACGAATGCGGATCTGACTGTGGGAATAAACACCAAGTTGTGGGTCAAGCATAGGTGTGCTACTATGCCCCTACTGCAGTAGTAAAATGTGTACTCATATCTCTAAACATGCATACATCTTGACAACATCTTTTACTGGTACCAAACCGCTATCGCCCCTCTGTAGCACTAGTCACCCTGTGACTTGCAGATTAACATCGTGGCCTCAACTACCACAAGTGCTACGGGCCCCTCCCGAACACACATCGAGAGAGCCGTGTCCCGTCGGACACCGAGGTAAACTCGCTCACCATAGAGCCGCCCGCCCACTGGGCCCGCCACATAGGGTGCCTCGTCACCAAACTATGGACAGCTTTGTGACTCATACACCGAGTCACAGGGGAAAATCACAATACGCTCGTGCACTGAGCCGCCCTCCCACTGGGCCCGCCTAGTGGAACCCCCTAATATTCTACATAGACAGCGATGATATGCCATGGATGCAATGCAAATGCAAATCAAATGCATCCTCACTCTGTGCATCCTAAATGGCACTCATCAAACATCATCATCATCATCATCACAATCACCAACACCACCATACACCTTAGTGGGTTTCGACCTTGTTGGTTTCATAATTATTATTTTCAAGTTTTAATATGGCATTTCCATCTCAACATGTTTTCGCATATATTTCACATCATACACACAAGTCAATACTTGTAAACAGCCACTATGGCATTTCAACATCACATATTATTCATCAATATTACCACACTTCATTTAGTGGATTTTTATCTCATCATTCATAATAATCCACACATGGATATCAAAGGGCATAGCAATCATCATAATATTAATCCACACACATGGCAACAAGGTGTTACGAATTACATATACATATATAGCAACCATAATTGCCTCACACACATGCAAGTCAATTACTTGCACCATCACAAGAATATCATAATAGTTCTCAATAATTATCAAATTGTCATTTCAATTAATTCAACACATATACATGGCAAGGCAAGCATGAGTATCCATCACATACAACAATCACTACTAAATTTACTCATGCAATTTGAATGTTAACTCCTCTCCTACCTTAAGGGAAGAGCCGAACCATTCCAATGCTCCAAGAGCTCCTTTGCACCCTTCGGAATACGATCTACATATTATACATATACACTCATACAATTAATAAGCCATTACAAGGTATTCCCTCATAGTTCTTAAATATTCACTAGCTTATCATAAAGCCCAACATCAAGTCCTAGATTTGATGAACACTAACTTATGCAACTGTATTAGGCTTCAGAAATTCCTTTCTCAAAACCAAGATCCTCTAGATCTAAAAGGGTTAACCATTCCCAATTACAACAACATCACATTCATCCCTCATCTAAAATGTCATCCATATTACCTTAATCATTCAAATGCCATCACAATCATTATGACTTAATATTCACATTCTTTTTTACATATTTCATAACAACACTTATTCATGGGTTTCACCATCAATGGTCCTCTACCATTTTCACTATCATTTTCCATCATCCAACAATTTATTATATATATACCTTTCTCCCATTTCATAATGTAAGGGTTTTCATTAGACCCCAATAACTATTACTAATACTCATGCTTATCAATCACTATCAATGGTCATTATTCATCATTAATCTCATTCTCTAATATCGTTAAGCATACATTTTACTCTCCTTTCACACTTCCCCCAATTTATTAGAGTTAGGGTTTCACTAAAAACCCATCAACATCATTAATACCCATTTATTTCTCATCACCTACCCACCTTAATCTTAAGTGCCTTATTAGCCACTCGTAAGGGCTCACACTTAAGCCACCCCATCTTAGGGTTTTCCACATTAATGCTCTCCCAACAACCCATATGCCATAAATACTCTCCCACAAATACATAGAACCCAACATCTAGGGTATAAAACTCATAAAGAATGGTGGAGAACTTACCTCACCCAGGAGCCAACATAAGCTTTCCATGGAGAGAAATCCACACGGAAAATAGAGTGGGAGAAGGGGGAGAAATTGGGTCCAGTTCAAGCTTCTCCTTCAAGCTTCCACAAGAAATGAAAATGGTGGAAGAGGAGAAAACACTCCACACGGATGGGTTTTGGAGAGAAGAAAAGAGGAGATGGAGAAGGGAAGAAAACGAAGAAAAAGAATGGGGAAGAAGGGGAAAAGTGACGTGAAAAGTGGGAAGAAAGTGAGAGTTTATGTTTTTAATATTCGTTTCCCCTTAAAAAAAATATCACTGTTACCTCATAATTAAAAATAGCAGCTCAATAATCCATCTTGCCATGTTATATTTACTTTAATATCCTTTTATGTCCTCAGAACTGAGTAAAAGAAGGGTCATTATACACAAACCGAGAGAAAAAAAGGGAGGTACAATCGAAACCGAGAACAAGGAAGGGAAAAATACAGACAGAGGTGTCACTCGCTCAAGCGAAACCCACTTCGCTTGAGCGAGACAGCCCCATTCGCGTGAACCTTTCCTTTCGCACAATCGAAACAACTCCAATAACAATTTTCCACACTCACTCGCTTGAGCGAGGTATTAATTCGCTTAAGCGAATCCGACAGGAATTCTTCCCAGCACTCGGGTTTCTGTTGGCAGAATAACCCCCAAAACTGACCCAACATTCATTTGGTTTTCACTCGGCAAATTGCTTTAAAACCGACTCATCACACTCGGTTGCTCACTCGGTGAAATCATTCAAAACCGACTCCTAACACTCGGATTTTCACTCGGCAGAATCGTTAAGGCCGTCCAGTTCTCACTTGGCTAATCACTCAGCAATCTATTTCAGATTCGACTCATCACTCAATAAGTATTTCACTCGGTAATCTGTTTCCAGAACCGAGTCGCCTCAATCAGTCATTCCCTCGGTAAGTTCATTCTAAATCTGAGTACTTACTCACACGGGCTCCACTCGGTATCCCTTCACTCAGAATCAGGGGTTCTATTCACTCGGTAAAAATGGCTATTCCACTCGGAATCCATAAATTCTCCTCACTCAGAATATACAATCATATACTTAGAATATTTCCTATCTGAACCATCACAACAACCCTTCCCTCGGAAGAGGTTCGCTCGGATTTCCACCATCAAATTCCATTCGAAATTACCCTGACCTCATCACCCGGAGAAATCCACTAAGCTATCTCACTCGGATTTATCCAATATTTGGTCACTCGGAATGTATACCTAACCTCGTTCACTCGGAAGAGGACTTCCTAAGACACCTCAATCGGATCCATTATAATCACTCTTCCTTCGGAAGAGGTTCACTCGGTGTTTCCACTCGGAAATACCCAAACCTTCCCCACTCGGGTTTTTACTCGTGCTTTCACTCTACAACACATGAACTAGTCTTCCCTAGGCAGTGTCCTTCTCGAGTACCTCTTACTCGGATCAATCACAAATCTTTATCACTCGAAAAATCCACATACTTAAGCCTCACTCGGAATTGAACATCAGAATGTACTCCACTCGGAACAGGTTACACTAGGCTCGGAAATTCCCCATTCGGGACTCCACTGCCTAGATCATCACATTCACGAGCCTTCCACTCGGTTTAGGCCCACTCCCTCACTCGGAAGGTCATGACTCGGACTTGAGTCACCCAGGGTTCACTCAAGAGTTTTACCACTTGGGCAGGATTCACTTATACACTCGTCCACTCACCATTCTAATGGTCTCGCCTGAGCGAAAGCCATTCCCTAAATTCTTCGCTTGGGCGGGTTTCGTCCAATACCCAAATCCTTGATCCTCCCAGCATCTTCGCTTGAGCGAACTGTCCATTCGCCTAAGCGAAATCGGGCCAGTAGCTAATTCCATCAACCCCGCTCGGCGAAGCCCCTTGTGGCCTGGGCGAAGCTACCCCAGGGGCCAATATACTAAAACAGGGGACTCTCGCTTAGGCGAGGTCCCATCTCGCTTGAGCGAGACAATCGGATTTTACCCAGAATTGGCAATCCTCACAACCTGACACAGGAAATTCTCCTTTTCAAGTCAAATTAATCATAACCAAGACTTCATACGCGACACATGGAACATCTAAAACTCACTCTAAACATTCATACTCGGAATTCTTCATTATAAACTCAATTGGATTCATCCCATGGTTCATACACCTTATAAAGGTATCATACGGCCTAATTGAGCATTCCTATTTACAAAATTTTAATTCCAACATATTATCCGTATTAAATTCAAGCTCATCTCCATATATATATATTCATACTTTGCCACCATGGTTCCATATATTCCCACACATCATCATCAATAACCATCAACTTGCCATTCTCATTAATTATTCATTTTTGTAAAATTCGGGATGTTACAATTGTGGCACCCCGCAAGGTGATATATTTCAACATTATTCAATAACAATAGGACAACGTCCTCTTCACTCAGGGATATACCCTTTGTGGCACCTCACAAGGTGATATATTCAATATCATTCACAACAATAGGACAACATCCTCTTCACTCAGGGATACGCCCTTCGTGGCACCCCGTAAGGTGATATATTCAACAATAATAGGACAACGTCCTCTTCACTCCGGGATATACCCATCGTGGCACCCCGCAAGGTGATATATTTTAACATTATTCAATAACAATAGGACAACGTCCTCTTCACTTAGGGATATACCCTTTGTGGCACCCCGCAAGGTGATATATTCAATATCATTCACAACAATAGGACAACATCCTCTTCACTCAGGGATACGCCCTTCGTGGCACCCCGCAAGGTGATATATTTCAACATTATTCAATAACAATAGGACAACGTCCTCTTCACTCAGGGATATACCCTTTGTGGCACCCCGCAAGGTGATATATTCAATATCATTCACAACAATAGGACAACGTTCTCTTCACTCAGGGATACGCCCTTCGTGGCACCCCGCAAGGTGATATATTCAACAATAAATTGACAACAATAGGACAACGTCCTCTTCACTCAGGGATTTACCCTTCGTGGCACCCCGCAAGGTGATTCATTCAATAATAATGCATATCAATGCCATGCTATGCCATGAATGCAACAATACAATAATGCATGTACCCAACAACCTCGCAAGGATATCTCACCCTCTCAATTAGGGATAAATCGTATATTTAATCTTATTATCATTGGCATATAAGAAATCATAAGGCCCCACAAGGCACAACATTCATAACCACATCAAACCACGCATGGTAATTAAAATCATATCAAGCATCATGGCATTTATCCACGCATGGAGAACAACAAGGTATTTCAAAAGTATATGTTTAGCAATCATCATTGCCACCATTTTAAATCCATTGATTTATACACACGTGGCCATTCAATTTTCCCCTCATTGGTTTTATTATCACACAAGGTCTGTCATATAATCACATCATTTACTTTTTATTATGATTCATAATACATCAATAGTGGTGAGGCACACATGTATTCATAACATAGTATAGGCATACATGTACCTCTCCAAGGCCTTAAGCCATTCCTCAATCACCACTAAGACACACCACACATGGACCTCTAATGAAATCGCTTGTTGTTACATAATAAAAGGGGTTTTGGGCAACAATGAGCCCATGATAAATTTCAGCACTAAGGCATGGGGAAATCTTATTTTTAGTCTTAAAAAATAGTGGGACATGTCACAAATATCACCTATTAGTCCCAATTTGGCCACCATAAAAAGTTGGGTTCAAAACCCCCTTAAACTTGAATTTTTCAACGCAATAGGTTCGGTATTTTTTTGCCTAATGAGAGTTAGAAAACTCCAATTAATGTGAGACCAATTCTCACACCTCCGTGACACAATTATCTACAACTTTCATGAATAAGTCGGAGGCTAAAAATGTCATTAAGGTGCCCAAACGGGCCAAAAACAGCAAAGAAAACAGACCAGTTGGAAAAACAGCACAATAGCGGCCATAACAGGGCTCTGAATCGATTCAGGCTCGTGTGAATCGATTCAAGCCTCCCAAAATCTCAAAATTTGACAAACAGAGGGCCTTGAATCGATTCAAACTCGTATGAATCGATTCAAACGCCCCTGGAGCCCAAAATAGTGAAAACAACACCTCTTGAATCGATTCAAAGGGTCTTGAATCGATTCAAGACAGCCCTACTGCTATTTTTATGCAGAACAACACCAAAATTTCAACTTCCAATCACCCAATCTCATTCAATTCAAATCCAATGACCTTTAAAATTTGTCACAAGCTAAAATATATTATTTGTGACGTGTGGCCACCGGCCTCACTCAGAAATTCTCAAAATTGAGGGACTTATGCGTATAAGTGCATTTAGAATATTTCAAGATGTTTTTATGCAACTCAAGGGTCTATTCTCATTAAAATTTGCCCATCACAATTCCTACAAGTCATAAACTACATATATGGGCTAATGGGACTAACCCAAGCCATCAAAATCACATAAAACTCTATTTGACTCTATGAGTTCCTCAATTATGCATAAACCTCAAACTTATCACCAATACCATCACAATGGCCATCACATTCAATGCCAATCATCCACATAAATTCTCAATTCACAAAACATATACTTCATCCCCTCAAGGATGGTTCATTAACATGTACATATCTCAACCCCTCATGGGTTATTCATCATCACATATACACATACATTATCATCAATAGCCAACAATTTGCCATTCATATCATTTCACTATAAACATGGCAAGGCAAGCATGAGTATCAAGCCATACAATAATCATCAATTATATAACTCATATAATTTGAATGTAAACTCCTCTCCTACCTCGAGAGAAGAACCGCAATCCAAGCGAAATCCGATTTTTCCGCGTCATTATCCGGAACACAATCCTACCAACAACATATATGTATTCATTCAATCATAAGCCATCACAAGGCTTTCATCATAATTCTTAAACAACCACAAACATCCCTTAAGGCTTGGTAACAAGTTCTAAATGTGTCAAAACACCTATTCACATACTTGTCTTAGGCTTCGGGAATTCCTTTCCCAAAACCAAGATTTTCTAAATCTTAAAGGGTTAACTACACCCAACAACAGCAACAATATCATATCCCTTGTTCATAATGCACTCAACCTTCATATAAATCCTCCAATAACCATAATTAATGAACACATTCAATTGGCACACAAATGGTCTAGAACCTCATCAAGCCACAATCTTATCACACTAATCCCTCAACATCAACAATCAATATTACTCATTCAAAACTCATTTATGTATATAGAACCACTCCAACATCAATAACTCATGATTTTCTTGAGAATTTCCTTAAAGCCCCAAATTTCAACTTCTAGGGTTTTCATTAAAATCCATTATCATTAATTCTAACCAATTTTATGCATCATAACAACATCCATGGGCTTACAGCGTAGCATTCTAACCAACAACAACAACAACAACAATAATTCCCCAAGGATTACCCAACCTAGGGTTTTGGTTATACATACCTCTCTTCATTAAAATAACATCTAACCTCTCACTACAATACCCCAATAACTCAAAAACCATAAACAAAAGCTATGGGTGATCAAAATCATACCTCTTTCTCCTAGCTCAAGCTCCAAAAAGAAAATAAGGAAAAGAAAGAAGGAGATGAGCCAAGCATTGCTCCAAAGTCCCATTCTTGCTTCATGAACCCATGATGTCCAATTAATTTTTAGTGGGTGTGGAGGTGGAGGAGGTGGTCACGGTTTTGGGTGTGAAGGAGGAAGAAGAAGTGGAAAATGAAGGGGGTGTAGAAGTGGAGAAGAGCCAACGAAGAAAATGGAGAAAAGAAGGAGAGAAGGAATTAAAATACACCTTTTTTCATTAAAAGCTTCCTGTTTTCTCATAAACAGGCTCTTTGTTTGGGCTTAATACTAACTCCAAAAATTATTCCAAATATAGATTCGGATTCCCAATAATATTCTTAATAGCCCTGACCAATGGCATCTCAATCGGAGATACTTGGTCCGACACCCATATTTTAATCGGATATAATTTTAACTCCTTAAATCTCAATAAATTGTAAATATCCATAATAAATCCCAATTTAATTATTCCAATATTTTTGGGACACTCATTAATCCACTTATAATTATTTAATATTTATTCCTCATATTTAATCATTTTTATAAAATTCAGGATGTTACAATGGTGCTTGTCAAAACAGAGAGAGAAGAAGAAGAAGTTGAGAGAAAATAGAGGTTTTATGGGTTTAAGGCGTAGGGGAAAACAGATCGGGAGTGGTTTGGGCATGATTAAGTGTTAGGGTTTAGTGACAGCAATACTGACTATTGCTAACTAAGTGGCTATTTCAAAATAACAACACATGTCAAAAGACATGCAATTTAACTAATCTATATGCTTATTCCTAGTGATGACAAGACATACTCGTCATTATTTCCTTAACTCCTTAGGGGCGCCTTTAGCTACAGAAACCTTTAGACTACAACAATTAAGCAGTATAGACCAACTGAACAACGGGTCCTGGAAACGGTCCTAACAATAGTCTCTGTTAATTTTGTAGCGGTAGGCCCTCCAACTGTCGCTAAATAATTCATTCCTTATTCTTCTTCTTCTTCTTTTCACAAGCCCACCCAAATTAACAATGCAACATCAAGTTTGTCGCTATTAACGTAAATAATGGCAACGCCTTTAGCCACAAAGGCTTTTGGACTTCACTAGCTAAGTGGTAGCAATGTCCATGATTTAGTTGTTGGGTTATTTATTTCCCTTTATTTTATTCAAAGGCCTGTATAAACTAGTTACGCCCTAGTAGTCGTTGCTACAAAATTAATTTTAAAGAACAAATGAATGCATTAGAGATGTCTTCAGCGACGAGCCTTATCATATTCTTTAGTGATGATAATTATAGCTGTCACTAATAGTTTTCTTTTTATTAAAAATTAATTTTAAAACATATAAGAATGCATTAGCGACATCTACAACGATGGGCCTTGTCATATTCTTTAGTGACGATAGCTAGAACCATTACTAAAAGTTTTTTATTAAAAATTAATTTTGAAAAATAGAAGAATGCATTAGCGACATAGTTGGCAATAACCCTTATCATATTTTTAAGCAAGGGCTACTAGGACCATCACTAACAATTTTCCTTTTATTAAAAGTTAATTTTTAAAAACAAATGAATTCATTAGCAACATGTTCAACAATAGGGTAGTCATAAATTTTGGCGACGGGGGTCTATGTCTATCACTAATGTGTGTCGTAGATGACCCTCAAAGGTAGTTTCTGGTCGTGAACACTGTGTGTGTCACTGTTAGCAACGATCACTATTTGGTGGCTAATCTGTTGTGACTAAAATAATCTTTTTCTAGTAGTGTGAGTGAGGAAGCTAAGAGAAATTAGAAGATAAAGTTTATAATAGGTAAGGGAAAGAAAATGATAACATTCATATAATTGATTTCAAAATAAAAAATTTAATTTGCCTTCTCACTTATGGTTTCGATGACAAACTCTAGTTAATTTAATAAGGGGTCTTAAAAAAATATTCTCTTTCGTAACTTGAGGTGTGGGGCGGAACATAAGAAGTCAAACTTGGAGGAGGTCATTGTAATTTCATAAATTTCTTGAGGCAGACTATAAATTAGTAAAACCGCATATATTGTTTGCAACAACTTAAACTTTAATTGCAAACATCCATCAAAATAAAATTTCCCTCCAAAACCATGCACCTGTTCCTAACAAATTTTTACTTTTTAACTTAACAGAAAAATAATAATAATTTACTTTTAACCTAAACCCTTTCCACGTCTCTAAACCTTAGGACACTCTGAACCATGTGCCATCACCTTACACATCTATGTCGACCGCCATTTCTTGTTTCCTCTCTTATATGCATTCCTATTGCTACCTTGTTAGCCATAGGTTGTGCGCATCTCACATATAATGTCTCCGTCATGAGCCCTCTTCTTCTCCTCATGCGTCACAAGTATTCTCACAAGCATGTTGCCATTTCTTGTCTCCTCTCTTTTATGCATTCCCTTTTCCTACTCTGCTAGAACTAGCGACCTTCAAACCTCGAAGTCGTTGTCGACATCGTGGTGAATGGTTCTCCATTGTGCATTGAGTCTCCCTGCTCCTCATCGTCGTCCTCTTGTGCCATTGCCATTAACGGTTATGTTTAAGGTACCGATCTTCTTCTTCTTCCCTAACCTCTATTTCTAGGGATTTCTTTCCTTTATTTTTGGATGGGGTAGGGAATTGGATCAAGGTTCGATTCATGCACGGTGGAATTTGCAGTGGATGTTAGTGGCTCTACCGTGGAATGAGGCTTGTGTTGATCAAAGATAAAAGAAAAAGGTATAGTCTTGAATCGATGTGGTTTTATTTTTTCACAATATTATCAATAAATTAAATTAAGTTTTGTTTTGGCTCAGTTGTTGAATTTTGAATATATTGTTACATCTCTGAGTATTTTTTAATTGATTGGCTTTTGTTTTGGCTTTGAACTCTTTCCAATAGTTGTTGATGTAACTTTCAATTTATATAGATTTCATTTTACATGTTTGATTTGGTGTTGCTACAAATGATTTGATTTTTGTTGTAGGCTTAGGTGCCTTCCTTGAAGCATGGAGGTGGATCTTGTAACATCCTAAAACTTTTATTCTCATGTATAATCATTTTGATTTAGACCATCAATGATTTTATCCATTTTATCTCAACTTTCTACATAAATTTTTGGTTAGGACAACATCTTCAATTTAACCTTTTACCATGGTAAATAATTTTAACTTTATACCTTTGGTAAAAGTTAATCAAATAATTTATTACCTATTTCCTTAGTTATTAATTTCCTTGGCTTTTCCAATTACTCTCATCAAATTGCCACATACTCCACTCAAAATGCGTCATCTTGTACACATTTTAATTGTTAGTTAGAGTCCGAATTTGGAAATGTGTCCAACTACAAAGTTGTTCCTCTTATTCTTATATTTCCAACAAGACCAAATTTGTTAAATTCCATTAAGATATGAGAGAGATATGTCCAAAATACCGAAACAGTGTCAGAATTGATATTTTATTTCAATCATATCATCTTGTACATATTTTAATACCTTGTTAGAGTCTGAATTTGAAAAGGTCGTAAACTACAAAGTTGTTCCTCGTTGTCTTAGCTTTCCAACAAGACCACATTTGTTAAAATACATTAAGATATGAGAGAGATATGCCTAAAATACCAAAACAGTGTCAGAATTGATATTTACTTCAATCAAACAAACTACATTATGTAGGCTGCGGAAATGGTCAACAATCCAGCTCATTTTTCTCACCTAAAATCTCCATTATCACCATAATTCATGCACCTAACATCCCACTACAATCCCATTATGAAAATCTTGTCTCCCACTTGTCATTTACATCATTAAATCAACACTACATCTTGTTCCCAAGTCTGAATTCTTAGAACAAGCTAAAGTTAGTGAAGTCTCTCTCTTATTTTCTTTCATTTTCTCCATCAATTTCACTCTTGATCTGAAGCTAGGACAATAATACAACACTTTCAACCACTTTAGGAACCTCCATTAAGGTAAGAGGGGACAGGGTTGTGAATATTTGTGAAATGGGTAGAATTGTATGCTGATTCTAGGATTCCAGAATTTATTCGTAAATTGTTGCTCATTTTTGATATTGAAAACATGTGAATTTGACTCTGACTTCTTCATTAAAGTTGTAGATCTTTTTGATATCTGAATTTTGCGACCTGAATCAAGTAATTTGAATAAGTATAGCAAAAGTTATAGCCAAAATACTACAGCATGTTCGTGTGAAAGATTTATCCTTTGTTTTGTGTATATATTGATTTACTGGGAACTGTACGTGCATAATCAGCCTTGGATGTCTTCATGAAAGTTGTAGATAATTAAGTTGTGGATTTTTAGAAAGTGGTTTCACATTAATATAATTTTTGTAGCTCACGTTATGCTCATAATACTGAAGTATGTCCAAGCTGTAAATCTGTTAACTCGATATACGTATTTTATTTTTTAAAACTGGGAACTTTTTGGTGAGAATTAGTGATTGGTGTCTTCATCAAAGTTGTAGATCTTCTTGTTATGAGAATTTTGAGACCTGAACCGACTGAATTGGATATGTATAGCATACGTTATGATCAAAATACTACAGCATGTCCGATTGAAATACTTATCTTGTGTTTTGTGCATATATGAATATTCTGGGAATTATACATACGTTTTTAGACCTTGATGTCTTCATGAAAGTTGTATATATTTATGTTATGGATCTATAGAAAGTGGTTTCAAGTTAAAAGGATGTTTGTAGCTCTAGTTATGCCTAAAATACTAAAGTATGCTCAAACTAAAAATCTGTTAACAATGAAATGATATGTATAACATGAGTTATAGCCAAAATACTACATGTCCGATTGAAATACTTGTCTTATGTTTTGTACATATATTAATATTCTGGGAATTATACATACATTTTTAGACTATGATGTCTTCATGAAATTTGTAGATATTTATGTTATGGATCTATAGAAAGTGGTTTCAAGTTAAAAGGATGTCTTTAGCTCTCGTTATACCTAAAATACTAAAGTATGCTCAAACTGAAAATCTGTTAACTATGAAATCGGAATATTATTTTTAAAACTGGGAATTTTGTGGTGAGAATTAGTGGTTGGTGCCTTCATGAAAGTTGTATATATTTGTGTTAAGAATAATTTAGAACTGGTTTCATGCCAAAATTGTTTTGGTAGCTCCAGAAACGTTGAAAATACTAACCTGTGTACGTTTTAAAAATCCTCTTTGAGGCAGTTTTGTATTCTGTGAATAAGTGATATTTCTGTTCGGAATTTGAAATTGTGTTCTTCATGAAAGTTGTAGACAATTATGTTATTGAACTACAGAAAGTGGAATCACCTAAAAAGGAGTTGATTTGCTCATATTATGACTATTTTACTAACGTATGTCGCTGTTTGGAAATGCTGAAATTTACTTATAATGGTTATTATGAATAAAAATGATGTTTTCTCTATGAGTAATAATTTATTATTGAATTCTTGAGTGATTATGAATTATTATGAATGCTGTTGGGTATCATACAATTTGTATATTGTGGTGGTGAATAATTATGAATAACGAAATTAATATATATGTACATGAATGCCTTGTGGTTATTGACATATGTGGTTGAAACAGTAAATCCATGATTTTGTGAATGATTATGTGTTGTGTCCCTTGAGGACTTGTATTTTCCAAGAGGTTTTGGAAATATGGATATCATGGTATGTTAAATGGTAATAAGAATTAAAGGCATTCATGCATCATAAGCATTTGGACGCACCATGGAATTTAGGGGTTCCATGATTGCCTACCCTGGTGGGGGGTTACTCTATGACGAGTTAAGCCCTATTTTGTTGTGCGCCATGGAGTGTAGGGATTCATGGTTTATGCAAAGCCCTACTTATGATATTTGTGTACTTTGGTACTTAAGCGCCATGGAGTGTAGGGATTCATGGTATATATTAAAGCCCTATTCATGTAAGCGCCATGAAGTATAGGGATTCATGGTATATGCTAAAGCCCTAATTGTGTAAGCGCCATGAAGTATAGGGATTCATGGTATATGCTAAAGCCCTAATTATGTCTCTATGAGACTTTTACTGCAGTATTCCCACCAAAACCAAATGGATCCAGCATGACATCATTTGACTAATTGAAGAATTATTAAATGGACTTGTTTGGCATATTCATCATATCATTATGAGTTGTTGATTGTGTTTGTGCAATTTTATCTATTTTATACTTATTCTATATTCTGTCTCACTCTTACATTAATTTTTACAGTGAATGACACGCAGAATGCAGAGTGATGCCATGATTGATGCCTATTTGAATTATTACTTGAACTTTGATTTCATGGGTTGTAATAAGTATAACATGTCATGTACCATTATCTTCTAAATCGTTTCCGCTATTTGAATATTTTCTTGAATTTAATTATTCCCGACTAGTATGTATGATAATTTTCCGCTGTTATCAACTGTTACATAAACTCTGAATTGAATTTATGAATTTTAAAATGATCTCTTGAAAACGCGAAAAATTTACTCAAAAAATTTTAATCCACGTTTCGGGGCGTTACATATTGGTATCAGAGCGTTTTCAAAAATTCAGGACCAATTACTACGATATGTATTGATTCTTGATATACTATGTGAATTGTCTGATTATTTGTTTGAGAATATGTCCTATATGTGCTATATGACTTGTGCCTGACTGATAAACTGCAAAGTGATTTGTTTGATTACTAGCTTAATGATATGATAAATGTGCGTTATATGACTTATTGCTTATCTGATAAATTGTAGTTACATTATAATATTATATATATATATACATACGATATATATTTTCCCATAGGATTAGTATAAATCAAACCATGAATATAGGATGACAAGGAACGAGAACGACGCTATGGCAGCTGCTATCAACCGTTTGGCTGAAGCTATAGAAAGGCAGAATCAACTAAGAATTTTCGAAGGAAATCACCAAGACAGATTGGCACGAGAAGAGATTAATAGACAACTGAAACCTCAGTCAACTACCTTCAAAAGGAGAGGATCATTTTATCCAAATTGTTTCAAGGGAGGATCATCATCTTCTTCTGAAAAACGTAACAATCATGTGAATATAAAGTGTCATAACTGCAAAGGTAATCACCATATTCGTGATTGCAATAGACGCTTAGAAAATGTCACTTGCTTTCGATGTAATCAGAAAGGACACATCAGTCCAAATTGCCCTCAGAACCATCAAAACGACAACAACACTATGAATAATCAAAGAGGCTCTAACTATCAAGGAGGTCGTGGAGAAAATACGCGAGCTGCTCAACCTCAAAGACTGAAAAGGGAGTCAACAGACCAGAGGTTACAGCCAACAACTGGGAGAGTCTTTGCCATCAGCGGTTCAGAGGCAGACCAAGCTGATGACCTCATACAAAGTAAGTGTGAGATCAATGGTACAATTTTATCTATGTTATTTGATTCTGGTGCTACACATTCTTTCATTTTTGATGAGTGTGTTAGACGCCTTCAATTACCTGTGAAGCCTATGACATATGATCTGATTATTTCCACTCCCACCGGTACACAACTTAGGACTACTAAGGTGTGTAACGAATGTTCTATGCTCATAGAAGGTAAAAACTTTCTAGTAGATCTTGTTTGTTTACCTTTGAAGGATCTAGAAGTAATCCTAGGGATGGACTGGTTATCGACAAATCGAGTCTTGGTGGACTGTCACAACAAGACCGTGATATTTCCATCAGAAAATCTAAATTCTGACAACCTCAAGACCTATGTATTACAAGGTGAAAGTCAATTGTTTGCTTTATTCACTCTTTACAAAGAAGATAGTGAACCTAAAGCAATCGAGATGCCGGTTGTTTCTGAATTTCCTGAAGTATTTCCTGAAGATGTCTCAAGTTTACCTCCAGAACGTGAGGTGGAATTCTCCATTGATTTAATTCCAGGAGCAGAACCAGTGTCTAAAGCTCCATACCGTATGGCACCAATTGAACTGGCGGAACTGAAGAAACAAATTGAAGAGTTGCTGGAGAAGCATTTCATCAGACCGAGTGTGTCACCATGGGGAGCGCCAGTATTGCTCGTCAAGAAGAAAGATGGAAGCATGAGGTTATGCGTAGATTATCATCAACTGAATAAATTGACAGTGAAGAATAGATATCCTTTGCCCAGAATTGATGATCTGATAGATCAATTGAGAGGTGCTGCAGTGTTTTCCAAGATTGATCTACGATCAGGTTATCATCAGATTTGTGTCAAGTCTGAGGATATTCCAAAGACAGCTTTTAGAACATGCTATGGCCATTACGAGTATCTTGTGATGCCCTTCGGAGTAACCAATGCCCCAGCTGTATTCATGGATTACATGAATCGAGTGTTTCATTCATACTTGGATCAGTTTGTTATTATCTTCATTGATGACATTCTGATTTATTCCAAGACATGGGAGGAGCATGAAAAGCATCTTCGAGTGGTATTACAAATTCTGAAAGAGAAGCAATTATATACTAAGTTGTCTAAATGTGAATTCTGGTTGAAAGAGGTAAAGTTTCTAGGCCATGTAATCTCAAGCGAAGGAGTGTCTGTGGACCCTTCTAAAGTTGAAGCTGTAACGAACTGGGAGAAACCTACTTTAGTCACTGAGATACGAAGCTTCCTGGGATTAGCTGGTTATTATCGGAGATTCATTAAGGGGTTTTCTCAAATTTCCCTACCAATGACTCGTCTAACCCGGAAGAATCAACCTTTTGATTGGACGCCAGAATGTGAGAGAAGTTTCCAGGAACTAAAAATGAAGCTTACATTTGCTCCAGTCTTAACCTTGCCTAATCCACAGGAAGACTTTGTGGTTTATTGTGATGCTTCTAAAATGGGCTTAGGTTGTGTTTTGATGCAGCAACGGAAGGCGGTTGCCTATGCTTCTAGACAGTTGAGACCACATGAAATGAACTACCTGACACATGATCTAGAATTGGCAGCGGTGGTATTTGCTTTGAAAATCTGGAGACACCATTTGTATGGAGTCAAGTTTGAAGTGTTCAGTGACCACAAGAGCTTGAAGTATTTGTTCGATCAAAAGGAATTGAACATGAAGCAGCGAAGATGGATGGAGTTTCTTAAAGATTATGATTTTGATTTGAAGTACCATCCAGGAAAAGCAAATGTGGTGGCAGATGCACTTAGCCGAAAGTCTATTCATATGGCATCTTTGATGATAAAAGAAATAGAGATGATAGAACAGTTCAGAGACATGAACTTGGGTGTAGAGATAAAATCTTCAAGGAGTATGACTTTGGAGACTTTGAAAATAACCAATGATTTCCTGAAACTGTTAGGTGAAAGACAGAAAGAAGATTTGCCATTACAGGAGTTGAGAGAATTACAGGCGAATGGAAAAGATATGGGACTACAAGAAGGATCAGATGGAATTTGGAGGATCAGGAATAGAATTTGTGTACCAGATGATGTTGATCTGAGAAGGACGATTCTAGAAGAAGCGCATAAAAGTATGTTGAGCATTCATCCTGGATCAACTAAGATGTATCAAGATCTGAGGAAAAGCTTTTGGTGGCCAAGGATGAAGAAAGAGATAGTTGAATATGTGGCTTTATGTCTGGTGTGTCAAAAAGCCAAGGTAGAACACCAGAAGCCATCTGGTGAACTGCAACCATTAGAGATTCCTGTCTGGAAATGGGATGACATCTCAATGGACTTTGTGTCGGGGTTACCAAGAACACGTTCAGGGAATGATGCAATCTGGGTTATTGTAGACAGATTGACAAAGTCTGCTCACTTTCTCCCAATGAATATGAAGAACTCTTTACAAAAGTTGGCACTGTTATATGTGAAGGAGATCGTAAGACTACATGGTGTACCATCAAGTATTGTGTCAGATAGAGATCCAAGATTCACTTCCTGATTCTGGGGAAGCTTGCATCAGGAATTGGGTTCAAAGCTTCGATTAAGTTCAGCTTATCATCCCCAAACAGATGGACAGTCAGAACGTACCATACAAAGTTTGGAAGACTTACTGCGATCTTGTGTGATTGAACATGGTGGTAGTTGGGAGCAGTTTCTTCCATTGATTGAATTCACGTATAATAATAGCTACCACAACAGTATTGGTATGGCTCCATTTGAAGCATTGTATGGTAGAAAGTGTCGAACGCCACTTTGTTGGTTAGAAACTGGTGAAAGTTTGGCGTTAGGACCTGAAATTGTGCAGCAGACTACTGAACAGATAAAAATGATCAGAGAAAAGATGAAGACATCTCAGGACAGAAAGAAGCAGTATTATGATAAGAGGAGGAAACCACTTGAATTCCAAGTTGGTGAGCATGTATTTTTGAAGGTTTCACCTCACAAGGGGATTGGTCGAGCATTGAAGAGTAAGAAATTGAGTCCGAGATTCATTGGACCATATGAGATCCTAAAGAGGGTTGGTACAGTGGCATATCAGATTGCACTTCCCCCTCACCTGGCAAATCTGCACAATGTATTTCATGTATCACAGCTAAGGAAGTACGTACAAGATCCCAACCATGTGATTGCTGCCGATGATATTGAAGTTAGAGAAAATCTGACCATCTCCACAGAACCTACACAGATTCTAGAAAGATCGAATAAACGCTTGAGGAACAAGAATGTACCACTGGTAAAAGTTGCATGGAAACAAGGAACTGATATAACTCTGACTTGGGAGCGTGAAGATGCTATGAGGACACAGTATCCAGAATTGTTTCACTGAGGAGTGCGTAATGATTAAATTTCGAGGACGAAATTTTTATTAGGGTGGGAGAATTGTAACATCCTAAAACTTTTATTCTCATGTATAATCATTTTGATTTAGACCATCAATGATTTTATCCATTTTATCTCAACTTTCTACATAAATTTTTGGTTAGGACAACATCTTCAATTTAACCTTTTACCATGGTAAATAATTTTAACTTTATACCTTTGGTAAAAGTTAATCAAATAATTTATTACCTATTTCCTTAGTTATTAATTTCCTTGGCTTTTCCAATTACTCTCATCAAATTGCCACATACTCCACTCAAAATGCGTCATCTTGTACACATTTTAATTGTTAGTTAGAGTCCGAATTTGGAAATGTATCCAACTACAAAGTTGTTCCTCTTTTTCTTATATTTCCAACAAGACCAAATTTGTTAAATTCCATTAAGATATGAGAGAGATATGTCCAAAATACCAAAACAGTGTCAGAATTGATATTTTATTTCAATCATATCATCTTGTACATATTTTAATACCTTGTTAGAGTCTGAATTTGAAAAGGTCGTAAACTACAAAGTTGTTCCTCGTTGTCTTAGCTTTCCAACAAGACCACATTTGTTAAAATACATTAAGATATGAGAGATATATGCCTAAAATACCAAAACAGTGTCAGAATTGATATTTACTTCAATCAAACAAACTACATTATGTAGGCTGCGGAAATGGTCAACAATCCAGCTCATTTTTCTCACCTAAAATCTCCATTATCACCATAATTCATGCACCTAACATCCTACTACAATCCCATTATGAAAATCTTGTCTCCCACTTGTCATTTACATCATTAAATCAACACTACATCTTGTTCCCAAGTCTGAATTCTTAGAACAAGCTAAAGTTAGTGAAGTCTCTCTCTTATTTTCTTTCATTTTCTCCATCAATTTCACTCTTGATCTGAAGCTAGGACAATAATACAACACTTTCAACCACTTTAGGAACCTCCATTAAGGTAAGAGGGGACAGGGTTGTGAATATTTGTGAAATGGGTAGAATTGTATGCTGATTCTAGGATTCCAGAATTTATTCGTAACTTGTTGCTCATTTTTGATATTGAAAACGTGTGAATTTGACTCTGACTTCTTCATTAAAGTTGTAGATCTTTTTGATATCTGAATTTTGCGACCTGAATCAAGTAATTTGAATAAGTATAGCAAAAGTTATAGCCAAAATACTACAGCATGTTCGTGTGAAAGATTTATCCTTTGTTTTGTGTATATATTGATTTACTGGGAACTGTACGTGCATAATAAGCCTTGGATGTCTTCATGAAAGTTGTAGATAATTAAGTTGTGGATTTTTAGAAAGTGGTTTCACATTAAAAGAATTTTTGTAGCTCAAGTTATACTCATAATACTGAAGTATGTCCAAGCTGTAAATCTGTTAACTCGAGATACGTATTTTATTTTTTTAAAACTGGGAACTTTTTGGTGAGAATTAGTGATTGGTGTCTTCATCAAAGTTGTAGATCTTCTTGTTATGAGAATTTTGAGACCTGAACCGACTGAATTGGATATGTATAGCATACGTTATGATCAAAATACTACAGCATGTCCGATTGAAATACTTATCTTGTGTTTTGTGCATATATGAATATTCTGGGAATTATACATACGTTTTTAGACCTTGATGTCTTCATGAAAGTTGTATATATTTATGTTATGGATCTATAGAAAGTGGTTTCAAGTTAAAAGGATGTTTGTAGCTCTAGTTATGCCTAAAATACTAAAGTATGCTCAAACTAAAAATCTGTTAACAATGAAATGATATGTATAACATGAGTTATAGCCAAAATACTACATGTCCGATTGAAATACTTGTCTTATGTTTTGTACATATATTAATATTCTGGGAATTATACATACATTTTTAGACTATGATGTCTTCATGAAATTTGTAGATATTTATGTTATGGATCTATAGAAAGTGGTTTCAAGTTAAAAGGATGTCTTTAGCTCTCGTTATACCTAAAATACTAAAGTATGCTCAAACTGAAAATCTGTTAACTATGAAATCGGAATATTATTTTTAAAACTGGGAATTTTGTGGTGAGAATTAGTGGTTGGTGCCTTCATGAAAGTTGTATATATTTGTGTTAAGAATAATTTAGAACTGGTTTCATTCCAAAATTGTTTTGGTAGCTCCAGAAACGTTGAAAATACTAACCTGTGTACGTTTTAAAAATCCTCTTTGAGGCAGTTTTGTATTCTGTGAATAAGTGATATTTCTGTTCGGAATTTGAAATTGTGTTCTTCATGAAAGTTGTAGACAATTATGTTATTGAACTACAGAAAGTGGAATCACCTAAAAAGGAGTTGATTTGCTCATATTATGACTATTTTACTAACGTATGTCGCTGTTTGGAAATGCTGAAATTTACTTATAATGGTTATTATGAATAAAAATGATGTTTTCTCTATGAGTAATAATTTATTATTGAATTCTTGAGTGATTATGAATTATTATGAATGCTGTTGGGTATCATACAATTTGTATATTGTGGTGGTGAATAATTATGAATAACGAAATTAATATATATGTACATGAATGCCTTGTGGTTATTGACATATGTGGTTGAAACAGTAAATCCATGATTTTGTGAATGATTATGTGTTGTGTCCCTTGAGGACTTGTATTTTCCAAGAGGTTTTGGAAATATGGATATCATGGTATGTTAAATGGTAATAAGAATTAAAGGCATTCATGCATCATAAGCATTTGGACGCACCATGGAATTTAGGGGTTCCATGATTGCCTACCCTGGTGGGGGGTTACTCTATGACGAGTTAAGCCCTATTTTGTTGTGCGCCATGGAGTGTAGGGATTCATGGTTTATGCAAAGCCCTACTTATGATATTTGTGTACTTTGGTACTTAAGCGCCATGGAGTGTAGGGATTCATGGTATATATTAAAGCCCTATTCATGTAAGCGCCATGAAGTATAGGGATTCATGGTATATGCTAAAGCCCTAATTGTGTAAGCGCCATGAAGTATAGGGATTCATGGTATATGCTAAAGCCCTAATTATGTCTCTATGAGACTTTTACTGCAGTATTCCCACCAAAACCAAATGGATCCAGCATGACATCATTTGACTAATTGAAGAATTATTAAATGGACTTGTTTGGCATATTCATCATATCATTATGAGTTGTTGATTGTGTTTGTGCAATTTTATCTATTTTATACTTATTCTATATTCTGTCTCACTCTTACATTAATTTTTACAGTGAATGACACGCAGAATGCAGAGTGATGCCATGATTGATGCCTATTTGAATTATTACTTGAACTTTGATTTCATGGGTTGTAATAAGTATAACATGTCATGTACCATTATCTTCTAAATCGTTTCCGCTATTTGAATATTTTCTTGAATTTAATTATTCCCGACTAGTATGTATGATAATTTTCCGCTGTTATCAACTGTTACATAAACTCTGAATTGAATTTATGAATTTTAAAATGATCTCTTGAAAACGCGAAAAATTTACTCAAAAAATTTTAATCCACGTTTCGGGGCGTTACAGATCTACCTCTTTGGCACTCCATAGATCTTAGCAAGCCTTCCAAGGAGAACTAGAAGCACACAGTTTTATATGGAGATGGAGGAAACTGAAATGAATTTTGGCTTAGAGGTGAAGGAATTATGGTGAAATAACCTAGATCTAGTTTAGGGTTTTAGTAGAAATGGAAAGAGATGGAGAAGAGAGTGTGAGATGTGAAACCGTTACTCTCTAGAGGTTAGAGAGATAAGGTGAGTGAAGTCACCACCTTTGAGAGAGAGTCCAAAGGATAAGACCTAAGAGAAAGGAGCTAATGCTTTTATTTTCTAGAGAGAAAGGAGAGTTTCTCACTCTAAAATTCAATGACATTCAAATTATGAGCTAATTACAAAGAGGAAAGGTATTTATACCTCCTAGGAACTACATTTTCAAAATTGGCTTGGATGGGCTTGAAAAAGCTTCACCCAAGGCCCAAAAACTTAAAATACCTGGCCCAAAAGGAGCCCAAAGCAACTTAACACCTATACAAGGCCCAAAATGGAAAATATGGCCATGCAAGGCCCAAAACTAAGTCTTAATTTCTAATCCTAAAATATTATCCTAATATACTCCTAAAAATATTAGAATGGAAGTACTATAACGGTCTTGGCCTATAAAGAGGCCCAAAGGAGGCCCAAACTATAAAAGCAAGCCCATTACCCTTCTATAGAGCAAGAGGAAAGGGTAAGGGCCTTCAAGTACTCCTCCTTGGGCTTGGGCCCAATCATGGTGTCCATAGAAGAAGCCAAATAGTTTTGGAGTGTCTCTCTAGCTTTCTTGGCTCTTGACCTATTCATAGGGCCCCTAAAACTATCCAAGGCAACCTCCAAAGTCTGTGAAGGGTCTGTGACTTCCTCCTGGGTGATGACCATGTCAATTTTAGTGTTAAACCAAATTCTTTTCTTGTAAATCTTGGACTAACGCACTGGTGACATTAAACTTTATCTTCAATGTTGAGAGTTGTTTGTAATACACAAGAAATGATGCTGAAACTTTAAAGTGTCTCGATCTTATATCTATTTATTTACTTTTCATTTTGGTGCTGAAGTGGTTAGATACCTCATTTATGATTTCAATACATTCAAATAAAATAGTCCTTAAACTAATTAAGTCCAATACAAAAGCTGCCTGTGGTCATGATTTAAAAGGCTGGGCCAGTCGATGTTGCTTTAAGATTTTGAAAGTGTTGCTTCCTGATACCTTTACTTGAATAAGTAGTTTATACTTTAGACTCTAGAGTACTATCTTTCTTCATTCTCAACATGTCATCATCAGTAATTTACAATATAATAATTTGTTGATACTTGATATGTATGTGGATCTATTTCCCATCATTCCTTTAAGATCCATTCCATTTGCACCAATGATGTGGAACTTATCAAATATTGTTTGATTTAACTGTTATGACAAGGATAAATATTAGCATCAGACATGGGTCTTAAACAAAAGCAACAACCGACTGAATTCTTTCCCTTAATGTTTTGATCAAACAAAACTAACTTTGTTACAAGTATACAATTTGTAAAAAATTACTATAATACAAAATTATTTTTTGTTAAAAATATTATTATTGTTAAAAAAACTCAACCATTGTCTCCTATTAAAATAATTAACTACAAGAACTACTTACATCATTGTCAGGGATTCATTCTGTAACCCGTAGAAATTGATTCACTATCATCTATGGTTCTTTTTGAAAAAACCGTTGACTTTGAAGATCTTGTATACCTATTTTCTACAATTCTGTGAATTAACAGTTGATAATACAGAACTAATGTCTGTGGTGACACGCACTGACAATGTTATTAAGGGCATTATCAACGCCTTTATTTTTTGTGCCTAGTACTACTGACTATAGTATGAACGGAACCATTGACAAATACCTTTTCTGTATTAATGCTTAGATCGACTGCTGGATCAATTCATTGTCAAAATGGTCGGTTCCATCTAAGTTTGATAATAATGCTTAAAAGTGTTTTTGGTCTTAAATTTTGAAAATTGTAAAATAAAGTTCCATTAATTTGAAAGCTCTTAATTTTAGCATTAGTTTAAAAACAACGTTATTAAAATTAGATAGATACTAGGTTAATAAGTAATTGATTGAACCACTAAATTATTAACTAAACTAGTTTAGACCAGTATTACGTAATAAATATAATAATGTGAATCAATAAGAGATGAATTTCGTTTGGTTTAGTGGTTCATTGGATTTAACATGCTACAAAGTTTTATTTTTACTTTTACCCTTAGAAAAAACATGAAGTCCCACATCGGAAAGTTAGTTCGAGGGAGTTGGAGAGCTGTATAAATAAGACTGTCACTCATAATTAGGGGAAGATTCACTTGAAGTCCTACCAAGCCTTGAACAAAGGATTGATGCAGTAAATTGATTGAGAAATATATAAATACCAAATAATTATTTTTTGAGGAAGTAACTTACATAGCTTGTTCACTACAGCCAAATGGTAACTTGAGGAATTAGTGGGGACGTCTCTGAATCCCACATCGAAAAGTGCATTCGAGGGACTTTGCATTCTTCTTTGTGATGGCTTAATAATGGAATTAAAAAGAAGTCTTTTGGACCTGAACAGTATTCTTGCTGCTGGTTGATTTAAGAGGCCGGAGTGGTGGTCACTGTGTTTACTGGTAGAAAAATTTATTGATTGCAAGTTTGAATTGATTGATAACTCGGTTCGAATAGATGTTCAGTTTTTGGTTCAACCAGTTGCTTTTAAACATTGTTTTGAAAGTATCTTTAAAACCTAAAAAAGATCCCATTAATCAATGTCAAAGTGTCAAATATATTAAGATTAGGGTTTGTTTCATTTCTATTTTTGTTTTTTATTTTTATTTTTAATTATAAAATTATCATCATATTTTTTATATATGTTTTTTTAAAAAGAAAACATGATTTCAATTTTATAAAACAAAATAAAAAATGGAAAGCTAAAAAACAAAAACAGAAATCCAACATGCCCTTAAATGCTACAACTACTTTTAAAATTTCTTATGTCATTTCAAGATACACTATTATAAAAATAAAGTAGATCTTTTCACAAAACAAACTCACTTGCACGTGGAACATTAATATACCACAAGTTTGGTAACAAATAATTTAGCAAAATAAACACTTTATTTCTTTTCTCAAAACCTCCCTTAGATAGCTTACAAACTTGTGGTGAAAACTTAAAATCTAACATTGTTTTTGAACAAACCAAAGTTGAATATAATTTGTTAGTTTTTTTTAAAGGAAGTTTATCCACAACACTTTCATTCATCATTTTTATGTTTTTTATCATTAGATCATCTTATCACCTATTTTATTTTCTAAAACATAGATCTCTGAAAACAGAATACTTCATCAATTGATTCAAATGCCTAATGACCAAGTGAAAATCTTAATTATATCTCCTATTAAGTAAAAAGGAAAAAATATTTCATTTTGAATATTTGTGTAAGTCCTATATTCTACAAAACAAAAATATTGAGAAATATATCACTATATTCATATCTTGTTATTTCAAACACTTATGAGTGATTTGGTTGACACATCAAAGCTCATCGTGATCATCATCACTTTCCTGGTGGCCATCTGCATGGACTGTGTTGTAGAAAGTAAATTCATGATTAAGCATCTCTTGTAGTGACAATTTTTTATCTCCATTGTCATCAGCCTACATCCACCAGAACCAATGTACATAAATATTCAAAGCTACCTTTCTCTTGATGCTAAAATTATTTTATATTTATGGACATGCAAAGGGATAAATGAAGTATAATTGGCTAGTATAAAATGGAAATATTTAAATGCTTTGCACTCTTATTCGTCCTTAATTTTATTGATTATCATTCCATATCTCCCTGTTATTTCCAAATCAAGAAATAAAAACACTCTTACAATTCATTAAAAAAAAAAACAACTAACCTCATTCATTAAATGACACGTGAAATAGTTAGCATAAGCTATCTCTCCAGGGTAAACGTAAGAAAGTATTGGTATCAATTCTTCCGGTGACAAAAATCTGCCATACGTAGTAATAGTAAATTTTGAGTAGAACAAGTGAGAAATCCAAAACACATAATCATTGATAGCTTATATAAAAAATGAATATTCAATATAGAACTACAAGTTCTTTAAAACAAAAAATACATTTAAGGGAAAAAGGAAAAAAACTTACTGGTCCTTATTTACATCAAGCTCAACAAATTTATCCTTTGCAGTAGGTACGACTCGTCCCTTTATTTCAAATTCCATATAACTTTCATATGTTCTATATATATGGTCTTCAAATTCATTGAAATTTAGTTTCCCATCTTTCTCATTGTTCATACGCCTATAGCATAAACAGAACATATATCGAGTGAATTTGCTCATGTATATATGATGTTTCTTTAAAAAATTAGAAATTTAATCTACTTTAGGGAAATTGTTTTCCCACTTTTCCCATTTTCTCATTGATCAATTCCTTCTACACGGACAATAAACACGAATTAAAACTAAAACCTAATAGTCAATTATATTACTAATTTTTACTAGATTTTACATCTGATTACATGGGTCGAGTAAACCTCATACTACATAGTTAACAGCTAAATGAGTCAGTCTTTCAAAACTCACAATCTAAACAAGTTGGTATATTTAGTTATTAGACCAACCCATAGTGTTATTGTTTGTTGAATTATTCAATATTGGTCTAAAAATAAGTAAAAAAGACTACAAAATTTATTAAGCTAAAAGAATTAGAAATAGTAATATTAACAATAATATATGTTACTTTCAAATTTTGTTATAAGTTAAATTCATAATTTATAATATATAATAAAATAACATGTTTTCATTTAAAACAATAAATTATTGAATTTGCCTGAACTCAAAGGGTAAACTATTAAATTTATAGTTTTTAAATAAGATACTTTTTTTCAAGCCAGGAATTGCATAAAAATGGGTTTAGCAGGGTTGACTCATGGCCTCGGTCGTATACCTAGACCTATTTTCACCCACATTCCATGGTAATTATAGAAAAATTGTAAGAAATAACGTGGCTTACTTTAGTTTATCTCTCAACATCCATTTTAACATTTCTTGATTTTTGCTGTCTTCTGGGTGTGAAAAACTACAAGAAATAAGCTTGTGTTGATCAATTTTAGTGTATAAAATGAAACAATTTCGACCATATGTATCTCATAAAAAAAATATTGAAAACATAAGAGAAAGTAGAAAAAGAAGCGATAAATTATTTATTACTCTCGTAGCTCTGTAAAGTTAAGAAGCCCATTATGATCTATATCTGCAGTATCAAATCTTTGCATCCACCATCCTGCTTCACCATGCCCCATTTCTTTCTTTTCTGTTTTTAGCATTACTAAATTGTCAAACCAATATCAGTCACTATATATTAACAATTCACTAAGAAATTTATTCATAATTTCGAATGGTAAGCTATCAACACATCCCAAAACATAAAAGATAAAAGCGTGAATGGTGAACTTGACCTGAAAATATCAAACTCCCATTCAACTAAAGGTTGAATTTACTAAATCGAAGTCTATGAATTAATTTAACTATCTAGTTCCCTTGTGTAAGAGTCAGCTAACCTAATTT
Organism: Clitoria ternatea; assembly: GCA_037962975.1. Classification (NCBI taxonomy): domain Eukaryota; kingdom Viridiplantae; phylum Streptophyta; class Magnoliopsida; order Fabales; family Fabaceae; genus Clitoria; species Clitoria ternatea. The sequence continues at coordinate 183,583,061 of CM075672.1, forward strand.
TTAACAATGGAACCATTAAAAACATAATCATATATAATTTCTTTCAACACATAATTAATACTAAAGTGAAAGGATTAATTTATTTCCTAAAAAGTTTCCACTCGTTAATTTAGTCCTTAATTATCTAGAATAAATCTAGTTAATGATTCTGTCAACTATTAGGATGAGTTATTCAGTCCATAGCTCTAGTAGATATCATGCATTCAATTTGATTTTGGTGTGCTGTAAGTTAATTTAGTGTTATGAATAAAAGGGACTAAATTATTTGAAGGTTGTTAAAGTTCATGACTAAATAAGCATTATTTATAATAAGAAGAATCAAATTGACAAGAATTAAACTTAGTAGATAAAATAACTTCACATTTTGTAAACCGATTGATAGATTTAAGTTGATTATCTTCCAATGAATTTTTTCATAGGAAAATATTGATAACAAAATGGTTCAAAATAAGATTAGAAACACATTGAGGGAAACATATTACCTATGACTTCTTCAGAAAATTGAGGTAAATACTCCCTGAAAGAGATAGCCAAATCTCCATTCTTGTCCTTGGAATCCAATTCATCTTGCGTGAGATAATTTAATCTCTCTTCAGCTTGTTGGGTAATCCAAGCTTCTAACTCCTTGAAATCAACCATCCCATCTTTTGGTTGTCTATCTATTAAAGGGAACAAAATGATCAACCTTAACGTTGTATTTAACTTACCCCCCGAGGTAAGATATTCGTATGTTTCTGCAACATCATTAATTGTTGTGGTACTATTCAAACTAAACATAATATTAGGAACATGCTCATCTTGTGTTTTGTTTTCAACCTCTCTCTCAATTTTTGTTAGAAAAGGGTCAAAGTTTGGGGCTCTTTCAACTAGTTTGTAACCAAACCTACGGTTAAGGTGACCCTTTTCTTCCTCAATGGTTAATGGGGATAGATATATAAAGAACAATGTGGCGGTGGCTATTAGGACATAAACCACCGCCTTGGACATCTTGTGATGCTTATTGAGTTTTTTTCACGCTTAGGGAAGAAAAAGATAAGGAATTAAGGATAAAGAGAGAAATATTGAGATAGAAGAAGAAGAAGGAATTATTGATGGTTGGAATTTGATTACGGAATTAAGGATAAAGAGAGAAATATTGGGATAGAGCATTGGCCAAATGAAACAAGGGGGTTGCCATTTTTGCAATGTTTATTTATATAACATACTAACAAAGTCTGCATGGATGGCTCTAAATCCTTTAGCTTGCAATAGTAACATGGAATCTTCCACTTTAATGTTTCAGACTATATCTTGTCCACATATTAATACAAGGTAAATTTTCCCCTAGATTTTCTATAGCCCTTCTGCAAATGTATCTTTATTAGTCTATGAGCTTGACAATAACATGTGTAATTTATTAGTAAAACGTGTACTATATTATATCTTACTTTTGTTATCTTTTGATTGCATATGATTGAATTGTTGTCAGAAGTCGCACTTATACATTCATACAGGGGTATCAATTTAATTACTTCATCGGTCAATCTTGATAAAATTAAGGGTTTTACTTGGGTACCCTCTCTAAATTGAGGGTTTCAATACCCCTAGCCACATGTCATGTTATGTGTGAAAATTGTGTGTAATTTAAGTAACTAGAATTGATGCCCTTAGGCACGTGTCATGCCACATGTCGAAATAAATGGTACGCATTAAAATATTTAAAATGCCAAAGTTTGATAGTGCTAAGACTTGATCCCATAACACATGAGAAAAAAACAAGTAGTCTTACTACTAAGCTACTTAACACATTTAAAAATTATAACGCAACTATATAGTTATATTATATTTGTAGAATGTATATCTGTTAATAAAATTTATTAACAAAATAAACATTTTTGTCTTTTTCATTTAGTATAACAATTAAAATTAAAATTAATGAATGAAAAAATATAGGAATATTTATTTTGTAAATAAATTTTATTAACAGATATATATTTTACGAATATAATATAACAATATATGGTTATATTATATATCTTAAATGTAACCTAGTGGCGAGCCTACTCTTCCATCTCCTGCTCAAATCGAACGCTACAAATACTATTTTGGAATCCAAACAAAAATGATGACTTGGAAAAATATATGACATAGATTGAGTTGACACATGGCTAGAGACTAATACATGTGGCATAAATTCAATTGACACATGATAGGGGCTAGGAGCATTAGAGCCCTCAATTAATGCGTTTAGCAACCGGTCAAACTAGTCAGTCGTAAATAGTCAACATTTTAAAATATTTATATTTCAAAATTTAAGTGTAACAAGGTTTGATCCCCTAACGTATATATAAGAGATGGAAGATGAGTCTTAGCACATTAAAGGCATATATCATTAGTTTTTTTAGGAATAGATGCCTATAGTCATGTGTGTGAAGCAACTAGAATGGATGTCTCTAGCCACGTGTCAACTAAATTTATACCACATGTATTATTCTCTGTTTGTGCCATATATTTTTTAAAATAATCATTTTTATTTAGATTCTAAGATAACATTTGAAGTGTTTGATTTGAGTAGGAGATGGAAGAAAAGTCTCACCACTAGGTTACATTTAAGAGATGTAATATAACCATATATTGTTATATTATATTTGTAGAATGTATATATATTAATAATATTTATTTGCAAAATAAATATTCCCGCCCTTTTTTGTTCATTAATTTTACTTTTTATACAAAATGAAAAAAGACAAAAATGTTTATTTCATAGATAGATTTTATTAACGGATATATATTCTACATATATAATATAACTATATATAGTTGCATCATATTTTTCAAATGTGTCAGATAGTTTAGTGGTAAGGTTCTTATTTTCTCTCCAATGTGTTGCAAGATCAAGCCTTGTTATATTCAAATTTTAGCATATAAAATGCTTTAATGCATTGACTATTTATGAGTGATCGATTACTAGACACAATCATGTTCATCCATGCTAGTTGCTTAAATCACATGATTTCGACATGTGGCATGACACGTGGATAAGAGCATTAATTCTAATTGTTTAAATCACACATAATTTTCACATGTGGCATGACACATGGCTAAGGGTATTGAAACCCTCAATTTAGAGAGGGTATCCAAGAATTTCTCTAAAATTAATTACTTCCCTCAATAACTTATTATAAACATTAAATTCCATGGATCCAACCACAAGAATTGAAGTTCTTTTGGTGTAAATGGAGTCTACAAAGTTTTATAAAATATAAGTAATATGATGATTTATCATATAACAACCATTTATCATATAAAATAATTTGGTTAAATTAATCATTTGATCTTATACTTGACCATCATTTACAAACTAGTCTCCACACTCATACACTGGTGCTTATATGCTTGACACTCATTTATGAATTATTAAGCTTACGAATTTGTCCTTGTTATTTATTTTATATTTTACAACATTATGTTTTTCAAGTGGTTTTAAATATATATTGACGGTTTTAAACTGTCACAATTTTAACAATGTTAAAGATAACAAACGACAATATTAATTCATCAATTTGGTTATATATATATATATATATATATATATATATTCACACACATGAACCAAAATGTAAGGTTTTACGCATATAAACTAATTCATAAATGGGAGTTAAGTACAAAGACCAAATGATTAATTTAATTAAATATTTTTTAAAAACATGTAAATTTTGACTATAAGCTAACATACCCTGGAATATCTATTTTAAAACTTCCACATACATGAAGATTGTATTAATATTATATTATTTAATGGATAGATTTGTCACATTAGCATTTTATATGAAGTTATTGACTAGGGGTTGAAGAAAACACTACTAAAAAAGCTACTGACATCTACAAAAACTTAATAACCAAAAATGGTCATCGCTAATTGTAACATCCTAAATTTTATATAAATACTAAATTGAGAGGAATAAATATAAATTAATTACATATGAATTGATGTCCCAAAAATTTAGAAATGATTAAATTGAGATTTATTATGATTATTCATAATTATCAAAGCTTAATGTGCTGAAATTAATACCCGATTAAAATATGAGTGTCGGACCAAATATCTCCGATTGAGGTATTGTTCGTCAGGGCTATTAAGAATATTATTGTGAATCCGAATATGTCTTCGAAATAATTTTTGAATAAAGTATTGAGCCCGAACGAAGATATTGTTTGTTATAAAATGGAGAATGAATGGTTTAATTTAAAACAAAAACTCCTTTTTTTTCTCTCAATTCATGAAACCTTCTTCCTTCCAAAGGAAAAATCTATTTGCTCTCATTTGTTTATTTTCTCTTCATCTTCTTCTATTCTCAAAACCTAATGAAGGTGGTGAGCCTCATTCCTTCCTTCATTTTCGTTTGCTTCTACAAGCTTGAAAGAGGTGGTATGATTGGAAACTCTCTCTTTATCCTCCCTTATTTTTGTGCTCTCTCTCCCTCTCTTGGTGTCCACTCTCTTTTCTTGACTTGAGGTAAGTTTCTCGCCATTTTTAATGAGTTAAAGCCCTAAGTTATGGGTTGTGGTGGTTGGGAGAGTGTTTGAATGCATGTGGGTATTGAATGAGAGCATTAAATATGGAAACCCTAAGGTAAGGTATCTTGAATACTATATTTTTGAGAGTTGGTGATGGTATATGAGATTGTAATTAATGTGATGGAGATTATTATGCATTTATGATGACTGATAGGTTTTTTTGGGGAAAACATTTAATGTTGATTGAAGAATTGATATTAAAAGAAAATATGTGATATTTAGAGTATGGGTATCATTAAATATGTTGAGAGAATATTTATTGATGATAGTAGATGTCATTAATGATAGTGAATGGTCATTAATAGTGGTTGATGACCATTGGTGCAAGAACCCATTAATGGGTGTTGCTTTAAATGCTTGTTAATGAACTTGAACACCAAACCCATGGTGGTTGTGGTGAAATTAATGAAATGAAAAGTAGTTGATGGTTAATATGTTTTATGCACTAAGTGTTAAATTTGGAATATGTAAATCTTAGTGGTTTAGTATAGAAAATAATGGTGTACTATACCATATGGTGTAGGATCTATTTTGAACGACAAGGCGGGATCGTTGAATCGCTTGGATTACTTCTCTTGAGGTAGGAAAGGAGTTTTATATTTTAAATGCATGAATTGAGTATTGATTGATTGTTGTATGTGACAATACTCATGTTTTCCTTAACTATATTTTGTTGATAAATTGAGATGTTGAACATGGTGATGTTATTTGTGCTTGGCAATACGTGGTATGTATTTGAAATAGTGATGGTAGGCTTTATAGTGATGTTGTTTGGAAAATATTATGCCTTGAAATATTGAGAATGTATTTATGCTCACCACAAATATTGAATGATGATTATTGATGATGAATGAGTATAAATATGGGTGTTAAGCATACCTAGAATATTGATGAAAGATTGAAGAATGTCATTGATGATTGTGATGCCATTGTGGTTGATGCAAATATAGACTTGTATGTATGAGATGAAATTGTATTGATGGAAATGTTGTGGATGCCACATTAAAAACTTGAAATAATGGCAATAGCTAATGATAATAAAATCCACTAAGAAATATGTGGTGAAATTAGTGATGGTGATGATTGATCAGTGGCATGATAGGATGCATAGTATGAGATTGCATGTGATTTGTATTTGTATTGCATCATGACATATTTCATAACTGTCGGTATGGAATGTTAGGGGTTCCCCCGGTTGGCCTAATGGGAGGGTGTAACATCCCAATTTTTATGTAAATATCCAATTAAGGGAAATAAATGACAATTATTTATATATAGAAAGATTAATTCCCCAAAAATATAGAAATAAATTAATTTGAGTTTAACATGATTTTCCATAAAATACTAAGCTCCATGAGCTAAAATTTATACCCGGTTAAAATATGGGTGTCGGACCAAGTATCTTTGATTGAGATGTCGTTGGTCAGAGCTGTAGAGAATATTACTGGGAATCCGAATATGTATTCAGAATAATTTTTAGATAATGTATTAAGCCCAAACAGAGATCCTGTTTATCTTAAAATGAAGAAACTTTAAGTGAAGGGGGAAAATGTTAAAACTAAAATCCTACTCTCCTTTCTCTTTCACGTTGGAATTTCCCTTTGGCAAAACATACTTCACTTTTCTTTCTCTTCTAAATTCCCTCATTCAACTTCTTTATCTTCTTCTTCTCTAAAAAGCTTGACCAAGTTGGTGCATCTTCCTTTCTCAAATTTCGTTTTCTTTATTGGACAAGGAGGAGACTATAGAAGCTTGAAGTTCCTCCCTCTCTTCTTCCATTTTCATCATCTCCTTTCTCTCCCTTGACTCTCACTTTCGTTTCTTGGCTAAGGTAAGCTTTCCATCATTTTAATGGTGTTTGAACCCTAGGTTATGGGTTATTAAGACTTGGGAGAGTATTAATTGTATGTGGGTTGTTAGGAGAAGCTTGAGGTATAAAAACCCTAAGGTGAGGTGATGTGAATATGAGTTTTTATAAGCCTTGAAGGGGGTACACGAAAATGTAGGATGGAAGATGATGAACCATATGCATTTATGATGTTTGTTGGGTTTTAATAAAACCCTAACCTATGATTTTGTGAGAAATATGTAATGTAAATAGGATAGATATTTAGTGATGATGAGAATGTCATTAATGATGAAAGATTGCCATAGATGGTGATTTATGATGGTGGTTAAGAAACATTAATAAGAAAAACCCACCTGAGGAGTTGGGTGTAGAAGTGATATGTATGGGTAACTTATGTTGTGACCCTTTTTAATCATAATAAGTCTTGATTTAAGGGAAAGAATTCATGAAACCTAATGAGATAAAAGAATGAAGTCTAGAAACAATTACTACATGATGAGACTCATATGTGTATATACATGTATTTGTATTATAAGAATTGAGAATAATGCTTGAGTGGATGCTTGATGTGGTCCTACAATTGATTGATGTAGGATTTGATAACACTTGTGAAGCGGGATCATCAAACCCAGAAGAATACTTCTCTTAAGGTAGGAGAAGAATGTATTTTCTAAGTGTATGATGCCTTGTATGATGATAATGTATGCATTGATGCATATTTGCATGTTCTTTCTTGAATGATGTAGTATCATATGTGTGTAATATAAAATTGAGCATGGCTCTAGTAATGATTGATTATAGAATGATACCTTGATGAGGTTACAAATTGTAGAATGTGTGATGACATGATATTGCTTCCATGTATGGATGAACAATTATATGAGATCCTTGGCTATAGAAGTTCATGAGTTTTGTAAATGATATGCCTTGGAGGATAATATATATGTGTGTGATTGTGTGTCACTAACTATGATCTAGAGTATGAATTATACCCCTAATCGAGAGGGTAAGATATTCCTTGCGAGGTTAAAGCTTGCATGAGCATTATTGCATATATAGCATGCATAGCATATCATTTGAATATGGTTGCGACCACAAAGAGAAGTGTTACGGGACTAGTATGATGATATTGAAAAGTGGTTACGATCACTTGGTACTTGGAAATAAAAAGAACCTGCGGGTTTATATAAAATTGAGCTGGTGGTTGTGATCACCTGGCAGATGAAATAGTAGGCCCTGCGGGACTATTGAAAATGAATATGTATGGTTGCGATCATCAAGAGAAAATCCTACGGGAATCCATGAGAAGGGAGTACGCCATGCATGGCGGGAAACTGATATGAATTAAAATGAAACGTGGTTGCGATCATGATTAAGCCTTGCGGGGTTATGAAAAGGGAGTACCCCATGCGTGGTGGGAAACCAATATGATTTGAATGATTATAGTGGTTGCGATCACTTTATGAAATGAAAATTGGATCCGTTGCATATGCATTTTAAACACGACATGTGCATTAGCCATAGGAACATGGCATTTGAGTGAAGTGAATCGAGAAAGAGATACCCTATTAGGATTATTATGAGATAAATTTGAAATCGACTTTGGTCACTAACTATGCTTATGTTGTTGATAGGTATGACCCCTATGAAATCATAAATTGATGTTATGGTCTTATATAATATGTCCTTAATGATGGACTTACCATATATTTGTATGTGAACATGTGTGTTCAATGGATTCTATGGATTGGTTGGTTTTATTGTAAATTAAACTCCTTGATAGGAGAAGATGTTGATTTGTATTCATATCTATATTATCATAATTATTGGATTTTCATCATTGAGAAGTATACTCACTCTCCATATGGTCTATCTTTTTAGCTTTTATGTTGTAGGGTATGACTATGGAGTGAGGCACTTCATGTGAGGAGAAGTTGTGTGAAGAAGGTTCTTTTTGGTAAAGATGCCTTGGCCGGCATAGCTTTGTGTTTATGGCTTTGTATATTCTTTTGAGATGTATATATGTTATTACCTTATTGGCCATAATACAATTTGAGTAACTTATGTGAATGAGGACTAATGAATATTGATGATGGCTTGTTGATATTTGAGATCCTAGAACGGAAATGAATGCTATAGACACTTTTGGATTTAGTAGACAACCATTTTGTAACCCATGGTATTGATTTGATGTCTAAATTGAAAGACGATGCATGGTTAATGAATTACAACCTTTGTTGAGTTTCCATTTGATGATTAATGCATGATGATTGAGTCAAATTATGTGTTAGAAGGATTAGTTAGATAATGGAATCAAATAGTTTGAAATTTATGTGATTTTCATGCATGAATGAGGAATTGATAGGGTCAAGTAGAGATTTATGAGGGTTGGATTGCATGAGATAATTTGAATGGCACCAATGCATGACTTGTGACTTGTAGAAACTGGAATGGGTAAATTCCATAAAGAATTGACCCTTGAATTGCACAAAAATGCCTCAAAATGGGCTAGTGGCATTTAAGCGCATAAATTTTAAGGAATTTTTGAATGCGGCCAGTTATTGTGCATCATAAACACTGTATTTTAGTTGGTATTAAAATTTGGTAGCAATTGGAATTCATACGAAAAAGTTAGGAGGTTTGGAAGTTGAAAAATTGGATTTTTCTGCATAATTACTGATGTGAATCGATTCAGAATAGTGCATGAATCGATTCAATCATCGCTGTTTTTACTGTTCCTAATTCCAAAACACTTTGAATCGATTCAAAGCTCTCTGTTTTTACTGTTCATGATGTCTAGGATCGTTTGAATCGATTCATGCGATCTTAAATCGATTCACCCTATTTTCACTATTTGAGTTCCAAAAGTGTTTAAATCGATTCATAGGTGACAGGGCCCGCAAGCGCACGGGTTATGTCGCGTAATATAAAAGATTATCGTTCTCCACAGGGACTGTGTTCAAAGTACCAGCATATTGAAATTTAATTATCCACACAATTGATTTTTAAGGCTTTTGTAAAATAAAACACAATTAAGTTGCACAGAATACTAATAAATATAAAAATAAAATTTACTTGACACTTTAAAAATCAGAGTTGAGAATATCTTGGGATTTCGGGGGATTAAGACTCTATTTTATGTTAATGAATTTTAACTTTTCATAAATAAGAATCGAATTAAGTTTTCCAAGGCGAATTTTCCAAAAGCTAATTAATATGTTCCTCTCGGAATCCTATTAATGTACCTAACCTATGGAAAGCGCTGCTTAATCCTCAGAAAGGCCCATTATCGTTTTATGAAAATCCCTTTTATTTCCTCAAAAGAATTTTTGATTACTTTCACGGTTTTACCGAGGTCACAAAAAGCATCTCAAAAATCTTAGGTTTAGTTCAAAGCTTTCCGGTAAAAATAAATCTCTTGATTCTATTTATTACCTAAACTTACTAATATACCCGTAAGTATACAGTTTTATCATTTAGGTTCTTATTAGAAATTACTAAAAGCATTGAGCATAATTGAACTAAATGGAAAACAGAAATTTATTTAATTCCAAATCAAAATAACATTAAAATAAAATATTATCATACCCCCTTTATCCCAAGATAATTAATTTAGCTACTCATGAAATAATTTAAATTCATATAAATAATGGAAAAATAAAACATACAAGACATGGTAAAAATAAAGACTTACGGGTTTCTCCAAAAGCTCAGAATAATTTACCACTGTAATTCCTTGTTGCAATAATTTCTCCACCAATTACAAATTTAAATTCTCACTTTTACAGCCCTCACACTCTTACAGAATAAAAGAAAGAATAGAAAATAAAAAGAAAGAGAAGAAAAACGAACAGAGAAAGAAAATAAGAGAAATAAAAAAAAGAAAAGAAAGAAAAGAGAAACGAAAAACAAAGAGAAAGGAAGGAGGAATTGGAACGAAGCTGATGGAATTGATGCAAGTGATGATTGATGCTGGATGCTTGCAACTTCTTCTCCTTTTATAGGCGATGGAAAGGGGGGATCCAGCTAAGAAACGCGTTGTAATTGCAAGTGGGAGGAAACTTTCGGTGCATGTGAGTTCCAGCTGTGCCAATTTGCATTATTTTAATATTTCCAATAATTCGGTGCTTGGATTTATTCAGCTGGGCAAATTCCGAGTGGAAAAGTGGGTCGGTTTTCATCTTTTCTGTAAAATCCGAGTGAAAGGGTGCCTTCTGTGCTCAAAACCGAGTAAAAAATGGTACTGTTCGCACATAAAACCGAGTGAAATCTTCACTCGGTGTTGAGTTGAGGGGTCGGTATTTAAGAAAACCGATCGGTTTCGCTTGAGCGAGAGTTTCTCGCTTAAGCGTTTGTTGAAGGAAACCGTCTCGCTCAAGCGGATAAAGGTTCGCTCAAGCGAGAGGTTCTCTTTTTCACTGTTTCACTCGGAGAATCCTTGCTCGGATTTGCTTGTGTTGCTCGGAATTGACTGAAGAGGGACTCGAATCTGACTGAAACCATTCACTCGGCTCAGGTTCATGGAGTTCATTCGGAACTGATTGAAGACTCACTTGGTTCGGATTCAATCGGTTCCCAATCATTTTCACTCGGCTGTCTCTGAATTTGGACCACTCGGTTAAAGCTTTGCTTTGGAATTCACTCGGATTTGCTTTGAAATATTTCAGTCGGCCTTCATGCTTTTTACTCGGAATTGCCTTCAGTCGTCAATCAACTCACTCAGAATGGCCTTTCCTTGGAGACTTCTCACTCGGACTCAGTGTGAAACTTGAGAGTCTGTCTGAGTGTGATTCATTTCTGATCGGATTTTTCCTTGTCCGATTAAGACACCACTCGGAAATGCCTTGTTCTCCGAAGGAAACTACTCGGATTCTCCTTAGTCAGCATTTATTCATTCAATGGCATTCCTTCTGCTCGGAATCAATTCACTCGGAATCAGCTTTTTGCCCAGAAAAGCACTTGTTCTTTGGTCAGACCTGCTTCAGTCAGCATTCTTCACTCGGATTTACTTCAATCAATAAATTCCCACTCGGATTCACTTCAATCAGCAATCCTTTCACTCGGAAAATACCTTTGGGTAGCATTTATTAAAGCTCAGTTCCTTTTTTCACTCGGAATTGTTGCATTCGGACAGCTTCCAATCGGATTTTCCTAAAACCGAGACTTATTCCTTTTTAACATTGATCCTTCACTCGAGTCAGCCATTTTATCACTCGGAATGGCTTTGACAGGGAACTTTCCACTCGGATTTGGCTCCAACAGTGAAGTATTCCACTCGGCAATGCTCCATTCTGAATCGTTCCACTCGGAAAGGCTCCATTCTGAGCCATTCCAATCGGATTTACCTTCAACAGTGTAGTATTCCACTCGGAATTGCTCCATTCTGAGTAATTCTACTCGGATTTGGTCCTTTCTCAGTCATCCCACTCAGATTTGGTCATTTTGAGTCAGAATTCAGCATTTCTAAGTCGAATTTTAACATTTTGAGTGGGATTTCAGCATTCTGAGTCGGATTTCAACATAAAAAGAGAGTTCTTTCTACTTTGGGCTTGTTCTTCTTGTTTCTTTATCATTTTATGGTCGTTTTTCTTTTGTTTTTGACCCTTTATTACCTTAATTCCTGCAAAATAACATACCCAAGTAGACTAGAGTGGAAAGAAAGCAAAAATCGCAATAAATAAAGGAAATACAGTGGATAATGACTAAAATCCTAAGCAATTTAGACCTAATTTATTGTATTATAAAGCACTTATCAATAGGGCACTTGAATCGATTCATACCTCTGTTTCCATGAAAAATCTATATTTTTGGATGTTGTTAGACATTAATGTGACGTGGTACCTTTATGCAATTAATTTAAACATTCTTCTAACATAACTTAGCAATCTTTTATGCATCTTTGACATTTTCCTTTAATCAATTCATATCCTTGAATTAAAATATGCACTCCGTGATGTACACTATCATGGTCGGTCAAATTGATACATTAAAAATAATGTAGTACTAGGTTGTGAACCTAGGTCGTTCTCTCGAAGATCAACACAAAAATTTAGAAAAATCAAGTTTTAAAATAATTTTAACAAACATACAAAGGTATTTTTTGGGGGGGGGGGGTTAGAGTTTGATTGTCACAATACAAAATACAAAATACAAAATAAATATGAAACAAATAATTAACAAGCGATTGATTTTCTTGGAGTAATTGTAATTTATTTTATCCTTGGATTTCAAAAGATTTCTATACACTTTCCTTATTATCAATTTCTTAGTTCAAATTGAATTAATCAACTAAGCGTCTTTTAACTCATAATTCCTTTACTTACATTCAAATTGAATGAACATATTAATCAAGCATCCTAATTAAGCAAAAGAAGTCAAGATTGTAAATTCTAGGAATTATTGAACATACATAGAAACATTACCTACATACATAATCTAACTTCAACGTTATGGAATTAAGCAAACCACAACTATTAAGATTGATTTTTGAAACATTCATTAAGCATGTATATTTCTTAATCTATCTTAATTTAAATCTTATTCATTTCTAATTGTGTAATTAAATTGATTAAGCATACAACTTAATTAAACAAAATAGAAATCAAATAATCAAGCTAAAATTATGAAGAGATTAATAACAAGGAAAGGTATTAAAAATCAAAACCTCAAAAATAACATTACAACATTCTCCAAGAAAATAAATCTAAAAGGCTTAGCCTTCCAATAACATAATTATAACAATAATTAAGGGAAGAGACATTCTAACCAAATTGGATAAATGGAAGAGGGAGAGCTTGTTGTGCCTTCTCCTTTGCTAAAATGCAACAAAATATAACAAAATTACTAACACTAATTCTAAGCTATGAGAAGTGTTTTTTTCCTCCTTGCTTCTTGATCATTTTCCTTCAGCTCTTGGCTCCAATTTATAGCATTTCATGGCTAAATTTTTGCATTAAAAATCAGCCAATTACCATGTCCACTAAGCCTTTCACATTGGATTTTTAGCACTAAGGGGACATGTCATTTTGCCTTCCATTTCCGTGAGCTTGCATTGCACCTTAGTGTGTTTCTCTTTTTAATTTTTTAATGCCATGGAGAGTTAATAATTTTCACAAACATTCTGCACTTTTGAGAGCAAATTCATGTTGGAAGCATGGCCATTGTTAATTGTTAGCATTTGAAATATTGCACATGGGACCCTTGTGTGGACTTTTGTTGTTTTCCTTTTGTTTGCACATGAAAACTTGTCACATGGTACTTATAATGTTGCAGCCGTGAAAGGCTTTTGATTACCATTTCATTTGCATAAAATATTGGTCCTTTAGAGCTTTGTCTAGTGCTGTCGAAAATGGACTTGTAGGTTACCATTTAATTGTATAAATTAATGGTACATTAATGGTATATGGAGCCTTGGTGGAAGTTAGAATGAATGGAAAATGTAGTGATAAATTTGTCTTTAAAAAAATCTGCACATGATACCAAGTGTGGGCTATGGAAACATAATAATTTAAGTGCAATTTGCTTTGACTAACCACTGGGCATTGAGATGGCTTTTGACCGTGTGGAATCTAGGCTTCTTGGAGCAAATTTGTACATTAAAATATTAGGCAAAAACCTTGCAATTTGGACTGTATTAACGTGAACTTGGTTTCTATGGGCTTAGTGCATTTCACGTTAAAACACTTGTACAAGTAGGAAGTTTATTTTGTTATTCTTGAAGCATGGATAAGGTTTTAACAATTTCACATTAATAAACTTGTCAAGAAAAAGTAATTAATGTGAATTTATAATTGGAGGAGAGTAATTTATTTGCAAAATAATCATGAAGCTTCCAATATTTGATATCCTGTAAAATAAATAAAATCAAATTAAACTTTGTTAATTCAATTAATTTATTTTAGGATTAAACACTCATAAAAGGTTAAATTATTTTAAACATACTAATTAATGCAGAATAAACAGTAACAGTAGAAATTAAAAGCAAAGATCACTTATTGACAAATTATGCTAAAACAAATTTATTAGGATTTAACACTAAATAAAATTGACAAATAGAGTAAGTAATTAAAGGTAAAAAGATAAGTTATCACTCCGCTATTCATTAAACCATATACCTTCTCATATCTTCATATATGAGTTAAGGTTTCGTATAGGTCCAGGGTTAGTCATTTAAAAATATAATTATGGTGTTCTTCATCCCTGTGCATGTTTTAAAAACGTGAAAAAGTTACCCTCACTTTTATTATCCTAACTGTTAATATTTATAACTTATTTACCGGATTAAGGGTGCCACAGAGGGCGGCTCTGTACACGAGCAATATTGTTGTTACCCTAGTGACTCAATGTCTAAGTCACGAAGTTGCCCATGCTTAGCTACAAGGAGCTGCATGTGGTTGAACCTGTGGGGGTGCCTCTTTGAGGAGCAAGTATCCCCGGTGGTCCTTTGGATTATAGCTGCCATGGTATGATTCATAGTTGGCCTGCAACACCATATGTTGTTTATGTTATTTACTATGGTCATGGTGAAAATGACCGGTGTTGCAAGAAGGGCGATACAGTTTGGTACCAGTAAAAGGATATTGATATACATGTAAATAATGAGATAAATGCATACATTTTACTACTGCGGTAAGGGCGTGATTGTATATATATACGTGAACCCATAAATTGGTGTTTTATATTCCCACAGTCGGATCCGTGATTGATACTAATTTCGTTATGTATATGTATTAGCCTAAGAGCATTTGTGTATAGCATGAAGATATGCCAAAAGAGGATTACTTGAGATGATGGTTGAAATGAGTGAAAAAATACCTAAAGACAACAAATAAAATATGAATACAAAGAAAAGACTTTGTGTATGGTGGTGATAATTGTGTTTAGCCAAATGATGTAGGGCAATGATGTGTATATGTATATACTTTGCTATGGATTATAGTTGGTGAATATGATATATATATATATATGTCGTTGAAATGATGTAATCATGATGAGAATTGATGTTGTTGATGCAAAGTATACATGTTGTTGTATGCATATACACAGAATCACAAATGTATTCACATTCATCACTTAGAATGTATAACTCACTCTCCCATGTTGTCTCTTTTTAGTATTGTGATGCAGGATATGCATGAAGTGAGATGCATCTATTTTAAAAGTGTATATTATGGTGATGAAGGTAAATGAGTTGTATAGGAATGCCTTGGCTGGCAAACATTTTGTATTACAAATGATGGATATATGCATAATATGTATTTGGATATTGGTTGATTATAGATGTATATTTTTGTAGGTCATGTGTGAAAATTAGGCCTTGATGTGGAAAGGCTAATTTTTAGTTGTAACCTTGACATTGATGGATGACCATTATAGTACCTTGGCTTTATGCCACATTGATGAATGAATGATGTTATTTATGGATTATGATCCTTGGTCATGCATATTGCGTATTCATATGTAATTGGAATGTTGAAATGTATGAGTATTGAGAAGTGGATGGGCCATATTCCCATTTGATTGCTAAGACCCTATGTAAAGGTTACTCATAGTTCATAATGCATGTATGTGACTTGTATGTGTGAGTAGGTATGGCCAAATAGGCCTACATTGTAAATTGGCATGCTTGGTTAGGCTAAAACCTGCTTGAAATGCCATTTATGAATTGGATTATTTAGAGTCTAAATTGTTGTGTGTAATTTATTGGAACAAGTCTTAAATAGCTATATGATTGTATGTCAAATAATGGTTTAGACCAATTTTGCATATGGTGAATGTTGGCATGTCATGTTGTATGAATTGCATAAGTTAGTATGCATTTTTTGATAAACTCACTCAAGCGAGTAGAATCTCGCTCAAGTGAGTTTGGCCTCGCATCAGCGTTATGGTCTTTGGACTAATCTCGCTCAAGAGAATGGGTCGCTTAAGCGAATTATGGCTATTTTGTTCAAGCGGGTGAGTTTTCGGTTAAGCAAATTAATTGGAAATTGGTTCTGTATGTTTTTCGCTTAATTGGAGATGCTCGCTCGATCTATTTCTTTTGAAATTGATTTTGCCTTTCTTTCGCTCAAGCAGACTAGGTCTCGCTGATGCGAATTCTCAAGGAAATGGTTCTGTGATGTTTTCGCTCAAGCGAGGGGTGTCTCGCTCGAGCGAATTAATTGTGAAAATGCTACTGGACTATTTTTGCTCGGGTGGATGTGGCTCGCCCAAGCAAAATTGTTGGGTCTGATTGTATATTGTCTCTCGCTCAGGCGAATCCGAGCTCGCTCAAGCGAATGCTCATGATCTCACTTAGGGGAATGGTGCTTTATTTAAGCGAATTGATCAGGATTCTATTTTCTTGTTCGTTTCCTCATTTTGGGCCTCTTCTCATATCTTCATATATGGGACTAGGCGTGTGCCTTGTATACACACTTTTCTTCCGCTATAAACTCGATTATTTTGTATACACATTAGGGCGATTTGTTTATCGATCCATTTATTCAAATTATTTAATCTTCGTCTTCGGTTTTCCATGTTTCGGATTTCGATGTAATGTTGGGTGTTCGAACATTTTACAACGCAAAAAAAAATTACTCACATTTTTATTGAATTAATTATATTATTATATCAGGATTCAGGTCCAGGAAATCAGGACGCGACAAGCTGGTATTAGAGCATTGGTTACTCTTTGATAAAAGTTTGATGGATTATATGAGCAATTAACTGCTCAATTTTTTGATCGTTGTAAATTATATACTATATGAACTTCTCTTATTGAATTGAGGTTGTTTGACTTGAAATGTGATTGGTATGTTTGTTTGTGTGAGTCCGGCTAAGTTCCTTACACTATTTACCTTCGGTGACGAATAATTTATGATTATGCATTAAGATTGATATATTGATTATGAAATGATATGTTGTAGACCATTGGATGTTGAAAACCATAGATATGAGTTGAATTGATTGTATGTTCTAATTTACTTATGTGTGAGCCATGTCTTAACTTATAGGCATGAAACGTGGCTGATAGACAAAATTGTGAAGCTGCTGCTATGGCAACTGCTTTAAATTGCTTTGCGGATCTCTTGGAAAGACAAGGCAAACAAAATATGGGATAAGGTGCCCAAGGCCTTGATCGATTTCTCAAGAGGAAACCTTCTGAGTTCCATGGGGGTATAAGCCTGAGGATGCTTATGTATGGATAAATGACTTGGAAAGGATCTATGCAAGCTTCGAATGTTTTGAAGCTCAAAAGGTTGAGTATGCGGTCTTTATGACCCGTGATGAAGTTGAATCATAGTGGCATCTTACTAGAGGACGTATTGATTTAGGAGTACCTTGATGGAGATCTTCCTTGGGATGGACCTAGGATCTTCTCCCCTCTTCCTTAGCCTTCAAAGATGAAAACTTATGGATTCCTTAATGCTTGGCCAAAACTCAATTGAAAAGAAAGACTCAAAACCGAAAAAGATTTAAAAAGAAAAGGATAGTTGAAAGAGAAAGGAAAAGGGTGGAAGTTGAATGAAGATGGAAGATGGAAAGGGAAGAAGGATTTTAGAGGCCACTCCCTAGGAGGGAGATAACTCCAACTCGCCATAAAGGAGGGAGAATACCCCCTGGATAAGAGATTGCTAAAGTCTCTTTAGCCTAGAAAGAAGGAGGAGAATCTCTCACTAAAAGTTTACACAAGGTGTATGTATTTCTCAAAATACAAGTTATGGTATTTTACAAATGGAAGCACCTTTATATAGACACTTGAGGAAATTCAGTGAAGCTACTCCTAATGGGCCTCTATGGTGGATCCTAGGCCCATTCAAGGGAAAAGAGAGAAAGAGATGGCCTATTCATGGCCCAAATAAGAGTACATGGACCAATAGTGACCAAATTGACCAAGTAAGGTCCAAATAAAGCCTAAATCACTAGAAAATCTATTTATGATATATATTACATGATGAGTACAAATAGATCCTCAAAGTGTCTTCATTGGGCTTAGGCCCACCAAGCAAACTAAGAAAGGAAGATAGGGCTTTGTGGATGGTCTCTTTGCCCTTCTTGGATTTGGCCCTTGTTAAGGGACCCTTGTAAGCCTCTAACCCTTTGTCCAATGTAGTGTGAGGATCCTACCATGTTGTGTTATAACTTCCTTTCTTTTTTTATTGGCACAATGAGCATAGTGTTTATTCTTAGCTTAAATTTGGTTTTTAATCTTCTCATAAAAATCATTTACAAATTTGGACTTTGTCTCTCCATCCAAGTGAAGGACATAATCAGAAACATCAATGGGTAGAAGGTCCAAAGGAGTAAGAGGGTTAAAACCATAAACAATTTCAAAAGGACTATGCTTAGTTGGGGACTGTTGCACCTATTATAAGCAAACACTCATCCCATGATTTAACATTTTTATTAACTAAGACCCTAAGCAATTGAGAAAGGGTCATGTTCACTACCTCAGTTTGACCATCCGTTTATGGATGACGGGTGATAGAAAATAGAAGCTTTGTTCCTAGCCTTGACCAAAGTGTTTTCCAAAAATGGCTTAGGAATTTAATGTCTCTATTAGAAATGATAGTTTTAGGAACACCATGAAGTCTTACAATTTCTTT
Organism: Clitoria ternatea; assembly: GCA_037962975.1. Taxonomy (NCBI): domain Eukaryota; kingdom Viridiplantae; phylum Streptophyta; class Magnoliopsida; order Fabales; family Fabaceae; genus Clitoria; species Clitoria ternatea. Next base: position 183,602,054 of record CM075672.1, read on the forward strand.
GAAAAATAATTTAGCAATATGACTAGCATCATCCACTTTATGACAAGGAATGAAGTGAGCCATCTCTAATATCCGTATTCCATAATTGACCATATTCCATAATTGACCATATTCAATTCAACCTCTAGGTCATATATCATCAACACTTATACATTCCCAAAATGGGCTACATGACCAATACATTTCATTTATTAAATGGGTATAAATTCCAATGCCAAAAATATCAATACATCATCCATTTATATTATCATTTACAATACATCCACCAACATCAATGATTATTAACACTATCATGCACACTTTATTCATAATACAATGAATTACTATCGCTGTCGGCCAAGGCATTCCATCACCACTATTTACCTTCCTAAAAGCTCTATTTTAAAATCACCATCTCATCCTATGATATTTCTGCATCAATGCTAAAAATGGACAACATGGGAGAGTGAGTTATGCATTTCAAATGACGAATATGAATACAATTGAGATTATGTGTATATGCATATCTACATCATGTATGCATATGCACAAACATATACATATAACATATATTAGTGGTTTTTTCATCTCCTTGATCATTACCATTGTTTCATATATTAGTGTGGCATTCACACCAATTCACCAATAAAATTCAAACCACACATACAAGATCACACTTGTATCAAACACAATGGCATTCAAGAAATCATCAACAATTACAGTCATCCTCTCAAGGAAATGATCAACAACATCACCCATCATTATATATCATCAATGTCATCTCCGATTCATCGATTTACCACAAACACATTGTCATGCAAATGTCCCTTTATTATTTTCATCATCATTTAAGGGTGCGTCACACAACCATAACATTTGCTTTTCATTATCAATCATCATATCATATCATTAGTGGTAAGCATTCATGTTTTCATAACATATCTCAATAAATATCAACACCACCAAGACACACTATCATCAAATACTCCTAATACAATCTCTTGTTTTTACTTAATAAAAGGGGTTTTGGGTAATAATAAGCTAATGAAAAATTTCAATAATAAGACATATGAGAAGAGTTCATTTTTAGTCTTAAAAATAGTGGGACATATCACCTATTAGTCCCGATTTGACAATCATAAGAAGTTGGGTTCAAAACCCTTTTAAATTTGAGTTTTACGATGTAGTTGGTCTAGTGTTTTATGCCTAATGAGAGTTATAAAACTTTTATGAAGAAGTCAGAGACCAAAAATGTCATTAAGATACCCAAACGGGCCAAAAACAACAAGGGAAAAGCAGTAGTTAGAAAAATCCTGACAGTGGCCAAACCACTGGCCGTGGTTTCACACCACTGGCCATGGTTGGCACTGTCCAAACCACTAGAAAGGCATTTTTTTCACGTTTTGAGCAACCACTAGCTGTGGTTTCTCACCATTGGCCATGGTTGGCTCTGCTGCAGACTCCATTCTGCAGCTTTTTGGTTCTTATGTTTTTGCCATCTTTGGGACCTTTTTTGCTAGGCTATTCAACTCCAATTTGCATGAAATTTTATACATAACTTACCTACCCTCATATCAACAATTTGGTAAAGTTTCAAGCCCAAATTCATTCCCAATCAAAATCTAAGCTATAGGGTAGTTTTATGCATATTTTTGGCATTTTACATGATATACCAAATTACAATTAGCTAAGTTTTCGTATAAAATCTCTATGGACCTATATTCACATATATAAATGTGACTTTCTCCAACAAGTCTCATCCCATGATTCATTTCCCAGATCAAGGTATGTCCCATTAGGATTTCAAGCCATTTTTGGCTAAACCAAGCATGTCATTCATCAAACAACCAAATATTACATTGTTTTAATATAATCATGGCAAGGCAAGCATGAGCATAATCATATACATCAATCACAAATCATTGAACTCATGCAATTTAAATGTAAACTCTTCTACCTCGAGAGAAGAATCATAACTCAAATGCTCTGATCATTCCGCATCATCATCCAGAACATAAACTACACCTTAAACATATATGCATTCATTCAATCATGAGCCATCATAAGGCTTTCATTATAATTCTAAGTGATTCCTCCCATATCATCAAGCTTAGTAACAAGTCCTAAACTTGTCAAAACATCCATTTATACTCTTATGTTAGGCTTCAGGAATTCCTTTCCCAAAACTAAGATTTTCTAAGCTCCAAAGGGTAAACCAGACCCAACAACAACACTATCACATCCCTTATCAATATGGCATCTAAATCATCATATAAATCACCCAATTGCCATCATTTTCAACCAAATTCATTTAAGCCACCTTAGTTTCATTCAAGGCCATCATCAATCAATAATTCAAGTGGCCCTTATTGTAACACCCTAATTAATTGCAACTAAAAAAAAATTCCAAAAAAATATGAGAAAATTTTTCACAAAACAGTCCCGTATTATTCGATATATGAGGGAGCAGGCAAGGGAAGAACGAAAAGCCTTCACACGCACATAGCAACCTACAGGGAAACTAAAACTGGGGCCGGCTCAATGGGTTTATCGTAACGCACCAACACTAGGGCGGATTGCACAACACCGTTTATTCGCTCAGACGGGGTCTTACACCGTCCAGGCGGAGTATGGTAATACAGCAGCGGATAGAGGAGATTTCGCACTGAGGCTTCCCTTCGAGAAATACTGGTCACTCAACGGGAGGAATAGATAAGGGAAATATGTTAATACATTCACACGCGTAGCATTTGGTGGAAAGGCGAAGTTAGAATCATCCTACTTGGCTAGGCGGGGTATATTTATCTTGGGCGGGCTGTCCTAGTTACTTGGGCGAGGTATGACGCCGCCTAAACGAAATCTACATAACGCCTCTTTAACACAACTACAAGGTAATTTCCTCCATCGGGTATGGACAAGGGTTCACTAAGTAAATCCTCACACTCGCCTTTCACTCAGAAAAATGAGAAGTTACAGGGTATATATACGTTAGTAGGTTGTGGAGAAAGGAGGGATCTGAACCTATTCCACCCAGCTCAACTAAGTATGACGACGCCTGGGCGGACTTAGCCATAACGCCCAATTCGGGGTCAACATCGGGGTCTGGATTGTGTTAGCATCGCAACGGATAGGAAAGGATAATGGCCGATATCTCACTCTGGTAATTACTCGCTTCAGCGTGAGTCCTCGCGCTTGGGCGAATTGCTCCCACACTTCGGGCGGGGTACGACTCCGCCCAGCGTATCCGACATAAATTTTCCTAAGACAATTCTCGGTTCATTCGGACTTAGCTATAACCTGCTCAATCAGACTGTCCCTGCGTATCTATTAAAGCATAATTAGGAAACAAGGCAGCACATAGCATCACGCACACCAAAACCATACATCCATATATATACATAAAAGTGCACGTCAATATTTACAATACAAAATCGGACTTCTCCTTGCCCGTAAAGTTCTATTCATCCCCAAAAACATTAACATCCGGTATGAGCCAGTCCGGGCTTCATCTAACAACGCCTTAATTAAACCTTCCAAATGCATCAGCACTCCGCCCAGCATTCCAGCTCTGCTTCTGATCCTCCTCACGAGAGACATTCACTGAAAATGGCCACTGCAGAGGTGAGCTTTTACATGTAAAATGATACTCATAGACTCGGTATCAGCGTCAATACACGCTCCTGCTATCACTCAACCTTTCTCAAGTAACCAAATTCATACAATTCAAACAACATTCATGACACACATAATTCACAGAGTTTATTCCACATCTAAATATATATATTCATGCATTCAAAATCATACACATGCACATATATAGATTTATACATCACCACAATCAGCCTTATTTCTATATGCATGCCTGCGGATCCGACTCGGGTAAAGACTCTCAGTTACGGCCCCCTTTTCTTTTGGCCCCTCGTCCCTCAGCTCTTACCAGGTGGCACCGGCCTCCCCACGGCGTCTCGAGACTCTCTTCTCTAGCTCCAACGGCTACCACGAGCTCTATTGGGATCTAGCCAGGGTTGGTAACTGGAAGTCGTTTCCCTTGGGGTTCTTGACCTTCCATGGGTCACCCCACTCTTACTCATGCAACTAACACATTCATTATTACACATCATCGCGCCATGAACACCTTACCGTAGTCATTAAGTAAGAACGAATATCCCCCACTACTCGTCATCATTCAGTCAGTCACACCAGCGCATGTTACAATCGGTCATCAGACTAACAACATTGAGCAATCCAATTAAGAACATGCACATACATACTTTTCATAGTGACAACAAAATAGATCCATCATTATCATCCACGAGCAGGCTACGCCATCGCCACGAAGATCACTATCAGAATCTCAAATCATGCATCAGTTTTAGTAATTGTGAATACATGCACACATGCACAGCATCAGTTCTAATGATTATAAAAACATGCACACACACACACCCGCACTCAGCAATACATTCATCCGGTACCGTTCTTAGACCATGCATTCGACATGCAAGCGCCCCCTACCTTTAGAAGAATCCTCAGAAACCTTTCTGTTCTCGTTGTTGGGTCCGACGTCTTTCTCCTGGTTCGTTCGGTCTTCCTTGGCTTGTCGTATCCTGCGCCTGATTCTGGGATGAAGTGTGGTCCGTTCTCCAGTACTGCAACCCAGACCTCCAGGAGCGAAGAGTAAGATAGAAGAAGAAGAAAGATGAAGACGAAGGGAGGAAGTAGAGAATGAAGTGACGGAGAAGGGAGTCTGAAGAAATAGCAAGTGCGTTTTTCCGCCAAGGGCTCACGCTTATATATATATATATATATATATATATGTGTATGTGCGCAGTAAAAGAAGAGTGGGATGGGAGAGTGCGTGTCCAGCAGTCACGTGCACTCCACCCCATCCCCTGACCACCACCATTTTTAATATTTTAATGGCTTAATCCTAAGTAGTTAAATGCAATTAACAGTTATTTCTTAGTTAAAAATCAAATCTTAATGGTTTATTCTTCATTCAGCATTAAATTTTAAAACGGGGATGTTACAGTTCTCCCCCACTGAAAAAGAATTTCGTCCCCGAAATTCAGTCGGTACTTACCTAGGTAAACAATTCGGGGTACTGCTGTCGCATGGCGTCTTCGCGTTCCCACGTGTAGGAGGTGGTCTTGCCTTGCTGCCACTCCACCTTAACCAGCCTTACGTTCTTGTTTCTTAAGCGTTTTACCGATTGATCCACGATTCCAACCGGTGTAGTCACAGTGGTTAGGTCTTCCTTGATCTCTACCTCGTCGTCAGGCATCGTGTGGCTGGGGTCATGCAAATACTTCCTTAGCTGAGACACATGAAAAACGTTGTGTAATCGGGACAAGTGAGTTGGTAACGCGAGGCGGTATACCACGGAGCCAATCCGTTCTACTACCTCATAAGGTCCGATGTAGCGAGGGCTTAACTTCCCACTTTTTAAGGCTCGTCCAACTCCTTTACTCGGAGAGGTTCTCAGAAACACTCGATCTCCGACTTGAAATTCCAATGGCTTGATGCGTTTGTCATGGTAGCTCTTCTGCCTGTCTTGTGATGCTTTCATCTTCTCCCTTATTACTCGGATCTGTTCTGTGGTTTGCTTCACGATGTCTGGTCCCAGTAATAGACTTTCACCCGCTTCCGACCAACAGAGTGGGGTTCGGCATCTACGCCTATATAATGCCTCGTAAGGTGCCATGCCAATGCTGTGATGATGGCTGTTGTTGTACGTAAACTCGATCAAGGGAAGGTACTGCTCCCAGTCCCCACCATACTCTAACACACACGCTCTCAATAAGTCTTCTAGACTCTGAATCGTTCGCTCGGATTGTCCATCCGATTGGGGGTGGTAGGAAGAACTAAGCCAAAGCTTCGTCCCCAGTTCTTGATGCATGCTGGTCCAAAACCTGGACGTAAATCTAGGGTCCCTATCTGAGACGATGGAAGTAGGTATGCCATGTAGTCGGATAACTTCTTGAATGTAGATTCGAGCCAATTTATGCAATGGGTACTTCATATTTACAGGTAAGAAGTGTGCACTCTTCGTCAATCTGTCAACAATGACCCAAATGGCATCATGGCCCGCTCGGTTTTTGGGTAATCCCATGATAAAATCCATCACAATTGAGTCCCATTTCCACACGGGGATTTCTAGAGGCTGCATTGCACCGTACGGTTTTTGGTGCTCTACCTTCGATTTCTGACAAGTGATACACCGGGCCACGTACTCCGCCACATCCTTCTTTAGTCCGGGCCACCAAAACTGTCTCCTCAAGTCGTGGTATGACGTCGGCTGTCGTGGCCCCGTCAAATTAGTACATTAAAACTAATTAATGTAGTACTAGGGTGTCAACCTAGGTCGTTCTCTCACGGATCAACACTAAAATTTAGGAAAATCAAGTCTTAAACTAATTTTTAACAAACCAAAATAAAACAACTAAAATTTATTTTTACAGAAAAAAGTTCAACAAGCATACAATGGGGGGGTTTGTTTAAGTGTTACAGAAATTTAAAATAGAATATAAAATACAAAATAAGTGTAGAACAAGTAAATAACGAACGATTGATTTTCTTGGAGTATTGTAATTTATTTTATCCTTGGATTTGAAAAGGTTTCTATACACTTCCTTACTGTCAATCCCTTAGTTCAATTTGAATTAATCAACTAAGCGTCTTTTAATTCGTAATTCCTTTACTTTCATTTGATTAAAAATGAATATTTTAATCAAGCATCCTAATTAAGCAAAAGGAGTCAAGATTTTAATTTCTAGGAATTATTGAACATACATAGAACATCGCCTACATACATAATCTAACTTCAACGTTATGGAATTAAGCAAACCACAACTATCAAGATTGATTTTGAAACATTCATTAAGCATGTATATTTCTTAATCTATCTTAATATAATTTTTTCTTATTTAATTCTAACTGTCTAATTAAATTGATTAAGCATACAATTTAATTAAACCGAATAGACACTAAATAATCGAGCTAGAATTATGAAGAGTCTAACAACAAGGAAATGTATTGAAATTCAAAACCTCAAAAATAATATTACATTAATCTCCAAGAAAATCAATCTAAGGGTTTTAGCCCTCCATAATTAAAAAAAGATAAAAACCGAACCCGGAATGAAGTTCTCCCGAATTCTTCCTCCGTTCTCCTACTGCTGTCCACTGCTTCTCTGCTCCAGAAATTCCTCTGCTTCCCTCTCTGCTCTGAACTGCTGCTGTCCCATATTTATAGTAGTTTCAGCTGGTTTTTATTTTTATTTCCTTCCAATCTGTCCAGCTTATTTTTCCACTTTGTCTCTTGATTTTTCGTTGGCAAAAATGGGAGCCCATGACTTAGTATCATCCTTCACGTTAGCTTGTTGTCTTGCTGTCCCATTTTCTTTGTTGTTTTGTTGTTAAAATTCTCATTGCCAACCAGCCAGCATTATTCACGTGAATTGCCTTAGAATGATGCTAATTTATTTTGTTCAATTGCTGTCCAAGAGCAGCAGCAATCAACGTGAATTGCTGTCCACTTTTCCTCTGTTTCTGCAGATTTTACGTTGGAAGCATTGAGTGATAGCTTAATTAATTAATTTCTTGGCTTGTAGGTCCAATTTTGCTTTTTGAAAATTCAACACTTTGCCTTTGAACCATTCAGCTTTGACGTTGGAATCATGGGGCTGCACTAGGACACATTCAGCTTTGTATATTTCACATAGCAAGTAGGAGAAGATTGCATTATTTTATTCATAAAACAAAGTGGACAAAGCTTTGCCAATTCCACATTCAGCCCATGCACTTCACGTTGGGAAGCTTGGAAAAGTCAAGAATTTTTGTCAAATGGGACCCTTGCTTTATTAGTGACATGAAAAGCTTGTCAAAATGCATTTGTTTGCTTTAAATAATTGGAACATGGATCCTTCTTGATGCTGTCCAGAATTCTGTTTGCATTTTTGTTGTTTTGCTGTTCTATTTTTACTGCTGTTGCTGTCAAAATTCCTTGCTGTTGCTGTCAAAATTCCTTGCTGTTGCTGTCGAAATTCCTTGCTGTTGCTGTCGAAATTCCTTGCTGTTGCTGTACGAAATTCTCTGCTGTTTTTGTCTATTTTATTGCTGTTTTGCAGCAGCTTTCATGTGGACCCATGGCTGAATGGAGTTTATTTTGTTCATTTTTTTTTTAAGCATTGATAAAGCTAAAACAATTTCACATTAATATACTTGTCAAGAAAAAGTAATTAATGTGAATTTGTACTTGGAGGAGGGTAATTTATTTGCAAAATAATCATGAAGCTTCCAATAATTTGATAGCCTGTAAAATAAAATAAAATCAAATTAAACTTAGTTAATTCAATAGATTTTATTTTAGGATGAAAGCTTAATTTATTTCAAACATACTAATTAACACAAACTAAACAAAAACAGTAGAAATTGGAAACAACAATCACTAGTAAACAGTAAAAGAAAACAGAAACCATAAAATTCAACACTCAATAATAACAGTAAAAATAAGAAAACAGTGATTACTAACAAATAGTGAAAATAAAAATTACAAACGGAGATTACTGACAAATTACGCTAAAACACATTTATTAGGATTTAACAGTAAATAAAACAGACAAACAGAGTAAGTAATTAAGGGTAAAAATATTAGTCATCAAATACCCCCACACTTACTCTTTTGCACTCCTGGGCAAAATCAGAATAAAAACAAGTTTCACACTTTATTGAAAACATTAAAATTGAAATACAATAAACACACAAAATTGGCATGCATATTATTGGGTTTTAGAATATACAGAGATACAGGAGTTTTTTAACATGCAGATACAGAGCATCATGATATGTATACAAATCATCCAAACACTTAGACATGTGAGAATTAAATCAAACTGAAAGGAAAATCATAAGTGACAGAACCTCATAAGACATACTCTCAACTCTCAAGTGTTTTGGGTTTGTGTATACTCTCAAAACATTTCCTAAAAAACAGACAGTCCAAAAATTTGGCAAGTTTCTCAATTCCACAATCAACACAAATGCGTGTATAGATCAACAGGGCTTTTCAAGGTTGTAATGTGGCCAAGGTTAGGGTGGTAAAATTTAGAAAATAAGTTTAGATACCAAAAAGAATGATAGAGCAATTAATTTAACTGGCAAACAGTGAGGGTAAAACATTTATTGTATCATATTTGGTCGCAATCATCAAGAAATTTTATTTTATTATTTTATTTATTCATCAATATTTTCTTTTTCTTTTTTTTTTCTTTTTATGCGATTGCATAACACTTTGAAACAAAAGTTGCGACTCCTTTTTGTACACCCCCAGACTTATTTGAATGCCTATTTTTGACTTGATTCCAAAGCTCCAATATATTCCTTAAGGTAGGTATATTTTTGGTTTTTCGTCCATAGCTTATTTGAGCTGCAACAAAGAAATGGTTAAATAGGCTCAAAATGGCTAGCAAAGGATAATTTATTCATGGTAGGCTTATATGGCTAGTGGCTCAATTGAACAAAATGCCTGTATCATTTCAAATACATTCACATGAGTTTCAAGTATCATCAAGAAACAAGACAAAGATTAGGATGTAAGCATTCAGGAATTAATCACACATGAAAGGATTAAGATGGTTTAAAGTGATCCATCAAATTTTAAGGCTCAAAAATCTCACAAGGTATAATTCCATCACATATGACCATCTGTCAATTATCATGTCATTCTCAACATACCAAAAATGCTTGAGTTCAAATTATAACGTATCATTAAGCTCAATCAAACATGAAAGAAATTACCTGTTACTCATGCATATCTTAAAATTCCAATAAAACATGCCTTTTAAAACAAAAACACACACAAATTTTTTTTTTTTAAATTTTTTTTACTTCTTTTATATATATATATATATATTTTTTTTGAAAATAGTCACACAAAATTAATCACAAATTCACACAATGAAAACAACACACAACAACATAACAACATACAAGGATATTCCCACCCCCACACCTAAATCATACATTGTCCTCAATGTAAGACAGAGCATACAAAATAGACAATATAATGAAAAAGTAAAAAGATGGGAAAGAAAAACTCCCTCAAGGGGGATCAAGAAGTGGTTCCCCCAAATTATGTTCCTCCATTATGACATCTACAAGTGAAGGATTCTCATGAAATGGCTTCAAACGTTGTCCATTAACCTTGAAGCTTTTATTGGAGTTTTCACTTTTTATTTCAACAACTCCATGGGGAAATACATTAGTGACAATAAAAGGTCCTTCCCATTTAGAGCGTAATTTTCCGGCCATCAGTTTCAACCGGGAATTAAACAGTAGCACTTTCTGCCCGACAGTAAATTCCTTTCTAGCTATTGAGCTATCATGGAATTTCCTTGTTTTCTCTTTGTAGAATTTTGAATTTTCATAGGCTGCCAAACGGATCTCATCAAGCTCATTCAGTTGTAATTTCCTTTCTTCACCTGCTTGATCAAGTGCTAAGTTGCAAGCTTTTACAGCCCAATAAGCACGATGCTCAATCTCCACTGGAAGATGACATGCTTTACCAAAAACAATTCTATAGGGAGACATTCCTATAGGTGCCTTAAAAGCTGTTCTATGTGCCCAAAGAGCATCATCCAGTTTCCTGCTCCAATCTTTTCTGTTAGGCTGTACTATCTTCTCCAGGATTCTTTTGATTTCTCTGTTAGAGACTTCTGCTTGTCCATTGGTTTGGGGGTGATATGGAGTAGAGACTCTATGAACAACCCCATACTTCCTGAGCATAGCTTGCATGGTCCTGTTACAGAAGTGTGTTCCTTGATCACTAATGATTGCTCTCGGAATGCCAAACCTGCAAAAGATTTGAGATCTAACAAAATCTACAACAACTCGAGCATCATTAGTTCTGGTGGCTTTAGCTTCCACCCATTTAGAAACATAATCTACAGCTAAAAGAATGTAAGTAAAACCAAAGGATGGAGGAAATGGACCCATAAAATCAATGCCCCAAACATCAAACACTTCACAAAACAACATAGGTTGCTGAGGCATCTGTTGACGCCATGTGATAGCGTTTCCAGTTCTTTGGCATTTCTCACAGGTGTTACAAATTCTCCATGCATCCTTAAAAATGGTGGGCCAGTATAAACCAGAGTCTAACACCTTCCTTGCTGTTCTTTGTGGACCAAAATGTCCACCAACTGGTGAAGCATGGCAGAATCGGAGAACTGATTCTATCTCATAATCTGGAATACATCTTCGAATCACCTGATCATTACACAACTTCCACAAATACGGGTCATCCCATATATAATATTTTGCATCACTTTTTAATTTTGAAATTTGGTTTTTAGATGCATATGGTGGAAAAATAGAAGTAACAAGATAATTTACAATGTTAGCAAACCAAGGTGTATCAAAAGAGTTAGAAATACTCATGAGGTGTTCATCGGGAAAATGGTCCCGAATAGGTGTCGAATCAGGAGTATTCTCAATTCTGCTTAAATGGTCTGCCACGAGGTTTTGTGTTCCACTTCTGTCATGAATTTCCAAGTCAAACTCTTGGAGCAAGAGCATCCAACGAATTAATCTTGGCTTGGACTCACCTTTCTTCAACAAGTACTTCAGAGCTGCATGGTCAGTAAAGACAACTACTCGGGAACCGAGTAGGTAAGATCTGAACTTATCTAATGCAAAAACAATGGCCAAGAGCTCTTTTTCAGTAGTAGTGTAATTTACCTGGGCGGCATCTAAAGTTTTAGATGCATAGTAGATGACCCTAGGTTGCTTGTCAATCTTTTGACCAAGGACAGCTCCCAATGCATAATTAGAGGCATCACACATCAATTCAAATGGGGCTGTCCAATCAGGTGCTTGGATTATTGGGGTAGTGGTCAATGCTTGCTTGAGGCAATTAAAAGCCTCCTTACACTTTTCATCGAATTCAAATGCCACATCCTTCTGAAGCAAACTGGATAGTGGCCTAGCCTTCTTGCTAAAATCCTTTATGAATCTTCTGTAGAAACCTGCATGACCAAGAAAAGAACGAACCTCTCGAACACAAGAGGGGTAAGGCAAATGTGATATAACTTCTACCTTGGCAGGATCTACCTCAATTCCTTTCTCAGAGATTACATGCCCTAAAACTATTCCTTGTTTTACCATAAAATGACATTTTTCATAGTTCAAGACAAGGTTAGTTTCAATACATCTGTTTAAAACTTTATCAAGACTATCAAGGCATGCATTAAATGAAGATCCATAGACAGTAAAATCATCCATAAACACCTCTATGCAATTTTCAATGAAATCATGAAAAATACTTATCATGCATCTTTGGAAAGTTCCAGGAGCATTGCATAGGCCAAATGGCATTCTCCTATAAGCAAATATGCCAAAGGGACAGGTGAATATGGTCTTTTCTTGATCCTCAGGTGCAATGTGAATCTGAAAATATCCAGAGAATCCATCAAGAAAACAGTAGTGAGACTTACCTGCGAGACGCTCAAGCATTTGGTCAATGAAGGGTAAAGGAAAATGGTCCTTCTTGGTTGCTTGGTTAAGTCTTCTGTAATCAATACAGACTCTCCAACTATTCTGTACTCTAGTTGGGATCAACTCATTCTTCTCATTCTTCACAACTGTGATCCCTGTTTTCTTAGGAACCACTTGAATTGGACTCACCCATTCACTGTCAGAGATAGGATAAATGATTCCTGCTTGTAAAAGCTTGGTAATTTCCTTCTTAACAACATCAAGGATTACAGGGTTGAGTCTCCTCTGGGGCTGTCTTACTGCTTTAGTATTTTCCTCCAGAAATATTCTATGCATGCACATGGATGGGCTAATTCCAGGAATATCTGCCAATGTCCAGACTATAGCCTTCTTGTGTCTTTTCAATACCTGCAACAATTTTTCTTCTTGATTTTCATCAAGAGAAGTGGAAATTATCACCGGGAGCTGTTCATCATCCCCTAAGTATACATATTTGAGGTTCTCAGGTAGAGGCTTCAACTCTAATTTGGGTGCCTGCAAAACAGATGGAACTAACAAAGTAGATTTGGATTCTGCTGCTTGCACTTCAAAAATTTTGTTAGAGTTTTCTTGAAATCCCGCATTCAGCTCCTTATGGTTAACAGGTATATCTAAAGACTCTAAATCAGAAATTATGTATTTATCAATCTCAGCACAAATATCACAACTTCCAGAATCATTGCATGCAAAACATTTGTTTGAATCATCTATGCATTCCAAATCAACATTAGAAAAATGTTCAAAAACTAGTTCATCAATAATGTCAATTTGGAAAACAGAATGATTTTCTGCTGGGTATTTCATGGCATCAAGAATATTGAATTGAACTCTTGTGTCACCAAATTCCATAGAGAGAGTTCCAGAATGAACATCTATTTTGGTTCGGGCTGTTTTCAAAAATGGTCTTCCCAAAATGATAGGAACAGGAATTTGAGGCATACCTTCTTCCATATCAAGTACGAAAAAGTCAGCAGGAAAAACAAGTTGTTCTACCTGAACCAAAACATCTTCTATGACTCCAGCAGGGTAAGTGGTACTTCTATTGGCTAGTTGAATCACTACACCAGTAGGTTGCAAATTTCCAAGAGACAGAGATTTGAAAACAGACATAGGCATAACATTTATTGAAGCTCCTAAATCTAACATGCAATTTTCAAATTTGTTGTTGCCTATGATACAGGGTATAGAAAACGTACCTGGATCTTTGCATTTCTCAGGAATATTTGGAACTTCCTTACCAAGCAGTGCAGATACATTTCTTCCCATGCTTATTCTTTCATTCCCTTTTAGTCTCCTCTTGTGAGTACACAACTCCTTCAGAAATTTGGCATACTTGGGAATTTGCTTGATTGCATCAAGAAGAGGTATATTCACTTCTACTTTCCGAAAAGTATCCAAGATTTCTTTATCAACTTCTTCCATCTTCTTGCTTGGAATTGCTTTGGGTGGGAAGGGAAGAGGGATATGAGATGGAGCTTGGGGTGGTTGTATCTCAGACTTTCTTGAGCTTGAAGAGGGTACATCATTCTCAACTGTTGTGGGCACATCTGTTTATTTCTCAGGTTCCTTGGGTATGGGTACTTCAAGGTTCTTACCTGATCTTAACTGAATTGCGCTCACATTTCTTGGATTCGCAGCTGGTTGAGATGGTAACTTATCAGAGTTTTGAGATTGTAGCTGGCTCAATGATGAAGCTAATTGCCCAATTTGGTTGCTCAAGCTCTGGATGGTGGCATCATTCCTCTGTTGATACTCCAAGTTCTGTGCAGCCATTTGTTTCACCAGATCCTCCAAAGAAGGTCCACTTGTGGATGGTTGAGGTGTAGGTCTTTGGAAGGTTGGTACATTATTTTGAAATGGGGGTTGGGGATTTTGTTGGTTACCCCATCTCAAGTTTGGATGGTTCCTCCAACCTGGGTTGTATCTATTGGTGGAAAGGTCATGGTTTTGTTGCTGTTGTGGTGGAGGTCTATCATGGTAGATATTGGCTGCATAGGCTTGGGGATTATTATTATCCTTTTCTTGTAGAGAAGGACAACAATCAGTGGAGTGCTCTTGTGAAGTACAGATGCCATACACTTTAGCAGTCATGGATTTTTGATTTACTGCTAACTGTGTGACCAGAGTGGTGAGAGCATCAAGTTTGCTCTCCAATTTAATTCCAGATGAACTAGAATTGGAATCAAACATGGGTTTGAAAGAATCATTTCTCATACCAAATTGTTGAGAGTTGGATGCCATCTTCTCAATCAAGTTTCTTGCTTCAGCAGCAGTCATATCTCCTAAAGCTCCTCCACTTGCCGCATCTATCATGTTGCGATCAACGTGGTGCAGACCTTCATAGAAGTACTGAAGAAGAAGTTGTTCGGAAATTTGGTGGTGAGGGCAACTTGTACAGAGTTTTTTAAATCTCTCCCAATACTCATAAAGACTTTCTCCAGAGAGTTGCCTAATGCCAGATATATCCTTACGGATTGCAGTTGTTCTAGAGGCAGGAAAGAATTTTTCCAAGAACATTTTCTTTAAGTCATTCCAACTTGTGATCGATCTTGGAGCAAGGTAGTATAACCAATCCTTAGCAACACCCTCTAAAGAATGAGGAAACGCTTTAAGATAGACGTGGTCTTCTTGAACGTTTTGGGGTTTCATTGTGGAACACACAATGTGGAATTCTTTGAGGTGTTTGTGCGGATCTTCACCCGCAAGACCATGAAACTTAGGCAACAAGTGTATAAGTCCGGTCTTAAGAATAAAAGGGACATCCTCATCAGGATATTGAATACATAAACTTTCGTATGTGAATTCAGGTGCGGCTAGTTCTCTAAGAGTTCTCTCACGAGGTCCAGCCATATCAGAAAAATTTTCAGAATTATTTTCAACAGATTCAGATGAAATACTATCACTATCAATATCAATAAAATTATTATTAAATCTAGCTTCTCTAATTAATCTATGAAAAGTTCTATCAATTTCAGGATCAAATGAATATAAATGCTCAAAAGTCCTTCTAGTCATACATAGCATACAACAAGATATTTCATGATAATGAGCAATATATCATAAAAATCCTAAATCATGCAAAAGAAATAAAATAAAACAAACAAACAAACAAAATAAAATTTTTTTATTTAATTTTTTTTTTTAAAAAAAAAATTATTAGACAAAATTAATTTAAAACAACAATTTTCCTAAAGATCGTTGATCCCCGGCGGCGGCGCCAAAATTTGACGTCGGCTGTCGTGGCCC
The DNA here is from genome assembly GCA_037962975.1 of Clitoria ternatea. Classification (NCBI taxonomy): domain Eukaryota; kingdom Viridiplantae; phylum Streptophyta; class Magnoliopsida; order Fabales; family Fabaceae; genus Clitoria; species Clitoria ternatea. Next base: position 183,617,812 of record CM075672.1, read on the forward strand.
CGTCAAATTAGTACATTAAAACTAATTAATGTAGTACTAGGGTGTCAACCTAGGTCGTTCTCTCACGGATCAACACTAAAATTTAGGAAAATCAAGTCTTAAACTAATTTTTAACAAACCAAAATAAAACAACTAAAATTTATTTTTACAGAAAAAAGTTCAACAAGCATACAATAGGGGGGGTTTGTTTAAGTGTTACAGAAATTTAAAACAGAATATAAAATACAAAATAAGTGTAGAACAAGTAAATAACGAACGATTGATTTTCTTGGAGTATTGTAATTTATTTTATCCTTGGATTTGAAAAGGTTTCTATACACTTCCTTACTGTCAATCCCTTAGTTCAATTTGAATTAATCAACTAAGCGTCTTTTAATTCGTAATTCCTTTACTTTCATTTGATTAAAAATGAATATTTTAATCAAGCATCCTAATTAAGCAAAAGGAGTCAAGATTTTAATTTCTAGGAATTATTGAACATACATAGAACATCGCCTACATACATAATCTAACTTCAACGTTATGGAATTAAGCAAACCACAACTATCAAGATTGATTTTGAAACATTCATTAAGCATGTATATTTCTTAATCTATCTTAATATAATTTTTTCTTATTTAATTCTAACTGTCTAATTAAATTGATTAAGCATACAATTTAATTAAACCGAATAGACACTAAATAATCGAGCTAGAATTATGAAGAGTCTAACAACAAGGAAATGTATTGAAATTCAAAACCTCAAAAATAATATTACATTAATCTCCAAGAAAATCAATCTAAGGGTTTTAGCCCTCCATAATTAAAAAAAGATAAAAACCGAACCCGGAATGAAGTTCTCCCGAATTCTTCCTCCGTTCTCCTACTGCTGTCCACTGCTTCTCTGCTCCAGAAATTCCTCTGCTTCCCTCTCTGCTCTGAACTGCTGCTGTCCCATATTTATAGTAGTTTCAGCTGGTTTTTATTTTTATTTCCTTCCAATCTGTCCAGCTTATTTTTCCACTTTGTCTCTTGATTTTTCGTTGGCAAAAATGGGAGCCCATGACTTAGTATCATCCTTCACGTTAGCTTGTTGTCTTGCTGTCCCATTTTCTTTGTTGTTTTGTTGTTAAAATTCTCATTGCCAACCAGCCAGCATTATTCACGTGAATTGCCTTAGAATGATGCTAATTTATTTTGTTCAATTGCTGTCCAAGAGCAGCAGCAATCAACGTGAATTGCTGTCCACTTTTCCTCTGTTTCTGCAGATTTTACGTTGGAAGCATTGAGTGATAGCTTAATTAATTAATTTCTTGGCTTGTAGGTCCAATTTTGCTTTTTGAAAATTCAACACTTTGCCTTTGAACCATTCAGCTTTGACGTTGGAATCATGGGGCTGCACTAGGACACATTCAGCTTTGTATATTTCACATAGCAAGTAGGAGAAGATTGCATTATTTTATTCATAAAACAAAGTGGACAAAGCTTTGCCAATTCCACATTCAGCCCATGCACTTCACGTTGGGAAGCTTGGAAAAGTCAAGAATTTTTGTCAAATGGGACCCTTGCTTTATTAGTGACATGAAAAGCTTGTCAAAATGCATTTGTTTGCTTTAAATAATTGGAACATGGATCCTTCTTGATGCTGTCCAGAATTCTGTTTGCATTTTTGTTGTTTTGCTGTTCTATTTTTACTGCTGTTGCTGTCAAAATTCCTTGCTGTTGCTGTCAAAATTCCTTGCTGTTGCTGTCGAAATTCCTTGCTGTTGCTGTCGAAATTCCTTGCTGTTGCTGTACGAAATTCTCTGCTGTTTTTGTCTATTTTATTGCTGTTTTGCAGCAGCTTTCATGTGGACCCATGGCTGAATGGAGTTTATTTTGTTCATTTTTTTTAAGCATTGATAAAGCTAAAACAATTTCACATTAATATACTTGTCAAGAAAAAGTAATTAATGTGAATTTGTACTTGGAGGAGGGTAATTTATTTGCAAAATAATCATGAAGCTTCCAATAATTTGATAGCCTGTAAAATAAAATAAAATCAAATTAAACTTAGTTAATTCAATAGATTTTATTTTAGGATGAAAGCTTAATTTATTTCAAACATACTAATTAACACAAACTAAACAAAAACAGTAGAAATTGGAAACAACAATCACTAGTAAACAGTAAAAGAAAACAGAAACCATAAAATTCAACACTCAATAATAACAGTAAAAATAAGAAAACAGTGATTACTAACAAATAGTGAAAATAAAAATTACAAACGGAGATTACTGACAAATTACGCTAAAACACATTTATTAGGATTTAACAGTAAATAAAACAGACAAACAGAGTAAGTAATTAAGGGTAAAAATATTAGTCATCATGGTACATTTTTGTGGTTCCTGGGTGAATGCTGAGTAGGCTTTTGTGGGCTTCATCAAGCACCATTCTTCTCAATCTTCCTTCACTTGGTATGTATATTCTGTTCCTCACCCGGAAGATCCCATCTGACCCTTCTGCCAAGGATAAATCCTTTCCTTTAGCCTGAATTTCCTTCATTTCAGCTAGGTAAGAGTCCGCCTGTTGCTGTTCGTACACGGATTTTAAGAATTCGTTGGCAATCCTCAACGTACCAATTGTCATCTTCTGAGAGGAAGGGGCGTCAACATGCAAGTTCATGTCTCGGAACCGCTCCAACAACTCAACTTCTTTTGCCATCATGGCTGCTATGTGGAGGGATTTTCGACTCAATGCGTCTGCTACGACATTTGCCTTACCTGGGTGGTATTTCAACTCGAAATCATAGTCCTTCAAAAACTCAATCCATCTTCTCTGCCTCATGTTCAGTTCCTTTTGGTCGAATAGGTATTTGAGGCTCTTATGATCGCTGTACACTTCAAATTTGGATCCGTACAAGTAATGCCTCCAGATTTTCAATGCAAAAACTACTGCTGCCAACTCCAAGTCATGGGTCGGATAATGTTGTTCGTGGGGTCTCAATTGTCGAGAGGCATATGCTATCACTCGATCTTTCTGCATGAGTACACATCCTAATCCGAGTCCGGACGCGTCACAATAGACCACGAAGCTTTCTCGTAACTCAGGTAATGCCAACACCGGAGCAGTTGTCAACTTATTCTTCAGCTCTTGGAAGCTGCTCTCACACTCCGGACTCCACACAAAAGGAACGTTCTTCCGAGTCAATTTAGTCAGGGGTAATGCCAACTTAGAAAAACCTTCGATGAACCTTCTATAATAACCTGCCAAGCCCATAAAACTCCTTATTTCCGAGATCGATCTGGGCCTCTCCCACGCCATTACAGCAGCTACCTTCGCAGGATCCACCGAGACGCCTCGCTTGGAGATCACATGCCCGAGGAAGTGGATCTCATCCATCCAAAATTCGCACTTTGAAAGCTTTGCAAACAATTGCTTCTCCTTCAACACTTGGAGTACCGTCCTGAGATGTCCTTCATGCTCCTCAGATGTCTTAGAATAAACTAGAATATCATCGATGAAGACAACAACAAACTGATCTAAGAAGGAGTGGAATATGCTGTTCATGTAATTCATGAAAACAGCAGGGGCGTTTGTCACACCGAACGGCATCACTACATACTCATAGTGACCATACCTAGTCCTAAAGGCAGTTTTAGGAATGTCCGAGTCCTTCACTCGGATTTGGTGATATCCCGATCGTAAGTCGATTTTCGAGAAGACTGAGGCTCCACGCAGCTGGTCAATTAAATCATCAATTCTAGGCAGTGGGTATCGATTCTTGATTGTGAGTTTGTTAAGCTGTCGATAATCTATACAAAGTCTCATGCTGCCATCCTTCTTCTTAACAAGTAGCACAGGTGCGCCCCATGGTGACACGCTTGGTCTAATGAACTGCTTCTCAAGTAACTCATCCACTTGTTTCTTCAACTCTACCAATTCAGTTGAGGACATTCTGTAGGGTGCACTGGAGACCGGTTCGGCTCCAGGGATCAAGTCTATAGAGAATTCAACTTCTCTATTGGGAGGCACACTCGGGATGTCCTCTGGGAACACTTCTGGGAATTCGCAGACAACCGAAATTTCGTTCACTAGGGGCTCATTCTCATCTTTGGTTAGACAAAGCATCATAAATAGTTGGGTTATACCTAGTGCCGTGCCATCTTCAGTGGGTTGTTTTGGGAAAACTATCTCTCGGTTTCTACAATCTACTAATACCTTATTGGCTGAAAGCCAATCTATTCCAAGCACAATATCAAGACCCTTTAAGGGCATGCAAATCAGATCGAAGGTGAAACTCCGATCATACAACTCAAATGCTACATTTTTACATATTGACGATGTGAACACACTAGGGCCAGTGGGGCTGGCCACTTCTAAAGTCCGGTTCATAGACACAGTTGGTAGCTTCAACCGTTTCACGCACTCATCAGCTATAAAAGAATGGGTTGCTCCCGAATCGAAAACAACATTAAGCGTATTCATTCCAAGTGAGCACTTACATTGTGCTAGATCGTTTGCTGGTGCAACATCCTCTGCATTGATGGTGTAGATCCTTCCTGTCACTGTTGGGCCGGTGTTCCTCTCTCGACTGTTCGGGGCACGCATCATATTTCCTCTGGTTCCGTTGCCTCTGCCACCAGGTCGTTGGTTATCATTCACTCTGGTTCGATCTTGAAATCCTCCTTGACGCACATTGGTGTTTGCCTGGCGGAGTTGGGGGCAGTCCGGGCGAACGTGTCCCTTCTCTCCGCAGTGGTAGCATTTAACATTTGTATCATTGCATTCCTTAGCAAAATGATCACCGCCACATTTAAAGCATCCGCCATACCTTGGTCGCCCACTCATCTGTCTCCCTCGGTCATTATGGTTCTGATATCTGGTGAAGGGTTCATTCCTCCTCACGTTCCCTGGCCTCTTGAAACGTGATTGCTGAGGCCTCAGGTGCTGGTTGGCTCTGCTACACTGGCCCGAATGGGCCCTGTCATCCTCTTCGAATATTCTACACTTGTTCACTAAGGCAGGGAAACTCCGGATTTCATGGTATCTGCAGGCCCTCTTGATATCCGATCTCAGTCCGTTCTCAAACTTAAGACACTTGGAGTGCTCCGTTCCTGGCTGCTGGAAGGGCGGATAGAATAGGCACAATTCTTCAAATCTGGTTGCGTATTCTTCCACAGTCATGGAGCCCTGTTTTAATTCCATAAACTCCAGCTCTTTCCGACTCCTCACTGTGTCGGGAAAGTATTTGTCTAGGAAGCAGGCCTTGAAATCGTTCCACGTCAGTTGATTGTCATCTTCGGGGAATCGGCTCCTGGCTATCTTCCACCAATTCTCCGCTTCATCTCACAGCATATACACTGCGCATTCCACCTTCTGGGCTTCGGTACAGTGAAGACCCCTAAAAATTCTCTCTAATTCCTGAGTCCACTTGAACGCCGCCTCAGGGTTCCGTCCTCCTAAGAATTCACTCGGCTTCTTCTTCAGGAAGCGGTCCAGCACATGGCCATCCTCAGGTTGAGTTTGGCCTTGCCTTTCAAACACATCAGCAAAGCGTTGGAATGCTGTGGCTATAGCCTCCATACTTTGACGATGCGCCATTCCTTATCCTGAAATTGACATTTAAGGATAAGTATACGGAGCCACTTACTACCGATCTAGTTATTAGTCCAACAATTAATAGCTTAGCACATTATGTCATTCGCCTAAGTCATACACACAATCGGACCAGGGGAAAACAACCCCTTGTCCTCAAGACAATCATCAATCAGGTCAACCAGCATCAGAACAATTTCAACCATTCAATCAAAAAGACACAAACACCACCGCTTACACTTGGTAAGCATACTTTGGCCTTGGACTTTTCGGTCCGCTCTGATACCAAAATGTAACACCCTAATTAATTGCAACTAAAAAAAAATTCCAAAAAAATATGAGAAAATTTTTCACAAAACAGTCCCGTATTATTCGATATATGAGGGAGCAGGCAAGGGAAGAACGAAAAGCCTTCACACGCACATAGCAACCTACAGGGAAACTAAAACTGGGGCCGGCTCAATGGGTTTATCGTAACGCACCAACACTAGGGCGGATTGCACAACACCGTTTATTCGCTCAGACGGGGTCTTACACCGTCCAGGCGGAGTATGGTAATACAGCAGCGGATAGAGGAGATTTCGCACTGAGGCTTCCCTTCGAGAAATACTGGTCACTCAACGGGAGGAATAGATAAGGGAAATATGTTAATACATTCACACGCGTAGCATTTGGTGGAAAGGCGAAGTTAGAATCATCCTACTTGGCTAGGCGGGGTATATTTATCTTGGGCGGGCTGTCCTAGTTACTTGGGCGAGGTATGACGCCGCCTAAACGAAATCTACATAACGCCTCTTTAACACAACTACAAGGTAATTTCCTCCATCGGGTATGGACAAGGGTTCACTAAGTAAATCCTCACACTCGCCTTTCACTCAGAAAAATGAGAAGTTACAGGGTACATATACGTTAGTAGGTTGTGGAGAAAGGAGGGATCTGAACCTATTCCACCCAGCTCAACTAAGTATGACGACGCCTGGGCGGACTTAGCCATAACGCCCAATTCGGGGTCAACATCGGGGTCTGGATTGTGTTAGCATCGCAACGGATAGGAAAGGATAATGGTCGATATCTCACTCTGGTAATTACTCGCTTCAGCGTGAGTCCTCGCGCTTGGGCGAATTGCTCCCACACTTCGGGCGGGGTACGACTCCGCCCAGCGTATCCGACATAAATTTTCCTAAGACAATTCTCGGTTCATTCGGACTTAGCTATAACCTGCTCAATCAGACTGTCCCTGCGTATCTATTAAAGCATAATTAGGAAACAAGGCAGCACATAGCATCACGCACACCAAAACCATACATCCATATATATACATAAAAGTGCACGTCAATATTTACAATACAAAATCGGACTTCTCCTTGCCCGTAAAGTTCTATTCATCCCCAAAAACATTAACATCCGGTATAAGCCAGTCCGGGCTTCATCTAACAACGCCTTAATTAAACCTTCCAAATGCCTCAACACTCCGCCCAGCATTCCAGCTCTGCTTCTGATCCTCCTCACGAGAGACATTCACTGAAAATGGCCACTGCAGGGGTGAGCTTTTACATGTAAAATGATACTCATAGACTCGGTATCAGCGTCAATACACGCTCCTGCTATCACTCAACCTTTCTCAAGTAACCAAATTCATACAATTCAAACAACATTCATGACACACATAATTCACAGAGTTTATTCCACATCTAAATATATATATTCATGCATTCAAAATCATACACATGCACATATATAGATTTATACATCACCACAATCAGCCTTATTTCTATATGCATGCCTGCGGATCCGACTCGGGTAAAGACTCTCAGTTACGGCCCCCTTTTCTTTTGGCCCCTCGTCCCTCAGCTCTTACCAGGTGGCACCGGCCTCCCCACGGCGTCTCGAGACTCTCTTCTCTAGCTCCAACGGCTACCACGAGCTCTATTGGGATCTAGCCAGGGTTGGTAACTGGAAGTCGTTTCCCTTGGGGTTCTTGACCTTCCATGGGTCACCCCACTCTTACTCATGCAACTAACACATTCATTATTACACATCATCGCGCCATGAACACCTTACCGTAGTCATTAAGTAAGAACGAATATCCCCCACTACTCGTCATCATTCAGTCAGTCACACCAGCGCATGTTACAATCGGTCATCAGACTAACAACATTGAGCAATCCAATTAAGAACATGCACATACATACTTTTCATAGTGACAACAAAATAGATCCATCATTATCATCCACGAGCAGGCTACGCCATCGCCACGAAGATCACTATCAGAATCTCAAATCATGCATCAGTTTTAGTAATTGTGAATACATGCACACATGCACAGCATCAGTTCTAATGATTATAAAAACATGCACACACACACACCTGCACTCAGCAATACATTCATCCGGTACCGTTCTTAGACCATGCATTCGACATGCAAGCGCCCCCTACCTTTAGAAGAATCCTCAGAAACCTTTCTGTTCTCGTTGTTGGGTCCGACGTCTTTCTCCTGGTTCGTTCGGTCTTCCTTGGCTTGTCGTATCCTGCGCCTGATTCTGGGATGAAGTGTGGTCCGTTCTCCAGTACTGCAACCCAGACCTCCAGGAGCGAAGAGTAAGATAGAAGAAGAAGAAAGATGAAGACGAAGGGAGGAAGTAGAGAATGAAGTGACGGAGAAGGGAGTCTGAAGAAATAGCAAGTGCGTTTTTCCGCCAAGGGCTCACGCTTATATATATATATATATGTGTATGTGCGCAGTAAAAGAAGAGTGGGATGGGAGAGTGCGTGTCCAGCAGTCACGTGCACTCCACCCCATCCCCTGACCACCACCATTTTTAATATTTTAATGGCTTAATCCTAAGTAGTTAAATGCAATTAACAGTTATTTCTTAGTTAAAAATCAAATCTTAATGGTTTATTCTTCATTCAGCATTAAATTTTAAAACGGGGATGTTACACTTATCATGGCCTAAGTCCTCATCAAATCCTTATCAAAATCCAAAAACCTTAAATATCAACTCCTCTAATTCTCATATATCCTCATATACACAAATCTCTCAAACTTTAAGATTGGAACCTCATCAAAACCCAATAACTCTAATAATTAAAACCAATCATTCCAATCATCTCTCCTACATATCAAAATCATTCTCATGACAAAAAAATCATTAATCTCCTCATCTAGGCCAAAAGCCCCAAAATTATCAACTCTTAAGGATCCCACACAAATTGACAATCATCAATTTCATCAATTCTCATACATCATCACAAACATAATATCATTATCAAAGTGTCAATCATTTGTAAACAGCAATCAATGGTCCCAATGGTCCTCTACCCTATGGTTTGGGTTTCAATGCATAAACCATCATACATAACATCATGAACCTAGTTCACATTTTTCATTATTCAAATAGCATCAACTTAGCTCAAAATTCATCAACATTAATAGTCAATCCCAATACTTCTAAAAACTCATTTTTTCCTATAAGATCATTCTAAGGCATCCAATGTTATCAAATTCACTAATTTTGCCAAAAGCCTTAAATTGCCAATACTTAGGGTTTTTCATCAAAATCACCCAATCAATAAGTTCAACCATTTCTAAAATCCATATGAAACCATAACCCTTATTCATTTCTAACACTAAACCATAATCAAGAATCACATTCTCTAACCATTCAACCTAGGGTTTCATATTCCCTTCAACACCCAAAATGCTTAACATCACCATTTCAAGCCCAATAACATCAATCCATAAATAGAACATTAAAGAGGTAAGAAACCTTACCTCACATCCATGCTCATGCCAAACAAAAATAGGGAGAACGGAGAGAGGAGACCACCAAATATTTGCCCCATTATGCCATACAAGCTTCATAAAATCCATGCTTTGTTTTTAATTTTGGCAAGAAATGGAAGGGGGAGGGGTGATGGATGGTTTTGGTGGAGAGGGAGGAGAAGAAGAATAAAAATTAAGAGAGAAGGGAGAGAGAGGAGAGCCAACGTGAATTTACTAGAGGGAGGGAAAAGATGACCAAAATTGGTCATTACCCATTGGGTAAAAGAGGGCCCCCAAATGCTTTTACCATTGGGTAATAAATCCCTATTGTCAAATGGGTAAAAGATGTTAGAAAAGAGAGGAAAATGCTATGGTTAAGTGGAGAAGAGGAAAAGGGGAATTTGCATTTTATTTTAATTCTATTTGGTTCATATTTTCCCAGTTTAGTAACATATGCCATGTCCAAATAATTATCTCTTCAACACCAAAAATTATTTTAACTATACCACCATAACCACAATAATTTTCTAAGTATTCTAGACCCATCAAATATACAATTTGACCAAGTGGGTCCTATGCCATCTATTAAATCACCTAGTTCTGGTAAATCATAATTTACCGATAATTTACCGATAATTTACCTCTAGTGTCTAATTAATTTTCCATAATTATTGGACCATAAATAATTAATTATCATCACCTAATAAATTTATTTGCTTCAAAATTTGGGATGTTACAAGGCTCACATTCTCTTTGGCTTGAGGTAAGTTTCCTCTTCATTTTCATGAGCTCTAGCCCTGGGTTATAGGTCATCATGATTTTTAAGAGAGTATATGTATGGGTTTGATGTTGGGAGGCATTAATGATGCAAAACCCTAAGGTGGGGTGTAATTAATGTGAGTTTTATGTGGGCATTGGGGGGTACACGAAATGGCATTAAATGTGATAGGTAATGATGCACATTGATGATGGTTGTTGAGTTTTAATAAAACCCTAACCCTATGATTTGAGGGAAATGTAAAATGTGAGTGGAATGTGTGTTTAATGATGTTAGAGAATGTATTTAATAAAGTGAGATAATAACATTGATGGTGGCTAGCCATTAATGAGGGTAGATGATTAATAATAGTGGTTGGAAGCGATTAATAAGGGAACCTATTAATGGGTACAGCTTGGAGTGCATAATAAATGAATATGTGCACCAAACCCATGGTGGCTGTGGTGAAGTAAATGAAGCAAATGGGGGTTGAGGTTCAAAATGTTATAAACACCAAGTAATTAAATATGAGCCCTTGAATCTTGGTGTTTTGAATAGAAAATAATTGTATGGTACATTCTGTAATGTAGGAAACAACCCCATTGACAAGGCGAGACCTTCGAACCGCGTTGATTTTTACTTCTCATGAGGTAGGAGGGGGTAATAATTCTAAATGCATGATTTCATCCATTATTGATGTGTATCTATGATTATGTGAACATAATTTGGCTTGGATGAATATTCTTGATGTTCATGTGAATTTGAATGCATTTAGAGTGATTGGTGTTATGTGGCATATGTTGTTGGGATGATAATTATGATGTTAAATTTGACTCTCACTAAAGAGACTTGTTGTGAGTTTCATTGAGGCCATAATTGTGTTAATTCCAATGATGTTGAACATCCCATGATATGTGAATTGATAAATGATGATTGCCACTAACTATTGATGTGTATGAAATCCAATAACAATTGGTGATGGTTGAGAATAATGAGTATATTGAGTTTCACTAAGAGATGGTGATGAGTTGTTGATTGTGGAGTGACATTATAGAATGCATAGTGTGAGAAATGCATTGATTGACATTTGCATCCGTGGCATATCATTCGTTATCTATATGGAATGTTAGGGGTTTTAATAGGCGGGCCCAGTGGGAGGGTAGCCCAGTGCACAAGTAAAATTATATATTGTTCCCTAGTGATTCTTGGAATCACGAAGCTACCCATAGTTTGGTGGCGAGGCACCCTATGTGGCGGGCCCAGTGGGTGGGTGGCTCTGTGGTGAGCAAGTGATAAGTGTTTTAGAACATAATAAATTAGATTTAATTTAATTAGAATCATAAGTCATTTTGCACTATATTTTCCTGATTTTCACGATTTCCGCTTTCTTTTCACTGTATTCTACTCGGGTATTTTATTTTGCAATAATTAATAAAGCATGCAGAATGACCATCAAATGACAAAGGATCAAGAGGAACAAGCCACAAGTGATTACATGATCAGAAAGGGTTAACAAAGCATGAAGAGTGGCATAACAGTGCCTTGAATTCATTCAGAGAAAGCCTGAATCAATCCTGTTAGAAATATGCACTAAGAGCCTATATAGGAAGCATTATTTTGAATAAGGCATTTTTTTGTTAAATAGTTTTACAACCTTTATTTATCATTGGAGTAATAAGTCATATGAGAGTTATTCCTAAAATGTCCTTAGTCAAGTATTTATGTGGGGACATGTAAATACATTAAGACTAGTGTGTGAGTGTACTGATGATCTGATCTCATAGATCATGGATTTAGATGTTATCAAGTCTTCACACAGGTACACATTAAGAGTAATGATGTACTAGACAGACCCACCATGAGAACGTTGCAAGGATTGTTATATGAATGTCATAAATAATTCTCAATATGATAATGGTATATGTAGTCGTTTGACCTGAAGTCATTACGATTCCTACATAAGGAGTTTGTTGTTTTAATACAATCAAATGTCTTCTATAACAAGAGGACTATAAAGGTTGTGATTAGGCAATGAACAAATTATATAGAGGGAAATGAGTGATGTAGATGGGATTTGTCTCTCCTATATGATAAAAATGATATCTATAGGCCACTTGATGGAGTGAGACTAAGGAAATGCATGGCCATGCTAGAAGAATAAATATTTGATATTTATTCGGATAAAGTCTACTCCGGTATCAAGTAAAATAAATTGGACTATACAAGGATGACGCGACCATGCCTTGGGCCCAATTAGGATATCGTGAAAAAAGAAACAAACAAACAAAATAATTATCACTTATAGGTTATGTTGATATTAAATAATATTCAGACGTAATGATGCATTGTTAGATGCCGCTTTTATTTTATATTAATAATAAAATAGTTCATTATTAATATGACCGAGTATTTTACCTATAGGGTCACACACATAGATTAAGCCCATTAGAAAATAGCTTTTTAGTTTAGTTGGACTAAAATAAAACTATCGGGCCTAACTCATTTAAATGAGTAAGGAGCCCACTCTTTAGAGAGAGAAAATTAGGTCAAACCTAAGCCTATAAATAGAGCATAAGATATTCATAGGTGGCTAACCAAAAAGAGACACAAAAGTTACAAAAGCTACACGCAATTAAACTAGCATTTGGAAGGTGTAGCATTTCTGGTGGGAGTACTTGTGTGGACTCTTAAAGGACGAGGCTACAACTGCTTCGATATTCTTCAAGAGGTAATCCTAAAATGCAATATTTTTTTGTGTTTGTCTTATGCTTTGAAACATGACGCTTTGCAAATCCTATGGGAATCCTTGTATTTCTGCTTCTCATGCACTTCCTAACAGTGGTATCAGAGCCTAGTTGCAAACCGTGTTTTGGGCAAATGTTTGTTTAAAGAACATATGAAAAATTTTCTTTTACGAAAAGAATTGTAAAGGTTGAATCTTTTGTAAGGGTTACATCTTTTATTAGATATGTTGTAAAGGTTGCATTTTGAATTAGATATTATGTAAAAGTTATATTTTTTTATGAGATATGTTGCAAAGGTTGCACCTTTTGAAAGCTAGTATCAATTTATTTTATTTTATGTATATTGATTGTATTTCTCAACATTTTAATTAATGAACATGTTTTTGGGCTATGCTTTATTATATGAATATGTTGTATGTTGCAATGGTGATTGTTTTATATGTGTTCTAATTATAATGCATGTTTTATGTTTGTTTAATTAAATTGAAATCAAGGGTTGTATGCAATGCATGTGTATATGCTTTCTCTTTCTAATATGAATTGTTTATGCGAGATTGTGTTTAGAAAGTTTAAAAGTTAAACCCTAGCCGTAATGAAAACTAGGATTCAAAAGATGAAACCTAGCCATCATGGTATTTTATTTATTTGTAAATGTTACAAATAAAATATTTGGTTTTAATATTATATTTTAAATTCGATTTGTAAAAGTTACAAATCAAATTTTAAATGTTTGTAAGAGTTACAAATTTAAATAATTTATTCTTATTAATTTTAATAGGATTTGCATCGTATGTGATCTTTTTAAAATTAATGTGATTTTTAGGAGTTACAAATTGATTTATATTTATTAAATTGAATATGATTTGTATTGTTACAAATATGAGATAAGATCTTTATTAAATTTATTAATTTTAAAATCAAATATTTAATCCTTAATAAAATTGATAGGAGTTGCAAAAGTTACAAATTAAAGATAAGATCTTTATCAAATTTAATAGGATTCAAAATAAAATATCTTGAACTCTAGAGATAAGGTTTAAAATTTAAACCTTGATCATTCCTAAAAATAAGATGATTGTTGATACTTTAGAGATAAGGTTTAAAAGTTAAACCTTGACTATTCTTATTTTAGGATAGTTGTTGGGGTCAAAAGATAAGGTTTAAAAGTTAAACCTTAGCTATTCCAAAATTTAGGATTCAAGAGTTGAAACTTAAAATTAGGATTTCGAATTGTTTGAAATCCTAACTGAATATTTTGAGCTATTAATGGTCAGTGGGACGTTCTGGCTAGGAAAGACTTGGTACTTAAGTGGTCACACCGGACCCACTTCTCTTTCCTGGGAACTAACCTCATTATAGTACTAAATTTTTGGGTTGGAACGCCACTCGGCACCCTATAAAGGGTAGTCTACCCTTGATCTTGTCTGTTGAATGGTCAATAGAACCACCAAACTTCTTTGCATAATTTTCTTTTTATGACCCCGTGTGTTTAATTATGTGTTTGAAAATTTATTTTATTTTAAATACAATTGATCAGTCTACTAATTGATTAATTAACACATCCAATAGTGAATGGTTATGGTCTTAGATTTTTTTATTTAATTATAAATACAGCCTGCGTGCTGTGCCTTTCCCTATTCTTGAATTTCTTCTCTTAACCCTCCGCTCAGATGTAAAACGAGTTTCTTTATTACATTGTAATCTTGAAGAAGCCAACAAGGTGGAGACCTAAAAGAAACCTAGACTGATGACTCTTGATGGATATGACCTTGAAAGGAACAAAGGAGTGGTGACTCCAAGAGGATGATGGTTTCAAGAAGTAGGACTTCATGAAGTCAAGACATCATAGTTCCTTTAGGTTTATTTTATTTTATTTTATTTTCTAGGAAGACCATAACCATCTCACATTTTTATTTTATGTTTTGGGGTTTTATTTTACATTAAAATGTTTAATGAAAGTCAGTAATGAACAATAAGAAAATTGAAATCCCTCTAGCCCGACAATCATACCTTTCAATAAGTAATAACGTTTAACTTGATATAGATAAAGTGCAGGTCACGCTATAGTTGGGTGCCTTTATTTATATTTAGTATGACATGATTGGATAATTGGATTATCCAAGTATAACTTATTGAGTTTTATTTAAATAGACATTTTTCAATTGGATTGGAAAAGCCTAAAGGCGTAAATAGTCTAAAACACATTCCAATAAGCAACACTCATCAATGCTAGTTTCAATAAAGTATAGGTTCTGCCAAAGCATGGTGCTTTTATTGATATTAGTAAAGGATGATGGATAATTGGATTATCCAACCATTTGTTATTGGACTTATCTAGGTAACGTTAATCAGATTGAAGAACCTAGAAGCGTTAATATTAAGTTTAAATGCCTTCTAATAAGTAACACCCGTCGAGACTAATGTCAATAAATAGTGGGTATGCCAAAGCAGGGTGCTATCATTTATATTAGTAAGGCGCGATGGGATAATTGTAATATCTAAATTGTTTTTATTAGGCCTTAACTTAACTAAGTTTTTCAATTAGATTAAAAATAACTTAGAGGCGTAAGGATTGAGCTTAAGTTCATAAGATGAATAAGGGTAAAGAGTTACCCACTTAATCATCAAAGAGTTGCATGGGATGCAATTGGAAATGTGTTTCCTACCTAAATAACCAAGGGTTGGGCGATCGGCCAAAGTTGACTCAACATTAGGCCAAATATGGATCTTGGCCCACTAGAAAAATCTTCCAACGGGAATTTTTATGATTCAGTGAGGGTATTTGTTTAGAATCAAAATAGTGAGAAACAACATATTTATTTAATGACCAAAAGTTAAATATGTTTTAAATAGAAATGATAGATTTGCATGTAATTTGTTTTAGAATAACCATGACAAACCAAATATTGTTTTGTTGCAATTTGTCATTTGGAAGGACACTCTATGTGGAAAAATGCCTAGATAGGTATCAAGACTTGAGAATTATTTTCAATAAAGAGGAAGCGGCAGTGTGTCATGTTTGGCTTGTTTCAATATCATCTATCGTTGGGTATTGAATACCCTATGGAGTCTGCATAAACTCTGAGCTGTAAAAGGCAATATGAATATATAGAGGTATATGATATGATTGTATACAAACTCTATTAAGGTGATCAAGAAAAAGAAATTGTTTCTAGCTTTAGCCAAATAAGACATTGAAATAATTTGTCTAAAGAATTTAAAGGAGTTCAAAATAAAGGGAAGTAAGACTTTTGCTACAAGTCATGTTATAGAAGTTAAGTTATTTTAATTCATTGACATTAGTATCAGATACTAGTAGTAGATCTCACATTTTGAAAGATCAAGGAAGTAGATCACTTGCTAAGGGTGGAGAAATCTGTGTAAAATTGAGTAAAAGTTGCTACAATAAAGATAAGATCTTCACCTATTGGGCTAGTTAGTGAACTAGACATTGTGCATATTGTTTCTTGTTGGACAAGAAAGGTTTTCTTTTATAAAAATAACTTTATTTCTTCAAAAGGATATTGATGCACAATTGAGTAATGGATTCTATATCCTAAATCTGAAAACACCCATCTATAACATAACTATCAAAGTAGGTTAAAATAAGTGATTTTGAACCTTACTTACACAATATTGTCTCCTAAGGCAAATAAATGAGAAATGTATTTCTAAATACCATTAATGTGGTTATTTGGACTCTTTTCATTTTGGAATCAATTGAGACATTTAAATGTTATTTATTGGAAAGATAGTTGAGACATCGTTCATTGAAAAGTGAAAATGAGTAATCTATTATCTAATACATGACGATGTTTGTGGGCCTATTGGAACAATAACTAGATATGTTTTTCAATACTTCGACATACTAATTGAAAAGTCAATGAGTATGGATTTATGTAACATAAGTTAGAAAGTCTTTGAAAAGTTCAAAGAATTCATAATGAAGTAAAAAACAAATTGGCAAGATAATTAAAGCTCTTGATTAGATCAAGATAGTAGATAATTTGAGCGACAAGTTTGATAAATATCTAATAAAGTGAGAGATTGCCTCTTAACTCATTCCTCATGGAATGCCATAATAGCATCTCTACGGGGAAAAGACAAACCTTGTTGGACACAGTTTGATTATTGGTTATTATCAAACATCTCTAACTCCTTCAATGTTCTTTTATTAACAAAATTTCCACACTTAACCATGTTCCATCTTAGACTTTCTTAAAGAAACCATATATGATATGGACTAGGAAGAAACCTAGTATGTCTTTACTAATAATTTGGAAGTATGATGCTTTTATAGAGCATCCAACTCTGACAAGGTCAGATCCAAATTGGATAAATGCCTTCTGTGAGATACCTAAAGAAAGCTAAGGGTTATCATTTCTATAATCCATCTGAGAACAAAAGACTTGTTCCTTAGAATGTTGTGTTCTTGAATAAGAGTACATCTCTTAAAGAATCAGTGGAAGGATAGTAGAACTTGAAGAAATTCAAGTATCACAAAGTGTTTAAAAGTCAAGAATGGAAGGAGTAGAAATCACAAAGTATTGTGACATCATTAGCTCCGGTAGCATAAGACTTGTATAAGATCAAATGGGATATATCACCAAATTTAAAAGATATGAATATCTTATAAATCAGGAATGAGGCATATTGCTAATTGACCAAGCTTCTTATGAAGAGGCCAATGCGAGTTTAGATTCTAAGACATGGCATAAGACCATGGGATTTAAAATGGGCTCTATGTATATTAACAAGGTATGAACCATGGTTGACGCATCTAAAGGGTAAAACCTATAGGATGCAAGTAGGGTTTCAAAAGGAAAACTAAACATGGATGGTAATAAGAGTACCTTTAAAAGCAAGATTGACAAAATTCAATTAGCTTAAAAACCATTAGATCCTGCTTGTTGTAGCAGTATACCACCATTATGAGATATGGTAAGATAGATGTCAAGATGGAAATCATCTTTAGGATGTGTATATGATATAACCTAAAGGTCTTTTATGCCTAAAACATCTACAAAGGTATGTGAACTGCAAATGTTCCATTTATAGACTAAAGGAAGATTTTAGAAGCTAGAGCTTGATTAAAGAATGAAGATAAATCTTGTGACTATAAAAAGGTTAATAACTGCATAATTATATTTCTAGTATTACTTGTAGAAGACATGCTTCTTCTAGAACTAATATTCTCATTCTATAGTCAAGAATATCCTTAAACATTTAAGAAGGACTAAGGATTTGATCTTGATAAATAAAAGATGAGCTTGTTGTAAAGGTAGATCAATCCCAACCTTTTGAGTAATTTGAATGACTTAAGATTGCAATCAATATATATATATATATTGCCAAGATGGTTGTGATGTATGCTTAAAAGGTTCAAAGCAAGAAACAGTCATTGGTTCTACTAACAAATCTAAGTATTTTGCTATGGTAAATCACAAAAGAAGTTGATTAACATTTAATCATTCCAAATGTTTTGTACCCTATGAGTTTTCACTGTGATGACAATGGAACCATAGAACAATATAAGGAAGTTGATGAATCCAAGCATATTTTGCTATGAGTTTTCACTGTTTTGTACCCTATGAGTTTTCTGGGTTTTTTTTTTGTTTTTAAGGTTTAGGAGGGGAGGTGGAAGGCTTAACCTCCCTATCCTTCTTCAACTTGATTTGAAGTTGGTCTTCCAAAACTTGTTTAGCAGACAAGGGATGCAAGATAAACTTTTTGTTATTATGTACAAAGGTGAGAGTGTTAGTAAACCCCTCATGGGTGACTTTCTTATCATATTGCCAAGGGCGACTTAAAAGCACATGGGTGGCTTCCATAAGAACCACATCACACCATATTTGATCATGGTAGGTGCCTATAGCAAGTGAAAGAAGAACTTGTTTGTTCACTAACATTTCACCCTTTTTATTAAGCCATTGAAGTTTGTAAGGTTTTAGGTGATCTATTAGAGGACAACCAAGTTTGTGAACTAGCCTTTGACTAGCCATATTGGCACAATGACCACTACCTATAATGAGAGAACAAAGTTTTTCTTTAATGTAACATCTTGTATAAAAGATGTTCTCTCATTGTGTAGTGTCATCATCCCTTATATGACTACCTAGGAGTCTTCTAATCATAAATAGCTCACCTTCATATCCTAGAACATGTTCACTCTTATAGGAATCACTATTGGAGCTATCACTAGAGTGTGAAGAGGATGCTTCCTCATAGCTTGAATAGTGATCAATGCCTCTTAAAATCATAACTTTTTTTGTTGGGCATTGAGAGGCATTGTGACCCCTTCCTAGACATTTAGAATATTTGATTGAACTTGTTCTTGAAGAGTTAGGTTAGGATGAAGAGTTGTGATTCCTAGAAGGGTTATTTCTAGAAGGTTTTGTGGGGGAGTGATCCCTATGAACCTCACTCTTAATCCTAGGAGTTGAAGTGCCCACTTCTGTTCCACCAAGTTTTATGTACAAAAAAAAGCTTTCACATTTTTCTAAAAATCGTAACCTCTCAATTGACCAGGATAATCTAGTGGAAGGGATTGTGCTAGTTGACCGAGAGTGTTACTTTAGTGGTATCAGAGCATGGTCGATTCAATAGACTTGGGGTATGGATCACTATACCCCGCTGTACTCTGAAAGTCATCTTCTTGACAGTTAATAGGACTTGTGTTGTAGGAACTACTTGATTGAACCCAAGTAGTTAAGGCATCAAACAAGGATACCGAGGGTTAGTGACCAAGGTTACCTCGATGCCAGTAGAACGTACGGAGAATTTCAGGGGTGAAATTCTTAAAAGGTGGGGGGAGTGTAACAACCCTAATTTTTTGAAAATAGGAAACCAAACCCTCAGGACTCCTTAAGACACTTTGTTGAGCTTTTGGTGAGAAGCTCGAGGCTTTGGCCTGTTCCCCGAACAGCTTAGGATGAGAACAATAGGGATAAGCAGAGCTTAACCTGAAATATAAGAATGTTGAGAGAATGTAATGAGTGAGAAAAACAGAAATAAGAAAATAATAAATAATATTCGACAATGCTATTTAATTAAAAATAATACGTAACGACGATTATTTTGTGTATAAATTAATTTAAAATTATATTTATTCGATAATTACTTTTTGTCAACAATATTTAATAGATAAATAATTATAATAATTTATTTTGAAATTATATATATTAAATTTTTCATTTATTTGATAATTATATTTAATAATAAAATATCGCCCGGTTCCTCAGATTTGAATTGTAGGACCCAGCCTGAAGTCAGACTCTAACTGTTCGACCCAAGACTAGTGATCCAGTAAGGAAACTAGTCTCGTTAAGATCATTTCCTAAAAGATTAAGGGTGTCTAACTTATACCTCAGGATATCCGATGGTGGCATGGTCAGTCTCTAGTAACTCATTTTGACGTTTTAGGAATTTTTCCTAAAGGGACCGAAGCTTGATTCGGACTCTATCATCCCTGTTTTTAAATAAGTTGATTTCCTCAAAAATCGCTTTAAAACTCGACTCGAATACCTTTGGTGTTTTGGACCCAAAATTTTCATACGATCTTAGAATCAAATGATGTAGGTCTCAATCTATTCATTTTGAAAAGATATTTAATCTCTGTTTCTAGCCCCAAACTTCGATTCTTACTCTGTCAACCCCAAAATGGAAGATTAATTATATTCATCTCAAAATTCCAACATTTGGATGTTTTTCTCTGCGCATAGTTGAAAAAGAAATTCATAACTTTCTCATACGACCTTCGATTTGCACAAACTTGGTGTGAAAATATCTGTAACAAAATTATCTACATTTTTCGTGCAGACAATGAAGGCTAAATCCTTCTAGATTGGTACAGTTTAATAAATCTTTGTGACCCCTTGGCTATTTCATTTCAATGTTGGCAGCCTTCAATAACATTCATGTATCTCCTTCGTCCGATGGTTGAATCACTCCATTCTTTTTTATATGGATCCGTATCATAGACCTCTATAATTTTTATACAGAGCACAAAATCAAATTCCCAAAGGAAAATTAATGGTGAATTTATTTCTAAGACCCTAGCTAATCCGGGAAGCTTCTGGAGTTCCCTCTCGTAAATCGAGTATATCTCGGGCTACCAAACTTGGAACATTGCAAATGATATATCAATTTAAATAGGAAATAAATATCTACAAACTTCATGAGGAACTTGAAAGCCAATTCGCATCTAATAAATCCCAGAAATTAAAATACTACACTAATTCATGTTTCTCCAGCAACAACTTGCACTAGGTATAGTATTTTCCACAAATCTCTCTTATATGACCATGAAATTGAATGAGTTTTTCAATAAATTTTTCTTAACTTAATTCTCCATAACTTTTATGAAGAACACAAAGCCCAAATCCCAACCCATTTGGCCCAGAAAAATGATCTATGCAGGGAACAAAAATTCTGTCACAACCCCACATTAGATTCGTATTTGGGCCATAACTTTCTTATTTCTAAATGGATATTTTTGTACCATATATAAAATTAAAGATAACAAAAATTTCTACAACTTTTAAGTTTGGGCCATTTTTGAATTTGGCCCAAAAAGGCCCTTAAAAACACGCACAAAGTGATGCCCTAGAACTGGAGATATCAGCTCCTATGCAACTTTAGCCAATGAAGCTTCTCCACTCAAGGGACACATGTTAACTCCAAAGATAACCCTTTCCCTATGCATTACTCCAACCTACCACCTGCCTTCCTATGTGTTAACTCATGGTTAACTCCTTTCTCAATAAGCTACAACAACTTGCTTTACAAGGAGAAGTAATGACATGGTATCATGTCATGATAAGCCATCACCTAAATCATCATGCCATATCCATATACATGTCATGCTTCCTTACTTCCATTTATTCCAATAATTCACGTTCACCACTAGCAAAAATCAGAGAAAACCTAATTTCTCTATCTCACAAAATAATTACAATGACATATATCATAACACCATGCCTTGCCTATACCATAATACCATAATGTTTCTACTAAACCTTCATCTCTCTCTCGGTAGAAACCATCACTCATTTCTCTTAATTCTTCTCCACCTTCCAATAATTAACACTCTTTATCCAACAACCATTCAACCACCTAAAACCACCATAACTCGCTCCCCCTTTTATAGAGTTACCTTCCACCACTACCTCGACACCTTTTCTCTTCAAAATCACCATTGTTTTCCTTATTCCCCTTAACAACCAGTGGTTGTCTCCTTCCATCATAGCCACCGTAAGCCTCCTATTCACCACCCCAAATCACCATACAAGGTTGCCGCCAACCCCTCTTCAAAGCAATTGACAATATTTTCTTGATCGATTTCCGTTTCTCTTTCCGTTCAATTTCTCTAGTTTAAATCGGTAATTTACATGTTAGTTTTCCTTTAATCCTTGGCTGGCTTTAATATATCCTTTTCTTTTTGGTGATGCATGTTGAGTTTTCAGGTGTCGTAGAATGATCGAGAATAATCGGTGGTGGTCAGCGATAAACAGTGGAAAATACGGAGTAAACGATGAATTTTTGGTAAATGATCTTTTGGTTTTAAATAATTTCATGGTTGTTAGGGGTTTTCTTGGCTGCCCTTGATAACTTAAAAAATCCATGCATGCTAGTTTTTAGTAACCCAGAAGCGATTGGAGGGTGAATCGGAGCGTTTAGCGATTTCTTTGGTGAAGCGTACTATATTTATTCCTCTGGACAGTAGTTGTTCGGTGTTCTAAGGGGGTCTCATCTCGTCTAAGATTCTTTTTTACCTTTCCATAATATTGCTTGCATATTTAAGAATCTTTGTTTTGAATTTCACCAACGGTTAGATCTCAAGTTATGGAAATTTCCGTCGACGATGATTAACTTTAATCGAATATATCGTTAAAATGAAATTTTAATAAATTTAATGAATATATCTCAAAATTGGAATATTGGGAAGAAGCTTTATCGTGATCGGTTTTAAAATGAAAAACTTAAAAAAATATGTATATATATATATATATATATATATATATATAAATTTAGCATTCAAGTGGGCTCGGTTTCGTTGAATGTGGTTGTAATAATTAATTTAAATTTGTGGTGATATTATTAATTGGTAATTCAATTTCCCCGGTAAGCCCCACCGTAAGAAATTTAATTTACTGTTCTGACGATTAAAATATCTTCTTTTACTAAATTACAACAAGAAGTATTAAATCTTAATAAGGTAATAAATTTAAAGAAAAATATGTGTAACCATATAATAATAAGTTAAAAAAATTGGAAATTCCTTTTAGATGGAAAATTTTTACTTAATGAACTTTATTAAGGATTTCTATAACTTAGGTACAAATGACATTTTAAGAGTTAAGTAAAGAAAATAAAACAAGTGAAGTTTAGTATAATGAATGTTAGGAGTTATAAGAAGTTGTTAATAATAAAATTTTTAGCAACCACTTTTGTGACCACTTAGATAGAAATAAATAATAACTTTAAGAATTCGAGTATATAAGAAACTAAATCAAGAAAATAAAGATTTTGGGGTAATCTATTTTAATAGGTTAAATGAATCAAGAATAAAAAGAAATGGATAACTAGGATTTTATTTAGAGTAAGTTATAAACAATGTTTCTAATATATTAATTTAGAGAAGATTATTCAAGATGAATTAAGTTTAAAATTTGGAATGATATTATGGGTAAGAAATTTAAATAACCATTAAAACTAGGAGAAAAGAGAAGTTTATTACCTAGTGAAAATTTACTAGTAAACTAAGGAAAGATTTGGATACACTAGATGTAGACTTTTTGTAGGATTTATCAAATCAATTGGTAACTAAACGATATTGGACTAAGTTATGCCACCTAAATTAAAAGAGGCACCTAGGCCTTTAAATGACAAATGAGCAACCATGAGCAAATGGAATTTAATAATTAAGGAATGTAGTCAAAGAAATGAACTAATTAATTTAGTCATTAGAGAAACGAATTATAGAATTTAGTGAATTTATAATTAAGAAATATATCACTATTGGGATATAAGAGATTAATATAGGACAAAAAGGGATTGATGACCAAGAAAATGAAGTATTTAAATAACGAAACCCACCTAGATGCCTAGGTAGTAGATGATCAATCATGGAGCAAATAAAATTTTGTTAGTCAAAAGAATATAATTGCGAAAATGATCTAGATGAAGTAGTGACAGATAAATAAGAAAATAAAAAGGTTATCTAATTTAACAATCATAAAAAAATAAAACATCACTAAAATCATTATTGGGATATAAAGGATTAGTGGCCCATTTAGTGATTAAGAAAAATAAGATTAATAACAAAGTCCACTTAGATTAGAAAATAACTAATGAGTTGTTTGACGATAACTAAAGAGTTCATAATTAGACCTCAGGAGGTTGTATTATGGAAGTAATTATACGCAAGTGAATAGAGAATGCTTAACAAGTGGAGAAATAAAAAAATAGAGAATATTAAACTAAATAGTATACCCTTATAACAAATTATGTTAAGGAAATGCCAAGGTATAAACTATATAAATGGTAACGCGTACGTCTAGTAAACTTTTAGTGATGTTAAGTGCGTAATTACTTGCTAAGTCGTGGTAATGATAAATATTACAATCATACGTGTATGTAATGACTTCTTAATATTACATGTAATATAACACTTGTTGGTTGACTGATTATGTGACATGATGGGATATGTGACTGTGAATGATTGTATATATAAATATACGTGTGGTAGTTACGTGATGGATATGGTATAATGCATTGTATGTTGTAATGCTATTGAGTACTTGTTGATGTGGTATGGTTATGAATATTGTATGATGCATGGATAACTAGACGAGGAAAATTCGTAAATAAAGGATTTGGAAAATGGTATTGGTAGGGGTCCCAAAATGATTAAAATATGAAAGTATGTGAGACCCAGATCTGAGATGAATTGTAGGCGTTGAAGCGCCAATGTACCCCAAATTGTTGAGAAAGTGTAAAACCTCACTTCATTCCTAAGTGTTGAGTAAGTTTACTAAAATGAAGAAAAAGAGAAAATTTGGTTATACTAAGAAAAAGAACACGACATTAGAAATAGAGGGGAGTCATTTAGGGGACCTTACCGAGGACCACTAAATAAAAAATAAATTATTGAATAATGCATCATATTTTGAGTTGAGAAGGGTTGTTGGGATAATCCCTTAAAGCATACAGTGATGGGTACACTAAAGAATTTGTCGTGCCTCGATACCCGAGGGCAGTCTAGGGAGTATAACCGGAGGCGGGAATTCCAAGTGGCATCGAATTCGTGCCCGTCGCCCGCAACCCGTCACAAACTCTGGTGTACTTCGGCAAGAGGCGGGATTTTCTATGACCGTGGAGTGCCCGTTCTATGGTGATGTGTAATATGTGTGATTTGCCATTTGATGATTGGGACTGTAAGTCCTTACCTATTTGTGAAAACCAGAACGAGGAGAGCTCCGGTCGCTCTAGTTAGGGAGGAGAGATAAGGGTGGTGTGGTTGTGCACATGGATATTGTATACAAGATTGTTGAGGAGGAGATGGGCGCACATGCATCATGATAACTAATAAAAGATTTGAAATAACGAAATGAATTCATGTAGTGCATCATTGTATTGAGATTGTGATTGCTTGTTGTTTAAATATGATTGTATAGATATTAGTAACCTTGAGAGGTGACTAGGAAAATGGGAATGGTCAGCTAAGATGAAAAGTGGTGAGATAACATAGAATGTACCTTAGGGACCCCAAATAGAGTGGGAGAGACTTGATTCAGGATTGCATGTGTTGTGTGTGGGACAAGTCTCGATGAGATACCTTTTCGATTGTTGTGGAGGTGAAGACTCACCCTTACGCTATATTTTTCAGACCTCATGGTGATAGACATCGACTTCGCATCAAGAATCAATCAGGCTCTTCTTGGACTATGGACGAATAGGATAAATTATTTTATTTTCTTTATGGGAGCCTGTGTGTCCCTTCACTTTTAGTGTGTACAGTTACTGTTATGACCATGTATTATATATGATTATGTTGTTATAAGCTGTATCTATTCTACCAAGTTTTATGTATAAAAAAAACTTCCATATTTTTCTAAAAAGCGTAACCTCACAGTTGACCAGGATAATCTAGTGGAAGGGATTGTCCTAATTAACTGAGGGTGTTACAGAATGTGGAAAATGCGAATATTGATGCTCTTGCTCACGTGAATCATAATGCTAACCGTGGTGGCCATGGTGGTTTTGATGGTCTTGGACATGGAAACGGTAATGGACATAATGGTGGCTGAAATAGTGGCCGTGGTGGAAACCATAATGGTGGGCGTAATGGTAATGGTCGAGGTAATGGCCGTGGTGGAAGAAATGGTAATCATAATGGTGATGATCAACCACAAGCTGCTGGAAGAGTCTTTATCATCACGGGTGAAGAAGCCGCACAAGCGGAAAACCTTGTTCAAAGTAAATGTGAAATTCTCGGCACCTTTGTATTATGTTAGGCGCTTGAAAGTGCCTATTTGCATGATGAAAGGTTCTATAGTGGTAACTACACCGACCGTACTTGTTTAAGATCGGTGACTCAATATGAAAATGTCGAGATAATTCTTGAGGGTAAGAAGTTTGTGATATCCCTTGTGTGCCTACCTATGAAAGACCTAGATATTATCCTTGGCATAAATTGGTTATCTGCCAACAAAGTCTTAGTGGATTGTCATAATAAGGCGGTGATCTTTCTGACTCTGAATGTTGAACGCTTTAAGCTGCAAGGTATCTATCAACTCCGTATGATGTTCTGTATGGTTGATGGGAGTGGTACCTCCCAATCTTCTGAAATTCCCATTGTCTCGGAATTTTCTAATGTTTTTCGGATGATATTCCTGGATTGCCTCCTCCACGTGAAATGGAATTTTCCATTGATCTTATTCCTGGCGCTGAACCTATTTCTAGAGCTCTTTATAGGATGTTTCCTATGGAATTATCTGAACTTAAAAAGCAAGTCAAGGAATTACTCAAAAGAGGATTGATCCACCTAAGTGTATCTCCTTGGGGTGCACCTATGTTGTTGGTGAAAAAAAAGGATGGAAGCATGAGATTGTGCGTTGACTATCTCTAACTCAACAAATTAACTATCAAAAACAAATATCCTTTTCCTCACATTGATAATCTCTTGGATTAGTTAAAGGGTACTGTTGTATTTTCCAAAATTAATTTACATTTTGGATATCACCAAATTCGGGTGAAGACTGGTGATATTCCAAAAACTGCCTTCCAAACACGATATGGCCACTACGAGTATTTGGTGATGCCATTCGGTATGATAAATGCTCTTGCGATTTTTATAGAGTACATGAATCATATCTTCCTTGAGTATCTTGACCAATTCGTCGTGGTGTTTATTGATGATATTTTGGTGTACTCTAAGAGTCATGAAGAACATGAAAGGCATCTTCGCCTTGTGTTGACTATCCTTTGAGAAAAAGAGTTGTATGCTAAGCTCTCTATATGTGAATTTTGGTTAAATGAGATTTCATATCTTGGTCATGTGATTCTTGTGATGGTGTTGTTATCGATCCATCAAAGGTCGAGGCTGTTATGGCTTGGGAAAGACTGACGTCTGTAACGGAAATAAGAAGTTTCCTTGGTCTTCCCGATTATTACCGAAGATTTATTGAAGGATTTTCTCGTCTGGCTTTGCCATTGACGAAGTTAACTCATAAGAACCAACCATTTGTGTGGACCCTCGAATGTGAAGAAAGTTTTCAAGAGTTAAAATTGAGACTTACTACCACAACAGTGTTAGCTTTGCCTGATGTGCTGGATGATTTTGTTGTGTATTGTCATGCTTCTAAGCTTGGTCTTGGTTGCGTATTGATGCAAAACGAGCATGTGATAGCCTATGCGTCGAGACAGTTACGATTGCATAAGGTTAATTACCCTACACATGATCTTGAATTAGCGACAGTTGTGTTGGCTTTGAAGTTATGGTGACACTATTTGTATGGTTCGAAGTTTGTGGTCTTTAGTGATCGCAAAAGCCTTAAATACCTATTTGATCAAAAAGAACTGAATATGAGCCAACAACAATGGATGGAAGGATTATGAGTTTGAATTGAGGTATCATCCCAGAAAGGTAAATGTGGTTGCCGATTCTTTGAGCCAAAAGTCGTTGCATGTTTCTTCTATGATGGTGAAGGAGATAAAGCTAATTGAACAATTTATAAACTTGAACGTGGGCGTGGAGTTGTAAACCCCAAAGAAAATGTCTCTTAAGATGTTGAAGTTTGCAAATGTGTTCCTTGAATATGTGAAAGCACAACGACCGAATGATGAGTATTTGATTGGGATGAAGGAAGCTTAAACAAATGGGAAAAATTTGTTTCTAATGGAAGGTCATGATGGTATTTGGCGTGTGAAGGGCCGAATTTATATTCCATCTGGTGGTGATTTGAGAAAATCTATACTTGAGGAAGTTCATAAAAGTGTGTTAAGTATTCAACCTGGTTCCATTAAAATGTATCAAGATTTGAAGAAAAATTTTTGGTGGCCTGGTATGAAGCGTGATATGGCAAATTTTGTTGCATCTTGCCTTATTTGTTAGAAAGCTAAGGTTGAACATCAAAAATCATCTACTTTGTTGAGACCTTTGGAGATCCCTGTTTGGAAATGGGATAGCATTGCGATGGACTTTGTTTCTGGTTTGCCCAGAACCCGTGCTGGAAATGATGCTATATGGGTGATTGTTGTTCGATTAACAAAGCGTGCTCACTTTTTGCCCATGAGGGTGAAGAGTTCATTATAGAAATTGGCTCAATTATACATAAAGGAGATTGTTAGATTGCATGGTGTGCCATCTAGCATTGTATTTGACTGTGATCCTCGGTTTACTTCCCAATTTTGGGGTAGCTTACATCAGGAGTTAGGCTTTAAATTGAAGCTTAGTTCTGCTTATCATCCTTAGACTGATGGATAATCTGAGAGGACTATCCAAAGCCTTGAAGATTTGTTGAGGGCTTATGTTCTTGAGTATGGTGGATGTTGGGAGAGATTTCTTCCATTGATTAAGTTTACTTACAACAACAATTACCATAGTAGTATCTGTATGGCTCCTATAAGGCACTTTATGCAGAAAATGTAGAACGTCTTTATGTTGGTTAGAAACTGGTAAGAATTTGGCTTTAGGGCCATAAATTGTTCAGGAGACTACTGAGCAAATTAGAAAAATACAAGAAAATATAAAGATTGCTCAAGACCAACAGAAGAGTTATTATGACAAGAGGCATAAACCACTTGAGTTTCAAGTTGGTGATCATGTATTTTTAAAAGTCTCACGTGATAAAGGAATATTATGGAGCAATGAAGAGTAAGAAGTTAAGTCCTAAGTTTATTGGACCTTATGAAATCCTAGAACGGATTGGTGATGCTGCTTATCGGATTGCACTTCCTCCGCATCTTGTGAATCTGCACAATGTATTTCATGTGTCGTAGTTGAAGAAGTATGTTCCTGATCCCTTACACATGATTCCTGTTGATGATATTGATATGCGAGATGACTTGTCTATCCCTCCTTTTCCGTTTGTATCGTTGAGCATTCTGTAAAGAGGTTGCGAGACAAGTTGGTACCTTTGGTAAAGGTGGCTTGGAAACATGGTAATGTGGAGACTTTCACGTGGAAATGTGAAGATGATATTTGGGAGCGATATCCGAATGCTTTTAAATCTAGTATGTTAAAATTTCAAGGACGATTTTTTTAGGTGGGGTGGATTATAACATCCTAAATTTTATATAAATGATTAAATAGGTAGAATAAATATTAAATAATTACATATGGGTTAATCAATGTCCCAAAAATGTTGAAATAATTAAATTGGGATTTATGAGGATTATTCATAATTTAATATGGCTTTAAGAGCTGAAATTATACCCGATTAAAATATGGGTGTCGGACCAATTATCTCTGATTAAGGTACTGTTGGTCAGGGCTGTTAAGAATATTATTATGAATCCGAATCTATATTCAGAATATTGAGCCTGAACGGAGATCCTATATGTTATAAAACGGTAGGGTTTAATAAATGGATTAAAAT
Source organism: Clitoria ternatea (assembly GCA_037962975.1). Lineage (NCBI taxonomy): Eukaryota > Viridiplantae > Streptophyta > Magnoliopsida > Fabales > Fabaceae > Clitoria > Clitoria ternatea. The sequence goes on from CM075672.1 coordinate 183,647,740, forward strand.
TAAACACAAAAACTCTCTTTCTTCTTCTCATTTCATGTTGCTTTCCCTCTCCTAAAGGCAAAAGACTTCTCTTTTCTCCTCCCATTCTCTCCATCTTCTTCTTTTCTAAAAACCTTATATGGTGGAGTTCATCTTCTCCCATTTTCGTTTCTAGTTGGAGCAAAGGAGAAGCTTAAAGCCTTTTTTCTTTTCCGCTCTCTCAAATTTTGTCACCCTCTCCCTCTCTTGGAAGCTCATTGTTGTCTCTTGGTTGAGGTAATTTCCTCATCATTTTTCATGAGCTTATGCCATAGGTTTTGGGTTTTGGTTGTTGGGTGAATGTTTAATGCAAATGGGGTATTGAATGAGTCCATTATTATGCAAACCCTAAGGTGGGGTGGCTTAATGCAAGCTTTTATGAGCATTTAATGTGGTACTCAAAATTAATGTTGGAAGGTGATGAAAAATGATGATTATTTATGATGGTTGTTGGGTTATTAGTGAAACCCTAACCCTAGGAATTAGGGAAAATAATAAATGTTGGTTGGAGAATGTATTTTGAGAGGAAATGTATGATATTGAGAGTGTGGATGTTAGTAAATATGTTGAGAGAATATTTATTGATGATCAAAGATGATATTGATAATGGTGGGTGGCCATTAATGATGATTTATGACCATTGGTGTATGAACCCTTTGATGGGTGAAGTTATAAATACTTAATAATGAACTTAAGCACCAAACCCATGGTGGTTGTGGTGAAATTAATGAAATGGAAAATGGTGTAATGATGAGATTGTAATAAACACCAACTATGGATTTAGAATGTGTAAGTCTTGGTGATTTTGAATAGAAAATGATGTTGTGCTATACCATGTGGTGTAGGATTCATTCCGAACGACGAGGCGGAATGTCAAATTGCTCGAACTACTTCTCTTGAGGTAGGAGAGGAGTTTTATATTCTAAATTTATGAATTGAATATTGGTTGATTGTCATATATGACAATATGCATGTTTGTCTTACTTATGTTATGATGATAAATTGAGATATTGAGCTTGGTGATGTTAATTGTGCTTAGCAATGTGTGTTGTGCATTTGGAATATTTATGGTATGCTATATGGTGATGTTATTGTTTGGAAAATATTATGCCTTCATATAATAAGGATGTGTTTACAATCACCATGAATATGGAATGATTTTTATTGATGATGAATGAGATTGAGTATGGTTGTTGAGCATACCTTGAATGTTGATGAAAGATTGATGAATATCATTGATGATTATGATGTCATTATGATTAACACAAGTATTGACTTGTATGTTTGAGATAAGATTGTGTTGATGGAAAGTTGTTGTGAATGCCACATCTAAAACTTGAAACAATGGCAATGACCAATGATAATAAAATCCACTAAGAATTGTATGGTGATATTGGTGATGGTGATGATTGATGAGTGGTATAATAGGATGCATAGTGTGGGAATGCATGTAATTTACATTTGCATTGCATCCATGGCATATTGCATAGTTTCCAGTGATGGAATGTTAGGGTATTGCATAGTTTCCAGTGATGGAATGTTAGGGGTTCCTCTGGTTGGCCCAGTGGGAGGGCGACTCTGTACACGAGTGTTATTAATGTTTCCCTAGTGACTCGGTGTGTAAGTCACGAAGCTGCCCATGTTTAGCTATGGGGAGCTGCATGTGGTTGACCCTGTGGAGGGTGGCTCTTTGAGGAGCAAGTGTCCACGGTGGTCCTTTGGATCATAGCTGCCATGGTATAAATCATGGTTGGCCCGCAATACCTTTATGTTGTTATGGTGTATACTGCAGTCATGGTGAAAATGACTGGTGTTGCAAGATGGGCGATATGGTTTGGTACCAGTAAAATATAGTGATATGCATGCAAATTTGTGATAAGTGTACACATTTTACTACTGCAGTAGGGTATGGTTATGAATCCCTACTTGAACCCACAAATTGGTATTTATATTCCCATTGTCAGATCCATAATTGTTGTTAACTCCGTTGTACATGTGCATTAGCCTAAGAGAATTTGCATATAGCAAGGAGATATGCCAAAGGTGATGAGATATGATGATGGTTGTAATTGGGTGAAAGAATACCTAAAGACAACATATAAAATAGGAATACAAAGAAATAACTTTGTGTATGGTGATGATATGTGTGATAGCCTAATATAATGAGTGGCATGAATGTGTTGATTCTTATATGCTTTGCTATGAATCACAAAGATGATTAAGATGTGTGTATGTTGATTGGATGATGCAATTATGATGATGACTGATATGGTGATGCAAAGTATACATGACATTGAATTCATATGCACATAATCACAAATGTATAACTCACTCTCCCATGTTGTTTATTTTTAGCCTTGTGATGCAGGGTATGCATGGGGTGAGATTACATTTATTTTGGAAGTGTATGTTTTGATAGTGAAGGTAAATTAGTTGTGTAACAATTGCCTTGGCCTGTAACTGATGATTTTTTATAATATATGATGTTGATATATGCTCATTATGTATTTGGATTGATGAATATTCATTTTGAAGGTCATTCATGAAAATTAGACCTTGTGTTGTATGGCTAATTTTTTGTTATGACCTTGATGGTGTATGTTGATATTTGTAATACTAGATTTATGCCAATATGAAGAATGAACGATGTTGATTATGAATCTCAACTACTTATGAGACATGAATGAGTAATTATGTTGTTTGAAAGGCTAATATGCATGAATAATAAGAAGTAGGACGACCGTATTCCTATGGCATGGCTAGGACCTTAAATAGGAGTCACTCATAACTCGTATTGTATATTTATGACTTGTGTGTATGGTTGGTTGTGCCCGGATAGGTCTAATTTGCAATTTGGCATGTCATGTTGTATGCTTGTATATTCGAAAATCAACCCTATAGCTTAGATTTTAATTGGGATGGAACTTAGATGAGAAATTTTTTCATATGATTGATTTTAGGGTATATGTGTTATGTATCAAATTTCATGGAAATTGGAGTTGATTTGTTTGGTGAAATGACAACCCAAAGTCAGCAAAAATAGTGACACAAAAAGCTACAAAATAAGGGCTGCTATTCAGGATCTAACGGTGTTCAATGGAGCTAAGCAGCCTACCAAAGGATACTTGGATACAAGGTTGACTTTCGAAAGAAGTCGGGGTCCTGGGCAGTGAGGACTCGAGTATTGGTCATCGATGTAAAGTCCCCTTTCAATGGGATCCTTAGAAGACCTTTTCTCAATGCCATAGAGACAGTTATGTCAACACCTCGTCTATTGATAAAGTTTATTGACAAAGACAACCAAGTCTCTTCTGTCAAAGGGGATCAATAGATGGCGAGGTATTGTTACAACCTCTGTGTGCAGATGACCAAGGTGGAAGAATCAGTTAAGAGGAAAAGTTGAATGATGGAGGAGCCGTACCGGGTCAGCAGATTTAATCGACCTAGATCCAAGGGAGGAGTTGATAGTTGATCCAATAAATCCTATAAGACCTACGTCAGAGGGACGAGTTAAAAAGTATCACTCGAGGAAGACCCCGCCAGGAGTACTGAGATTAATGATTCGTTGGAAGTACAAATGGAAGAGCGGTTGATAAAATTGTTAAAGGATTTTAAAAACTTATTTGAATGGACAACAGTAGATATGCCTGTATTGACCCAAACTTTTGTTGCCACAAGCTGGTGGTGTATCCGAAGTCAAGGGTGGTAGCTCAAAAGAAGAGGTGGTTGGGACTTGAGAAGCAGTAGGCAGCCTACAAGCAAACAGAAGAACTGTTGGAGGCTGACTTCATTAGAGAAGTCCAATACTCTTCCTGAGTCTTTAACGTAGTCATGGTAAAGAAAGCTAATAGCAAGTGATGAATGTGCACAGATTTTACAAACTTAAGCAAATGTTGTCCAAAAGACCCCTATCCTCTGCCTAGTATTGACCAGATAGTAGATGACTCTTCGGGCTATCATTTCTTGTCCTTTATGGATGCTTACTCTGGTTACAACCAAATTCCAATGTGGAACGAAGATGAAGAAAATATTATCTTTGTCAATGACAATAGAGTATTTTGTTACACAGCGATGTCGTTCGGACTCAAGAATATAGGAGCTACATACTAGAGAATGATGAATAAGGTTTTTGAAGGAATGAGGTCCAAGATGGTCAAAGTATATGAAAACAACGTCATAGCAAAGACCCCAGTTGAAGGTGATCATATAGATGATTTGAGGAAGGTGTTCTAGAGAATCCAGATGTATAACCGGTTAAATCTATTCAAATACACTTTTGTAGTTCTGGCAGGACGGTTTTTAGGTTTTATGTTGACCCGAAGAGGAATTGAAGCTAATCCGGACAAGTGTAAGGTGATCTAAGAACTCTAGAGTCTAACGAATGTTAGAGAGGTTCAATCTCTAAATGGGAAGGTCGCTGCATTATCCCAGTTCATGCCAAAAATGGCACACCGGTGTCTCCCATTATATAAGGTGTTGAAAAGGAACAAGGAATTTGAATGGGGCGAAAAGCAAGAGAGCGCCTTCAGGGATCTAAAAGAGGTTTTGGAAAATCGTCTAGTATTAGCAAAGCCTGACCTCGGAGAGAAATTATTTCTTTACCTTTCAGTGTCTGAAGAAGCCATCGGAGCGATACTTATAAAGGAGGCAATTAAAGGACAGTGTCCGGTATATTTTGTAGGAAAGGTGCTTCAAGGGTTAGAAAACCAGTATCAGAAGTTAGAGAAGGCTGCTTTAGCGTTAGTATGGACATCTCGACGATTAAGGCAGTACTTTCATGCATATCTAATTACAGTCTGGACTGATCTCCCTCTTCAATTAGTCTTCCACAAACTAGACTTGGCAGGAAGAATGACTAAATGGGAAATCGAACTCTCAGAGTTTGACATCTCTTATGAGCCCGAAACAACTATTAAAGCATAGGCCTTGGAAAATTTCGTTACAGAGCTAATCGGTGACGCTCTCACATTGCTGCAGGAGCATTGGACCATTTATGTAGACGGTTCCTCAAAGGCAAAAAGGGTGTGGAGTCGTATTGTTATTGAGAGTGAAGATAGAGTAAGTATGGAGATTTCTGTCAGATTTGATTTCAAGACATCAAACAACCAGGCAGAGTATGAAGCATGTCTTGTAGGATTGAGAGTGGCCCTAGATGTAAGGGTAAAAACCATTGTCCTTTGTAGTGATTCTTAACTGGTGATATCCCATGGTAGCTATCAAGCCAAAGAGCCGTTGTTGTAGCAATACCTCACCAAGATGAAGGAGTTGGAAGAAAAATTTGTCAAGGTCAAATACAGGTATGTCCCAAGGGAGGACAACATCAGAGTTGATATCCTGTCACATTTATCAAGCACCAAGAAGGTTGGTGATAAGTCTTGAAAAGACTTAATTATTTCATCTTTTATTTAACTTAATTCATTAAATATTGTTTAGTTTGGCATTATTATTTAATAAATTGTCAATAATTCTTATTTTATTTATTTATTTCAAAAGTGTTTAATTTATGAAAGAAAATGATTAAAAATAATAATTAGATAAAGAAATTTGTTTATTTATAAATTCACTAACCCAGCGTACATACACTGGGCAGCCAGCGTACAAACGCTAGGCAATTATTTGTTTATATGTGCAGGAGCAGTTCACGCTCAAGCTGGAAGATTGCAAGCTCAAGCGAGAGATCCATGCAAAATACGTGAAAAGAAAGAAAGGAAAGCATGACCTCACTCAAGCGAGCAAACTCACGCTCAAGCGTGAGTCCAAAACACCATTCACGCCCAAGCTTCCCCACTCACGCTCAAGCGTGAAATCAACACTGCAGTGAATAATTCGATCCCGCTCAAGCGTGAGCCCTTCACGCTCAAGCGGGAAGGTGGTTATTTAAACTGATACTTTACCTCCAAAAGAAGCTCCGCACCATTGGTGTTCCTTTTTGCCTGGTGTATTGCTACTGTACATTAGTAATTTAAGTATTGAGTTGTAATTATTTATTTATTTGTATTTATGTAATTGGTTTAGTTAGTTTAATTATTAATTAAGGTTTCTTTGTAATTAATTTAGTTAGTTAGTTATTTGCATATATATACTTGTACATACTCTCTGTGAGAAAACACGGAGATGGTAGAATACATAATACAATTCATTTTCCCATTTTCAATCTCTCTCTAATTCTTTTTTCTCTCTAAATTCTCTCATCCATGTCTCTCCACATTCCTTCGACAGAATCCATTTCCATGGGTTTCTAAGTCCCTAGGGTTGGGATTGTGAAGGTTTGCAATGAATTCTTGAAAGTGTATTGAGGAAGTCAACTTCTAAATCAAGAAGAGAACAAGCTGAGGAGTGGATCTACTTTGCTGGATTGAAAAATCCAGATCTGATGAAGAATCTCACCAGTGAGGAATCATGGTTGAGACTTAGGTAACTTCCAGCTTCCTAACTAATTCAGGCCTAGTAATTAGGTGAATAGTTAGGGTTCAACCCCTAATTTCGCATTAGATTTCTCTGTTAATTGAGCACCTAAGGGATTAGGGTTTAATGCTTAGGAATTAGTGTTATTCACCTAAGGAATTAGGGAGTAACCATCTGTGGCTTGTCCTCACTAGTTTGAAGATGGATTGAAGCTTAATTTCATGTTTCTTGATGAAATTGTAAGCTGAAGCAATCCTAACCTATCTTCCATTAATCATATTTCATCTTTCATACTGTCTCTAAAAATATAAAAACATTAGAAATATAAAACAGCAAAAACAGAATGAACTCTATCTACATTGTGTTGGTTCAGCTTGTATCAGTCTAAGATTAAGGTAATTACCACAATCCCTATGGGAACGATCAAATATATTACAAATTGAACGATTGGTGCGCTTGCCAAAAGAATAAATCCCCTGAGAGTCATACAATAAGTCAATATTAATTCAAGATTTTCCAACTAAATTAATGACTCGGAGATTTCACACCAGTTGGATCCATGACAACTATTATTCAAAGTACGTTGGCCATGCCAAGTATATCAACTCCAAATAAAGTCTGCACTATCCAGTTCAAAACCTATCCAGACAATTCCTGGGTGATACCAAAAATCTGATACATAGTAAGCGGACAACCCCTTGGAGAAGAAGAAGTTGAAGAGAGATTTACCTAATTTTGTCTTAGTTGATGGAAGCTTATTCAGGAGAGGAATATCAGCTTCATAAATAAAATGTTTGAATGAAGCAGAAATAGATGAGGTAATGACCGAGGTGCATGAAGGAACTTGTGGTAATCATTACGGCGAAAGTGGCCGACTCTAACAAAAGACGCTGCCAAATATTGTAACAGCCCTTATTTGTGTGTGATTGGTCCCTAGGGCTGAGTATATTATTTTGTGTTAAGTTTTATATGCAATGATAATTGGACTACGACCGACTTGCTTGTATGATAGGTGATTCATATTTTGGAAGAATTTAAAGAGTTAAGATAATTAGTTTCAATTTAATTATGTGAAAAAGAATAATTAAGTTAAGAAAACTTAATAATTAAATGAAAATATTTAAGTAATGTTATTTTAAATTATTAATTTTGTGTGTATTCCTTGGTTCTGGTTAAGAGGTTACCCACAGTATCTAAGACAAGTCATTTCTATCTTAGTATGTCCCTCATACCATGTCTTATGATTTTTGTGAAGGGCTCGAGGCCCGTTTCCCATCACTTAACCCTTTGGGGACTTATTTTCAAGTTAACCATATAAGCATATATGCGTACATGTATGTATTTTAGGTATAATTTCTTCTCCTATTATTAGAATTGAGTTGTTCTTATCCCAACATTTCCTTATCAAAATTGTCTACTGATAGGAGTTTAGTTTACATTAATTTTAGGGTCCATTTTGTTTCAATTTTTTAGTTTATTTTCATCTTATTTTTCCTTATTTGCCAAGATATTTCTTCTATTTCCACACAAGTTACTTGGGTAGTTATGTTTTGCAGGAACCTTTATTGGATAAGTCCATTAGCAAAAGGACTAGGAAGCTTTTGAATGGAATGATGAAAATGGGAAGGTTCAAGTTTGTAGAAGACTCAAGACTAAGGCCACTCCAATTATTAAAGAAGGATATACCAGAGAAAGCAGCTCAGAACCCAAAAAGCACCCTCAAAATACACATTTGCCCAGGTTCAGAGAAATCCACTTCCAGTGGGAAAAAACACTGGCCGTAGAATACATTGGAGGAAAAGAGAAAATAGAGACAGAGAAAACCACTGCTAGTGGGAAAAAATGCTCGCCGTGGATCTCCCTGCCAAAAAACCCACTGGTTGTGGATTTTCCCACTGCTAGTGGCTTTTGCCCAGTTTTTAATTTCAGGAGTCTTGGGTGTTACACAGTGTGATCCACTGCCAGTGGATTTTCCCACTGCCAGTTGATTTCATATGCTGTAGTAGTTACTTTCAATTTTTGCTAAATATTAAAAGAGAAGAGTGGGAAAAATTAGGGAGAACGGATAAAGAACACACAAGACAATTTTTGGGTGAAAAATTTAGGGTTCTTCTTGAAGATCTTGAGGAAAAAACAAGAAGGAAGGAAAAGGGTTCAAGCTTGGAGCAAGAGATTGGAAGATTAGTGAAAACTTTTCTTCTACCTTTAATCCTTTGTTTTTGTAACTCTTATTTTCTAAATGATGGGACAAATTCTTGTAACTTGTGGATTTATTACCTCTTCCACGAGGAACTAATTTCTTATTCTTGGGATTTGGGGGAAAATATATATGTGTCAAACTAGGTTACTCTGATTTTCTTTTGTTATTGGATTTGTCTTTTCTATTCAATTTCATGAGATTTTAATGCTTCTAATGGCTTAGAAATAAGTTTAGATGGATTTAAACAAAATGGATGATCGAGAGATTGGCATATCGTTAGAACGCATGAAATTGAACCTAGGGATTTAGGTTACGAAAGTAATCAAAGCTCTTTGAGGAATAATGGGATTTTCATAGAGCCTAAAGGACCTAATTAACAAATTGAACGTGGTTCTTTGCTAATTACGTATATTAGTGGGGTTTCGAGAGGAATTCACTAATTAGTTAAGGGAAATCTGCCTTAAGAACAGAAATTGAATAACAGAGAAATGGGTAATTTTAGATTTGGTGCATTGCATATGAACCTACTGATTCCCAAGAGCCTTTTTCATCTAGATTGTAAAAGAGGGATTTCAATTTGAGTTTTCTGCCAATAGCCTTTAGTAATTGGTTAATTTTACTGTATTTTTTACGTCAAAACAAATTATTTAGATAATTAAATCGTTGTGAGCTAGTACTTGGGCACAATCCTTGTAGGAACGATAACGTTTTTGTTAACCAAGTGGCCTCAATTACTCAAGAGGGGGGTGAATTGAGTATTAAAAATTTTCTTTGGAATGCTCTTGAAATTGAGTCTTTTGTTACTATGTTTATTTAAGATAATAAACTAGATTGCAAGTAACAACAAATAATACATAAGACAAACTAATAACTACTTAAAGAGTTTAGATAGTGAATCAATTAAGTTACAAAACAATTTATGGGACTTTAGAAAGATTGATTCAAGAGTGTTGCTTAAGTCCAAGTACAACAATGTTATTCAAAAATAGTTTGCAACTTAATGTATCATGCACTTAGTCCAATTAATGAAGCAATGAATTAAGCAAACAAGTTAAGTGCATAAATTAAATGAGTTTAGGGAAGAGAGATTTACAAACCGATGTATACGAGTTCCACCACGCCGGTGTACGTCTCGCCTCTAAGCAACCCACTTAGAGGATTTCCACTATTGTAGATTAGAGATACACTTTGAGCAATTGCAACTTCCTAGTGTCCCACACTCAAGAATCCAATCCTCACAAGTACAAGGGCACCCCACCCAATCTCTCAATCTCACAATTACAAGGTTGAAACCCAACCCAAAATTTCTATGAAGTTTGGTGTTTAAGTGTACAAGGAAACTCTCTCACTAGAGTGGATATACAATTCAAAGCTTACACAAGATAGTAACTCTCAAGGAGAGGATATGCAAGTTAAGTACACAAATATAATTTCCCGTAAATTAACTCTCAAAAATAATTTCAAGAAATATGCCAATCAAGAATAAAGAGAGTAAGTAGAAGAGCAAGAGAATGGAGGAGGAAGAAAGCAAATGGAAATGCTTCAAATGCTTGGTGTGCTGAATCCTTTGCAAGGCTTCCTATTTATAGCAAATGGAAGCATGGTCCAGACAGTAAATAATTTCTTTGACAATTTGAATGGAGCATTGTTTTGCAATTAAAAATTCCTTTGATGACATGGAGCAACATGTGAAGCCATGTATTTAATTTCCACAGCAAGCTAGACCAGTGGAGAGTATGTCTGTTCTTAGTTACTTAAATTGCAACTTGCGTAGTGGAGACTTCGAGAGTGCAATCTGCTCAGAGAATGTTGGAATATTTGTATTCATAGTGTGTTTCAGTTTGTCCAAGTGCGATACAAGGCTGTCATATATTCAACACGGGTTCAAATTCAAATTCATATAACTTATTTAAATTAAATAAACTTATCTGACTCATGATGACATAGGTTAATCATCTGAGAGTAGCTTGATGTTTGAATTTGCTTCTTGGAACTTTTAATCTTCAACTGCACATCATGCTGTAATTAATTCAGTGGTCTCCTCGCTCAAGCGAGTTTAATCACGCTTAAGCGAACCATGTATATTTCCTTTGATTTCTCTTCCACGCTTACTCACGCTTGAATCTACGCTCAAGCGAGCTTGTCCAGCGCTTAAGCTTGTAGACCCCTGATGCTCACGCTTGAATCCGCGCTCAACCATGTTATCACGCTCAAGCGTGTTGTCACCCTCTGTTCCACGCTCAAGCGAGGCTAACTCACGCTCAAGCGTGACTTATAGTTTTTGGACTCCTGATGCATCACGCTCACACTCGCGCTTAAGTTCCATTGCTTCACGCTCAAGCGTGACTTATCCAGCGCTTAAGCGCCAAGTTCCTCGTCCACGCTTAAGCGTGTCTTTATTCGCGCTTAAGCTAGCGCTCCTTACGCTTAAGCGTGCTTCCTTCACGCTTGGGCGTGCCAGGCACCTGATTCTCATGATTCACGCTTGGTCCTTCGCTCAAGCGTGCCCGTATCATCAAGATTTTCAACCTTTGTTCCTTTGGCATTTAACAAGACTATTTATCACTTGATTTAACCACTGAAGTAAATGCCTTGATATTTTCATGATTGAATTTTGAGTCTTGAGCGTTTGCTTTGCTTGTTTGTCATTATCAAAACCTATAACAACATATAAACACATTCTCCCCCTTTTTGATGATGACAACAAATGCTTGTCTCTTGGGGTGTTAGTATCACAATAGTTTAAATATATTTCAAGAAAGACTCCTCCTTTGACATGCAGTTTGATACCATATATTTATGACATTATAGGCATAAGTTATCAAGAGAGGATAAAAGGTCTCTCCCCCTTAGTAAGGTCTCTCCCCCTTAATATATTCTTTCCCTCTTAATCATCTCCCCCTTTCTTATGCAATGGATACATACAATGATTTATATACTCCCCCTTTCTTATATATATCTCTCCCCCTTTGGCATCATCAAAAAGACTTAAAGGTAGATGCATACATTTTGAAATAAGATGACAATGCGACATACATCATGAAAGCATATTAGCACATAATGTCTCATGGGAATTGATTCATCTAGGTCTTTTTACGCAAGTTTAAAGAATCATGTTACTAAGGGATTTATACAAGGATTTAGATTTTGCAAGTTGCCAATGATTTTGTTGCACAAGAGAGTCAAGAAAATCAAAGGTCATTTGCCATTTATTTTTGAGATCCATGATGTATATAGGAGATTATCTTTGTGTCAAAATATGTTTTAAGTAAATGGGGACTTTCATAGGGTCTTAAATACATACGACAAGTGATTTGTGAAGCAGTAAGTAGATTATTGGAAGTGTGAGTATAAATTTTCTTCAAAAATTGTATCACAAAGTAAGGTATTATGTTCAAGGAAATGAAAATTTTTTTATGGAAAAGATTAGTTTGAAATCTTTAAGTTAAAGATTTGCAAAATTTTGTTCAAAGAGTAAGAAAGTGTGATAAAATAAATCAATTAGGAAATTTCCAAAATTCCTAACTCCCTTCTAATATTTATAAATTGTTCTTTTGGAAGGGGTTTTGTAAAAATGTCCGCCAATTGTTTTGAAGTTTCAACATATTCAAGTACACAATCTCCTTTCAAAACATGGTCTCTAATGAAGTGATGTCTTATTTCAATGTGTTTGGTCCTAGAATGCATGACCGGATTCTTAGATATATTTATTGTACTGGTGTTATCACATTTAATGGGGACTTTATCCAAGGAAATACCAAAATCAAGAAGTTGTTGTCTCATCCAAAGAATTTGAGCACAACAACTACCAGCTGCTACATATTCTGCCTCAGCCGTTGACAATGCAACACTTGCTTGTTTCTTGCTATGCCAAGAAACAAGGGAACTACCAAGTAAATGACATGTGCCACTAGTACTTTTTCTATCAAGCTTACAACCTGCAAAGTCAGAATCAGAATATCCTAAAAGATTACATTCAACGCCTTTGGGATACCACAAACCAACATTTTGAGTACCCACAAGATATTTCAAAATTCTTTTTACGGCATTTAAGTGTGATTCTTTAGGACATGCTTGATATCTAGCACACATGCATACCGCAAACATAATATCGGGTCTACTAGCAGTTAAATAAAGTAAGGATCCAATCATACCTCGATATTTAGTGATTTCAATGTCCTTACCCTTTTCATCTTTGTCTAAATAGCAAGATGTACTCATGGGTGTGGCTATTTCATTTGCCTTGTCCATTTCAAACCTTTTGAGTAGTTCTTTACAATACTTAGTTTGACTAATGAACGTTCCATCGTTTGCTTGTTTTATTTGTAATCCAAGGAAGAAGGTGAGTTCTCCCATCAAGGACATTTCAAACTCATTCTGCATAATCTTGGCAAACTCTTGACAAAGATTTTCATTAGTAGCACCGAATATTATATCATCAACATAAATTTGTACCAAAAGAATGTCATTATTTTTGCGTTTTATAAATAGTGTAGTATCAACCTTTCCTCTTTCAAAATTGTGTTCTAAAAGGAATTTACTTAGTCTTTCATACCAAGCTCTTGGAGCTTGTTTCAAACCATATAAAGCTTTTCTCAATTTAAAGACATGGTTTGGAAATTTATGATTTTCAAAGCCGGGAGGTTGATCTACATAAACTTCTTCTTGAATAAAGCCGTTTAAAAATGCACTTTTGACATCCATTTGATAAAGTTTAAAATCCATACAACATGCAAAAGCTAACAATAACCTAATGGCTTCTAACCTAGCTACGGGAGCATATGTTTCTTCATAATCTATTCCCTCTTCTTGATTGTATCCCTTTGCAACTAGTCTAGCTTTGTTTCTTGTTATTAAACCATTTTCATCTAACTTATTTCTAAAAACCCATTTGGTGCCTATTATTAGATGGTCATTGGGTCTTGGCACAAGTTCCCAAACTTCATTTCTTTCAAATTGGTTTAATTCTTCTTGCATGGCCAACATCCAATGTTCATCAATAATGGCTTCATCAATATTTTTGGGTTCAATTTGAGATACAAAAGCTAAGTGATTGCATGCATTTCTAATGGCATTTCGAGTACTTACCCCTTTGGTTATTTCTCCAATGATTTTGTCCAAGGGATGGTCCTTTAAGGTTACCCATTCTTGTTGTTTATCAAGTTGTGTTGCACCTCCTTCATTGTTGGCTTCTTCTTTGTCTTCCAAGTTCATTTCTTGGAAGGTACCTACAAGATCATCAACTTCCTTTCTCGGAGGATTTTGGTTAAGTTCATCAAATTTAACATGTATGGACTCTTCAATTATATAGGTTTGTTTGTTAAGGAGTCTATATGCTTTACTAGTAGATGAATAACCTAGAAAAATTGCTTCATCAGACTTTGCATCAAATTTGCCAAGATTTTCCTTTCCATTGTTTAAGACAAAGCATTTGCATCAAAAATGTGAAAGTAAGAAATATTTGGTTTTCGTCCTTTATAAAGTTCATAGGGGGTTTTCTTTAATATAGGCCTTATTAAGCAACGATTCATAACATGGAAAGCGGTGTTCACCGCATCGGCCCAAAAATGTTTTGAAATATTAGCTTCATTCAACATAGTTCTTGCAAGCTCCGCTAAAGATCGATTTTTCCTTTCAACTACTCCATTTTGTTGTGGAGTTCTTGGAGCCGAAAAATTATGTTTAATGCCAAACTTTTCACAAAATTTTTCAAAAGATTGGTTTTCAAATTCTCCCCCATGGTCCGTTCGAATGGATGCTATTTTTAAATTTTGTTCATTTTGGATGACCTTGGCAAGTTTCTTAAATGCTTGATATGCTTCATGTTTATGAGTAAGAAACAATGTCCATGTATATCTAGAGTAATCATCCACAATCACAAGACCATAATAGTTTCCACCAAAACTTTTGATTTTTGAAGGCCCAAATAAATCCATATGTAAAAGTTGTAAAGGTCTTGTTGTTGAAACAATATTTTTTGCTTGAAAAGAAACCTTTACTTGTTTTCCTTTTTGACAAGCGTCACAAAATTTATTTTCAAATTTCAATTTTGGTAAACCAATAACTAAATCTTTTGAAACAAGTTTATTTAAATGGTCTACATGAATGTGAGCGATTCTTCTATGCCAAAGCCATGATTCATCCTCTTTGGTTATAAAGCATTGTACATCATTTGAAGCAAGGCAATCTAGATTAATCATGTAAATGTTATCTACTCTTTGACCAACAAACTTTATCTCCTTGTTTAGTTTATTTTCAATTATGCAACCATTTGATTCAAAAACAATTTTATAGCCCTTGTCACATAATTGACTAATACTAAGCAAGTTGTGTTTTAGTCCTTCAACATATAATACATCATTTATGGAGGTGGAAGAATTTTTACCAACATTTCCGATTCCAAGTATTCTTCCCTTTGTGTTATCTCCATAAGTAACAAATCCTTTGCTTCGTGGAGTAAGTGATATAAACTTACTTTTATCTCCCGTCATATGTTTAGAACACCTACTATCCAAGTACCAATGGGTGTTACTTGCCTTAAAACATACCTATAAAACAATTCAAGTTAGAGAGCTTGGTACCCATTTTATGTTGGGTCCTTGTAGGTTAGTTTGTGAAAATGTTCCCTTAGGAACCCATACTTTTCTCACTACTTTTGGTCCTAATCTTCTAACATTGCAATTATAAGAGTTATGACCTTTAAGACCACAATGATTGCATTTCACAAAAGGTGTAGATGATTTACAAGGAGGCACAAAGAAATTTTTGTAATGTTTTTCCTTCTTGTGAGCATGTGATCCTTGATTATATCCTAGTCCCGTTTTGTTAAACATGCAACGTTGTTTTCCAAGAAGTGCATTTAAGTTATCTCTACCACTTGTAAACTTTTCTAGGGTTTTATTCAAGTCTAAAACCTTAGTTTCTAGCATATCACATTTCTTTTCAAACTCACAAGGTTTGGTCCTAGAGCATGTTTAAACATTTACTAACTCTTCTTTTAAAGATTCATTTTCTTTACAAACTTCCATGAGATGCATTTCTAGAGTATTACTAGTTTTTCTAGATAATTTAAGCTTATTAGAGACTTTTGTGAATTTATCATACAAATCTTCAAGAGCATCAAGTAATTTATCCTTATCTAAGTCATGAAAGTTTACCTCATTTTCTTCATCTTGGTGATTGGCCATGAGACAAAGGTTTGCTTCTTCATTATCCGATTCATCCGAGCTAGTTATCTCGTTTTCATCCCATGCAACATATGCTCTTCTTCTTTCTTTTCTTTCTTTATTTTTCTTCTTTAGATTTGGACAATCCATTTTGAAGTGTCCTTCCTTACTACACTCAAAACAAGTAGGTGAAGTAGAATTTTCTTTAAGTTTAGATTTCTTACCTCGTGGTTTGAAGTTCCTTTGGAAGCGCTTGCTCTTCATTAGCTTTCCAAACCGTTTCACAAATAGGCTTAGTTCTTCATCCTCATCAATTTCACTCTCGGTTTCATCTTCAACCATTGAAGTAGCTTTGAGAGCTAATCCTTTCTTCTTTGATGTCTTTTCTTCTTCCTCCGCTTATCTTAAATCTTTCAACTCTTGTTCTTGTTCTTGTAATTTACCAAACAAGGTTGCAAGAGACATCTCATTTATAGTGGGAGATTGCTTGATGGCCGTAACAAGAGGTTGCCACTCCCTAGTAAGACTTTTTAACACTTTGTGAATGAGCTCTTTGTTAGAATAAGATTTTCCAAGAGTAATGAGATGATTAATGATCAAAGTAAACCTTTTTTGAAGATCTAAAATAGCTTCATTAGGATTCATCCTAAAACTTTCATATTGCTAGTTAAAGTGCTAATTTTTGAATCCTTAACATCACTAGTTCCTTCATGAGTTATTTGAAGGGTATCCCACATTTCTTTAGCCGTTTTACATGTTATTACTCTAAAGAACTCATCGGGACCTAAAGCTAAAGTAATAAGATTTTTTGCCTTATAATTATATTGCACTTTCTTTTCTTCTTCACTAGACCAATTGTCCATAGGCTTTTCAACTTGTTTATCATCCACAATATGCATAGGTATAAAGGGACCATTTTCAATAGCATTCCACACTCTTAAATCCATTGATTGCACAAAAATTTTCATTCTTTCTTTCCAAAAAGCATAACCCTCACCATTAAAAGCGGGAGGTCAATTTGTAGCACCACCCTCGGGAAACATGTTATATGAAGTTGAGGCCATTTGTTCTCTTGAAGCCGTTAAGCTTGATTTACCAAGAGTCAAGCTCTGATACCACTTGTTAACCAAGTGGCCTCAATTACTCAAGAGGGGGGTGAATTGAGTATTAAAAATTTTCTTTGGAATGCTCTTGAAATTGATTCTTTTGTTACTATGTTTATTTAAGATAATAAACTAGATTGCAAGTAACAACAAATAATACACAAGACAAACTAATAACTACTTAAAGAGTTTAGATAGTGAATCAATTAAGTTACAAAACAATTTATGGGACTTTAGAAAGATTGATTCAAGAGTATTGCTTAAGTCCAAGTACAACAATGTTATTCAAAAATAGTTTGCAACTTAATGTATCATGCACTTAGTCCAATTAATGAAGCAATGAATTAAGCAAACAAGTTAAGTGCATAAATTAAATGAGTTTAGGGAAGAGAGATTTGCAAACCGATGTATACGAGTTCCACCACGCCGGTGTACGTCTCGCCTCTAAGCAACCCACTTAGAGGATTTCCACTATTGTAGATTAGAGATACACTTTGAGCAATTACAACTTCCTAGTGTCCCACACTCAAGAATCCAATCCTCACAAGTACAAGGGCACCCCACCCAATCTCTCAATCTCACAATTACAAGGTTGAAACCCAACCCAAAATTTCTATGAAGTTTGGTGTTTAAGTGTACAAGGAAACTCTCTCACTAGAGTGGATATACAATTCAAAGCTTACACAAGATAGTAACTCTCAAGGAGAGGATATGCAAGTTAAGTACACAAATATAATTTCCCGCAAATTAACTCTCAAAAATAATTTCAAGAAATATGCCAATCAAGAATAAAGAGAGTAAGTAGAAGAGCAAGAGAATGGAGGAGGAAGAAAGCAAATGGAAATGCTTCAAATGCTTGGTGTGCTGAATCCTTTGCAAGGCTTCCTATTTATAGCAAATGGAAGCATGGTCCAGACAGTAAATAATTTCTTCGACAATTTGAATGGAGCATTGTTTTGCAATTAAAAATTCCTTTGATGACATGGAGCAACATGTGAAGCCATGTATTTAATTTCCACAGCAAGCTAGACCAGTGGAGAGTATGTCTGTTCTTAGTTACTTAAATTGCAACTTGCGTAGTGGAGACTTCGAGAGTGCAATCTGCTCAGAGAATGTTGGAATGTTTGTATTCATAGTGTGTTTCAGTTTGTCCAAGTGCGATGCAAGGCTGTCATATATTCAAAACGGGTTCAAATTCAAATTCATATAACTTATTTAAATTAAATAAACTTATCTGACTCATGATGACATAGGTTAATCATCTGAGAGTAGCTTGATGTTTGAATTTGCTTCTTAGAACTTTTAATCTTCAACTGCACATCATGCTGTGATTAATTCAGTGGTCTCCTCGCTCAAGCGAGTTTAATCACGCTTAAGCGAACCATGTATATTTCCTTTGATTTCTCTTCCACGCTTACTCACGCTTGAATCTACGCTCAAGCGAGCTTGTCCAGCGCTTAAGCTTGTAGACCCCTGATGCTCACGCTTGAATCCGCGCTCAACCTTGTTATCACGCTCAAGCGTGTTGTCACCCTCTGTTCCACGCTCAAGCGAGCCTAACTCACGCTCAAGCGTGACTTATAGTTTTTGGACTCCTGATGCATCACCCTCACACTCGCGCTTAAGTTCCATTGCTTCACGCTCAAGCGTGACTTATCCAGCGCTTAAGCGCCAAGTTCCTCGTCCACGCTTAAGCGTGTCTTTATTCGCGCTTAAGCTAGCGCTCCTTACGCTCAAGCGTGCTTCCTTCACGCTTGGGCGTGCCAGGCACCTGATTCTCATGATTCACACTTGGTCCTTCGCTCAAGCGTGCCAGTATCATCAAGATTTTCAACCTTTGTTCCTTTGGCATTTAACAAGACTATTTGTCACTTGATTTAACCACTGAAGTAAATGCCTTGATATTTTCATGATTGAATTTTGAGTCTTGAGCGTTTGCTTTGCTTGTTTGTCATTATCAAAACCTACAACAACATATAAACACAATTTTATTACGCTATACCTCGTGCGCTTGCGGTTGGCTATCAAGTTTTTGGCGTCATTGCCGGGGATTGTGTTTCCCCCAATATTGGCTAAGCGGTATTTTTGATTAGACTAGATTTTATTGATTGATTTATTTATTTTATTTTTCTATATAATTTTTCTATCTTTGGTTTCTATTTTTCTACAGAATTACACTTGGGTTTTGTTGTGTTTTTATGGATTGTTTAGGTCCATTTATGCGAAGTGTCGCAGCTTTGAGCATATTTTTGATCCAGAAATTGAAAAGACCCTCTGTAAGATCAGAGCACTTCGGAAGCACCTTGAACAAAGCAAGCAAAAAGATTCGAGTTTGAATACCAAAGAGCCAATGGACAATCCTGATAACCGAGCCCTTCGTGATTTTGCAGCACCCAATGCAAAGGGTAGAAGGCCTAGCATCACAAGGCTAACCATTGAGGCAAACAACTTTGAATTGAAGCGCTCCTTGCTCTCAATGGTTCAACAAAACCAATTTGGAGGTTTACCATCCGAGGATCCAAATCTACACCTCCAAATTTTCCTTGAGTACTGGGATACACTCAAGGTGAATGGCGTCTCAAGTGATACAATCTGGCTACGGCTTTTCCTATTCTCTTTAAGGGATAAGGCTAGAGCTTGGTTGTATTCACTTCCAGAGGGGTCGATCACTACTTGGGAGCAGCTATCTCATGCCTTCCTCAATAAACATTATTTGCGGAGCAAAACAGACCAATTGAGGAAGCATATCATTACTTTTGAGACACCCCAAATCCTTGGGGTAAATTTTTCACGATTTAACGAGGAAATAATTTAGGAAAAGAAAGCATCGCCGAGTAAGTTTTCAACAAGTAACCCTGGATCTTTTAAAGAAACCCATCCCATATATGAAGATATGAGAGGGTGTATAACTTCACAACAAGAGTTTTATTTAGATAATCAATCACATAATCTTCAACAAGAATAGTTGAAATATACGTTAATTCAAGAAGCACAAATGATTATGAAATATAGTTCAAGGATACTTCAATTTATTTCTAAAATTAGGACAAATATATGAATATTTAGTCTTAGAATTTAGTGGGACATGTCACAAATATCACCTATTAGTCCCAAATTGAAAGTCATAAAAAGTTGGGTTTTAAACCCTCCTAAACTTGAATTTTTCAACGCAGTGGGTTCGGTATTTTATGCCTCATGAGAGTTTGAAAACTCTAATTGAGGTAAGACCAATTTTCACACCTCCTTAACTTGATTGTCTACAACTTTCATGGAGAAGTCGGAGGCCAAAAATGTCATTAAGATGCACAAACGGGCCAAAAACAGCAAGAAAAACAGAGCAGTTGGAATTTTTCTGACAGTGGGGATACCCACTGGCCGTGGATCCCACTGTCTTGACCACCCAAAATGGTCAATTTTCCTCCATTTTGAGGCAGAACAATCCACTGGCAGTGGGAAAAACCCACTGGCCGTGGATCTCCCTGCTGCAACCACGTTTCTGCAGCTTTTTGACCCTTATAATTTTGCCAACTTTGGGACCCTTTTTGACTAGGCTATTCAACTCCAATTTGCATGGAATTTTATATACAACGTACCTACCCTAATATAAATTGTTTGGCAAAGTTTCAAGCCTAAATTCCATCTCAATCAAAATCTAAGCTATAGGGTAGTGTTATGCATATTTTGGGCATTTTACATGGCATACCAAATTACAAATGGTCTTGTTTTGGTCTAAACTTTCTACGGACTTATATTCACATATATAAATGTGACTTGCTCCTACAAGACTCATCCTATGATTCATTTCCCATATCGAATTAGGTTCCAATAGCATTTCAAGCCCTTTTGGGCTAACCAAGCATGTCATTACATTAAATTCAACAACATCAAACATCATAGTTTGTTCTTTACACCATTTAGGTCATGAATGAAAATTGGCCTTACATACACATGCCCAATTTTTCCCATGACTTCTAAAATCATCAACATTACAAAGTTTGAGCATATAAACCTCATATACCCTACCAAAACAGATTTTTCATGCCGGCCAAGGCTTACACATTCCTATCCATATTTTACCTCCTTCATACTCGGCCTCCAAAATTGTAGGATTCAAGTCATACCTACGTCAACTTTAAAAATGGCAACGGGGAGGTGAGTAACATAATCCAAATGAATTAAAGTCATACATTATGATGAAACATATGTATACTTGCTCACCTATCATTCATTTCATCACATCATACATTATACACAACACATCTCATAATCACAAGTATACATTCACAATATCAATCATTTGGATTGCCATACACACACATAGGGTTAGTATTTCACTCTTTCCCTTATCAATTCTCATTCATCCGTTGCCACCATAGGCTTTCAACTAGGCATATCTCCAGCTATACGCAAATGCTCTTAAAGCTAATGCATATGCACAAGAATTTCTCATCAACAATTAATTTGGATCCGACTGTGGGAAAATATATCATTAAATCAATTATGGGACAAGAATAGGTGTGCTACTATGCCCCTACTGCAGTAGAAAAAATTGTGTACACATATATCTCAATTCATGCATGCTTACATCTTTATAATTTTACTGGTACCAAACCGCTCTCGCCCATCTGTAGCACTAGTCACCCTGTGACTTGCGGATTAACATCGTGGCCTCAACTACCACAAGTGCTACGGGCCCCTCCCGAACACACATCGAGAGAGCCATGTCCCGTTGGACACCAAGGTAAACTCACTCACCATAGAGCCGCCCGTCCACTGGGCCTGCCACATAGGGTGCCTCATCACCAACTATGGACAGCTTCGTGACTCATAAACCGAGTCACAGGGGAAAATAACAATACGCTCGTGCACTGAGCCGCCCTCCCACTAGGCCCGCCTAGTGGAACCCCCTAATATTCCACATAGACAGCTATGATATGCCATGGATGCAATGCAAATACAAATCAAGTGCATCCTCACACTATGCATCCTAGATGCTACTCCATATTCAATCATTCATCACCACCACTTGCTGGATTTCAATATTCTCATCATTCTCATCCAATCCCAATTCTCTTTTGAACTCATTCACATCAATAGTTAGTGGCATACACATTCAATAAATCATACACACAATTTGGGATATTCACATCATAATATTTTCCCAACATGATGCCACATAACAATCATTATTCTAAATGCATTCAAATCATAACATTATCACATCATTCATTCAACAATCATCAACATAATCATATATATATATTTTCACATCACCAATGGATGAAATCATGCATTTAGAAACGTTACCCCCTCCTACCTCAAGTGAAGTAGTGATCAACGCGGTTCGATGGTCCCGCTTCGTCAATGGGGTCACTTCCTACATCACAATACATTATACAATCAATCTTCTACTTACTCATTAAGATTCAAATACTTATATATCAATAAATACTTGCTGTTTTTATTATTATAACTCTCAAAACTCTTTTATTTCATTTTATCCACCATAACCACCATGGGTTAGGTGCTACCCTTTATTATTATGCATTCAACAACCAAACCCTTTCATGGGTTTCTCCATTATTAACTTCTACAAACAAAATATCATCACCAATGACCCTTAAACATCATATCTCACATTTATCATTAACAATTAATGCTCATCAACCTCCATTATGCATTTCCCCTAAATTCATGAAGTTAGGGTTTCATAAAATTTCCAACAACCTTCATAAATATTCTTCTCCTTCTAACAATAAATACATCCACTTCATTACTTCACAAAGAAACCTTACTTTCATAAAATCCACATTAAACCCCTGCATTAATTACTCTCCTCAAGAACATCCATTCATATGCATAGCTCCTAAAACACATAATACCACATACTCTTAACCAAAACCTTAGCAAAAATATGGGTATACTTACCTCAAAACCCAAAAACAAAAATGGGTTCACTAGAGGGAGAGAAAGCTGCGAAAATGAGGAAGAGGAGGAGGAAAAACAGCAGCTCCACAACCTCCTTCAAGCTCCACCAACGAAAATGAGAAGGAATGGAAGATGAAGTCAATTTGCTAGGGTTTGGAAGAAGAAGAGGAAGGAAAATGGAGAAGATGATGAAGAGAAGAAGAAGAAGTGAAAATGCCTAATACCATCAGCAAACACACGTGAATAAGAAAGGGAAAAATGGAATTTTCAATTTATGTTTAATCCAACTCATTAAAACTTCATCGTTTTATAACCAACAGGTTCTCCGTTCGGGCTCAAAACATCATCTGAAAATTATTCCGAATACATATTCGGATTCACAATATTATTCTCTTCAGCCCTGACCAATATCATCTCATTCTGAGATACTTGGTCTGACACCCATATCTCAACCGGGCTTAATTTCAGCTTAACCGGTCTCCAAAATTACCAACAATTCCCAAAATCTTAATTTAATTATTCTCAATAGTTTGGGACGTTAAATACTCTATATACCAATTTCTAATATTTATTCCGGTAATTAATTCTCTATTTTAAAATTTGGGATGTTACAATCCACCCCACCAAATAGAAAATTTCATCCCCGAAATTTCACATACCGGATTCAAATGCGTCAGGATACCGTCCTCTGATATCGTCTTCACGTTCCCATGTGATCGTTTCTACATTTCCATGTTTCCAAGCGACCTCCACCAAAGGTACCAACTTGTCCCGCAATTTCTTCACGGAATGTCTGACAATGCGAACAGAAACAGGAGAAATAGATAGATCAGCTCGCACCTCAATCTCGTCCATAGGAATCACATGTAGAGGATCATAAACATATTTCCTCAACTGCGACACGTGAAACACGTTGTGAAGATTAGCAAGATGCGGATGGAGTGTTATCCGATAAGCAACCTCACCAATCCGTTCCAACACCTCATAAGGTCCGGTAAATCTGGGGCTCAACTTCCTACTCTTCAACGCCCTACCAATGCCTTTATCACGCGAGACCTTCAGGAATACATGATCACCCACTTGAAACTCAAGGGGTTTATGTCTCTTGTCATAATAGCTCTTCTGCCTATCTTGAGCAATCTTCATATTTTCTTGTATCTTCTTAATTTGCTCGGTAGTTTCTTGAATAATCTCCGGCCCTAAGGCCAAATTTTCACCAACTTCAAGCCAACACAGGGGAGTTCTACACTTCCTTCCATACAACGCCTCATAAGGTGCCATACCAATACTGGAATGGAAGCTATTATTGTATGTAAATTCGATCAATGGGAGGAATCTCTCCCAACATCCACCATGCTCAAGAACACAAGCTCTCAACAAATCCTTCAAGCTTTGTATAGTTCTCTCCGATTGTCCATCGGTTTGCGGGTGATAAGCGGAACTAAGCTTCAACTTAGAACCCAACTCATCATGCAAACGTCCCCAAAAACAAGAAGTAAAACGAGGATCACGGTCGGATATGATGCTGGACGGAACACCATGCAGTCTAACAATCTCTTTGATGTATATTTGTGCCATTTTCTCCAAAAGACTTTTCATATTAATGGGTAAAAAGTGAGCACATTTTGTCAATTGGTCAACAATCACCCATATAGCATCGTTTCCAGCACGAGTTCTGGGTAATCCAGAAACAAAATCCATAGCTATACTATCCTATTTCCAAACAGGGATCTCCAACGGTCTCAAATAACCAGATGGTCTCTGATGCTCGACCTTCGCCTTTTGACAAACAAGGCAAGATGCCATAAAATTCGCCACATCACGTTTCAAACTAGGCCACTAAAAATTCTTCTTCAAATCTTGATACATCTTAGTGGAACCAGGATGAATACTCAATATGCTTTTGTGGGCTTCCTCAAGTATACATTTCCTCACATCACCACTTGAGGGAACATAAATTCGGCCATTCACACGCCAAATGCCATCTTGACCTTCTACTAAGAACAAATTCTTCCCTTTTTCTTGGGTTTTCTTTATCTCAATCAAATACTCATCATTGGGTTGTTGCGCCTTCACATATTCAAGAAATTCATTTGCAACCTTCAACATTTCCAATGCCATTTTCTTTGAAGTATAAGTCTCCACGCCCACATTTAAATTTCTAAATTGTTCTATCAACTCCATTTCCTTTGCCATCATCATGGAGACATGCAATGACTTCTGGCTCAAAGCATCAGCAACTACATTCGCCTTACCGGGGTGATACTTCAATTCAAATTCATAGTCTTTTAGGAACTCCATCCACCGTCTTTGGCGCATATTCAACTCCTTCTGGTCAAACAAGTATTTAAGGCTTTTGTGATCACTAAAGACCACAAACTTGGAGCCATACAAGTAGTGTCGCCAAAACTTCAATGCAAACACCACTGCCGCCAATTCAAGATCATGTGTGGGATAATTAACCTCATGCGGTCGTAACTGCCTCGACGCATAGGCTATCACACGCTCCTTTTGCATCAACACACATCCAAGACCAAGCTTAGATGCATCGCAATATACCACAAATTCATCCGTCAAATCGGGCAATGCTAACACCGGTGCGGTAGTAAGCCTTAACTTCAACTCTTGGAAACTTTCCTCACATTCACGGGTCCACACGAAAGATTGGTTCTTCCGAGTCAACTTTGTTAGCGGTAACGCCAAACGGGAAAACCCTTTAATGAATCTCCGGTAGTAACCGGCAAGACCAAGAAAACTTCTTATCTTCGTCACCGACGTTGGTCTTTCCCAAGCCATCACAGCTTCAACTTTAGATTTATCCACAGCAACTCTATCATTTGAAATAACATGTCCAAGAAATTGGACCTCAGACAGCCAAAATTCACACTTAGAGAGCTTTGCATACAACTCCTTTTCGCGAAGGATCGTCAACACAAGACGAAGATATCTTTCATGCTCTTCATGACTCTTGGAGTACACCAAAATGTCATCAATAAACACTACGACAAATTGGTCTAGATATTCATGGAAGATGCGATTCATGTAGCTCATGAAAATCGCAGGGGCATTCGTCACCCCAAATGGCATCACCACGTACTCATAATGTCCATACCGCATTCGGAAAGCAGTTTTGGGAATATCTTCGGCCTTCACCTGAATTTGGTGATATCCGGAACGTAAATCAATATTCGAAAACACAACAGCGCCCTTCAATTGATCCAAAAGATCGTCAATACGCGGAAGAGGGTATTTATTCTTAATGGTTAGTTTGTTGAGTTGGCGATAGTCAATGCATAATCTCATACTACCATCCTTCTTCTTCACCAACAACACAGGAGCACCCCAAGGAGACACACTTGGGCGAATGAACTCCCGTTCAAGTAATTCTTCTACTTGCTTTTTCAACTCAATTAACTCCATAGGAGACATCCTATAAGGAGCTCGAGAAACAGGTTCCGCACCCAGAATAAGATCGATAGAAAATTCCACTTCTCGTGGAGGAGGTAATCCGGGAATCTCTTCCGGAAACACATCGTGAAATTTCAAAACAATAGGAATTCCACCAGATTAGGTTACACTATTCCCATCAACCAAGCAAAACATCATCAGAAGTTGAGAGATACCTCGAACATCAAAGCCTCCAGTGTTAGAGGTTGGAAAAATCACCGTCTTGCTATGACAATCCACCAAAACCTTGTTGGCGGACAACCAATCCATGCCCAGAATAACATCCAGATCTTTCATAGGTAAACACACGAAGGATACAACAAATTTTCTACCTTCCAAGTCTACCTCAACATTTTCACATCGAGTCACCGATCTTAAGCAAGCACCAGTCGGTGTAGTCACCATTATTGAACCTTTCATCATACTCACAGGCACCCGCAAGCGCCTCACACAATCTTTAGAAATAAAAGAGTGCGTAGCACCCGAATCAAATATCACATTAACAACATTACCATTTATTTGGCACTCCCTTTGGACAAGATCCTCAGCTGTGCTGCTTCTTCACCGGTCATGGCAAAGACTCTTCCAGCCATTTATTGATTAGCACCACGATTTGGGCCATTCCGACCACCGTGAGCATTACCTCGGCCATTTCCATTACCACGACCGTTACCACCATTTCGGTTACCATTTCTTCCGCCATTACTGTTTCCACGACCACGGCCTCTAAAAGCACCATAGCCTCCACGGTTTGCATTATCATGTGGCACAACATCTGTAGCATTCAAAGGACAATCAGGGTGGATATGCCCCGGTTGGTTGCACCTATAGCACACCACTGTTTCTTCATGATTGCAATCTCTAGCCAAATGATTTCCACCATATCTAAAACAACGAAGTCCGTGGCCATTGCCTCGGCCACCATCGGCACCACACCTTCTGCCTCCTCGTCCACCTCTGAAAGAAAAGGACCCACGTATAAATCGTCTGTTGTTCTTAAAGTTTTCTTTCTTCTTGAAGCTAGAAGATTGGCCCTTCAACTTGTAATCATGCCTTGAGTAACTCCTTGGAGCAATATCATTCTCTTCAAAGATTCTACATTTATCCACAAGAGTAGGAAAATTCCTAATCTTTTGGTGACAAATCGCCTTTTTAATCTCTTGGCGTAGTCCATTTTCAAACTTAACACATTTCGAAACTTCAGTGCCTTCTTGCTGAAAGGGAGGATAAAACACACATAGCTCCTCGAATTTCAAAGCATACTCCTCAACTGACATGCCTCCTTGCTTGAGTTCCATGAATTCAAGCTCTTTCTTATTTTTGTAACTCACAGGAAAGTACTTCTTAAGAAACTCCGCCTTAAAATTCTCCCAATTTAAAGGAGTGTGGGCAGCAATCATACGCCCACGGGTAAGGATCCACCAAGATTCGGCCTCATTCCGAACCATGAACACCGCATATTCCACCTTCTGCGTTTCGGTACATTCCATGCTAGCAAATATCCGTTCCAAGTCACAGATCCAGACATGAGCATCTTCTGGCTTATAGCCTCCATGAAATTCAGAAGGCTTCCGCTTAAGAAATTGGTCAAGACCTTGATTCGGCTGACCAATAGGTTGTTGTTGCTGTGCAAGTATGTCGGCAAAGCGATTGAAGGCCTCAATCATAGCGACTGTATCAGATTACGCCTATACGCCATTACTCAATCTATATACAACAACATAAGCACAATTAGAAACTTAAAGTTTCTTCACCCAAGGTGCATACATATCATTCATCATTAACTTCCTTAACACAAGTATCATCATAATGCATTTCATAATTAGAAGGTAAATATGAGAAAGGAATTGCCTGGCCGGGCTTAACAACGATCACGTAGTAATCTCATTTCAATGACAACCGTTATAATTCACCCACATAATTTACAAATCAATCAGCCACAAGCAATAAACACATGGACAACATCATTTATAATCGTATCAAGAGCAATGAATGCTCTGATACCAGGTTGAGACACCCCAAATCGTAGGGGTAAATTTTTCGCGATGTAACGAGGAAATAATTTAGGAAAAGAAAGCATCGCCGAGTAAGTTTTCAACAAGTAACCCTGGATCTTTTAAAGAAACCCATCCCATATATGAAGATATGAGAGGGTGTATAACTTCAAAACAAGAGTTCTATTTAGATAATCAATCACATAATCTTCAACAAGAATAGTTGAAATATACGTTAATTCAAGAAGCACAAATGATTATGAAATGTAGTTCAAGGATACTTCAATTGATTTCTAAAATTAGGACAAATGTATGAATATTTAGTCTTATAATTTAGTGGGACATGTCACAAATATCACCTATTAGTCCCAAATTGAAAATCATAAAAAGTTGGGTTTTAAACCCTCCTAAACTTGAATTTTTCAACGCAGTGGGTTCGGTATTTTATGCCTCATGAGAGTTTGAAAACTCCAATTGAGGTAAGACCAATTTTCACACCTCCGTGACTTAATTTTCTACAACTTTCATGAAGAAGTCGGAGGCCAAAAATGTCATTAAGATGCCCAAACGGGCCAAAAACAGCAAGAAAAACAGAGCAGTTAGAATTTTTCTGACAGTGGGGAAACCCACTGACCGTGGGAAATTCCCACTGGCCGTGGATCCCACTATCTGGACCACCCAAAATGGTCAATTTTCCTCCGTTTTGAGGCAGAACAATCCACTGGCAGTGGGAAAAACCCACTGGCCGTGGATCTCCCTGCTGCAACCACTTTTCTGCAGCTTTTTGACCCTTGTAATTTTGCCAACTTTGGGACCCTTTTTGACTAGGCTATTCAACTCCAATTTGCATAGAATTTTATATACAACTTACCTACCCTAATATCAATTGTTTGGCAAAGTTTCAATCCTAAATTCCATCTCAATCAAAATCTAAGCTATAGGGTAGTTTTATGCATATTTTGGGCATTTTACATGGCATACCAAATTACAAATGGTCTTATTTTGGTCTAAACTTTCTACGGACTTATATTCACATATATAAATGTGACTTGATCCTACAAGACTCATCCTATGATTCATTTCCCATATCAAAGTAGGTTCCAATAGCGTTTCAAGCCCTTTTGGGCTAACCAAGCATGTCATTACATTAAATTCAACAACATCAAACATCATAGTTTGTTCTTTACACCATTTAGGTCATGAATGAAAATTGGCCTTACATACACATGCCCAATTTTTCCCATGACTTCTAAAATCATCAACATTACAAAGTTTGAGCATATAAACCTCATATACCCTAACAAAACAGATTTTTCATGCCGGCCAAGGCTTACACATTCCTATCCATATTTTACCTCCTTCATACTCGGCCTCCAAAATTGTAGGATTCAAGTCATACCTACATCAACTTTAAAAATGGCAACGGGGAGGTGAGTAACATAATCCAAATGAATTAAAGTCATACATTATGATGAAACATATGTATACTTGCTCACCTATCATTCATTTCATCACATCATACATTATACACAACACATCTCATAATCACAAGTATACATTCACAATATCAATCATTTGGATTGCCATACACACACATAGGGTTAGTATTTCACTCTTTCCCTTATCAATTCTCATTCATCCGTTGCCACCATAGGCTTTCAACTAGGCATATCTCCAACTATATGCAAATGCTCTTAAAGCTAATGCATATGCACAAGAATTTCTCATCAACAATTAATGCGGATCCGACTGTGGGAAAATATATCATTAAATCAATTATGGGACAAGCATAGGTGTGCTACTATGCCCCTACTGCAGTAGAAAAAATTGTGTACACATATATCTCAATTCATGCATGCTTACATCTTTATAATTTTACTGGTACCAAACCGCTCTCGCCCATCTGTAGCACTAGTCACCCTGTGACTTGCGGATTAACATCGTGGCCTCAACTACCACAAGTGCTACGGGCCCCTCCCGAACACACATCGAGAGAGCCATGTCCCGTTGGACACCAAGGTAAACTCACTCACCATAGAGCCACCCGTCCACTGGGCCCGCCACATAGGGTGCCTCACCACCAACTATGGACAGCTTCGTGACTCATAAACCGAGTCATAGGGGAAAATAACAATACGCTCGTGCACTGAGCCGCCCTCCCACTGGGCCCGCCTAGTAGAACCCCCTAATATTCCACATAGACAGCTATGATATGCCATGGTTGCAGTGCAAATGCAAATCAAGTGCATCCTCACACTATGCATCCTAGATGTCACTCCACATTCAATCATTCATCACCACCACTTGGTGGATTTCAATATTCTCATCATTCTCATCCAATCCCAATTCTCTTTTGAACTCATTCACATCAATAGTTAGTGGCATACATATTCAATAAATCATACACACAATTTGGGATATTCACATCACAATATTTTCCCAACATGATGCCACATAACAATCATTATTCTAAACGCATTCAAATCATAACATTATCACATCATCCATTCAACAATCATCAACATAATCATATCTACATATTTTCACATCACCAATGGATGAAATCATGCATTTAGAAAAGTTACCCCCTCCTACCTCAAGTGAAGTAGTGATCAACGCGGTTTGATGGTCCCGCTTCGTCAATGGGGTCACTTCCTACATCACAATACATTATACAATCAATTTTCTACTTACTCATTAAGATTCAAATACTTATATATCAATAAATACTTGCTGTTTTTATTATTATAACTCTCAAAACTCTTTTATTTCATTTTATCCACCATAACCACCATGGGTTAGGTGCTACCCTTTATTATTATGCATTCAACAACCAAACCCTTTCATGGGTTTCTCTATTATTAACTTCCACCAACAAAATATCATCACCAATGACCCTTAAACATCATATCTCACATTTATCATTAACAATTAATGCTCATCAACCTCCATTATGCATTTCCCACAAATTCATGAAGTTAGGGTTCATAAAATTTCCAACAACCTTCATAAATATTCTTCTCCTTCCAACAATAAATACATCCACTTTATTACTTCACAAAGAAACCTTACTTTCATAAAATCCACATTAAACCCTTGCATTAATTACTCTCCTCAAGAACATCCATTCATATGCATAGCTCCTAAAACACATAATACCACATACTCTTAACCAAAACCTTAGCAAAAATATGGGTATACTTACCTCAAAACCCAAAAACGAAAATGGGTTCACTAGAGGGAGAGAAAGCTGCGAAAATAAGGAAGAGAAGGAGGAAAAACAGCAGCTCCACAACCTCCTTCAAGCTCGACCAACGAAAATGAGAAGGAATAGAAGATGAAGTCAAATTGCTAGGGTTTGGAAGAAGAAGAGGAAGGGAAATGGAGAAGATGATGAAGAGAAGAAGAAGAAGTGAAAATGCCTAATACCATCAGCAAACACACGTGAATAAGAAAGGGAAAAATGGAATTTTCAATTTATTTTTAATCCAACTCATTAAAACTTCATCGTTTTATAACCAACAGGTTCTCCGTTCAGGCTCAAAACATCATCTGAAAATTATTCCGAATACATATTCAGATTCGTAATATTATTCTCTTCAGCCCTGACCAATATCATCTCATTCTGAGATACTTGGTCCGACACCCATATCTCAACCGGGCTTAATTTCAGCTTAACCGGTCTCTAAAATTACCAATAATTCCCAAAATCTTAATTTAATTATTCTCAATAGTTTGGGACGTTAAATACTCTATATACCAATTTCTAATATTTATTCCGGTAATTAATTCTCTATTTTAAAATTTGGGATGTTACAACTTTTACCCAAAAAGATGATGAGACATTGTATGATGCATGGGAAAGGTAAAAGGAGTTGCTTCAAGAGTGCCCATATCATGAAGTGGAAAGATGGTTGACGGTCCATATCTTCTATAATGGTTTGACCCCGAACCAAAGGGTTACATTAGATGTCATAGCTGGCGGTGCTTTTATGAGCAATAATATAAAGGAGGGGTACAATATTTTAGAATAGGTGGCACAAAACACCTACCAGTGGTCATCTGAACGGAGCTTACAATCAAAAACTCCAGGTAACTATTATTTAGATGTTATTTCCCTTCTTACTGCTAAGGTATAAGCATTGTCTGTTAAATTTGATAAGTTAGGAACAGGTGCTTCTAATATGGTGTGTGAATTATGTGGGGTTACCGGTCATAGCACAACAGGTTGTCAGCTTGGTATATCCTAAGGCCCTGA
This sequence comes from Clitoria ternatea, assembly GCA_037962975.1. Taxonomy (NCBI): domain Eukaryota; kingdom Viridiplantae; phylum Streptophyta; class Magnoliopsida; order Fabales; family Fabaceae; genus Clitoria; species Clitoria ternatea. Next base: position 183,680,259 of record CM075672.1, read on the forward strand.
GGCTGAAATGTAACAAGTGGATGCTATTGGGAGCTATGGTGGAAATTTTGGAAATAATTATAGACAACAAGGCCCACCAGGATTCCAATATACACCTCCACCATTCCAAGGAAATCAAGGCAACCAGAATAACTTCATGTCACAATAAGGACTCTATGCTCCACAGAAATCAAAATTGGAGTCCTTGATGGAGACATTTATGACCACCCAAATTAAGTAAAATGATGAGTTCTCCGAAGCTATCAAGAAGTTAACCTCCAAGGTGGACTCTCTTGCCACTCATAACAAGGTTTTGGAGAATCAAATTGCTCAACCAGCCTTATCTTTAACAAGAATGCCAAGAATTTTTCATGGAAAGCCTGAAACAGGACCAACCAATCACACCATGGCTATCACTCTTAAGAATGGTACACAGTATAATGGTCCGGTTGGGATGACTGAAGGGGAGGCCAAGAAAGAGAAGAAAAGGGAAGAGTCTCATTCTCATCTCGAAATTGAAGAAGAGAAATAGAGTGAGAAGAAGGAGGAGGTGAAGCCATATCAGCCTCCCGTTCCATATCCTCAACGCTTGGCTAAGGCCAAGCTTGATAAACAATTTGGTAAGTTTATTGAAGTTCTTAAGAAGCTTTATGTTAATATTCCTTTTACAGATGCCTTGTAGCAAATGCCAATATATGTGAAGTTCCTGAAGGACATCTTATCCAATAAAAGGAAATTAGAGGAGGATGGAATCGTAGCACTTACTGAGGAGTGTAGTGCACTGATCCAAAAGGAGTTACCTCCCAAGATTTAGGATCCAGGTAGTTTTTCTATCCTTTGTGTGATTGGTGACATGGCCATTGATAGAGCACTATATGACTTAGGAGCTAGCGTTAGTTTAATGCCATTATCACTTATTGAGAAATTGGGATTGGGTGAACTTAAACCTACTAGGATGCCATTACAATCAGCGGATAGGTCTGTTAAATATCCTGTAGGTATTTTAGAAGATGTGCCTATTAAAGTGGGTAAATTTTTCATTCCTGCTGACTTTGTTGTTTTGGAAATGGATGAGGATTCTATGATCCCTATTATTCTAGGCAGACTATTTTTGGTAACCGTGGACACGGTAATAGATGTTAAAAATGGAAAATTGTCTCTAACTGTTAGAGACCAAAAGGTAGATTTTAGCTTGAAAGATGTTTTAGAGAAACCTTTTGATGATGTGTTTTGTGTAGACTTTATTAACCAAGTGGTGAAGGAAGAAACCCTTCCCAAGGATCCACTTGAATCTGTTTTATTAATTGAGCCTGCAGGAACATCAGGTTGTTCAGAAGAAAATGTCTCATTTAAGCATGATACTGAATTTATGTGTGAGAAAGTGGGAAGCTCCCCTGTTGAATTGAAGCCTTTACTGGCTTCATTGAGGTATGAATTTCTAGGACCTAACTCTACATATCCTATCATTGTAAATACTGACTTGAATCCATGTGAAACTAAAAAGCTTTTGAAATAACTTAGGTTGTATAAGAAGGTTATTGGTTATACAATGGATGATATAAAAAGGATTAGCCCTTCTTTTTGCATGCATAGGATGACTATAGAGGATGAGAGTAGGCCTATAGTAGAATCACTTAGGAAACTAAATCCAAAAATACAAGAAGTGGTTAAGAAGGAAATTTTGAAATTGCTTGATGTTGGTGTCATCTATCCTATTGCTAGTAGTAAGTGGGTAAGTCCAGTTCATATGGTGCCTAAAAAGGAAGGGATGACTGTTGTGAAAAATTAAAAACAGGAACTTATTTCTACTAGGATAGTTTCTGGACGGCGCATGAGCATTGACTATAGAAAATTAAATAGCGCCACAAAGAAAGATCATTTCCTTCTTTCTTTCATTGATCAAATGCTTGAGAGGCTTGCTAAGCACTCTTATTTTTATTATTTGGATAGGTACTCAAGCTTTCATCAAATCCTCATCCATCCATCTGATCAAGAGAAAACTACATTCATTTGCCCTTATGGGACCTATGCTTATAGGCGTATGCCTTTTGGCCTATGCAATGCACCTGCGACCTTTCAAAGGTGTATGCTGGCCATCTTTTCTGATTTGATTGAAAATGTGATGGAAGTTTTCATGGATGACATTTCTATGCATGGTTTGGATTTTGATAATTGCTTAACAAATTTGTACCAAGTCTTGTAGCACTGTGAGGAGACCAACTTGGTCTTAAACTGGGAGAAATGCCACCTCATGGTAAAGGAAGACATAGTTCTTGGACACTTGGTGTCTGAGAGAGAAATTGAGGTGGATAAGGCCAAGGTGGAAGTGATTTAAAAATTGCCCCCACCAACCAATGTAAAGGGCATTAGAAGCTCTCTTGGGCATGCCGAGTTTTACCGGCAGTTCATTAAAGACTTCAGCAAGATCCAAGCCTCTGACTAATCTTTTGGGTAAGGATGTCCCTTTTATTTTTGATTCATCTTGTCTTAATGCTTTTTACAGGATTAAATAAGCATTGATTTCTGCTCCTGTGGTACAACCCCATAATTGGGAACTCCCATTTGAGTTGATGTGTGATGCTAGTGATCACGCAGTGGGGGCTGTGCTTGGGCAGTGGAAAGATAAAAAGTTGCATGTGATACATTATGCTAGCTGCACACTTGATGAAGCTCAGGTAAACTATGCTAACACCGAAAAGGAATTATTAGCCATTATTTTTGCTTTTAATAAGTTTAGATCGTACTTGGTAGGCTCGTATGTTACTACTGACCATTCTGCCATCAAGTACCTTTTACATAAAAAAGAAGCAAAACCTAGGCTAATTAGGTGGATTTTGATCTTGTGAGAATTTGATTTAGAGATAAAGGATAAAAAAGGTACCGAGAATCTTGTTGCTGACCATTTATCTAGGTTACCATCTGAAAAAGATAAGATGGGTGATGTTGTTCCCATCAATAAATCTTTTCTAGATAAGCAACTATTAAGTCTTAGTGTCCAACAAGTGCCTTGGTATGCAAATTTTTTTAATTTTCTTACATGTGGCATTGTACCTCCTGACCTTGGTTTTCAGCTAAGAAAGAAGTTTTTTGCAGATGTCAGGTACTATTATTGGGATGAGCCCCTCCTTTTCAAATAGTATGTCGATGGTATCATAAGGAGATGTGTACCAAAAGAGGAAGTGTGACAAATCTTAGGCCATTGCCATTCCTTATCCTGTGAAGGCCACATGAGGACCTCCAAAATAGCTTCAAAGGTTTTGCAAGCGAGTTGCTACTGGCCATATATTTTTAAGGACGTTCGTAAGTATGTCCTCACATGTGACTCATGTCAAAGGTAATGTAACATTTCTAAAAGACATGAAATACCGCTTAATAACATTTTTGAAGTTGAACTTTTTAATGTTTAGGGTGTAGATTTCATGGGACCATTCCCAGCATCCTTTGGAAATAAATTCATTTTGGTAGTAGTTGACTATGTGTCTAAATGGGTAAAAGCCATTGCTTCACCTTATTCGGATGATAAGACTGTTACAAAGCTTTTTAAAAAGTTCATATTTCCAAGGTTTGGGGTCCCACGATGCATAATCAGTGATGGAGGGTCACATTTTATTGAAAAATCTTTTCAAACCCTCCTCAAGAAGTATGGTGTGAGGCATAAGGTTTCTACACCTTATCACCCTTAAACTAGTGGTCAAGTTAAGATATCCAATAGGGAGATCAAAAATATTCTTCAAAAAGTGGTTAATACATCCTGTAACGATTAGTCTATTAAATTAAATGATTCCCTATAGGCGTATCGAACCGCTTATAAAATTCCCATTGGAACCGCACCTTTTAAGCTAGTGTATGGGAAGCCTTGCCATTTACCTGTAGAGCTTGAGTATAAATCCTTTTGGGCAGTTAAAACTTTTAATCTTGATCATAAGGATACAGGTGAATATAGGTTACTGACATTAAACAAGCTAGAAGAGCTCTGGTTGGATGCCTATAAGAATGCCCGTATATATAAAGAAAAAACCAAGCAATGGCATGATCGACACATCCTTAGAAGGTCATTCCAACCAGGTGACATGGTTCTACTTTTCAACTTCCAGTTCAAGCTTTTCCCTGGTAAGCTAAGGTCTCAGTGGTCAGGACCATTTCAGGTAATAAAGGTTTTCCCATTTGGATTCATTGAGGATGGAGTGAGAAGTCTGGCACTTTAAGGTAAACGAGCAAAGACTTAGGTACTACTTGACAGGGGAACCGATACAACAAGCAAGTATCTTAGACTTGTTTCATGTATCGAACCCTTAAACCCAATTAGTGCCAAGCGTCCGACTGAAGACGTTAAAATTAGCACTTATGGGGAGGTAACCCCATTTCTTATTCCTTAAATACTTTACTTATCATTCAAATAAAGTTAGTTTGTTTCATTTAAATAAGTCCAATTTGGTGTGTTACATGTTTATTTTTCATTAATAAATAAAGATGAATAATCCCAATGCATTGCATGATTGTTCTTCTTTTGTTTTGTTGCATATTTCTTTTCAATTTGGTTATTTTGGATGCATATGTGATTGGCATAGGTAAGTTGCATAAATAAAAGCAAGTCCCAGCCCATAATTAAAGGATTAAAGTGTTGGAAACAATGAGATCCACTACTAGTGTTTTTTCCCATTGGCAGTGGAATCCTCTAACTTAAAATAAAAAGGCAATTCCTGGTGCGAAATAGCAAGATCCTGTTGGTGTATGCACTACGAGCTACTAATGTATCAATTTTAACTTATTAATAAAATTAGTATTTTCAGTTTTAGACTAATTTTAATGTTATCTATCCTGGAATAATAGGTCATATGAGAATTATTCCTATAACATCCCTAATCAAGTATTTACATGGGGACATATAAATACATTAAGATTAGCGTGTGAATGTACTGATGATTTGATCTCACAAATCATGGATATATGATATCTAGTCTTTACACGGGTACACATTAAGAGTAATGTTGTACTGGACAGACCCACCATGAGAACGTTGCATGGATCGTTACATGAGTGTCATAAACGATTCTCAATGTGATAATGGTATATAGTCCTTCGACCTTATGTCACTATGATTCCTACATAAGGAGTTTATTATTTTAATACAATCAAACGTTATCTATAATAAGATGACCATAAAGATTATGATTAGGCAATAGACAAATTATGCAAAGGGATGTGAGTGATGTAGATGGAATTTGTCTCTCCTATGTGACAAGAGTGATATCTATGGGTCACTTGATAGAGTGATACTAATGAAATGCATGGCCATGCTAGGACGAATAAATATTAGATATTTATTCTGTAAAGTCTACTCTGGTATCAAGTAAAATGAATTGGGCCATATAAGGATGACGACGACCATGCCTTGGGCCCAATTAGATATCGTGACAAAAAGAATAAATATATAAAATAATTATCACTTATAGGTCATGTCAATGATAAATAATATTCATACATAATGATGTATTGCTAGATACCGCTTTTATTTTATATTAATAATAAAATAGTTTATTATTAATATAATCGAATATTTTACCTATAGGGTCACACATAGAGAGTAAGCCCACCAGAGGATAGTTTTATTTTAGTTGGACTGAAAATAAAACTATTTGGGCCTAACTTATTTAGAATGAGTCATGAGCCCAATGTTTAATGAGAGCTCAGGTCAAGACCTAAGCCTATATATAGTGTAACATCCTGAATTTTAAAATAGAAGGTTAATTAACGGAAATAAATATTGACAAGTTGAATATGAATTGTTTAAGGTCCCAATAAATTGAATTTATCTAAATTAAGATTTTTGGGAATTATTGGTAATTTATGGAGACCGGTTAAGCCGAATATGAGCCGGTTGAAATATGGGTGTCAGACCAAGTATCTCGAAATAAGATAATATTGGTCAGGGCTGTAGAGAATAATATTGGGAATCCGAATATACATTCGGAATAATTTTAGGATGAAGTATTGAGCCCAAACGAAGAACCTCTTTGTAGAAAAACGATGAATTCTAATAGATGGAATTAAAATAAACCCAAAAGCCCAAACTTTCCTTCTTCTATTCACGTGTAAACCGCTAAAGCTTTGAGCAAATATACTTTACTTCTTCTTCTCTTCATCTTCCTCCATTCTTCTCTCTTCTTCTCCCAAAAGCCTTGAGTTTGTGTGGTGACTCTTTTCCTCTCTATTTTTTTGTTGAAGAGGACTTGGAAGCTTGGGGTTCTTCCTTCTCCTTCCTCTTATTTTCATGCTGCCTCCCTTCCTTTCTTGAACCCAATTCATTTTGGGTGTGAGGTAAGCTTCTCCCACCATTTTTGGATGGGTTTATGTTGATATTATGGGTATTATGATTTTGGGAAGGAGATGCATGTGCATGGGTGTTTATTAGAGCATTTAATGCTCATGCCCTAGAATGGGATATCATAAATACAAAAGTATTTATGGGAGGAAAATGGTTGTTGGTGCATTAATGATGGTGAGAAGTGAAGGTTTATGATGTATTAATGAAGGTGGATGGGTTTTGGAGAAAACCCTAACCTTGGAGTTTGGGGAAATAGTTAGAGTTAGTTTGAGAATGTGTTTTATGGAGAAATGTATGATATTAAAAGATATGAATGATGGTGGAAGGAGTTTGGTGAAGCTTGGGGGATAGGGTTGTCTTATAATCCTTAAATTTAATGATGGTGGCTTAATGGGAAGGAATTCCCGAAGCCTAATAGAGAATAAAATGATATCCACAACATATTTAACACATGTTGTGACATTATAAATATGATTGTGACTAAATAGAATTGAATTGATGATTTGAGTAGTTGATTGATTAAGGTTTTTACATGAATGTGAATATAGGACCTATTCTGAACGACGAGGCGGGATCGTCTTATCCATCGGAATTCTTCTCTTGAGGTAGGAGAGGAGTCTAAATTCTAAATGCATGAATTTGAATGTGAGTTGATTGTGGTATATGGTGTTATGCATGTTAGCCTTGCTTGAATGTTGTAAGAAATGATGACTTGTGATGTGATGTAGATAAATATATGTGGCAACATACTTTTGTGCATTTAGAATATTCATGGTGTGTTATGTTGAGTTGTATTACCATGAATGTGATATGATTGTTGATGTTGTTTGTTAAGATTGAGAATAGGAAGAATGCCACCTAAAGATTGAAACTATTGTGAACAATCAATGTTAATAAAAGCTTGTGGTGTTGTTGATAATGGTGTGATGATGTTGGATGATGAGTGGCATGTGTAGGATGCATAGAGTGAGAAATGCATATGATCTGCATTTGCATCCATGGCATACTGCATAGTCGCCGTTGTGGAACATTAGGGGAGTTCCCTCGGCCGACCCAGTGGGAGGGTGGCTCGGTGCACGAGCAAGTTGTATTTTTCCCCTGTGACTTAGTGTAAAGTCACGAAGCCGCCCATGTAGTGCTTCGGGGAGCTGCATGTGGCCGACCCTTGTGGGGGGTGGCTCTTGATGAGCAGGTGACCTCGGTGGTCTTTATGATCACAGCCGCCATGATTTGATATCTGGCCAGCCCGCAACACCATACGTTGATATGCTTTGTACCGTGGTCATGGTGAAAATGGCCAGGTGTTGCAAGATGGGCGATGCGGTTTGGTACCAGTAAAACAATTGGTGAATGCATGCAATTTAAAGAATATGTGTACATATTTTACTACTGCAGTAGGGGTGTGGTTAAAAGATCACACTTGAATCCCATAGTTGATGTTGAAATTCCCACAGTCAGATCTGCAATTGTTGAAATAATCCTTTGTGAATATGCATTAGTTAGGAGCATTTGCATATAGAAGGTAGTATGCCAAGGTGGTGATGGTGATTGTGAGAGGTGGTACAAATATATTTAAGACAACATAAAAGTATGAATACCATTTGAAAGTTGTTGCGATAACTCAATGGTTGAGTATTGTGATTATGTATATGCTTGTATGCTTTGTGTGAAATAGTGTTGGTGTTGGTGTATGCACTATGAGCTTTTATGCTTCTTCATTTGTATCATTTTTCTACTTATCAATAGAATAAATATTTCAGTTTAAAATTGTTTTAAAACATATTTATCCTTAGAGTAATAGGTCATATAAAAATTATTCCTAAAATGTCCCTAGTCAAGTATTTACATGGGGACATGTAAATACACTGAGACTAGTGTGTGAGTGTACTGATGACCTGATCTCACAGATCATAGATATAGATGATATCGAGTCTTCACACGGGTACACATTAAAAGTAATGATGTACTGGACAGACCCACCATGAGAACGTTGCATGGATCGTTACATGATTGTCATAAACGATTCTCAATGTGATAATGGTATATGTAGTCCTTAGACCTGAAGTCACTACGATTCCTACATGAGGAGTTTATTGTTTTAATACAATTAAACGTCTTCTATAACAAGAGGACTATAAAGATTGTGATTAGGCAATGAACAAATTATGCAGAGGGATGTGAGTGATGTAGATGGGATTTGTCTCTCCTATGTGACAGGAGTGATATCCATAGGCCACTTGATGGAGTAAGACTAAGAAAACGCATGGCCATGCTAGAAAGAATAAATATTAGATATTTATTCAGATCCAGTCTACTCCGGTATCAAGTAAAATAAATTGGGCCGTACAAGGATGACGCGACCATGCCTTGGGCCCAATTAGGATATCGTGACAAAAGGAATAAACATATTAAATAATTATCACTTATAGGTTATGTTGATAATATTCGGACATAATGATGCATTGCTAGATGCCGCTCTTATTTTATATTAATAATAAAATAGTTTATTATTAATATGACCGGGTATTTTACCTATAGGGTCACACACATAGAGTAAGCCCATCAGAAAATGTTGTCTTATTTTAGTTGGACTAAAATAAAGCTATTGGGCCTAACTTATTTGGAATGAGTAAGGAGCCCACTTTTAGAGAGAACAAATTAGGTCAAACCTAAGCCTATAAATAGAGCATAAGATGCTCATAGGCCGTTGACTCAAGTGAGACACAAATTTACAAAAAGTTGCAAGAGCTACACGCCGTCAAACTAGCAGTTGGCAAGTGTTGCGATTCTGGTGGGAGTGCTCGTGTGGACTCCTAAAGGACGAGGCTACGACTGCTTCAGAGTTCTTCAAGAGGTAATCCAAAATGAATTTCGAAATTGTTTTTGTGCTTTGAAACACGGAACCTTGCAAATCCTATGGAATCCCTTTTATTTTTCCGCTGCTCATGCTTAGGGATTTCCTAACAGTTGGTATATGTCATGATGAATATTATTGATGTGCAAAGTATACTTGTATGGAAGCCTATATGCATAATCACTTGGTATTCATATTCATTCCTTTGGAATGTAGACTCACTCTCCCATGTTGTCAATTTTAGATTTGTGATGCAGGGCAATTATGGGAAGAGTAAGCATTTTGAAGTATATTTTGGCTGTGGAGGTAATTAGTGTATAGGAAGCGCCTTGGCCGGCAATGTATATAATCATATGTATTTTGAGTAGTAGGATATGTAATGAATGTGTATTTTGGAAATCTACTTGATAGATGATTTTGGAGGGTCATGGGAGAAAATAAGAAATTGTATGTATATCTCATTTTCATTGGTGACCCTAAGTATGTATGAAGGTTTAAATTTTAATTGAGATTTCCTATGTGTTGACGAATGGATGAAGAATTATATCCCAGTATTTCTTTTATAAAGTTGATGAGATGAAGAATTAAGTTATATATATAATTTTGAAGAGTTGAATAGAACTTAAGAGTATGCTGTTGCAGAACCAGTTTTAAATACTCTGAATGATGTTTGATATATAATGCATGTCTATAGAATGAGTGAAGTTTAATTGCTAGTGTGTTGTGTTGTGTAAATTTTGAATCCTGTAGGAAGTCTGGTAGTTTCGCTTAAGCGAGGTGGATTCTCGCCCGAGCGAGAGCCACACCTGATAGGAAATTGGTCTCTAGACAATTTCGCTTTGGCGAGATTGAATCTCGCTCAAGCGAAATTGCCCCCTATCAATGTTTGCTCTCTGGAGGAATTTCGCAGTATCAGTGTTTGCTCTCTGGAGGAATTTCGCCCAGGCGAATGGAGTCTCGCCCGAGTGAGGGCGAAGGGATTAGCTTCTGGCCTGACTCCGCTCAGGCGAATGGCTAATTCGCTCAAGCGTAAATGCTAGGTGAATCAGGGGGTTGGCTACTGGGAAAAATCCGCTCAAGCGAAGGGCCTAAGGAATGGCATTCGCCCAAGCGAGACCATTAGATAGTGAGTGGGTGAGTTCATGAATGAATTCTGTCTAAGTGAGGATTCTGGAAATAAACTAAGTAGTGGTGGAATTTCCGAGTGAATTCCGAGTGACTTAAGCCCAAGCCATAGTTTTCCGAGTGAGGAAGGGTACATAATCCAAGTGAGAAGGCCTTTGAGTGTGATGATCTGGGCAGTGGAGTCCCGTAGGGGAATCTCCGAGTCCAGTGTACCCGTTCCGAGTGGTGTGTCCCAGTTTTGTATTCTACGAGTGGGAGAACACCGATTGGTGTTACTCGGTATGAGTTGCCCAGAATTTTCCCTGGAACGACTCTCCTCGAGTGAAAAAGAGAGGTAGTCGGATTGGTAACAAAATACCGAGTGAAAGCCGAGCAGACAATGGGTTGGTCTTGGAATGAAATTCTGAGTGAAAGATCAATTTGGGGTGAGTCGGTTTCTGGAAAGTTTCCCGAGTGAAACACCGAGTGGGTGAAGTCTTGGACTTGGAGTGGATTTACCGAGTGAATGTTGTGTGAGGGAGGACTCGGCCTGGACTGACTTTACCGAGTAGAGGATTGAGTGAATGACGGATCAGTTAGGATGATCTTGCTGAGTGAGAACCCGAGTGCTTTGAGTCGGTTTTTGGAGAATTATGTCGAGTGATAACCTGAGTGTTGGGAGTCGGATTTAGGAGGCTTTGCTGAGAGAAAACCTAAGTGTTAGAAAGCCTTTTTGAACGAATGGATTTAGGCTGGGCACTAGAAGTCTCTCGCCCAAGCGGGAATGTCTCGCTCAGGCGAGTTTTACTAAATTTGATTCTGGAGGTTTTTCGCTCAACGCTCGCTGGTTCCGCCCAAGCGAGGCTTGAGTGTCTCGCTCAAACGAGTCGGGGTCTGGTTGAGCGAGAGGGACTCTGATGGTCCTGTTCACCTTATTTATCAGTTTCTTCTTCTCTTCCACACTGTGATTTTATTCCATAATAAATTGTGAACGCTATGGGATATAAAAACTGAACGTATAAATCCCAAAATGGTTGATTTCTTAAACTCATTCATAAATTATAAACATACGCAATTTTCCTTTCGCTGATTTAATTGAGGAACTTTTCTTAAAATTAATCCTTTTAAATTTACCCTCTCATATCTTCATATATGAGAGTGGCTTATTATAGATCCAGGTATTTTCTAAAAATGCGAAAAATTTACTGTGAAATTTGGGGTGTCTCAACCTGGTATCAGAGCAGCAATTGCTCTTGATACAACTATGATTAAAGATATATATGTGATTATTGACTGTACAAGACTGATTTATGAAATTACTTGACTAAATTATGATGGTTGACCTTGAATTGATATTGCTGTATTGCTGTATGGAGTTGTTAAGTCCGGCCAAGAGTCCTTACACTAATTACCTCTATTTATGAATATGCTGTGATCATGTATTGAAAATGATGTGGTTATGTGATATGATATATGATAGGCTTATGATTGCTGAAATTCCAGAATTTATAAGTTGAAAAGCTAATGTTTGGCCTAGTGTACTTATGTGTGAGCCATGTTTTGATGTATAGGCATAAGATATGGCTGGTAGACAGAATCGTGAGGCTGCTGCCATGGCAAATGCCTTGAACCGATTCACTGATTTCTTGGAAAGGCAAGGCCAGCTGAATGTGGGACAAGGTTCCCAAGGTCTTGATGTATTTCTCAAGAGGCATCCTTCGGAGTTTCATGGAGGATTTAAACCCGAAGATGCGTATGCGTGGATAAATGACTTGGAAAGGATATACGCAAGCTTCGAATGTTCAGAAGCGCAAAAGGTAGAGTATGCAGTCTTTATGCTCCGCGATGAGGCTGAAGCTTGGTGGCGTCTTACTAGAGGACGTATGATAGCTGCTGATGTTCCCTTGATTTGGGAAAATTTCAGGTTAGAATTTTTGAAGAAATATTTTTTGGACAGCTATAGGAGCAAGAAAGAGCTTGAATTTATAAAGCTTAGGCAAGGAAGTATGACGGTGGAGGAGTATGCCTCCAAATTTGAAGCATTAAGTGCATTTTATCCACCCTATCAACAAGAAGGCACTGAAGCTTCGAAGTGTGTTAAATTTAAAAATGGATTGCGCCAAGAAATCAAGAAGGCGATTTGTCATCAAGGGATTAGGAGTTTTCCTACTCTTATGGACAAGTGCAGAATTTTTGAAGAGAATGATGTTGCTCCAAGGAGTTATTCGGGGCATGATTACAAGTTGAAGGGCCAATCTTCTAGCTTCAAGAAGAAAGGCAATTTTAAAAATAATAGACAATTTGTACGTGGTTCTTCTTCTTTCCGAAGGGGACGAGGTGCTCCTAGAGGCGGTTATGGTGGTGGTAACCAAGGTCACGGAAATGTCCAAGGCATAACTTGTTTCAAATGCGGTGCCAACCATTTGGCACGTGATTGCCCTCGTGATGACATTGTGTGTTTCCAATGCAACCAACCCGGGCATATTCGCCCAAATTGTCCAATGAATGCTAGAGGTGCTAATGTCGATGCTTCTAACCGTATGATTTATGCTGCTAACCGTGGAGTTTTTGGTGGCCGTGGACATGGAAATGGTGGTGGCCAAAATGATGGCCGAAATGGTGGCCGTGGTGGCAATCACAACGGTGGAAGAAATGGTCGAGGTATCGGCCGTGGTGGAAGACAGGGAAACTGAAATGGTGGTGATAAAGTACAAGCTGCGGGAAGAGTATTTGCAGTTACTGGTGAAGAAGCGGCTCAGGCTGAAGATCTTATCCGTGGTGAGTATGAAATCCTTGGTACTCCGGTGCATATTATTTATGATTCTGGTGCTACGCACTCGTTCATTTCTGAAGATTTTGTGAGGCGCTTGCGGGTGCCTGTCTGCATGATGAAAGGTTCTATATTGGTGACTACACCGACTGGTGCTTGCTTAGGATCGGTAACTCGATGTGAGGACGTCGAGATGAACCTTGAGGGTAGGAAATTTATTGTATCCCTCGTATGCTTACCTATGAAGGATTTGGATATTATTCTAGGCATGGATTGGTTATCTGCTAACAAAGTCTTAGTGGATTGTCATAGCAAGACGGTGATCTTCCCGACTTTAAATGCTGAAGATTTTGATGTAAAAGGTATCTCCCAGCTTCTTATGATGTTCTGCTTGGTTGATGGGAATGGTGTTTCCCAATCTGGTGGAATTCCTATTGTTTCAGAGTTTCCCGATGTGTGTCCAGAAGAAATTCCTGGATAACCTCCTCCACGAGAAGTGGAATTTGCTATTGATCTTATTCCGGGTGCAGAACCTGTTTCCCGAGCTCCTTATAGGATGTCTCCTATAGAGTTAGTTGAGTTGAAAAAGCAAGTGGAAGAATTACTTGAACGGGAGTTTATTCGCCCAAGTGTGTCTCCTTGGGGTGCTCCTGTGTTGTTAGTGAAGAAGAAAGATGGGAGTATGAGATTGTGCGTTGATTATTGCCAGCTCAACAAACTAACCATTAAGAATAAATACCCTCTTCCACGTATTGACGATCTTTTGGATCAATTGAAGGGTGCTGTTGTGTTTTCAAAGATTGATTTGCGTTCTGGGTATCACCAAATTCGGGTGAAGGCCGAAGATATTCCGAAAACTGCTTTCCGAACGCGGTATGGACATTATGAGTACGTGGTGATGCCATTTGGGGTGACGAATGCCCCTGCGATTTTCATGAGCTACATGAATCGCATCTTCCATGAATATCTTGACCAATTCGTCATGTTGTTTATTGATGATATTTTGGTGTACTCCAAGAGTCATGAAGAGCATGAAAGACATCTTCGTCTTGTGTTGACTATTCTACGCAAGAAGGAATTGTATGCGAAGCTCTCTAAGTGTGAATTTTGGCTATCCGAGGTCCAATTCCTTGGACATGTTATTTCAAATGATGGAGTTGCGGTTGATAAGTCGAAGGTTGAAGCCGTGATGGCTTGGGAAAGGCCAACGTCGGTGACGGAGATAAGAAGTTTTCTTGGTCTTGCCGGTTACTACCGAAGGTTCATTGAAGGGTTTTCCCATTTGGCTTTACCACTAACGAAGTTGACTCGGAAAAATCACTCTTTTGTGTGGACCCGTGAATGTGAAGAGAGTTTCTAAGAGTTGAAGTTGAGGCTTACTACCGCACCGGTGTTAGCATTGCCCGATTTGACGGATGAATTTATGGTATATTGTGATGCGTCTAAGCTTGGTCTTGGATGTGTGTTAATGCAAAAGGAACGTGTGATAGCCTATGCGTCAAGGTAGTTGCGACCGCATGAGGTTAATTATCCCACACATGATCTCGAATTGGCGGCAGTGGTGTTTGCATTGAAGTTGTGGCGACACTATTTGTATGGCTCCAAGTTTGTGGTCTTTAGTGATCACAAGAGCCTTAAGTACTTGTTTGACCAGAAGGAGTTGAATATGCGCCAGAGGCGGTGGATGGAGTTCCTAAAAGACTATGAGTTTGAATTGAAGTATTGTAACACCCTAATCTTTGCAAATGATAATTCCAAAACAATGAGGGAATTTTTTTATTTTTTTTTTACAAAAACAGCCACAACTTATTCAACATAGAAGGGAAGAGGTAGGCAAGGGAAAATAGAGAGCATTCACACACATATGGCAAATGACAGAAAAGCTAAGACTGGAACCGGTTCATTTGGTTTAATGTAACACACTAGCGCCTGGGCGGATTACACAACATCGTTGGCTCGCTCAGGCGAGATCTGATACCGCCTAGGCGGGGTATGGCCATGCAACAGCGGATGGAGAGGGAATTCACAAAAGAAACCCCATACCGGTCTTCACTCGTTTCTACGGGACTAACCCTTCCTCAAAGAAATACTAGGTGTTCAGCATAGGGAAACAGGTAAGGGAAGGGAGATGCACATGTGTATTAGTTTGGAGGAAAGGGGGACCTGAACTCATTCTGCCCAATTCAACTGGGTATGACAACGTCTGGGCGGACTCAACCACAACGCCCAAGTAGAGGTCAACACCGTTATCTGGGATGCATTAACGTAACAACGGAGGGAAGGGTATTTGGGCGGTGTTCCACACTGACACCTACTCGCTTCAGCGTAAGTCCTCACACTTGGGCGAACCGTTCTAGTCGTTCGGAACTCCATAACTTAGCCCTCCAAATTTATCCATACAGCGACACTCATACTCTACTCGGGAAGTGAGGGTTATCCCACTCGGGTTCCAGAACTCCTTCTCACTCGGACTTCCCATCTTTCACTCGGTTATCGATACCTTAAACTTAAAATCCAATCCACTCTAAACCACCATTCGAACTCCTCTCTCAAAAGGGAATCACTCGAGGTTTTCACTCGGAAATATCAACTCTTCCTCACTCGGGATTTCATACTTACATTTACTCGGAAATCCTCAGGCCTATAATCATTCGGAAGCTAGCGACTAACTCACCCGGTATACCACCATTTAATCACACAGATTATAATTACCCTATGCTCATAAGACATCCTCATACAGTCCTCTTCACCGCTCAACCTCACTTATGTTGTTCAAGTGGCCTCAATACTCAAGAGGGGGGGGTGAATTGAGTTATAAAACTTTTGCTTGGAATACCTTTAAAATTGATTTCTATAACCAAGTTTATGAGATTATGCAAGTGAAAGCAAGTAACAATGATATGCAATGCACTACAAGAGGTAAATATTGCTGAGGCAATTTAGCAAACACTTGGTGTGCAATGTCTAAGGTATAGCAAATTAAGCAAATTCAAGTATGTTCTTCTCAACCAAACAATACCAATCAACAAATATGCAATGTATGAAAGTAAAAGAGTAAGGAAGAGAAGCTTGCAAACCGATGTAACGAGTTCCACCCAATCCGGTGTACGTCTCGCCTCTAAGCAACCCACTTAGAGGATTTTCCACTATTGTAGACTAGAGATACAACTTTGAGCAATTGCGGCTTCCTAGTGTCCCACACTCAAGAAACCAATCCTCACAAGTATAAGGGCAACCCACCCAATCTCTCAATCTCACAATATCCCAAAGGTTGAGTCCACAACCTTTGTAACCACTCAACCTAGAGTGAACAACCACTCAACCTAGAGTGAATAACTTGTGTGTTTGGTGTTTGTTTACAATCAATACACTCTCTCAATAGAGCAAATATACAAATGAAAAGCTCTCCCAAATTCTAATCTCTCAAGATGAGAGGATATACAAGTGAAAGTACAATATGAAAGAAATAGGCTTACAAAGCACAAAATAGAGCTATGAATTGTTGCTTCTTGGTTGTGTGTTTGTGCTTGTCTTCCTCTTCAATTTATAGACCCAAGATAGCTGTTGAGGAGTGCCCTAGTCCATCATAGCCGTTGCAGTTAGTGGAAATTTGAAGAATGGTGGAGACATGACCTGGTTTCCCACTTAAATCTGTTTTTCCACTAGCGTAATCGATTACACCCTCGCGTTGTAATCGATTAGCTTCAAGTCAGAGAGTCCCTAATCGATTATCTCATTACCTGTAATCGATTAGCATCTATACCTGATGCATTTAATTTGTTTTCGTAGCATCCTAATCGATTAGCATGTCTTGCAATCGATTACCTTAAATTCCAGTGGCTTCCTAATCGATTATATGGCTCCCTTAATCGATTAGCATGTGTGCCTGATGCATTTAATTCCATTTTTGATTTCTGTAATCGATTAGTCTCAAGTGTGCAATCGATTATCTTAATTCCAGTGAGTATCTAATCGATTGTGTGGCTTCACTAATCGATTACCTTCAACCCTGATGCAATTTCTTCCAAGACAGAAAGCTCGTAATCGATTAGCATCTATGGCCTAATCGATTAGCTTCGCTGTTACTTCAATTCTGATTTCATGTCTTTGTTTTTGCATTGTTTCTTCAAAAGTACTTGTCATTATCAAAATCCTTGCACATCTTTTGGACCTGTTAACATATTCAAACACATTCTCCCCCTTTTTGATGATGACAACTATGTTCATCTCTTGAGGGTTGTTAGTTTAAATAATATAGACTTATCTTTTGCAAAAACAACTCTGCTACATTATCTCTTTTTCAGATAGCAGATGACCAATTTCAAAAATCAATTCAGCAGCCAATGTCTTATCTCATTTTATCTATTGTTTTATTATCTCTTATCTATAATTCTCCCCCTATCAAAAGGAATTTAACAAACAGATAACATTTTTCAAATATGTTAACAGAGCATCTATTATCCATATTCTTAGTACCAGAGCACCAGAGCATATTCAAAATTGTAGTCAGAGCATGTTATCAATATTATCCATCAGAACATTATCCAACATATGAACATATATTCTTCTCCCCCTTTGTAATCATCAAAAATAATTAGAGCAGTGAAGAGAAATAATATATACTGAAATGAGATACTTTTATTGAATTAATAAAGATGGGGAATACAAGAAGTAAAAATATTCATAATTCAGAAAATAACCAACAAGAAACCAACAGCTAAACATAAGATAACTAAAACATCTAATTGTCCAGGTTGAAGAAGCGGATTTCTGCAATTTGGTGAGCCAGTTCTTCATATCGCTGCTGCATCATCTCAAAGTGTTGCTGCTCGGTCATGGAAAACTCTTGGAGGGAGTTTTCAAGTCGATCGAAGCGGCGATCAAGATGGGCGTAGAGAGATGCAAAAGGGTCAGCTTGTGGGGCAGATGAAGAGGCTGCAGCTTGTGGTTGAGGTGAAGAAGGAGGAGGAGCAGGTGCTTCTTCAGCAGGAGCTTGGAAGGGAATGTTGGCATAAACGCCCTCCATTCGTGAGTACCATGCTCCATTGGAGAAAGCAAGACCCATTTTGGTGAGGTGATGGGTGCCAATGCAAGCTCTAGGGGGCACTTTCTCAGAGAGTTCCCCTGCTAAATCTACTCCACAGAATTTAAAAATTTTGGTGAGGAGGATACCATAAGGGAGCTTTTGCTGGTCCTTGGCATGGCGCATGTGGAACTTGATCAACTGAACCCAGTTGATCTCTTTGTGGTTCAGCATGGCCCACATTAAGAGGACATCATCCTCTTCAACTAGAGCATAGTTCCCACCACGGGGAACAATCATCTTGACCAAGAAGAAGTGGAGCAGGCGGTTGTTCATGGTCAAGTGGCCAACTAGTTTGTGGTTGCTCCTAGGACGGTCAGCTTTCCATAAAGATTGGCGAGCATTAAGAGCATTGAAGCCCCATTCATCCTCAGGTTCGCCTCCATCAAAGTCAGCATTGTTGAAGGGCAGTTTGGAAATCTTTGTAAACTGGGCATTGGAGAGTTTGATGGTGGTGTTTTTCACCTTGGATTCAACCATCCCATTGACAAGGCGGAGGTTGCAGTAGAATACTCTCATAAGCTCAGGATAGTATTCTTCTTCTTTGAGGGATAGGAAAGGGAAAAGGTTGTAGTGGTGGAGGCTTTGGGTGAAGGTAAGGCTTGGGTTGTCAAAGGTGTCAGCAATGGTATAATGAGGGGTCATAATCTCCTTTTCAGAAAAATTCTTCATAAAATTCTGAAGATCTCTAGGAGAAGAGAAAAACCTTGAGAAGTCAAGGGGATTATGAGCTTGAGCAGCAGAGGACCTAGCCCTTTTGACATTCCTTGAGGTAGACATGGTGGAAAATGCAAAAAGAGGAGATGAAGAGAGATGAGTGCTAGAGAGTTTTGGAGAGGTTTGGGAGAAAAGAGGTAGTGTGAGATGAGAAGGTGAATGAGGGGGTATATATAGTTAAAAATTAGGTTTAGGAAGGAGGAAAGAGAGTTTAGGAAGGAGTGAAGTGAGTTAAGAGAGGGAGAGTTTCGAGTGAGCCTAGGGAGTTGCATTTGACTCTGCAGAACGCAGACTAATCGATTACGTGTCAGGGGGTAATCGATTAGATCACTGTTTCTGGGGAATTTCAAACGTTTTATACAAATGGTAATCGATTATAGGCTTAGGGTAATCGATTAGTTTAGAAACAGAAACGTCCTAATCGATTGGGACAAGGTGGTAATCGATTATGCAGAAGAGGAAACGTTTTGAACTTGAAACAGAAGTTTCGTAATCGATTATGGATCATGGATAATCGATTATCTTTGAAACAGAATGATTGTAATCGATTATGGGTGAGCTCTAATCGATTAGCTTAGAAACAGAAGCTTAGTAATCGATTGGGATTACAATGTAATCGATTATGGAGTCAAAAACTTCAAACATATCAAACAGCAAGGTTCCAAACATAAAATGTGATATATGCCATGCATTATGCCATTCAACAAGGTTCTTAACAAAAGATTCAAACACAACTGGACATGTCGAGAATGCCTAACTCTCTTCTTATGTGAATGAATTGCTCTCTAGCCAAGGGTTTTGTGAAAATATCAGCTAGTTGCTTAGAAGTTTCTACATGTTCAAGTACACAATCCCCTTTTAACACATGATCTCTAATAAAGTGATGCCTAATTTCAATGTGTTTGGTTCTAGAGTGCATTACTGGATTCTTGGAGATGTTAATGGCACTTGTATTATCACATTTAATGGGGACTTTATTCAAGGAAATACCAAAATCAAGAAGTTGTTGTCTCATCCAAAGAATTTGAGCACAACAACTACTAGCTGCTACATATTCTGCCTCAGCTGTTGACAATGCAACACTTGCTTGTTTCTTGCTATGCCAAGAAACAAGGGAACTACCAAGCAAATGGCATGTACCACTAGTGCTTTTTCTATCAAGCTTACACCCCGCAAAGTCGGAATCAGAATATCCTAAAAGATTACATTCAACGCCTTTGGGATACCATAAACCAACATTTGGAGTACCCACAAGACATTTCAAAATTCTTTTTACGGCAGTCAAATGTGATTCTTTAGGACATGCTTGATATCTAGCACACATGCATACCGCAAACATAATATCAGGTCTACTCGCAGTTAAATACAGTAAGGATCCAATCATACCTCGATATTTGGTGATTTCAATGTCCTTACCCTTTTCATCTTTGTCTAGATAGCAGGATGTGCTCATGGGTGTAGCTATCTCGTTTGCCTTGTCCATTTCAAACCTTTTAAGTAGTTCCTTACAGTATTTGGTTTGGCTAATGAACGTTCCATCAATGGCTTGTTTTATTTGTAGTCCAAGGAAGAAAGTGAGTTCTCCCATCAAGGACATTTCAAATTCATTCTGCATAATCTTGGCGAATTCTTGACAAAGATTTTCATTAGTAGCACCAAATATTATGTCATCTACATAGATTTGTACCAGGAGGATGTCATTTTGTTTGCGTTTTATAAACAATGTAGTATCAACCTTTCCTCTTTCAAAGTTGTGTTCTAAAAGGAATTTGCTTAGTCTTTCATACCAAGCTCTTGGAGCTTGTTTCAAACCATATAAAGCTTTTCTCAATTTGAAGACATGATTTGGAAATTTATAATTTTCAAAACCGGGAGGTTGATCTACATAAACTTCTTCTTGAATGTAGCCGTTTAAGAACGCACTTTTGACATCCATTTGATACAATTTGAAATCCTTACAACATGCAAAAGCTAGCAATAATCTAATGGCTTCTAACCTAGCTACGGGAGCATATGTTTCTTCATAGTCTATTCCTTCTTCTTGGTTGTATCCCTTTGCAACTAGTCTAGCTTTGTTTCTAGTTATTATACCATTTTCATCTAGCTTATTTCTAAAAACCCATTTGGTGCCTATTATTAGATGATTATTGGGTCTTGGCACAAGTTCCCAAACTTCATTTCTTTCAAATTGGTTTAACTCTTCTTGCATGGCCAACATCCAATGTTCATCAATAATGGCTTCGTCAATATTTTTGGGTTCTATTTGGGATACAAAAGCCAAGTGATTGCATGCATTTCTAATGGCGTTTCGAGTACTTACCCCTTTGGTTATTTCTCCAATGATTTTGTCCAAGGGATGATCCTTCAATGTTACCCAATCTTGTTGTCTCTCTATTTGTGTTGCACCTCCATCATTGTTGACTTCTTCTTCTTTGTCTTGCAAGTTCATTTCTTGGAAGGTACCTACAAGATCATCAACTTCCTTTCTCGGAGGATTTTGGTTAAGTTCATCAAATTTAACATGTATGGACTCTTCAATTGTGTAAGTCCGTTTGTTAAAGAGTCTATATGCTTTACTAGTAGATGAATAACCTAGAAAAATTGCTTCATCAGATTTTGCATCAAATTTGCCAAGATTTTCCTTTCCGTTGTTCAAGACAAAGCATTTGCATCCAAAAATGTGAAAGTAGGAAATATTTGGTTTTCGTCCTTTATAAAGTTCATAAGGGGTTTTCTTTAATATAGGCCTTATCAAACAACGATTCATAACATGACATGCGGTGTTCACGGCATCGGCCCAAAACTGTTTTGAAATATTTGCTTCATTCAACATAGTTCTTGCAAGCTCCGCTAAAGATCGATTTTTCCTTTCAACTACTCCATTTTGTTGTGGAGTTCTTGGAGCCGAAAAATTATGTTCAATGCCAAACTTTTCACAAAATTTTTCAAAAGATTGGTTTTCAAATTCTCCCCCATGATCCGTTCGTATGGATGCTATTTTTAAGTTTTGTTCATTTTGGATAACCTTGGCAAGTTTCTTAAATGCTTGATATGCTTCATGTTTATGAGTAAGAAACAATGTCCATGTATATCTAGAGTAATCATCCACAATCACTAGACCATAATAGTTTCCACCAAAACTTTTGATTTTCGAAGGTCCAAACAAATCCATATGTAAAATCTGCAAAGGTCTTGTTGTTGAAACAATATTTTTTGCTTGAAAAGAAGCCTTTACTTGTTTTCCTTTTTGACAAGCGTCACAGAATCTATTTTCAAATTTCAGTTTTGGTAAACCAATAACTAAATCTTTTGAAACAAGTTTATTTAAATGGTCTACATGAATGTGAGCGATTCTTCTATGCCAAAGCCATGATTCATCCTCTTTAGTTATAAAGCATTGTACATCATTTGAAGTAAGACAATCTAGATTAATCATGTAAATGTTATCTACTCTTTGACCAATAAATTTTATCTCCTTGTTTAGTTTATTTTCAATTATGCAACCATTTGATTCAAAAACAATTTTATAGCCCTTGTCACATAATTGACTAATGCTAAGCAAGTTATGTTTTAGTCCTTTAACATATAAAACATCATTTATAGAGGTGGAAGAGTTTTTATCGACATTTCCGATTCCAAGTATTCTTCCCTTTGTGTTATCTCCATAAGTGACAAATCCTTTGCTTCGTGGAGTAAGTGATATGAACTTATTTTTGTCTCCCGTCATATGTTTGGAACACCCACTATCCAAGTACCAATGGGTGTTGCTTGCCTTGAAGCATACCTACAAAACAAAATCATTTTAGAGAACTAGGTACCCATTTTATGTTGGGTCCTTTAAGGTTAGCTTGTGGAGATGTTCCTTTGGGAACCCACACCTTTCTTAAGACCTTTGGTCCTAGTTTCCTAACACTACACTTATAAGCACTATGTCCTTTGGTACCACAATGATTGCATTTCATAAAAGGTGAGGAGGATTTGCTTGGTGATGCAAAGAAGTTTTTATAGTGCTTCTCCATTTTATGATTACTATGTTCTTGATCATATCCTAAGCCGGTTTTACTAAACATGCATTTTTGTTGCCCAAGAAGGATATTCAAGTTATCTCTTCCATTAGTGAATTTCTCTAAGGTTTTGTTTAGATCTAGGACTTTATTTTCTAGATCAACACATTTCTTAGCAAAATTACAAGGTTTACTAATGGAACATATTTGAGCATTTTTCAATTCTTCTTTTAAACATTCATTCTCTTTGCAAACTTCCATAAGGTGCATCTCTAGAGTGTCACTAGTTTTCCTAGATGCTTTGAGTTTACTAGAGATTTTTGTGAATTTATCATACAATTCTTCAAATGCTTCTAACAGCTCATTTTTATCTAAGTCAAGAAGATTTACCTCGTTATCTTCTTCTTGATGATTTGCCATTAAGCAAAGATTGGCTTGCTCATCTTCCGAGTCGTCGGAGCTGCTCACATCATTCTCATCCCAAGCAATATAGGCTCTTCTTCTTCTTTGTTTGTCCTTGCCCTTCTTTTTGAGGTTTGGACAATCGGCTTTGAAGTGCCCTTCCTTGCCACATTCAAAACAGTTGGGTGAGGGAGAGTTTTCTTTAGTGATAGGTTTCTTACCTGAGCTTTTGAAGCTTCTTTGGAAGCGTTTGCCTTTCATGAATTTCCCGAAGCGTTTCACAAATAGTCCAAATTCTTCTTCTTCATCAAGTTCACTTCCGGATTCTTCTTCTTCATTTGTGGAAGTAGCCTTGAGAGCAAGACCCTTTTTCTTGGAAGATTTTTCTTCCTCTTTCGCCATCTTTAATTCTTTCAGCTCTTGTTCTTGTTCCTGCAACTTACCAAATAAAGTGGCGAGAGACATTTCGTTTATGCTAGGAGATTGTTTGATGGCGGTAACTAGCGGTTGCCATTCTCTGTTAAGACTTTTCAACACTTTATGAATGAGTTCTTTGTTAGTGTAAGTCTTTCCAAGTGTAATGAGTTGATTAATGATGAGAGTAAATCTTTTTTGCATATCAACAATCGATTCATGAGAGTTTAATCTAAAGCATTCATATTGACTAGTAAGAGTACTAATCTTTGAGTCCTTTACATCATTAGTGCCTTCATGGGTTACTTGAAGAGTATCCCACATTTCCTTAGCAGTTTGGCATGTCATTATCCTAAAAAATTCATCTTGACCTAAAGATATAGTAATAAGATTTTTGGCCTTGTAGCCATATTGGACTTTCTTTTCTTCCTCGCTTGTCCATTCATCTATAGGTTTTTCAACATTCTTGCTATCTATAGTATGCATCGGTATATAGGGACCATTTTCAATGGTATTCCATATTCTCAAGTCAATTGATTGAATGAAGATTTTCATTCTTTCTTTCCAAAACGCATACCCTTCCCCATTGAAAGCGGGAGGTCTATTTATCGCACCACCCTCGGGAAAAACATTTTGAGAACTTGAGGCCATTTAATCTCTTGAAGCTGTTAAGCTTGATTTACCAAGAGTCAAGCTCTGATACCACTTGTTGTTCAAGTGGCCTCAATACTCAAGAGGGGGGGGGTGAATTGAGTTATAAAACTTTTGCTTGGAATACCTTTAAAATTGATTTCTATAACCAAGTTTATGAGATTATGCAAGTGAAAAGCAAGTAACAATGATATGCAATGCACTACAAGAGGTAAATATTGCTGAGGCAATTTAGCAAACACTTGGTGTGCAATGTCTAAGGTATAGCAAATTAAGCAAATTCAAGTATGTTCTTCTCAACCAAACAATACCAAACAACAAATATGCAATGTATGAAAGTAAAAGAGTAAGGAAGAGAAGCTTGCAAACCGATGTAACGAGTTCCACCCAATCCGGTGTACGTCTCGCCTCTAAGCAACCCACTTAGAGGATTTTCCACTATTGTAGACTAGAGATACAACTTTGAGCAATTGCGGCTTCCTAGTGTCCCACACTCAAGAACCCAATCCTCACAAGTATAAGGGCAACCCACCCAATCTCTCAATCTCACAATATCCCAAAGGTTGAGTCCACAACCTTTGTAACCACTCAACCTAGAGTGAACAACCACTCAACCTAGAGTGAATAACTTGTGTGTTTGGTGTTTGTTTACAATCAATACACTCTCTCAATAGAGCAAATATACAAATGAAAAGCTCTCCCAAATTCTAATCTCTCAAGATGAGAGGATATACAAGTGAAAGTACAATATGCAAGAAATAGGCTTACAAAGCACAAAATAGAGCTATGAATTGTTGCTTCTTGGTTGTGTGTTTGTGCTTGTCTTCCTCTTCAATTTATAGACCCAAGATAGCTGTTGAGGAGTTCCCTAGTCCATCATAGCCGTTGCAGTTAGTGGAAATTTGAAGAATGGTGGAGACATGACCTGGTTTCCCACTTAAATCTGTTTTTCCACTAGCGTAATCGATTACACCCTCGCGTTGTAATCGATTAGCTTCAAGTCAGAGAGTCCCTAATCGATTATCTCATTACCTGTAATCGATTAGCATCTATACCTGATGCATTTAATTTGTTTTCGTAGCATCCTAATCGATTAGCATGTCTTGCAATCGATTACCTTAAATTCCAGTGGCTTCCTAATCGATTATATGGCTCCCTTAATCGATTAGCATGTGTGCCTGATGCATCTAATTCCATTTTTGATTTCTGTAATCGATTAGTCTCAAGTGTGCAATCGATTATCTTAATTCCAGTGAGTATCTAATCGATTGTGTGGCTTCACTAATCGATTACCTTCAACCCTGATGCAATTTCTTCCAAGACAGAAAGCTCGTAATCGATTAGCATCTATGGCCTAATCGATTAGCTTCGCTGTTACTTCAATTCTGATTTCATGTCTTTGTTTTTGCATTGTTTCTTCAAAAGTACTTGTCATTATCAAAATCCTTGCACATCTTTTGGACCTGTTAACATATTCAAACACAACTTACAGCATAGAAGAACACACAACATATACTTGTATAAACGAAAACATTCATATAATTACAAAAACTTCATCATGACTTTTGTTACCCAAAGCTGTCAAGTTTTAACGTAAGAACTACAACCAAAACACGAGCCGGCCAAGGCTTAACAAAACGTTATACACAGTATTTATACATATACACATATACACATATACACATGTAGATATATGTTCCAATAGCGCTCTGATTCATTGTCCTGCACTCGCTCCTCCTTCATCCTTCTTTCCGAGAGATGTTCACTGAAAGTGTAGCCACTGCAGGGGTGAGCTTTTACATGTAAAATGACAATCAAGGACTCGGCATCAGTGTCAGCATGCACATTCACATCCATTCAATCGTTTTCAAATTAATTAAAGTTAGACACTGCAAAATGACATTTAAGACACACAGACAACACATACAGGTATTCCCCACCCTCGGAAACCATTCATAACACTCCACACACGTTATACGTACTACTCTAATCAACCTCATATCTACATGCATGCCTGCGGATCCGACTCGAGTGATGACTTTCAGTTACAGTTTTCCCCTCCCCTGGCCCCTCGTCCTTCAGCTCTTCCCGCGTGGTACCGGCCTCCCATTGGCGTCTCGAGACTCTTCTCTAGCTCCTACGGCTACCACGAGCTCCTTCGGAATCTAGCCGGGGTCTGTAACTGGAAGTCATTCTCTCGGGGCTCTTGACCTTCCACGGGTCGCCCCACTCTTACACATGCAGCTAAATGCATCTACCAACAAGCTTCATTACACCACCGATACCTCCTTCGTAACCATTAAGTAGGAACAGATTCGATGCAACCTTTATTCGCTTTTATTATTTACACCAATATGTTCAACCATCAGCAATCAAGTAATAGCATCTGACAAATCAACTAACAAGCACACATTCATATTCTCACAGCGTTAACAAGGATAGAACCATGCATATCATTCGTTATTATCAATACTAACATACTACTTTACCACCATCTAGATCCCAAGCATTTATTGTTCAACCACTATAAAACACACGGAATCCAGAATCTCCAATCATGCATGGATCCAATCATCACAAACACATGCACATACACTCAAGCAGAACATTCATCCGGTACCGTTCGTGGACCATGCATTTAACATGCAAGCACCCCCTACTTACGAAAGGGACTTTAAGAAGCTTTTCTGCTCTTTGACGTTGAATCTGACGCCCCTCTACTGATTCGTTCAGCCTTTCTCCACTCCGTCGTACTCTGCACTTGGCTCGGGGTTGGGGTGTTGTTCTTCCTCTGCTTTATGATCGTCCTTCACCTGCCGGGGCTCTGACCTTCTTCCCGCACTGTCGTCGTGACGGATAGAAATAGGGGAAAGGAAAGAAAATGGAGACGAAGAAGAAAAGAGAGAATGGAGTAGTGGGAGAAGTTGTTTGCACCCACGGTGATACTGAATACGCACCTATATACGTATGCGAGGGGGAAAGGAGTGGGATGGGAAAGAGTGAGTCGTAGACCACTCACACCTTCCGCCAATCACAGACAGCCACATCCCATCAATTAAGTCCAATTAACTTGTCATTAACTCTCAGGCTATATTGGTTATGATTAACAACTAATTCTTTACTTTCAATTTTTCTTATTATTTAATTTTTATTCGGTATCTAACTTCAAAACTGGGATGTTACAGTTCTCCCCCACTCAAAAGAATTTCGTCCTCGAAATTCAATCGGTAACTCACCTTAGCAAACAACTCGGGGTACTGCTGCCTTATGGTGTCTTCGCGTTCCTAGGTACGAGAGGTAGTCTTGCCTTGTTGCCACTCCACTTCTACCAGCTGTACGTTTTTGTTTCTCAAACGCTTCACTGATCGGTCCATGATTCTGATCGGTGTAGTCACGGTGGTCAGGTCTTCCTTGACTTCCACTTCATCGTCAGGCATTGTGTGACTGGGGTCATGTAGATACTTCCTTAGTTGCGACACATGAAATACGTTGTGTAATCGGGATAAGTGGATCGGTAATGCTATTCGGTATGCCATGGTGCCGACTCGTTCCAACACCTCATAAGGTCCAATGTATCGAGGGCTTAACTTTCCGCCTTTCAAGGCTCGTCCAACTCCTTTATTCGGAGAAGTCCTCAAAAACACTCTGTCTCCGACTGAAAATTCCAATGGTTTGGTGCGTTTGTCATGGTAACTCTTCTGCCTGTCTTGAGATGCCTTCATTTTTCCCTGTATCACTCGGATCCGCTCTGTGGTTTGCTTCACAATGTTTGGTCCCAATAGCAGACTCTCACCCGTTTCCGAAAAGCAAAGTGGGGTTCGGCATCTTCGTCCATATAGTGCTTCATAGGGTGCCATGCCAATGCTGTTATGATGGCTGTTATTGTACGTAAACTCAATCAAGGGGAGGTACTGCTCCCAATCTCCTCCGTGCTCTAACACACACGCCCTTAATAAGTCTTCTAAACTTTGAATCGTCCGCTCGGATTGTCCATCCGATTGGGGGTGGTAGGCAGAACTAAGCCAAAGTTTGGTGCCCATTTCTTGATGCAGGCTGGTCCAAAACCGGGACGTGAACCTCGGATCTCTATCCGATACGATGGAAGTTGGTATGCCATGCAGTCGGATAATCTCATGAACGTAAATCCGTGCCAATTTATGCATCGGGTACTTCATGTTCACAGGCAGGAAGTGTGCACTCTTCGTCAGTCGGTCAACAATGACCCAAATCGCATCATGGCCCGCTCGGTTTGTGGGCAATCCCATGACAAAATCCATAGCAATCGAGTCCCATTTCCACATGGGAATCTCCAGGGGCTGCATTGCACCGTACAGTTTCTGGTGCTCCACTTTTGATTTTTGGCACGTAATACACCGAGCTATGTATTCTGCCACATCCCTCTTTAGTCCGGGCCACCAGAACTGTTTCTTCAGGTCATGGTACATTTTCGTGGTTCCCGGGTAAATACTGAATAGGCTTTTGTGGGCTTCATCAAGCACCACTCTCCTTAATTCTCCTCCGCTCGGTATGTATATTCTGTCTCTCACCCGGAAGATCCCATCTGATCCCACGGTCAAGGATAAATCCTTTCCTTTGGCCTGAGTTTCCTTCATTTTGGTTAAGTAGGAGTCTAACTGTTGCTGCTCGTACACGGACTTCAAGAACTCATTGGCGATCCTCAATGTACCGATTGTCATTTTCCGAGAGGAGGGGGTATCAACATACAAGTTCATGTCTCGGAACCGTTCCAACAACTCTACTTCTTTTACCATCATTGCTGCCATGTGGAGGGATTTCTGACTCAACGCGTCGGCCACGACATTTGCCTTTCCGAGATGGTATTTTAGCTCGAAATCGTAATCTTTTAAAAACTCAATCCATCTTCTCTGCCTCATGTTCAGCTCTTTCTGGTCGAATAGGTATTTGAGGCTCTTGTGGTCACTGTATACTTCAAACCGGGACCCGTACAAGTAGTGCCTCCATATTTTTAGTGCGAACACCACAGCTGCCAGCTCCAAATCGTGGGTCGGATAATGCTGCTCGTGAGGTCTCAATTACCGAGAGGCATACGCTATCACCCGATCTCTCTGCATGAGCACGCATCCTAATCCGAGTCCTGATGCATCACAATAAACTACAAAGCTTTCTTGTAAGTCGGGTAATGCCAGCACTGGCGCAGTCGTCAACTTGTTCTTCAGCTCTTGGAAGCTGCTCTCACACTCGGAACTCCACACGAAGGGAATGCTTTTCCGAGTCAACTTAGTTAGTGGTAACGCCAGCTTAGAAAAACCTTCAATGAACCTTCTATAGTAACCTACCAGGCCCATAAAACTCCTTATTTCCGAGAGCGACTTGGGTCTCTCCCATGCCATTATAGCTGTCACCTTCGAAGGGTCCACTAAGACTCCTTGCTCGGAAATTACATGTCCGAGGAAGTGGATCTTATTCATCCAGAATTCGCACTTTGAAAGCTTCACGAACAACTGCTTCTCCCTTAATACTTGGAGTACCGCTCGGAGGTGTTCTTCATGCTCCTCGGAAGTCTTAGAATAGATTAGGATGTCATCAATGAAAACAACTACGAATCGGTCTAAATAGGGGTGGAATATGCTGTTCATGTAATTCATGAAGACAGCAGGGGTGTTTGTCACACCGAACGGCATCACTACATACTCGTAGTGGCCATACCGAGTCCTAAAGGCAGTTTTTGGAATATCTGAGTCCTTCACTCGGATTTGGTGATATCCCGATCGTAGGTCGATTTTTGAGAAGACTGAGGCTCCACGCAGTTGGTCAATTAAATCATCAATTTTGGGTAGTGGATACCGATTCTTAATTGTGAGTTTGTTTAACTGTCGGTAATCTATGCAAAGTCTCATGCTGCCATCCTTCTTCTTAACAAGTAGTACCGGTGCGCCCCAAGGTGATACACTCGGTCTAATGAACTGTTTTCCGAGTAACTCATCCACTTGCTTCTTCAGTTCGGCTAATTCAGTTGAGGACATTCTATAGGGTGCACTGGAGACTGGCTCAGCTCCAGGGATCAAGTCTATAGAGAACTCGATTTCTCTATTGGGAGGGACACTCGGTACGTCCTCAGGGAACACCCTTGGGAATTCGCAGACAATCGGAATTTCGTTCACTTGGATGTTACTCTCACCCTCGGTTAGACAAAGCATCATGAATAGTTGAGTTATACCTTGTGCTGCGCAGTCCTCATGGTGCTGTCTTGGGAAAATTATCCTTCGGTTTCTACAATCTACTAACACTTTATTGGCTGAAAGCCAATCTATTCCGAGCACGATGTCAAGACCCTTTAGGGGCATACAAACCAGATCGAAGGTGAAACTCCGATCATATAATGCAAACGTTACGTTTTTGCACATTGACGATGTGGACACATTAGTGCCAGTCGGGCTGGCCACTTCTAAAGTCCGATTCATAGACACAGTCGGTAACTTCAAACGCTTCACACACTCATCAGCTATAAAGGAGTGGGTAGCTCCAGAATCAAAAACTACACTAAGTGTGTATCTACCGAGTGAGCACTTACATTGTACCAAGTCATTTGCTTGTGCGACTTCTTCTGTGTTGATGGCGTAGACTCTTCCAGTGGCTGGTTGGTCAGTGTCTCTCCTCCTGATATTTGGGGCAACCATCATATTCCCTCTAGCTCTGTTGTTTCCGCCCCGTGAGTTTTGTCCATCATTCCTATTGCTCTTCACCTGGAACCCTCCTTGACGCACACTAGCATTTGTTTGACGGAGTTGGGGGCAGTCAGGGCGAATGTGTCCCCTATTCCCGCAGTGAAAACACTTAACATCGGTATCGTTGCAACTCTGAGCAAAGTGGTCGCCACCACATTTAAAGCACTTATCGTACCTGGGTCATCCACTCATCTGTCTCCCTCGGTCACCACGACCCTGATATCTAGTGAATGGTTCATTTCTTCCTACGTTCCCTGGCCTCTTGAAACATGACTGCTGAGGCCTCAGATACTGGTTGGCTCTGCTACTCTGGCCCGAGTGGGCCTTGTCATCTTCTTCAAATATCCTACATTTATTCACCAATGCAGGGAAACTCCGTATCTCATGGTATCTGCAGGCCCTCTTAATATCTGATCTTAATCCATTCTCAAACTTAAGGCACTTCGAGCTCTCCGTCCCAGGTTGTTGGAAGGGTGGGTAGAATAGGCACAACTCCTCGAATCTCGTCGCGTATTCTTCCACAGTCATGGAGCCTTGCTTCAACTCCATAAACTCCAGCTCCTTTCGACTCCTCACTGTGTCGGGGAAGTATTTCTCTAAGAAGCATGTCTTAAAATCGTTCTATGTCAGCTGAGCTTCATCATCAGGGAATCGGCTTCTGGCTATCTTCCACCAGTTCTCCGCTTCATCTCGCAGCATATATACTGCACATTCTACCTTTTGGGCCTCGGTACAACGAAGACCCCCAAAAATCCTCTCCAGTTCCTGAGTCCATTTAAAAGCTGCCTCCGGATTACGTCCTCCCTGAAACTCACTCGGCTTCCTCTTCAGGAAGCGGTCCAGCACGTGGCCATCCTCAGCTCGAGTCTGGCCCTGCCTTTCAAACATGTCTGCAAAGCGTTGGAATGCTGTGGCTATAGCCTCCATGCTTTGGCGATGCGTCATTCCTTATCCTGAAATTGACATTCGAGGTAAGTATACCGAGCCACTTACTACCGATCGGGTTCTCAGTCTAACATTCAATAGCTTAGCACGTTATATCATTCTTCCAGGTTACACACACAATCGGACCAGGAGGAAACAACCTCCTATCCTCAAGCCAATATCAATCAGGT
The DNA here is from genome assembly GCA_037962975.1 of Clitoria ternatea. Lineage (NCBI taxonomy): Eukaryota > Viridiplantae > Streptophyta > Magnoliopsida > Fabales > Fabaceae > Clitoria > Clitoria ternatea. The sequence continues at coordinate 183,712,384 of CM075672.1, forward strand.
TCAACTAACATCACAACAATTATGACCATTTAGTCAGAAAACACACAACCGCTTACACTCGGTAAGCATACCTTGGCCTTGGACCTTTCGGTCTGCTCTCATACCAAAATGTAACACCCTAATCTTTGCAAATGATAATTCCAAAACAATGAGGGAATTTTTTTTTTTTTTACAAAAACAGCCACAACTTATTCAACATAGAAGGGAAGAGGTAGGCAAGGGAAAATAGAGAGCATTCACAAACATATGGCAAATGACAGAAAAGCTAAGACTGGAACCGGTTCATTTGGTTTAATGTAACACACTAGCGCCTGGGCGGATTACACAACATCGTTGGCTCGCTCAGGCGAGATCTGATACCGCCTAGGCGGGGTATGGCCATGCAACAGCGGATGGAGAGGGAATTCACAAAAGAAACCCCATACCGGTCTTCACTCGTTTCTACGGGACTAACCCTTCCTCAAAGAAATACTAGGTGTTCAGCATAGGGAAACAGGTAAGGGAAGGGAGATGCACATGTGTATTAGTTTGGAGGAAAGGGGGACCTGAACTCAATCCGCCCAATTCAACTGGTATGACAACGTCTGGGCGGACTCAACCACAACGCCCAAGTAGGGGTCAACACCGTTATCTGGGATGCATTAACGTAACAACGGAGGGAAGGGTATTTGGGCGGTGTTCCACACTGACACCTACTCGCTTCAGCGCAAGTCCTCACACTTGGGCGAACCGTTCTAGTCGTTCGGAACTCCATAACTTAGCCTTCCAAATTTATCCATACAACGACACTCATACTCTACTCGGGAAGTGAGGGTTATCCCACTCGGGTTCCAGAACTCCTTCTCACTCGGACTTCCCATCTTTTACTCGGTTATCGATACCTTAAACTTAAAATCCAATCCACTCTAAACCACCATTCGAACTCCTCTCTCAAAAGGGAATCACTCGAGGTTTTCACTCGGAAATATCAACTCTTCCTCACTCGGGATTTCATACTTACATTTACTCGGAAATCCTCAGGCCTATAATCATTCGGAAGCTAGCGACTGACTCACCCGGCATACCACCATTTAATCACACAGATTATAATTACCCTATGCTCATAAGACATCCTCATACAGTCCTCTTCACCGCTCAACCTCACTTACAGCATAGAAGAACACACAACATATACTTGTATAAACGAAAACATTCATATAATTACAAAAACTTCATCATGACTTTTGTTACCCAAAGCTGTCAAGTTTTAACGTAAGAACTACAACCAAAACACGAGCCGGCCAAGGCTTAACAAAACGTTATACACAGTATTTATACATATACACATATACACATATACACATGTAGATATATGTTCCAATAGCGCTCTGATTCATTGTCCTGCACTCGCTCCTCCTTCATCCTTCTTTCCGAGAGATGTTCACTGAAAGTGTAGCCACTGCAGGGGTGAGCTTTTACATGTAAAATGACAATCAAGGACTCGGCATCAGTGTCAGCATGCACATTCACATCCATTCAATCGTTTTCAAATTAATTAAAGTTAGACACTGCAAAATGACATTTAAGACACACAGACAACACATACAGGTATTCCCCACCCTCGGAAACCATTCATAACACTCCACACACGTTATACGTACTACTCTAATCAACCTCATATCTACATGCATGCCTGCGGATCCGACTCGAGTGATGACTTTCAGTTACAGTTTTCCCCTCCCCTGGACCCTCGTCCTTCAGCTCTTCCCGCGTGGTACCGGCCTCCCATTGGCGTCTCGAGACTCTTCTCTAGCTCCTACGGCTACCACGAGCTCCTTCGGAATCTAGCCGGGGTCTGTAACTGGAAGTCATTCCCTCGGGGCTCTTGACCTTCCACGGGTCGCCCCACTCTTACACATGCAGCTAAATGCATCTACCAACAAGCGTCATTACACCACCGATACCTCCTTCGTAACCATTAAGTAGGAACAGATTCGATGCAACCTTTATTCGCTTTTATTATTTACACCAATATGTTCAACCATCAGCAATCAAGTAATAGCATCTGACAAATCAACTAACAAGCACACATTCATATTCTCACAGCGTTAACAAGCATAGAACCATGCATATCATTCGTTATTATCAATACTAACATACTACTTTACCACCATCTAGATCCCAAGCATTTATTGTTCAACCATTATAAAACACACGGAATCCAGAATCTCCAATCATGCATGGATCCAATCATCACAAACACATGCACATACACTCAAGCAGAACATTCATCCGGTACCGTTCGTGGACCATGCATTTAACATGCAAGCACCCCCTACTTACGAAAGGGACTTCAAGAAGCTTTTCTGCTCTTTGACGTTGAATCTGACGCCCCTCTACTGATTCGTTCAGCCTTTCTCCACTCCGTCGCACTCTGTACTTGGCTCGGGGTTGGGGTGTTGTTCTTCCTCTGCTTTACGATCGTCCTTCACCTGCCGGGGCTCTGACCTTCTTCCCGCACTGTCGTCGTGACGGATAGAAACAGGGGAAAGGAAAGAAGATGGAGACGAAGAAGAAAAGAGAGAATGGAGTAGTGGGAGAAGTTGTTTGCACCCACGATGATACTGAATACGCACCTATATACGCATGCGAGGGGGAAAGGAGTGGGATGGGAAAGAGTGAGTCGCAGACCACTCACACCTTCCGCCAATCACAGACAGCCACATCCCATCAATTAAGTCCAATTAACTTGTCATTAACTCTCAGGCTATATTGGTTATGATTAACAACTAATTCTTTACTTTCAATTTTTCTTATTATTTAATTTTTATTCGGTATCTAACTTCAAAACTGGGATGTTACAAGTATCACCCCGGTAAGGCGAATGTAGTTGCCGATGCATTGAGCCGGAAGTTATTGCATGTTTCCATGATGATGGCAGAGGAGATGGATTGATTGAACAATTTAGAGATTTGAATGTGGGCGTGGAGACTTACACTTCCAAGAAAATGGTGTTGGAAATGTTGAAAGTTGCAAATGAATTTCTTGAATATGTGAAGGCGCAACAACCCAATGATGAATATTTGATTGAGATGAAGAAAACCCAAGAAAAAAGGAAGAATTTGTTATTAGTAGAAGGTCAAGATGGCATTTGGCGTGTGAAGGGTCGAATTTATGTTCCCTCATGTAACATCCCGATTCTTAATTTAATTACCGATTGAGATTAAGCTATTAATTAAGGGTTAAATTGCAGAATTAGGATTAATGGTTAATTAGAGTAATTGCTGTTTGGTTAGAAATAATAGAATAAATAATGTTAATGCCAGGTGAAAAGACGCATGCACCCTTGGAGGTATAAAAGAACTTCAACTCTCTCTTTCCCTTATTAGTCACGCTAGACAGCTCTCCTTCATGCGTACATCTAGTCTCTTCCTTTTACTGTTTCTCTTCTTCTTCACCCTCATTCGCATCACCCGTGTGGAAAGAACAGGGAGAGAATTGAAGAGCTTTTCTGGGTGGAACAACGACGTGGCCCCGTTTCCACTCCCTGTTCTCTTCATCCCCTCTGTCTTCTTCTTCTTCTTCTTCTTCTTCTTCTCCTTCCGCTTGAAGCTGTTAGTGTTCCAGTTGGAAGCTGTGCTGGGAAGTGCCTTGGAGCCGTGGGGAAGACGAACCCGTTGGAAGAAAGAGCAACCCTGGCCCAGGATCAACGCTGAGCTCGAAGGCTGTTGGAGGAGGTGTAACAGAAAGGCGATCAGTCAGCATTGCAACTCGAGGAGTCCCTGAACCCGACAGCAGGTAGGGGGCGCTTTGCATGTCAAGTATACGGTTTATGGATGGATTCTGGGTGCTTGCTTTAATGTGATGTATTATGTGTGAGATGTGTAGTTCGATGTGTTGTGATTGAGTAATTGTGCATGCAACTCCCGGGTTGGTGATGTTTGTGAACTGCTTTGTGGTGTGATTCCATCTATTAGTGCACGTTAATGTTTCTGAGCATGTTGACCGAATGCATGTAATAATGAGTTAAAAAGGGGTGGTGATTTGCTGGGTTCTGTATGCAGTTATGTTGAATGTATTTGAATGAGAATGCCATGATGATTCCCGAATGCTCAAGATGTGAGTTGATGCTTGATTCCATTTAGAATACTGTGTTGTGATGCATACTGACTTTGTTAAAATGCCGAGTGGAAGTACTGTAATGTTGATTACCCTGATTTGCTTGTATGAGTTACTATAATGAATGTATGTGATGCTGTAATGGAACTGTAGAATTCCGAGTGAATCTGAATGCTTGTGTGGTATTGCATGAGGTTGCACATACGAGGTGCCTTCCTGTCCTGGCTAGTTCCATGAGGGCCCGTGGTAGCCGTAGGAGCTAGAGAGGAGTCTCGAGACGCCAATGGGAGGCCGGTACCACGCGGGAAGGGCTAATGGACGAGGGGCCAGGAAGGAATCTGTAACTGAAATCATGCTTTAAGTCGGATCCGCATGCATGTGTGTATGAGTATGGTTATTGAGACCAACGTGAATTGCATGAAATTGAATTATTGGAATGAATACCGACTGGATGACGTCATATGAGTGAATTTCGATTGAATGAATATGTATGTATTGAGGCTGTTGCCAAGTGCCATGTGATGTATGATTGAGAAGATATGTTATCGTGTGATTTCCGATTGGATGATGTTGTGTGGCTTTTATAATTAATTGGAAGTAGATATATATTTGTGGATTGAGCCATGTGAATCATATAATTGAGGTTTGAGGTAAAATCCGAGTCAATAACTGTTACTTTATATGTAAAAGCTCACCCCTACACCATTTTTCAGTGTATGCAGGTTGGACTCGGAATGGTGTGAAGACCTCAAGTCCGAGTGACGTGCACTCCGACTGTTGAGTGCTTGTATCGCATTTATTACGTTTAAGTCAGTTATAGCCTTGGCCGGCTCATAATAACAGTGTTGTATAATGAATATAAATTTATATATAAGTAATCTGAACTATTATGACCCGAGTGCATATTTATATACGTATATGGTTTATGTTGATAACCTGTGCTTGTATCGGATACCAGGTGCTGACGAATGAATGATGGAAGGTAATGAGTATTTCGAGTGCATGATCATGTAGGTACATATATGTTGTATGCTAGCGACTTGGGTTTGAGTAGACGGAGAGAGAATGATGGATAGGATACCGCTAAGTCAATGATTCTCCTAGTAAACTTAGTTGTGGGAGCCATCTCCGAGTGAGACTATAAATGGCTGGGCCTTCCTTTCCGAGCGGTGATGCTTAATTGGATTCTGAGTAAGATACCTTAGATGAACTTATATTGTGTAAAAGTTGATGGGCGAATCTCCCGAGTAATATTAAGAATGATCATTGCCGAGTGAAATTATAAGGAAACCCGAGTGGGGAATTATTTTGTATAGGCCCGAGTTGAATCCGAGTGAACTTCTCCGAGGGAAGAGTTATTACGATGGATTAGATTGGGCATACTTTAAGTGTTTTATATATAATCCGAGTGAAGTTATACATGTATTCCGAGTTGAAGACCAAATAGGTATTGGTCGGTCTTGGAGTTAGTTTACTGAGTGATAGGTGTGTGGCACATTCTGATTGAATGTGGTTGGAATACACCGAGCGATGTTTGGTTGGGTGGTAAGCCGAGTGAGGGAAATTACTAGACTCCGAGTGGAGTAACTTCATAGATCCCGAGTTGAATTATTAATATTTTTCGAGTGGGCCATTGCGTGGCCTCTGTGGACAAAATTGAGAGACTAAGTTACGAACTTCCGAGAGAGGCAAGTATTGGGGCTCTTCCCGAGTGAATGGAACCCCTGAATATCAAGTGAAACCCTTTATCGAGTGATGTGAATGCCGAGTCTGGCTTCATGCTTCAACGAGTGAGTTCTCGCTCCAGCGAGTATATCCTCTATGGAAGGCTTTGGGTCGGCTTGGTGGGGAAGTAATTTCCCGAGCGGTTTATACTTATAACCTATATGAATGAAATGAGGAGCTGTGTAGATTCCCGAGTGAGGTTCGAGCGTGATGATTTACTGGGGGAAACTATGTCCCAAATCCGATTGAAAGATTACCTTGTACTTGTGTCCGCCCCAGCGAATGAGACATTCGCTCCAGCGAGCGTGAGTGCATGGGAAGGTTGTCGGTTGATTTCGCCTAAGCGATGGGGTGTACGCCCGAGTGTGTTGGGCTGCTCGCTCAAGCGTGCTGTATCTCCCTTGAGCGAGTACACGCTGTTTTGGGGTCTCGCTCAGGCGCTGTTTTATTCTTCCACTGTGAATGTTTTTCCTTGTTCTAATCGGTTTTCCGAGCTTCTGGTCAGCTCTTTGCCTTCCTTATTTATTATCTAATTCTACCCGGTTGCTGGGTTGGCTTTTTGGGAAAAATTTTCCCTGTTCTGGATTTCATTTAATTATTAAAATGAGGGTGTTACATTTTGGTATCAGAGCAGACCAAAAGGTCCATGGCCAAGGTTTGCCTACTGTTAGTGGGCGGTTGTGTGCAATATGATCGATTGTCATCCTTGCCTGTAGTATTCTGTTAAATTGATACATGATTAATCATGATTTGTGTGATTCTATGCTTATGTGTTTTGTTGCAGACAGTAGTGAAGGGTACTACTATTGTGACGTAGATTGGGGAATAGAAGACTGGATGCTACCCTAGCCTGATTGTTTATGAACTACCTAGGGGTTATTTTAAGCCTGGGTCAGTCAGAAGAAATAGAATGATAAATGTTGGGACCCTGGTACAGGTGGAGGTCGGATCAATTGGTTAGGACTCTTAGGTGCGCTATGCTGATAGTTCATGGCCAAGTCATGCTTGTTGAATGGATTAGAACTCTTATGTTCGAGTTGATTAAGTGAATGATGTATGACGTGTGTAGTTTATGGCATAAGTAATTTATTGCAGTTTTCTAAGTTGCTAGGTACATATCTTTTGGCACGTGAATCCTATATGGTATAGGATGTAATTGATTGATTGCAGATTCCTAAATTGGGAAATTGAGTGAGCGATGAATGAACGATATATGATGTATACGATATATAGTATGAGTGATGTGTTGCAGTTTCCTGAGTTAAAAATTTGGGTGTGTGATAAGTAAACAAGGGCGAGATCGGGTATATGTTAAATTGGGATTACATCTCGGTGGTTGGTGAGGAAACCAAGCGGCTGATGGACTAGATGCTGGACCACTAGGTGTGGTGACCCAGTTAATTGGGCATGATCATGAATGAATGAATGTGACATAGAGTACCTGTTTGATTTGAATATTGTCTCGATTGTGGTGTGTGAAGATTGAGTGAATGGTATTGGGCTTTATAATATTTGGATATTTTGGGTGTGACCCACGATGGGTACGTGGTGACCCCTTAGAAATTCTAAGTCTGATAATTTACTAATCTTGTGAGTTGTTGAGCCCGAGTAAAGCAAGCGTGTAGTAACTTATTGAGGCTTGGATTACCAATGTGTGATGATTTTATTGTGTGATGACTTGGGTTAGACTCGGTGTTGTGACTGAAAACCGAGTAAATTATTGATTGAATCGTGACCCACAAGGTGTAGAAAACCGATTGGGTTTAGCATGACCTTATACTGTTAGACTTATGGAACCAGATACTATGGTGAGCTAGGCTCGGTGATAATTGGATGTTGTGAGAATGCCTACGACGGGTACTTAATGACCCCTAGAAATTTCAATTTTGATAATTTGATTAGCCCTGTGAATTGCTGAACCGAGTAAGGCAATTGTATGGTAACTCCTTAAGGATCGAATAGCCATATGGTAAAGTGCAAATAATGAATGATACCTGATGGATAAAGAAATGGTAGTGTTGAGTCCTGGGTGCGATTGGGTATTGAGTAGAGTAATGACAGAACTCGTGTGATGAGGCTGATTGTACATCCAATAGGAGGGTTGTACTTATGATTGGCGAAGAGAGTCCACTAAGGCAAAAACTTGTTGTTTAATCGGAAATCTATTGCTATTGTACACTTTTATAGTGATGGTAATTGATAACTTATGACTGTTGTTGTGTGATGTACCCTAGTCGGTGCATAACAATGATGTTGATATAAATGTGTTATTTATAAATTTATGTGAATTGTCATTAATTTCATGTGCTTTAGTATTACCTGTGTGAGTACAGTCAGTGTGAGCTATGCTGTTCCGAGACAACTCTACATACCATGGGCATTGTGGCAGCGTACACTCTTGCAGTGACTTTCTGTAATTGTTGTAACCCTATAGGAATGAGACGTCATCCTATAAGTTGGATGCAGCAATTCATGAGTCGGGCAGGTGAGGTTGTAGCTGCTTATGGTGATGGTGAGTCTATCGGGCTGTCCTGAGTAAAAGTGAGAGTGTGTCGAGTGGATGGTAATTGATAGTGTATTCAGAAGAGGATAGGAGACTTGTTTGGCACTGAGGTGCTTACCTCTGAGAGAATCAGAGGTTATGTGGGGTATGGTTGATTGTGAAAGTGGTGTTGACTGTCGGGGACAAGAAGGTGATCTTGCCAATATAAGTACCTTGTGTTACTGATCAAAAGGTATGGCGGTGGTGTGTGGTCATGCCTTGATTGCCAACCGACTGAGTAAGTTAACTATAGGAAATAATAACCACTACAGAGTACTGAAGATTTGGAGGATTGACTATGTGCGACTCGGTTTACCAGAGTCAATTGACGCTTAGAATGCCGCTAGAGCGGATTAAGGTCCCTGATATACCTAGAACAACGTTTAGAAATTGCTACAGCCATTATTGGGAATGTAGTAATGATGTTGGTATGACAAGTATTCATTGATGGTAGCCCGAATCCCGATGGGAGCAATTAGTTGCTGAGTGTATATATCTGTGACCCAAACCTAACACCAGGATTAGAAGTTTATGGTTTAGCCGAGTAATGTTGAGGATTCGATGAAGGGTCATGATTTACGAGCTGAGATAATTAATGAGGCAAGATTTACTTAGGAAAGGTTAATATAATTTGAGTGACAGAAGGTAGAGATGATTATGAATGAAGAGAAGGAATGTAATTTCAAGTAAAACCTTTTGGGAGAAAGGATTACTGAGTAAAGTTATGGTGTTCCGAGTAGAACCTCATAGAGAGGATCATTGCTAAGTTAAGGGAATTGTGTCCGAGTGTGACACTTCTGAGTAGGGTAAGATTCTAGTGGTGACTCGGAGCGTGACGTTTCCGAGTGGAATGGTACGAAGTAGACGATTCATCGTGTAAATATTTTAAGTCTGTAGGATGTGCCCCTGACTAATCTTACCAAATAGACGTCTGGTCGGAATGTGGGGCTATGAATGGGTAAGTCTCCGAGTGAATTATCCCGAGGAAAAGTTAATGCCTGAGGGGTAAATTTATCCATAGATGTGTTCGGATTGATGTTCGAAGCTGCTGAGTTGGAACTCAGATTTGTATTCGGAGTGGGCTTGAATTCTGAGTGCAAACTAGGGTAAATGGAAGGTTTTCCGGGTAAGAATTTCCTTCAAACACCGAACAACCCTTTTGATTGAGAGTCCCGAGTGACCTTCTCAGGGTGTAGGCATGGAATTGGCCAAAGGAATGGTTAGAAATCGGAGATTCTAGAACCGAGTGTGATGCCTGTAAAGGGAAAATCCAGGCAGTCTATGCTAACTGGAGCACTTGAAGCTCTTTTGAGCGTTTGTCTCGGCATTGTCAAGATATATCATGATTTAGAGAAGAACTTTTGGAGTCGGATGTTGACTACCCGAGGGTTTAATCTAAGGTGAATCAGACATTGGTGAGTATTCTGTGGGAATCGGTAATGCTTCTTGCCGATTAAACTGCCCCAACACTGTAATCGACACGACTTTGTGTTTATACCCTGTGTGGATACATAATTATTCTGAGTGACTCCATTGGGACTGAAGGAACAGTTGGTGGATGTGCATCGATTAATGTTGAGTGTGTAAGGCCGAATGGCCAAGGAACTTGAAGTACCATTGGTTATAGTGGACTGGCAGAGTTGAATGGGGGTAACTACGTGGGGAATGGAATCCCGAATGTAATAAAGACTATGAAGAGTTGTTTTATTTATGCTGATTAGAAATTACGAAGCAGTCGGAGACGTGGGGGAGCGAAGAGTTGCAGTCAGAGCATGACTGTGGTATTCTGATCTGTTTGTTGAGGTAAGTCTGAGTGGAAGAAAGGAATGTTATTCCAAGTCGATGGTGACACTTCCGAGTAGGAATGTGTTAAGAGTGATGTCTCGGTTTTCTGGGTGGAGCGGTCGGTAGATTGCTTTGGAAACCAATTATACCGACTGGAATTTAAACAATATACGAATACTTGAGATGCATAGAGGTGTAATTGCTTATTGTGGTATGACAGCGATTTTCCGAGTGGTTCATTGAGGCTAAGCATGTGTTTGAATTTCGAGGACAAAATTCTTTTGAGAGGGGGAGAACTGTAACATCCCGATTCTTAATTTAATTATCGATTGAGATTAAGCTATTAATTAAGGGTTAAATTGCAGAATTAGGATTAATGGTTAATTAGAGTAATTGCTGTTTGGTTAGAAATAATAGAATAAATAATGTTAATGCCAGGTGAAAAGACGCATGCACCCTTGGAGGTATAAAAGAACTTCAACTCTCTCTTTCCCTTATTAGTCACGCTGGACAGCTCTCCTTCATGCGTACATCTGGTCTCTTCCTTTTACTGTTTCTCTTCTTCTTCACCCTCATTCGCATCACCCGCGTGGAAAGAACAGGGAAAGAATTGAAGAGCTTTTCTGGGTGGAACAACGACGTGGCCCCGTTTCCACTCCCTGTTCTCTTCATCCCCTCTGTCTTCTTCTTCTTCTTCTTCTTCTTCTTCTCCTTCCGCTTGAAGCTGTTAGTGTCCCAGTTGGAAGCTGTGCTGGGAAGTGCCTTGGAGCCGTGGGGAAGACGAACCCGTTGGAAGAAAGAGCAACCCTGGCCCAGGATCAACGCTGAGCTCGAAGGCTGTTGGAGGAGGTGTAACAGAAAGGCGATCAGTCAGCATTGCAACTCGAGGAGTCCCTGAACCCGACAGCAGGTAGGGGGCGCTTTGCATGTCAAGTATACGGTTTATGGATGGATTCTGGGTGCTTGCTTTAATGTGATGTATTATGTGTGAGATGTGTAGTTCGATGTGTTGTGATTGAGTAATTGTGCATGCAACTCTCGGGTTGGTGATGTTTGTGAACTGCTTTGTGGTGTGATTCCATCTATTAGTGCACGTTAATGTTTCTGAGCATGTTGACCGAATGCATGTAATAATGAGTTAAAAAGGGGTGGTGATTTGCTGGGTTCTGTATGCAGTTATGTTGAATGTATTTGAATGAGAATGCCATGATGATTCCCGAATGCTCGAGATGTGAGTTGATGCTTGATTCCATTTAGAATACTGTGTTGTGATGCATACTGACTTTGTTAAAATGCCGAGTGGAAGTACTGTAATGTTGATTACCCTGATTTGCTTGTATGAGTTACTATAATGAATGTATGTGATGCTGTAATGGAACTGTAGAATTCCGAGTAAATCTGAATGCTTGTGTGGTATTGCATGAGGTTGCACATACGAGGTGCCTTCCTGTCCTGGCTAGTTCCATGAGGGCCCGTGGTAGCCGTAGGAGCTAGAGAGGAGTCTCGAGACGCCAATGGGAGGCCGGTACCACGCGGGAAGGGCTAATGGACGAGGGGCCAGGAAGGAATCTGTAACTGAAATCATGCTTTAAGTCAGATCCGCATGCATGTGTGTATGAGTATGGTTATTGAGACCAACGTGAATTGCATGAAATTGAATTATTGGAATGAATACCGACTGGATGACGTCATATGAGTGAATTTCGATTGAATGAATATGTATGTATTGAGGCTGTTGCCAAGTGCCATGTGATGTATGATTGAGAAGATATGTTATCGTGTGATTTCCGATTGGATGATGTTGTGTGGCTTTTATAATTAATTGGCAATAGATATATATTTGTGGATTGAGCCATGTGAATCATATAATTGAGGTTTGAGGTAAAATCCGAGTCAATAACTGTTACTTTATATGTAAAAGCTCACCCCTACACCATTTTTCAGTGTATGCAGGTTGGACTCGGAATGGTGAGAAGACCTCAAGTCCGAGTGACGTGCACTCCGACTGTTGAGTGCTTGTATCGCATTTATTACGTTTAAGTCAGTTATAGCCTTGGCCGGCTCATAATAACAGTGTTGTATAATGAATATAAATTTATATATAAGTAATCTGACCTATTATGACCCGAGTGCATATTTATATACGTATATGGTTTATGTTGATAACCTGTGCTTGTATCGGATACCAGGTGCTGACGAATGAATGATGGAAGGTAATGAGTATTTCGAGTGCATGATCATTTAGGTACATATATGTTGTATGCTAGCGACTTGGGTTTGAGTAGACGGAGAGAGAATGATGGATAGGATACCGCTAAGTCAATGATTCTCCTAGTAAACTTAGTTGTGGGAGCCATCTCCGAGTGAGACTATAAATGGCTGGGCCTTCCTTTTCGAGCGGTGATGCTTAATTGGATTCTGAGTAAGATACCTTAGATGAACTTATATTGTGTAAAAGTTGATGGGCGAATCTCCCGAGTAATATTAAGAATGATCATTGCCGAGTGAAATTATAAGGAAACCCAAGTGGGGAATTATTTTGTATAGGCCCGAGTTGAATCCGAGTGAACTTCTCCGAGGAAGAGTTATTACGATGGATTAGATTGGGCATACTTTAAGTGTTTTATATATAATCCGAGTGAAGTTATACATGTATTCCGAGTGGAAGACCAAATAGGTATTGGTCGGTCTTGGAGTTAGTTTACTGAGTGATAGGTGTGTGGCACATTCTGATTGAATGTGGTTGGAATACACCGAGCGATGTTTGGTTGGGTGGTAAGCCGAGTGAGGGAAATTACTAGACTCCGAGTGGAGTAACTTCATAGATCCCGAGTGGAATTATTAATATTTTTCGAGTGGGCCATTGCGTGGCCTCTGTGGACAAAATTGAGAGACTAAGTTACGAACTTCGAGAGAGGCAAGTATTGGGGCTCTTCCCGAGTGAATGGAACCCCTGAATATCGAGTGAAACCCTTTACCGAGTGATGTGAATGCCGAGTCTGGCTTCATGCTTCAACGAGTGAGTTCTCGCTCCAGCGAGTATATCCTCAATGGAAGGCTTTGGGTCGGCTTGGTGGGGAAGTAATTTCCCGAGCGGTTTATACTTATAACCTATATGAATGAAATGAGGAGCTGTGTAGATTCCTGAGTGAGGTTCGAGCGTGATGATTTACTGGGGGAAACTATGTCCCAAATCCGATTGAAAGATTACCTTGTACTTGTGTCCGCCCCAGCGAATGAGACATTCGCTCCAGCGAGCGTGAGTGCATGGGAAGGTTGTCGGTTGATTTCGCCTAAGCGATGGGGTGTACGCCCGAGTGTGTTGGGCTGCTCGCTCAAGCGTGCTGTATCTCCCTTGAGGGAGTGCACGCTGTTTTGGGGTCTCGCTCAGGCGTTGTTTTATTCTTCCACTGTGAATGTTTTTCCTTGTTCTAATCGGTTTTCCGAGCTTCTGGTCAGCTCTTTGCCTTCCTTATTTATTGTCTAATTCTACCCGGTTGCTGGGTTGGCTTTTTGGGAAAAATTTTCCCTGTTCTGGATTTCATTTAATTATTAAAATGAGGGTGTTACACCTCAAGCGATGATGTGAGGAAACACGTACTTGAGGAAGCCTACAAAAGCATATTGAGTACTCACCCTGGTTCCACCAAGATGTATCAGGATTTGAAGAAGAATTTCTGGTGGCCCGGTATGAAGCGTGATGTGGCGAATTTTGTAGCATCTTGCCTTGTTTGTCAAAAGGCGAAGGTTGAGCATCAGAGACCAGCTGGATATTTGAGACCATTGGAGATCCCGATTTGGAAATGGGATAGCATAGCTATGGATTTTGTTTCTGGACTACCCAGAACCCGTGCTGGAAATGATGCTATATGGGTGATTGTTGACCGGTTGACAAAATATGCTCACTTTCTGCCCATTAATATGAAGAGTTCCTTGGAGAAGTTAGCACAAATATACATCAAGGAGATTGTTAGGCTACATGGTGTTCCGTCCAGCATCATATCCGACCGTGATCCTCGATTTACTTCTCAGTTTTGGGGACGCTTGCATGATGAGTTGGGTTCTAAGTTGAAGCTTAGTTCCGCTTATCACCCTCAAACCGATGGACAATCAGAGAGAACTATACAAAGCTTGGAGGATTTGTTGAGAGCTTGTGTCCTTAAACACAGTGGATGTTGGGAGAGATTCCTACCATTGATCGAATTCACATACAATAACAGCTTCCATTTCAGTATTGACATGGCACCGTATGAGGCGTTGTATGGAAGGAAGTGTAGAACTCCCTTGTGTTGGCTTGAAGTTGGTGAAAAATTTGGCCTTAGGGCCGGAGATTATTCAAGAAACTACGGAGCAAATTAAGAAGATACAAGAGAATATGAAGATTGCTCAGGATAGACAGAAGAGCTATTATGACAAGAGACATAAACCCCTTAAGTTTCAAGTGGGTGACCATGTGTTTTTGAAGGTCTCGCGTGATAAGGGAATTGGAAGGGCGTTGAAGAGTGGGAAGTTGAGCCCTAGGTTTATTGGACCTTACGAGGTGTTGGAGCGGATTGGTGAGGTTGCTTATCGGATAGCACTCCCTCCGTATCTTGCTAATCTACACAATGTATTTCACGTGTCACAGTTGAGAAAATATGTTTATGATCCTCTACACGTGATTCCTGTGGATGAGATTGAGGTGCGTGAGGATCTATCTATTCCTCCTGTTTCCATTCGCATTGTCGGACATTCCGTGAAGAAATTACGAAACAAGTTGGTACCTTTGGTGGAGGTCGCTTGGAAACATGGAAATACTGAAACGTTCACATGGGAACGTGAAGACGACATCAAAGAACGATATCCCGATGCATTCGAATCCGGTAAGTTAATTTTCGAGGACGAAATTTTCTTTTTGGAGGGGTGGAATGTAACATCCTGAATTTTAAAATAGAAGATTAATTAAGGGAAATAAATATTGACAAGTTGAATATGAATTGTTTAAGGTCCCAATAAATTGAATTTATCTAAATTAAGATTTTTGAGAATTATTGGTAATTTATGGAGACCGGTTAAGCCGAATATGAGCCGGTTAAAATATGGGTGTCAGACCAAGTATCTCGGAATGAGATAAGATTGGTCAGGGCTGTAGAGAATAATATTGGGAATCTGAATATACATTCGGAATAATTTTAGGATGAAGTATTGAGCCCAAACGAAGAACCTATTTGTAGAAAAACGATGAATTCTAATAGATAGAATTAAAATAAACCCAAAAGCCCAAACTTTCCTTCTTCTATTCACGTGTAAACCGCTGAAGCTTTGAGCAAATATACTTTACTTCTTCTTCTCTTCATCTTCCTCCATTCTTCTCTCTTCTTCTCCCAAAAACCTTGTGTTTGTGTGATGACTCTTTTCCTCTCTATTTTTTGTTGAAGAGGACTTGGAAGCTTGGGGTTCTTCCTTATCCTTCCTATTATTTTCGTGCTGCCTCCCTTCCTTTCTTGAACCCAATTCGTTTTGGGTGTGAGGTAAGCTTCTCCCACCATTTTTGGATGGGTTTATGTTGATATTATGGGTATTATGCATGTGCATGGGTGTTTATTAGAGCATTTAATGCTCATGCCCTAGAATAGGATATCATAAATACAAGTATTTATGGGAGAAAAATGGTTGTTGGTGCATTAATGATGGTGAGAAGTGAAGGTTTATGATGTATTAATGAAGGTGGATGGGTTTTGGAGAAAACCCTAACCTTGGAGTTTGGGGAAAATAGTTAAAGTTAGTTTGAGAATATGTTTTATGGAGAAATGTATGATATTAAAAGATATGAATGATGGTGGAAGGAGTTTGGTGAAGCTTGGGGGATAGGGTTGTCTTATAATCCTTAAATTTAATGATGGTGGCTTAATGGGAAGGAATTCCTGAAGCCTAATAGAGAATAAAATGATATCCACAACATTTTTAATACATGTTGTGACATTATAAATATGATTGTGACTAAATAAAATTAAATTGATGATTTGAGTAGTTGATTGATTAAGGTTTTTACATGAATGTGAATGTAGGACCTATTCCGAACGATGAGGCGGGATCGTCTTATCCATCAGAATTCTTCTCTTGAGGTAGGAGAGGAGTCTAAATTCTAAATACATGAATTTGAATGTTAGTTGATTGTGGTATATGGTGTTATGCATGTTAGCCTTGCTTGAATGTTGTAAGAAACGATGACTTGTGATGTGATGTAGATAAATATGTGTGGCAACATGCTTTTGTGCATTTAGAATATTCATGGTGTGTTATGTTGAGTTGTATTACCTTGAATGTGATATGATTGTTGATGTTGTTTGTTGAGATTGAGAATAGGAAGAAAGCCACCTAAAGATTGAAACTATTGTGAACAATCAATGTTAATAAAAGCTTGTGGTGTTGTTGATAATGGTGTGATGATATTGGATGATGAGTGGCATGTGTAGAATGAATAGAGTGAGAAATGCATATGATCTACATTTGCATCCATGGCATACTGCATAGCTGCCGTTGTGGAACATTAGGGGAGTTCCCTCGGCCGACCTAGTGGGAGGGTGGCTCGGTGCACGAGCAAGTTGTATTTTTCCCCTGTGACTTAGTGTAAAGTCACGAAGCCGCCCATGTAGTGCTTCGGGGAGCTGCATGTGGCCGACCCTTGTGGAGGGGTGGCTCTTGATGAGCAGGTAACCCCGGTGGTCTTTATGATCACAGCCGCCATGATTTGATATCTGGCCGGCCCGCAACACCATACGTTGATATGTTTTGTACCGCGGTCATGGTGAAAATGGCCAGGTGTTGCAAGATGGGCGATGCGGTTTGGTACCAGTAAAACAATTGGTGAATGCATGCAATTTAAAGAATATGTTTACACATTTTACTACTGCAGTAGAGGTGTGGTTAAAAGATCACACTTGAATCCCATAGTTGATGTTGAAATTCCCACAGTCAGATCTGCAATTGTTGAAATAATCCTTTGTGCATATGCATTAGTTAGGAGAATTTGCATATAGAAGGTAGTATGCCAAGGTGGTGATGGTGGTTGTGAGAGGTGGTACAAATATATTTAAGACAACATAAAAGTATGAATACCATTTGAAAGTTGTTGCGATAACTCAATGGTTGAGTATTGTGATTATGTATATGCTTTTATGCTTTGTGTGAAATGGTGTTGGTATATGTCATGATGAATATTATTGATGTGCAAAGTATACTTGTGTGGAAGCCTATATGCATAATCACTTGGTATTCATATTCATTCCTTTGGAATGTAGACTCACTCTCCCATGTTGTCAATTTTAGATTTGTGATACAGGGCAATTATGGGAAGAGTAAGCATTTTGAAGTATATTTTGGCCGTGGAGGTAATTAGTGTATAGGAAGCGCCTTGGCCGGCGATGTATGTAATCATATGTATTTTGAGTAGCAGGATATGTAATGAATGTGTATTTTGGAAATCTACTTGATAGATGATTTTGGAGGGTCATAGGAGAAAATGAGAAATTGTATGTATATCTCATTTTCATTGGTGACCCTAAGTATGTATGAAGGTTTAAATTTTAATTGAGATTTCCTATGTGTTGACAAATGGATGAAGAATTATATTCCAGTATTTCTTTTATAAAGCTGATGAGATGAAGAATTAAGTTATATATATGATTTTGAAGAGTTGAATAGAACTTAAGAGTATGCTGTTGCAGAACCAGTTTTAAATACTCTGAATGATGTTTGATATATAATGCATGTCTGTAGAATGAGTGAAGTTTAATTGCTAGTGTGTTGTGTTGTGTAAATTTTGAATCCTGTAGGAAGTCTGGTAGTTTCGCTTAAGCGAGGTGGATTCTCGCCCGAGCGAGAGCCATACCTGATAGGAAATTGGTCTCTGGACAATTTGGCTTAGGCGAGATTGAATCTTGTAACATCCCAAATTTTAATAAGGTACCGGGTGAATAAAACCATTAAAATAATAATTCCAAAAAGGGGAGAATTTGCTTATTAATTACCATTAACTTAAAAGGCGTGCTGTTTAAAAAGGATAATTGGTTTAGTGGGTGCTGATGGGACTGGGTGACGTGAGCAGACTGCTTCTCACGCTTTCCTACCCCACTATTCTTTCCCTCATGCATGTATAAGTGGACGATGGCCTCCGTGCCATTCGTTCTTCAAAATCCCTGCGAGTTTCTTCTTCTTTCTTCTTCTCTTCTCCTTCTCTACCTCTGTTCCATTCCCTATTTTGAAAGCCGAGTGACGGTGCTGCAGTGGAGTCAGAGCTCCCTCATACGAGTAGAAGACGAGCGTTGAAGTAGAAACAGAAACAGCCCTGCACCACTTGTGGAGGGCAATAGCATTCAAGTAAAGGCTAAACGAGTGGAAGCGTTGAGTGAAGCAGCGAGGAAGAGAACCAACGCTCAAGCAGAAAAGTCTCTCGGAGTCTCATAGTTGGTAGGGGGGTACCTTATATGTTAAATGCATGGGTTACAAACAGGTCTTGAGTGTTGATAATGATGGTTCTGTATCCTGTAGTATGATATGTTTGCATGTTATTACCATCCTTGAAGATGCATGCGTTGTTTGAGTTCAGATACCATAGAACCCGATTGCATGTTACGTTGTGTTGACTGAAATGTTTTGAGGAACCCGTTCATGATAATATGTATGCATACGTTGATTAAGTCTTGACACTGCTGTATACCGATTGCATATTGTGTAGTGCTGATTGAGATGTTTGTTTGAACTTGTTGATCTTCATATAGATGCATGTGTTGGGTAAAATCTGATACTGCTGTATACCGAGTGCATGTTGTGCTGGAGTTGATAAGAATGCTGTCAGAAACTTGATATTGATTACCATCGGTTGCATTGGACTCATATGTTACTAATAGAGCTATGATGATGATTGCATGGAAGCATGTGTGTGTTAAATTAATACGTAGAATTCTAGAATGTGTATTACCGACTGCATGTGAAATATGTATATCTGAGGTGAAGGTTGTGTGCATGAATTCTATGTTGTGTGATGAATCCGCGTGTGGCGCATGGGATGCGTTGTGCTGGAAGCACGTAATGTGGGACACTACCATTGGTTATAAAGCATGGGACGCTATGAAATCCTTGAGTGGGACTCAAGGTAGCTCTTGAGTGGGACTCGGGCTGCCTGTGAACACCTCCGTTGGCGCTGAGAGCGTTGGTGTCACCTGTGGGCAAACGGTTGAGTACCTGTAAAACGGCCAAGCAGCTGGGAGCTGAATGATAGCTGAGAGCTATGTATAAAAAGGCTGAGATCCTACGTTGCAACGTCTAAACCGATACACACGAATGCGGAACCGAGTGAAATGTTACGTGCCTAGTAATTGTTGATATTATTTGGAATTGGTTATGCATGCGAAGGTGTTAATGAGATGATGAATGTTTATAACCGAGTGAACTATTCTGTTTTAACTGTTGATATTGTCTGGAATTGATCATGCAGGTGTCAACATTAGTGAAAGGAAGAATGCATATAATCGAGTGAATAATCCGTGTTTATATTGCTACTAAAGTTGTGTAAAATTGATTATGCTTATGACGGTTTTAGTGAGATGACACATATATATATATGCTCATGATCGAGTGCACTATTCCGTGTGTATATGCTGTTAATGCCGATTGAAATCTGTTCTAAGAATGTATGTTATGTGTTGGAGAGTTGTATATAAATATAGCCGAGTGAAGATTGTGGATTCCGACTGTTAAATGTTCAAAAGGGTGCATTCTAATTCACGGGTCTTAGTATAATACTACTGATTGTTGCATGTTGATATTATCGAGTTGATGTATGTAAAGGGCCGAGTGAAGTCTGATGGATTCCGATTGGTGAGGGTCTGGTATGTGTTTTGGATGATTGGTATTGCTCTGACCATAATTGTTGTCATGTATAATTATGTATATATATATATATATGGATTGCTGTATAAATGTGAGGCAACCTGTCAGTATCTATCATTTAAAATTTGAGATACTCATCCCTGTTGTGGCAACTTTCAGTGAACATTTCTCGTAACGAGGATTGGAGGAGGAGCTGAAATGCCGGGTGAAGTGTTGACGCACTATGGAATATCATGACCGTGCATATGTTGTTTCTAGTATTTTGAGTTAAGCCTTGCCCGGCTCGTGTTTTGTTGTTAGTCCTTTAATCAAAGTTGAATCACTTGGAATGGGAGCATAACTTCCTGTTTGTAAAATTGTGATATACACTTCTATATGTACATATATGCCTATACTTATGCCATGTTGCATGTTCATCTCATGCTGTGAAATATCGGGGTGATCTATATATATATATATGCGTCCATATTTCCAAATGTGTAGGAAATAACTTGACTCATTATGAGGGAAGCCAATTCGTGGTCTAGAGTGCGAGTTTACGATTCTATCACCGAGTGGGAGAGGTTCAGATGTTCTGAGTGAGTGGAATCAGCTAGTTCCGAGTAAGGATTGATGTAGAAGATTGTTTCAACGGTAAGCTGTTAGGATTCGGAGTTAAGAGTTAGAGATGCTTTCCGAGTGACAACTATTAGGATTCTTCTCGAGTGTAGAATCATTAGTGATATCTGAGTGGAAACTAAGTAAGATACCCCGAGTAACATAGAGGGCGCAGAGGTTGTCCGAGTGAGTGATAGTAAGGACCATTCCCGTATTATTCGTGCATGTGTTCTGATTGTTGAAACTGTAGGATAAGTTACCTTTCTGAGTAAATTAGGCGTTGGAGACCGAGTGCGGGATGCCGAGTGAGATGGGCAGGAACCGAGTGAAGCTTTCGCTTGAGCAAGTATGTGTCGCTGCGTGATTCGCCTAAGCGAATCGCCCTTTCTTCCGCTGTGAACCCCTCTGAATCGGCTTTCTCGCTCTTGTTGTTTCTTCTCCTCTCATTTCTTATGCCATGGTCTTCTGATCTTCTTTTATTGTGAAAAGAAATTTTTTTTTCCTTCTTTCTTTTCCTTTATTTTACCGTCTATGATTCATTTATATTAGGGTGTTACATTTTGGTATCAGAGCAGACCGAAAGGTCCAAGGCCAAGGTATGCTTACCGAGTGTGAGCGGTTGTGTGTTTCTGACCGAGTGGTCATCCTGACTGTGATGTTAGTTGAACCTGATTGGTATTGACTTGTGGATAGGAGATTGACCCCCCTCCTGGTCCGATTAATTGTGTGGTATATAGAAATAGTATGATGTGCTAAGTTACTGGGCATTAGACTGAAATCTGATCGACTTGGTATACTTATCCTTGAAGGGTGTTAATTTTAGAATAAGGAATGACGCATCGTCAAAGCATGGAGGCTATAGCCACAGCATTCCAACGCTTTGCAGACGTGTTTGAGAGGCAGGGCCAGCCTCGAGCTGAGGAGGGCCAAGTGCTGGACCGCTTCCTGAAGAGGAAGCCGAGTGAATTTGTAGGAGGAAGGAACCCTGAGGCAGCGTTTACGTGGACTCAGGAATTGGAAAGAATTTTTGGGGGTCTTCGCTGTACCGAGGCCCAAAAGGTTGAGTGTGTAGTGTACATGCTGCGAGATGAAGCGGAGAACTGGTGGAAGATAGCCAGAAACCGATTCCCTGATGATGGTGCTCAGTTGACATGGAACGATTTCAAGACATGCTTCTTGGAGAAGTACTTCCCCGACACAGTAAGGAGTCGGAAAGAGTTGGAGTTTATGGAGTTGAAACAAGGCTCCATGACGGTGGAGGAGTATGCGACCAGGTTCGAAGAGTTGTGTCTATTCTACCCACCTTTCCAACAACCTGGGACGGAGAGTTCCAAGTGTCTTAAATTTGAGAATGGATTAAGATCTGATATTAAGAGAGCTTGTAGATACCAAGAGATACAGAGTTTTCCTGCATTGGTAAATAAGCGTAGGATATTTGAGGAGGATGACAGGGCCCATTCGGGCCAGGGCGGTAGAGCTAATCATTCTTTGAGGCCCCAACAGCCTCGCTTCAAAAGGCCAAGCAACGTTGGTAGAAACAAATCTTTTTCCAGATTTGAGGGACGGAATCAGTCTGAAAGACGACCAGTGGTAGGAGATGGAAAATGTTTCAAGTGTGGGGGAAATCATTATGCCCGAGACTGCAACAACAACGGTGAAATGGTGTGCTTCCACTGCAATAAAAGAGGACACATTCGCCACGATTGCCCCCAACTCCGTCAAGCAAGCACCAGCGTACGTCCAGGAGGTTTCCAAGGGAGAAACCGAGTGAATGATAACCAACGACCGGGCGGCAGAGGCAACAGAGCCAGAGGAAACATAATGCTTGCTTCAAATAACCGAGAGAAGAATACCGACCAACCAGCAGTGGGAAGAGTCTACGCTGTCAACGCAGAGGAGGCTGCACAAGCAAATGACCTGATACAATGTAAGTGCTCACTCGGTAGACATACACTTAATGTTGTTTTCGATTCGGGAGCCACCCATTCTTTTATAGCTGATGAGTGTGTAAAGCGTTTAAAGTTACCGACTGTGTTTATGGATCAGACCTTGGAAGTGGCCAATCTGACTGGCCCTAAAGTGTTGACATCATCAGTATGTAAGGATGTGACATTTGTGTTATGTGATCGGAGATTCACTTTCGATTTGGTGTGCATAACTTTAAAGGATCTTGATATTGTGCTCGGAATAGATTGGCTTTCAACCAACAAAGTGTTAGTGGATTGCAGAAACCGAAGGATAATCTTCCCGAAGCAGCACCGTGAGGGCGTCACAGCACAAGGTATGACCCAACTGTCTATGATGCTTTGTCTAACCGAGGGTGAAGGTAAAACCCGAGTGAGCGAAATTCCAACTGTCTGTGAATTCCCAGAGGTATTTCCTGAAGACGTACCGAGTGTCCCTCCCCATAGAGAAGTTGAGTTCTCTATAGACCTGATCCCTGGAGCCGAGCCAGTCTCCAGTGCACCTTATAGAATGTCCCCAACTGAATTAGCCGAGCTGAAGAAGCAAGTAGACGAGTTACTCGGAAAACAATTCATTAGACTGAGTGTGTCACCTTGGGGCGCGCCTGTGCTGCTTGTTAAGAAGAAGGATGGTAGCATGAGGCTTTGTATAGATTACCGACAGCTAAATAAACTCACGATTAAGAATCGGTACCCGTTGCCCAGAATTGATGACCTCATTGACCAACTACGTGGAGCCTCAATTTTCTCAAAAATTGACCTGCGATCGGGATACCACCAAGTCCGAGTGAAGAAGTCGGATATTCCAAAGACTGCCTTTAGGACTCGGTATGGTCACTACGAGTATGTAGTGATGCCGTTTGGTGTGACAAACGCCCCTGCTGTCTTCATGAATTACATGAATAGCATATTCCACCCGTATTTAGACCAATTCGTAGTTGTTTTCATTGATGACATCCTGATGTACTCCAAGACTCATGAGGAGCATGAAGAGCATCTCTGAGTGGTACTTCAAGTATTGAAGGAAAAGCAGTTGTTCACAAAATTTTCAAAATGCGATTTCTGGATGAATAAAATCCATTTCCTCGGACATGTGATTTCCGAGGAAGGTGTCTCGGTGGACCCTGCAAATGTGGCAGCTGTAATGGCATGGGAGAGGCCCAAGTCGGTCTCGGAGATAAGGAGCTTTATGGGCCTGGCAGGTTATTATAGAAGATTCATCGAAGGTTTTTCTAAATTGGCCTCGCCCCTGACTAAATTGACTCGGAAAAACATTCCCTTCGTATGGAGTTCCGAGTGCGAGAACAGCTTCCGAGAGCTGAAGGACAAGTTGACGACTGCTCCAGTACTGGCATTACCTGACTTGCAAGAGAACTTCGTGGTTTACTGTGACACATCAGGACTCGGATTAGGATGCGTGCTAATGTAGAAAGACCGAGTGATAGCGTATGCCTCTCGGCAATTGAGACCTCACGAGCAGCATTATCCGACCCACGACTTGGAATTGGCAGCTGTGGTGTTCGCATTAAAAATCTGGAGGCATTATTTGTTCGGGTCCAGATTTGAAGTGTACAGTGATCATAAGAGCCTCAGATACTTATTCGACCAGAAGGAGCTGAATATGAGGCAGAGGAGATGGATGGAATTTTTAAAAGATTATGATTTCGAGCTAAGGTACCATCCGGGTAAGGCAAACGTTGTTGTCGACGCGTTGAGTCGGAAATCCCTCCATGTAGTAGTGATGATGGTGAAGGAGGTAGAACTATTGGAACAGTTCCGAGACATGAATTTACATGTTGACATCCCCTCCTCTCGAAAGATGACGATCGGCACACTGAGGATTGCCAATGAATTATTGAAATCCGTGCACGAGCAATAGCAGTCAGATTCCTACTTGGCAGAAATGAAGGAGACTCAGGCCAAGGGTAAGGATTTGTCCTTGACCGAGGGACCAGATGGAATATTCTGAGTAAGAAACAGAATATATGTACCGGGTGGAGGAGAATTGAGGGGAATGGTGCTTGATGAAGCCCATAAGAGCTTGCTAAGTATCCACCCGGGAGCCACGAAGATGTACCATGACCTGAGAACCCAGTTCTGGTGGCCCGGATTAAAAAGGAACATGGCAGAATATGTGGCTCGGTGCATCACCTGTCAGAAGTCAAAAGTGGAGCACCAAAAGCCGTATGGTGCATTACAACCCCTGGAAATTCCCGTGTGGAAATGGGACTCAATTGCCATGGACTTTGTCATGGGATTGCCCAAAAATCGAGCGGGCCATGATGCGATTTGGGTCATTGTTGACCGACTAACGAAGAGTGCACACTTCTTGCCTGTGAACGTGAAGTACCCGATACATAAGTTAGCTCTGATTTATATTCACGAAGTTATCCGACTGCATGGTATACCGACTTCCATCGTATCAGATAGGGATCCTAGGTTCACATCCCAGTTTTGGAACAGTCTGCACCAGGAAATGGGTACGAAACTTTGGCTTAGTTCTGCTTACCACCCCCAATCTGATGGGCAATCCGAGCGAACAATCCAGAGCTTAGAGGACTTACTAAGGGCGTGTGTATTAGAGCACGGTGGGGATTGGGAGCAATACCTTCCCCTGATCGAGTTTACATACAACAACAGCCATCACAATAGTATTGGCATGGCACCCTACGAAGCACTGTATGGTCAAAGATGCCGGACCCCACTTTGCTGGTCGGAATCCGGTGAGAGTCTACTATTGGGGCCAGAGATTGTGAGGCAAACTTCAGAGCAGATCCGGGTGATAAGAGAAAAGATGAAGGCGTCTCAAGATAGGCAAAAGAGCTATCATGACAAACGCACCAGACCATTGGAATTTTCGGTCGGAGATAAGGTATTTTTAAGGACTTCACCGAGTAAAGGAATCGGACGAGCCTTGAAAAGCAGAAAGTTGAGCCCTCGATACATTGGGCCTTATGAGGTGTTGAATCGAGTCGGCTCCATGGCATACCAAATAGCGTTACCGACTCATTTATCTCGATTGCATGACGTGTTTCATGTGTCTCAACTAAGGATATATCTACCAGATTCTACTCATACAATGCCTGATGATAAGGTGGAAATCAAGGAAGATCTGACCACTGCAACTACACCGATTAGGATCGTGGACCGATCGGTAAAACGATTAAGGAGTAAGAATGTGCAACTGGTTGAAGTGGAATGGCAGCAGGACGGGTATACCTCTTATACCTGGGAGCGCGAGGATGCCATGAGGCAGCCGTACCCCGAGTTGTTTAACCAAGGTGAGTTACCGACTGAATTTCGAGGATGAAATTCTTTTAAAGTAGGGGAGAACTGTAACATCCCAAATTTTAATAAGGTATCGGGTGAATAAAACCATTAAAATAATAATTCCAAAAAGGGGAGAATTTGCTTATTAATTACCATTAACTTAAAAGGTGTGCTGTTTAAAATGGATAATTGGTTTAGTGGGTGCTGATGGGACTGGGTGACGTGAGCAGACTGCTCCTTACGTTTTCCCACCCCACCATTCTTTGCCTCATATGCATGTATAAGTGGACGATGGCCTCCGTGCCATTCGTTCTTCAGAATCCCTGCGAGTTTCTTCTTCTTTCTTTTTCTCTTCTCCTTCTCTGCCTCTGTTCCATTTCCTGTTTCGAAAGCCGAGTGACGGTGCTGCAGTGGAGTCAGAGCTCCCTCACACGAGTAGAAGACGATCGTTGAAGTAGAAACAGAAAGAACCCTGCACCACTCGTGGAGGGCAATGGCATTCAAATAAAGGCTAAACGAGTGGAAGCGTTGAGTGAGGCAGCGAGGAAGAGAACCAACGCTCAAGCAGAAAAGTCTCTCGGAGTCTCGTAGTTGGTAGGGGGTACCTTATATGTTAAATGCATGGGTTACGAACGGGTCTTGAGTGTTGATAATGATGGTTCTGTATCCTGTAGTATGATATGTTTGTATGTTATTACCATCCTTGAAGATGCATGCGTTGTTTGAGTTTAGATACCATAGAACCCGATTGCATGTTACGTTGTGTTGACTGAAATGTTTTGAGGATCCCGTCCATGATAATATGTATGCATACGTTGATTAAGTCTTGACACTGCTGTATACCGATTGCATATTGTGTAGTGCTGATTGAGATGTTTGTTTGAACTTGTTGATCTTCATATAGATGCATGTGTTGGGTAAAATCTGATACTGCTGTATACCGAGTGCATGTTGTGCTGGAGTTGATAAGAATGCTGTCAGAAACTTGATATTGATTACCATCAGTTGCATTGGACTCATATGTTACTAATAGAGCTATGATGATGATTGCATGGAAGCATGTGTGTGTTAAATTAATACGTAGAATTCTAGAATGTGTATTACCGACTGCATGTGAAATATGTATATCTGAGTGAAGGTTGTGTGCATGAATTCTATATTGTGTGATGAATCCGCGTGTGGCGCATGGGATGTGTTGTGCTGGAAGCACGTAGTGTGGGACACTGCCATCGGTTATAAAGCGTGGGACGCTATGAAATCCTTGAGTGGGACTCACGGTAGCTCTTGAGTGGGACTCGGGCTGCCTATGAACACCTCCGTTGGCGCTGAGAGCGTTGGTGTCACCTGTGGGCAAATGGTTGGGTACCTGTAAAACGGCCAAGCAGCTGGGAGCTGAATGATAGCTGAGAGCTATGTATAAAAAGGCTGAGAGCCTACGTTGCAACGTCTAAACCGATACACACGAATACGGAACCGAGTGAAATGTTACGTGCCTAGTAATTGTTGATATTATTTGGAATTAGTTATGCATGCGAAGGTGTTAATGAGATGATGAATGTTTATAACCGAGTGAATTATTCTGTTTAACTGTTGATATTGTCTGGAATTGATCATACAGGTGTCAACGTTAGTGAAAGGAAGAATGCATATAATCGAGTGAATAATCCGTGTTTATATTGCTACTAAAGTTGTGTAGAATTGATTATGCTTATGACGGTTTTAGTGAGATGACACACACACATATATATATATATGCTCATGATCGAGTGCACTATTCCGTGTGTATATGCTGTTAATGCCAATTGAAATCTGTTCTAAGAATGTATGTTATGTGTTGGAGAGTTGTATATAAATATAGCCGAGTGAAGATTGTGGATTCCGACTGTTAAATGTTCAAAAGGGTGCATTCTAATTCACGGGTCTTAGTATAATACTACTGATTGTTGCATGTTGATATTATCGAGTTGATGTATGTAAAGGGCCGAGTGAAGTTTGATGGATTCCGATTGGTGAGGGTCTGGTATGTGTTTTGGATGATTGGTATTGCTCTGACCATAATTGTTGCCATGTATAATTATGTATATATATATATATGGATTGCTATATAAATGTAAGGCAACCTGAGTCAGTATCTATCATTTAAAATTTAAGATACTCACCCCTGTTGTGGCAACTTTCAGTGAACATTTCTCGTAACGAGGATTGGAGGAGGAGCTGAAATGCCGGGTGAAGTGTTGACGCACTATGGAATATCATGACCGTGCATATGTTGTTTCTAGTATTTTGAGTTAAGCCTTGGCCGGCTCGTGTTTTGTTGTTAGTCCTTTAATCAAAGTTGAATCACTTGGAATGGGAGCATAACTTCCTGTTTGTAAAATTATGATATACACTTCTATATGTACATATATGCCTATACTTATGCCATGTTGCATGTTCATCTCATGCTGTGAAATATCGGGGTGATCTATATATATATATATATATGCGTCCATATTTCCAAATGTGTAGGAAATAACTTGACTCATTATGAGGGAAGCCAATTCGTGGTCTAGAGTGCGAGTTTATGATTCTGTCACCGAGTGGGAGAGGTTCAGATGTTCTGAGTGAGTGGAATCAGCTAGCTCCGAGTAGGGATTGATGTAGAAGATTGTTTCAACGGTAAGCTGTTAGGATTCGGAGTTGAGAGTTAGAGATGCTTTCCGAGTGACAACTATTAGGATTCTTCCCGAGTGTAGAATAATTAGTGATATCCGAGTGGAAACTAAGTAAGATACCCCGAGTAACATAGAGGGCGCAGAGGTTGTCCGAGTGAGTGACAGTAAGGACCATTCCCGTATTATTCGTGCATGTGTTCTGATTGTTGAAATTGTAGGATAAGTTACCTTTCTGAGTAAATTAGGCGTTGGAGACCGAGTGCGGGATGCCGAGTGAGATGGGCAGGAACCGAGTGAAGCTTTCGCTTGAGCAAGTATGCGTCGCTGCGTGATTCGCCTAAGCGAATCCCCCTTTCTTCCGCTGTGAACCCCTCTGAATCGGCTTTCTCGCTCTTGTTCTTTCTTCTCCTCTTATTTCTTATGCCATGGTCTTCTGATCTTCTTTTATTGTGAAAAGAAAATTTTTTTTCCTTCTTTCTTTTCCTTTATTTTACCGTCTATGATTCATTTATTATAGGGTGTTACAAATCTCGCTCAAGCGAAATTGCCCCCTATCAATGTTTGCTCTCTGGAGGAATTTCACAGTATCAGTGTTTGCTCTCTGGAGGAATTTCGCCCAGGTGAATGGAGTCTCGCCCGAGCGAGGGTGAAGGGATTAGCTTTTGGCCTGACTCCGCTCAGGCGAATGGCCAATTCGCTCAAGCGTAAATGCTAGGTGAATCAGGGGGTTGGCTACTGGGAGAAATCCGCTCAAGCGAAGGGCCTAAGGAATGGCATTCGCCCAAGCGAGACCGTTAGATAGTGAGTGGGTGAGTTCATGAATGAATTCTGTCTAAGTGAGGATTCTGGAAATAAACTAAGTGGTGGTGGAATTTCCGAGTGAATTCCGAGTGACTTAAGCCCAAGCCATAGTTTTCCAAGTGAGGAAGGGTACATAATCCGAGTGAGAAGGCCCTTGAGTGTGATGATCTGGGCAGTGGAGTCCCGTAGGGGAATCTCCGAGTCCAGTGTACCCGTTCCAAGTGGTGTGTCCCAGTTTTGTATTCTCCGAGTGGGAGAACACCGATTGGTGTTACTCGGTATGAGTTGCCCAGAATTTTCCCTAGAACGACTCTCCTCGAGTGAAAAAGAGAGGTAGTCGGATTGGTAACAAAATACCGAGTGAAAGCTGAGCAGACAATGGGTTGGTCTTGGAATGAAATTCCGAGTGAAAGATCAATCTGGGGTGAGTCGGTTTCTGGAAAGTTTCCCGAGTGAAACACCGAGTGGGTGAAGTCTTAGACTTGGAGTGGATTTACCGAGTGAATGTTGTGTGAGGGAGGACTCGGCCTGGACTGACTTTACCGAGTAGAGGATTGAGTGAATGACGGATCAGTCAGGATGATCTTGCTGAGTGAGAACCCGAGTGCTTTGAGTCGGTTTTTGGAGAATTATGCCGAGTGACAACCTGAGTGTTGGGAGTCGGATTTGGGGGGCTTTGCTGAGAGAAAACCTAAGTGTTAGAAAGCCTTTTCGAACGAGTGGATTTAGGCTGGGCACTAGAAGTCTCTCGCCCAAGCGGGAATGTCTCGCTCAGGCGAGTTTTACTAAATTCGATTTTGGAGGTTTTTCGCTCAACGCTTGCTGGTTCCGCCCAAGCAAGGCTTGAGTGTCTCGCTCAAGCGATTCAGGGTCCGCTTGAGCGAGAGGGACTCTGATGGTCCTGTTCACGTTATTTATCAGTTTCTTCTTCTCTTCCACACTGTGATTTTATTCCATAATAAATTGTAAACGCTATGGGATATAAAAACTGAACGCATAAATCCCAAAATGGTTGATTTCTTAACCTCATTCATAAATTATAAACATACGCAATTTTCCTTCCGCTGATTTAATTGAGGAACTTTTCTTAAAATTAATCCTTTTAAATTTACCCTCTCATATCTTCATATATGAGAGTGGCTTATTATAGATCCAGGTATTTTCTAAAAACGTGAAAAATTTACTGTGAAATTTGGGGTGTCTCATGTAGAGCATGAGATGCTCATAGGCTGCTGCTTAGAAATTAGATTACAATCAAATTCTGTACTAGCATTCGGATATTTGGTTTTCTGGTAGGAGTGCTCGTGTGGACTCCTAAGGGCGAAGCTACAATTGCTTCGATCAAGGAACTCGATGTGCGTCTACAAGAGGTAATCCTTAAATCAAAACTTTAATTACATAATGCTTTGAGACATTTGTATTTGCAATCCTTATTTTTGGGAATCATTTGTGTTTCCGCTGCCTGACCCTAATGGGATTCCCTAACAGATCCATGGGCAGTGTTTTTTCTGACTGGTCGTAGGTTCTTCTGACTTGTGTTTGGATTTAAAAATTGCACGATTGTGGAGGAGGCAACCAGCAAGAACCCACTGCCAGTGGGTTTCTAATTGGTAAAATCTTGTGAAATTGGAGGGGCATAAGCAGAGAACTCTACTGGTCGTGGGATTTCCCACTGGCCATGGGTTCTCAACAGGTGAGGATGGTGACTTTTTTGAAAATCAAGGGGTAGAGAACTCAACTGGCCGTGGGTTCTGAATAATGTTAATAAAAAAATTTCTAGGCCATGGACAGCAAGATCCACGAGCTGTGTGAAAAAACACTGGCCGTGGATCATAACAGGTAAGTCATGTTCCTTTTTTATTTAACATACAACACGCCCGTGGTACCCCATTTCTCTTTCCCATTTCCTTCTATTGCACATGACCCTTCATGATTAAGAAACCCTTAACCCCATTTCCAACCTTCAATTTTCTAACCTGACTACAGTACTAAATTTTCAGGTTGGG
Source organism: Clitoria ternatea (assembly GCA_037962975.1). Lineage (NCBI taxonomy): Eukaryota > Viridiplantae > Streptophyta > Magnoliopsida > Fabales > Fabaceae > Clitoria > Clitoria ternatea. The sequence goes on from CM075672.1 coordinate 183,743,696, forward strand.
GCGTTGCCCGCTATCTGGGTAGCGGGACCCCTGTACATTCTCTGCGTAGCGCCTTATTACCGACCCACGTGTTTAATGGCCCATTTAAAATTAATTTTTTTAATGCTTTCAAATGGGTTATAGTTAATTAATTAACACATTGCATTATGAATGGTTATGGTCTTAGTTATTTTATTTAAATACAACCTGCATGTTGTGTCTCTCTCTATTTTGTTGTATTTCTTTTCTCAACCCTTCACTCATATGTAAAGTGAGTTTCTTTAAAATCTTGTAATCTTGATCGAGCCAACAAAGTAAAGACCTAGAAGAAAACTAGGGTGGTGACTCTAAGAGCCTTTGTCTTTGAAAGGAACCAAGGAGTGGTGACTCCAAGAGGATGGTGGGTTCAAGAAGTAGGACTTCATGAAGCCTTGGCAATATAGTTCCTTTAGGTTTATTTATTTATTTATTTATTCTTCTAGGAAGACCATAACCATCTCACATTTTTGTTTGCATGCTTTGGAGATAATTTTATTACGTTAAAGAGTTTAACAAAGACGGTAATTTAATATAAATTAAAATCCCTCAAAATAATATTAAGTTACAAACGCCTTCCAATAAGTACAATCGTCAATACTAATGTCAATGAATAGTGGGTTTGCCAAAGCAGGGTACTATCATTTATATTAGTAAGACGCGATGGGATAATTGTAATATCCAAAATGTTTTATTGTGTGTTAACTTACTAAGTTATCAATTGGATTGAATAAACTTAGAGGCATATATATTGGGCTAAACTTTCATAAGATGAATGATCGGTAATGGTTACCTAACCCAATATCTAAGAGTTGTATAAGATACAATTGGAAAGAAGTTTCCTACCTAAATAACCAAATGTTAAGTGATCAGCCAAAGCTAACTTAACATTAGGCCAAATATGGATCTTTGCCCACTAGAAAATCTTCCAACGGGATTTTCTGATTCATAGAGGGTGATTTTATTTTGAATCAAAATAGTGGGAGACGTGTTTAATTTTAAGACCAAAAATTAAATATATTTTTAATTGATACTTACTACATATCTTTCTGTTTTAGATAACCATGACATCAAACACGCCTTCAAATCTTTCATTGCAATCGATCCTAGACAAAGAAAAATTATCTGGACCCAACTTTCTAGACTGGTATAGGAATTTGAGGATTGTCCTCAAACAAGAGAAAAAGTAGTATGTCCTAGAAGATCTGATTCCTGAACCACTCATGAACAATGCCTCTAAAGCTGACAAGGATGCTTACAAGAAGCATTAGGATGACACTTTAGATGTCCAATGCCTTATGCTGGCAACCATGTCTCCTGAGCTTTAGAAGCAACATGAGCATATGGAGGCTTTTGATATGATCGAAAACCTAAGGAAACTATATCAAGGTCAAGCTTACCAAGAAAGATATGAAGTTTCTTCAGCCCTATTTAGCTGCAGACTTGAAGAGGGAGGTTCTGTAGGACCTCATGTGCTAAAAATGATTGGGTACTGGAGAATCTAGCTAGGCTAGGATTCCCCTTCCCTCAAAAGTTAGCTACTGATCTCATTTTGAAGTCATTACCTGACAGTTTTAAGCTAATCATCATGAATTATAACATGAATACATTGGATAAAACATTGCCAGAGCTACTCAATATGTTGAGGACTGCTAAGCCCAATATTTCTAAAGGAAAAGGCAAGGCCATAATGATGGTCAATTATGGTAAAGGTAAAGGAAGGGGCATGCATAAAGGCAAAGGAAAGGCTGTTATGGGAAAAGGCAAGACAATTTGGAAAGGCAAGGATAAGCCAAGTACATCAGCCTTAAAACCTGTGGGTGGGGTGGCTAAGGAAGGAAATTGTCACCATTGTGGACAGAAGGGACACTAGAAGAGAAACTGTCCAAAGTACCTGGAAGAGCTTAAGAAGAAGGGAAGTGAGACTTCCACTTCAGGTATTTTTGTTATAGAAATTAACTTGTCAACTTCAATATCATGGGTATTAGATACTAGATGTGGATCTCACATTTGTCTTAATATGCAGGATTTAAAAAGGAGTAGGCAGTTGATGAAGGGCAAGGTGGACCTATGCTTTGGAAATGGAGCAAGAGTTGCTATATTAGCTGTAGGGACTTTTTTTTATCCTTGCCCTCATGGCTTGTTCTTGAATTAGAAAATTGTTTTTATGTTCTGGCAATAAGAAACATTATTTCTGTTTCTTGTCTAGATAGGAAAGGGTTTTCCTTTATAATAAAGAAAAATAATTGTTTTGTTTATTTGAATGACCTGTTTTATTACTGTGTAAATTTGAGTAATGGACTTTATGTTCTCAATCTCGAAACCCCTATCTATAATGTTAATAGTAAAAGGGTTAAACCAAATGATTTAAACCCAACTTATCTTTGGCATTGTCGCCTGGGACATATAAATGAGAAACGTATTTCTAAACTCCATAAAGATGGATACTTAGACTCTTTTGATTTTGAATCAATAGATACATGTGAATCTTGTTTATTAGGGAAGATGACTAAGACCCCATTTACTGGAATAGGTGAAAGGGCGAGTGATCTTCTAAGTTTGATACATAGTGATGTATGTGGGCCAATAGGGATAATGGCTAGGGGAGGTATTAGCTACTTTATCACCTTTACTAATGATTTCAGTAGATATGGATTTGTGTTTCTAATGAAGCATAAATCAGAATCCTTTGAAAAGTTCAAAGAATTCAAACATGAAGTAGAGAACCAACTTGGCAAGAAAATAAAAGTACTTCGATCTGATCGAGGTGGCGAATACTTAAGCCAGGAGTTTGATGAATATCTTAAAGAATGTGGGATTGTCTCTCAACTCACTCTTCCTGGAACACCACAATAGAATGGTGTTTTTAAGCGGAGAAATAGAACCTTGTTAGACATGGTTCGATCAATGATGAGTCAAACTGACCTCCCTAACTCCTTCTGGGGACATGCTTTGATGACAACAGCTTTCACACTTAACCATGTTCCATCTAAGGCTGTCATAAAGACACCATATGAGATATGGACTGGGAAAGGACCCAGTATGTCTTTTCTTAAGATTTAGGGTTGTGAAGCTTATGTGAAGCGTCAGATTTCTGACAAACTTAGACCCAAATCAGATAAATGTCTTTTTGTAGGATACCCAAAGGAAACTAATGGTTATTACTTCTACAATCCTACCTAGGGCAAAGTGTTTGTCGCTCGGAATGCTGTATTCTTAGAAAGGGAATTCATCTCTAAAAGAATTAGTGGGAGGAAAGTAGAACTTGAAGAAGTTCAAGACCTGCATGCATTTAAGAGCCAATGGTGGAAATGGAGCCGGAACCACAAAATGTTATGATAACTCCAACTCCAGTAGAACAAGACTTGCGTAGATCAGGTAGAATACGTCAACAACCTCAAAGATATGGATTTCTTGTAACTTAGGAAGAAGATGTGTTGCTAATGGATCAAAATAAGCCAACATCTTATGAAGAGGCCATTGCAAGTCTAGAATCTGAGAAATGGCTTGAAGCCATGGGATCTGAAATGGACTCCATGTACACTAATCAAGTTTGGTCTTTGGTTGATGCACCTGAAGGGGTAAAACCTATAGGATGCAAGTGGGTTTTCAAAAAGAAAACTGACATGGATGGAAATATAAGTACCTATAAGGCAAGATTGGTAGCGAAAGGTTTCAAGCAAATTCATGGTATAGACTATGATGAAACTTTTTCTCCAGTCGCTATGCTAAAGTTTGTTCAAATTTTGCTTGCTATTGTTGCATACCATGATTATGAGATATGACAAATAGATGTCAAGACTACTTTCCTTAATGAAAATCTTCTTGAGGAAGTGTACATGACACAACCCGAAGGCTTTGTTAAGCCTGAAGCATCCAGGAAGGTGTGCAAACTACAACATTCCATATATGGACTTAAGCAAGCTTCCAGAAGTTGGAATCTTCGTTTTGATGAAGCCATTAAACAATTTGGCTTTACTAAAAATGAGGATGAACCTTGTGTCTATAAGAAGGTTAGTGACTACACAATTATTTTTCTGGTCCTGTATGTTGATGACATACTACTCATTAGAAATGATGTTCCTACCCTTCAGTCTGTGAAGACTTGGTTGGGAAGTTGTTTTTCTATGAAAGACTTAGGTAAAGCAACCTACGTGTTGGGAATTAAGATCTATAGAGATAGATCAAGAAAACTTCTTGGCCTAAGTCAGAATACATACATAGACAAAATGTTAAAAAGGTTTAACATGCAAGATTCTAAGAAAGGAACTTTGCCTATTGCTCATGGCATAAGTCTATCAAAGGCTTAATCTCCTTCCACTAAAGAAGAGAGAGAACGGATGAATAAGATTCCATATGCATCTACTATTGGATCAATCATGTATGCCATGATATGTACCCGACCAGATGTCTCGTAAGCTTTAAGCATGATGAGCAGATACCAGTCTGATCCCGGTGAAAGTAACTGGACTGTTGTCAAAAATATCCTAAAGTACTTGAGAAAAACTAAAGATTCATTCTTGATATATGGAGGGGAAGAAGAGCTCATTGTAAAGGGTTACATTGATGCTAGCTTCCAAACTGATAAGGATGACTCAAGATCACAATCTGTGGATGTGTTTTGTTTAAATGGTGGTGTTGTAAACTGGAAAAGAAGCAAGAGACAGTTGCTGATTCTACTACAGAATCTGAGTATATTGTTGCCTTTAATGCTCCAAATGAGGCAGTATAGATCAAGAAGTTTATAACAGAACTTGAGGTAGTTCCTAGCATTGTGGACCCTATAAGTCTCTACTGTGACAATAGTGGAGCAATAACACAAGCTAAGGAACCTAGATCACATCAGCGATCCAAGCATATACTTAGGCGTTATCATCTCATCCGAGAAATACTTGAACGAGGAGATGTTAAGATATGTAAAGTGCACACCGATGAGAACATTGCTGATCCACTCACCAAACCTCTTGCACAACAAAAGCATGAGGGACACATTAGATCATTAGGTATTAGGCAAATGTCTGATTGGCTCTAGTACAAGTGGGAGATTATTGGTGTATGCACTATGAGCTATTAATGTATCAATTTTAACTTATCAATAAAATTAGTATTTTCAATTTTTAGACTAATTTTAATGTTATTTATCCTGGAATAATAGGTTATATGAGAATTATTCCTAAAACGTCCCTAATCAAGTATTTACATGGGGACATGTAAATACATTAAGATTAGTGTGTGAATGTACTGATGATTTGATCTCACAAATCATGGATATATGATATTAAGTCTTTACATGGGTACACATTAAGAGTAATGTTGTCCTGGACAGACCCACCATGAGAACGTTGCATGGATCATTACATGAGTGTCATAAACGGTTCTTAATGTGATAATGGTATATAGTCCTTCGAACTGAAGTCACTATGATTCCTACATAAGGAGTTTATTGTTTGAATACAAACAAACATTATCTGTGATAAGATGCCCATAAAGATTGTGATTAGACAATAGACAAATTATGCAGAGGGATGTGAGTGATGTAGATGGAATTTGTCTCTCCTATGTGACAAGAGTGATATCTATGGGCCACTTGATAGAGTGAGACTAACGAAATGCATGGCCATGCTAGGATGAATAAATATTAGATATTTATTCTGTAAAGTCTACTCTGGTATCAAGTAAAATGAATTGGGCCATACAAGGATGACGACAACCATGCCTTGGGCCCAATTAGATATCGTGACAAAAGGAATAAATATATAAAATAATTATCACTTATAGGTCATGTCGATGATAAACAATATTCAGACATAATGATGTATTGCTAGATACCGCTCTTATTTTATATTAATAATAAAATAGTTTATTATTAATATAACCGAATATTTTACCTATAGGGTCACACACATAGAGTAAGCCCGCTAGAGGATAGTTTTATTTTAGTTGGACTAAAAATAAAACTATTTGGGCCTGACTTATTTAGAATGAGTCAGTAGCCCAATGTTTAATGAGAGCTTAGGTCAAGACCTAAGCCTATATATAGAGAATGAGATGCTTATAGGCTGCTGCTCAGAAATTAGATTACAATCAAATTCCGTACTAGCATTCGGATCTTTGTTTTTCTGGTGGGAGTGCTCGTGTGGACTCCTAAGGGTGAAGCTACAATTGCTTCAATCGAGGAACTCGTTGTGCGTCTACAAGAGGTAATCCCTAAATCAAAACTTTAATTACATAATGCTTTGAGACATATGTATTTGCAATCATTATTTTTGGGAATCCTTTGTGTTTCTGCTACCTGACCCTGATGGGATTCCCTAACAGATCCATGGGCAGTGTTCTTTCTGACTGGTCATGGGTTCTTCTGACTAGTGTTTGGATTTAAAAATTGCACGATTGTGGGGGAGGCAGGTAGCAAGAACCCACTGCCAGTGGGTTTCTAATAGGTAAAATCTTGTGAAATTGGAGGGGCATAAGCAGAGAACTCCACTGGCCGTGGGTTCTCAATAGGTGAGGATGGTGAATTTTTTGAAAATCAAGGGGCAGAGAACTCAACTGGCCGTGGGTTCTCAACAGTGTTAATAAAAAAAAATTCTAGGCCACGGACAGCAAGATCCACAGGCTGTATGAAAAAACACTGGTCGTGGATCGCAACAGGTAAGTCATGTTCCCTTTTTATTTAACGTACAACACGCCTGTGGTACCCCATTTCTCTTTCCCATTTCCTTCTATTGCACATGACCCTTCAAGATTAAGAAACCCTTAACCCTATTTCCAACCTTCAATTTTCCTTCACTCACTACCACATCAACATCCTCACTCACATTCATCTTTATCTTCATCAAGTAACTATCAAATCTCACTCTCATTTTCAGATATTTCTCTAGTTTGGGGTTTCTCATGTTGGATTTTGCTTTATTTTTGAGGAAATTAATCATGAGGGAGAGTTTATATGTATTCTTATATGATTATTGTGATTCAAAATCATATGGGTATGCTATAACACCTTTGATTCAAGATAGCAAGGTTCATTATGTTCTTCATTTTTTTCTAGAAACCCATATGGTTATTTTTCATGATTTACACTCCATGAAGCATATATAACAAATTTTATTCATGATTACTCATGTTTAGAGTGCATATTATGAAAATGGAGGGGTTTGTGTTGCATGTTCATGAATTTCATAGTTCATTCTTCCTAAGCCCACCAAGTGTTTGCTATAATGCTCAAGCAAAATTTTTGTTCTTAACTTTGGTTCAAAGTGTAAGTTGTTTATGGGTTCTTGGTCATTAATCATTCATAACTACCCTTCATGGTATTGTTACTCATCCCCTTTTGCTCTTGTACATGATGGTATTATTAGTGTTAATGAGTTAAAATGGAATGGGTACATGTAATATGTTTGAAATGCCTTTTACCTCTAGAAGTAGTTCACCAAGATTGGTTGAATTATGTTTCAAGGTGTTGAAATACTTTGATTATCCTACATTGCTAATCATAAGGGTATTGAAAATTATAGTTCGGGGTGCATAAAATATGGATTGATTTGGAGTCATTTTGTTAAGATTGTTCATGAATCTCTTGTTGCTAAACTATATGCCCACCAAGTGTTTGTAAAAATGCCTAGAACATGTTCACTTCATTTTTCTTGGAATTATTTCGTACTATAGCACATAGAACTTATTCCTTAGATACAAGATACATGACTTCATAGACACTTTCCCACACCTAGGCATTTTTCCTTTCATTTTGGATGAATCTTTTGCTGAATTCATGAACTTATACACTCCTCATATGTGTTTCCTTATTATGATCCTCCTTTTAAGTTGGAAGAAGATTCTCCCTGTGTGCCTTACTTTTTATCCACTTTATGTTTGTCAGGAAGAAAACATGTCTTCTAGAAGAATAAAGAGAGTGGGCAAGAAGCGCAAAACAAAAGGTAAGTCATCTAATTATGCTGATATTGATGACATTGAGCGTACCTCGGATGAGTAGAGAATGTGACTTGCTTCTTTGACTGTGAGGGATATTATTCCCTCTTGGCTTTTCTGTAAAAACTCCTTGCTTGAGCTTGGCCTTTACCATGATACTTTAAAACTATGCAACAATATGGGGTGGGGTGATTTCATTAAGTTATATGAACCTTGCTATGAATGCACTACCTTAGAGTTCCTAAGCTCAATTGATATCAAACAATGTGTAAATGACTCGGGTTGGGAGATTACTTTTAGGCTAAACAACAATGATTATAGAATGGATTTGGCGGATTTAGATATCATTTATGGTTTTCCCTCAATGACTGGTACTCCTTTAGCTCATACGAATACTCCTTGTATTCCAATAAGACTTTCAGGGTCAAACTTTTTGGTCCTAAATTTTTAGGGCTGGAGAAAACTACAATCCATCATCCACCAAAGCCTTTTCTATACATCATCCTATTTTTAAATACCTCTAGAGGTTCATGGTCTCTTCTATCTTTAGGCAATTCGACAGTCTGGGTACCATTCAGGCTACTGAGTTATACTTTCTTTATGCCATGATCCATTAAATACCGATCCACTCAACTAAATGGCTTTTTTGCCAATTTACTTGATTTGGTTGGGCCATCTTTGGTAGGATAGTTGTAGCTGGGTATATCAACCCACTTGCCCGCTATGTTGGCATTGACTTGGATCAGGATACCCTGTTATGTTAACCCAAAAGGGTAGACATGGATGAAATTATTAATATGGGTATGATAGTACTGTAAAAGGGTATTCTTGGATTTTCTGTGCCTCACCCCTTGCCTGATCCCAACTTTACTAGCCTAGAGGGCAAGAGTACTTTTCTGTTTATAGGTACAAGTGACGCTGAGGAAGACTATATGGATACTGATATGCCACATCCCCCAGAGCATTTCGCTGGCCCATCCCACTCCACTTCTGGCTCTAGTTTCTGCATGGAATTTATGTACTCTCTGATGAAGGGCATGAGCAATCGCATGGACTCCATGTCCCTACAGATGGAGTCCATGTCTAGAGAGCAGGAGAGGGAAGGAGACGAGCTCACCCATATCTCCCATAGAGTTGATGCCATGTACGATTGGCATTCCCAGTAGGGCCACTTCCCATCCCCTTCTCCATGACAGGTATAAGTTGAACTTTTGTGTCCTTTTACCCCTAGTTCCTTAATTACGGGCCTCTTTGGTCCCCTTGATATAGACATTGGGGACAGTGTCTAGTTTTAGTTTGGGGTGATGGGTACACAAAAATTCAGCTTGTTCTTATTTTATCCTTTCTTTTTTTCATCTTTATTTCCTAGTTCATTTGCATGATTGTATGTTTATGTTCTCGTTCGTTTGCATGATTGTATGTCTGCTCATATGCCTTGGGCTAGCATTGATTACTGATTGCAGTTATTGTTATCTGTATGACATATGATGTAGATTAGTTAGATCTTAAGCATTGCTTGGGTGAACCTTAAAACCATGAAAAATAATTAATTAAATAACATAAAAAAATAAAAAATAAAAAAAGTTTTTGATTGCTATTGTTGCCAAAATAATCACTCTTCATGATGCTATGTTTTCTCTGATTAAACTAAGTTACCATTGTGAGCTTTTGAGCCAATAGGGTACTCAGTGCATATAATTTTACTTACCCATGTTTCTTACTTTGAGTGGTTCACACATTTGATGGCACTCTAGAACTTGGCTTTTGACCAATTCGAAATGGTTTGTGAATTCATGCTTGGGATGAAGAAGGCAAATTAGGCTTTATTTCTTTAACCTCAGAATTTGTTAAGTGCATAATCCACTAGTTGCCTCTTTTGAGCCATAAAATGTAATGTTCTTTCAAAGCCTTTGATACAATGTTTCTCATTTATATATAGGAGGAAAAGAAGTAAGGCAAACTAAAGGAGGTTTGAGAGAAACATTGCGATGGTTTGGGGTTTGATATTCAAAAATAAAATAGAAAAGGAAAAAGAAAAAAGAGTTGATTTTTTGGAAAATGAAAATGAAAAATACATGAAAAATACTCCTTATAGTTTGAATTTGCAAAGAATTATTGAATTAGGGCTTGCCTCTTTATGACATTACTCCTCACATGTTATTAACCCTTTGTAATTTCCTTTTCTTGGTTTCCATTCCCATGCTATAAACCCCCTGGCCCCGTTACAACCTCATGAAAGACCTTTTGACTAATGCATGTTTTCTTGATAACTGTGGAGTTTGTGGTCATTTGCCAAGCTTATGGTAGTGCTTATAATGTAGTGATTTGAGTGATTGAAATACAAATACTAAGTGAACAGTGAGAAAGAGTACCTTTAGTCAAATCTTAGTTTACATAGTTTGATTGGTAGTTGTGGTGTATTCTGGTAGTTTATGAAATCAACAAAAAAAATGATGAAGAATAATAACTTATAAAATACATAAATAAGCACAAGGTTCCTCAAGTATGTTTGGGTCTGTTGGTCTGTCATTTTATATTGTATGGATACAGTGATTGCTTGAGGACAAACAATGCCTTAGTTTGGGGTATTTTCATAGGAGTTTAGTTTGCATTAGTTTTAGGGTCCATTTAGTTTCAATTTTAGTTTATTTTCATCTTATTTTTCCTTATTTGCCAAGATATTTCTTCTATTTCCACACATGTTACTTGGGTAGTTGTATTTTGGAGGAACCTTCATTAGATAAGTCTATTAGCAAAAGGACTAGGAAGCTTTTGAATGGAATGATGAAAATGGGAAGGTTCAAGTTTGTAGAAGACTCAAGACTGAGGCCACTCCAATTATTAAAGAAGGATATACTGGAGAAAGCATCTCAGAACCTAAAAAGAACCCTTAAAATACACATTTGCGTAGGTTTAGAGAAATCCACTGCCAGTTGGAAAAAACACTGGCCGTTGAATACATTGGAGGAAAGGAGAAAATGGAGACAAAGAAAACCACTACGAGTGGGAAAAAACACTGGTCATGGATCTCCCTACCAAAAAACCCACTAGCTGTGGATTTTCCCACTACCAGTGGTTTATGCCCAGTTTTTAATTTCAAGCGTTTTTGAGTGTTACGTAGTGCGATCCACTGCCAATGGATTTCACACGCTACAGCAGTTACTTTCAGTTTCGCTAAAATTTAAAAGAGTAGAGTGGGCAAAAATTAGGGAGAACGGACAGAGAACATACAAGACAGTTTTTAGGTGAAAAATTTAGGGTTCTTCTCTTTGTTTTTATAACTCTTATTTTCTGAATGATGAGATAAATTCTTGTAACTAGTGGATTTGTAACCTCTTCTATGAGGAATTAATTTCTTGTTCTTGGGATTTGGGGGAAAATATGTGTGTATCAAATTTGGTGATGTAGGAGATTCTTCAAGTCTCCTTAGAGAGGGTTAAATCTTGGATCTTTTCCTTCTTCTAGCATCTAATTGCCATGGAAGGATTCTTCTTCTAGATGGAAACCAAAACCATAAAAGACCTAAGACTTGCATGAAATTGGAGAAAGGAAAAAGGGAAAAGAGGAGATGGAAGGAAGGAAAAGAGGAATATGGAAGGTGGTATGGAAATGGTTGAATGGGAGGCCACTCCTAGAGGAGATAACTCCCTTGACTCGCCACCAAGGAGGGAGACCACCTTCTTGGATGAGAGCTTGCAAAAGATCACTCTAGCCTAGAGAGAAGGAAGAAAGTCTCTCAATAAAAATCACACTCAAAGTGCTCTAAAATCTCAAAATTCATATTATGTATGGTTTTTACAAAGGAGAGCTCCTTATATAGGCCTCTATGGAATTCGGCCAAGGAGATTCTTATTGGGCTTCTCCATGCTTCCTAGGCTCAATGATGCTAAACGAGAAAGGTATGACCTATACATGGCCTAAAATGAGAGTACATGGCCCTAAAAAGGCCTATTTGACCTTGTAAGGCCCAAATAAAACCTAAATGACTAGAGAATCTAATTAGGGCATATTTTACAAGTTGAGTACAAGTAGATCCTTATGGTATCTCCCTTGGGCTTGGGCCCACTAAGCAAAGAGAGGGAGAAAGATAAGGCTTTGTGGATGTTCTCTTTGGCTTTCTTGGTCTTGGCCCTTGTAAGGGGACCCTTGTAAGCCTCTAGTCTTTTGTCCAAGGTAGTGTGAGGGTCCTCCCTTGGTGTGTCCTCATTATGCTTCCCCTCTTCAAAAGGATTTATCCTCAAATCTAAGGCATCATCCTCTTCATCTATGTCAAAAGGAGATAAGTCAGACACATTAAATAAAGCACTCACACCATAGTCTCCTAGCAAATCAAGGACATAGGCATTATTTCCTATTTTCTTAAGTATTTGGAAAGGGCCATCACCTCTATGGTCGAGTTTGGATTTTCTCAAGTTTGGAAATCTTTCTTTTCTAAGATGTAGCCAAACCCAATCTTTAACCTCAAAGGTGACTTCTTTTCTCTTCTTATTAGCATAACGAGCATAGTGTTCATTTTTAGTTTGTATTTGGTTGTTAACCTTCTCATAAAAATCTTTGATAAACTTAGCATTTGCCTCTCCATCCATGTGAAGGACAGAGTGAGAAACATCAATGGGCAAAAGGTCTAAAGGGGTAAGAGGGTTAAAACCATACACAACTTCAAAGGGACAATGCTTAGTTATGGAGTGTTATACCCTATTATAGGAAAATTCAATATGGGGTAAACACTCATCCCAAGATTTAACATTTTTATGCACTAAGACCCTAAGAAGTTGAGAAAGGGTCTTGTTTACTACCTCAATTTTTCCATACGTTTGAGGATGACATGTGGTAGAAAATAGAAGCTTCATTCCTAGCCTTGCGCAAAGAGTTTTCCAAAAATGGCTTAGGAATTTGGTGTCCCTATTAGAAATGATAGTTTTAGGAACACCATGAAGTCTTATAATTTCCTTAAAGAAGAGTTTAGCAATATGACTAGCATCATCTACCTTATGACAAGGGATGAAGTGAGCCATCTTACTAAACCTATCCACTACTACAAAGATAGAATCCATTCCCCTTTGGGTCCTAGGCAAGCCTAACACAAAATCCATAGATATATCAACCCAAGGAGAAGTAGGTGTAGGCAATGGAGTATACAAACCACTAGGTGAAAGTTTAGATTTAGCTTTCCTACATACTATACACCTACCACAAAGTTTTTGTACATCTTTTTTCATTTTAGGCCAATAGAAGTGTTCATGTAAAATGGCTAATGTTTTGTCTCTTCCAAAATGGCCCATTAAGCCTCCCTCATAGCTTTCCCTAAGTGGAATATCTCTTAAAGAGCTCCAAGGAATGCAAAGTCTATTAGCTTTAAAGAGGTAGCCATCTAGAATGTAGAAGCCTTTATGAGATGAAGAAGTGGAAGATGAGTTAAAAATGGTTGAAAAATTAAGATCACTTGGATACAAAGTCCTAATCTCATCAAGTCCAATAATTTTGGCTCCAAGAGAGACAAGTAAAGAGTTCCTTCTTGATAAAGCATCAGCCACAGTATTGTATTTTCCTTTTTTGTACTTGATGACATATGGAAATTGTTCCAAGAACTCAACCCACTTAGCATGTCTCTTGTTCAACTTATGTTGCCCTTTAATAAATTTTAGTGATTGATGATCACTATGAATGACAAACTCTTTTGAGATCAAGTAATGTTCCCAAGTTTAAAGGGCTCTAATCAATGCATAGAACTCTTTATCATATATGGGATAATTGAGGGTTGCCCCATTAAGATTTTCACTAAAGAAAGCAATGGGGTGACCTTCTTGCAATAGGATAGCTCTTATACCCACATTTGAAGCATCACACTCAAGCTCAAAAGTTTTTGAAAAATTTAGAAGTGCCAACATTGGAGCATGAGTGAGCTTCTCTTTGAGATCTAGAAAGGCTTTCTCTTGCCTTGGCCCCCATATAAAAGGAACATTCTTTTTCACCAACTCATTTAAAAGGGAGGCTAAAATAGAGAAATCTTTCATAAATCTCCTATAAAAACTTGCTAGACTATGAAAACTTCTTACTTCACTCATATTTTTAGGTGTTGGCCAATCTTGGATTTCCTTCACTTTGGAGCGATCCACCTCAACACCCTTAGAACTTACTACAAATCCAATGAATACAATGCTATCCATGCCAAAAGAACATTTTTCGAAATTTGCATAGAGATTGTTTGTTCTTAAGGCAAGCATAACTTCTTTGAGATGGTTTAGATGAAAAGACATGGTCTTTGAGTAAATCGAAATATCATCAAAGTAGACCATAACAAAATGCCCAATGAATTCCCTCAAAACATGATTCATGAGTCTCATGAAAGTACTTGGTGCATTAGTCAAGCCAACAGGCATAACTAACCACTCATATAATCCAAGTTTGGTTTTAAAAGTGGCTTTCCATTCATCTCTTTCTTTGATTCTTATTTAGTGATAGTCACTTTTAAGATCAATCTTGGAAAATATAGTAGAACCACTAAGCTCATCAAACATATCATAAAGTATAGGTATTGGATGCCTATACTTGATGGTTATGTTGTTTATGGCTTTATAATCCGTACACATTCTCCATGAACCATCTTTCTTAGGAACTAGTAAAATGGGTAAAGCACAAGGGCTTAAACTCTCTCTAATCCAACCCTTAGATAGTAGTTTGCTTTCCCTAGGGTTGCACCTATATGCAGGTCTATTTGGAATACTAGCTCTAGGGATTAAGTCTATTTGATGCTTAATTCCCCTAATAGGAGGTAAACCTGTTAGGATATCCTTAGGGAAGAGGTCTTTGAATTCATTTAAGATGTTTTGAATCCCTTTAGGAAAAGGAAGAGGATAAGAGCCCATTAAGCACAAAGAAGTGCTAGGGATGTCTTTAGCATACATGATCAAACATTATTTTTATGAAAACATAGCATGTTTCACATCATATTTATTGGCCAAAAGATTGGCTCTAGAGTCATCATAAATGACAACTCCTTTTCCTTTATCCTCTTTTTTGTTTTTCTTTTGTTTTTCTAAATGATTAGAAGAAGAAGATCCTAACTCTCTATCTCTTTTACGCTTTATTTGTAGTTGATCTTTAGCTACTTGTTGTGGAGTTAGGGGGTGTAAAACTATCTTCTTACCATCTAATTTGAAAGTGAGGGTGTTGATGAACCCCTCATGGATGACCTTCTTATCAAATTGCCAAGGTCTTTGTAATAAGATGTAAGTTGCCTCTATAGGTACTACATCACAATTGACTTTATCTTTATATATGCCTATGGTAAAGTTAATTAAGACTTGTTTATTAACTAACTCTATAGGTACTACATCACAATTGACTTTATCTTTATATATGCCTATGGTAAAGTTAATTAAGACTTGTTTATTAACTAACATTTCTCCCTTTTCATTTAACCATTGTAACTTATAGGGTCTAGGGTGATCTATTAGTTCTATGCCTATCTTATTTACTAATCTTTGGCTTAATACATTTACACAACACCCACTATCCACAATGAGAGAACATAGTTTGTCATTTATGTAACATCTTTTATAAAAGATGTTCTCTTTTTGTGTAGTGTCATCTAGCTTAACATGACTAGCAAGTAATCTTCTAATCATGTAAAGCTTACCATCATCCCCAAGTATATGCTCACTATCATAGGAATCACTACTTGAGTCATCACTTGATGTGTGAGTATCAGAATCAGACTCTGATTGACTTGAGTAGGTTCCCTTTGTTTTCAAAATCATAGTTCCTTTTGTTGGACAGTATGAAGCAATGTGACCTCTACCAAGACATTTAAAACATTTAATGGTAGAAGATCTAGAGGATTATGGTTTAGATGTAGATTCATGCTTATCTTTTTAGTACCTAAAGACTTTTCCATTTTTATGCAACTCACTTGGTATTTGGAAGAAGAAATGCCCACTTCCTTCTCCCTAGGGTTTCTCTCATACCTACCCTTGTTTTCTTGACCTACACACATAGACTTGTAGGTTTTATTCTCCCCACTATAGGATTCTCTCTCTTTAAATTGGTTCTCTACCTTAGTGCATTGGTGTAGTAACTCTTCTATATCAACATGAGTAAAGAGTTCTACCCTATTTTTGATGTTCCTATTAAGGCCATGTAAGAACCTATATATTAAAGTTTCTTCATCTTCATCTAGATTGGCCCTAATCATGGCTATTTCTAAGGCTTTGTAGTAATCTTCTACACTTTTTGAGCCTTGGGTAAGTCTATTTAGCTTTGCTAATAGCTCCCCTCGATAATAGTTAGGAACATATCTTTTTCTTATGAGGACTTTTAAATCTACCCAATCATCTATGGGTGGAAAGTCATCTCTCTTCCTCTCCTTACATATTTGAGTCCACCAAACTAAGGCATAATTTTGGAATGAAATAGTTGCAATCCTAACTTTTTTTTCCTTTTTTATTTGAAGAGAGTTAAACAATTGCTCAACCCTCATCTCCCATTCTAGGTAAGCCTCAACATCACTCTTACCATTAAAGGGGGGAATTTCTAATTTTACTTCTCTTAAGCCTAAATCTTCTCTTTTATGTTCATGGTGTCTTCTATGTCTAGGTTCATCCTCACTATCACTATTATTATGTCTTTAATTTCTTTCATTTATATGTCTAGTTCTAGGGTTCTCATTATGCTCTAGGTTAGTTAACCTATTATTGATGTTATTCAAACTATCCATTATATTATGAAGCATAGATTTTTTCTCCCTATCACTAAAAGACATCTTTTAAGGTTGTCAAAGAAATTAGAGACAATGGAAACAAAGTTGTAAAGAATCTAGTCGAGGATGCCTAATGCAAGGCAAGTATAAGAAACACACAATAATCCTAAAATACAAGTACTAGGTTTCTACCTAAGGGGAACAAGAACCTAAGTTGTCTTGTACTAGGTTAGATCCTAGGTTGTAGTACTATGATTAGTTATGCAAGACCTAGGTTGTCTTTTCCTATGTTCTTTCTGAGAATCCTAGGTTGTAACTAATCAAGTAACTAACCCTAGACAAGGCTAACAAATTCGGTTAGGAACCCTAACTAGAATTAGTTATTTAGTTACGGTAGTTGTAAGTAGATCTAACAACCATAACTAACAACTAATTTCGGTTATGGATTGTTATGACAACTAAAAAATTCAGTTAGAATTAGTTATGCCACTTATAATTAGTTCTAACCACTAACTAATTAACCAAATTAGTTAAGACAACTAACTAACTACAAAATTTAGTTAAGACCAACAACTAACTAACTACTTCTAGTTTTAACCAACTAACTAATTAACAAAAACACAAATGCACATGCCACTAAAAGCTAGACAAAATTACTAGAGGGAAAATATTAAGGGTCCAAAGTCCAATGTCCACTCAGTGTCCAAAAGACAAGACAAAATACCTACTACAATTTTTCTAAGAATTGAAAATTTCCCTAAGTTTCTACTAGTACAAGGCTTTTGCTTCCTTTACAATGGTCTTCAAATCTTCACTTGAATGTAAAAGCTCCTCCTTACCTCGCAAAAATAACACAAACAAAGCTTCCAAACAAAATTGTTAGGCAAAATCAAACAAGAATTCGAAACCTCTCAAGTGTATCTCTTAAGTATATCCTCACAATTCTTACCCTTTTCTCTTTGGTTGAAGTTCACTTAAGCAATTAACACTCTCACCTCAAGTGTTCTCAAGATGCTACCCTCAATGGTATAGAGAAGGAAATTATCAAGGAATTGTGAATGGAAGAAAACTCAAGATGATAAAACTTAAGAAAGAATGAATGACAAACTAAAAAAAGGCTAATTTGAAGAAAGCTACTCAAATTGAGTGTTTTTGGATTTTTGATTTTTGACAAGACATGAAAGTAATAAATGTTCAAATGAATAAGGGCTACACTAATGGAATTTCAAAAATGATGATGATGGACAAAACTAGACAAGCAACAACATAAAAATGTAAGAACAAAGGCTAAGTACAACCTAAACTTATAAGCTCTAGAGTTACAACTACTAAGCAAGTAAGTTCAATTTAAAAAATGTGTACAATATCAACTAGCAAACACTTCTCTTAAGATTTTGGAATTTCAAAATTGACAAATTGGTTTGGTGCTTATCTTCTCAAACTTTTGCTAAAGAGGTATACTGTCACACTTTTCTTTTAACACCCTTTTCTTAATTTTGTAATGTATGGCTTTTGCTTTTCTTTTTCTTTTATGCTCTTCTTCTTTTTTTTATCTTTTACCTCTTGATTTTATAATGAACTATACCAAATGACAATCCAAAACCGAAACCACAAGCTAGTCCACAAGTTTCAATTTTCACTCTTTTGCTTAGGTCAAGATGCAACCTTCTCCCACTAAGATGAATGGAAGGTGTATGGTTCTTTTTGACAAGTTTTCTTTTTATGCTTACAATATGCAAACCGAATTGGAAATGGTATCCTATTAGAGCATTAAAATCAAAATCAAACCTATATGAAAACTAAGAGTAGATTTCTAACAAGCCTAAAGATGAGGTAACCTTGGAGCACCTAAAATCAAGGTCTCCTTGCACTAGGATTTGGAACCTTTAGAGGAGTCACTAAAGATGTTTAGCAACTCTTCACCACATGGTTTACGCACTTGTACCAAGTTGAATCCAACAAATTCTTAGAACAAGGAAAAGGTTCCAAAAGGCACAACAAACTCTTATTTGGCTCTAACTAGTACAAACTTGTAACTACCAAGCTAACAACTCAAAATCAAATTAAACTAGGTGCCAACTCAGAATTCTAAACATAATTGAAAGCATATGACAATACTAAACCAAACTACTCAAGAACAATATGCAAAAATTGAAAGAAAATGACTCAATATACAAAGAACTTCACTATTTTTTTTATGCTTTTTCTACTTTTATCATGGCAACAAAGAACAAAAAAGCCTAAAACAAAAATGGAAACAACCACAACATACTTGAATTACGAAAATGAAAAAGGAAGAAGAAGTATAGAAAAGAACCTCCCAAGCTCAAGTGATACTAAATGATGTTGGAGATTCTTCAAGTCTCCTTAGAGAGGGTTGGATCTTAGATCTTTTCCTTCTTCTAGCCTTAAATTCCCATGGAGGGATGCTTCTTGAAGATGGAAAATGAAACCATACAAGACCAAAGACTCTAAGACTTGGACAAAATTAGAGAAAGGAAAAAGGGAAAAGAGGATATGGAAGATGGAAAGGAGGAATATGGAAGGTGGAATGGAAATGGTTGAATGGGAGGCCACTCCTAGAGGAGATAACTCCCTTGACTCACCACCAAGGAGGGAGAGGACCTTCTTGGATAAGAGCTTGCAAAAGATCACTCTAGCCTAAAGAGAAAGAAGAGAGTCTCTCACTAAAAATCACACTCAAAGTGCTCTAAAATTTCAAAATGCATATTATGTATGGTTTTTACAAAGGAGAGCTCCATATAGACCTCTATGGAATTCGGCCAAGGAGACTCTTATTGGGCTTCCCCATGCTTCCTAGGCCCAATGATGCTAAAAGAGAAAGGTATGGCCTATACATGGCCTAAAATGAGAGTACATGGCCCTAAAGTGGCCTATTTGACCTTGTAAGGCCCAAATAAAACCTAAATGACTAGAGAATCTAATTAGGGCTTATTTTACAAGTTGAGTACAAGTAGATCCTCATGGTATCTCCTTTGGGCTTGGGCCTACTAAGAAAAGAGAGAAAGGAAGATAAGGCTTTGTAGATGTTCTCTTTGTCTTTCTTGGTCTAGGCCCTTGTCAAGGGAGCCTTATAAGCCTCTAGTCCTTTGTCTAAGGTAGTGTGAGGGTCCTCCCTTGGTGTGTCCTCATTATTAGGTTACTCTAATTTTCTTTTGTTATTGGATTTCTATTTTCTATTTAATTTCATAAGATTTTGATGCTTCTAATGGCTTAGAAATAAGGTTAGATGGATTTAAACAATATGGATGATCGAGAGATTGGCATATCATTAGAATGCATGAAATTGGACCTGGGGTTTTGGGTTATGAAAGTAAGCAAAGCTCTTTGAGGAATAATGGGATTTTCATAAGGCCTAAAGGACCTAATTAACAAATTGAACACGGTTCTTTGGTAATTAGGTATGTTAGTGGGGTTTTGAGAGGAATTCACTAATTAGCTAAGGGAAATCCGCCTTAGGAATAGAAATTGAATAACAAAGAAAGAGGTAATTTTAGATTTGGTACATTGTATATGAACCTACTGATTCCCAAGAGCCTTTTTCATCTTGATTCTAAAAGAGGGATTTCAATTTGAGTTTTCTGCCAATAGCCTTTAGTTCTTGGTTAATTTTACTACACTTTTTACTTCGAAACAAATTGTCTAGATAATTAAATCACTATGAGCTAGTACTTGGGCACAATCCTTGTGAGAACGATAACTTTTTATTACGTGATACCCCGTGCACTTACGGTTGGCTATCATCTACAACTTTGATGTTGACCATGAAAGCCCATTCTTCCTCTATCAATCCTACAATTAAAAAATACCACACTAATTTCAACTTGCACTATGTTTAGTATTTTCCACATTTCTCATTCATATGACCATGAAATCAAATAATTCTTTGTCAAAATTTTCTAGAATCATTTTTCTACTACTTTAATGAAGGGCACTGAAACAACCCGGTTTAGATAACAGCAACCCAAGACAGGAAAATTTTTTCCTAAAGGTCATAGGGTATTCATGGGCAAAATAAGCAATTGAAGGTTAAGAAGAGTAGAAATCCGACTCAAAAAAGAGGAGGCCGGGTCAGATTATTACACATTAGCAAACGTGGCTCCAGCTGTGGGAATCAACGGATGAAAATGCATAAGCGGCTACACTCGCTAGAGTGAGGATTTATTCGCTGAAGTGACTCATACACTCGGATAGTCTCTCACTCGGAATGGAGTCTAGATTCACTCAGGAAGGTCTTTACACTCACGCATCCCTCAGAAGTTCATTCAACACATCCTATTCTAGCCTTAGAGTTCACGGTGTAAACTATGTTCGCTGAAGCGGAACCTTATTCGCCTAAGCGAATAGAGCACTCGGATAATTCGATCACTCGGAATCTAAGCCCAAGTCCACTCGGTAATCTCATCACTCGGAGTCGAAACCTAATTTCTCACAGAAGACTCCCACACATACATGCTTTCTTTGGAGGTTTACACAATACTCTCTATTTTCTTTCTAGAAAGGCACAAAGGTTAACCACTCGGGAAATGATTCCCTCACCCATCACTCGGGAGATGTAGTCTACTTCCCACTAATGCTCCCCCACTCAGAAATGCTCTAACTCCTCGCCACTCGGAATAAATACTAACTCCTCTACATACGAAAGACTTGTTAAACTAAAATCTACTCTGTATCATCCAGATCTTACTCCCTCTAATAAGTTCACCACTACAGGCTTTACTCGGAGTCGTATTGCCAATTCAACCATCAGGGTGTGTGTGTGCATGTATTCATAATTATTAAAACTGATGCATGATTTAAGATTCTGATAGTGATTTTTGTGGCGATGGTGTAGCCTGTTAGTGGATGATAATGATGGATGATATGCATGGATCTATTTTCTTGTCACTATGAAAAATATGTATGTGCATGCTCTTAATTGGATTGTTCAATGTTGTTAGTCTGATGACCGATTGTAACATGCGCTGGTGTGATTGACTGAATGATTACGAGTAGTGTGGGAAATCCGCTTTTGCTTAATGACTACGGTGAAGGTGTTCGTGGCGCGATGATGTGTATTAATGAATGTGTTAGTTGCATGAGTGAGAGTGGGGCAACCCATAGAAGGTCAAGAACCCCAAGGGAAATGACTTCCAGTTACCAATCCTGGCTAGATCCCGATAGTGCTCGTGGTAGCCGTAGGAGCTAGAGAAGAGAGTCTCGAGACGCCGTGGGGAGGCCGGTGCCACCTGGTAAGAGCTGAGGGACGAGGGGCCAGAAGAAAAGGGGACCGTAACTAAGAGTCTTTACCCGAGTCGGATCCGCAGGCATGCATATAGAAATAAGGCCGATTGTGGTGATGTATAAATCTATGTATGTATATGTGTATGATTTGAATGCATGAATGTAGATGTGCGTAGGAACTCTGAGTGCATGAATATATAAGGATGTGGGATAAACTCTGTGTATTATGTATGTCATGAATATTGTTTGAACTGCATGAACTTGGTTACTTGAGAAAGGTCGAATGATGGCAGGAGCGTGTACTGACGCTGATATCGAGTCTGTGAGTATCATTTTACATGTAAAAGCTCACCCCTGCAGTGGCCATTTTTCAGTGAATGTCTCTCGTGATGAGGATCAAAAGCAGAGCTGGAACACTGAGCGAAGTGTTGATGCATCTGGAAGGCTTAATTAAGGCGTTGTTAGATTAAGCCTTGACTGGTTCATACCGGATGTTAATGTTTTGGGATAAATAGAACTTTTTGGACAAGGAGAAATCCGATTTTGTGTTGTAAATATTGACATACACTCTTATGTATATATGGATGTATGGTTTTGTGTGTGTGATGCTATGTGCTACCTCGTTTCGTAATTGTGTTTTAATGGATACGCAGGGACGGTATGATTGAGCAGGCTATAGCCAAGTCAGAGTGAATTGAGAATTGTCTTAGGAAAACTTATGCCGGATACGTTGGGCGGAGTCGTACCCCGCCCGAAGTATGGGGACATTTCGCCCAAGCGAGAGGACTCGCGCTGGAGCGATGTAGTTGTTAGAATGGGACACCGTTCAATTACCTTTCCTATCCGTTGTGATACTAATGCAATCCAGACCTCGGTGTTGACCCCTGATTTGGGCGTTGTGGTTGAGTCCGCCCAGGCGTTGTCATAATTAGTTGAGTTGGGCGGAATAGGTTCAGACTCCTCTTTCCTCCACAATCTACTACCGTATATGTACATTGTAACTTCCCGTTTTCTGAGTGAAGTGCGAGCGTGAGGATTTATCGAGTGAACCCTTATCCATATCCGACTGAGGAATTACCTTGTGTTGTGTTGGAGAGGCGTTGTGCTGACCTCGCTTAGGCGGTGTCATACCTCGCCTAAGTAACTAGGACGGTTAGCCCAAGTGCGTGGAAATGTGCTGAAGCAAGTAGATATCAACTTGAGACTCCGCCTATGTACCTCCCGCCTCCGTTGTCGCATTATTACGTCTCACTGGGCGGTGTTGGACATCACCTGAGTGAGTGAACGTTGTGATGTAGTCCGTCCAGGCGTTGTTGTGCCTTGCCGAACTGGACGGCGGTGTAATCACTTCCTCCTATTGTGTGACCAGTGTTACTCGAGGGAAAGCTTTCCTTGTGGAATTCCCTCCATCCACTGCTGCATTACAATACTCCGCCTAGACGGTGTCAGACCCCGTCTGAGCGAGCGAACGGTGTTGTGTAATCCGCCCAGGTGTTGGTGTGTTACAATAAACCCATTGAGCCGGTCCCAGTTTTAGCTTCTCTGTAGGTTGCTATACGCGTGTGAATGCTCTTCATTCTCCCCTTGCCTGTTCCCTTCTATATCGAATAATACGTGACTGCTTTTGTGAAAAATTTTCTTATATTTTTGGAATTATTAGTTGCAAGAAATAAGGTGTTACACGGTATGTAGATCCTCCATTATTCACCGTCTCGTGTGATGTTCACTGAAATATAGCCACAGTAGGGGTGAGTATCTTAAATATTAAATGATAGATACTGACTCGAATTATTCCTCAATCATGCAACAATATATATATATAGCAACAATCAATAACATACACAGTGCCGATCAATCGAAACATACACAAGACATCTTCCGATCAGAATCTACCTAGTTGTCTCTCGGCTATATGCATATATTCTTCTCAATAACACTAACACATATACATACAATCGCGTCATAATCAACATCAATCACACATGTACACAGATTCATTCAATCGAATCCGTCTCGCGTATTATCGGTTTTTATCATTGCAACATAGGCTCTCAGCCTTTTATTCAGCTCCCAGCTGACTCGGCCGTTTTACTGGTACCAAACCGTTTGCCTTCATTTGTAACACAAACACTCTCAGCGTCAATGGTAGTGTTACGGGCAGCCCTGAGTCCCACTCAGTCGGCTTGCCTTGAGTCCCACTCAAGGTCTTAACAGCATCTCATGCATTTAATAACCGATTCAAATGGTAGTGTCACACACTACATGCTCTCAGCATTCTTATCACTGCATCTCATGCAAAGTATTATCATTGGATTACGAACAGAATCAGTAAATCACTTCCACACTATTAACTCATGCACTTCATGCACCACATATATTTACCACACATGGAATGAACATACAGACACAGATTTCACATACACGACCTTTTACTCAACAATACATGCATCACATGCAATCGGTATTAGACATTATCAGAACTCAATAAGTTAATCTTTCCTTTCATGCAGTCAGCATTTAGATTCATAGTAACCTGCATGTCACATAAATCACATGGTAATCATCAACAATATTTTAACACATTATCCTCATGCAATCATTCAACACTCTCAAGATTATTAACATGCATTTCATGGACAGAATTAAACATGCATTCTCAACTCCTAGACATCAAACATCTGGGCATCACATATCCTTTACGCAATCAAACACACCTATCAACGTATTTTAAATTACCAGAATCAACAAGTCATTAACACCCGGAACCCGTCCATAACCCATGCATTTAAGATATAAGATAACCCCCTACCAACTAACGAGACTCCTAGAAGTTCCTCTATTTTGGCGTTGGTCTGCTGTCCTGTTTGCTTCGTCCACCACTCTCACTCGTTCAGTCCCCCCCCCGAACGTAGTCGTACTCTTTAATCAGTTTGTGAACAGGAAGCTGTTCTTCTTCTACTTCGACAATTGTCCTTCACCAACAGAGGGGAACTTCAGATCCTCTGCAACACCGCTGTTGCGAGTTTACGAAAACAGGGAACAGAGGAGAAGAAGAATGAAGAAGAAGAGAAGTAGGAGAAGAGGAAGGTTTCAAGGAAATTAGAGTGAGTGGACAGTAGTTGGAGGCCTCTGAACTTATACCGAAGAAGTAAGGAGAGTGGGATGGGAGAACGTGAAGTTGCAGCTTCTCACGTGTCACACATCCTAGTCAATCAGCAATCAGCTTCTTAAGTTAAAATTAATCACAATTAATAAGTAATTCTCACTTTACAATTATTTTTTTTTAGTTTAGTGGCTTAATCTCATTCGGTAGTTAATTTTTAAATCGGGATGTTACAATTCTCCCCCTCTCAAAGAATTTTGTCCTCGAAATTCAAACGGTAACTTAACTTAGATAAACAACTCGGGATACTGCTGCCTCATGGCATCCTCGCGTTCCCAGGTATAAGAAGTACACCTGTTTTGTTGCCACACTACTTCAACCAGTTGTACATCCTTACTCCTCAAGCGTTTTACCGACCGGTCCACAATTCTAGTCGGTACAGCCACGGTTGTCAAATCCTCTTTGTTCTCCACTTCATCATCCAGCATTTTGTGAGAGAAATCGGGTAGATACTTCCTTAGTTGAGACACATGAAACACGTTATGCAATCGGGATAGGTGAGTTGGTAATGCTATCTGGTATGCCACAGAACCGACCCGCTCCAATACTTCATAGGGTCCAATGTATCGGGGGTTCAACTTCCTACTCTTCAAGGCTCGTCCGACTCCTTTACTCGATGAAATCTTTAGGAACACCCTATCACCGACCGAAAACTCAAGTGGCTTAGTCCGTTTATCATGATAGCTTTTCTGCCTGTCCTGAGACGCCTTCATCTTTTCCCTAATTACTTGGATCTGTTCTGAAGTCTGTTTCATAATTTCCGGCCCTAACAGTAAACTTTCACCAGTTTCCGACCAACAGAGTGGGGTTTGGCATTTTCGACCATACAGTGCTTCATAGGGTGCCATGCCAATGCTGCTGTGGTGGCTATTATTATATGTAAATTCGATCAGAGGGAGGTACTGCTCCCAACTACCACCATGCTCCAACACACACGCCCTCAGTAAGTCCTCCAAACTTTGTATTGTTCGCTCGGATTGCCCATCCGACTGGGGATGATAGGCGGAACTTAGCCAAAGCTTCGTGCCTAATTCCTAGTGTAGGCTTGTCCAAAACCGAGACGTGAATCTAGGATCCCTGTCCGACACGATAGAAGTCAGCACACATGCAGTCGGACAATTTCTCGGATATAGATCTGGGCTAACTTTTGTAACGGGTATCTCATGTTCACAGGCAGAAAGTGTGCACTCTTCGTCAACTGGTCTACAATGACCCAAATGGCATCATAACCCACTCGGGTTCTAGGCAATCCCATTACAAAGTCCATGGCAATTGAGTCCCATTTCCATACGGGGATTTCAAGGGGTTGCAACGCACCATATGGTTTCTGGTGTTCGACCTTCGACTTCTGACAGGTAACACACTGAGCCACATATTCTGCTAAATTTCTCTTTAATCCGGGCCACCAGAATTGTAGTCTTAGATCATGGTACATCTTCGTAATGCCCGGGTGAATACTTAGCAGGCTCTTGTGGGCTTCATCAAGTACCATACTTCTTAATTCACCTTTACCCGACACATATATTCTACCCTTCACTCGAAAAATTCCATCCGATCCCTCGGTCAGAGACAAGTCCTTACCTTTGGCCTGAGTCTCCTTCATCTCAGCCAAGTAAGGATCTGACTTCTGCTGCTCAAATACCAGTTTCAGGAACTCATTGGCAATCTTCAACGTACCGAGCGTTATCTTCTGAGACGTAGGGACGTCAACATGCAAATTCATGTCTCGAAATTGCTCCAGTAACTCCACCTCCTTCACCATCATCACTGCCACATGGAGGGATTTCCGACTCAATGCGTCGGCTACAACGTTCGGCTTACCCGGATGATACTTCAATTCGAAGTCGTAGTCTTTCAAAAACTCTGTCCATCTCCCCTGCCTCATGTTCAGCTCTTTCTGGTAGAATAAATATTTGAGGCTCTTGTGGTCGCTGTACACCTCAAATTTGGAACCGTACAAATAATGCCTCCATATCTTTAATGCGAAGACCACAGCTGCCAATTCCAAGTCATGGTCGGATAAGCTGTTCGTGTGGCCTTAATTGCCGAGAGGCATAAGCTATCACTCGGTCCTTCTGCATTAGTACGCACCCCAGGCTGAGTCCCGACGCATCACAGTAGACCACGAAGCTCTCTTGCAAATTTGGCAATGCCAACACTAGAGCGGTTGTCAACTTAGTATTTAACTCTCAGAACCTGTTCTCACACTCAGAACTCCATACAAAAGGGGCATTCCTCCGATTCAACTTGGTGAGTGGCAACGCAAGCTTAGAAAAACCCTCAATAAACCTTCTATAATAGCCAGCTAGACCCATGAAGCTTCTTATTTCCGAGACCGACTTGGGTCTCTCCCATGCTATTACAGCTGCTACCTTGGAAGGATCTACCGAGACGCCTTCCTTGGAAATTACATGCCCGAGAAAGTGGATCTTATCCATCCAGAAATCACACTTCGAAAGTTTTGCAAACAGCTGTTTCTCCTTCAATATTTGAAGTACCAAACGGAGGTGTTCCTCATGCTCCTCAGGGGTCTTGGAATAGACCAAGATATCATCAATAAAAACGACAACGAATCAGTCTAAGTATGGGTGGAAGATGTTATTCATGTAATTCATGAATACAGCAGGGGCGTTTGTCACACCAAACGACATTACTACATACTCGTAGTGGCCGTATCGGGTCCTAAATGCAGTCTTGGGAATATCCGAGTCCTTTACCCGGATCTGGTGGTATCCCGATCGTAAATCGATTTTCAATAAGACTGAAGCACCACGCAGTTGGTCAATTAAGTCGTCAATCCTGGGCAACGGGTATCAGTTCTTAATCGTAAGCTTGTTTAGCTGTCGGTAGTCTATACATAACCTCATGCTTCCGTTCTTCTTCTTAACAAGTAATACCGGTGCGCCCCATGGTGATACACTCGGTCGAATAAACTGTTTGCCGAGTAACTCATCCACTTGATTTTTCAACTCAGCCAATTCTGTTGGGGACATCCTATAGGGTGCACTGGAGACCGGCTCGGCTCCAGGAATTAAGTCTATAGAGAATTCAACTTCTTTATTTGGAGGGATACCCGGCACATCCTCCGAAAACACCTCAGGGAATTCACAAACAGTCGGAATATCGTTCACTCGGGCTCTACCCTCTCCCTCAGTTAAACAAAGCATCATAAATAACTGAGCTATACCTTGTACTTGTACCGTGTAGTCATCACTGATCTGCCTCAGAAAAATTACTCTTCGGTTTTGACAGTCCACCAATACCTTGTTGGCTGAAAGCCAATCCATGCCAAGTACAATGTCGAGATCTTTCAGAGGCACATATAGTAAATCAAAGGTAAAACTCTGATCGCCCAACGTAAAGGTTACATCTTTGCACATCATTGATGTCAACACTTTAACGCCGGTCAGATTGGCTACCTCCAAAGTCTGATCCATATACACAATCGGCAACCTCAAACGTCTCACGTAATCGTCAGCTATAAAGGAGTGGGTGGCTCCAGAATCAAAAACTACATTAAGTGTATATCTACCGAGTGAGCACTTACTTTATACCAAGTCATTCGCTTGTGCAGCTTCCTCGGCGTTGATGGCGTAAACTCTCCCAGCAGCCGGTTGGTCGGCATTTCTTCTCTGGTTGTTTGGGGCAAACATCATGTTTCCTCAAGCTCCAATGCCTCTGCCCCCAGTTCCACGGCCTCTCCCTCGGAAGCCTCCATGGTGCACATTGGCATTTGCTTGATGTAGTTGAAGGCAGTCAGGGCGAATGTGCCCTTTCTCATTACAATGGTAGCATACCATTTCATCATCGTTGCTACAATCCCGAGCATAATGGTTTCCTCCACACTTAAAACACTTTCTGTCTCCCATACGATAAGCTGAGTGTCCTCCCTGCTGACTCTGACCCCTAAACCTGGAGAAGGGTCTGCTCCTGCCAGCGTTACTTGGTCTCTTAAAGCGAGATTACTGAGGCTTCAAGGAGGGGTCTGTCTTGCTGCTCTGGCCAGAGTGTGCCTTGTCATCTTCTTTAAAAATTCTGCATTTATTCACCAATACAGGAAAGCTTCTAATTTCCTGGTGCCTGAATGCTCTCTTAATGTCCGACCTTAGTCCGCTCTCGAATTTAATGCATTTGGAACTCTCGGTTCTGGGTTGTTGGAAGGGTGGATAAAACAAACACAACTCTTCAAACCTGGTAGCATATTCCTCTACAGACATAGAACCCTACTTCAGTTCCATAAATTCCAGTTCTTTTCGACTCCTTACTGTATCGGGGAAATATTTCTCCAGGAAGCACGTCTTAAAATTCTCCCATACCAGTTGGATGCCAGTGTCAGTCAATCGGTTTTTGGTGAACTTCCACCAATTTTCTGCTTCGTCCCGCAGTATGTACACTGCGCACTCGACTTTCTGGGTCTCAGTACAATGAAGGCCCCCAAAAACTCTCTCCAAATCTTGAATCCACTTGTAAGCTACTTCGGGATTAAATCCCCATTGAAACTCACTCGGCTTCCTCTTCAGGAAGCGATCCAGTACTTGGCCATCTTCAGTTCGAGGCTGGCTCTGCATCTCGAATACGTCAGCGAAACGCTGGAATGTCGTGGCTATGGCTTCCATGCTATGACGATTCGCCATGACTTATCCTGAAATCAACACCCCCTTTCAAGGATAAGTTTACAGAATTACTCACTACCGATCGGATTTCAACCCAACATTCAACAACTATAACACATTATCATACAATTCTTAAATATCATATAATTAATCGGACCAGGATAGTAATGATCTTCTACCCCCAAAACAACATCTCATAAACACATGCCCACACAAATTATACTTAATTAGGCATCAAGGTCCTCAGATATTACAAGCCATTTATGACGACTAGTCACAATGTACATCACCGCTCATTGGGAGTAAGCATACCCTAGCCTTGGACCTTTTAAGTCCGCTCTGATACCAAAATGAAACAACCCAGTTTAGATAACAACAACCCAAGACAGGAAAAATTTTTCCCAAAGGTCATAGGGTATTCATGGGAAAAATAAGCAATTGAAGGTTAAGAAGAGTAGAAATCTGACTCAGAAAAGAGGAGGCTGGGTCAGATTATTATACATTAGCAAACGTGGCTCCAGCTGTAGGAATCAACGGATGAAAATACATAAGCGACTACACTCGCTAGAGCAAGGATTTATTCGCTGAAGCGACTCATACACTCGGATAGTCTCTCACTCGGAATGGAGTCTAGATTCACTCGGGAAGGTCTTTACACTCACGCATCCCTCGGAAGTTCATTCAACATATCCTATTCTAGCCTTAGAGTTCACGGTGTAAACTACGTTCGCTGACGCGGAACCTTATTCGCCCAAGCGAACAGAGCACTCGGATAATTCGATCACTCGAAATCTAAGCCCAAGTCCACTCGGTAATCTCATCACTCGGAGTCGAAACCTAATTTCTCACGGAAGACTCCCACACATACATGCTTTTTCGGAGGTTTACACAATACTCTCTATTTTCTTTCTAGAAAGGCACAGAGGTTAACCACTCGGGAAATGATTCCCTCACCCATCACTCGGGAGATGTAGTCTAGTTCACACTAATGCTCCCCTACTCGGAAATGCTCTAACTCCTCACCACTCAGAATACATACTAACTCCTCTACATACGGAAGACTTGTTAAACTAAAATCTACTCTGTATCATCCAGATCTTACTCCCTCTAATAAGTTCACCACTACAGGCTTTACTCGGAGTCGTATTGCCAATTCAACCATCAGGGGAAAACATTCACTCGGTTGACTTCCACTCGGAAACATCGAAATACCCTTCAATCAGAAAATTGTATCTAAGAGATCTCTCGCTCCATAACATATTGACCAACGTACCACGAAAGTGATTTTAATGGGCATATTCCACTCGGAGTTGGCCCAACCTCTCTTCATTCGGAAGAAAGTCACTCATCACGCCTTACACGGGATTAACTTAGCTCTTATTTACTCAAAATTATAGGGGCTCTATATGCTTAGTAAAATGCAACGTATACCACCTGGACATTCACACACGTCACAAGATGAACACACAGTATTATATATATATATATAAATATTTACATGCACATGATCATACTCTTAACCCGAGAGAGTTCAGTTCTGATACAGTTAGACAAAGGACCAAAATAAGAGCCTGCCAAGGCTATGACAAAACCTTACATACAGCATATACATATATTTCTATACATTTCCACAATACACAGGCACTCCACACGGTATGTAGCTCCTCCATCATTCACCGTCTCGTGTGATGTTCACTGAAATATAGCCACAGTAGGGGTGAGTATCTTAAATATTAAATGATAGATACTAACTCGGATTATTCCTCAATCATGCAACAATATATATATATATAGCAACAATCAATAACATACACAGTGCCGATCAATCTGAACACACACAAGACATCTTCCGATCAGAATCTACCTAGTTGTCTCTCGGCTATATGCATATATTCTTCTCAATAACACTAACACATATACATACAATCGCATCACAATCAGCATCAATCGCACATGTACACAGATTCATTCAATCGGATCTGTCTCGCGTATTATCAGTTTTTATCGTTGCAACGTAGGCTCTCAGCCTTTTATTCAGCTCCCAGCTGACTCGGCTGTTTTACTGGTACCAAACCGTTTGCCTTAATTTGTAACACAAACACTCTCAGCGTCAACGACAGTGTTACGGGCAGCCCTGAGTCCCACTCAGTCGGCTTGCCTTGAGTCCCACTCAAGGTCTTAACAGCATCTCATGCATTTAATAACCGATTCAAATGGTAGTGTCACACACTACATGCTCTCAGCATTCTTATCACTGCATCTCATGCAAAGTATTATCATTGGATTATGAACAGAATTAGTAAATCACTTCCACACTATTAACTCATGCACTTCATGCACCACATATATTTACCACACACGGAATGAATATACAGACACAGATTTTACATACATGACCTTTTACTCAACAATACATGCATCACATGCAATCGGTATTAGACATTATCAGAACTCAATATGTTAATCTTTCCTTTCATGCAGTCAGCATTTAGATTCATAGTAACCTGCATGTCACATAAATCACATGGTAATCATCAACAATATTTTAACACATTCTCCTCATGCAATCATTCAACACTCTCAAGATTATTAACATGCATTTCATGGACGGAATTAGACATGTATTCTCAACTCCTAGACATCAAACATCCGGGCATCAACAGAGGGGAACTTCGGATCCTCTACAACACCACTGTCGCGAGTTTACGAAAATAGGGAACAGAGGAGAAGAAG
The DNA here is from genome assembly GCA_037962975.1 of Clitoria ternatea. Lineage (NCBI taxonomy): Eukaryota > Viridiplantae > Streptophyta > Magnoliopsida > Fabales > Fabaceae > Clitoria > Clitoria ternatea. The sequence goes on from CM075672.1 coordinate 183,776,088, forward strand.
AACGAAGAAGAAGAGAAGTAGGAGAAGAGGAAGGTTTCGAGGAAATTAGAGTGAGTGGACAGTAGTTGGAGGCCTCTGAACTTATACCGAAGAAGTGAGGAGAGTGGGATGGGAGAACGTGAAGTTGCAGCTTCTCACGTGTCACACATCCTAGTCAATCAGCAATCAGCTTCTGAAGTTAAAATTAATCACAATTAATAAGTAATTCTCACTTTGTAATTATTTTTTTTAGTTTAGTGGCTTAATCTCATTCGGTAGTTAATTTTTAAATCGGGATGTTACAGGCACAAAACCTAATTCCCTACCTATTTATCCCAGAAAATTATTTTTTGTCACTAACTTAAATCCCATAAAAACATGAGATAGTTTTTGTATTTGGGCTATAACTCCCTCGTCCGATATTGTATTTTCACGTGTCATATCTCATTTTAAAGAGGAGACATAGATTTACAACTGTCATGTTTTAAATTTTTCTAAATCACACTATAACACCCTCTAGAAATTGAGACATATTTCTACCTCTAATGGTGACACCTCAGCCATGTAAAGGAATGGTCCAATTATATTGCAACGACCCTAGGACACTTGTTAGCAAAATGGTAACTCTTTCCTCCTTACTTTAATAGTTGAACAGACACGTGGAGTGCATACTTGATGTCTTGATCTATTGTAGGAATTTCTTGAATCCCTAGCTTTTGTTAAAGGATCTTCTCTTCTTGAACCTTCTTAGATCCAAAATACTTAAAGAAAATGAAGAGGATAGTCACGGTTTGGGAAGCTTAGGGAAGAAGGTAGGAGAGTCTTGTAGTGGAAGCTAGCTTGTGGTGGAAGTTAGAAGGAGAAAGAACCTAGATCTAAGGAGAATTGGTTTAGAAATAGAGGAGATGGAGAGGAGAGGAATGGAAGGTGTTGCCGCCACTCTCTAGGATGTAGAGAGATAAGGTATGAATGTCACCACCTTTGGGAGAAGGTCCAAAGGATAAGACACTAGAAAGGAGCCTAAAGCATCTACTTTTCTAGAGAGAAGGGAGAGTTTCTCACTCTAAAATCTTTAATCATTCAAGTTATGAGGGAAATACAAAGGAGATGAGCTTATATAGCTCCATGAAACTTTTGGCTAAAGCTACCTAACCATGGGCCTTGGATTAACTCCTAAGGCCCAATTCTAAAACCTACTCTACTTGGCCCAATACAAGCCCAAAAACAAAATAGAATAAGGTACAAGGCCTAAAAATGGCCCAACTTAAATGGCTATGCAAAGCCCAAACTAATTCCTAAAATATAGTCCTAATATACCTAGAATAAAAATGAATGGAAAATATGTACAAGATATATGAGGCCCAATGAAAAGGTCCAAAGGAGGCCCAAATATTCAAACCAAGCCCATTACCCTTCTATAGTGTAAGAGAAGAGTAAGGGTCTTCAATAGCTCCTCCTTGGGCTTGGGCCCACTCAAAGAATGTATGGAAGAAGCTAAATGCTTTTGGAGACCTTCCTTGGCTCTCTTGGCCCTTAACCTAGTCATAGGGCGCTTGAAAGCATCCAAGGCAACCTCCAAAGACTGTGTAGGGTCCATGGCTTCTTCCTGGGTGACGGCCATGTCACGATCCCTTCTCCCTTCTCTCTTCCAGCCGTGACATTCCTTAGCCACTAAGGGGAATGCATGAAAATTTTCCTTTTCTTCCAAAAACATCTTAATAATTCCTAAGACCAAAATCAGTAACTTACTCTCTTGTCTTCCTCAAGTGAAACCTCTTGAAAACAACCATACCATTGCCTTAATTCCTTACTCCTCATGTAAGCCATTTATCCTCTTAAACCCCTTTTTCAATGCAAAAAGAATGACCAACTTCTTAACACTTTACCATTTCTCTTAGCTTTAAGAAAATAGAAAATTATCTTGCTTTCCTCTCTATAACAACGTCACTTCCTCACTCCAAAACCCTCTATCTGCTCCTTGCTCATACTGCTACAACTTGTGGTGGTCTAAAAACAAAGTTTTGAGAACTTGTTATTTCCTTCTCCCTTGGCTGAAGCTATCTCTAAGGTAGGGGGAGTATTTGCTCATTTTAATTCTTAATCTCACATGCATGGTAAAGTGTGGATACCCCTAATATTCACACTTTGGTACCTCCCTTGAAAACCTTTATTTTTGAGCTTTGATCATGAAAATTTCTTACTAAAAATTTTGTTTATCTTGGTTGGTACCATGGTTGAACCATGATCATATTAAATTCTTAATTTCTATGAATTTTAAATTTTGAGTTGACTATCTCTAATAGTATGGGTGCTGCAAAAATTTTTACTCCATGAAGAGATACATGCATGTTTGTTTTTACTAGTAAAAAGTCACAAAATCATGATCCCTTAAGGCCAAGAGTTAACGTGACATACCTCCATGGTTTGATGCAAAATTAACACTCAAAATGTAAGTTTTGATGACTGGTTAGTAATTTAAAATTTTGGATAGAATTAATAAATTATAAAATATTAATTGCATGTTGTTAAAAACACTAACGAAATGAGTTTTTGTGGCTGTATATGGTACCTTTAATTTTCTTTAAATCTAAATGGTATACATGCTTGAAAAATGGCTTTTTAAAGGATAAATCAAAGAAATGTATTGTTGTTGGAAATTGCCTTAGGATAAACAACTTAAAGTTTATAGATTATTATATGAAAAATTTATTTTAGTGGCCTAATAATTATGAGTAACATGCATGACTTAATTCTTGAAATTTTATTAATAAAAATTGAATTTTTAGATGTAATTACAATTTTGGAATTTTTATGAAAATAGGAGATTTAACATTTTAATTATATGATAATCACCTTGTGTGCTTAATTTAAGGAAAATAACTTATATAATATGCAAGATATGACTTTAAGAATAAGGCGACATAGCTGCTGTATTTTTGGTGTATTGTAATTCTGAAATTAATTATCTAAATTTATGTGAAGGAAATATTAGAAAGAGAATTAAAAAAGGACCCGAGTATAGGCGCAAATGATAAGCTAGAAACGATTAAAAAAGTGTTTACATGAGCAAACGAGAGAAAATGCCCAAACTATTTGGGACATGTATTTTGTGACAAATAATGTAAATTTTGAGTATTAGAAAAATTACCCAAGTGAAGAAAATATATTTGAAGATGCCACTACGCGTTACTTGTCCTTAAACGCACTTTTACGAAAGTTAAAACAATAAATTTTAGCACCTTAGTGCATTTTCATGTAAGACATTGCTGGGAAAAATTGACACTTAATTTCATTATATTTAATTAGTGTTTTAAAAGTTAAGCACTTTTGGCTTTGGAATCACTCAATTTGGTATTTTCTAAACAAAATACGACAAAAATAGTTTCCGACAAAATGATAAGAAATAGTGATTTTATAACTCTTATTTACTTGAAGAAAATTACAATTTATATATAAGCCTAGAAGGGATTTTAGTAATTATAATAAGGTACTTTTATTTGAGGTTCTTGTAATTTTTGAGATTTAAGACCAATGTAGTCAGTTTCGTCATAAATTAATATGACAAGATGATATGGATAAAAGACCCGAAAGGTAGTAAAAAAATGCTAATGTACCTTTTGTGCACTTTCTTTTTGGAAACTTAATACTTCAATGTGAAATTACATTTTTAGAGGTAAAAACAAAAGAAGTTAGGAATTTTATTTTGAAAATTTATTAAATGAATATTTTACAATATTCCTTTAAAAAGGAGATTTAAAAATAAATTAGATATTAAGATCTTAGAAGTTTTCTTTATATTGAAGATAACTTCAAAGCCAAACCTCAGTGCTCTTAAGAAAGATTATTAGGAAGCACCTAGGCCTTGGCCCATAATATTCTCTTCATTAAAAGAATTTAAAATGACTAGTTTATACACTCTAACGACAAGTATGTCAAGTGAGTAAGGTTCCGCCTAGTACTCGGCACTCTTATGTTAAGACGAACAAATTGCATACTACATGTGGAGTATGAGGAGGGATGATAGGTGATCTCCTAGAGCATACAGTGATGGATACACTAAAAAATAGCAACGTCTCGATCCCCTGAGGGCGGTCTTAAGAGTATACCTGGGTAGACAGATGAGTCTTTAAAAAACTCATTTGCAATAGTTATTTTAAGTACAATTTTAAGGAAATTTATGTAAAATAATTACATTCCTAATGATATTATTCATAAAATAAAGTCTTGGTTTTAATAATTAAAAGTAGAGCAATATTGATAAATTAAGCATGTTTTATGTAGGAACTTGTAAATGGAGCAAAAAAGGGAAAAAGATGAAGAATAAGTTATGCTGTCAGAACCCCAACGTAAGTACGCTACTCTTAGGCTAGGCCCTTACGCTAGCCAGCGTAGGTACGCCACTTTTACGCTAGGCTTTTATGCTAGGCCAGCGTGGGTATGCCCAGAACCAACGTACTTATGCTCCACATCAGAGTTGGAGCATTAGACATTTGCATGTGGTGACACTAGACCTAGTAGTGGTACACCCAGAAGTAGTTTGTTGGTAAAAATTGGACACAGAGGCTCAACGTACTTACATCCGACCAGTGTAAGCTCACGTTAAGCATATTTTGGACTAAAAAATGCTCATCCAGTAGCCCAGCGTGCCTACGTTCATTCCTAGCGTACTGACGCCCATGTCACGCATAACTTGGTATCAAGTTTAGGAACTCAGTGTACTTGCGCCACTCTTATGCTCACACTTACACGCATGTATCATGCTATTCTAGGAGCTCAACATAGTCACACTCACATTCAATGTACTTACGCTCATGTCTTGGACTATGCACTAAGAGGCTAGCATCCTACGCTGGTGGGCAACGCCCATATGCGCATATGCATGGAAAAATGCCATGTTCAAGTGCTGAATTAATGTTACCTTGTAAAATTAGTTAAGTTTCCTTAATTGTGTGTAAACCTTTATGGACCTTCTAGTTACTATTTAGTAGTCAGTTTTATTAGTTTTTCTAGTTCTATATAAGTGTTTAACACTTTGTAACACGTCGATCAACAACTAATTTTTCAGAAGCTAATTCATTTCTAGATTTCTTTTCTCTCTCTAGATTTTTTTCTCTCTAAATTCTCTCATCTCTAACCTCCTTTCTCTCAAGTGATGAAGCTAAAGAATAATTGGAGTAGGTTCTGAACACAACACTATTCTGAAGTCTTCACTAGAGAGGAATCATGGTGAGAAATTCTTATTCACAATTGCTGACTTAGTGCTTATACCCAAGGAATTAGGAAAATGCTAAGGTTCATTGTAATTTCACATTAGATTCAATTAAAAATTGATACCTAAGGGATTAGGATTAGTCTAGATTGGATTAGTGGTAATTACCTAAGGGATTAGGAATTATCCATCTGTGAAGTTAAATTTTGTTGTATGTGTGTCTGATGCTGAGTTCATATGAATTTGTGATTCATGGTGTGTTGATTTTGATTCCAATCTGTGTGTTTAGTATAGTTTAATTGCTGACTTAATTCTACTTGTGACATTACTATATAAAAATTCACAAAAACAATATGAAATTTAGAAAACTTTAAGACTTAAATGGCTTTATTGTAAGGTTCAACTAGAGACTCCTCAAGATTATGGTACTTAACACAATTCCCGTGGGAATAATCAAATATATTACTTTTTAACAATTGGTACGCTTGCCAAGAATTTCATCATCCGATGAGATTGCATCAAGTTAATGGCACTGTTGTCGGGGATTGTTGATTAATATCAACCTTCCTTAGGAAGCCACTAGGTTGAACCATTTTTCTTTTTGTTAAGTTTTGTAATTTTTGTTTGTTGATTAGTGATTTTCTTTGTAGGAGTAATATTTTATTAAGTGCTTATTTAATTGCTGTTAGTTGTTATTATTGTGTTGATTATTTAGTTCGAGTTTTTTTAATCATTAATAGTTGTTACCACTAACCGTGATAGTAGTTTTATGTGTTGTTAGTTGTTGCACTTTTATTGTTTATAGTTTTGGAAAAAGAAAAGTTGTAGGAGATGAATCTTGATGACACCTTAGTAGAGTTTCTTCAATATTCACAAACATTATATATGAACCATGTAGAGGAGATACAACCAATTGAGGAACAACCATCGGAATTAGAAAGAATTTTTATTCAATTCATAGATTTCACTCAAACCGGCCTCCAAAATTTTGATAATTCAATAATAAATATTCAGAAGCAAGTGGATTTGATTGCAAAGTAATTGACCAAAGATGAAAGTAACACAGAGCCATGGGATGATGATGTTGGTCCCAATGAAGAAACTAAGTTTGGGGAAGAAGAAGAAGACTAGCTAGAAAACATTTATGATGAAAGGGACAATGAAATGGTTGAACCTAAACTTAAGGTTAATGTTGAGATATATGAAACAGCAGAAGAAAAAGAAAATGAGGAAGTTTAGGGTTGTTTTATGGAAGAAGAGTTAATTGAAGAATGCAAGGAGGAAAGCGATATGGATCATACTTCTGAGTTGGATGATAGTATATCTAGTGAGGCATTCTTTGACGATTAGAATGAAGAAGATTGGTTCGATGAAGAAGAGAATAATCTATCATTAGATGATTCCATTGATGAGGAATATGTTGAAGAAAGTAAAGCTGAAGAAATGATAGAAGAAGCCATCGAGGAGGTTGAGACTGATTCATATATTGCTACTGATCCGGTCCCAACACCGGTCCCCAAGAGCATGGTTTTAATGCTTTGCCAGATCAGCATTTTGAACAGGAGAAGTACGTCTCAAATACCTTATAATTACTTTTATATGGAGTACATACCGCCATGGCATGTAACCCCGCCAGGTCACGTAACTCCGCCAAGGCATGTTACTCCGCCAAGGCACGTTACTCCGCCAAAGCTTATTACTCCGCCAAGGTGGAAAACATTGAATATCTTATACACATGCATAAAGTATTTCCAATGCATATTACTCCGCCAAGCCATAGGCTCAATACAGGCGGAATATTGAATTTCCCATACTGCGTAGCGAGCCCATACTTGTAGCCCCGACATGAGATTGACTCTCTCTTGAGAGGTTGAAAATGGGAATCATGCTGTCACGCATAAAAGGGAACAATGAATAAAATAATAAAGCATTAACGCTTTCCAGGCAAGTGGAAACACCCACTACAGTGATGGTGCTCGTGAACGACACTGGGACCCACTACCTTTCTTGCATTATGCCAGAAAACAAGGAACGGGTCCTACCAATAATGGAGCACCAGTAACAGGTATATAAACCTCAGCAAAAAGGTATAAGGGAACCTCCCTCAATTCTGAACCTTACACTTTTACTTGCCTAATTCTCTCAGATTTGCTTTCTAAGTCTTACAGTATTTCAGAATACTGACTTGAGCGTCGGAGAATAATTGCAGGTACCACCACAAATTGTGTCAAGGCAAAGGAGGTTACTTCAGGCGGACTGTCACACCGCCCAGAGTGCATTGTATTCCGCCCCAGTATACAAGGATACTCTGTACTTGCACATATACAAATATCTCCTTGTACCAGATTGACATTACATGTACATTTTGAATTGTTCATCAACCATACTTTTACACCCCCAGTAAAGAACAGTTCATTGGCACGCCCGGTGGGACCTGTAAAATTGGTAATCCCATAATCCTTGAGCAATTCCCATTACATTCATCATTAATGGAGAGACCAGGACCAGAAATGCAGACAGAGGATTCTCCTCCACGCAATCCTAGACGTCTCAACTTTGACAATGATGCTCACAAAAAGGCAACGCATGTTGACTCTCCAGATCCAAGAGATGACATGATCAGAATGCAGAAAGAAGAAATTGTAGAGCTTCGTCGTGAGAAGACAAATCCTATGCATGAGAGAGCGGGCCCTGCAAACCAGTCTCGCCATGAATCGCATGCACAGGAGGAATCGAGTACTCCAAATTACTCTCGCATCCCTACTTACATGGAAGAGCAACGAAGCCTCCCACTGGCAAATGCTCAACATCATGAGGGGAGAAGAGCAGTTTCAAACGCATCCCCCTCGGGATACAAGATGAGTATCCCATTTTCCAAAAGACTCATGAATGCGCATGTTCCCAGACATTTGCAAACTATGCAACCCATTTCCATAGGAAAATACACTAGGGAAACAGATCCTTCTAAGCATTTAGATGCTTACATCTACGAGGCTATGTTCTTAGGTGCAAAAGAAGATGTCATGTGCAGAATGTTCCCCAGGACCCTTACAGGTGAAGCTCTTAGCTGGTTCAAGAGTTTACCTTCAGGTTCCATTGATTTATGGGAGGACTTGACTACAGCTTTTGGCAGTCACTTTGTAATCTCTAGGGATACGCCTAGAACCTCCCACACCTTGGCTCAGATCAAACAAGGTGATAAGGAGTCTCTAAAAGATTTCCTAAAGAGATTTTACAAAGAGGCGGCCATGGTCCCTGACTTGACGGAAGCAATCCAGTTGCACATCCTCATCGAGGCCATGCAACCGAAATCACCTTTTGCTTTGTCATTGGCAAAAGGACCTCCATCCACCATAGAGGAGTTTCGCAGAAAGGCATCTAAGTACGTAGGTATTGAGATGCACTTGGAAGCCACTGCATCTCGCATTAAGCCACCTCCTTCAGCTCCACACCATGAAAAAGTGAAGGAAAAATCATCCAGGAATGATAAGTTCCCTCAGAAAGACAAAACAGGGAACCAATCCTTCAAACAGCAAGATAAACAAGTGTTCAATTTCGCTCATTATGCACCCCTGAACACAACATATGAACAAATCTTGCGTGAAATAGGATGGACTACCCTTAACGTTTATGGGATTCAACGTCCACCTCCAATCAGACGCGGTGGGAACCCAAAGAAATATTATGAGTTCCATGAATCAGTTGGCCATACCACGGAACCCAAAAACACCATTGAGGTGCTTATTCGTGAAGGCAAGCTGAAACATTATTTGTTTAAGGGTAAATCTCATGATGAGCCAGAGAGGTTTGAGAAAAGATCTCATGATCGTTCTCCTGATCCTGATAACACTCGAGAGCCTAAACGCACGGCGGCAACAGAAAAACAAAAGGGCGTTGTTCTGGAGTCTGCCCAAAGAGAACCAAGCCCAGAACCCAGATCGAGGGGCAAAACGCAGGTTGTAGACATGATAGCTGGAGGCTTCGCCGGGGGCGGACCCTCAAACTCCGCCAGGAAAAATCATCATCGCATGATCTTGTCTGTGCAAGGCAAGAGCAAAGAATATCGCCCATTCAGAAACGGGGTCCAGACTCCACCTATAACCTTCACGGACGATGATTTTGGCCCTACTATTCCTGAAGGAGATGATGCAGTAGTGATTATTGCGGTAATCGCTAATATGGATGTAAAACGCATCCTAATTGATCAGGGAAGTTCCTGCGATGTTATCTCTTATGACTGTTTTAAACGTATGGGACTAACTGATGCAGGTTTGCAGCCATATACACAGGACCTTACAGCCTTCAATGGTGCCAAACAGCCCACTAAAGGCTACTTAGATACGAGAATTACCTTTGATGGCGAACCTGGAGCAAGGTCTGTGAAATCCAGGATTCTTGTCATTGATGTGAAGTCTCCCTACAATGGCATCATTGGGCGGCCTACCCTGAATGCCATGGAAGCCATCGTTTCAACTCCCCACTTGTTAATCAAGTTCATTGACAAAGATAATCAAGTCTCATCTGTGAGGGGTGACCAAGAAATGGCTCGCTATTGCTATAACTTGAGTCTTAACATGGTGAAGCTGGAAGCCGTGTCTAAGAAAAGAAAGTTGAATGAAGGGGGCAATGCGGCGGCATCCGTCAATTTGGTGGATCTCGATCCCAGGGCGGAGTCTTCTATAGACCCACTGAACCCTTTGAAACCAACTCCTGATGGCGGATCCAAGTCTATTGTTTTGGGTAGCACCCCGGAACAGATTACAAACATCAATGACAAGCTTGAGGCTAACATGGAGGCAAGACTAATTGCACTTCTCCATGAGTATAAAGAAATCTTCGCTTGGACCGCTGCAGACATGCCTGGCATGGATCCCAACTTTTGTTGTCACCGCCTGGCGGTGTATCCTGAAACTAAGCCCGTGGCACAAAAGAAACGGCGTATGGGTCCTGCTAAGCAAAAGGCTGCTTGTGAACAAACAGAGGAGCTCCTCAAAGCGGGGTTCATCAGGGAACTCTGTTACTCCTCCTGGTTGTCTAACGTGGTCATGGTACAGAAAACCAATGGCAAGTAGCGTATGTGCATAGACTACGTTGATTTGAATAAATGTTGTCCCAAGGATCCATACCCTCTCCCTAACATTGACAGATTGGTTGACGATTCCTCTGGATACAAGTATCTATCTTTTATGGATGCTTACTCCGGGTACAACCAAATTCCAATGTGTGAGGATGATCAAGAGAAGACAGCATTTGTTAATGATAAAGGAGTCTTTTTGAAACATCCTAAATTTAAAATAAAACAAACCCGGGACAAGAAAATTTTTTCCAAAATTAAATAAACCAAATAGACCATAAAGCAAGCGGGTAACAAAAGAGATAAGAGAAGGAAGGCAAGAGAAAATAAAACCGACTCGAGAGGGCATACAGCGGAAGAAGGAAACACTCAGCGAAGCCCAAACCAGCGTCCACTCGCTTAAGCGAGGTCCCACACGCTTGAGCGAAGCAGCTCCAGTCGCTCGGGCGAGGCACGGATCGCTTAAGCGATGCCAACACAAGGTCTTCCCAAGTCCACGCTCGCTGGAGCGAATACCTTGACCGCTGGGGCGAGGAGCCACACTCGGCTATCCAGACGCTCGGAATTCAGAGTTATCCTTCAACTCATTCACTCAGAAAATGATATCTAACTCACTCGGCATGCCACAACTTATTCGCTCGGGGAGTCATTAAGTAAATCCTCACTCGGACTTATTCTAATTCTAACCACTCGGATTACCGTTCAGCTAATTCGCTCAGATTATTTATGACGCCCACTCAGAATTCATTAAAAGGGTTTCCCTCAGAATCCCTTTAAGTATCCCCCACACGGCAAGGGCCCAAACACAAGTCACTAGCATACAACACAGCTATATACAAAATCATACACTCGCTCGGGAAATCAGGTAATTAAGTCCCGCTCGGACTCATTCAAAACTCAACCACTCGGGATACAGATCCTCACTCACTCGGATTTTACATCTTTCACTCGGATTATAAATACCTTACACTTAGAATCTATTCCATTCTTAAACCACTATACTAACTCCTCTCTCAGAAGAGGCTCACTCAAGGTTTTCACTCGGGAATACGAACTCTTCCTCACTCGGGTTTACCTATAATTTTCACTCGGAATCACTCAGCGTGTTCACTCGGAACAGGATCTAAATCTCCTATGTTCCTCTCAGGGTTCATTAACTTAGAGTTATCCACTCAACATCAGGGATATCCCAGTCGGTAATAAGCATCAATTAAACATAAAGCACGTATGTATGAATATATGTTCCCAGAAATATAAACATGCCCACAATCCAATCTACCGACCCATATACATGTAACCTTATACTCGGAATACTCATTAATTTGATAATATGCATTTACTAATAAGATACCACACAATGACACCATGATTATTCAATCTTTATAAATGGATATGTTTAATCGTTATTTTACATAAGAGCCGGCCAAGGCTACACTGACTAACATAGTGAATACAATATAAGCACTCAACAGTCGGAGTACACCACATTCGGACTTGAAACCTTATCATCTTTCCCGAGCACGACCTGCACACACTGAAAAATGGTGTAGGGGTGAGCCTTTGCATATAAAGTGACAACTATTGACTCGGACTTTACCTCCATTCTCAATTATATGATTTACCAGGTTCAATTCATAACGATATACATATATATATATATATACTGCCAAGTAATATTAGAGCCAGACCACATCATTCAATCGGCATTCGCACAATGACATGTATTTTCAAACACAGCGTCACACTGCACTCGGCCACAGTATCATTACCTGTCTGTAAATTCAGCCGGATTCACCCAATTCATTTGATCCATACAATTCACAATAATCTTACTAACAATGCTCATAGACTCATGCAAACAATGCTCATAGACTCATGCAAACAATGCTCATAGACTCATGCATGCGGATCCGACTTAAACAGTGAGTTCAGTGCAGATTCCTTCCCGGTCCCTCGTCCACTAGCCCTTTCCGTGTGGCACCGGTCACCCCATGACGTCTCGAGACCCAGCTCTAGCTCCATCGGCTACCATGGGTCCTCATGGAACTAACCAGAATCTGACTGAAGCTCATCTTATTCGACTCCAGATGCCCTTCCGACCCCCGTCCACTAGCCCTTTCCGTGTGGCACCGGTCACCCCGTGACGTCTCGAGACCCAGCTCTAGCTCCCTCGGCTACCACGGGTCCTCATGGAATTGGTCAGACATCTGGGAATCACCTCACGTATGCAACCTCATGCAAATTCACAACAACATCCAAGCTTACCAGACGCGTCTCACACAGCCATCAATCGGTCACAACCGATCCCTCACACAGCATTCAGATTCATTCGGAATCCCACATTCCATTACAACAACACCTGCTTCTAACATAATAACTCACAACAGCAAGCATAGGCAACCGCGTTACAGTACATCCATTCAACATTTTTAACAGAGTCAGCATACTTTTCCACACGGCATTCAAACTGGAAATCACGCATCAATTCACATCTCATGCATTAGGGGATAATGGGAACACACACACATATTCACTCAACAAACTCAGATGTTAGCAACATGCATCACAGAAGTATTAACAGGCACTCAGAGACGAGGTCACACAACCCTCAACTTTTCACAGATGTCTCAATTCGGAAGTTGCATGCACAATCAGTCAATCACTACACATCGATCTACACATTTCACACACATATTACATTAAGCAAGTACTAGGGACCCGGTCATAAACCATACGCTTGACATGCAAAGCGCCCCCTACCTGCTATCGGGGTTCAGAGACTCTTCAAGTTGCAGTGTTGACCGATCGTCCCTCCGTTACTCCTCCAACAGCCTTCGAGTTCAGCGTTGATCCTGGGCCAGAGTTGCTCCTTTCCTCCAACGGGTCCGTCTCTTCCACAGCTCCAAAGCACTTCTAGCACAGCCTTCCAACTGGAATACCACAGCTCCAGGTAGAAGAAGAAGGAGAGGAAGAAGGCAATAGGGAGGAAGGAGAGGACAGGGAGTGGAGTCAGAGCTGTGTTGATGTTCCTCCAGGAGCTCTTGACTCTCTCACTGTTCGAGTGGCGACGTGAATGAGAGTGAAGGAGAAGAAAAACAGGGAAGGAGAGACCATATACACGCACAAGGAGAGCTGCCAGTGTGAATAATGAGAGAAAGAGAGAGCTGAAGTTGTCTTATACTCCTAAGGACACATGCGTCCTTTCGTCTAGCACTATTATTATTATTTATTCAATTATTTCTACCCAAATCAGCAATTACTCTAATTAACAATTAATCCTAATTCTGTAATTAACCTTTAATTAATAGCTTAACTTCAATCGGTAATTAAGTTAGAAATCGGGATGTTACACTTTTGCTACAACGTCATGCCATTTGGGTTAAAGAACGCCGGGGCAACCTACCAGCGCATGATCAACAAAGTTTTTGAGGGTATGCACACAAAACTGGTAGAAGTTTATATTGATGATATTATTGCAAAGACCCCGGAGGGAGGAGATCATGTTGAAGATCTACGCCTCATTTTTCAACGCCTACAACAATACAACATGAGACTTAACCCATTAAAGTGTACATTTGCTGTCCCTGGGGGCAGATTTTTGGGTTTCATGTTAACACAAAGAGGTATAGAGGCTAATCCTGATAAATATCGCGTAATCCAGGAGTTACAGAGCCCCAAAACATTGAAAAAGGTACAATCCCTCAATGGAAAAATCGCTGCTCTAGCACGATTCATGCCAAAAATGGCTCATCGCTCTCTTCCCTTGTACAAAATGCTGAAAAAAGACAAGAAATTCAGTTGGGGCCCAGAGCAAGAGGCGGCCTTCCAAAGCTTGAAAAATGTCTTGGCCAGCCCTTCAATCCTGGTAAAACCAAGCCCAGGTGAGCAACTCATTGTTTATTTGTCTGTTTCAGATGAAGCTTTGGCAGTGGCTCTGGTCAAAGAAACAGTTGAAGGCCAACGACCGGTGTACTTCACTGGTAAAACATTGCATGGTGCAGAGTGCCGTTATCAGAAGATTGAAAAGGCAGCACTTGCAGTTGTTTGGGCTTCACGACGCTTAAGACCATACTTCCATGCTCATCCTATCCTGATTCGCACAGACTTGCCATTACGTACTATACTGTTCAAACCAGACCTGGCTGGAAGGATGATCAAATGGGCTGTAGAACTCTCTGAATTCGACATATCCTACGAACCAAGAACTGCTATCAAGGCACAAGTCCTAGCAGACTTCGTAGTAGAATTAACAGGCTCTAGCCCAGATGCAGATCACTCGTATTGGACAGTATATATTGATGGATCTTCCAATAGCAAAGGATGTGGAGCAGGAATTATTATGGAAAGTGATGACGGGGTACATCTTGAAATTTCATTGCACTTCACCTTCACTACGTCTAACAATCAGGCGGAGTATGAAGCCTGCTTAGCTGGACTCAGAGCAGCACAAGATATTAGGGCCAAAACTGTCACCCTATGCAGTGATTCTCAATTAGTCATCTCACAAATTCTTGGTGAGTATCAGGCTAAGGAACCTCTGCTACAACAATATCTAAACTGCGTCAATGAGTTAAAGTAGCGCTTCGACGAAGTCACTTTCAAGCATGTACCCCGTGAAGAAAATACACGTGCTGATATCCTCTCCAGGTTGGCTAGCACAAAGAAGGCAGGATACACAACTACGGTTGTACAAAGTACCTTGGCGGAGCCAAGTATTTCCTTTCCTTCCTCAATATGTATGATTAAAAGCCGCTCCTTTGATGACAATTCCTGGGTAACACCGATAGTTCGTTACCTTGTTAATGGACAATTACCCACGGATGATCTTGAGCGAAGGAAACTAAAGAAAGAAGTACCTTATTATACCCTCCTAGACGGACAGTTATACCGCCGGGGAATTTCTGTTCCTTACTTAATTTGTATAAACGAAAATGAGGTACAAGCTGTCTTGGAAGAAGTCCATGAAGGGCAGTGTGGACACCATCCAAGGGCACGTAGTCTAATGTGAAAAATACTCAGGGCGGGGTATTGGTGGCCCACCCTGAAGCATGACTCCGCCTCGTACATTCAAAAGTGCGATCAATGTCAACGATTCGCAAATCTCCATCATACTCCAGCAGAAGAAATGTCATCATCAATAACGCCTTGGCCTTTCTATCATTGGGGCATGGATATCTTGGGTCCATTCCCAACTGCGCCTGGCGGTATCAAATACTTGATAGTTGGTGTTGATTACTTCACCAAATGGATTGAAGCAGAGGCAGTGGTGCATATTACATCAACCAGGACTCGCAGATTCATATATGAAAATATCATTGCACGTTTCGGAGTCCCTGGACGCATAGTCACTGATAATGGCACCCAATTCACAGATCGTAAGTTCACTGAACTCTTGGAAAATCTCAGCATTACGCAGATTTTCTCTTCTGTGGAACACCCTCAAACCAATGGCCAAGCTGAAGTTGCCAACAGAGAAATCTTAAAAGGCCTTAAGAAACGCCTTGGTGAAGCAAAGGGAGATTGGGCAAATCAATTATGCCACGTTCTATGGGCATATAGAACAACCCCTCACTCCACCACAAATGAATCTCCATATCGGCTGACATATGGAGTCGAGGCTGTTATTCCCATTGAATTGGCAGCCCCATCAGCTCGAGTCCTCCATTTCAACGAAGAAGCCAATCAACAGAACCTTGCCCATGAACTCGAGGTCTTGGCAGAGTTGAGAGAGGAAACCTTTGTGAGGGACCAAGCTGTTAAAGCAAAGGCCGCCAAACGGTATAACACACGTATTTTTGAACGCCGTTTCAAAGAAGGAGATTTGGTCTTGAGAAGGGCCAATATCGGTAACAAATTTGCACACCAAGGCAAATTGGCACCAACATGGGAAGGTCCATACCGAGTCGTCGAAATTCTGGGCAAAGGCACATACCGCCTAGAAAACTTAGATGGCACTCCGGTCAGGAATAAATGGAACATTTTAAATTTATGCATATATTACAGCTAGTTGGGTAACATGGTATGTTCTTTTCTTCCTAACTCAAGGTTTTTTCCAGCTGTGCTTTCCTTGAAAAGGTTCTGATGAGATATATCCCAACTCAACTCCTTATGTAGTTCCATCATTAATAAAATGCCTTCCCACATTCAATCTTTATTCTAACTTTCAGTTAATTATCCATGGCAGAACTTGTTCCCATGCAGATAAGACACCGGCTCCAATAATTGAAGCATAAAAGCATAACTCTTTATTCCATAAAGATCATCCAACATGCAACAACGCTTCACAAACGGAGTCAAAAAACTCCTTGGGGGGAAAGGATTGGTGTCACAGCTATATGCTGCACCATACCGACCCTAAGGTCCAAAAAACTCCTTGGGGGGAAAGGATTGGTGTCACAGCTATATGCTGCACCATACCGACCCTAAGGTCCAAAAAACTCCTTGGGGGGAAAGGATTGGTGTCACAGCTATATGCTACACCATATCGACCGTGAGGTCCTACAGGCTTCCTGCGGAAAGAATTGGTGTCACAGCTATATGCTGCACCATACCGACCCCAAGGTCCAGCAAAATTCCTGCAGAAAGGATTGGTGTCACAGCTATATGCTGCACCATACCAACCCTGGATTCAACAATTTTCACATGATCAGGAGATACACTCCAATTCAGATTCAAAGGGATGAACGCTCCATCCAAAACTTGACTCCGCCTAACTACGAATGTTTAACGGAGTACATAATCAACAAACCCAAGCACTATCGACAAGTTCAAGTAAGTATACTACTTGTAAAAACTGTGCTTCATTGAAATTCCTAAGAGGCTACTACGCCTCATTATTGAATTTACTTCAATGAAATTCTTAAGAGGATACTCCGCGTCCTTACAGAATTTACTTGAATAAAATTCCTAAGAGGCTACTACGCCTCATTATTGAATTTACTTCATTGAAATTCTCAAGAGGCTACTCCGCCTCCTCACAGAATTTACTTCAATAAAATTCCTAAGAGGCTACTACGCCTCATTATTGAATTTACTTCATTGAAATTCTTAAGAGGCTACTCCGCCTCCTTGCAGAATTTACTTCAATGAAATTCTTAAGAGGCTACTCCGCCTCCTTGCAGAATTTACTTCAATAAAATTCTTAAGAGGCTACTACGCCTCATTATTAAATTTACTTCATTGAAATTCTCAAGAGGCTACTCCGCCTCCTCACAGAATTTACTTCAATAAAATTCCTAAGAGGCTACTACGCCTCATTATTGAATTTTCTTCATTGAAATTCTTAAGAGGCTACTCCGCCTCCTTGCAGAATTTATTTCAATGAAATTCTTAAGAGGCTACTCCGCCTCCTTGCAGAATTTACTTCAATGAAATTCTTAAGAGGCTATTCCGCCTCATTATTGAATTTACTTCAATAAAATTCCTAAGAGGCTACTACGCCTCATTATTGAATTTACTTCAATGAAATTCTTAAGAGGATACTCCGCCTCCTTACAGAATTTACTTGAATAAAATTCCTAAGAGGCTACTACGCCTCATTATTGAATTTACTTCATTGAAATTCTCAAGAGGCTACTCCGCCTCCTTGCAGAATTTACTTCAATGAAATTCTTAAGAGGCTATTCCGCCTTATTATTGAATTTACTTCAATAAAATTCCTAAGAGGCTACTACGCCTCATTATTGAATTTACTTCAATGAAATTCTTAAGAGGATACTCCGCCTCCTTACAGAATTTACTTGACTAAAATTCCTAAGAGGCTACTACGCCTCATTATTGAATTTACTTCATTGAAATTCTCAAGAGGCTACTCCGCCTCCTTGCAGAATTTACTTCAATGAAATTCTTAAGAGGCTATTCCGCCTCATTATTGAATTTACTTCAATAAAATTCCTAAGAGGCTACTACGCCTCATTATTGAATTTACTTCAATGAAATTCTTAAGAGGCTATTCCGCCTTATTATTGAATTTACTTCAATGAAATTCCTAAGAGGCTACCCCACCTCATTACTGAATTTTACTTTACCAAATTCCTAAAGAGGTTATTCCGCCTCGTTATACTTAGTCATATTTCATTAAGTCCTCAAATGATTACGCTGCCTTCTTAATATCGTTTTACAAGGCATAAATCCGACGGACTCAGACATCGTTCATATGAACAAGTATAAATTTACAGAAAATATACTTTATTGAATATTGTGAAAGATTGATAAGGGTCCAGAGCCTATCCTGGAACAAGGCAATATTATTAAAGTATAAAAAACAAAATTTGAAAAGAACTCCGGAGCTAATCCTCAAGGCTCGGGTGGCACTCCTTCTTGGCGGGCGGAGCTGGGCTGACTCTCACTGGGTTTAGACAAACTTTGTGAGGGGGGCAAGTCCGCCAGAACATACTCTGTATTAGGCGCAGGAACATGTCCCCCCCGAGCAGGCACCATCAATTCACCATTGATAAACTCATAGTAAGGATGAATGCCTGCAATGTTGAGAGCAACGCCTGGGTTACGATGACGGAGTTGGCGAATAGCCATGCTGAAAGCATCATCAATTGCCGCCTCAGCTGCATCCAAAGTCATTTTCAACTCCTGATCAAGCCTCTTATTGGTGGCATCTGAAATGGCTTTTTCAGCTTGCAGCTCTTCAACCTATTTTTCAAGGTTGTTGTATGAAGTGGCCGCTACATCCAACTCCGTCGCCCAGGCATCTTCAGCAAGAGTCTTGTTAATTTCAAAGGAAATCAACCTCTGCTAAACTTCGCTCACATCCTCGCCCAGTTTTTGGTTTTGCTGATTCAGAGTTAAAACTTGTTGTTTCAACAGAACATTGTCAGCCTTCACCTGGGTCAGCTCGCCCACCTCTCCGCCCAGTTTTACATTCTGCTCTTTCAAGTCCAAGACTTGCTTTTCCAGCAGGGCCTTGTCAGCTTTAACCCGGGCCAACTCTTCCTTCAGCTTCTTCTTATCAGAGTCGGCGGTGTCAAGGTGTTTATCCTTAGCCTTGACCACCTCCGACAACTGTTCATTGTCGTGCTCCAAGCTGTGAATTTTTTCGACAGAATCATGATATGATTCTTGAAACATTGCAGCCTCCGCAGCAACCTCAGCAATATGCGGCATAGAAGCAAGGAAACCATCAATTTCCGCAAGGTGCCACCTTGCAGCAGCAGCGGCGTCTGGAATCTTCTCAAAGTCGATGTCTGGGCGGAGAATGAAGTCTGGATCACGCCTCTCTGACTGGCGGGATCCCACATTTGTGTAATACAAAAAAGGGTTCAGACGAGACCCCACCGCAGGAAGAGAGACGGATCGCCTGGATGACTCCCCTGGAACGTCGATGAGGAAAACTGTTGTTCCTCGAGTAGTCAAGTCCAGGGCAGGACTCTCAGCTTGGCGGACTGGAGAAGCTTGAATTCCCTCCATCTCCTCCCCCACAACATCTTCTTCAGGAACTCCCTCCACACCGCCCAACTCAGCAGTGATAGCCACAGCTGGTGTCTCTGGAATCTCTTCCACATCAATGGCAGCATCAGATGATGCCCCTACCACTTCCCTAACCTTCTCCTTGCCCTTGGTCTTCCTCTTTTGCAAGGGGTGGGGGTCCACTTCCTCCACCTCAACAGTTTCTGGTTCTTGGCGTTTTTTAGATCGCCTTTCAACCTCAACCGTCGAGGACCCTGCAACACCCTCCAACGTCACTACGTTAGTAGAGGCAGGGAAAGGGAGAGTTTTTGTCAGAGCAGCAGCCAGATTCCTCCTAGGCTGCACATTATTTTCTGCATCAATTTCCTGGCGACTCATGCGAATTTGCTTGATACGCTCCATCCCAGGAAATTCAGCGATCTCTCCTACAAAATAACATACATAAATACGCTTAGAAGATGCAGGAAAAAGCAGAAGTAATATTCAAGCAACATTGGAATTGTTAATGATAAAGCATTACTTAAATATCCCTCAACATCCCGCCCAAGTAGCCTTCGGCATAAAATCTGCTTATGGACGGAGTTGTACTCCTTCAATGTCCGAAGGACTTCCACAGAAGTAGCTGATAGGGCACTCTCCTCAACTTCATAAGCTTGTTTGGTTAGGAGGAAGTGCTCGTGGCTCCACACTACTGGGAATTTATCAATTCCCTCCTTACTCCGCCAAAAGACGGACTTGTTCTTCCTGACAGAGACTTTTACAAAGCTCATTCTGAAGTGAAGTCCGCCTTCCTTGGCGGAGTCAGCAAACGCCTTAAAGTTCACAATCTTCGGCTCCACCCGAAGAGTTACAAAACCCATACCGCTAGTTCTCGCATTCACCCTCCTCATGATACGACAGAAAGCAAAGAACAACGCCACAGTAGGCGTAAATTCCAGATGTTTAGCCAACACTTGAAAGCTGTGAACTATCCCCCAACCATTAGGGTGCAGCTGAGAAGGGGTGCAGTCCAGAAATCTGAGTACGCCCATCTGGAACTTATTCAGTGGAAATCGTACCCCCAGCTGGGTAAACAAAATATTGTACATGTATAATGTACGTTCATCTTGAGGACGATGGCATATACGTTCAAACGTCTTCGGCGAACGGACGATGAACCTCCTTTCAAACCTTTCATCCTTCCATATTGGTACAGACAACTCCATCACCCCACCACTTGTTGTTGCATGACGAGAGGAAGCATCTTTAACATCTTCCTCAACCCAACAATAAGGGTCAGTTTCAAGCATCTTTTCCCAATCCAACCCATGCAACATAACATTCTGACATTCTGCCATCGTTATCACTTGTATTTGGGAAATACCTCCTGATACAAACGAATGTACAGCATTACTAAAACACTCCACGCTGCTGTAAAATGTTGAATCCCTCCCAGTATAGAAAGCCTCATCTTCACTCTCAATATCCGAAAACATGGGGTGAACAGAAACCCTAGAGCACGACTCTGACTTTTTTCCTCTCATCCTCGTTTCAACAAACACACATATAAAGAAAACAAAACCAACCCAATAACAGTGAAGACAGAAAACAGAGGAACAAGAGAGTTACCTTAAATTTCTGAAGAAGTGAAGAACTGCAACAACAAACAACTCGAAAGAAAGTAGCGTCCCAAACGCAGTTTCAGCACAAAAACGCAAGGTAAAAGATGAAGCAAAACATTTCCTCTCCCAAGAGTTTACCTATTTATAGGCATGGCTTGGGGGGAAATAAGCGAAACCTCAAAAACTTCAAAGATGTGTTTACAGCCATTGGATGAATCTCACTGACGATTCCTTTGATTCTGAAACCGATAGATGAATCTAAGGGCAGGTATTTCCTGGGCCGCATTTTCAAAATCCAAGGCCCATGGTAATAACCTCGAAAACGTATTTCAACTGCCATCCCACGCATTTATGTCCCATCATTGGAATGGCAATCGTTACAAGGGCATACGTGGCAATGAGATATTGAAGCGGCAAAACGTGGTTTCGAGGTGCTTTAATGACAGGCGTGGCAAGTAATGACAAAAGCAATAAATGCATGAAAACACTTGTCCGTAAAAGTGTTATAGCTTATTAAAGTGACTCCGCCAGTCACTATAACAAGCTAGGGGGCATATGATCCGGTCCCAACACCGGTCCCCAAGAGCATGGTTTTAATGCTTTGCCAGATCAGCATTTTGAACAGGAGAAGTACGTCTCAAATACCTTATAATTACTTTTATACGGAGTACATACCGCCATGGCATGTAACCCCGCCAGGTCACGTAACTCCGCCAAGGCATGTTACTCCGCCAAGGCACATTACTCCACCAAAGCTTATTACTCCGCCAAGGTGGAAAACATTGAATATCTTATACACATGCATAAAGTATTTCCAATGCATATTACTCCGCCAAGCCATAGGCTCAATACAGGCGGAATATTGAATTTCCCATACTACGTAGCGAGCCCATACTTGTAACCCCGACACGAGATTGACTCTGTCTTGAGAGGTTGAAAATGGGAATCACGCTGTCACATATAAAAGGGAACAATGAATAAAATAATAAAGCATTAACGCTTTCCAGGCAAGTGGAAACACCCACTACAGTGATGGTGCTCGTGAACGACACTGGGACCCACTACCTTTCTTGCATTATTCCAGAAAACAAGGAACGGGTCCTACCAATAATGGAGCACCAGTAACAGGTATATAAACCTCAACAAAAAGGTATAAGGGAACCTCCCTCAATTCTGAACCTTACACTTTTACTTGCATAATTCTCTCAGATTTGCTTTCTAAGTCTTACAGTATTTCAGAATACTAACTTGAGCGTCGGAGAATAATTGCAGGTACCACCACCAATTGTGTCAAGGCAAAGGAGGTTACTTCAGGCGGACTGTCACACTGCCCAGAGTGCATTGTATTCTGCCCCAGTATATAAGGATACTCCGTACTTGTACATATACAAATATCTCCTTGTACCAGATTGACATTACATGTACATTTTGAATTGTTCATCAACCATACTTTTACACCCCCAGTAAAGAATAGTTCAGCTACTAAACAAGAATTGTCAGGAGTAGTAAAGGTCTCAACTAAAATGAAAACCATAACTTGGCACACTAATCTTGATTTTGAAGTTTTGATAATGCCAAGTGTGGATGCTGATGAAAAAGTACAGGTTCATGCACAAGAAAGAGTAATTTCTGATATTAAGAATACAAAAGAAGAAGAAGAAATTCAGCCATGTTATGAGGAACGTTTACTAGTGGTGACTACTGCAGCAATGGAAACCACAAGAAAATAGGAATCATCGATTCAAAGGAAACATTGCTTATGGCATAAAAAGTGTGAAACTAGCACTGATCAAAAAAAGAAAAAGCAAGAAAAGAAAGAGAAAAACCAAAAAGATTGGACAAAGAAAAAGAGAAGGAAAGTTTTATAGAGCATTAGCCTCAAACACAACAATGAAAAAGTTGGAGCAAAAAGACCAAGAGTTTATAGTCACAGACAATGGGATCCAGGTGGATGAATCCATGTAGCTACCCTTGTACATAAATAAAATGATGAAAAAAGAAGAAGAAAAAAAAGTGAAAAATGAGAAAAGGAAAAAAGGAAAAAAGGAAAAAAAAGAAGAAGAAAAGAATAGAAAAGAAAAAGAAAAGGGAAAGAAGAAAAATCAAAATTAGAAAATAAAGAAGAGGATTTTGCTACAACATCAACCACCAAGCTCAGCACTTCATTAAGCAACTCAGGTAGTTTCTTAAACTCACACTTATTTTGAATTCTTCGTTGAATAAGCTAAAATTGCATATGACTAAGTGAGTTTGAAAGCTGCTGAACAATTAAACTTCGTTTGGCTTCAAGTATGCATGATGACTTCTTTGTATTCTAAACTTGTATGTGGAGTAGGGATGCATGATGTGAGTCTTTGCTTTGCATGTTTAGGTAGATAAATAGTCATTATTCTTTAGCTTTAACTAAACTCCTGATGATGGTTGTAATGTCCAAGTTTTGGGATGTGTTGTGAATGCTTATCCTAAAATAAATGTGAGTTTTGAGCCTTGATTCTTTACATGAGTGTGCTTGCTAGTTGGTATTATTGTAGAACTTGCTCTTGTTCTTGCATCTACTTATTTGTATGCATGCTTGGAAATGATTTAGGCCATTTTTCTGAATAAGCCAAAGCCAAATAAGCTACCATTGTACATGTATCCATTGATCCTATGTTTGAGCCTTTAACCTTTTTCTTTGAAATAAAACCCTAATGCTACAAGCCAATAATCCAAGAAAAACCAATAAAGAAACAACCTTGTGCATAAGATGTTGGTGTTTGTTCTGTCACAAATAAAGAGTTTCAAATGGACTAGTAATATTTTAAGTTTAGGGATGGGAGTGTGCTACACATCATACTTTGGCACACTCTTATTTTCTAAACATGTGTGAAAAAGATGAAAAAAATATAGAACAAAGTCAGAATAAAACAGGAGAAAGGTATATTGATTCTAAAGTGCTTAAACAAACAAGTCCAAAGGACAAATTTGAATAAGAGAAAAGCTTAGAAAAAATTTGAAAAGAGCATAAAAGAATTTGAATAAACATCTTCTTGCCTAACAGAAAAAGGAATGAATATAGAAAAAAAGAGGGATTGAAGAAAAAAAGTGAGTGATGGAAGTCAAGTGTCATCATCTTGCGTAGGGTAGGTACGCTAGGCTCTTACGCTAGCCAGCATAGGTACGCTAGGCTCTTACGCTAGGCCAGCGAGGGCACGCCCAGGACCAGCTTACTTACGCTCAGCATCAGAGTTGGAGCATCATACATTTGTGCGTGGTTACGCTAGACCCAATGCTAGTACGCCTAGAAGAACTTGTTACACATATTTTTGTGTGTGGTTACGCTCAACCCAACGCTGGTATGCCCAAAACAGTTTTTTGGTAAAAATTAGACATAAAGGCTCAATGTACTTACGCCCAACCAACGTAGGCTTACGCTAGGCACATTTTGGACTAGAAAATGCTTATTCCTAGCGTACTTACACCTATGTCAAGCATAACTTAGTATCAAGTCCAGGAACTCAGCGTACATACGCGACTTTTATGCTCACACTTACCTGACTTAGTATCACACTTACACCTATGTCAAGCATAACTTAGTATCATCTTTAGATTTTCTATCTCTCTAAATTCTCTCATCTCTAACCTCCATTCTCTGTATCCATTTTTATTTTTTTCCTTGAGTGCTTAATTCTCTTCGATTGGAGTTAAATAAAGCCTCCATATCTTTGAATCTCAGGTGATGAAGCTGAAGATGAATTGGAGGTAGGTTCTGAACACAACACTTGTTCATTTTTAACCCTAGGATTGAGAAATCCAACACCATTCTGAAGTCTTCACTAGAGAGGAATCATGGTGAGGAATTCTTATTCGTAATTGCTGACTTAGTGCTTATACCTAAGAAATTAGGATGGTGCTAAGGTTCATTGTAATTTCATATTAGATTCAATTGAAAACTAATTCCTAAGGGATTAGGATTAGTTTAGATTGGATTAGTGGTTATTACCTAAGGGATTAGGAATTATCCATCTGTGAAGTTGAATTTTATTGTATGTATGTCTAAAGTTGAGTTCATGTGAATTTATGATTTATGGTCTGCTGATTTTGATTCCAATCTATGTGTTTAGTATAGTTTAATTGCTGACTTAATTCTACTTGTCACACTATTGTATAAAAATTCATAAAACCAATATGAAATTTAGAAAACTTAAGACTTTAATGGCTTTATTGTAAGGTTCAGCTAGAGATTCTACAAGATTATGGTACTTAATGTAAGACCTTAAAAATAAGGGTAAATTTTTCACGATTTAAAAAGGAAACAATTTAGGAAAAGAAGGCATCACGGAATAAGTTTTCAACAAGTAACCCCAGACCATTTTAAATAACCTATCTCATACATGAAGATATGAGAAGGTACGTAACTTAAACAAATGTCTACGTATGATAATCGGTTACGTGGTCCTCATACACGTGTTTGTGAGACATGCAAGTTAATCCAAGGTCAAGAGTAGATATTAGAAATACCCAAGGAAATACAAGGTGATTGCCAAGACATAATCAAAACATGTACAATTAGTCATACAAACATTCTATGAAGTAAGAAAGTGCAAAACATAACCCAAAAAGGCATAAAAGTATGTAAAATCCAGTATTGGAGAAATCGACTGGCAGTGGGAAAATCCACTAGCAGTGGGAATTCCCACTGGCCATGGAATCCCCTGCCAAACGCCCAGAATTTCAAAATTTTTCAAAACAGAAAAACCCACTAGCCGTGGAGTTCTCTGGTCCCATGATCCAAAATGTGTAATTTCATAAATAGAGTGATCCACTAGCAATGGGAATTCCCACTAGCCGTGGATCTCCCTGCTGTAAGCACCATTCTGTAGCTTTTTGACCTTTATGATTTTGCCAACTTTGGGACCCCTTTTCACTATGATATTCAACTCCGATTTGCATGAAATTTTATACACAACTTAGCTACCCTAATATCAATTATGTGGTAAAGTTTCAAGCCCAAATTCCATCCCGATCAAAATCTAAGTTGTAGGGTAATTTTATGCATATTTTGGGCATTTTACATTCCACACCAAATTGCAATTGGCTATGTTTTGGTCTAAACTCTCTATGGATCTATATTCACATATATAAATGTGACTTACTCCAGCAAGTCTTATCCAATAACTCATTTCCTAGATCAAGATATGTCCTAGTGGCAATTCATGCCCTTTTTGGCTAAACCAAGCATGTCAAATTCCAAACTAAGCCCCTTTGGCCACAACCAACCATGCATACAAGTTTCAAACATATATTATGACTTGTAGGTGACCTCTACATAAACATTTATCCATTAAATGAAAATATGACCCATCCACTTCCTTGTTTTGCGTTCAATTCACAATATTAATGGTACACAAATCACATTTTCATTGCCAATGACTTTAGATCTCATAATATCATCATTCATTCATCAATATAGCATAAAAATCATTATATACAATTAACATCAACTATTGTTAAGGTCATAACCAAAAATTAGCCTTCCAAAACACTAAGGTCTAATTTTTACACATGACCTTCAAAATCAATAACCACTATAACACCCCAATTTTCTGGACCTAAATTGTGATGTAATCTAAATAATTAAACAATAAAAATACGAATAAATTTTTTGTGTTTGAAATATTTCTAAAACACCTCCATGAATACATCAAGACTAGAACCCCAGAAAACCAAAGGGTGAGATTTGATAATCAATAAATGGATCGGTAAATAGTTTGCCACTAACAGTGTACAAAATAACAGAGTTTACAGTGGAAGAAGAATGTGTATACCGGGCATACGCCTAGTCCTATATATGAAGATATGGAAAAAGGCTCAGCAAGGCATGCAATTATACAACACAAGCCTATTAGGCCATATCCAATCTTACACATAAATCATAAACATACAATGCTTTAAATATATCTATACATATCCATCCATATGGTCATGCAACGTACATCTCTAATATTTACATTTCATAATTGACCATAATTAATTCAATCCTCTAAGTCGTATATCATCAACTCATATACATTCCCATAATTTATAATTGGCCATATTCGATTCATCCATAGAGTCATAGATTATCAACACTTATACATTATTCACATTACATTCACCAATAACAGTAGTTATTAACAACCTCATATACATTTATTCATAATGAAATAGTTTACAAATGTTGTCGGCTAAGGCATTCCATTACCACTATTTTACCTTCACCAAAGCTTACTTTGAAATTAACCTCTTCCTATGGCATTCCTGCATCAATACTAAAAAGTAGACCATAGGGGAGAGTGAGTTATACATTTCAAATGACGATATGAATACAATTGAAATTATATGCATATGCATATCAACATCATTTATGCTTTGCTAACACATCAATGATCATCATAAATCGTTAATTCAACAACACATACATATTTCATATTCATTAACTAAGTTATAGCAAAGCAAGCATATACACATCTATCGCAACGCCACAATGGGCCAACATCATCATTACTGACCATTCAGGTCTTTTCTCAAAGCCACCATGGGCTATCATCATTATCATCATTCATAAATAAATATGCCCTTTATTACATTGGGCCATAACACACATATCGTCATATTCGATATCATTTCATGTTTTTATATCATTTATTACTTTTATGTGGTCTTTTAGGTACTCAATTACCCATCACATCACCTCCATACAATAATCTTAATCATCATAAATCATCATCACCCTCTGGCATATCTCCATGCTATATGCAGATGCTCTTGTGGCTAATGCATATGCACAATGGAATAGACAACAAATACGGATCCAACTGTGAGAATAAACACCAAACGTGGGTCAAGCATGATCATATACCATGCCCCTACTACAATAGTAAAATGTGTACACATATATCATAATGCATGCATAATCACCATATTTTTACTGGTACCAAACCACATCGCCCATAATGCAACACCTGGCCATTTTCACCATGACCGCGGTAAACAACATAATCAACAATATAAGGTGTTGCGGGCCGGCCATGATTCATCTCATGGCAGCTGTGATCCAACGGACCACCCGGGTCACCTGCTCATCAAGAGCCACCCCCATAAGGGTCGGCCATATGTAGCTCCGCGTAGCAATACATGGGCGGCTTCGTGACTTACACACCGAGTCATAGGGGATACAACAAATTGCTCGTGCACTGAGCCACCCTCCCATTGGGTCGGCCGAGGGAACTCCCCTAACGTTCCAACATCGGCGGCTATGATATGTGATGGATGCAATGCAATACAGATCAACATTTCTCACACTGTGCATCCTAAATGCCACTCATCAATCATCATCACCACAATCACCAACACCACCATACACACCTTAGTGGATTTTATCATTGTTGGTTTTAGCAATTATTTTCCAAGTTTTATATTGTGGCATTATCATTCAATATATTTCACGTATATTTCATACCGTACATGCAAGTCAATACTTGCAATCAACCACAATGGCATTACACCATTTCATAATATTTAACGATATTACCACACTTTCATTTAGTGGGTTTTCATCTAATTATTCATTAGCATTGTCTCATATATATATACATATTGGTGTGGCATTCACAACATTTCATTATTATATTACAAACCACACATACAAGATCACATTTGTATCACTCACAATGGTACACAACAATTTATCAATAATAACGATCATCCTTTACTCAAGGAATGATCCACAACATCATCTGTCATTACACATTACCCTTGTCATCTCTGACTCATCGGTTTATAACAAACACCTCATCATTTAATCATTCATTTATTGGGTTCATATTCACCCAAGGGTATATCTCATAACCTATCATCATATTCTCATTATCCTTCTTTTATTATTCCATTTTAGGTGGTGAACATTTATGTTATTCCATTATACATTATGAGCATAAATGAATTATCCCAATGTTTTAATCCATATCAAACACCACCATATCGTATCACGATTATATAACCCTATACATTCCCTCAGATATCTAACAATACAAAGGAAGGGGGTCTAACATAGGTCCAAAACAAGAAAATGTAACAAAATTCAATTTTGGGGCCACTTGCTCAATCGAGACCCATATTTGCTTAAGCGAGAATGAGGTGGGTCGCTTGAGCGTCCCCAGTTCCATTGAGCAAAGGAGTTTTCCAGCATCAGACCCTATTCTCGCTTGAGCGAGCCACTCTGCTCGAGCGAGATTCCTCCAGTGTCTAATATCAGACTTGCTCGCTCAAGCGAAATTCCTTTCAACTAGTCACTTGCTTGAGTGAGTAGGGTTTTAGTATCAGACCCCTTTGTATTTGCATGCTATGAATAGGTTTTGATAATGACAAGTGCACAAGAACAAGAAGAATATTATTCATGGATCAAAAATAAATGCATGAACAAATCAAAAGAGTACACAAGAGGATTTGATGAAATTCAAATCAAAGATCAAGAAACCATAAAGAACATGCTTCCAAATGATTAGAGAATCAAGAAAATAATGCATAAGGATCAAAGAAAGGAACCATAACTCAAAACGCTTCAAGGAAACATCAAAAAAATGGGAAAACATAAAAAGCAAAGCTTGAATCGATTCGTACCTATAGGAATCGATTCAAAGGCCTAGAAGTCCCAAAATTATGAAAACAGAATGGCCTGAATCGATTCACCAGAGCCTGAATCGATTAACACGAATCTGGAAGCCCAAAAACCCAAAACAGAATGGGCTGAATTGATTCACCAGAGCCTAAATCAATTCACACGTTCCTGGAAGTCTAAAATGCCCAAGTCAGAATGCTCTGAATCGATTTAGAAACATATGAATCGATTCAAGTAGTGGGAAACATCACTCAAAAGACATTTTTAAGTGGGAAACATAGATCCAAAACCCACTATACGCAGAGAGAAGCTGGAACCATTATGTGCAACGACTATGAAGACCTCCAAGGCTCTATAAATGGATCTCCAACTTAAGCATAAGATATACCAACCAGAAGCAATCAATCAAAGCTTGCATTTGTGCTTAGTGAGTTATTTTTTCTTGTATAAGTTTCATTATTCTGAAACTTTGAGCTTGTATTTGTAAATCCTCTCTTCTTATTGAGAGTTACCATTGTGAGAACTTTCATTTGCTTATCCATTCTATTAAGAGAGTATAATCTTGTAATCCAAACACCAAAACACCAAGGTATTCACTCTAGGTTGAGTGCTCACAAAGGTTGGAGTTCAACCTTTGTGTATTGAGAGATTGTGAGATTGGGTGGGGTGCCCTTTGCTTGTGAGAATTGGGTTCTTGAGTGTGGGTCACTAGGAGACAATTGCTCAAAGCTTGTATCTTAAATCTTCAATAGTGGAATCCTTCAAGTGGGTTGCTTGAAGGCGAGACGTACACCGGATTGGTGGAACTCGTTAAATTGGTTTGCATTTCATCTAACCTTGAACTCTTTACTTGATTGTGCATACAAACAGCTTGTTGAATTGCCTGAGTTTATTGCTTGAGTTAATTATGCTCCCAAGAAGAAACTTAACCATTACACACCAACTGTTTGATAAAATTACTGAACCATTATTCTATCTTGATTCTCATTTCTCAGTTAAGTTTCACTTGACTCTATGAGTTCATTATCTCAAATCAAACCAATTTCTGTGTGATACCTAATTGTTGCTTATAAATTTCTGTATATCTCATTATGATTGCATAAAGAACCAAATTCAAAGGTATTCCAAGTTAAAATTTTAAAACACTCAATTCACCCCCCCTCTTGAGTATTGAGGCCACTTGAATAACAAAGGGTATTAGAGCTTGACTCTTGGTAGATCAGGCTTAACAGCTTCAAGAGAACAAATGGCCTTAAATTCTCTAAACCTTTTTCGTGAGGGTGGTGCCACAAATAGATCTCTTGCTTTCAATGGGGAAGGTTATGCATTTTGGAAAGAAAGAATGAAAATTTTTGTATAATCAATTGACCTAAAAGTTTGGAATACAATTGAAAATGGTCCCTTCATACCAATGCATGTTGTAGATGGCAAACAAGTTGAGAAACTCATGGATGATTGGAGTAGTGAAGAGGAAAAGAAAGTCCAATACAACTACAAAGCTAAAAATCTCATCACCTTTGTTTTAGGTTGGAATGAGTTCTTTAGAGTTGTAACTTGTAAAACTGCTAAGGAAATGTGGGACACTCTCCAAGTCACTCATGAGGGAACTAATGATGTAAAGGATTCTAAGATTAGTACACTCACTAGTCAATATGAAAGTTTTAGATTAAACTCCGGGGAAACAATCATTGATATGAAAAAGAGGTTCACCCTAATTATAAATCACCTTATTACTCTTGGTAAGACTTACACTAACAAAGAGTCCATTCATAAAGTATTAAAAAGTATTACTAGGGAATGGCAACCTCTTGTCACCGCTATCAAACAATCACCAAATATAAATGATATGTCTCTTGCTACATTATTTGGTAAGTTACAAGAGCAGGAATAAGAGTTGAAAGATTTAAAGATGGCGGAAGAGGAAGAAAAATCTTCCAAGAAAAAGGGACTAGATCTCAAGGCCACTTCTATCAATGAAGATGTATCCGGCAGTGAGCTTGATGAAGAAAAAGAGTTTAAATTATTTGTGAAGCGTTTCAGAAAATTCATGAAAAATAAACGCTTCCAAAGAAGTTTCAAACCCCAAGGTAAGAAACCTATTTCTAAAGAAAATTCTTCCTCACCCAATTGTTTTGAATGTGGCAAGGAAGGACACTTCAAGGTAGATTGTCTAAACCTCAAGAAGAAAAGCAAAAAGAAAGAAGGAAGAAGAAGAGCTTACATCGCTTGGGATGAAAATGATGTGAGTAGTTCTGATGATTCAGATAATGAAGAAGCAAATCTTTGCTTAATGGCTAACCACCATGAAGAGGAAGATGAGGTAAATCACCATGATCTTGACAAAGATGAATTGTATGATGCTTTTGAAGAATTGTATGACAAATATATAAAACTAGCTAGCAAATATAAGTTGTCAAGAAAAACCATAGAAACTCTATAGATGCATCTAATTGAGCAAGTAAAGAAAGAAATTTTGAAAAATAAAGTCCTAAACTTAAATATAACTCTTGAAAAATTCACACATGGTAGAGATAATTTACATGTCCTACTTGGAAAACAAAGATGTATGTTTGACAAAGCCGGATTAGGATATAATCCCACTAAAAAGGAAAAGCATTATAAGAATTTCTTTGTGCCACCTAGAAAATCTTCATCACCATTTACTAAATGCAATCATTGTGGTGCTAAGGGTCATAACACTTCAAATTGCCATATTAGAAAATTTGGACCAAAGGTGGTAAGAAAGGTATGGGTTACCAAAGGAACATTACCGCAAGCTAACCAAAAAGGACCCAACATAAAATGGGTACCAAGTTCTCTAAACTAATTTTTTTTGTAGGTATGTTTCAAGGCAAGCAACACCCATTGGTACCTAGATAGCGGGTGTTCAAAGCACATGACGGGTGATATAAGTAAGTTCACATCATTCACACCCAAAAGAAAAGGAAGTGTCACCTATGGGGATAATACCAAAGGAAGAATTCTTGGCATTGGAAAAATTGGTAAAAATTCTTCCACTTCAATAAACGATGTATTATATGTAGAAGGACTTAAGCACAATTTGCTTAGTATAAGTCAATTATGTGACAAAGGATATAGAGTAATATTTAAATCAAATGGTTGCATAATTGAAAATAAGCAAAATAAAAAGGTAAAGTTTATTGGTCAAAGAGTTGATAATATCTACATGATTGATGTTGATTATTTGTCCTCAAATGATGTACAATGCTTTATGACTAGAGAGGATGAATCATGGCTATGGCATAGAAGAATAGCTCATATACATGTAGACCATCTAAATAAACTTGTTTCTAAAGAATTAGTGATTGGTCTACCAAAGCTTAAGTTTGAAAATAAATTTTGTGATGTATGTCAAAAGGGAAAACAAGTAAAGGCATCTTTTCAAGCCAAAAACATTGTTTCAACACAAAGGCCTTTACAACTTTTACACATGGATTTGTTTAGACCCTCTAAGGTCAAAAGCTTTGGTGGCAACTACTATGGTCTTGTAATTATAGATGACTATTCTAGATATACATGGACTTTGTTTCTTGCTCATAAAAATGAAGCATATCATGCATTCAAGAAACTAGCCAAGATTATCCAAAATAAAGAAAATTCAAAGATTGCATCCATAAGAACTGATCATGGGGAGAATTTGAAAATTAATTATTTGAAAAATTTTGTGAAAAACATGGTATTGGTAATAATTTTTCAGCTCCTAGAACTCCACAACAAAATGGAGTAGTTGAAAGGAAAAATAGATCTTTGGTGGAGCTTGCAAGAACCATGTTAAGTGAAAATAATGTTGCAAAACATTTTTGGGCCAATGCGGTAAACACCGTTTGTCATGTTATGAATAGATGTTTGATTAGGCCTTTTCTAAAGAAAATCCCCTATGAACTCTACAATGGTAGAAAACCAAATATTTCATATTTTCATATTTTTGGATGCAAATGCTTTGTACTAAACAATGGAAAGGATAATCTAGAAAAGTTTGATGCAAAATCTGATGAGGAAATCTTTCTTAGATATTCATCATCAAGAAATCTTATCGAGTCTTTAATAAATAAACAAATACTATTGAAGAATGAATTCATGTGAAATTTGATGAAAATAGCCATAACTCCCCGACAAAGGAAGACGTTGATGACCTTGTAGGTACTCTCTAAGAATTAAGCTTGAAGGAAAAAGAGGAAAGCAAAAATGAAGGAGATACAACACAAAATGACCATACTCAACAAAAGGAGTGGATCACCTCAAAAGACCATCCTTTGGACAATATTATAGGTGATATCACTAAAGGTATAAGTACTCGTCACTTTTTCAATACTTGCAATCATTTAGCATTTATCTCTCAAATTGAACCGAAAACCATTGATGAAGCTATTATTGATGAACATTGGATGTTGGCCATGCAAGAAGAACTAAATCAATTTGAAAGAAATTAAGTTTGGGAACTAGTGCCAAAACCCAATGGTCACCAAATAATAGGAACTAAATGGGCATTTAGGAACAAACTTGATGACAATGGCATAATAACTAGAAACAAAGCTAGGTTAGTAGCTAAGAGATATAATCAAGAGGAAGGCATAGATTATGAAGAAACGTATGCACCCATATCTAGATTAGAAGCCATTAGATAATTACTAGCTTTTGCATGTTGTAAGGACTTCAAATTGTACCAAATGGATGTCAAGAGTGCCTTCTTGAATGGATTCATTCAAGAAGAAGTACATGTTGATCAACCTCCTGGTTTTGAAAACTATCAATTTCCAAATCATGTTTTCAAACTAAGAAAATCATTGTATAGTTTAAAACAAGCTCCAAGAGCTTGGTATGAAAGGTTAAGCAAATTCCTTTCAGAAAACAATTTTGAAAGAGGAAAGGTTGACACAACATTATTCATTAAGCACAAAAAGAATGACATACTATTGGTACAAATATATGTGGATGATATCATTTTAGGTGCCACTAATGAATCACTTTGTAAGGAGTTTGCTGACAGGGCTCCGTAAGCGCACGGGTTATGTCGAGTAATATAAAAGATATCGTATCCACAGAGACTATTTTGAAAGTAACGACATATTAAAATTTAATTATCCACACCGTTTTATATTTTAAGTTTTTGTAAAAGAAAACTCAAAACAAAGTTTACACAGAATAAAAACAAATTCAGAATAAAATTTTCTAGACACTTAAAAATTAGAGTTGAGAGTATCTTGGGATTCCGAGGGATCAAGACATTATTTTATATTAATAATTTGGCTTTTTATAAATAAGAATCAAATTAAGTTTTCCAAGGCAGATTTTCCTTAAGCTAATTAATAAGTTCCTCTCGGAATCCTATTAATGTACCTAACGTATGGAGAACAACGTTCAATCCCTAAGATAGGCCCTTTACTGTTTTATGAAAATCCCTTTTTATTCCTCAAAAGATTTTTGATTACTTTCACGGTTTTACCGAGGTCACAAAAAGTATTTCAAAACCTTAGGTTTAGTTCAAAAACTTTCCAGTAACAACAAATCTCTCGATTTTATTAATTACTTAATTTTACTAATATACTCGCAAGTATACAGTTTTATCACTTAGGTTCTTGTTAGGAATCACTAAGAGCATTGAGCACAATTTGAACTAAATGGAAAACAGAAATTTATTTAATTCAAAGTCAAAATAATATTAACATAAAATATTATCATACCCCCATCATCCCAAGATAATTAATTTAGTTACTCATGAAATAATTCAATTTAATACACATGATGGAAGGAAAATAAAACATACAATACATGGTAAAAATAAAGACTTACGGGTTTCTCCAAAAGCCCAAAAATACTTTGACCACTGTATTTCCTTGTTGCAATATTCTTCCACCATATACAAATTGGAACACTTAATTTTACAACCCTCACAACTCTTATACAAGAAATAAAAGGAAGAAAAGAAGAAATAAAAGAGAAAGAAATGGAACAGAGAGGAAAACGAAAGAGAAAGAAAAGAAAGGAACGAAGCTGTAAGAACTGGCTGCCTTCTCTGCTTCAATACTTCTCCTTTTATAGGCGAGGGAGAGGAGACAGCAAAGGAAACAACATGCTTAATTTAAGGAGCGAGTGGAAATTTTTGGTGAGAGAATCCTGTAATGTTGTTTCCTCTTCATAATTTCCGTATTGTTGTTTCCACTGATTCCAATAATAAATCGATTCATATAGTTTATTTTTGCCTCTGATTTTGTGCAGGAATCGATTCATTTGAAGGAGGAATTGATTCATTGATGCTGGAATCGATTCATGAAGTGGGGAATTGATTCATTGGGGTGGGAATCGATTCATGGACAAGGGGAATCGATTCCTGGCATAAAAATCACTGAGGAATCGATTCATTAGCTAGGGGAATCGATTCATGCTGTTGTGAATCGATTCATTGCTGAAATTTTGCATTTTCTGGCCAATTTTAACATGTGAATCGATTCCCATCAGTGGTGAATCGACTCATAACCCTGTTATTGCCATTCTTGGTGCTTTTTGGTTCCTTTTTGGCATGAATTTATTGATGGCTTCCTCTTTTAATCTTTGGGCACTTCGATCATCTTTTTGGGTTGGAAATCATGAGTTCTTAAAATCCATTTTCTTTTTTACATTCATTCATTCTCAAAATGGATCTTCAATAGTTCCAAATATATTAATTTCTGCAAAATAAAAGTACCTGAGTAGAATATAGTGGAAAGAAAGCATTAATCATGTAAATTTGAGAAAATATAGTGGAAATAGTTTAAAATTCTAATTGAATTAAATCTAATTTATTGTGTCTAAAACACTTATCAAAATACCCCAAACCAAATCTTTGCTTGTCCTCAAGTAATGACCATATTCACAAGATAAGATACAGAAAACAATTAGCTTACTGAATTAGGAAACCCAAAACAACGAAATAGATTTATTCAAATGCCAAAAATTAACTTTCTTGTGTGATTACATGAGGCACTCTTCTCACAATTTCACTCTAAGTGTTTCATGGTTTGTGTATCACTCAAATCATCATAGTCAAAAACATTACCATAAGCTTGTTAATTAACCAGAAACTCCACAGTTTAAATAGAAAGTATGTCAAAGTCTAAAGGTCTTTCAAAGATTGTAATATGGCCATGGGTTGTATTGTCAAGGTAGGAATTTCAAGAAAAATGAAATACAAAAGCTCTTAAACAGTCATGAATGATTCAAATTTAAAATACTAACAGAGCAAATTTTTGAACTTTTAATGGACGTTTTGCAATTCATTCAATATCATCCTTTTGATTTTCTTTTCTTTTTCTTGCTTTTCTTTGTATCCCATAACATATTTTTCTTAAGTCCTTTTTGTTTCTTTGCTCTACTAAATTTCCAACATTTTCACCATTAAGAGAATATCAGTCAATGAAAGGTTTCAAAGAAAAATTTTCACTTTTAGGCTCAAAAGGGGCAACTAGGGGTCAAATTGCGCAAAAATTCTGAGGCTTAAGAATAAGACCTAATTGTGCCTTTATCATCCTAAGACATACAATCAAAAACCATTTTGAATTGGTTGAAAAACAAGTTCTAGAATATTAATAATTATGAGATTCACTCAATCAAGAAAATATGGGTTTAAAAATTTGTTTGATAAATAACCCATTTTGGCTCAAGTCTAACCATGGAAAGTCTTTTCATAGAAAATTTTAATCACATAAGGTTTATTTAGACATTGATTTGGCATTTAAACAATCAAATTTTGAAAAATTTTACTCAAAATTTTAGGTTCCTTAGATACTTTAGCCTTGTGTTCAAAGTAAATTTATCATGTAATCATGGTAAATTACAAGATTACAAACAAAACAAGGAAAATCATACACATGCAAAATAAAATAACAATCACACAACAAAACAGTTAAGTTTTCTTATCTACCACCCCAAACCAGAATTTGACATTGTCCTCAATGTTAAAATGGATGATAAAAGGATAAGAAAACTTACCTGTAGTAACCCCAAACCAGCATTTGACATAGTTGATTATTTTTTTTAAAGCTCAAAATGAAACAACAACTTTTTATAGGGTTACCTCCCTATCAGTGCTAAGTTTTAAGTCTTCAGCCAGACTTCTCACCGTTTGGATTTACTCATCAGGAGCATCAAACAAGTCCAAGTCACTTGCTTGTTTTATTGGTTGACCTGTCAAGTAGTGCTTTACTCTTTGTCCATTTATCCTAAATGTACCAGATTTCTCGCTCCATAGTTTGACAGCTCCAAAGGGAAGGACCTTTGTTACCTTGAATGGTCCCGAGCATCAGGATCTCAGTTTACCTGGAAAAAGTTTCATTCTGGAATTAAACAGTAAAACCGTATCACCTGGATTAAATGTTCTCTGTAGGATGTGACGGTCATGCCATTGTTTGGTTTTTTCTTTATAAATTCTAGCATTTTCATTGCATCTAAACGGAGTTCTTCAAGCTCATTTAATTCCAACAACCTACGTTCACCTGCAGCCTTATGATCAAAGTTAAGAGTTTTAACAGCCCAAAAAGACTTATATTCTAGCTTAACAAGTAAATGGCAAGGCTTCCCATAAAGTAGCTTAAAAGGTGTGGTTCCAATGGGAGTTTTGTATGCGGTTCTATATGCCCATAAAGAATCATCTAACTTAATAGACCAATCCTTACGTGACGTATTAACCACTTTTTGAAGAATATTTTTAATTTCCTGATTGGATACCTCAACTTGTCCACTAGTTTGTGGGTGATAAGGTGTAGCAACCTTATGCCTAACTCCATATTTCTTTAGAAGGGTTTGAAAAGTTTTCTCAATAAAATGAAACCCTCCATCACTTATAACACATTTTGGGACCCCAAACCTTGGAAATATTATTTTCTTGAAAAGTTTAATAACACTCTTAGCATCAGAATGGGGTGACGCAATGGCCTCCACCCATTTTGACATATAGTCAACTGCCACTAATATGAACTGATTTCCAAAAGAGGAAGGAAAAGGTCCCATAAAATCAATACCCCATAAATCAAACAATTCAACTTCTAAAATGGTATTCAATGGCATTTCATGTCTCTTACCAATGTTACCTGTTCTTTGGCAAGCATCACAAGTTAGAACATAGTTACGTACATCCTTAAAAATATGTGGCCAATAGAACCCAGCTTGCAATATTTTAGCGGCTGTCTTGGAGGTGCTCATGTGCCCTCCACAGGAAAGAGAATGGCAATGGTCCAAGATAACATGGACCTCATCTTGTGGAACACACCTTCAAATCAAACCATCAGCACATTGCTTGAATAGGAGGGTTCATCCCAATAGTAGTGTTTAACATCTGCAAAAAACTTTTTCCTTTACTGAAAGCTAAGATCAGGACGTAAGATACCATATGTAAGAAAATTTACAAAATCAGCATACCAAGGAACACGTTGGATACTAAGACTCAAGAGTTGTTCATCTGGAAAAGATTCTTTGATAGGAATATTATCTATTTCTTCTTTTTCGGATGTCAACCTAGACAGGTGGTCAGCGACCAGATTCTCAGTACCCTTCTTATCCTTAATTTCCAAGTCAAATTCTTGCAATATTAGAATCCACCTAATCATCCTAGGCTTTGCTTCCTTTTTATTCAATAGATACTTAATGGCAGAGTGATCGGTGTAAACAATAACATGTGAACCCACCAAGTAAGATCTAAATTTATCAAAAGCAAAGACAATGGCTAACAGTTCTTTTTCAGTTGTGGCATAATTTACCTAAGCACCATTCAGCGTCCAGCTCGCATAATGAATTACATGGAGCTTCTTGTCCTTCCGTTGCCCAAGCACAACCCCCACTACATAATCACTCGCATCGCACATCAACTCGAATGAGAGTTCCCAATTAGGGGGTTGCACGATGGGGGCAGATATTAAAGCTTACTTAATCCTGTAAAAAGCTTCCATACAAGATGAATCAAAATTGAAAGGCACATCCTTACCCAGAAGAGTTGTAAGAGGCTTTGTGATCTTGGAGAAATCTTTAATGAACTGACGGTAAAACCCTGCATGTCCAAGAAAACTCCGAATACCTTTCACATTTGTAGGTAGGGGCAATTTTTCAATTACTTCTACCTTAGCCTTGTCAACTTCTATACCTCTTTCAGACACTAAGTGTCCAAGAACTATGCCTTCTTTTACCATAAAATGGCACTTTTCCAAGTTCAAGACCAGATTGGTCTCTTTACAACGCTGCAAGACTTGGCACAAATTTGTTAAACAATTATCAAAATCCAAACCATGCACTAAAAAATCATCCATAAAGACTTCCATCACATTTTTAATAAGGTCAGAAAAAATTGCTTGCATACACCTTTGAAAAGTCACAGGTGCATTACACAGACCAAAAGGCATACGCCTATAAGCATAAGTCCTATAAGGGCAAGTGAAGGTAGTCTTTTCTTGATCAGATGGATGAATGGGAATTTGATGAAAACCTGAATACCTATCCAAATAACAGAAATAAGAGTGTTTCACAAGTCTTTCAAGCATCCGATCAATAAAAGGGAGAGGAAAATGATATTTTTTCGTGGCACTATTTAACTTCCTATAATCAATGCATATGCTCCAACCAGAGACAATCCTAGTAAGAATCAATTTATGTTTATCATTTTCAATCACAGTTATTCCTTTTTTTTAGGCACCACATGAATAGGACTTACCCATTTACTACTATCCACAGGATATATGACTCCAGCATCAAGCAATTTCAAAATTTCCTTTTTAACCACTTCTTGCATTTTTGGATTTAATCTCCTAAGTGGTTCTACTGTGGGCCTACTTTCACTTCTACAGTAATCCTGTGCATACAAAGAGAAGGGCTAATCCCTTTGATATCATCCATTGTATAACCTATTACTTTTCTATACAACCTAAGTTGTTTCAAAAGTTTTTCAGTTTCACATGGATTCAATTCAGCATTAACAATCACAGGATATGTAGAATTAAGACCAAGAAACTCATACCTTAATGAAGCCGGTAAAGACTTTAATTCCACATTGGGGCTTACCACTTTGTCACACATGACCTTAGTATCATGTTTTAGTGGGACCTCAGAGCAATCAGATGTTCCTGTAGGCTCAATCATGAAAACAGTTTCAAGTGGGTCATTAGGAAGGGTTGCTTCCTTTACCACTTGTTCAACAAACTCCACACTACAGCAAACATCATTATTAAAAGGTTTTTCTAAAGCATTTTTCATGTTAAAATCAACCTTTTGGTCTCCAACAGTCAGAGACAACTTACCATTCTTGACATCAATCACAGCACCTGCAGTTGCTAAAAATGGTCTGCCTAAAATAATAGGAATCAAAGAATCTTCGTCCATTTCAAGCACAACAAAGTCAGCAGGTATAAAAAATTTTCCTACCTTAATAGGAACATCCTCTAAAATTCCTACAGGATATTTTACAGATCTATCAGCCAACTATAAAGACATCCTAGTAGGTTTTAGCTCACCCAATCCTAACTTTTCAGCAACAGATAATGGCATTAAACTCACACTCGCTCCTAAATCACATAATGCTTTATCTATATTCATATCACCAATCATACAAGGAATAGAGAAACTAACTGGATCTTGGAGCTTGGGTGGAAGCTTCCTTTGAATTAAAGCACTGCACTCTTCAGTAAGTGCCACTGTACCATCTTCCTCCAGTCTTCTTTTGTTGGACAAAATGTCCTTCAGGAACTTCGCATATGTAGGCATTTGCTACAAAGCATCTGTGAAGGGAATATTGATATATAATTTCTTTAAAACATCAAGAAACTTACCAAATTGTTTATCCAATTTTGCTTTCGCTAAGCGCTGAGGAAATGGAATAGGAGGTTGATATGGCTTAACCTCTTTCTTCTTTTCTTGTGGTTTCTCTTCTTCAATCACTAGGTGAGATAAAGATTCATCCACTTTCTTTTCATCCTTTCCAGTCTTGCCAACTGGCCCATCATATTGAGTACCACTCCTAAGAGTGACAGCCATGGTTTGGTTAGATGGTCCAGCCTCTGGTTTTCCAGGAAATGTTCCTGGTGCTCTTTGAGAGTAGGCTTGTTGGGCAATTTAATTTTCCAGTATTTTGTTATGGGTGGCAAGAGAGTCCACCTTTGAAGCTAAGTTCTTTATTGCCTCAGAGAATTCATCATTTTGTTTAATTTAAGTAGCTATAAATATCTCCATCAAG
Source organism: Clitoria ternatea (assembly GCA_037962975.1). Lineage (NCBI taxonomy): Eukaryota > Viridiplantae > Streptophyta > Magnoliopsida > Fabales > Fabaceae > Clitoria > Clitoria ternatea. The sequence continues at coordinate 183,818,217 of CM075672.1, forward strand.
GATTCTAGCTTTAATTTTTGTGGAATATAGGATCCTTGTTGAGGTTTATAGTTACTTTAATTACCTTGGAATGGAGGTGGCCTATTTTGGAAGCCAGGTGGACCTTGAGGTCTATAGTTATTTTAAAAATTTCCACCATAGTTTCCAATAGCATCCACCTAATGCATTTCTTGTTCTTGATTAAGGGTCATTGCTAAATGGCAGTTTGTAGTTCCATGTCTTGAAACACCACAAACTTCACAAACAATATTAGTAGCACCTGTTGACCCTCAAGTTTTAATGTTAATGCTTCAACTTTGGCACAAAGTAGGGAAAGAGCATCAACAGAGTACTTACCTGGTGTTTTAGCAGGTAATCCTCTCTCAGAGTTCCACTGGTGAGTGTTTTGAGCTATCTCCTCAATCAGGTTCTGAGCTTCATCAACATTTTTACTCATAAAGGCTCCTCCAGCTGCAGTATCTAAAGACATCTTTTGTGTGGAAGTTAGTCCGTTATAGAAAATATGGATTGTTAACCACCTTTTTATCCCATGATGAGGACATTCTCTCAGCAACTCCTTGTATCTTTCCCAGGCTTCATACAAGGATTCATCATCTTTTTATGCAAAATTAATTATTTGTTTTCTTAACAAATCAGTTTTATTTCTTGGGTACCACTTATTGATGAAAGCACTGGATAGTTGTTCCCAAGTCGTGATGGATCCTTCAGGAAGAGAGTATAACCACGCCCTCGCTTTATCTCTTAAGGAGAAAGGAAAGAGTCTCAAGTGAATGGCATCATTGGTGGCTCCGTTCATTTTCAGGGTGTCACAGTATTCAAGAAAGATTTGAAGATGAAGATTTGGATCTTCGGAGGGTAATCCTCCGAATTGGTTATGCTGAACCATAGAGAGTAGTGAAGGCTTTAATTCAAAATTGTTAGCCTCCACTGTGGGTCTAAGGATGCTAGACCCTCTTCTATTTGTACTTGGAGCAGCAAAATCTCTTAAGGCTCTGTTTTGGTCTGCCGTTTGTTTTTCTTTTTCTTGTTTTCTCAAAGCTCTAAGGGTACGTTCTATCTCAGGGTCAAATCCTAAGTTTAGATCGACACTACAGCTTCGTCGCATAAAAAGAAAATAAATGACAAATAAAACAAACAATCACAAAAACAACAACAGATACACAGAATAAAGAACAAAATACAAAATAACAACAAAATAAAAATAAAAATACAGAAAAAATATAAAAAGAAAATAACAAAACGAATAAAATAAAATAAAAATATTAACAAGTATGATCTAATCGAATTTCAATATTGCCGATATTTGAGGGACAAGAGTCCCCGGCAACGGTGCCAAAAACTTGATAGGTCTCCACAAGCACACGGGTTATGTCGAGTAATATAAAGATATCGTATCCACAGAGACTATTTTCAAAGCACCGACATATTAAAATTGAATTATCCACACAGTTTGATATTTTAAGTTTTTGTAAAAGAAAACTCAAAACAAAGTTTACACAGAATAAAAACAAATTCAGAAACAAAATTTTCTAGACACTTAAAAATCAGAGTTGAGAGTATCTTAGGATTCCGTGGGATCAAAACATTATTTTATATTAATAATTTGGCTTTTCAAAAATAAGAATCAAATTAAGTTTTCCAAGGCAGATTTTCCTTAAGCTAATTAATAAGTTCCTCTCGGAATCCTATTAATGTACCTAACGTATGGAGAACAACGTTCAATCCCTAAGATAGGCCCTTTACTGTTTTATGAAAATCCCTTTTTATTCCTCAAAAGATTTTTGATTACTTTCATGGTTTTACCGAGGTCACAAAAAGTATTTCAAAACCTTAGGTTTAGTTCAAAAACTTTCCAGTAACAATAAATCTCTTGATTTTATTAATTACTTAATTTTACTAATATACCCGCAAGTATACAGTTTTATCACTTAGGTTCTTGTTAGGAATCACTAAGAGCATTGAGCATAATTTGAACTAAATGGAAAACGGAAATTTATTTAATTCAAAGTCAAAATAATATTAACATAAAATATTATCATACCCCCATCATCCCAAGATAATTAATTTAGTTACTCATGAAATAATTCAATTTAATACACATGATGGAAGGAAAATAAAACATACAATACATGGTAAAAATAAAGACTTACGGGTTTCTCCAAAAGCCCAAAAATACTTTCACCACTATATTTCCTTGTTGCAATATTCTTCCACCATATACAAATTGGAACACTTAATTTTACAACCCTCACACCTCTTATACAAGAAATAAAAGAAAGAAAATAAGAAATAAAAGAGAAAGAAATGGAACAGAGAGGAAAACGAAAGAAAAAGAAAAGAAAGGAACGAAGCTGTGAGAACTGGCTGCCTTCTCTGCTTCAATGCTTCTCCTTTTATAGGCGAGGGAGAGGAGACAGCGAAGGAAACAACATGCTTAATTTAAGGAGCGAGTGGAAATTTTTGGTGAGAGAATCCCGTAATGCTGTTTCCACTTTATAATTTCCGTATTGCTGTTTCCACTGATTCCAATAATAAATCGATTCATATAGTTTATTTTTGCCTCTGATTTTGCACAGGAATCGATTCATTTGAAGGAGAAATCGATTCATTGATGTAGGAATCGATTCATGAAGTGGGGAATCGATTCATTGGGGTGAGAATCGATTCATGGACAAGAAGAATCGATTCCTGGCATAAAAAATCACTGAGGAATTGATTCATTAGCTAGGGGAATCGATTCATGCTGTTTTGAATTGATTCATTGCTGAAATTTTGCATTTTCTGGCCAATTTTAACATGTGAATCGATTCCCATCAGTGGTGAATCGATTCACACCCTTGTTATTGCCATTCTTGGTGCTTTTTGGTTCCTTTTTGGCATGAATTTGTTGATGGCTTCCTCTTTTAATCTTTGGGCACTTCAATCATCTTTTTGGGTTAGAAATCTTGAGTTCTTGAATCCATTTTCTTTTTTATATTCATTCATTCTCAAAATGGATCTTCAATAGTTACAAATATATTAATTTCTGCAAAATAAAAGTACCCGAGTAGAATATAGTAGAAAGAAAGCATTAATCATGTAAATTTGAGAAAATACAGTGGAAATGGTTTAAAATTCTAATTGAATTAAATCTAATTTATTGTGTCTAAAACACTTATCATTTGCTAAGATAATGCAGAATGAGTTTGAGATGTCTATGATGGGAGAACTCATATTCTTTCTTGGACTACAAATCAAGCAAACTAAAGAAGAAACATTCTTTAGCCAATCCAAATATTACAAAGAGTTGCTCAAAAAGTTCAACATGGACAAATCAAATAAAATTGCCACACCCATGAGCACTTCATGTTATTGGGACAAGGATGAGAAAGGTAAGGATGTAGAACTTACAAAATATAGAGGTATGATTGGATCCTTACTTTACTTAACCGCTAGTAGACCAGATATCATGTTAGTTGTTTGTATATGTGCAAGATATCAAGCATGTCCAAAAGAGTCACACTTAACTGCCGTGAAACGAATAATGAAATACTTGGTTGGAACTCAAGATGTTGGTTTATGGTACCCCAAAGGGGTTGAATACACTCTTGTTTGTTACTCTGATTCTGACTTTGCAGGATGTAAACTTGATAGAAAAAGTACTAGTGGTACTTGTCACTTGCTTGGTAGTTCTCTTGTATCTTGGCATAGCAAGAAACAAGTAAGTGTTACATTATCAACAGCTGAGGCAGAATATGTTGCAGCTGGTAGTTGTTGTGCCCAAATCCTTTGGATGAAGTAACAACTTCTAGATTTTGGTGTTGTTTTAAACCATGTGCCTTTTAAATGTGATAACACAAGTGCCATTAATATCTCTAAGAATCCTGTGATGCATTCAAGAACCAAACATATTAAGATAAGACATCATTTCATTAAAGATCATGTATTAAAGGGTGATTGTGTGCTTGAACATGTTGAAACCTCCAACCAACTAGCTGACATCTTCACTAAACCACTTGCAAAAGAACAATTCATAAACATTAGGAGAGAATTAGGAATTTTAAAGATGTCTAATGTTAATTGATTACATTCATTAATGTGAAATTTGATTTTCCTTGTTAATAGATGATTCCTAATAATTTCAAGTTCTTGAGCATGAGATAAGTGTGTAAATTAGTTCTTTTTAGGATGACATTTATGAATCATGAAGGTTGTTGGATTATTAAGCTCATAATTCTTGAATATGCAAATAATACATTAGGTGAACCTTGAATTGTATAAATGATTGAGTCAAATGTTGTTCATGTGTGTTTGATTGAATTAGAAGGCAAATAAAGTCATAAAATTGAAGGTTTCAATAATCCAAAGCATTACCCAAAAGCCTGAATCGATTCAGCAGTTCAAAACTGCAATTCAAAGGGAAACAGAATTGATTAAATCAATTCACCTATTCCTCGAATCGATTCGAAGACCTGATCCTCCAATTTTTCATAAACATAGAGGTCTGAATCGGTTCACGCGCAGTTCGAATCGATTCAAACCCCTGATGCCCCCTAATTCTCACAAAGAGCAACATCTAAATCGATTCACAGCCATCTTGAATCGATTCACGTGACCCATTCTGCCCATATTAACGCTGTTTTGGCCCATGTTTCACTTGTCTCCTCAAATCCTCTTATTCCCTTTTCTCCAACCTCTCTCTAAAACACTCCTTTCTCTCTCTAAAAACCTTCTCCACTAACTTCCATTACTCATGTCTTCGTCCTCTCAACCAAGGAAGAAACAAAGGGCAAATGTTGCTAGCTCTTCCGCACCATAACACTCTGATTTGTCACGATTCTTCACCACTCAAAAGGAGTTGGAAAGGTACCAAAACAATTTTTCTGAAAAACAATTGATTTCACCTCATTGGCTTGATCTTCCATTTTTTGAAAATACTGGTCTTCCTCTTCTTGATACTCTTCACCAACAAGAGCTTGTTGGATTTCTGACTCTAGAGGAGATTGCCATATATCCAGAATTGATTCGTGTGTTCTATTCCATACTGTGCCTACAAGATGGTCGACATATTGCCAAGGTAAAAGGCAAAACCATTATTCTTGACAGTGAGATCATGCATCAAGTTGGAAAACTTCCTATAAATGATGCTCACTTCTTTGGTAAAGAACCCTCTCCTTGGTGGAACTACAACCCATTAGAGGCAAAAGCTTTCTTTAATCTCACCTCCTCTACAAGTACAGTTGGCACACTAAGCATTAACCACCGCCTACTGCACTATGTTCTAGTGAAAATTCTCCTTCCTTTGGGCGGCAATTATGCAAGAGTCAATGAGTCACAAATTCTGATTCTTTGGGCCATCCTCAACCAAAAAGAAATAAATTGGATCAACATTGTGGGAATCATATGCTCGATGCTCAAAACCTTACTCGCCTCCCATATACGATCTTCATTACCAAGTTGCTTTGTTACTACAAGGTTGATCTTAAAAACGAAGTCAAAGGACTGGTTGGCACAAAAGGAGCAATTGGAAGGACTCATCTTGCCAAAATGAATATGCATGATTACCATGGCCTTTGGGAAATGCGCTCACGTCTAAGGCATGATGGTAATAATGCTGATGCTCCACCTCCTCCTCCTGCATCTGCACAAGCACCTGCTGATGACTTGTTTGCACGACTCATTGCACACATGGATTAACGCTTGGACTTGCTTGAAGCAAACATCAACTCAAGGCTTGACAAGATTGAAGCAAACATAGAGGAATGATATACTAAACTTGCCACTCAGATTTCCAGCATCCATTTCCCCCAGCCTTAGTTGGCTTTTCTTTATATTTTTGTTGAAACTAGTTGTTTACACTTTATGATGGTTTTGTTTAAACTTTCTTTGCCCTACTATGGCTTTATCTTTTAACCTGTGTTCCCTTTCAAATTTCAATTCATACTATGCGTTGTTTCTTGTGACTCTTGAATGCTTATATTGTTTTTGATAATGACAAAAGGGGATAACAAATATATATGTATGTTAAATTGCAAAATTGCAAAACAAAGGGGGAGACCAAATTTAGTTACATTACTGATTTGCCTAAAATCATCACATGAATAATGAAATAATTATTCTTGAAACTAATACCCCAAAGAGATGGCCATTAGTTGTCATCATCTAAAAGGGGGAGAATGTATTTACATGTTCTGAATAGGTTTTGATAATAACAAGTGCACAAGAACAAGAAGAATATTATTCATGGATCAAAAACAAATGCATGAACAAATCAAAAGAGTACACAAGAGGATTTGATGAAATTCAAATCAAAGATCAAGAAACCATGAAGAACATGCTTCCAAATGATTAGAGAATCAAGAAAGTAATACATAAGGATCAAAGAAAGGAACCATAACTCAAAACGCTTCAAGGAAACATCAAAAAAATGGGAAAACATAAAAAGCAAAGCTTGAATCGATTCGTACCTATAGGAATCGATTCAAAGGCCTAGAAGTCCCAAAATTATGAAAACAGAATGGCCTGAATCGATTCACCAGAGCCTGAATCGATTCACACGAATCTGGAAGCCCAAAAACCCAAAACAGAATGGGCTGAATCGATTCACCAGAGCCTAAATCAATTCACATGTTCCTGGAAGTCTAAAATGCCCAAGTCAGAATGCTCTGAATCAATTTAGAAACGTATGAATCGATTCAAGTAGTGGGAAACATCACTCAAAAGACATTTTTAAGTGGGAAACATAGATCCAAAACCCACTATAGGCAGAGAGAAGCTGGAACCATTATGTGCAATGGCTATGAAGACCTCCAAGGCTCTATAAATGGATCTCCAACTCAAGCATAAGATATACCAACCAGAAGCAATCAATCAAAGCTTGCATTTGTGCTTAGTGAGTTATTTTTTCTTGTATAAGTTTAATTATTCTGAAGCTTTAAGCTTGTATTTGTAAATCCTCTCTTCTTGTTGAGAGTTACCATTATGAGAACTTTTATTTGCTTATCCAGTCTATTGAGAGAGTATAATCTTGTAATCCAAACACCAAAACACCAAGGTATTCACTCTAGGTTGAGTGGTCACAATGGTTGGAGTTCAACCTTTGTGTATTGAGAGATTGGGTGGGGTGCCCTTTGCTTGTGAGAATTGGGTTCTTGAGTATGGGACACTAGGAGACAATTGCTCAAAGCTTGTATCTCAAATCTTCAATAGTGGAATCCTTCAAGTGGGTTGCTTGAAGGCGAGACGTACACCGGATTGTTGCAACTCGTTAAATTGGTTTGCACTTTTTCTAACCTTGAACTCTTTACTTGATTATGCTTACAAACTGCTTGTTGAATTACCAGAGTTGATTGCTTGAGTTAATTGTGCTCCCAAGAAGAAACTTAACCATTGCACACCAACTATTTGATAAAATTACTGAACCATTATTCTATCTTGATTCTCATTTCTCAGTTAAGTTTCACACTGACTCTAAGAGTTCATTATCTCAAATCAAACCAATTTCTGTGTGATACATAATTATTGCTTGTAAATTTCTGTATATCTCATTAAGATTGCATGAAGAACCAAATTCAAAGGCATTCAAAGTTAAAATCTTTAAACACTTAATTCACCCCCCCTCTTGCGTATTGAGGCCACTTGAAATAACACCCTTGTGCTCGCTCAAGCGACTTACGCTAGCTTGAGCAAAAATTGTCTAATATCCTATTCTTGCTCGCTCGCTTGAGCGAGACCCAATACACCTCACCACTCACTTGAGCGAGCTTCATTCAGAACCAACTCCTCTCTCGCTCGCTCAAGCACGGACATACCTGCTTGGGCGAGATTCGTGCAGTAGCTAATTCTTCCATTTGCACACGTCTTGCTTGAGCATGACTCCCGCTCGCCTGAGCGAAATTGGTCCAGAGACCACTCCCCTGATACAGGGGACTCTCGCTTGAGCGAGAATCCATCTCGCTTGAGCGAGATCACTAGTACACGCCCAAAAACTCAGTTTTTCACTCCCTTTCACATGTCAATATCTTTCTCATACATAGTTGGCCTAATTCAACACCTTACATACATTTATTCATGTTTTTAGGCCTATTTCAAGAATCATACCTCTTTATTTTCAATCCTAAATCTTCAATTGCATATGGGAGGTTTTAACAACACTCCACATCATTACCTCACTCATTTTGCCACAAAATCATCTTAAAACAATCCTCTACACTTTATTTAACTCATCCATTCATAGATTTTCACCATCATTTAATTCATGTCCAACCAAGGGACAATCAAACACTTATCATTAACATCATATATATATATATATATTCATAACAGTCAACATAAGCCAAGCCATCATTCATCACTTCATTAATTCAAACATTTCACACATTTATGGCAAGGCAATGCATGAGTTCATACATATACATAATTAACATTTTGTTCACTCATGCAAATTTGAAATGTAACCTCCTCTGCTACCTCGAGAGAAGAACCGCAACGCAATTTCCTCGATCGTTTTGCATCATCGTCCAAAACACAATCCTATCACAAACACATATATACATGCTATTAATATACCATCATAAGGCATCATCTTCCATATCAAGTCTTAGACATGTCTAAACTCTAATTCATACCATTTTGTTAGGTTTCGGGAATTCCTCTCCCAAAACCAAGATCCTCTAGATATCAAAAGGGCTAACCATACCTAATAACAACAAGATTATATCCCTTATTCATAATATATCCAAATCCTCAAACTTAATTCCTCAAATCTTAAGATTGGAACCTCAACAATTTAACACCATTGATTCCCAAGCATTATTTCTAAACACAAAAGTCACTCTCATAACAACAAAATCATCAATTTTCTCATCTATGCCAAAAGCCTCAATTTTATCAATTCTTAAGGATTCCACACAAATTAACAACCATCAATTTCAACCATTTTCACATATCATCATAAGCGTGTTATCATCCTCAAAGTGCCAACCAATGTAAATAGCATACAATGTTCCCAATGGTCAACTACCCTATGATTTGGGTTTCACATGCATATATCATCATTCACATAACATCAACTTAGCTCAAAAATTTATCAACCTCAATAATCATTCCCAATACTTCTAAATATTCATTTCCTCATATAAAATCATTCCAAAGGCATCAAAATCACTAAAACCATCAATTTGGCAAAAACCCCTAATTTATCAACACCTAGGGTTTTCATCAAAATCAACCAATCAATAATTTTAACCCATTCCTAAAATCTATATGCAAGCTATAAACCACATCCATTTCTAACATAACACCATAATCAAGAGTCACATCTCAAGCTATCCAAGCCTAGGGTTTCAACATTTTCTTCCTCACCTATACAACCCAACATTAATATTCCAAGCATATGCACCATAAAAACTAACAATAAAGTAGAATGGTTCAAAATCTTACCTCACCATCCAAGCTAAAGCCAAAACTGAAAATAGGGAGAGATGAAGAAGAAGATGGTCCAAGCAAGCTCCCAAGCTCCATAAATGCTCCATGGATTCAAGCTTAGCTTAAATTTTTGACAAGAAATGGAATGGAATGGGTGGCACACAGTTTTGGAGATAAAGTATAGAGGAGAAGAAGAAGAATTAGAGATGGAGGGGAGAAGAAGAAGTATACACGGTTGGGAGAAGAGAGAGAGGGAATTTTTAGTGTAAATTGGGTATTACCCAATGGTTAAAAGGATGCCCCAATTTGCTTTTACCATTGGTCAGCAATTCCCCTTTACCCATTATGCAAAAGAAAGTAAAAATGAGAGGGAATGGCCGCACGGTTAAGAGAAGAGAAGGAAAGGGAATTTTTATTTTCTTTTAATTCCATTTTGGCTCGTATTTTCCCCATTTAGTAACATGTGTCGAGTCCAATTAATTATTTCCTTAACACTAAAAACTATTCCAACTATATCACCTTAACCATAATAATTTCCTAAACATTCTAGATCCATCAATTATTTAATTTGACCAAGTGGGTCCCACACCATTCGTTAAATTATCCGATTTTGGCAAATCTTAATTTATCGATAATTCACCTCTAATGTCAAATTAATTCCCCCACCATTGTTGGACCATAAATAATTAATTTCCGTTATTCAATAAATTGTTTCTTTAAAATTTAGGGTGTTATAACCACAACTATTCAAATGTCATATACAAAACATATATTGTGCTATTCACAACACAATTGCCGGCCAAGGCACAAGGACTTCCTTCTAACTATTTACCTCCATCAAGCTCAACCTCCAAAATGGTAGGGTTTCCAACATACCTACATCAACTTTTAAAAATGACAACTAGGAGGTGAGTAACATATACCAAATGATTCAAAATCATACATTATGATGAAACATATACATATATGTGCATAACCTATATTTCTCAAGAAGCATCATAAGCTCCTTTCATACATCATTTTATTCCATTTCAACATCATACATATCCAGATCATTATGTTCACAATTCACACGTCAAAATCATGGTATTCTCAATAAGGGTCATCATACTCTCAATGTTAGTACCATAACTTTCTTCTTCTTTATTTAACAATCATCCATCGCCACCACGGGCTACCAACTAGGCATATCTCCAGCTGTATGCAAATGCTCTTATAGCTAATGCATATGCACAAAGGAATCAATAACAATTACGGATCCGATTGTGGGAAATAACATCATAACAAGTATGGGTCAAGAATAGGTGTGCTACTATGCCCCTATTGCAGTAGTAAAAGTGTACACTTATGTCTCAAATCATGCATGCTTAACATCATCCTTTTACTGGTACCAAACCATTATTGCCCTTTTGTAGCACTAGTCACCCCGTAACTTATGAATCACTTACATGGCCTTACTTGCCACAAGTGCTATGGGCCCCTCCTGAACATACATTGAGAGAGCCATGCCCCATTGGGACACTGAGGTAACTTACTCACCATAGAGCCGTCCATCCACTGGGCCCGCCACATAGGGTGCCTCATCACCAAACTAAGGGCAACTTCATGATTCCCAAAATCACTAGGGAACATCAACAATTTACCCGTGCACCGGGACGCCCTCCCACTGGGTCCGCTTATTGAAACCCCTAACATTCCGTATAAGCAGCGAATGATATACCATGGATGCAATGCAATGCAACTTAAATGCATTCTTACACTATGCATCCTAAATGCCACTCCACCACCAATAATTCATCACCAACACTTAGTGGAACTCTATATATACTCATCATTCTCAACCATCACTAATTTTTATTGGATTCATACACGTTCAATAGTTAGTGGCAATCACATTTATCAATTTGCATATCATGGGATATTCAACATCATTGTAATCAAGACAATCAAGGTTTCAAGCCATTCATAATAAATCTTAGTAGCATGAGTCAATTCAACATCATAATCATCATCCCACAAACATAAGCCACATAACACCATTCACTCTAAATGCATTCCAATCAAGTAATCATCAAATCATTCATCCAAGCCAAATTAGCATAACACAATCATATATACACATCACTAACGGATGAAATCAAGCATTTAGAGATGTTACCCCCTCCTACCTCAAGAGAAGTAGAAATCAACACGGTTTGATGGTCCCGCCTCATCGATGGGGTCATTTCCTACATTATGCCATATACCTCACAATTAATTTTTATTTCAACTACCAAGGTTCAAGTACTCATGTTTATTTCTTTGTGTTTTATACTATTTCAATTCTCAACCTTATTTATTTCATTCAATCCACCATAACCACCATGGGTTAAGTGCCCAAATGCATTATTATGCATTTTTAATGCTATACCCATTAATGGGTTCCCACATCAATGGTTCCCAACAAGTATTATCAACCATTCACCATCATTAATGGTCATCCACCATCATAAATAATATTTATCATCATTAAATACATTCTCCTAACATTACTAAATATTCTTCTACCCATATTTCTTATTTCCCCCAAATTATAGGGTTAGGGTTTCATTAAAACCCAACAACCATCATAAATGTTCATCATTTTCCATCATCTTCCATGCACTAGTACAAAAATTGGATATAACAACTGGATATAATCACGGGTTAAAGTGGATCAGTGATAAAAACATGCGCGGTGGCATTTCTAAAATTATAAGGTAAATGATATAAATAGGGGAAACTATATATCCATGATTAACATCATAACCATGATCGTACCCATCAATATATAATCACGGTTGAGGAGTCAACCGTGGATATATAGGACCTGAGATATATATCCATGGTTGACTACACAACCATGACTATATATTGATGGGTACGATCACGGCTCTGATGTTATCCGTGAATATATATTGATGGCTGTAATCACGATTGTATTTCCAACCGTGGATATATAGTTCAGGTACTATATATAACCACAGTTATGATGTTAACCGTGGATATAAAGTTGGCATTTAACCAGGGGTATTGGTGTAACCGTTATAATAGGGATAATATGATCACGGTTGCAATGGAAACCGTGAATATATGTTTAATTTAAGTCAGGTTTTTGAATGGTTTAGGTCATTTTCTCACGTCCCTGACTTCTTCCTTTTATGCTCTACTTCGTCGTCTATACAGTGGTTGAGTGCTTCATCTTCATCCCTTTTCTGTTCAGGTAAGTGTTTCCTCTTCTTCCTCTCTTGTTTTCCCTATGCTGCATTATGTATGACGTTCTCTTCCTCTGTTTTGTTATCCAAAGCACAGCGTCGTGCCTTCTTCTCTGTTCACCGTCCTTCCCTATCTTCATGGTTTCTTCATTCAGGTAGGTGGCTTCTTCCCTAAACCCCCATTATAGATTACATGCCTTTTGCTGCTGAACCTGATTGTCTGTGTAACCCCCATTGTCATTGTGCTTTTTTTATGGCCATGCTCCCTATTCCCTATTCCCTGAAACCTTGCTTGAAATTTTGGCCTGAAACCTTGCAAGCATACACATACTGGGGAGTGATTAATATTGCAGTTAGAGTTGACACCATAATATGCATAGTATTCACACTGGTCTAGAGGACGAGTAGCTATAATCTTCTAACTCTGTGTCAAATCTGACCATAGACGTCGTTTCAAACTTCCTATTGGATTGAGCCTTGTGTTTATAAGTATTGAACTATTTGAGGTTTCATATTCATAAGAAACTTCTTTGTCAGTTAGATCCAAAGAGAAATTTAAGAACCTATGCATTCTTTCCCAAGAAACTCCAGTTAAAAGATAGCCATCCCATGACCCTGCTCTATACAAAACTTTTGCTCCTTTTGTAGTAACTAGCTGTGGAAAGCCATGAATATGTATGTTTTGTTCTAAACTGAAAATTAGTGGCTTGTCTGTGTATATTGTTTGTGTTTTAAAGATTTGGTTTTCACTTTGATTTTTGGTAATTAGATTACATTTTATATTTACCATACTCAGTTTTTACTTCTAAATAAAATAAAAATAATGAATATAAGATAACTTATGAGATCTGTTTGAGTTCTTAATATAAACTTTGAGATAAAGTAAATAGATGTTTAAATTGTAAAAGTAAAAAAGGGTGGTGTATATATATGAGATTCATTAAAAATTTTTATAAAAATAATTAAGCATTTATAAGTGAGGTGCACCACTAAAGATAGTCTTAATATAAATAGAATAATTCTAAAAATGATTTCATAGTTATTTGTTGTTTTTAATAAATAATCACCTACCTAAAAGAAATTATAATTTTTTTGGGCAAATGTATAGATTAATAATTTAGAAGAGCAAGCTTTCTGATTTTTGAAAATTATTTGTCATTAGGTCAATTTGTAAAAAACAATTGTGACTAAATTATTCTGAAAAATTATTTTGCCCAAAACCTAAGACTAAATAAAAGTCTAAACTTTAAATCCATAAATCCATACTTCTACTTCAAAATAACACAAATTAAAAACATCATACTAATTACAAAATAGAAGTCCAAACTTTAAAAGTCTTATAATCCAATACCATAATCCATAATCCATAATCCAACATCATACTCCTACTTCAAAATAACACATTTTTTAGGTATTATTTGTAATCAAAATTTACATTTCACTTATATAATGTTATTTCTGTTGTTCGTGGTTACTTGTATATAGTGTTATTTCTGTTGTTGTTTTGTGCGTGTGGTTGTCAATCTTGTGAACTCGTAGGCTCATACTAGTTAGTTAGTATGAAAGTTGCTGTGCATGAGTGAACTGTAGTTCCCCATTTGAGATTTGACACAAATAGTCATTAAATTAATTAATTTCATTGTTTATGTTGAATCTTGAATTGTCCGTTTGGACAGTTTGGGATGAACAATTGTTTTTATACGCTGTTGGTATGTACAAGTTAGGAGTTATTTTAAAATTTGATCAAGTTTCGGTAACTTGCATTTTGTGTTGTTCTCTGGGTGCATATTTGGTTATGGTTGAATTTGATTTGACCACTCTCATTTTGTGTACTTAGAGACCAATGCGAAATGCTGCCAAAATTTGATCAAATTTTAAAGTAACTCCTAACCTGTATATATCAATGACGTATAAAAGCAATTGTCATCCTGAATGGGTAAAGGACCACCACCTTTGTAAGAAAAGTGAGATTGATCATAACACCTTGTAAAAGTTGGTATGGATCGAAGTTAGAGAACTGTATCACGCATAAGTCTAGAGTACGAGGGTGGAGTTGAATCATTTATAGAATTCGTAGCGATGAATGCTGAGGAGGTGAATGGAAGGTATTTTTGCCCTTGTGTTAAATGCTTGAACCTGCATCGGCTAGACTTGGAAGAGGTGCGAGAACATCTATTATGTGATGGATTTCTTCATAGTTATATATACCCGTTGGATATGGCACAGTAAAGATGTGGTGGTGCCAAGTTCCATCTCTCAAACTAAAAACTGAAGCTCGTGCATAACACTGATATCGACATGGATGACCGACTTAAGCTTATGATCCGTGATGTGGGGGTAGAAGGTTTTAAGAAAGCTCATGTATATACGACTCTGTGTGAGGATTCTGAGCAGCCGTTGTATCCAAACTGCATCAATTTCATGAGGTTATCAGCAGTTTTGTGATTGTTTAATTTGAAGCCATAAATGGGTGGATGGATAAAAGATTCACTGACTTACTGAAGTTGTTGAAAAAAATGCTCCCAGCTGGAAACACCTTGCCGAATTGTAACTATGAGGCCAAAAAGGTGTTGTGTCCTATGGGTTTAGAGTATGAAAAAATACATGCATGCCCAAATGATTGTGTATTATTCCGGGGTGAGTATGTAATGCTGCATTGATGTCCTAGGTGTGGGGTGTCACGGTATAAGAAGAAAGAGGCTGATTCTAATGAGGTCTATACTAAAGGGTCTCCTATAAAGGTGTTGTGGTATCTGCTTATAGTTCCAAGACTAAAGCGTCTATTTGCTAATGCAGATGATGTAAAACTTATGAGATGGCATGCTGATGAAAGAGTTGTTGACAGACTACTTAGGCCTTCGGCCGATGGATCGTAGTGGAAGAAAATGGACACAATTTTTCCAGAGTTTGCCCATGAACCAAGAAATTCTAGGCTTGCACTAGCCACAGACGACATGAACCAGTTTGGGAACCTGAGCACAAACCATAGTTTATGGCCTGTTTTGTTGTTCATTTATAACTTACCGTCATGGCTATGCATGAAACAGATATACGTTATGTTATCAATGATGATTTCTGGTCCATGACAATCAGGGAACGACATTGATGTATATCTGACTCCATTAGTTGAAGACCTCAAAGTGTTATGGGAAGACGGGGTTGATGTGTTTGACGGGTTTGCGGGGCAATCATTTAAATTACGTGCCATGCTATTTTGCATGATCAAAGACTTTCCAGCGTATGGTAACTTATCCAGGTACAGTGTGAAGGGTCATAAAACTTGTCCTGTATGTGAGGAGGGAACTAGTTCTATACGGCTGCACCATGGTAGGGAAATGTTTATCTTCGACATCGAAGGTTTCTTAAAGTGATCATCCATTTCATAGGTTAAAGAAGTCGTTCAACGGTGTACAAGATTTTGAAATGGCTTCTCCACCACTATCTGGTCGCCAGACATATGAAAAGGTGAAAGACGTCAACATGGTGTTTGGCAAGTGTGAAAAACAATCCACCGTACAAAACCACTGGAAGAAAAAGTCAATATTTTTTGTCTTACCATATTGGAAGAAGCTTAATGTAAGACACTGCATTGATGTAATGCATGTGGAGAAAAATATGTGCGACAGTTTGGTTGGAACACTCTTAAACATACCCGGGAATACTAAGGATGGCCTAAATTCGCGTATGGACTTGGAGTTGATGGGTATATGTCAGGATTTGCATCCACAATCAAAGGGCAAAACAACATATTTTCCCCTAGCATGTCATACGTTGTCTAGAAAAGAAAAGTAAAGTCTGTGTGAATTGTTACGTAATGTGGAAGTTCCGTCTGGTTATGGCTCAAACATCAACACTTGTGTTTCCATGAAAGATTTGAAGTTAGTTAGGTTGAAGTCTCACGATTGTCATATGTTGATGCAATAGTTTCTACCTATCGCTATTCGTGACATTCTTCCTAAAAATGTGAGAAATGTCATAACAAAACTGTGTTTGTTTTTCAATGCCATATGTTGTAAAGTAATCGTACTTGACGAATTGGATGTGTTGGAATAGGAAGCATCACTTATACTATGTCAGCTTGAAATGCATTTTCCACCTTTTTTGACATAATGGTCCACTTAATCATACATTTGGTGAGAGAGGTCCGTTTGTGTGGTCTAGTGTTCCTGCGGTGGATGTATCCCGTTGAGCGATATATTAAGATATTGAAAGGGTATATGAAGAATCAACCTCGTCCTGAAGCTTTGATTGTGGAAAGGTATATTGCAGAGGAAGCTATTGAGTTTTGCACTGATTATATGTCACATGCTGAAAGCATTGGTATTTCAAAGACTCGTCATGATGGGCGATTGGATAGGAAAGGTATGATTTGGTAAAAAAATGAAGACCATGCCAGGTGATGATGTCCTCCAAGTGCACTTGTATATTTTGAACAACACGGACGATGTGTAACCGTATCTAACCACTCACAAAGAGCTAGTCAAGAGAAACAACCCTAGAATGGCTGAAAAGTGGGTGTTGAATGAACACAACAAGACATTCATGCAGTGGTTCCAAATGACCATTCTGAAAGATACATCTGCTTCTATGACATTACATCGACTGGCACAAGGCCCAAACTTTGATGTCTTCATATTTTATGGGTATGACATAAATAACTATTCGTTTTATACAAGAACACAGGATGAGAATAGTACAAATCAAAATAGTGGAGTTTTGGTTGTGGCTCAGTCAATGCATTTCTCAACTTCAAAGGACAACAACCCTATCATGGCCGACTAGTGTTACTTTGGTGTGATTGAAGATATATGGGAAGTCGATTACGGTCATTTCACCGTTCCTTTGTTTAAATACAAATGGGTTGACAATAAAAACGGTGTCAAAACTGATGATTTTGGATTTACATTGGTGGACCTCAACAAGATAGGTCATAAAGAGGAACCATTCATTATGGCAATGCAAGTGAAGCAAGTTTTTTATGTTACTAACCCAACTGACAAAAGATGGTCAATTGTTATCTAAGGTAGACACAACATTGGAGACCCCAACCTTGATGTTATGGAAATTTCATCCGCCACAACACGTATTCTGTCATCTGTCGTGGAACATGACATAGATGATGTAGTTGCTAGTCATCATGACCACCATGAAGGCTTGTGGGAAAATATACCATCTTCATAGGGTATGAATGATTCTATTGAATGTTATGTTGATGAATCATTGTATTAAATGTTATATTAATTATTCATTGTATTAATTATGTTACAAGTACTATGTATTAACATTTTGTTTTTCCTTGTTTGGACAGATACTCATGGCTAACCAGGATCCACCTACTAGGTCTGACTCATAGGCCACAGGTTCCTCTACTTGGAAGAGTAGAGGTGTTACCCAGATGCAGGATGTTGCACTCAGGCGTCATCAGGGAGAAAGGTTGCGTGTTGACGTCGATGTCAATACTGGTAGATTTGGTGGACCACATGGCTCGAAGTTTAGCAGTTACTTAGGAGACGTGGCACGCACAAAGGTGCCCATTATTATCCCCAACTAGGGTAATGTCGAGGAGGTCATGAAGAACCATATCTGGAGTGATATTCTGGTAAGTTAAATATGTTATATTAATTATGTTATATTAATTATTTTAATGTATTGTTTCATGTAATTCATATACTGACTATTTCCCCCTTATAGGACTCTTGGGATATACCAGCACAGGACATACTAAGGAGGAAGATCCTCAGTATCATTGCTGAGATATGGAGGTCATTCAAGTCCTCACTCACAAAGAGGTATGTAAGAACTTTAAATTCTTAATCAATAGTTTACCTATTGTATTCTCAATCTTTACTTCACCTTATTTTAATAGTGAATTGTAGGTATATATTTGGGGAGGAGCGAGGACAGTTCCCGGAAAGAAATATACCTTCATTGATTGGGAGACTTGGGATGCCTTCGTTGCATCTAGGCATACCGACCAGTGGAAGATACGTTGGTATTTAGCATGATTAAATCATTTATAATTTAAACGTAACTCTAACACATTTTCTTTCTTGTTACAGGACGTACGAGAGAAGGTACAACGCATCAGGAAGATGAATGACTGCCCCCACAGATTGTCGTGTGGGGGTTACTGACTATTGGAAGAGCGCATGGCCCAAGAGAAAGCTAGTCAGTGTCAGGATAGCCAACCAGACACCGGTGTTGTGGATCCCCCTTCCCCACCTACACGCCATGAGAAATGGAAGCGGGCCAGGGTCAAGAAGAGTGGGGAATACACTTCCTCACACGCTCAAGAGGTCACCTCATAAATAGTAAGTATTCGCCACATAAAGTTTTCTAATTTTTGGTTTACACGAAACCTTAAACATTAACTTATTTGGTTTTCAGGATTCCTTGGTTGAACAATCAGCCGAAGGCTCTTTCGTAGCCCATGGTAGACAGGACATCTTGACCACCGGCATCGGTAGGCCAGAGCACCTAGGAAGGGTGTGTGCTATTGGTCGAGGTCACGGTAAGTTGGAAATGACACTATCCTTTTATTTTGTTTTCCATTAATCAATTATAGTTTAATCATTTACATTTCACAGGCCTTCAGAGCTATTATGGTGCTCCCGACCTTACACCCTCTGTTGAGGAGTTGGTGAAGCAGAAGGTTGAGTCGAAGGTGGCTATTGTGAAGGCTGAGTATCAGGAGGAGATTACGAAGCTACAACAAGAGATGGCCCGATTCAAGGAGGAGATGAAGGCCTCACTCAGCCATCACCAGGAGACTACTGCACCAGCTGCCGACCCACAGGTTGGATTCCTTATAGTATTTAACTTGAAGTTATCTGTAATTTGTTTCTTTCATTGTTGGATAACTTCTGCTTGATGTGTAAATATATAGGTACAGAGGGTTAACAGTAAGGGGTCGTGCACTGCACCTGACCCTGACGATGATGGGGTCGAGGCTGCGGATACCTATTAATGTGACCTGTTCATTAATGGGTCGGAGGACCTGATTGCCACTGCATGGTCTACAACTTAGGCCCTGTGGTTTACCATCAGTCATTACCTGATGGTATGTCCAGGGTCTTTGTTATGCTCATCCTTGAGGAGAATGTTGCTGTGCTAGTGGCAACTCCAAAGGTGAAGACCGTTGGTCAGGCGTTGGGACACTTTCTTATGTGGCCCAACAGACTCCTGTCGGTTGTTCCTACACAGGTATAGACCTAAAACACTAACTGATTTTGTTATATTTTCAATTATGGTACAAACTGTGATGGTTTTAATTTTTCAACAGGAAACAGGACCGACATTGAAGAAGCCAGACCCCGTCGACGATCTGATCCAGATGCTATGGCAGGTTGGGACTGAGCTAGGAGAGGACGCTCTTCAGGTCCCATGGCAGCCACTGGTGTTTGGCCGTCCAAGTTCATTACTGGTTTAAATTACACGGAGTGACTTATGTGAGATCATGATGGGGTCAATGATGCTAAACATATCCATCATTAAGCTGTGGGAGCCGTAAGTATATCATTTTATGTCTAATTATTTCATTATACAAGTTATTTGTCGCTAACCATGTCTAAACTTGTTTAGGTTTCTGCATAAAATCTGTATGGATTTAGGTTTTGATAGAACTCATGGTTTCTTAGAGCCCTCTTTCATAAAGAGGAAAGGAAACAGTAAGGAGGACACCCAGGCATACATCTAGAATTGGATGTATGAGTCTAGGAAGGGTGTATACTTGGCCCCGTATCATAAAGGGTAAGATTCTATTCCATAATTATTGTCCATTAATTTTTGCATTTTGAAGTCTCACTTATCACTGGTAACTGCAGTGCTCATTGGACACTCTTAGTGATCTGTCCCTGTGATTCAGTGGCTTTATACTTTGATTCTGTGCACGGGACTGTTCCACAAGACCTCAGGACCATAGTAGACGCGTAAGTTAATCCCTAAAAAATAAGTACAAATTCGATTACATCATATTGGGTCTTATACAATTCTAACTTATCTTGTGTTTTATTTTGATGTAGGGCGGTCGTTGGATACAGTCAACTGCATGGAAGTAAGTCTGCCAGAAGAAAACTTATGTGGGTGTACCCAAAAGTAAGTCAATCGAATTCATTCAAATCTTTATTATATTTTGAAAACTTGAATTCACTTATTCTATATTTTATGTCCATTGTAATCTTATAGGCAGGAGGGTAGCTACAAGTGTGGCTATTATGTCATGAACACCATGCTGACCATCGTCCAAGAACATTTAGTAAATGGATGGACAGGTGTAAGTCTCATCACTTGCACTAATTTTCTACCAATTTCATCAAACTCATGTAATAAATATAGCTTTTGTTCTAATTCTTTTATGCATTGTTTGCAGTACTTTCAGGACCGGTCATACTTCCCCAAGACACATGTAGATAATGTTAGAAAGCAATGGGCCGCATACTTAATTAAAGTGAGGAACTGACTTACATAGATATAGGCTTTTTATTCTCTTATATATGTATCGAGTGTAGATTTAGGGTTTAGATTTTATTAGGTTACATTCATCTCAATTGTATATAGTTTCATTTTCTTGGTTGTTATGAATTGATACCAAATTAATGTTATATATATATACATACCATTTTTTTTATATATTGGTGTTGGATATGCTGGGATATACTGTATATTGTGCTGGTTGTCTGATTGCAGGTTTGGGAAACAATAAAACAGAGCCCACATTTAAAAAAAACTCAATATTTAATCACGGTTATTACCATAACCATGATTATAGACCATCTTTATTCACGGTTGCTACCATAACCGTGATTATAAATAGTCTGTAAATATACATTTTATGACTACTTGTAATCACGGTTGTAGTTGGCAACCGTGATTAAATAAGACTTACAACCACGATTGTCAACCGTGATTAAAGTACCTCATCTATTATCACGGCTGCATCAACCATGGTTCATTAACCGTGATTAAAGGCCAATTTTAACCGTGATTATATCCACTTTTTCCATTAGTGATGCCATTTTTGTGTACCCATATATACTCTCATAAAACTCACATTAAAAACACCCCACTGATAAGTATTGATTAAGCATTAATTTCATGACTCATTTGAACTAATTTTGTAAACATTTGAGCTGAATTGATGAATTATTGAAGGAATTGAGCATGAATCTTTCAAGTAGTGATGGATAGGTGTATAAAAGAAAAATTGTGTTAAAATTCTTAGAAAGTTGCAGGAAATTCAACAAGAAAGCAAGGCAAGCTTAAGCTTGAGCAAGCTAGCTTAAGCTTGAGCAAGCAAGCTTAAACGTGAAAAAGCAAGCTTAAGCATGAAAGAGGAAGCTTAAGCGTGATCGGGAACATGTGAAGACGGCAAGCTTAAGCTTGAGAAAGCAATTTTAAGCTTGAACAACCAAGCTTAAGCTTGAACAAAGCAAGCTTAAGCTTGAGCAAGCTTAAACATGAAATCTGAGAATGTAAAGTCACTAAGCTTGAGCTTGAGCAAAGCAAGCTTGAGCTTGAGCAAGTTAGAGAGCATCACGACCTCCCATGGTTGAGCGTGACATGGACGCTTGAGCATGCAACAATGGAAGCTTAAGCTTGAGCCTTACGCTCAAAGCGTAGGACACAACAGTAAGCTTCAGGGCCTTTCACACTTGAGCATGAACACTAGGTGCTTAAGCGTGGAATGATAAAAATGAAAGCCTATGCGTGGATTGAGCGTGACTCTAAACATGATCAAGCACAGGAAAATAGAAACTACAATGAGTATTAGGGCCTTTCACGCTTGAGCGTGACCATTAAGCTCAAGCGTGACTCATGAAGTATGGGATTTTTAATTTAATATTAACCAATGGTACGATGCCAACTCAACCACTTTGAGATGTTTCTGCATATTCCTTCATGGGCACTATGCAAGTGGGAAAAGAAAGCTGAAGCATAACTCCTATAAATCAGGCAAGAAAATCTCCTTCATATCATGAAACACATCTCCTGCATCCCACCATTCATTCTGTATTCATTTCCAAATTTTCTTAAGTGAAAATGGAGAGCATGAGTAACTAATTTTCCTTTATTGGGATTGGTTGTAATCAATTCAAACCTGAAGTAATGCTGCTGTAAGTTTTTATGTATGTTAATGAGATTTGATACTTTCTGTATTTCATTCTGCCATTAATGCCTGAAGGTACTTGATCACTATTTTCTTGTTTTAAGTTTTCTTAAGTATACTGGGAAGTAACTTTTGGAAGCAGATCTGAATGAAATACTCGTTGTGAGTAGCTGACCAGGGATGGCATCTAACGTAATGAACGTCAAAATAATCAATCGCTAATGCTGGAATGATTTCAAAGTGACTAAGGGATCAGCGGTTTGAAATCATTCTTATGAATTTTGTAGTCGAGGGATCGATACAGATGACTTTGATTGTGATGTAGAAATTATCATTTCAAATTACATACATGCAATTTATTCAGCTTATGGAAGGTGAGATGAGATGAAACCAATCCCAGTTTTCCAAATCTGATTTTTACCCAAACACTTTACTGTCATTATCTTCATTCAACACTTGCTATTTATCTTGTATTCAATCTTTTGCACTACACAATCAAAACAAATCTTTTGTCAAAATCAATTCAAGAACTAAGATCTTCAAACCAACAGCTCCTCAGTGGAACGACATCTATACTATACTACAATTACTGTGTTTAAACTTGGCACAAACATTCCATTGAGTTCATATTATACAAACTTGATTATCTTACGTTGAACACTTTATTTCTTTGTATGATTTATAAAAATTATCTTAACACCCACCTTAGGGTTTCTCATCATAAATGCTTCCCATTCAAAACCCATATGCATTAAACTCTCTCCCAATAACCATTACCCAAAACCTAGGGCATAGAGCTCAAGAAAATGAAGAGAAATCCTTACCTCAAGCCAAGAGAAAAAAGCTTCAAGAATGGGAGAGGAAGTACACGAAAATGAAAGGGAGAGGGAGAGCTTCAAACCACCATAGTTATCTCATCCAAGCTTGAAGCAAACATAAATAGAAGAAAGAGGGAGAGCACACCATACTTTGTGGATTTTTGAAGAAGAAGAATATGAGTGGGAAATGGAAGAGTGAAGGGAGAAGAAGAACAAAAGACTTTTATCTTTAGAAGGGGAAACTAACGTGAATGAAGAGGAGAGTGTGAGAGTTTAGTTTTTTAATTTAACCCCTCACTTAAAGTTCTCTGTTTTAAATCAAACAGGATCTCTGTTTGGGCTCAATACTATATCTAAAAATTATTCCGAATACATATTCAAACTCCTAATAATATTCTTAACAGCCCTGACCAACGGTACCTCAATCGGAGATACTTGGTCAGACACCCATCTTTTAATCGGGTATAATTTCAGCTTATAAGGCCACAATAATTTATGAATAACTCCAGAAATCTTAATTTAGTTATTTCAACATCTTGGGACATTTATTGATCCACAAATAATTATTTAATATTTATTCCCAATATTTAATCATTTATATGAATTTAGGGATGTTACAATCCACCCCACATTAAAAGAAATTTTATCCCTGAAATTTACCAACCTAATTCGAATATCTCAGGATGTCGCTCCCGCATGTCATCCTCACGCTCCCAGGTGGTAGTAACCACATCTCCGTACTTCCAAGATACCTTCACCAAAGGAATCAACTTGTTCCATAATTTCTTGACAGAACGTTCCACAATAGTAGCAGACACAGGAGGAATAGATAAATTCTCCCTGATTTCAACATCATCAAGGGCTACCATATGTGTAGGGTGATGCACATACTTCCTCAGCTGTGAGACATGGAACACATTATGAAAATTTGATAAATATGAAGGGAGAGCATTCCTATATGCTAACTCACCAATCATTTTGAGGATTTTAAACGGTCCAATGAACTTCGGACTTAATTTCTTGCTCTTCAAAGCTCTTCCAATACCCTTATCTCTTGACACCTTTAAGAACACATGATCGCCAACGTGAAACTCGAGTGGCTTTCGTAGCTTATCATAATAGCTCTTTTGACGATCCTGGGCAATCTTCATATTTTTTGTATCATCTTAATTTGTTCATTTGTCTCTGTGATCAACTCCGGCCCTAAAGCCAAGTTTTGACCAGTTTCAAGCCAACACAAAGGAGTTCTACACTTCCGACCATACAATGCTTCATACGGAGCCATACCAATAGCACTATGATAACTATTGTTGTATGTGAATTCAATCAACGATAGAAATCTTTCCTAATAACCACTATGCTCTAACACACAAGCCCTCAACAAAACTTGAAGGCTTTGAATTGTTTGCTCGGACTGTCTATCCGTTTGCGGATGATAAGATGAACTAAGCTTGAGCTTAGAACCCAGTTCTTTATGCAAGCTTCCCCAAAATCAAGAAGTGAACCGTGGGTCACGATCCGACACAATACTCAAAGGCATACCATGTAGCCTAACGATCTCCTTAATGTACAATTATGCCAAATTCTCCAAAGGGCTATTCATGTTCATGGGCAAGAAGTGAACACACTTCGTCAATCTATCAATGATCACCTATATTGCATCATTTCCAACATGTGTTCTGGGCAATCCAGAAATAAAGTCCATAGCAATGTCATCCCACTTCCAGATAGGGATATCAAGAGGTCTCAAATAACCAGATGGTTTTTGATGCTCAACCTTAGCCTTTTGACAAATAAGGTAACATGCTATAAATTTTACCATATCACGCTTCATACTAGGCCACCAGAAATTCTTCTTCAAATCTTGATACATTTTTGTGGAACCAGGATGTATGCTCAACACACTCTTATGAGCTTCTTCAAGTACCAACCTTCTTAAATCACCACTAGATGGAACATAAATTCGGCCCTTCACACGCCAAATACCATCATGACCTTCCATCAAAAATGGATTCTTCCCATTAGCTTAAGCTTCTTTCATCTTAATCAAATACTTATCTTTCGATTGTTACAATTTCAAAAATTCAAGGAACATATTAGCAATTGTCAATATTAGAAGGGACATCTTCTTTGGGGTATATATTTCTACACCCACATTCAAGTTTCTAAATTGTCCAATTAGCTTCATCTCTTTCACCATCATTGTGAAAACATGTAACGAATTTTGACTCAAAGCATCGGCAACCACATTTGCCTTTCCGAGATGGTATCTCAAATCAAACTCATAATATTTCAAAAATTCCATCCATCTTTGTTGGCGTATATTAAGCTCCTTCTGATCAAATAAATATTTAAGACTCTTGTGATCACTAAAGATCACAAATTTCAAGCCATACAAATAATGTTGCCATAACTTCAAAGCAAATACCACCACCGCCAATTCAAGATCATGTGTAGGATAATTAACCTCATGCAGTCACAATTGTCTCGATACATAGGCTATCACACGTTCACTTTGCATCAACATGCAACCAAGACCAAGCTTAGAAGCGTCATAGTACACCATAAATTCATCCAGCAAATTGGGCAAAGCCAACACGGGACCAAAAGTGAGTCTAACTTTTAACTCTTGGAAACTTCTCTCACAATCAAGAGTCCACACAAATGGTTGATTTTTACAGGTTAGCTTCGTCAAAGGCAAGGCCAAATGGGAGAAATCTTCAATAAATCTCCGGTAATAATCGACAAGACCAAGAAAACTTCTTATTTCAATCACAGACGTCGGTCTTTCCCAAGCCATCACGGCTTCAATCTTAGATGGATCAACTGCAACACCATCTTTAGAAATGACATGTCCAAGGAATTGGACCTCGGATAACCAAAATTCACACTTGGAAAGCTTTACTTACAACTCCTTCTTGTGAAGAATACTTAAAACAAGGCGAAGATGTTCTTCATGCTCTTCATGACTTTTGGAATAGATAAGAATGTCATCAATAAACACCACAACGAATCGGTCAAGATACTCATGAAAGATGTGATTCATGTAATCCATGAAAATCGCAGGTGCATTTGTTACACCAAAAGGCATCACCATATACTCGTAGTGGCCATAGTGAGTGCAAAAAGCAGTCTTTGGAATATCATCGGTCTTTACCCAGATTTGGTGATATCCGGAATGTAGGTCAATTTTTGAAAACACCACGGCATCCTTTAATTGATCCAAAAGATCATCAATGCGAGGTAGGGGATATTAGTTTTTGATAGTCAACTTGTTAAGTTGTCGATAATCCACACATAACCTCATACTTCCATCCTTCTTTTTCACCAATAAAACAGGTGGACCCCAAGAAGACACACTTAGGCGAATAAACTCTCATTCTAACAACTCCTCAACTTGTCTTTTCAACTTTGTTAACTCCATAGGAGACATCTGATACGGTGCTCGAGAAACAGGTTCCACACTTGGAATAAGATCAATAGAGAACTCCACCTCTCATGGAGGAGGTAAACTAGGTACCTCATCAGGAAATACATCTGGGAATTTGGATACGATGAGGATATGAAGGGATCCAATGACATTCTCCCTATCCACTATACATAGCATAACAAGAAGTTGAGATATACCTTGGACATCAAAGCGCTCAGTAGTTGGAGAAGGAAAAATAATGCTCCGATTCAAACAATCCACCAAGACCTTGTTGGCAGATAACCAGTCTATCCACCGAGTAACCGTCCGCAAACAATTGCCGGTCGGTGTAGACACCATGATAGAACCTTTTATCATGCTTATCCGTAATTTCAATCGTCTTACACAATCTTCCAAAATGAATAAATACATTGCACCAGAATCAAATAAGATATCAACACAACTACCAAGAATTTGACACTTACTTTCAATCAAATCATTAGCTTATACAGCTTCTTCACCGGTCACGGCAAAGACTCTCCCAGCAGTTTGTTGGTTAGCACCATGATTGTGACCATTCTGGCCACCATTTCAATTCGCACGACCATTACCATTACCATGACCGTTGCCACTGTCACCATTACCATTACGACCACTATTTTGATCGCCATTATTGTTTCCACGACCACGGCCTATAAAAGCACCATAGCCTCCACGTTTTCTATCATTACGTGCCACCACATCCGTGGCATTCAAGGGATAATCGGGATGGATGTGCCCGGTTGGTTGCATCGATAGCACACCACCGTCTCTTCATGATTACATTCACGAGCCAAGTGGTTTTCCACCATATTGGAAACAATGGAGACCTTAGCCATTTCCTCGGTCACCATTTGCACTATGTCTTCCACCACCACGTCCATCTCTAAGTGAAGAGGAACCACACATAAATTGTCTATTCTTCTTAAAATTGCCTCTCTTCTTGAAGCTAGAAGATTGGCCCTTCAATCTATGATCATGCCCCACATAACTCTTGGGCACCACATCGTTCTCTTTAAATATTCTACATTTGTTCACAAGAGTAGGAAAGCTCCTAATCTCTTGATGACAAATCGCCTTCTTAATCTCTTGGCGCAATCCATTCTCAATCTTGACGCATTTCGAAGCTTCGGTACCTTCCTGTTGGAAAGAAGGGTAAAACACACATAGTTTTTCAAATTTTGAGGCATATTCTTCCACCGACATGCTTTCTTGTTTGAGCTCCATAAACTCTAGCTCCTTTTTATTCTTGTAACTCTCAAGAAAGTATTTCCTAAGGAACTCCACTTTAAAGTTCTCCCAATTCAAAGGAGTGTGGGCCGCCATCATACACCCACGAGTAAGAATCCACTAAGATTCAGCTTCATCTCGGACCAGAAATACCGCGTACTCAACTTTTTGAGCTTCGGTACACTCCATGCTAGCAAATATCCGCTCCAAGTCACGGATCCAAACATAAGCGTCTTCCAGTTTATAACCCCCATGAAATTTGAAAGGCTTCCGCTTGAGGAATCGGTCAAGACCATGATTTGGTTGACCCACGGGTTATTGTTGCTGTTCAAGAATAATGATAAATCGGTTAAAAGCTTCAGCCATAATGGCTGCATCGATGTTGCGTCTATTCACCACCGATCAATCTAGACACACAACACAAATATATTTAGAAACCTTATGTTTTTTTCGTCAATATTTATTAATCATTAACAATTATCATCAACATATGTATCATCATAATATATTCATAATTTGAAGGTAAATATTGGAAAGGAAATGCCTGGCCGGGCTTAATATCAGCTACATACTTATCATCACCATTCACAATATAAAGCAGTGAGCAATTTAAGCTCCAACAATGATTAACTATAACAATGACATCCCAACATTAAGCAACAAGCACTCTCACAAGGAACCACAACATTTCAACAATAAACAACCACACTTCAATGGTAAACAACCTTAATTTAATAAGGGAACTCACCCTTCAATAACATTTAACTCATAATTCATCAATGAACAATCAATGATCTGATACCAGGTTGTAAGACCCTAAAAATAAGGGTAAATTTTTCACGATTTAAAAAAGAAACAATTTAGGAAAAGAAGGCATCCCAGAATAAGTTTTCAATAAGTAACCCTAGACCATTTTAAATAACCTATCTCATATTTGAAGATATGAGAAGGTACGTAACTTAAACAAATGTCTACATAGAACAATCGGTTACGTGGTCGTCATACACGTGTTTGTGAGACATGCAAGTTAATCTAAGGTTAAGAATAGATATGAGAAAAACCCAAGGAAATACAAGGTGATTGCCAAGACATAATCAAAACATGTACAATCAGTCATACAAACATTCCATAAAGTAAGAAAGTGTAAAACATAACTCAAAAAGGCATAAAAGCATGTAAAATCCAACATTGGAGAAATCCACTGGCAGTGGGAATTCCCACTGGCCGTGGAATCCCCTGCCAAATGCCCAGAATTTTAAAATTTTTCAAAACAGAAAAACCCACTGGTCGTGGAGTTCTCTGGTCCCATGATCCAAAATGTGTAATTTCATAAATAGAGTGATCCACTAGCAATGGGAATTCCCACTAGCCGTGGATCTCCCTGCTGTAAGTACCATTCTGTAGCTTTTTGACCTTTATGATTTTGCTAACTTTGGGACCCCTTTTCACTAGGCTATTCAACTCCGATTTGCATGAAATTTTATACACAACTTACCTACCCTAATATCAATTATGTGGTAAAGTTTCAAGCCCAAATTCTATCCCTATCAAAATCTAAGCTATAGGGTAATTTTATGCATATTTTGGGCATTTTACATTATACACCAAATTGCAATTGGCTAAGTTTTGTTCTAAACTCTCTATGGATCTATATTCATATATATAAATATGACTTGCTCCAACAAGTCTCATCCAATAACTTATTTCCTAGATCAAGATATGTCCTAGTGGCGATTCATACACTTTTTGGCTAAACCAAGCATGTCAAATTCCAAACTAAGCCCCTTTGGCCACAACCAACCATGCATACAAGTTTCAAACATATATTATGACTTGTAGGTGACCTTTACATAAATATTTATCCATTAAATGAAAATATGACCCATCCACTTCCTTGTTTTGCATTTAATTCACAATATTAATTGTACACAAATCACATTTTCATTGCCAATAACTTTAGATCTCATAATATCATCATTCCTTCATCAATATAGAATAGAAATCATTGTATCACAATTAACATCAACTATTGTTAAGGTCATAACCAAAAATTAGCCTCCCAAAACACTAAAGTCTAATTTTTACATGACCTTCAAAATCAACAACCACAACTATTCAAATGTCATATACAAAACATATATTGCATTATTCACAACACAATTACCGGCCAAGGCACAAGGACTTCTGTCGCAACCTGGATCGCGACGGCGCGGCGAGAGAGAGTGAAACCGGAGTATCAAACAGGGAGTCGCCACCAACGTTTTTATCCATAGAAAAAAACATTGGAAAAAAAACTAAGTTCAGCAAGGCACTGGTTAAAAATTAAGATTCAAGTTCGGGAGTCGGTTACGAGTAGGGAAGGTATTAGCACCCTACATCGCCTGTCAGAAACAGTACCAAGATTGAAAGCGCAATATAAATAGCCTTAAATAAAACATGGTTTCTTCCTCTTTATTTTTTATTTTTTTATTTAAAAACCACAGAATGGAGTGAGAGAAATGTACAAACATAGAATGTCAAAGCGAGGTCAATGGGACGTTTCATCCGAATTAAACTCGACTTCGATATGAGACAGAGAGGGGAAGAGAATGCTAATAAGGCGTCACGCCTAAATTAGACATTCTCGAATAAAAAAACAGGGATAGGAAAGAGATAAGCGGGACGTCTCGTCCTAAGTATCCCTTTCCTATGAATTATGGCGAGGCTTGAGCAAAAACTAGGGGAAATCAACAAGACGTCACGTCTAAATTGATTTTCACGGAAGCGACCAAAAAAAAGAACATTTATGAAAGAAACATGAAAGTGAGGAAATAAATCAATAAAAAGAAATAAGAAAGATGGGCCCGACAGGAGTTGAGGTCCTGCTCCTACGTATTCTTGAATTATCAAGAAATCAGGGTTACGTAGTTCTGAATTTTTCTTTTAAAAGATTGGGAAAATGTTGGTTGGTATCATTTTGGTAAGGAACCCATACAAGACGAAGTTCTTCACACGTGTATGGATCCTATGGAGATTGTGTAGACGGAAGTATTTTCCGTACGACACTGACTAAAAATGATTTGTTTCTTTTTTTTTTGACTTTATCTAGATTTCAAAGAAAACACAAGAGACATTTATTTCTTTTTCATTATTATTACAAAGTAAAAAGAAATTTAACTAAATGAACTTTAGGAAAGTAAACAAGTCCAAAAAATACAAACTCAGCAGATGAATGTTTAATAATAAAAAAAACGAAAGGAAAGAACAGAGAACAGAACTGGTGGTGAGGTTGTTGAGGGAACAGCTTACAGATGTTGACCAGTGTGGATTCTGCTGGTGTGGATATGGGGTTGAAGGACCGAACAGTGGTAAGGAGATTCAGGAAATGTTGGGAAGATATATTGGGTTTAGGAGGCTGGGACGGTGTGGTGTTTAGGGAGTATTGGGACGGTGTGGAGATTGATGGGTGTTAGGACGATGTGGTACTTGGGGGGTATTGGGATGGTGTAGTGTTTAAGGAGTATTGGAACAGTGTTCAGGAGTTGTTGGGACGATGTGGCGGGATTAGGACGGATTAGGGTAGAACCGGGTGGTGTTCAGGAATATGGATACAGTATGGTAGATTTAAGAGATCGGTGTGAAGGGCTACAGTGAATCGGTGGAGTTGATGAGGATCTGAGGGAGGACAAAGCTGTTGGGAGGATGCTGTTAGAACGATGTGGGTTGGAGGCTGAGACGGTGTGGTGTTCAAGGAATATGAAGATGGTGAATTGGGAGCTGTTGGGACGGTATAGTTTAGGGAGTATTGGAACGGTGTGGATTGGGAGATGTTGGGACGGTGTGGATTGGGAGGTGTTGGGACGGTATGGTTTTTGGGGGTATTGGGACGGTGTGGTGTTTAGGAGTGAACTGGGACAGAACTGTGTGAAGGGAATGAATTCCTTAAGACTCTTAAAGTGATATTTAGAAGTTTCCCCTCTTTCCAGCTCTGGACCGTGCCAAGAACTTACCAGCCAGCCCCCTGTGCCTCTTCATGAGAGGTATTTATAGAGGGCTCTTGGACATGGGCCGAGTGGACAGCTCAACCTCCACTTGGCGGAGGCAACCTGGCCACTAACAGATAGTGGGGGGACAATGGCTGATGGGAAATTTTTAATTCTTCCACTACCGCCCCCTTGTCTGCCACCTTTAGAAAGTGTAATTCCGAGTCAGCACGCATAAGCATCCGGGCTCATTCCTCCATTGTCAGGTTTGTGACCTCGGCCATACAAGACATCAGTTTGATGTTCCAACAACCGGTCCGATGTGGCCTATTTAGAATTCGGACCGGTGTCACATTTACACTAGTCAGACCTTTTCAATGTTTGTGGTACCATGGGATCGGTGTTCTTCCTTGTGGCCCGGATCCACTGCCTCAGTCAGCATCCATCCTTAGTGGGAGTGAATTCCGAGAGGAAAAAAAAGGGTCGGTCTTCACTCTGCCTCCTAAATCCGAGTGGGAAAAGGTCCCTTTTGTGCAAAAGACCGAGTAAAATCATGTTGGTGTTGTGTGCAATTGGATTGAGTGGGCAATCAAAGAAATTCCGATTGGAACATTGAGTCAGAACTGAGTGAAAAGTGACTCGGATCTGACTGAAAAATGACTCAGACTGAAGAGGGACTCCACTTCTCGCTTGAGTGTAACAAGAATCGCTTGGGCGAAAGACCTGAAGAGGACTCGGAAATGATCGAAGGATGACTCGGAATTAGGTGGAAAGTGGCTCGGAATTGAGTGAAAAGTGGGTGAAGTATGACTCAGAATTGGCTAGAAATGGCTCGGAAATTGAGTGAAAAGTGGGTGATGTATGACTCGGAATTGGCTAAAAATGGCTCGGAAATTGAGTGAAAGGACTCACTCGGTGCTGATTGGAAATACTTCACTCGGTTTTGACTGAAGAAGCAACTCTCGGTTCTGATTGAAGAGGCAACACTCAGAATTCTTTTCAGTCGGATGTATTTCGCTCGGATCTCATCTCTACATGAAACATTCACTCGGAATTTCTTTAAAAGTGACATAGAACATCACTGCTTGAAGGATTTACTCGGAACTGACTTTGGGAGCTCTTAATCAGAATGGAACTTGGACATTTTCACTCGGAACCTACCTTCTTTGCACTCAGAAATTGGAATTTTGGCCATTTTTACTTAGAATTTGGAGACTTAGCAATCTTCACTCGAATCTGGCCTTCTTTCCACTCGGGAATTGGAATTTGAATTTCTTCACTCGGAATGTGCCTATTTTCCACTCGGATTTGATCCATACTGAGTCATTTCACTTGGATTCCCCCAACAGTAGCCTATTCCACTCGGATTTGACTATTTTTGAGTTTTTTTACTCGGATTTATATCCACCAGGGCTGTATTTCACTCGGAAATGCTTTAATCTGAGTCATCCTGCTTGGATTTGATTATATTGGAGTCATTCTACTCAGCAGATCATTCGGACATAAAATCCAGCTCTCTCAAAATCCTTTCCATTTGGGTCGGACCGAAAGAGGTGTTCACAGATGCCCCTCTTTACTTCTTTTTCATAAGAGAAACACGAAGCTTTCCGTGTTTTTGAAGTGAAAAGGAAGTAAAGATATGAACACCGATGTAGGGACTAAGTGGGACCTCTCGATAGGTATGGCGTCCGTCCGAGTTGTTGTAATCCTTTCCTCTTTTCCATATCTGCTTTTCTGTTTTTTTTTATGAATGGACTGGGAAAAATCCTTTCAGTTAACAGGAGGTGAGAAGATCAGGTTTGATCCTAGGTAGATTGGAAGGTAAAGGTGCCTGAATAGGCGACGGGAAAGTAAAAGGTGCCTGAATAGGCGAACGAAAAGTAAAGGGTGCCTGAATAGGCGAATCGAAAGTAAAAGGGTGCCTGAATAGGCGAACGGAAAGTAAAGGGATGCCTGAGTAGGCGAGTGCCTGAATAGGCGAACTGGAAGGTAAAGGGTGCCTAAATAGGCGAATGGAAAGGAAAGGATGCCTGAATAGGCGATTGGAAAGGGAAGGGATGCCTGAATAGGCGAATGGAAAGTAAAAGGGTGCCTGAATAGGCGAACAGAAAGTAAAAGGATGCCTGAATAGGCGAATGGAAAGTAAAGGGTGCCTGAATAGGCGAATGGAAAGGAAAGGATGCCTGAATAGGCGAATGGAAAGGGAAGGGATGCCTGAATAGGCGACGGGAAAGTAAAAGGTGCCTGAATAGGCGAACGGAAAGTAAAGGGTGCCTGAATAGGCGAATGGAAAGTAAAGGGTGCCTGAATAGGCGAATGGAAAGGAAAGGATGCCTGAATAGGCAAATGGAAAGGGAAGGGATGCCTGAATAGGCGAATGGAAAGTAAAAGGGTGCCTGAATAGGCGAACGGAAAGTAAAGGGATGCCTGAGTAGGCGAGTGCCTGAATAGGCGAACTGGAAGGTAAAGGGTGCCTGAATAGGCAAACTGGAAGGTAAAGGGTGCCTGAATAGGCGAATGGAAAGTAAAGGATGCCCGAATAGGCGACTGGAAAGGGAAGGGATGCCTGAATAGGCGAATGGAAAGTAAAAGGGTGCCTGAATAGGCGAACGGAAAGTAAAGGGATGCCTGAATAGGCGAGTACCTGAATAGGCAAACTGGAAGGTAAAGGGTGCCTGAATAGGCGAATGGAAAGTAAAGGATGCCTGAATAGGCGACTGGAAAGGGAAGGGATGCCTGAATAGGCGAATGGAAAGTAAAAGGGTGCCTGAATAGGTGAACGGAAAGTAAAGGGATGCCTGAATAGGCGAATGGAAATAAAAGAGTGGGGTTGACCCTCGATTGACAGGGAATGCAGAGATTGGGGGAGCTAACAGGACGTCTCGTCCGAATTAACTCACTATTGGCAGGAGATGTAAAGGTTGGGGGAGCTAACAGGATGTCTCGTCCAAATTAATTCACTGTTGGCAGGGAGTGTAAAGGTTGGGGGAGCTAACAGGACGTCTCGTCCGAATTAAACTCACTGGTCCCAAAGGCTCGGGGTGATGCCCCAGTTTGACATGACTGAAAGAATCGCCCTTTGGCTAAAAGAGAGTGATCCTGGGGTGATGCCCCCAGTTTGAGATGGTTTGGAGGAATCTCGGAGAACTGTCCCTTGACTGGAACAGAAGAAATATGGGGAGATGCCCCAGTTTGACAGGTTTGAAGGTTCTTGGGGAATGGCTAGAACAAAAGAAATCCGGGGAGATGCCCTAGTTTGAGTTGATTAGAAGGAGTCTCGGAGAGCTACCCCTCGGCTAGAACAAAAAATCTGGGGAGATGCCCCAGTTTGACATGATTAGAAGGAGTCTTGGGGAGCTACCCCTTGGCTAGAACAAAAAATTTGGGGAGATGCCCCAGTTTGACATGATTAGAAGGAGTCTTGGGGGGCTACCCCTTGACTAGAACAAAAGAAATCCGTGGAGATGCCCCAGTTTGAGTTGTTTGGGAAGTGTAATTTCACTGGGGAAGAACTTGGTGATTCTACCTAAGGGGAGAGTTTTGCTGGAAACTATCCTTAGGCTTGGGAAGAGACACGTTCGACTGCTGAAAAGTATCAAGTAGATTCCTTGGAATGGAATTTGAAAAAGTGTCCGCCTTGGCAGTTTAAGGAAGGGATCCTGAGGAGTGCCTGCTTTAGCGATTTGAGGAAAAGACTTCAAGAAGTGCTAACTTGGGCGATTCAAGGAATGGACTTGAAAGACTTGATTGAGATGTCAATGCTTGATATGGTTGTCTGTGATAATAACCTGCAGAAAAAAGGATAAGTAGTGCAAATATACATTCAAAAACTGGGTAGGTCCTGTGAAACCGCGGCCCTTAGGATAACTCATGGACAGAGGAGAATCAAAGAGACGATCATAGCTTTGAAGCACGTGCCTGGCTGAGTCTTTGTGATGATTGTTGAGGTCAAGTAGTAGGAGCGTCTTGTCCCTTACGACTTTAAATGTTCACCATTCTTTCATTTTACTTTTATAAAAACACAATGTTTTATCAGATCAATGCAATTCATAACACGTATCGAAAAAGGATAAATTTTATTCATGTATGTCAAACAGAATACAGAGAATGGACAACGGGGAAAATAGATGGGATGGAATGAAATTACGTAGGACAGGTCAAGGCCAAGAGAAACAGGGAAGGTTCGAGGATCCTCCAGTGAATTCTTGAGACTAGTGAGAACCTTAATCCTACATCACGACCTCGAGTACACCGTTTGATTCTGCCTTTGAGAGGATAGTTCAACCATGGTCCACATGCCCCAATTTGCCTTGGAAACTTTAGTTACTCTGCCGAAATCTTGACCCTAATTTTTACCTGAGCCGCCTTTTCAGGTTTTCAACTCACCGGGTTGCTCTAACTTTTGCCTAGGCCGCCCTTTCAGGTTTTCAGCCTAGCGAGCTCTTTTCTTTATAATGTGCTCCTGTTTATTTTGGTTGTATCCCTTTCAGTAAAAGGTTGAAACTGATTACACTCTAGTTGAATCTGCCTAACCCTTTTCAAATTTAGTTTGATCCTTTGGGGAACTGATGTCACCTCAAATAAGAGAGTCTTCTCCTATTCTATGTACCCAAGGAAATATTGGTAAGTCTTTTGGCATCGATGAGAGAGGGTTATTTCGAGTCAACATTTTGGCCTTTATATTTTTTTTTATTTTTTTTGATTTTTTTTTTGTTTGCCCTTCTTTTTCCTTTTTTTTTTGTTTTTGTTTTGTTTTTTTTGTTTTTGCTTTTTTTTAACCCCCTTAATGACGCAACGACTCAATCTGACAGACTATTTCCTTGGCTACATAGGCATGAGGAATGGCGTACTCTTTGAGATGTTGATGATGACAAGAATGCGAGTTCTTGGCCTGACGACATTTGTTCCCCTTATACAGAAAATGACAGCTTGCTCGAGGATCTGGACGTAACCGGCTTTCCCCGCTTGGTATGTGCATTGGACTTCAAGCTTGACTCTATTTTTCATTTTTCATTTTTTTTTGTTTTTTTTTGTTGTTTTTTTTTTGAATTTTTTGGCAAAGTATCCCTTGACTGTATCTGCATTTAAGGCATTAGCAATTTTCCCCTATTTATGCCGGTAACTGTTGTGGTTTTCTTAGTTGACTGGCCTACCACTTGTCCAATTCTGGACTTGGCAATGTTATCATTCACGTAGATTCTTTCCACGTCCTGAAACAATATTACTAATGCCTTCTGATATCGCCCCGTGATTCCTTCAGTTGTTCTTGACTCAGGGGTATTTTTTAACAATCTTGTTAACTTGTGCGGCGGCTCACAGGTTTCCCTACCTTCTTCGTCGGCATAGTCGACCGGGTAATCGAAACCGTGAAGCGGGATTGTGATTTCACTAGTCTCAAGAGAATCATTTTTGGATCTGCAATTTAGTGTGTTATGGCAAAATAATGAAGCAAAAGAATAAGTCAAAAGCACGGATAAAGGGATGAAAAATTTGAATTCTGATATGCATTTATTGATTGACTGGTTAAACAAGCTTTTTCGCCTTTATTACATGAAAAGTCCCAAAGCCTTAGGCATAGCAGAGGGATAAACAAGACTTTAAGGCAATGACAAATTACTTTGGTGAATCATTCAAAATCGTGAGGAGTTCGACAGTCTCCCAGTTACTGAGCTCTTGGCCCCACAGGCAAGCAATCACAAAATCAACATTATTATCAAAACTATTTCTAATATCGACCACCACTGCATTAACTTCTGAGCCTCCATGATTAGGCAGGGGATTCTTGACCACGTTAGGGCTTCCTTCTTTAAAATCGATCCAGTCGGCCTTGATCAAATCTCTTACTTTATATTTCAAAGCCATGCAATTTTCTGTGGAATGCCCTGGCGCCCCAGTGTGGTAATCACAATGAGCGTTTGGGTCGTATCCCCTTGGATAAGGAGGTTGCAATGGCTTCATGGGGGATGGAACCAACAGACCTTCCTGAACAAGGATTGGAAAAAGTTCAGTATATGTTATGGGAATTGGATCGAACGGCACAGGGGTGCGCTCATTGTTGGGATTCCTTGGGTTCTGATTATGATTGGGTGGTCGAGCCACTTGCTGCGGGTGATGATATGGCATGGGTTGCTGCATTGGCGCTCTTACCATGGGCGGGCGGAAGTGAGGTGTGTGAGCTGTCGGGCCATAAGTGGCTGCGGCCACATAAGGATTGGGAGCTTGAATCATGGTAGGAGTGAATGGTCTCGGCGGAGTTATCTTTTGATTAGAAGAGACAAAATTAGTTTCTCCATCCCTTCTCCCAGGTGCCGGTTTTCTTGTCATGTTCACCCCAGATGAGCCCTGAATGATCTTACCCGTTCGTATTCCACTCTCCACTTTTTCCCAATAGTCACGATGTCGGAGAAGTTGGCTGAAACACTACCAATCATCTTGCCGTAGAAAGGTGATGGGAGCGTATCGATAAACATCACGACTATTTCTTTTTCCGACAATGGGGGGTCCACTTGCGCCGCTGTCTCTCTCCATCGTTGGGCATACTCCTTGAACGTTTCACTGTCCCTTTTCACCGTATTTTGTAAATGAACCCTGTTGGGTGCCATATCCATGTTATACTTGTATTGTCTAAGGAAGGCATCTGCCAGGTCCTTCCAACAACGAATATGGTTCCGCTCAAGGTGAGCATACCATGTAAGAGCGGCCCCTGCCAGACTATCTTGGAAGCAATGGATTAATAGTTGGTCATTAGAAGAGTAAGATGCCATCTTTCGACAATACATCGTGAGATGGTTCTTTGGACAAGTCATTCCCCGATACTTATCAAAGTCTGGCATTTTGAATTTGGGCGGGAGGACAACGTCTGTGACTAGGCATAACTCCGAAGCATCTATCAGTCCAAAACCTCTGGCGCCTTCCATCATTCTCAAACGTTCCTCTAAGATTTCTATCTTTTCCTTTTGGGGAGCTGCGACTGTGCTAAGACCGGTTACTGGGTTCATCATACGGGTTGTATCTTGGAGATTGGTCATATAGGGGGTTGCGTATCCGTATGGATAGCCGAGTGGCTGGTTAAAATGAGGCAACGTATAGGACTGGTTCATTAGGCCTGTATTTGGTGAAGGACCTTGGGGTTGGGCTATGGCTTGTACAGCATAAGTCGGCTGGGCCATTTGGGCTTGTGTGTTTTAGGCCTGTGCAGTGTAGGTCGGTTACGCCATTTGGGCTTGTGTGTCTTGAGTTTGGTGGGTTTATGGGTCATGGGTTTGTGTGTTTTGGGTTTGGTAGATTGGTGGTATATTTGGCTGGGTGGGGTATGAAGCATGAGGATTTACCGCTTGCTGGTTGTGGGCGTCTTGTTGGTTAGCGAGCGGGGGATAGTACCCCGGGGGTAGGCCATAAAGTGGAAAAGGTATTGGGTTGCCGTCTAGACCGACAAATGTATGCTGTGCGTAAGACTGGCCGTAAGGTGGCTGGGTCTCAATGGCAGGGTTAGGTCTCCTGACATGAATGGTGAGAGGGGGTGTCGTTGTGTTAGGGAGTTGGGTTCTTGTTGGGTCAGAACCAAGGGGAGGTGGCACGGTGGCAGGCGCTGTTGGGCGTCATCAATACCTGCAGAGGAGCCTCCTTCTGTGAGTTTCTTTTCTAAAAGTTTAGTTAACTCCGCCACTCGCTCTTTCAGCTAATCGAACTCAGTCCTAAAGTCCCCCTCAACAGCTTCTGCCTCAGCCATGAGTTTCCTTTGAAGTCGAGTTTGGTAAGGATGCCTACCCGTGATGTCTGTGTTTCATTTTTTTTTTAAAAAAAATGTTAAGTGGAAATAGAAAGAAGGAGAATGTCGTGGGAAGCGATTACAGGCTTTGACGAATATCCTTTGACTATTCCTTAGAACTTATCATTCAAAAGTACTAGGTATGGTAAACATGGAAATTAATATGGGATAATTGTGAAGACAGAAGAAATCTTTCATCATGAGGCGGGAGCCTCAAGCTGAAACATTTTCTTCGGGCAACTACAGCCCTCATTTCTTAAGTTCAATCCCATGTTAATTTCCATAGATACTCAAAGGGTATTCGTTAAGTTCTGAATAGCCTTCCACGAAATGAGGATAAGGAAAAGAAATTAGTTGATGTCATGTTTTGGAATGGGTACTTCCCCATTGATTTAACG
This sequence comes from Clitoria ternatea, assembly GCA_037962975.1. NCBI lineage: Eukaryota > Viridiplantae > Streptophyta > Magnoliopsida > Fabales > Fabaceae > Clitoria > Clitoria ternatea. The sequence goes on from CM075672.1 coordinate 183,858,584, forward strand.
TAAAGCAAAAAAAAAAAAAATTTTGGGAAACAACGATTTCCAAGGGTCCAAGTCGCAATAGTCATGATTTTTCCAATCATCATTGACACCCCCTGTTGGAGCGGAAATAAAGTTATATTTTTTTTGATTTTTTGACGATTAGGAAAATCTATGACTCAGGACTCAGAGGTACACGACTAAAAGAGGATTATCTATTCACCCGAAGAATACTGTGTGTTTCAAAATGAGTCATTATTTCAAAAACTAAGCAAATCTGCGGGTGGTAGATAATTTATTTTTTTTGGATAAAAGGGAAAGCAAAAATGACGTAAGGTAAAGTAAAGTTTGCCCTTTTGTGGCCTAGGTCGGGTTTTGTTGAAAGTCTTTTCTAGGCCCTATGGCTTGTCTAAAAGTGACTCTCCACACCGGGTGGCTTCCGCTAGACATCTAGAAGGTCACCAGAGCCAAGATCCTAACCATGACAGGGACGCAAACAGTGAGGAATCCACTAGATGCGTATATCATGAGAGGTCGAACTCTGGTTGAGGTTCTCACAAACACCGGATAGGAAGTACATCCCATACGATTCCGTTACCAACCTCTCCTAACTTAAGCTTCATTTGGGGCCCGGGTATAGGGCGCCACTCATAGGTTTGTGCAACTAATTGTGAGTGTAGTGTGTGGAAGGGCATTCAATACCTTTTAGCCTTACCCCATTCTGCACAAAGAACAAACACAGAACAAATATACAAAGTCGTCTACCCTAGGGTTCAACAAACATGCAAAACATAAACAACAAAGCAAATAACAAGGTACGATTAAAACAAAAACAAACATTCACAACAATCAACAGAAAATAAAAAAAAGGGAATAAAATCCGAGATAACAAAGGCTATATAAAAAGAACATGCGCTTTCAATCAAACTGGCCTGACTCTCTTAAGTGTCCCCAGTGGAGTCGCCATCTGTCGCAACCTGGATCGCAACGGCGCGGCGAGAGAGAGTGAAACCGGAGTATGAAATAGGGAGTCGCCACCAACATTGTTATCCATAGAAAAAAACATTGGAAAAAAAACTAAGTTCAGCAAGGCACTGGTTAAATATTGAGATTCAAGTTCGGGAGTCGGTTACGAGTAGGGAAGGTATTAGCACCCTACATCGCCTGTCAGAAACAGTACCAAGATTGAAAGCGCAATATAAATAGCCTTAAATAAAACATGGTTTCTTCCTCTTTATTTTTTATTTTTCTATTTAAAAACGACAGAATGGAGTGAGAGAACTGTACAAACATAGAATGTCAAAGCGAGGTCAATGGGACGTTTCATCCGAATTAAACTCGACTTCGATATGAGACAGAGAGGGGAAGAGAATGCTAATAAGGCGTCACGCCTAAATTAGACGTTCTCGAATAAAAAAACAGGGATAGGAAAGAGATAAGCGGGACGTCTCGTCCTAAGTATCCCTTTCCTATGAATTATGGCGAGGCTTGAGCAAAAACTAGGGGGAAATCAACAAGACGTCACGTCTAAATTGATTTTCACGGAAGCGACCAAAAAAAAGAACATTTATGAAAGAAACATGAAAGTGAGGAAATAAATCAATAAAAAGAAATAAGAAAGATGGGCCCGACAGGAGTTGAGGTCCTGCTCCTACGTATTCTTGAATTATCAAGAAATCAGGGTTACGTAGTTCTGAATTTTTCTTTTAAAAGATTGGGAAAATGTTGGTGGGTATCATTTTGGTAAGGAACCCATACAAGACGAAGTTCTTCACACGTGTATGGATCCTATGGAGATTGTGTAGACGGAAGTATTTTCCGTACGACACTGACTAAAAATGATTTGTTTCTTTTTTTTTGACTTTATCTAGATTTCAAAGAAAACACAAGAGACATTTATTTCTTTTTCATTATTATTACAAAGTAAAAAGAAATTTAACTAAATGAACTTTAGGAAAGTAAACAAGTCCAAAAAATACAAACTCAGCAGATGAACGTTTAATAATAAAAAAAACGAAAGGAAAGAACACAGAACAGAACTGGTGGTGAGGTTGTTGAGGGAACAGCTTACAGATGTTGACCAGTGTGGATTCTGCTGGTGTGGATATGGGGTTGAAGGACTGAACAGTGGTAAGGAGATTCAGGAAATATTGGGAAGATATATTGGGTTTAGGAGGATAGGACGGTGTGGTGTTTAGGGAGTATTGGGACGGAGTGGAGATTGATGGGTGTTGGGACGATGTGGTACTTAGAGGGTATTGGGACGGTGTAGTGTTTAAGGAGTATTGGAACAGTGTTCAGGAGTTGTTGGGACGGTGTGGCGGGATTAGGACGGATTAGGGCAGAATCGGGTGGTGTTCAGGAATATGGATACAGTATAGTAGATTTAAGAGATCGGTGTGAAGGGCTACAGTGAATCGGTGGAGTTGATGAGGATCTGAGGGAGGACAGTGCTGTTGGGAGGATGCTGTTAGAACGATGTGGGTTGGAGGCTGAGACGTTGTGGTGTTCAAGGAATATGAAGATGGTGAATTGGGAGGTGTTGGGACGGTATAGTTTAGGGAGTATTGGAACGGTGTGGATTGGGAGATGTTGGGACGGTGTGGATTGGGAGGTGTTGGGACGGTATGGTTTTTGGGGGTATTGGGACGGTGTGGTGTTTAGGAGTGAACTGGGACAGAACTGTGTGAAGGGAATGAATTCCTTAAGATTCTTGAAGTGATATTTAGAAGTTTCCCCTCTTTCCAGCTCTAGACCGTGCCAAGAACTTACCAGCCAGCCCCCTGTGCCTCTTCATGAGAGGTATTTATAGAGGGCTCTTGGACATGGGCCGAGTGGACAGCTCAACCTCCACTTGGCGGAGGCAACCTGGCCACTAACAGATAGTGGGGGGACAATGGCTGATGGGAAATTTTTAATTCTTCCACTACCGCCCCCTTGTCTGCCACCTTTAGAAAGTGTAATTCCGAGTCAGCGCGCATAAGCATCCGGGCTCATTCCTCCATTGTCAGGTTTGTGACCTCGGCCATGCAAGACATCGGTTTGATGTTCCAACAACCGGTCCGATGTGGCCTATTTAGAATTCGGACCGGTGTCACATTTACACTAGTCAGACCTTTTCAAAGTTTGTGGTACCATGGGATCGGTGTTCTTCCTTGTGGCCCGGATCCACTGCCTCAGTCAGCATCCATCCTTAGTGGGAGTGAATTCCGAGAGGAAAAAAAAGGGTCGGTCTTCACTCTGCCTCCTAAATCCGAGTGGGAAAAGGTCCCTTTTGTGCAAAAGACCGAGTGAAATCATGTTGGTGTTGTGTGCAATTGGATTGAGTGGGCAATCAAAGAAATTTCGATTGGAACATTGAGTCAGAACTGAGTGAAAAGTGACTCGGATCTGACTGAAAAATGACTCAGACTGAAGAGGGACTCCACTTCTCGCTTGAGTGTAACAAGAATCGCTTGGGTGAAAGACCTGAAGAGGACTCGGAAATGATCGAAGGATGACTCGAAATTAGGTGGAAAGTGGCTCGGAATTGAGTGAAAAGTGGGTGAAGTATGACTCGGAATTGGCTAGAAATGGCTCGGAAATTGAGTGAAAAGTGGGTGAAGTATGACTCGGAATTGGCTAAAAATGGCTCGGAAATTGAGTGAAAGGACTCACTCGGTGCTGATTGGAAATACTTCACTCGGTTTTGACTGAAGAAGCAACTCTCGGTTCTGATTGAAGAGGCAACACTCAGAATTCTTTTTAGTCGGATGTATTTCGCTCGGATCTCATCTCTGCGTGAAACATTCACTCGAAATTTCTTTAAAAGTGACATAGAACATCACTGCTTGAAGGATTTACTCGGAACTGACTTTGGGAGCTCTTAATCAGAATGGAACTTGGACATTTTCACTCGGAACCTACCTTCTTTGCACTCGGAAATTGGAATTTTGGCCATTTTTACTTAGAATTTGGAGACTTAGCAATCTTCACTCGGATCCGGCCTTTTTTCCACTCGGGAATTGGAATTTGAATTTCTTCACTCGGAATGTGCCTATTTTCCACTCGGATTTGATCCATACTGAGTCATTTCACTCAGATTCCCCTAACAGTAGCCTATTCCACTCGGATTTGACCATTTTTGAGTTTTTTTACTCGGATTTATATCCACCAGGGCTGTATTTCACTTGAAAATGCTTTAATCTGAGTCATCCTGCTTGGATTTGATTATATTGGAGTCATTCTACTCAGCAGATCATTCGGACATGAAATCCAGCCCTCTCAAAATCCTTTCCATTTGGGTCGGACCGAAAGAGGTGTTCACAACTTCCTTCCAACTATTTACCTCCATCAAGCTCAACCTCCAAAATGGTAGGGTTTCCAACATACCTACATCAACTTTTAAAAATAATAACTAAGAGGTGAGTAACATATACCAAATGATTCAAAATCATACATTATGATGAAACATATACATATGTGCATAACTTATATTTCTCAAGAAGCATCATAAGCTCCTTTCACACACTATTTCATTCCATTTCAACATCATACATATCCAGATCATTATGTTCACAATTCACACATCAAAATCATGGTATTCTCAATAAGGGTCATCATACACTTAATGTTAGTACCACAACTTACTTCCTCTTTATTTAACAATCATTCATCGCCACCACGGGCTACCAACTAGGCATATCTCCGGCTATATGTAAATGCTCTTATAGCTAATGCATATACACAAAGGAATCAATAATAATTGTGGTTCCGATTATGGGAAATAACATCATAACAAGTGCCCGAGGCTACCCCTCAAGCCCACGCTACGTCTAAGATCAGGTACGTAGCCCCGATGTTACGCGTCAAGCTGGCACTCAGTGTCAGCATGACAGTAGCAACACCTGATGCTGTTATGCATTCAGGCCATTTGGCCAATTTTTAATCTACCCAATTAACGAGTTTTCAGTCTGATTGCCATGAACTGTTGGAAATATGCACTAAGAGCCTATATAGGACGCATTATTTTGAATAAGGTATTTTTGTTAAATAGTTTAACAACCTTTATTTATCCTTGGAGTAATAGGTCATATGAGAGTTATTCCTAAAATGTCTCTAGTCAATTATTTACATGGGGACATTTAAATATATTAAAACTAGTATGTGAGTGTACTGATGATCTGATCTCACAGATCATGAATATAGATTATATCAAATCTTTACACGGGTACATGTAACATTCTGTTTTTAATAATAGTCCCATTTTGTAAATTATGAAGTATAGAAGGTCTGTAAGTAATAATCAATTAATAAAACATCTAATGGATGGCTTGTATTACTTCAAAAATTCCATTTTTTAGTATAAATATGGAATTTATATAGATCTTTGATGATAATATCCATTTTCCGAGTAAAACATGCCTTAAAAAGGACTGTCCGAGTAAGGAAGAGGCTCTGTTCTGAGTGACTAAGATAATTCCAAGTGAAATATTGAAATTCCGAGTGAAGGTTGTGTTTTCTGAGTGGAACATGGCCGAGAGGATCTCTTCCGAGTGGAATCCCTATCTCAGGGACATTTCTGAGTGAAGAGGGTTTGATAGAACCTCTTCTGGGTGAAAGGATCCGAGTGATTTACCTTGGGGTGACTCACTGCCGAGTCAAATTACTTAGAAAGACTCATTTCCGAGTCAAAAGCCTTCAAATGACTCATTTCCGAGTCAATTATTTCTAAATGACTCGTTTCTGAGTCAATCATGGTCAGACGTTGCAATTTTGAATGAAAGATTCACTGAGTGCCTTCATTTTTAAGTGAAGTACAGAGGAAAATGTATTTCCAAGTGGCAGCGTTCTGACTGGGGACACACGGTGTATGATTGCCCAGATGTGTCAATCCTGGAATGAGATTCCGGGTGAGTGGACAACTATGAGGGAGAATCGGTTTCTGAAAAGTCTTACCGAGTGGAACCGTGTGTGTGTGGAGACTCAGATTTGGAATGGATTTACCGAGCAGAAGTTTGAGTGAGAGAGGACTCGGACTGGTTTATTATACTAGGTGGACCACTGATTGAGTGGTGTGTTAATTGCTGAGTGAATGACTACAAGAAAGAAAAATCAGTTTTGAGGTAATTCACCGAGTGCGAACTGATTAAGAGTTGAGTCGATTTAAGAAGTTTCTGCCGAGTGGGAACTTGAGAGCTTTGAGTCGGTCTGGAATGAGTTAACCGAGTGAAAAACTGATTGAGATAACTCGGACTTGAGTGATGATGCCAAGTGGACAAATTGAGAGTTGACTCGGTTTTGATATATATTGCTGAGTGAAAAATTGAGTGAAGAATGACTCGGTTGGGAATAAATTGTACCGAGTAAAAACCGAGTAAGAGGAGTCGGTTTGGGGAATGACTACCTCTGGTCGGATTTCACTTAAGCGAATGAATTCCTCGCTTAAGCGAGTGAGAGTGGAATAAGCGAGGCTTGTGAGTCTCGCTCAAGCGAGTCAGTATTCGCTTGAGTGAAACCCCCTCTGCCAGTGCATTGTATGACACTCGCTCAAGCGAGTCGGTATTCGCTTGAGCGAGAGGGACTCGAATTCCCTTCTTCTTCACATGACTGGCAGTTTCCAGTCGGTTTAGAGGCTGACCGAGTGGAATTTCAGTCAGTATTCAGTGTCAGGATTAACGTTTTGACTCCAATTTTGTCATCTATTGCATATTTTAATATATCTAAATCAATCATGCACACTCTAGCATATAGGCCGGCAGAAATGGAGCTCACTATCTATCTAAACCACCATTATTTCCCACTAACAGCCCACTAGAAACCCACTCATGGAAAGCTTGTCTACCACTGCCTTTGCCTTATTAAACAAACACACCTCTTTTGAAACTCTCATTTACTCTTCTCCATCAAGGCCCTTCGATCTAAAGCTAGGACAACAAGGAGACCATTTTCAATCAGCCAACTATCTTCAATCCAAGTAAGAGGGGACAGGGTTGTGAATGATTATGAAATGGGTAGAATTGTATGCTGTCCTAGGATTCCAGTTTTATTTTCGTATTTTGTTGCTCAATTTTGAAGCTGACAACGTATGAAGTTGATTCTGACTTCTTCATCAAAGTTGTATATCTTTTTGTTATGTGAATTCTGAGACTTGAATCAATTGATTTGGATATGTCTAGCAAAAGTTATAGCCAAAATACTACAGCATGTATGAGTGGAATATTTATCCCATGTTTTGTGTATATATTAATATTCTGGGAATTATACATGCATAATCAGCCTTTTATGTCTTTACAAAAGTTGTAGATATTTATGTTAGGAATCCATAGAAAGTGATTTAAAGTTAAAAAGATGCCTGTAGCTCTAGATATGCCCAAAATACAGAAGTATGTTCATGCTGAAAATCTGTTAACAATGAAATACGAATCTTATTTTTAAAACTGGGAATTTTGTGGTGAGAATTAGTGATCGGTGTCTTCATGAAAGTTGTAGATATTTGTGTTAGGAGTAATTTAGAACTGTTACCATGCCAAAATTATATTTGTGACTCCAGAAACGTTGAAAATACTAACATATGTATGTTTTGAAAACTCTCTTTGAGGCAGTTTTGTATTCTATGGATAACCGGTGTCTCTATTTGGAATTTGAAATTATGGTCTTCATGAAAGTTGTAGATATTTGTGTTAGGAGTAATTTAGAACTAGTTCCATGCCAAAATTATTTTTGTAACTCCAGAAACGTTTAAAATACTAACATATGTACATTTTGAAAACTCTCTTTGAGGCAGTTTTGTATTCTATGGATAAGTGGTGTTTCTGTTTGGAATTTGAAATTATGGTCTTCATGAAAGTTGTAGATATTTGTGTTAGGAGTAATTTAGAAATGGTCCCATGCCAAAATTATTTTTGTAACTCCAGAAACATTGAAAATACTATCATATGTATGTTTTGAAAACTCTCTTTGAGGCAGTTTTGTATTTGTGGATAAGTGGTGTTTCTGTTTGGAATTTGGATTTTTGGTCTGCATTAAAGTTGTAGATACTTTTATTATTGAACTACAAAAAGTGGAATCACTTGAAAAGGTTTTGATTTGCTCATGTTATGGTTGTTTTAGTAACGTATGTCGCTGTTGGAAATGCTGAAATTTACTTATAATGGTTATTATGGATGAAAATGATATTTTCTCTATGGATAACAATTTATTATTGAATTCTTGAGGGATTATGAAGTATTATGGATGTTGATGAGTGTCTAATGAGTATTATACAGTTTGTGTATTTTGGTGGTGAATAATTATGAATGGCTAAATTAATATATATACATGAATGCCTTGCGGATATTGATACATGTGGTTGAAACAGTAAATCCATGATTCTGAAAATTATTATATGTGATGTGTCCTTTGAGGACTTGTGGTTTTCCAAGTGGTTTTGGAAATGTTGATATCATGGTATGTTAAATGATAAAGAGAATTAAAGGCATTAATGCATCATAAGCATTTGGACGCACCATGGAATTTAGGGGTTCCATGATTGCCTAACCTGGTGGAGGGTTACTCTTTGATGAGTTTAAGCCCTATTTTTGCAGGAGCCATGGAGTGTAGGGATTCATGGTTATGCTAAGTCCTACTTGTGTACTTCGGTACTGCAGGAGCCATGAAAGTGTAGGGATTCATGGTTATGCTAATTCCTACTGGAGTCTTTATGAGACTTTTTATTGCAGTATTCCCACCAAACCAAATGGATCCAGCATGACATCATGTGACTAATTAAAGATTTATAAATTAACTTGTTTGGCATATTCATCATATCATTATGCCTTGTTGGTTGTGTTTGTGCAATTTTATTTATTTTATATTTATTCTATATTCTGTCTCACTCTTACATTAATTTTTACATTGAATGCTACACAGAATGAAGAGTGATGCCATGAATGGAGTTTACATGAATTATTGCTTGGAATTTGACTTTATTTTATTTTGATGGGTTGTAATAATATAATGTTTCATGTACTGTATTTTTCTAAATCGTTTCCGATATATATAATTATTTCATGACTTTGATTATCCATGACTAGTATGTATAATAATAATCCGCATTTATCAACTTTTACATGACTTATTACAAATTTCAAAAATGATTTTTAAAATGCGAAAAATTTATTCAGGAAATTATTAAGGACGTCACAGTACACATTAAGAGTAATGATGTACTGGAGAGAACCACCATGAGAACATTGCATGGATCATTACATGAATGTCATAAACGATTCTCAATGTGATAATGGTATATGTAGTACTTCGACCTGAAGTCATTACGATTCCTACATAAGGAGTTTGTTGTTTTAATACATTCAAACGTCTTCTGTAACAAGAGGACTATAAAGGTTGTGATTAGGCAATGAACAAATTATGCAAAGGGATGTGAGTGATGTAGATGGGATTTGTCTCTCCTATGTGACAAGAGTGATATCTATAGGCCACTTGATGAAGTGAGACTAAAGAAATGCACGGCCAAGCTAGAAAGAATAAATATTGGATATTTATTTGGATAAAGTCTGCTCCAGTATTATGTAAAATAAATTGGACTGTACAAGGATGACGTGACCATGCCTTGGGCCCAATTAGGATATCGTGACAAAAAGAACAAACATATAAAATAATTATCACTTATAGGTTATGTTGATAATAAATAATATTTGGACATAATGATGCATTGCTAGATGTCACTCTTATTTTATATTAATAAAATAGTTTATTATTAATATGACCAAGTATTTTACCTATAGGGTCACACACATAGAGTAAGCCCATCAGAAAATAGCTTTTATGTTAGTTGGACTAAAATAAAGCTATTGGGCCTAACTAATTTAGAATGAGTAAGGAGCCCACTCTTTAGAGAGAGAAAATTAGGTCAAATCTAAGCCTATAAATAGAGCATAAGATGCTCATAGACGGTTTAACCAAAAAGAGACACAAAATACACAAAAGTTGAAAAAGCTACACGTCGTCAAACTAGCATTTGGAAGGTGTATCATTTCTGGTGGGAGTACTCGTGTGGACTCCTAAAGGACGAGGCTACGATTACTTCGATGTTCTTCAAGAGGTAATCCTAAAACGCAATATTTTTTTGTGTTCATTTTATGCTTTGAAACATGGCACTTTTCAAATCCTATGGGAATCCTTATTTTTTAGCTGTGTATCTGAGTGGCATTCCCTAACAGTGGTATTAGAGCCAGATTGTAAAACCATGTTTTGGGAAAATGTTTGTTTAAAGAACACGTGAAATTTTTTTTTTTACAGAAATAATTGTAAAGGTTGAATCCTTTTGCAAAGGTTGTATTTTTTATGAGATATGTTGCAAAGGTTGTACCTTTTCAAAGCTAATATCAATTTATTTTATTTTTGTGTATATTGATTGATTTTCTCAACATTTTAATTAAAGAACATGTTTTGGGGTATGCTTTATTATATGAACATGTTGTATGTTGTAATGATGATTGTTTTATATGTGTTATAATTATAAGGCATGTTTTATGTTCATTTAATTAAATTGAAATCAAGGGTTGTATGCAATGCATTTCTATATGCTTTCTCTTTCTAATATGAATTATTCATGTGAGATTGTGTTTAGAAAGTTTAAGAGTTAAACCCTAGCCGTAATGAAAACTAGGATTCAAAAGTTGAAACTTAGCCATCATGGTACTTTATTTATTTGTAAATGTTACAAATAAAATATTTGATTTTAATATTATATTTTAAATTCGATTTGTAAAAGTTGCAAATTAAATTTTAATTGTTTGTTAAATTTAAAGTTCATAAGAGTTACAAATTTAAATAATTTATTCTTATTAATTTTAATAGGATTTACATCGTATGTGATCTTTTTAAAATTAATGTGATTTATAAGAGTTACAAATTTAAATAATTTATTCTTATTAATTTTAATAGTATTTGCATCATATGTGATTTTTTTAAAATTAATGTGATGTGTAGGAGTTACAAATTGATTTATATTTATTAAATTTAATATGATTTGTAATTATTACAAATAGAAGATAAGATCTTTATTGAATTTAATAATTTAAAATCAAATATTTAATCCTTAATAAATTTGATAGGATATGTAAAAGTTACAAATTAAAGATAAGATCTTTATCAAATTTAATAGGATTGAAAATAAAATATCTTGAACTCTAGATAAGGTCTAAAATTTAAACCTTGATCGTTCCTAAAAATAAGATGATTGTTGAGACTCTAGAGATAAGATTTAACAGTTAACCCTTGACTATGGAAAGACATGGTACTTAAACGGTCACACTAGACCCACCTCTCTTTCCTAGGAACTAACTTGATTACAATACTAAATTTTTGGGTTGGAACGCCACTCGACACCCTATAAAGGGTAGCCTCCCCTTGACCTTGTCCGTTGAACGGTCAACAGAACCGCCAAACTTCGTTGCGTAGTTTTCCTTTTATGACCCCGCGTGTTTAATTATGTGTTTTAAAACTTATTTTATTTTAAATACAATTGATTACTCTATTAATTTATTAATTAACACATTCAACAGTGAATGGTTATGGTCTTAGATTTTTTTATTTAATTTTAAATACAACCTGTGTGTTGTGCCTTTCTCTATTCTTAAATTTCTTCTCTCAACCCTTCACTCGTATGTAAAATGAGTTTCTTTATTACACTATAATCTTGAAGAAGCCAATAAGGTGAAGACCTAAAAGACACCTAGAGTGGTAACTCTTGATGGATATGACCTTGAAAGGAACAAAGGAGTGGTGACTCCAGGAGGATAGTGGTTTCAAGAAGTAGGACTTCATGAAGTCAAGGCACTATAGTTCCTTTAGGTTTATTTTATTTTATTTTATTTTTTGGGAAGACCATCACCATCTCACATTTTTTGATTGCATGTTTTGGGGTTTTATTTTGTGTTAAAGTGTTTAATGAAAGTCGATAATGAATAATAAGAAAATTGAAATCCCTCAAGCCCAACAATCATACCTTCCAATAAGTAATAACGTCTAACTTGATATAGATAAAGAGCAGGTCACACCATAGTTGGGTGCCTTTATTTATGTTTAGTAGGACATGATTGGATAATTGGATTATCCAAATATAACTTATTAAGTTTTATTCAAATAGACATTTTTCAATTGGATTGGAAAAGCCTAAAGGTATGAATAGTCTAAAACGCGTTCCAATAAATAACACTCATCAATGCTAGTTTTAATAAAGTGTAGGTTCTGCCAAAGCAAGGTGCTTTTATTGAGATTAGTAAAGGATGATGGATAATTGGATTATCTAACCATTTGTTATTGGACTTATCTAGGTAACTTAAATCAGATTGAAGAACCTAGAAGCGTTAATATTAAGTTTAAATGTCTTCTAATAAGTAACACTCATCGAGACTAATGTCAATAAATAATGGGCCGGTCAAAGCAGGGTGCTATCATTTATATCAGTAAGGCACGATGGGATAATTGTAATATCCAAATTGTTTTTATTAGGCCTAAACTTAACTAAGTTTTTCAATTGGATTGAAAATAACTTAGAGGTGTAAAGATTGAGCTTAAATTCATAAGATGAATAACGGTAAAGAGTTACCCACTTAATCATCCAAGAGTTGCATGAGATGCAATTGGAAATGTGTTTCCTACCTAAATAACCAAGGGTTGGGCGACCAGCCAAAGCTGACTCAACACTAGGCCAAATATGGATCTTGTCCCACTAGAAAATCTTCCAACGGGATTTTTTCTAATTTAGTGAGAGTATTTATTTTGAATCAAAATAGTAGGAGACAACATACTTATTTAATGACCAAAATTTAAATATGTTTTAAATATAAGTGATAGATTTGCATGTATTTTGTTTTAGAATAACCATGACAAACCAAATTTTATTTTTATTGCAATTTGTTCTTTGGAAAGACACTCTATCTAGAAAGATTCCCAGATAGGTATCGAGACTTGAGAGTTATCTTTAATAAAGAAGAAACGACAGTGTGGCATGTTTGGCCTATTTCAATATCATTTATCGTTGGGTATTGAATACCCTATGAAGTTTACATAAACTCTATGTTGTAAAAGGCAATATGAATATATGGAGATATACGATATGATCAAGTTGGTCTGGAAGTCTAAGAGGTGATCAAGAAAGGAAATTGTTTCTAGTTTTGGCCAAATAAGACATTAAAATAATTTGTCTAAAGAACTTGAAGAAGTTCCAAAGAAAGGGAAGTAAGATTTCTACTACAAGTCATGTTATAGAAGTCAAATTATTTTACTTCACTGACATTAGTATCAGATACTAGTAGTAGATCTCACATTTTGAAAGATCAAGGAAGTAGATCACTTTCTAAGGGTGGAGAAATCTGTGTAAAACTAAGCAAAAGTTGCTACAATAAAGATACGATATTCACCTACTGGGCTAGTTAGTGAACTAGACATTGTGCATATTGTTTCTTGTTGGATAAGAAAGGTTTTCTTTTATAAAATAACCTTATTTATTTAAAAGCATGTTGATTCACAATTGAGTAATGGATTCTATCCTAAATCTTAAAACACCTATCTATAACATAAGTGTCAAAGTAGATTAAACTAAGTGATTTTGAACTTTACTTACATGGTATTGTCTCCTAAGGCAAATGAAAGAGAGACACATTTTAGAATACTATTAATGTGGTTATCTGGACGCTTTTGATTTTGGAATCAATTGAGACATGTAAATCTTATTTATTGGAGAAATAGTTGAGACCTCATTCATTGAAAAGTGAAAGATAAGTAATCTATTATCTAATACATGATGATGTATGTGGGCTTATTGGAACAATAACTAGATATGTTTTTCAATACTTCGACATACTAATTGAAAAGTCAATGAGTATAAATATATGTAACATAAGTTAGAAAGTCTTTGAAGAGTTCAAAGAATTCATAATGAAGTGAAAAATTAAATTAACTTAAAAACCATTTAGATCCTGCTTGTTGTAGAAGTATACCACCATTATGAGATATGGTAGATAGATGTCAAGATGGAAATCATCTTGAGGATGTGTATATGACACTACCTAAAGGCCTTTTATGCCTGAAACATCTAGGAAGGTATGTGAACTACAAATGTTCCATTTATGGACTAAAGTAAGCTTTTAGAAGCTAGAATCTTCATTAGAGAATGAAGATAAATCTTGTGACTATAAAAAATGTTAGTAACTACACAATTATAGTACATGTAGAAGACATGCTTCTTCTAGAACTAATATTCTCATTCTATAGTCAAGAATATCCTTAAACACTTAAGAAGGACTAAGGATTTGATCTTGATAAATGGAAGATGAGCTCGTTGTACAGGTTACATCGATCCTAACCTTCTGAGTGATTTGAATGACTTAAGATTGAAATCAAAATATATATGTGTTGTCAAGATGGTTGCGATGTATGCTTGAAAGGTTCAAAGCAAGAAAAAATCATTGGTTCTACTAACAAATCTAAGTATTTTGCTATGTTAAATTGCAAAAGAAGTCGATTTACATTTAATCATTTAAATGTTTTGTACCCTATGAGTTTCCACTGTGATGACAATAGAACCATAGAACAATATAAGGAAGTAGATTAATCCAAGCATATACTGTTGGGAAGATGTGAAAATATGCAATGTGTATACCAAGAAAACTGTTGGGACCCACTAGTAAAACCACTTATGTAGCAAAAGTATCAGGGCACTATAGACGTCATTGGGCATTAACCTTATCAGCTCTAAGTGCAAGTGGGAGATTATTAGAAATATGCACTAAGAGCCTATATAGGGCGCATCATTTTGAATAAGGAATTTTTCACTAAATACTTTAACATCCTTTATTATCCTTAGAGTAATAGGTCATATGAGAGTTATTCGTAAAATGTCGCTAGTCAAGAATTTACGTGGGGATATGTAAATACATTAAGACTAGTCTGTGAGTGTACTGATGATCTGATCTCACAGATCATGGATATAGATGATATCAAGTCTTCACACGGGTACACATTAAGAGTGATGATGTACTAGACAAACCCATCATGAGAACATTGCATGGATTGTTACATGAATGTCATAAACGATTCTTAATATGATAATGGTATATCTCCTTCGACCTGAAGTGATTATGATTCCTACATAAGGAGTTCGTTGTTAATACAATCAAACGTCTTCTATAACAAGAGGACTATAAAGGTTGTGATTAGGCAATGAAAAAATTATACTAAGGGATGTGAGTGATGTAGATGAGATTTGTCTCTCCTATATGACATGAGTGATATCTATAGGCCACTTGATGGAGTGAGACTAAGCAAATGCATGGCCATGCTAGAAAGAATAAATATTGGATATTTATTCAGATAAAGTTTGCTCTGGTATCAAGTAAAATAAATTGGACTGTACAAGGATGACGCAACCATGCCTTGGGCCCGACTAGGATATCGTGACAAAAGGAACAAACATATAAAATAATTATCACTTATAGGTTATGTTGATAATAAATAATATTCGTACATAATGATGCATTGCTAGATGCTGCTCTTATTTTATATTAATGATAAAATAGTTTATTATTAATATGACTGAGTATTTTACCTAGAACGTCACACATATAGAGTAAGCCCATCAGAAAATAGCTTTTATTTTAGTTGGACTAAAATAAAGCGATTAGGCCTAACTCATTTAGAATGAGTAAGGAGCCCACTCTTTAGAGAGAGCAAATTAGGTCAAATCTAAGCCTATAAATAGAGCATAAGATTCTGTCATGCTTATATAATTCCATTCATCATTGGCACTGAATCACACTTACCTAAACTTACACAATAGCAATAACACGTTTTATATAATTTCACACAAGTTCCATCATTCTTAATGTTCAACTCACAATCAACAGTTATCATGAATCATAATTATAACTTCATGCATCATATTTAATTAATTAAATACATCACAACTGACTCTCATATCATTTGACGCCTAGTATCTGAATACTAAAGAATCAACCTTCAGCTAGGGGTCTGGCTTAACACCCTGTGAACCCGACTTGGTTCACCAAGCCCGACTTGGCTCACCTCCTCAACCATTGGGTAGCTTAACTTGATCTTAAAGGACCACGGGAGCCAAAAACGAGGAGCGAATCATAATGTCGACCATCTCACACCACATAATCACATATAAGCATCATATTCACTTATCGCATACCATGTGGCTAATAAATAATAAATCGTAATCATCAACCATGGTGCCCAACATATGAAGCCCACCAACATAATGCCAAAATGTCTATCAATTCACCATTATTTCATAATTCCACCATCTCATTCATACTCACATAAGCATATACATGTTCAAACATATTCATCATGCCTTTTAATTCATGATCCATAACATGATACACATATACATATTTCTTATAATTCAAATCATTACTTTAGTTAGTTAGTTAATTATTTCGCTTATATTTAATAACTTTCATCTCATTTTTAGTTTAATAATTAATAAAACATATGTAACATCCCTGTTTTTAGAAAAAGTTTTACCTTTGTAAATTTTGAATTATGGAGAGTTGTAAGTAAGAATAAGTCAATATATACCCTGGTTGATGGTTTGTGGTATCTCAAAAATGTCATTTTTGTGCATAATAATGGAATTTATATGGATCATTAGTGAAATTATGCAAAAACCGAGCGAAAAGGACTCTGTTCCGAGTAACAGAGAGGAATTCCGAGTGAAGGAATGAAATTCCGAGTGTAACGTTACGTTTTCTGAGTAAAACATGACTGAGAGGGCTACCACCGAGTGGAGTCCTGACCTGAGAGGCAATTCTGAGTGAAGTGTGTTCAAGAGAACCACTTCTGGGTGAAATTCTGAGTCAAAACACCCTAGAAAGGCCCGTTTCCGAGTCAAACATGCTTCTTTTCCGAAGGAAATTCCTCTGATTGAAGCATTCCGAGTGAAAGAATGCATATATATACTTATGCTTATGTTGATTTGATGCTTCCTACCGACTGGAATGTGCTGTGGAATCAATTGGGAAGGATTCCGAATGGTTTCGTATGTGTTTGCTTAGGAAACCGAGTAGAAAATGGCAGATTGAGCCATTCTGAGAGAAATGTAAGAGGCTGAACCATTTCCGAGTGAGTCTATGAGAGTGACCCCTCTTCCGAGTGAGATATACTCTACTGGACCAAAACCGAGAGGTAATGGCTTAAATAAGCCTTAATTTGGAAATATAGTTGAAGAAGTTGGTCTAAACCGAGTGAATGAAGACTCGGATTGCCGAGTGAAAACTCTGAGAAAGAGAGAACTCAGTCTGGACAGATATTACCAAGTGAGAAACCGAGTACCTGAGTCGGTTTCAAAGGAATTCTGAGCGAGCCTTTTATTTGTTGACTCGGAAGAAGAATTCCAGTCGGCATAATGGTTAACCGAGTGGAATTTTCACTCGGTATTCAGTGTCAGTTGTGCGTATTGACTTCAATTTTGTCTTTTAATGATTATTTTAATTCAATCATGCGTATTATAGATAGTGGGCGGCCAGAAATAGGCACTGACTCAGCATATCTCCTTATTTAAATCTCCACTGCCACTCCATTAACACTCCACTAGCAGCCCACTCACAAAAGCTGTTCCCCATTTAGTTTTCCACTTAGCAGCCCACTCCTTATTTAAACCAGCATAAGGACTCTTAGAGAACACACACACGAAACATACCTCCATTATTCTTCTTCCTACAAGTTACTTTCTCTCTCTTTTCTCTTCTGTTTCACTCAGAATTCATGCTGGACAGTGAAAGGGAACCTCTGCTTCTCCTCCAGGAGCTCCATAAAGGTAAGGGGGAATATTCTTGGGTGCTCTGTGGGAAAACCGAGTGAAGGAAAGGGTTAAGGAACTTGTTCCTCACCTTTCCAGGACAGATTCAGTGTTGTGTGAATTAAATGCCTTAATTGTTATTATTTGTATTTATATATATATATATATTTGTTATTAAATGCATATAATCAGTGATGAATTGTGAAATGATATGAACTGTATTGGACTGAAAATACTAAGCATCATGGGTACCGTGTGATTTCCAGTGAAAAATTATGAATAGAAGATGGATTTAATGATAACAGGTTCTGTTTTATGTTAATCCGACCGGTTTTACATCTATAACAACTCGGTTTTGCTTAGTTTCAATCGGATTCAACCTTAACTGAATGTATTTCATTCTGATAGAACAATTCTTCACTCGGTAAACAACCTAATTTCACTCAGAGAACTTTTTCTAGTTTATTTCCACTCGGACAGCATCTTCCCAGTTGGTATCACTCGGAAAACATATTTCACTCGGAACTTATATTGATTTCACTTAGAAAACTCCTTTGAGACTGATGTCACTCGGAATCGTATTTTATTACACTCAGAAATTCATTTTTACTCGGTTTCACCAACATTTTCACTCATGAAACTCTTTCTTACTGATTCCACTCAGAAATTATATTTTAATTCACTTAGAAATTTATTTCACTCAGAATTTAAGTTATTTCATTAAGAAAATACTTCTCAGTTTCTGTTTCACTTGGAAAACATATTAATTTCATTTAGTAAACTCTGCTCAGTTTTATTTCACTCGGATTCATAGTTAATTCATACGGAAAACTCATTTTCACTCGGAATCAAACTTGTTTCAGTCGGAAAACAGTTTTCTAGTGTAATTTCACTCGGATTTTTAGCCAGATCGTTTGGAAAACCCTTCTCAGTATGATTCCACTCGGAATCATACTTATTTCACTCGGATTTACCCTTGTTTCACTCGGAAAACTCTGTTTTTAGTGTTTTTCGCTTGGATTTTCATTTAGAAACTATTCTTTAATACTTTTAAATTATTGGGAAGTTATAATTATTATTATCATTCTTATTCTATTATTATTATTATTCTAATTATTATCAATCTTAATATTGTTATTATTATTATTAGTTTTATTGTTATTAACATTGTTAACATCTTAATTATGAGTATTTACATAAAGAATATATTATTTTACTCTTTATGGAAAATATAATTTTAACCAAGATATAATTGATATATTTCTAAAATAATAAACGAATATCTTACAATGTTTAAATAATTGATGGAATTCAAAGAACTTGGGAATGATATGATGAGACTGGAAACACATAAGATACCCAAGGAATCAATTGATAAAATAAATGCATTTCGCATCATGAAAATATTTTTGAAGAAGAAAAAGCTCTAGAGCATACACTTGGTACAGTGGAGGACACTCACGTTCGATCTCCATGAAGAATCTTGGGAGTACAACTGGAACGGTAACCTAATGGCATCAGAGTCGCGCCTGATAGTCGGGTGAGACGATGCAATTCTAGTGTACTTTGACTAAATGACGGAGTGTAACTATGATCGTAGGGATCCAAGTTCCAAAAAAAAAAATTTAAATCAATGATGAGAACCAATGAGTTCATTTGTACCATATGGAACTTGGGCGGACCCTGATCGCTCTAGATGATTGGAATGGTGATATTCCAAAGAATGAGAAGAAGATAAAACGATTTATTAGGCCCACATGCATCATGAGACTTAACCAAAGATAAATCATAATAAATCCAACTCATGCATTCCATGACAACATGCTTGATTGTTATAATTGTGAATATTCTAATTGTATGATGTATGTGATATTGTATGTTAACTGGATTAAGTCCGCACCGGATTAACCAATCAGGGTCTTGGGTTATACTCACCCTTACTGTTGACAATTTTCAGAGGAATTAAGAAATCAAAAACCTGAGTATGAAGAACAGCAATATGCTGAACCAAATGAGAACGCTCCGTAAATAGAATATAAGTAGCTGAATATTGACAGATGACTGTATAATATTTAAGGGTGCCTGCGTGCCCTATTCTGTTAAGAGTACAATTACTTGCAGTTTGTGAATGACTATGTGATCTATATAATATTGCTTCCACTGATATGCCATTATTTTATTTAAAAAAAATATTCATTTTTTTCTAAAAACTGTTAACACTCTCAGTTAAATAGGATGAACCTACAGAAGGATTTGTCTTATCTAACCGAGGGTGTTACATTGGTGGTATCAGAGCATAGTCGATTCATTAAACTTGGGAAGTGGACCATTAGGTTTCCACGTACTCTGATAGAAATATTGAACAGTCTATAACACTCCTAAGACTAAATATCCTATGTGGAATACTCCACATAACATATACCCTGAACCTATTTGTTGATATTCTTTCAGCAAATTCCTAAATGGCACGCCGAAATAACGATCATGTGATGGAGGATCTTCTTACCAGAATTGTGGAGGTAATAGAACGCCAAGAGTTACCTCATACTTCTGCTAGGCAAAGCCTAGGACTAGCCGACTTTCAAAGGAACAATCCCACATAATTCAAGGGAGGCTTTGATCCAGAGGGAGCACAATTATGGATTGAGCACCTTGAAAAGATTTTTACCGCTATGCGATGCTCTGACGAAGATAGGGTAACTTTTGCTGTCTTCATGCTGGTTGCGGAAGTAGAACACTGGTGGACTCATGCCAGAATCAGATTAATAGCTGAGGGACACTTCCTCACTTGGGGACGATTCAGGACAGAGTTTCTCGCCAAATATTTTCCTGAAGATATAAGGAGGCAAAAAGAGCAGGAATTCTTTAATTTAAAACAAGGCAATATGATTATTGGGGAGTACGCTGCTAAGTTTGATGAGCTGGCAAAATGTTGTCCCTACTACACCCACATGGGAGAAGCGTCAAGATGCGCAAAGTTTGAAGCAGGATTACGGCAAGAAATTCGCCAAGTTATATGTTGTCAACAAATTACACATTTCACTACTTTGGTTGATCGATTCCGCATCTTTGAAAATACCTCTAATCTTCGACGACCTGGAGCGTCTAATCATGGGCCAGAACGACGTATGCCAGATCGACAACAAAGAAGGGATTTTCGAGCAGATCGGCCATATTTCCGACCTTTCAACTCAGCCAACCGAATTCCTCCTAGAGGTCAGGAGAACCAAAGCGGTAAAAACTGCACAATTTGTGGACGGATTGGACATCGTGATACTGACTGTTGGTACAGAAATAAAAATAACCAACAACAAGTAACTCAAGGACAGGCAATATGACCAACAGGTCAAGGAAGTGGAGGATCTACTGCAAATACCTCTACCAACAATGTCCCAAGGATGCAAAATATTCACTGCGGCAATAATTTCAATCAGAACAATAATCCTAGAAGGCCCAGAAATAACTCTACTGGAAGACCAGGAGGAAATACTAGAGTTTTTACCATGAATGGTGCGGAAGTATCACAAGAGAACGATCTTGTGCAAGGTACATGCTTTATAGGAAGTACTCTATTAAATGTATTATATGATTCTGGAGCCACTCATTCTTTTATATCTGAGAATTGTGTAAAACATTTAAAGCTTCCTACAACCTCTCTGCCTAATAAGATGATTGTCACGACTACTGCAAATAAGCCCATTTGCCCTTCTTGCATGTGTTTGAAATGTCCTCTCAACATCGAAGGGAAAGCTTATCAAGTAGATCTGATATGTTTACCTTTGATTGATCTAGACATTGTTCTAGGAATGAATTGGCTTGCTGCCAACCATATTCTTATTGACTGTCATAATAGATCCATCTCTCACGGGTCTACTACATCTAAATGTGATCAAGTCACTGATTCTTGCCCTGTTAGCTCAGAAAAAGTAATCTCAAGAAAAGAAGTCCAACTATACATGATCCTTACTGAAACTGAAAGTAAGGCCACTCCTCAAATTGAACAGATTCCTATTGTTCAGGAATTTCCAGAAGTATTCCCTGAGGACATACGAGAGCTACCTCCAGAGCGAGAAGTCAAATTCAGCATTGATATTATACCGGGCGTGGTACCAATCTCTATTGCTCCTTACCGGATGTCACCCAAGGAACTCAGTGAGCTCAAAGAGCAATTAGAAGAACTTTTAGAGAAAGGAATGATTAGACCCAGTGTCTCACCTTGGGGAGCACTAGTTCTTCTAGTCAAAAAGAAGGATGGTAGTATGCGGTTATGTGTTGACTATCGTCAGTTGAATAAAGCTACGATCAAGAACCGATACCCTCTCCCAAGAATTGATGATTTGATGGACCAATTACGAGGAGCCACTATCTTCTCGAAAATTGATCTGCGATCAGGCTATCATCAAATCAGAGTGAAGAAAGATGATGTACCCAAAACAGCATTCAGAACACGATATGGGCACTATAAGTATCTTGTTATGCCCTTTGGAGTTACAAATGCACCTGCAGTCTTTATGGGATACATGAATCGAATCTTCCATGAGTACTTGGACAAATTCGTGGTTGTATTCATTGACGATATTCCCGTCTACTCCAAGAGCCATGAGGAACACGAGGAGCATCTCCAAATTGTCCTAAATACTTTGCGTGCAAGGCAATTGTACGCCAAGTTTTCAAAATGTGAATTCTGGTTGACAGAAGTGAAATTTTTAGGACATATCATTTCTAAGGAAGGAATTGCTGTGGATCCTACAAAGGTAGAAGCTGTACTAAATTGGGAAAAACCCAAGAATGTGACGGAAATCCGCAGTTTCCTTGGACTGGCTGGATATTATCGTCGATTCATCAAGAATTTCTCTCGGATTGCAACACCTTTAACCAAGCTGACTCGTAAAGATCAACCATTTGAATGGACTGACAAATGCGAAAGCAGTTTTACGGAGTTACGCCAACGACTCACTAGTGCACCTGTCTTGATTTTGCGAGATCCTGCCAAGCCATATGAAGTGTATTGTGATGCGTCAAGACTAGGACTAGGATGTGTCCTAATGTAAGAAAGAAAGGTTGTTGCTTATGCTTCAAGACAGCTAAGAATGCATGAAGTTAATTATCCCACACATGACTTGGAATTAGCTGCAGTTGTGTTTGCCTTGAAAATCTGGAGACACTACTTGTATGGTACATACTTTGAAGTCTTCAGTGATCATAAAAGTTTGAAGTATCTATTTGACCAGAAAGAGTTGAATATGCGACAACGTAGATGGATGGAATTCATCAAGGATTATGATTTCGAACTCCGATATCACCCTGGAAAGGCAAATGTTGTGGCTGACGCACTTAGCAGAAAGGCCCTACGCCTATCATATATGATGACAAAGGAGTTGGAATTGATTGAACAGTTTCGTGATTTGAATCTAGCAGTAACACCAAAAAGGGGAAGCCTTATGGTTGGAATGCTAAGAATTTCCAATGATTTCTTAGAACAAATCAAAGAAGCTCAAGCCAATGACCAGGAATTATAAGATCTACCAGAAAAGACAAAAGAAGGAGTCTCAGAGTTTAGCAAAGATGAACATGGGGTGATCAGGTATCAACAGAGACTCTGTATTCCAGTCAACACAGATCTTAAAAGATCCATCCTGGATGAAGCACACAAAAGTAAATACAGTATCCACCCAGGATCAACCAAGATGTATCAGGACTTGAAGAAATTATTCTGGTGGCAAGGAATGAAAAGGGATATCACTGAGTATGTAACAGCTTGCCTGATGTGTCAGAAGGTAAAGGCAGAACAACAACGACCAAGTGGCACCCTTCGTCCTTTGGATATTCCCGAATGGAAATGGGATGAGATTGCTATGGACTTTGTGACTGGATTTCCCAGAACATCAGCTGGATATGATGCTATTTGGGTAATCATGGATCGATTAACAAAGACCGCTCACTTCATTCCTGTCAATATGAAGTATTCCCTAGAGAAACTCACCCAGATCTATATCAAGGAAATTGTACGATTACATGGAACTCCCACTGCAATTGTGTCCGATCGAGGTCCTCGTTTCACATCACAATTTTGGAAGAGCCTGCAACAAGCTCTGGGAACTCGTCTGAAGTTAAGTTCTGCATATCACCCACAGACAGACGGATAATCAGAAAGAACAATCAAGACTCTTGAAGATTTGTTGCGTCTTTGTGTCCTAGAACATGGGGGAAATTGGCAAGAATACCTTCCACTTGTGGAGTTCACTTACAACAACAGCTACCATGCCAGTATCGGAATGGCCCCCTATGAAGCTTTATATGGAAGGAAATGTCGTACACCTTTATGTTGGTATAAGACTGGTGAAAAGATAATAGTTGGACCAGAGATTGTTCAGAAGACTACAGAATAAGTCCAAAAGATCCAAATGGCAATGAAGGCTTCGCAAGATAGACAAAAGAGTTACTACGACAAACGTAGAAAGCCATTGGAATTTGAAGAGGGCGATCACGTATTTCTCAAATTTACCCCTACCACTGGAGTAGGAAGAGCTTTGAAGGCCAAGAAGTTAAGCCCCAGATACGTAGGACCCTATCAGATTTTGCAAAAGATAGGAACTCATGCCTACCGTATTGCTTTGCCACCCGAGCTGTCAAACCTTCATAATGTCTTTCATGTCTCCCAACTCCGTAAATATGCACCAAGCCCTGATCTTGTTCTGAGTCCTGATCAGTTTATTCTGAAAGAGAACCTCACCTTTGAAGCATCACCAGTTAAGATTGTTGACCGACGTCTCAAACAGCTAAGAGGTAAGGAAATCTCTTTGGTCAAGGTAGTTTGGAGTCGGACAGATGATGGGGATGCTACTTGGGAAATTGAGGAGAAAATGAGAGAATTGTACCCTCAATTGTTATAACTTTGAATTTCGGGATGAAATTCCTAAAAGGGGAGGAGAATGTAACATCCCTGTTTTTAGAAAAAGTTTTACCTTTGTAAATTTTGAATTATGGAGAGTTGTAAGTAAGAATAAGTCAATATATACCCTGGTTGATGGTCTGTGGTATCTCAAAAATGTCATTTTTGTGCATAATAATGGAATTTATATGGATCATTAGTGAAATTATGCAAAAACCGAGTGAAAAGGACTCTGTTCCGAGTAACTGAGAGGAATTCCGAGTGAAGGAATGAAATTCCGAGTGTAACGTTACGTTTTCTGAGTAAAACATGACTGAGAGGGCTACCACCGAGTGGAGTCCTGACCTGAGAGGCAATTCTGAGTGAAGTGTGTTCAAGAGAACCACTTCTGGGTGAAATTCCGAGTCAAAACACCCTAGAAAGGCCCGTTTCCGAGTCAAACATTGCCAAATGCTTCTTTTCCGAAGGAAATTCCTCTGATTGAAGCATTCCGAGTGAAAGAATGCATATATATACTTATGTTTATGTTGATTTGAGGCTTCCTACCGACTGGAATATGCTGTGGAATCAATTGGGAAGGATTCCGAATGGTTTCGTATGTGTTTGCTTAGGAAACCGAGTGGAAAATGGTAGATTGAGCCATTCCGAGAGAAATGTAAGAGGCTGAACCATTTCCGAGTGAGTCTATGAGAATGACCCCTCTTCCGAGTGAGATATACTCTACTGGACCAAAACCGAGAGGTAATGGCTTAAATAAGCTTTAATTTGGAAATATAGTTGAAGAAGTTGGTCTAAACCGAGTGAATGAAGACTCGGATTGCCGAGTGACAGGGCCCGTAAGCGTACGGGTTATGTCGCGTAATATAAAAGATTATCGTTCTCCACAGGGACTGTGTTCAAAGTACCAGCATATTGAAATTTAATTATCCACACAATTGATTTTTAAGATTTTTATAAAATAAAGCACAAATTAAAATTGCACAGAATACGAATAAATATAAAAATAAAATTTACTTGACACTTAAAAATCAGAGTTGAGAATATCTTTGGATTTTGGGGGATTAAGACTCTATTTTATGTTAATGAATTTTAACTTTTCATAAATAAGAATCGAATTAAGTTTTCCAAGGCGAATTTTCCAAAAGCTAATTAATATGTTCCTCTCGGAATCCTATTAATGTACCTAACCTATGGAAAGCGCTGCTTAATCCTCAGAAAGGCCCATTATCGTTTTATGAAAATCCCTTGTATTTCCTCAAAAGAATTTTGATTACTTTCACGGTTTTACCGAGGTCACAAAAAGCATCTCAAAAATCTTAGGTTTAGTTCAAAGCTTTCCGGTAAAAATAAATCTCTCGATTCTATTTATTACCTAAACTTACTAATATACCCGTAAGTATACAGTTTTATCATTTAGGTTCTTGTTAGGAATTACTAAAAGCATTGAGCATAATTGAACTAAATGGAAAACAGAAATTTATTTAATTCCAAATCAAAATAACATTAAAATAAAATATTATCATACCCCCTTTATCCCAAGATAATTAATTTAGCTACTCATGAAATAATTTAAATTCATATAAATAATGGAAAAATAAAACATACAAGACATGATAAAAATAAAGACTTACGGGTTTCTCCAAAAGCTCAGAATAATTTACCACTGTAATTCCTTGTTGCAATAATTTCTCTACCAATTACAAATTTAAATTCTCACTTTTACAGCCCTTACACTCTTACAAAATAAAAGAAAGAAAAGAAAATAAAAAGAAAGAAAAAAAACGAACAGAGAAAGAAAAATGGAAAAGAAGAAAACTTAAAGAGAAAAAGAGAGAAAGTAACGAAGAAAAGAAAAGAAAATGAATCTGATGGTAATTGATGCGATGAAGTTGTCCTCCATTGCTCCTGGTTGCTCTCCCTTTTATAGGCGAATGGATGAATGAATCTAGCTAAGGAAATGCGTTAAAATTTGCAAGTGGGAGAAACTTTCGGTGCATGTTGTAACATCCCAGTTTTGAAGTTAGATACCGAATAAAAATTAAATAATAAGAAAATTGAAAGTAAAGTAAAGAATTAGTTGTTAATCATAATCAATATAGCTTGAGAGTTAATGACAAGTTAATTGGACTCAATTGATGAGATGTGGCTGTCTGTGATTGGCGGAAGGTGTGAGTGGACTGCGACTCACGCTTTCCCATCCCACTCCTTCCCCTCGCATGCGTATATAGGTGCGTATTCAGTATCACCGTGGGTGCAAAAAACTTCTCCCACTACTCCATTCTCTCTTTTTCTTCTTCGTCTCCATCTTCTTTCCTTTCCCCTGTTTCTGTTCGTCACGACGACAGTACGGGAAGAAGGTCAGAGCCCCGGCAGGTGAAGGACGATCGTTGAAGCAGAGGAAGAACAACACCCTAACTCCGAACCAAGTGCAGAGTACGACGGAGTGGAGAAAGGCTGAACGAATCAGTAGAAGGGCGTCAGATTCAACGTTGAAGAGCAGAAAAGCTTCTTGAAGTCCCTTTCGTAGGTAGGGGCGCTTGCATGTTAAATGCATGGTCCACGAACGGTACCGGATGAATGTACTGCTTGAGTGTATGTGCATGTGTTTGTGATGATTGGATCCTATGCATGATTGAAGATTCTGGATTCCGTGTGTTTTATAGTGGTTAAACAGTAAATGTTTGTAATCTAGATGGTGGTGAAGTAGTATGTTAGTATTGATAATAACGAATGATATGCATAGTTCTATCTTTGTTAACACTATGAGAATATGAATGTGTGCTCGTTAGTTTATTTGTCAGATGCTATTACTTGATTGCTGATGGTTGAACATATTGGTGTAAATAATAAAGCGAATAACGGTTGCATTGAATCTGTTCCTACTTAATGGTTACGAAGGAGGTATCGGTGGTGTGATGACGCTTGTTGGTAAATGCATTTAGCTGCATGTGTAAGAGTGGGGTGACCCGTGGAAGGTCAAGAGCCCCGAGGGAATGACTTCCAGTTACAGACCTCGGCTAGATTCCGAAGGAGCTCGTGGTAGCCGTAGGAGCTAGAGAAGAGTCTCGAGACGCCAATGGGAGGCCGGTACCACGCGGGAAGAGCTGAAAGACGAGGGGCCAGGAGAGGGGAAAACTGTAACTGAAAGTCATCACTCGAGTCGGATCCGCAGGCATGCATGTAGATATGAGGTTGATTAGAGTAGTACGTATAACGTCTGTGGAGTGTTATAAATGATTTCTGAGTGTGGGGAATACCTGTGTGTGTTGTATGTGTGTCTCAAATGTCATTTTGTCGTGCCTAACCTTAATTAATTTGAAAACGATTGAATGGATGTGAATGTGCATACTGACACTGATACCGAGTCCTTGATTGTCATTTTACATGTAAAAGCTCACCCCTGCAGTGGCTACACTTTCAGTGAACATCTCTCGGAAGGAAGAATGAAGGAGGAGCCGAGTGCAGGACAATGAATCCGAGTGCTATTGGAACATATATCTACATGTGTATATGTATATATGTATAAATACTGTGTATAACGTTTTGTTAAGCCTTGGCCGGCTCATGTTTTGGTTTTAGTCCTTACGCTAAAACTTGACAGCTTGGGATAACAGAAGTCATAATGAAGTTCTTGTAATTATATGAATGCTTTCGTTTATATATGTATATGTTGTGTGTTCTTCTATACTGTAAGTGATGTTGAGCGGTGAAGAGGACTGTATGAGGATGTCTTATGAGCGTAGGGTAATTATAATCCGAGTGATTAAATGGTAGTACGCCGAGTGAGTCAGTCGCTATTCCCCGAATGATTATAGGCCTGAGGATTTCCGAGTAAAAGTAAGTATGAAATCCTGAGTGAGGAAGAATTGGTATTCCCGAGTGAAAATCTCGAGTGATTCCCCTCTGAGAGAGGAGCTCGAACGGTGGTTTAGAGTGGATTGGATCTTAAGTGTAAGGCATCGGTAACCCGAGTGAAAGATGTAAGTCCGAGTGAGAAGGAGTTCTGGAATCCGAGTGGGATAACCCTCAGTTCCTGAGTAGAGTATAAGTGTCGCCGTATGGTTAAAATTGGAAGGCTAAGTTATGGAGCTCCGAGTGACTAGAATGGTTCGCCCAAGCGTGAGGACTCGCGCTGGAGCGAGTAGGTGTCAGTGTGGAACACCGCCCAAATACCCTTCCCCTCCGTTGTTACGTTAATGCGTCCCAGACAACGGTGTTGACCCCTACTTGGGCGTTGTGGTTGAGTCCGCCCAGACGTTGTCATACCTAGTTGAATTGGACGAAATGAGTTCAGGCCCCCTTTCCTCCACAAACTACTACACATGTGCATCTCCCTTCTCCTTCCCTTACCTGTTCCCTTATGCTGAGCACCCAGTAGTTCCCTCGAGGAAAGGTTTG
Organism: Clitoria ternatea; assembly: GCA_037962975.1. NCBI lineage: Eukaryota > Viridiplantae > Streptophyta > Magnoliopsida > Fabales > Fabaceae > Clitoria > Clitoria ternatea. Next base: position 183,887,659 of record CM075672.1, read on the forward strand.
TCCTGTGAGAGCGAGTGGACGCTGATGTGAGGTTTGCTTGAGGAGTTTCCATCCGTTGTGGCATCGTTCAGGCGGTGTTGGACAACAGATGAGTGAGTCACCTTCCGTCCTGGAATCCGCCCAGACGCTGGAGCGTCACACCAAACCAAATAGACCGGTCTCAATCCTAATTCCCCTGTTGCTTGTCATATGCGTGTGAATGCTCTTCTACTTCCCTCGCCTTCTTCTTCCCTTCTGTGTCAAATGATTCGTGGCTGTTTTTGAAAAAAAATAAAAAAATAAAAAAATAAAATAAAATTTCCTCGTTGTTTTGGGATTACTATTTGTAAAAATTTAGGGTGTTACATTTTGGTATCAGAGCAGACCGAAAGGTCCAAGGCCAAGGTATGCTTACCGAGTGTAAGCGGTTGTGTGTTTTCTGACTAAATGGTCATAATTGTTGTGATGTTAGTTGAACCTGATTGATATTGGCTTGAGGATAGGAGGTTCTTTCCTCCTGGTCCGATTGTGTGTGTAACCTGGAAGAATGATATAATGTGCTAAGCTATTGAATGTTAGACTGAAAAACCCGATCGGTAGTAAGTGGCTCGGTATACTTATCCTCGAATGTCGATCTCAGGATAAGGAATGACGCATCGCCAAAGCATGGAGGCTATAGCCACAACATTCCAACGCTTTGCGGACGTGTTTAAAAGGCAGGGCCAGACTCGAGCTGAGGATGGCCACGTGCTGGACCGCTTCCTGAAGAGGAAGCCGAGTGAGTTTCAGGGAGGACGTAATCCGGAGGCAGCTTTTAAATGGACTCAGGAACTGGAGAGGATTTTTGGGGGTCTTCGTTGTACTGAGGCCCAAAAGGTGGAATATGCAGTGTATATGCTGCGAGATGAAGCGGAGAACTGGTGGAAGATAGCCAGAAGCCGATTCCCTGATGATGAAGCTCAGCTGACATGGAACGATTTTAAGACATGCTTCTTAGAGAAATACTTCCCCGACACAGTGAGGAGTCGGAAGGAGCTGGAGTTTATGGAGTTGAAGCAAGGCTCCATGACTGTGGAAGAATACGCGACAAGATTCGAGGAGTTGTGCCTATTCTACCCACCCTTCCAACAACCTGGGACGGAGAGCTCGAAGTGCCTTAAGTTTGAGAATGGATTAAGATCAGATGTTAAGAGGGCCTGCAGATACCATGAGATACAGAGTTTCCCTGCATTGGTGAATAAATGTAGGATATTTGAAGAAGATGACAAGGCCCACTCGGGCCAGAGCAGCAGAGCCAACCAGTATTTGAGGCCTCGGCAGTCACGTTTCAAGAGGCTAGGGAACGTAGGAAGAAATGAACCCTTCACTAGATTTCAGGGTCGCGGTGACCGAGGGAGAGAGATGAGTGGACGACCCAGGTACGGTAAGTGCTTTAAATGTGGTGGCGACCACTTTGCTCAGAGTTGCAATGATACCGATGTTAAGTGTTTTCACTGCGGGAATAGGGGACACATTCGCCCTGACTGCCCCCGTCTCCGTCAAACAAATGCTAGTGTGTGTCAAGGAGGGTTCCAAGTAAAGAGCAATAGGAATGATGGACAAAATTCACGGGGCGGAAACAACAGAGCTAGAGGGAATATGATGGTTGCCCCAAATATCAGGAGGAGAGACACCGACCAACCTGCCACTGGAAGAGCCTACGCCATCAACGCAGAAGAAGTCGCACAAGCAAATGACTTAGTACAATGTAAGTGCTCACTCGGTAGATACACACTTAGTGTAGTTTTTGATTCTGGAGCTACCCACTCCTTCATAGCTGATGATTGTGTAAAACGTTTGGAATTACCGACCGTGGAAATGGATTGGATTTTGGAAGTAGCCAATCCGACTGGTCCTAAGGTACTAACCTCGTCAATGTGCAAAGAAGTGACGTTCGAATTGTGCGATCGGAGTTTTACTTTTGACTTGGTGTGCATACCCTTGAAGGATCTTGATATCGTACTCGGGGTAGATTGGCTTTCAGCCAACGAGGTGTTAGTGGATTGTAGAAACCGAAGGATAATTTTCCCGAGACAGCACCATGAGGACTACACAGCACAAGGTATAACTCAACTATTCATGATGCTTTGTCTAACCGAGAGAGAGAGTAAAACCCGAGTGAACGAAATCCTGATTGTCTGTGAATTTCCAGAATTGTTCCCTGAAGACGTACTGAGTGTCCTTCCCAATAGGGAAGTCGAATTCTCTATAGACTTGGTCCCTAGGGCCGAGCCAGTCTCCAGTGCACCCTATAGAATGTCCTCAACTGAATTAGCCGAGCTGAAGAAGCAAGTGGATGAGTTACTCGAAAAACAGTTCATTAGACCGAGTGTATCACCATGGGGCGCACCGGTACTACTTGTTAAGAAGAAGGACGGTAGCATGAGACTTTGCATAGATTATCGACAGTTAAACAAACTCACAATTAAGAATCGGTATCCACTACCCAGAATTGATGATTTAATTGACCAACTGCGTGGAGCCTCAGTCTTCTCAAAAATCGACTTACGATTGGGATATCACCAAATCCGAGTGAAGGACTTGGATATCCCAAAAACTGCCTTTAGGACTCGGTATGGCCACTACGAGTATGTAGTGATGCCGTTCGGTGTGACAAACGCCCCTGCTGTCTTCATGAATTACATGAACAGCATATTCCACCCCTATTTAGACCGATTCGTAGTTGTTTTCATTGATGACATCCTAGTCTATTCTAAGACTTCCGAGGAGCATGAAGAACACCTCCGAACGGTACTCCAAGTGTTAAGAGAGAAGCAGTTGTTCGCGAAGCTTTCAAAGTGCGAATTCTGGATGAATAAGATCCACTTCCTCGAACATGTAATTTCCGAGCAAGGTGTCTCGGTGGACCCTTCGAAGGTGACAGCTATAATGGCATGGGAGAGACCCAAGTCGGTCTCAGAGATAAGGAGTTTTATGGGCCTGGCAGGTTATTATAGAAGGTTCATTGAAGGTTTTTCTAAGCTGGCGTTACCACTAACTAAATTGACTCGGAAAAGTATTCCCTTCGTGTGGAGTCCCGAGTGCGAGAGCAGCTTCCGAGAGCTGAAGAACAAGTTGATAACTGCGCCAGTGCTGGCATTACCCGACTTACAAGAAAGCTTTGTAGTTTATTGTGATGCATCAGGACTCGGATTAGGATGCGTGCTCATGCAGAGAGATCGAGTGATAGCGTATGCCTCTCGGCAATTGAGACCTCACGAGCAGCATTATCCGACCCACGATTTGGAGTTGGCAGCTGTGGTGTTCGCACTAAAAATTTGGAGGCATTCTTTGTACGGGTCCAGATTTGAAGTATACAGTGATCACAAGAGCCTTAAATACCTATTTGACTAAAGAGAGCTGAACATGAGGCAGAGGAGATGGATAGAATTCTTAAAGGACTACGATTTCGAGCTAAAATACCATCCAGGTAAGGCAAATGTCGTTGCCGACGCGTTGAGTCGGAATTCCCTCCATATGGCAACAACGATGGCAAGAGAAGTGGAGTTGTTGGAGCAGTTCCGAGACATGAACTTACATGTTGACACCCCCTCCTCTCGGAAAATAGCAATCGGTACGTTAAGAATCGCCAATGAATTCCTGAAGTCCGTGTACGAGCAGCAGCAGTCAGACTCTTACTTGGCTGAGATGAAGAAGACGCAGGCCAAGGGAAAGGATTTGTCCTTGACCGAGGGATCAGATGGGATCTTCCGAGTGAAAGACAGGATATACGTACCGAGTGAGAAAGGATTAAGGAAAATGGTGCTTGACGAAGCTCATAAGAGCCTCCTCAGTATTCACCCGGGTACCACGAAGATGTACCATGACCTGAAGAAACAGTTCTGGTGGCCCGGACTAAAGAGGAATGTGGCAGAATACGTGGCTCGGTGTATTACTTGTCAGAAATCAAAAGTGGAGCACCAGAAGCCGTACGGTGCAATGCAGCCCCTGGAGATTCCCATATGGAAATGGGACTCGATTGCTACGGATTTTGTCATAGGATTGCCCAAAAACCGAGCGGGCCATGATGCGATTTGGGTCATTGTTGACCGACTGACGAAGAGTGCACACTTCCTGCCTGTGAACATGAAGTACCCGATGCATAAATTAGCACGGATTTACGCTCATGAGATTATCCGACTGCATGGTATACCAACTTCCATCGTATCGGATAGGGATCCTAGGTTCACGTCCCGGTTTTGGACCAGCCTGCATCAAGAAATGGGCACTAAACTTTGGCTTAGTTCTGCCTACCACCCCCAATCGGATGGACAATCCGAGCAGACGATTCAAAGTTTAGAAGACTTATTAAGAGCGTGTGTGTTAGAGCACGGAGGAGATTGGGAGCAGTACCTCCCCTTGATTGAGTTTACGTACAATAACAGCCATCATAACAGCATTGGCATGGCACCCTACGAAGCACTATATGGACGAAGGTGCCGAACCCCACTTTGCTGGTCGGAAACGGGTGAGAGTCTGCTATTGGGACCAGACATTGTGAAGCAAACCACAGAGCAGATCCGAGTGATACAGGGGAAAATGAAGGCATCTCAAGACAGGCAGAAGAGTTACCATGACAACCGCACCAAACCATTGGAATTTTCAGTCGGAGACAGAGTGTTTTTGAGGACTTCTCCGAGTAAAGGAGTCGGACGAGCCTTGAAAGGCGGAAAGTTAAGCCCTTGATACATTGGACCTTATGAGGTGTTGGAACGAGTCGGCACCATGGCATACCGAATAGCATTACCGACCCACTTATCCTGATTGCACAACGTATTTCATGTGTCTCAACTAAGGAAGTATCTACATGACCCCAGTCACACAATGCCTGACGATGAAGTGGAAGTCAAGGAAGACCTGACCACTATGACTACACCGATCAGAATCATGGACCGATCGGTGAAGCGTTTGAGAAACAAAAACGTACAGCTGGTAGAAGTGGAGTGGCAACAAGGCAAGACTACCTCTCGTACCTGGGAACGCGAAGACACCATGAGGCAGCAGTACCCCGAGTTGTTTGCTAAGGTGAATTACCGACTGAATTTCGAGGACGAAATTCTTTTGAGTGGGGGAGAACTGTAACATCCCAGTTTTGAAGTTAGATACCGAATAAAAATTAAATAATAAGAAAATTGAAAGTAAAGTAAAGAATTAGTTGTTAATCATAATCAATATAGCTTGAGAGTTAATGACAAGTTAATTGGACTCAATTGATGGGATGTGGCTGTCTGTGATTGGTGGAAGGTGTGAGTGGACTGCGACTCACGCTTTCCCATCCCACTCCTTCCCCTCGCATGTGTATATAGGTGCGTATTCAGTATCACCGTGGGTGCAAAAAACTTCTCCCACTACTCCATTCTCTCTTTTTCTTCTTCGTCTCCATCTTCTTTCCTTTCCCCTGTTTCTGTTCGTCACGACGACAGTGCGGGAAGAAGGTCAGAGCCCCGGCAGGTGAAGGACGATCGTTGAAGCAGAGGAAGAACAACACCCCAACTCCGAACCAAGTGCAGAGTATGACGGAGTGGAGAAAGGCTGAACGAATCAGTAGAAGGGCGTCAGATTCAACGTCGAAGAGCAGAAAAGCTTCTTGAAGTCCCTTTCGTAGGTAGGGGGCGCTTGCATGTTAAATGCATGGTCCAGGAACGGTACCGGATGAATGTACTGCTTGAGTGTATGTGCATGTGTTTGTGATGATTGGATCCTATGCATGATTAAAGATTCTGGATTCCATGTGTCTTATAGTGGTTAAACAGTAAATGCTTGTAATCTAGATGGTGGTGAAGTAGTATGTTAGTATTGATAATAACGAATGATATGCATGGTTCTATCTTTGTTAACACTGTGAGAATATGAATGTGTGCTCGTTAGTTGATTTGTCAGATGCTATTACTTGATTGCTGATGGTTGAACATATTGGTGTAAATAATAAACCGAATAACGGTTGCATTGAATCTGTTCCTACTTAATGGTTACGAAGGAGGTATCGGTGGTGTGATGACGCTTGTTGGTAAATGCATTTAGCTGCATGTGTAAGAGTGGGGCGACCCGTGGAAGGTCAAGAGCCCCGAGGGAATGACTTCCAGTTACAGACCTCGGCTAGATTCCGAAGGAGCTCGTGGTAGCCGTAGGAGCTAGAGAAGAGTCTCGAGACGCCAATGGGAGGCCGGTACCACGCGAGAAGAGCTGAAGGACGAGGGGCCAGGAGAGGGGAAAACTGTAACTGAAAGTCATCACTCGAGTCGGATCCGCAGGCATGCATGTAGATATGAGGTTGATTAGAGTAGTACGTATAACGTGTGTGGAGTGTTATGAATGATTTCCGAGTGTGGGGAATACCTGTGTGTGTTGTATGTGTGTCTCAAATGTCATTTTGTCGTGCCTAACCTTAATTAATTTGAAAACGATTGAATGAATGTGAATGTGCATACTGACACTGATACCGAGTCCTTGATTGTCATTTTACATGTAAAAGCTCACCCCTGCTGTGGCTACACTTTCAGTGAACATCTCTCGGAAGGAAGAATGAAGGAGGAGCCGAGTGCAGGACAATGAATCCGAGCGCTATTGGAACATATATCTACATGTGTATATGTATATATGTATAAATACTGTGTATAACGTTTTCTTAAGCCTTGGCCGGCTCATGTTTTGGTTTTAGTCCTTACGCTAAAACTTGACAACTTGGGATAACAGAAGTCAGGATGAAGTTCTTGTAATTATATGAATGCTTTCGTTTATATATGTATATGTTGTGTGTTCTTCTATACTGTAAGTGATGTTGAGCGGTGAAGAGGACTGTATAAGGATGTCTTATGAGCGTAGGGTAATTATAATCCGAGTGATTAAATGGTAGTACACCGAGTGAGTCAGTCGCTATTCCCCGAATGATTATAGGCCTGAGGATTTCCGAGTAAAAGTAAGTATGAAATCCTGAGTGAGGAAGAATTGGTATTCCCGAGTGAAAATCTCGAGTGATTCCCCTCTGAGAGAGGAGCTCGAACGGTGGTTTAGAGTGGATTAGATCTTAATTGTAAGGCATCGGTAACCCGAGTGAAAGATGTAAGTCCGAGTGAGAAGGAGTTCTGGAATCCGAGTGGGATAACCCTCAGTTCCCGAGTAGAGTATAAGTGTCGCCGTATGGTTAAAATTGGAAGGCTAAGTTATGGAGCTCCGAGTGACTAGAATGGTTCGCGCAAGCGTGAGGACTCGCGCTGGAGTGAGTAGGTGTCAGTGTGGAACACCGCCCAAATACCCTTCCCCTCCGTTGTTACGTTAATGCGTCCCAGACAACGGTGTTGACCCCTACTTGGGCGTTGTGGTTGAGTCCGCCCAGACGTTGTCATACCTAGTTGAATTGGGCGGAATGAGTTCAGGCCCCCTTTCCTCCACAAACTACTACACATGTGCATCTCCCTTCTCCTTCCCTCACCTGTTCCCTTATGCTGAGCGCCCAGTAGTTCCCTCGAGGAAAGGTTTGTCCTGTGAGAGCGAGTGGACGCTGATGTGAGGTTTGCTTGAGGAGTTTCCATCCGTTGTGGCATTGTTCAGGCGGTGTTGGACAACGGATGAGTGAGTCACCTTCCGTCCTGGAATCCGCCCAGACGCTGGAGCGTCACACCGAACCGAATAGACCGGTCTTAGTCCTAATTCCCCTGTTGCCTGTCATATGCGTGTGAATGCTCTTCTACTTCCCTCGCCTTCTTCTTCCCTTCTGTGTCAAATGATTCGTGGCTGTTTTTGAAAAAAAATAAAAAAATAAAATTTCCTCGTTGTTTTGGGATTACTATTTGTAAAAATTTAGGGTTGATTTTTAAGATTTTTATAAAATAAAGCACAAATTAAAATTGCACAGAATACGAATAAATATAAAAATAAAATTTACTTGACACTTAAAAATCAGAGTTGAGAATATCTTGGGATTTCGGGGGATTAAGACTCTATTTTATGTTAATGAATTTTAACTTTTCATAAATAAGAATCGAATTAAGTTTTCCAAGGCGAATTTTCCAAAAGCTAATTAATATGTTCCTCTCAGAATCCTATTAATGTACCTAACCTATGGAAAGCGCTGCTTAATCCTCAGAAAGGCCCATTATCATTTTATGAAAATCCCTTTTATTTCCTTAAAAGAATTTTGATTACTTTCATGGTTTTACCGAGGTCACAAAAAGCATCTCAAAAATCTTAGGTTTAGTTCAAAGCTTTCCGGTAAAAATAAATCTCTGGATTCTATTTATTACCTAAACTTACTAATATACCTGTAAGTATACAGTTTTATCGGTTCTTGTTAGGAATTACTAAAAGCATTGAGCATAATTGAACTAAATGGAAAACAGAAATTTATTTAATTCCAAATCAAAATAACATTAAAATAAAATATTATCATACCCCCTTTATCCCAAGATAATTAATTTAGCTACTCATGAAATAATTTAAATTCATATAAATAATGGAAAAATAAAACATTCAAGACATGGTAAAAATAAAGACTTACGGGTTTCTCCAAAAGCTCAAAATAATTTACCACTGTAATTCCTTGTTGCAATAATTTCTCCACCAATTACAAATTTAAATTCTCACTTTTACAGCCCTCACACTCTTACAAAATAAAAGAAAGAAAAGAAAATAAAAAGAAAGAGAAAAAACGAACAGAGAAAGAAAAATGGAAAAGAAGAAAACTTAAAGAGAAAAAGAGAGAAAGTAACGAAGAAAAGAAAAGAAAATGAATCTGATGGTAATTGATGCGATGAAGTTGTCCTCCATTGCTCCTGGTTGCTCTCCCTTTTATAGGCGAATGGATGAATGAATCCAGCTAAGGAAACGCGTTAAAATTTGCAAGTGGGAGAAACTTTCGATGCATGTGAATTCCAGCTGTGCCAACTTGTTTCCAATTTGCATATTTTAATATTTCCAATAATTCGGTGCTTGGATTTATTCATTTGGTCAAATTTTGAGTGGAAAGGTGCTGGAATTCCACAAGACCGAATGAAAGCTTGCTGTTCGGTATTGGTTGCTGGGCGTTGTTGGTTTACATGTGGCAGGTATGGTGGTATGAGGGATAGTGGAGTTGCTGGATGATGTGGTGGATGGAGCCGGTGTTGGTAGGAGAGGAGTCTGGGCGGTGTGGATGATGGAAAGGAGAAAAGGGACAGCGGATAGAAGAGGGAATGAGACGGTGTTGAGAAGTGAGGACGGTTGGGCGGTGTTGGTTGGAGAGGAGTCTGGGCGGTGTTGTGTGGAGAGGAGTCTGGGCGGTGTTGTGTGGAGAGGAGTCTGGGCGGTGTTGTGGATGGAAAGGAGAGGACGGTGTTGTGGCTTGAGGACGGTGTAGAGTGATCCGTTGTTTGGAGTTGTAGAGTGTAGGTCGGTTTTCTCTTTTCTGCAAAATCCGAGTGAAATGGTGCCTTCTGTGCTCAAAACCGAGTAAAAAATGGTATTGTTCGCACATAAAACCGAGTGAAATCTTCACTCGGTGTTGAGTTGAGGGGTCGGTATTTAAGAAAACCGGTCGGTTTCGCTTGAGCGAGAGTTTCTCGCTTAAGCGTTTGTTGAAGGAAACCGTCTCGCTCAAGCGGATAAAGGTTCGCTTAAGCGAGAGGCCCTCTTTTTCACTTTTTTACTCGGAAAAACCTTGCTCGGATTTGCTTGTGTTGCTCGGAATTGACTGAAGAGGGACTCGGATCCGACTGAAACCATTCACTCGGCTCAGGTTCATGGAGTTCATTCGGAACTGATTGAAGACTCACTCAGGATCATAATTTATTCAATCGGTTCCCAAACATTTTCACTCGGCTGTCTTTGAATCTGAACCACTCGGTTAAAACTTTGCTCGGATTTTGCTTTGGAATTCACTCGGAAGTTTCTCACTCGGAATGGCCTCCACTTTTACTCAGAAACTTGCACTTGAAGGGTTGGAATCTGACTGATTGAATTTCTTTCCGGGTCCGTATCTCTCTTAGCTCGGGAACATAGGTTTCTGACCCAGCTCACTCAGTATTCTTCGTTGCAGAGATCTCACTCGGACTTAGTGTGAAATTGTGAGAATCTGACCGAGTATGATTCACTCTTGGTCGGATTTTCCTTGCTTGCTTAAGGCATTACTCGGAAATGCTTTGTTCTGCTTGATAATGCCATCTCCGAATGAAACCACTCGGATTCTCCTTAGTCAGCATTTATTCATTCAATGGCATTCCTTCTGCTCGGAATCAATTCACTCGGAATCAGCTTTTTGCACAAAGAAGCACTTGTTCTTTGGTCAGACCTGCTTCAGTCAGCATTCTTCACTCGGATTTACTTCAATCAGCAAATTCCCACTCGGATTTACTTCAATCAGCAAATTCCCACTCGGATTCACTTCAATCAGCAATCCTTTCACTCGAGTCAGCCATTTATCACTCGGAATGGCTTTGACAGGGAACATTTCACTCGGATTTTCTCCAACAGTGCAGTATTCCACTCGGCAATGCTCTACTCTGAGTCTTTCCACTCGGATTTGGTCATTTCTGAGTTATCCCACTCGGATTTGGCCATTTTGAGTCGGATTTCAGTGCTCTGAGTCGGATTTCTGCTTTCTGAGTCAGATTTCAGCTTTAAAAAGAGAATTCTTTCCACTTTGGGCTTGTTCTTCTTGTTTCTTTATCATTTTATGGTCGTTTTTTCTTGTTTTTGACCCTTTATTACCTTAATTCCTGCAAAATAACATACCCAAGTAAACTAGAGTGGAAAGAAAGCAAAAATCGCAATAAATAAAGGAAATACAATGGATAATGACTAAAATCCTAAGCAATTTAGACCTAATTTATTGTATTATAAAGCACTTATCAAAATACCCCAAACCAAAACATTGCTTGTCCTCAAGCAATCACCATATTCACAAGATAAAATACAGAAAACACTAAACTTAATAAACTAAGGAATCCAAAACAGAGAAACGGATTTATTCAAATGCCAGTTTTATTTTTCTTATGTGAATCAATTTTCAATGTCAAGACTTGAGATACTCTTCTCACAATTTTCACTCAAGTGTTTCAAGGTTCGTGTATCTCTCAAATCATCATAGTCAAAAAATATTACCATAAGCTTGTTAATAAACCAGAAACTCCACAGTTTAGATAGAAAATATGTCAAAGTCTAAAGGTCTTTCAAAGGTTGTAACGTGGCCTTGGGTTGTATTGTCAAGGTAGGAAATTCAAGAAAAATAGAATACAAAAGGGCTTTAACAGTCATGAATGATTCAAATTATCATCATAAATTTAACAGAGCAAATTATTGAATTTTTATGGACTTTTTGGAATTCATTCAATATCATCCTTTTGATTTTCTTTTTTCTTTTTCTCGCTTTTCTTTGCATCCAATACCATATTTTTCTTAAGTCCTTTTTTATTTCTTTGCTCCACTAAATTTCCAACTTTTTCACCATTAAGAGAATATCAGTCAATGAAAGGTTTCAATGAAAAATTTTCGCTTTTAGGCTCAAAAGGGGCAACTAGGGGTCAAATTATACAAAATTCTGAGGCTTAAGAATAAGACCTAATTGTGCCTTTATCATTCTAAGACATATAATTAAAAACCATTTTGAATCGGTTGAAAAACAAGTTCTAGAATATTAATGACTATGAGATTCACTCAATTAAGAAAATATGGGTTTTGAAAATTTGTTTGATAAATAACCCATTTTGGCTCAAGTCTAATCATGGAAAGTCTTTTCAAAGAAAATTTTATTCACATAAGGTTCATTTAAGCATTTATTTGGCATTTAAACAATCAAATTTTGAAAATTTTACTCAAAATTTTGGGATCCTTAGATACTTTAGCCTTGTGTTCAAAGTAAATTTATCATGCAATCATGGTATATTACAAGATTACAAACAAAATAAGGAAAACACACATGCATGAATAATATAACAATCACACAACAAAACAGTTAAGTTTTCTTACCTACCACCCCAAACCAGAATTTGACATTGTCCGCAATGTTAAAATGGATGATAAAGGATAAGAAAACTTACCTGTAGTAACCCCAAACCAGCATCTGACATAGTTGGTTTTTTGTTTTTTGTTTTTGTTTTTTTTTTGTTTTTTTGTTTTTTTTTGTTTTGTTTTGTTTTTATTTATTTATTAAAGACATGAGGTTACCTCCCCACAAGTGCTAAGTTTTCAGTCTTCAGCCAGACTTTTCTGAACCTGCTTCAACTATACAATTCATACCTAAACACAGGTTTTAGTGGTCTGAATTCCACTTTAGGGAGCCAAAAAATCACAGAAGTGTATTTTTGAAATGCCTGAAAAGTCATAAGATAAAACAGATTCAAGTGGATCAAGAGGGAGGTTTTGGATTGCCTCTTTCTTTACCACTTGGTCAATAAAATCTATTTCAAGCACAGCAAAGTTAACAGGTATGTAAAATTTTCCTACCTTGATAGGAATAACCTCTAGAATACCTGGATCCTGAAGCTTGGGCAGTACCTTCTTTTGGATCAGTGTGTTGCTCTCCTCAATTATCGGATGAGATAGAGACTCATCAAATTTCTTCTCTTCCTTAGCTTCTTCTTTAGTTATGCTAACCGGATCATCATAATGAGTATCACTCCCAAGAGTGATGTCCATGGTGTGGTTAGATGGTTCCACCTCAGGTTTTACAGGAAATGTTTCTGGTGTTCTTATAGAAAAAGAGGTCTGTTGGACAATTTGATTTTCCAAAATTTTGTTATGAGTGGCTAGAGAATCCACCTTTGAAGCTAAGGTTTTTATGGCATTTGAGAACTCTTCATTTTGTTTTTCTTGGGTGCTCACAAAATTTTCCATCAGTATTTCAAGTTTGGATTTTTGTGGAGGATAGTTTTGGAATACTGGTAAGCTTCTAAAATCACTGCTATGGTTATAGTTCCCAATAGCATCCAACTGATAAAATTCTTGTTCATGGTGGTTTAAGGATATTGCAAAATAGCAACTTATAGCAGCATGTCCCGAATCACCACAAATACAACAATAAAGGTCAGTAGCACCTGTTAAGAATTCCATAATAGACCAAGATCAAAGGTGATCTTTGAAAATAAAAATAAAAATAAATAACTAGAAATAAAACAAACTAACAATAAAAATATTAACAAGTATGATCTAATCGAATTTCAATATTGCCGATATTTGAGGGACAACAGTCCCCAGCAACGGCGCCAAAAACTTGACAGGGCCCGCAAGCGCACGGGTTATGTCGCGTAATATAAAAGATTATCGTTCTCCACAGGGACTGTGTTCAAAGTACCAGCATATTGAAATTTAATTATCCACACAATTGATTTTTAAGATTTTTATAAAATAAAGCACAAATTAAAATTGCACAGAATACGAATAAATATAAAAATAAAATTTACTTGACACTTAAAAATCAGAGTTGAGAATATCTTGGGATTTCGGGGGATTAAGACTCTATTTTATGTTAATGAATTTTAACTTTTCATAAATAAGAATCGAATTAAGTTTTCCAAGGCGAATTTTCCAAAAGCTAATTAATATGTTCCTCTCGGAATCCTATTAATGTACCTAACCTATGGAAAGCGCTGCTTAATCCTCAGAAAGGCCCATTATCGTTTTATGAAAATCCCTTGTATTTCCTCAAAAGAATTTTGATTACTTTCACGGTTTTACCGAGGTCACAAAAAGCATCTCAAAAATCTTAGGTTTAGTTCAAAGCTTTCCGGTAAAAATAAATCTCTCGATTCTATTTATTACCTAAACTTACTAATATACCCGTAAGTATACAGTTTTATCATTTAGGTTCTTGTTAGGAATTACTAAAAGCATTGAGCATAATTGAACTAAATGGAAAACAGAAATTTATTTAATTCCAAATCAAAATAATATTAAAATAAAATATTATCATACCCCTTTTATCCCAAGATAATTAATTTAGCTACTCATGAAATAATTTAAATTCATATAAATAATGGAAAAATAAAACATACAAGACATGGTAAAAATAAAGACTTACGGGTTTCTCCAAAAGCTCAGAATAATTTACCACTATAATTCCTTGTTGCAATAATTGTCCACCAATTACAAATTTAAATTCTCACTTTTACAGCCCTCACACTCTTACAAAATAAAAGAAAGAAAATAAAATAAAAAGAATGAGAAAAAACGAACAGAGAAAGAAAAATGGAAAAGAAGAAAACTTAAAGAGAAAAAGAGAGAAAGTAACGAAGAAAAGAAAAGAAAATGAATCTGATGGTAATTGATGCGATGAAGTTGTCCTCCATTGCTCCTGGTTGCTCTCCCTTTTATAGGCGAATGGATGAATGAATCCAGCTAAGGAAACGCGTTAAAATTTGCAAGTGGGAGAAACTTTCGGTGCATGTGAATTCCAGCTGTGCCAACTTGTTTCCAATTTGCATATTTTAATATTTCCAATAATTCGGTGCTTGGATTTATTCATTTGGTCAAATTTTGAGTGGAAAGGTGCTGGAATTCCACAAGACCGAATGAAAGCTTGCTGTTCGGTATTGGTTGCTGGGCGTTGTTGGTTTACATGTGGCAGGTATGGTGGTATGAGGGATAGTGGAGTTGCTGGATGATGTGGTGGATGGAGCCGGTGTTGGTAGGAGAGGAGTCTGGGCGGTGTGGATGATGGAAAGGAGAAAAGGGACAGCGGATAGAAGAGGGAATGAGACGGTGTTGAGAAGTGAGGACGGTTGGGCGGTGTTGGTTGGAGAGGAGTCTGGGCGGTATTGTGTGGAGAGGAGTCTGGGCGGTGTTGTGTGGAGAGGAGTCTGGGCGGTGTTGTGGATGGAAAGGAGAGGACGGTGTTGTGGCTTGAGGACGGTGTAGAGTGATCCGTTGTTTGGAGTTGTAGAGTGTAGGTCGGTTTTCTCTTTTCTGCAAAATCCGAGTGAAAGGGTGCCTTCTGTGCTCAAAACTGAGTAAAAAATGGTACTGTTCGCACATAAAACCGAGTGAAATCTTCACTCGGTGTTGAGTTGAGGGGTCGGTATTTAAGAAAACCGGTCGGTTTCGCTTGAGCGAGAGTTTCTCGCTTAAGCGTTTGTTAAAGGAAACCGTCTCGCTCAAGCGGATAAAGGTTCGCTCAAGCGAGAGGCTCTCTTTTTCACTGTTTTACTCGGAAAAACCTTGCTCGGATTTGCTTGTGTTACTCGGAATTGACTGAAGAGGGACTCGGATCCGACTGAAACCATTCACTCGGCTCAGGTTCATGGAGTTCATTCGGAACTGATTGAAGACTCACTCAGGATCATAATTTATTCAATCGGTTCCCAAGCATTTTGACTCGGCTGTCTCTGAATCTGAACCACTCGGTTAAAACTTTGCTCGGATTTTGCTTTGGAATTCACTCAGAAGTTTCTCACTCGGAATGGCCTCCACTTTTACTCAGAAACTTGCACTTGAAGGGTTGGAATCTGACTGATTGAATTTCTTTCTGGGTCCGTATCTCTCTTAGCTCGGGAACATAGGTTTCTGACCCAACTCACTCAGTATTCTTCGTTGCAGAGATCTCACTCGGACTTAGTGTGAAATTGTGAGAATCTGACCGAGTATGATTCACTCTTGGTCGGATTTTCCTTGCTTGCTTAAGGCATTACTCGGAAATGCTTTGTTCTGCTTGACAATGCCATCTCCGAATGAAACCACTCGGATTCTCCTTAGTCAGCATTTATTCATTCAATGGCATTCCTTCTGCTCAGAATCAATTCACTCGGAATCAGCTTTTTGCACAGAGAAGCACTTGTTCTTTGGTCAGACCTGCTTCAGTCAGCATTCTTCACTCGAATTTACTTCAATCAGCAAATTCCCACTCGGATTCACTTCAATCAGCAATCCTTTCACTCGAGTCAGCCATTTATCACTCGAAATGGCTTTGACAGGGAACATTTCACTCGGATTTTCTCCAACAGTGCAGTATTCCACTCGGCAATGCTCTACTCTGAGTCTTTCCACTCGGATTTGGTCATTTCTGAGTTATCCCACTCGGATTTGGCCATTTTGAGTCGGATTTCAGTGCTCTGAGTCGGATTTCTGCTTTCTGAGTCGGATTTCAGCTTTAAAAAGAGAATTCTTTCCACTTTGGGCTTGTTCTTCTTGTTTCTTTATCATTTTATGGTCGTTTTTCTCTTGTTTTTGACCCTTTATTACCTTAATTCCTGCAAAATAACATACCCAAGTAGACTAGAGTGGAAAGAAAGCAAAAATCGCAATAAATAAAGGAAATACAGTGGATAATGACTAAAATCCTAAGCAATTTAGACCTAATTTATTGTATTATAAAGCACTTATCACCGAGTGAAAACTCTAAGAAAGAGAGAACTCGGTTTGGACAGATATTACCGAGTGAGAAACCGAGTACCTGAGTCGGTTTCAAAGGAATTTCGAGCGAGCCTTGTATTTGTTGACTCGGAAGAAGAATTCCAGTCGGCATAGTGGTTAACCGAGTGGAATTTTCACTCGGTATTCAGTGTCAGTTGTGTGTATTGACTTCAATTTTGTCTTTTAATGATTATTTTAATTCAATCATGCACATTATAGCTAGTGGGCGGCCAGAAATGGGCACTGACTCAGCATATCTCCTTATTTAAATCTTCACTGCCACTCCATTAACACTCCACTAGCAGCCCACTCACAAAAGCTGTTCCCCATTTAGTTTTCCACTTAGCAGCCCACTCCTTATTTAAACCAGCACAAGGACTCTTAGAGAACACACACACGAAACACACCTCCATCATTCTTCTTCCTACAAGTTACTTTCTCTCTCTTTTCTCTTCTATTTCACTCGGAATTCATGCGGGACAGTGAAAGGGAACCTCTGCTTCTCCTCCAGGAGCTCCATAAAGGTAAGGGGGTATATTCTTGGGTGCTCTGTGGGAAAACCGAGTGAAGGAAAGGGTTAAGGAACTTGTTCCTCACCTTTCCAGGATAGATTCAGTGTTGTGTGAATTAAATGCCTTAATTGTTATTATTTGTATTTATATATATATATTTGTTATTAAATGCATATAATCAGTGATGAATTGTGAAATGATATGAACTGTATTGGACTGAAAATACTAAGCATCATGGGTACCGTGTGATTTCCAGTGAAAAATTATGAATAGAAGATGGATTTAATGATAAC
The DNA here is from genome assembly GCA_037962975.1 of Clitoria ternatea. Lineage (NCBI taxonomy): Eukaryota > Viridiplantae > Streptophyta > Magnoliopsida > Fabales > Fabaceae > Clitoria > Clitoria ternatea. Next base: position 183,904,796 of record CM075672.1, read on the forward strand.
AGGTTCTGTTTTATGTTAATCCGACCGGTTTTACATCTATAACAACTCGGTTTTGCTTAGTTTCAATCGGATTCAACCTTAACTGAATGTATTTCATTCTGATAGAACAATTCTTCACTCGGTAAACAACCTAATTTCACTCAGAGAACTTTTTCTAGTTTATTTCCACTCGGACAACATCTTCCCAGTTGGTATCACTCGGAAAACATATTTCACTCGGAACTTATATTGATTTCACTCAGAAAACTCCTTTGAGACTGATGTCACTCGGAATCGTATTTTATTACACTCAGAAATTCATTTTTACTCGGTTTCACCAACATTTTCACTCATGAAACTCTTTCTTACTGATTCCACTCGAAAATTATATTTTAATTCACTCAAAAATTTATTTCACTCAGAATTTAAGTTATTTCATTAAGAAAATACTTCTCAGTTTCTGTTTCACTTGGAAAACATATTAATTTCATTTAGTAAACTCTGCTCAGTTTTATTTCACTCGGATTCATAGTTAATTCATACGGAAAACTCATTTTCACTCGGAATCAAACTTGTTTCAGTCGGAAAATAGTTTTCCAGTGTAATTTCACTCGGATTTTTAGCCAGATCGTTTGGAAAACCCTTCTCAGTATGATTCCACTCGGAATCATACTTATTTCACTCAGATTTACCCTTGTTTCACTCGGAAAACTCTATTTTTAGTGTTTTTCGCTTGGATTTTCATTTAGAAACTATTCTTTAATACTTTTAAATTATTGGGAAGTTATAATTATTATTATCATTCTTATTCTATTATTATTATTATTCTAATTATTATCAATCTTAATATTGTTATTATTATTATTAGTTTTATTGTTATTAACATTGTTAACGTCTTAATTATGAGTATTTACATAAAGAATATATTATTTTACTCTTTATGGAAAATATAATTTTAACCAAGATATAATTGATATATTTCTAAAATAATAAACGAATATCTTACAATGTTTAAATAATTGATGGAATTCAAAGAACTTGGGAATGATATGATGAGACTGGAAACACATAAGATACCCAAGGAATCAATTGATAAAATAAATGCATTTCACATCATGAAAATATTTTTGAAGAAGAAAAACCTCTAGAGCATACACTTGGTACAGTGGAGGACACTCACGTTCGATCTCCATGAAGAATCTTGGGAGTACAACTGGAACGGCAACCCAATGGCATCAGAGTCGCGCCTGATAGCCGGGTGAGACGATGCAATTCTAGTGTACTTTGACTAAATGACGGAGTGTAACTATGATCGTAGGGATCCAAGTTCCAAAAAAAAAATAAAAAAAATTAAATCAATGATGAGAACCAATGAGTTCATTTGTACCATATGGAACTTGGGCGGACCCTGATCGCTCTAGATGATTGGAATGGTGATATTCCAAAGAATGAGAAGAAGATGAAATGATTTATTGGGCCCACATGCATCATGAGACTTAACCAAAGATAAATCATAATAAATCTAACTCATGCATTCCATGACAACATGCTTGATTGTTATAATTGTGAATATGCTAATTGTATGATGTATGTGATATTGTATGTTAACTGGATTAAGTCCGCACCGGATTAACCAATCAGGGTCTTGGGTTATACTCACCCTTACTGTTGACAATTTTCAGAGGAATTAGGAAATCAAGAACCTGAGTATGAAGAACAGCAATATGCTGAACCAAATGAGAACGCTCCGTAAATAGAATATAAGTAGCTGAATATTGACGGATGACTGTATAATATTTAAGGGTGCCTGCGTGCCCCATTCTGTTAAGAGTACAATTACTTGCAGTTTGTGAATGACTATGTGATCTATATAATATTGCTTCCACTGATATGCCATTATTTTATTTAAAAAAAAAAATTCATTTTTTTCTAAAAACTGTTAACACTCTCAGTTAAATAGGATGAACCTACAGAAGGATTTGTCTTATCTAACCGAGGGAGTTACAACATACATACAATTCCACATTCATATACACATACCCATGCAATTACTATTTAGTCAATTTTTCCTAACTTCTCACAACCTATCAAGATTTTATAAAATATCCCTAGGTTAATATGCATACTCATTCTATTTAATTACGACCCGAACACCCCCTACCTAGATTCCAAGCCTCGATAATTTGTTCTTGTTGTTGATTATGTCCTACGCTTACTTGGTTCGCTTCTCCGCTTCCAAAATCAATGCCCACTTCACCAATCAATCCTCTGACGCTCGTTCCAGCACCTACGGTCATAGAAACACAAAACCTATTAGTGTATTGTCATTCACCTCATGCTGAGACCACGACCCAAGTTTCCCATGTCTATAAAACACAAAATCCAAGCCCCCCACAACGTGTAAGATTCAATTTAGAGAGGAGAAAGGAGAGGAGAGAAAGAAAGCTTGAGATTGGGGTTCCCACATGCATGTACCTTGTCCCCAAAATGCAAGAAGTCATAAGTTTCCACCAAGTCTTGGTCACAAATTGCAAGGGTGAAGAAAAGGGGAAGAAAATGGTGTTTCGGGTTCTATTTTGCATACCCCTCATTTAAAACTGGTCGTGGTGTTGACGCTACGCGTCAGCTTTAAAATTCCACGCTAATGCTACGTGCCATTCTCATGCTACGCGTCATGCCTTTTCCACCATTTCCTTTAAAATTCATTTTAAAATCATATAATCCACCTTATACATTCTAATCATTATTATTTTACGCTAAAACACCCATTTATTTATTTTGCCAATTATAAATCTTCCAGGATATTACATCCATTTCCCTAAAAGGGGATTTTGTCCCCGAAATCAATGTACCTCATTGGAAAAGATTTGGATACAACCGCCTCATTTCTATCTCTAGCTCCCAAATATAGGTTATTCCATTGAGATTTTGCCATTTCACTTTTACCAAAGATACTTCCTTGTTCCCCAACTGCTTAGTCTGATATCTCTCAATGCAGATAGGTGTTACTTCCATCGTTAAATCCTCTTTCAACTCAATAGAGTCTTCAGGCACAATCATCAAATCATAAGGAATGTACGTCCTCAATTGTGAAACATAAAACACATTATGGATATTGGTCAAAGATCGAGGAAGGTTTAAGCAATATGCCACATCTCTAATCTGTTCCAGAATCTAATACGGTCCAATGTATCTCGGGTTAAGTTTCTAACTTTTTAGCACCCGACCCACACCTTTAGTAGGTGAAACCTTCAGAAATACCGAATCTCCTGCCTGAAACTCAAGTAGCCTATGATGATTGCCATAGTAACTCTCCTGACGATCCCGACAATCTTCATTTTCTCTCGAATTATAACAATTTGGTCATTCATCTCTTGGATTAATTTGTGTCCCAAATGGATAGCATCACCATTTTTATTCCAACATAGGGGTGTATGATACCTCCTACCATATAAAGCTTCATAGGGTGCCATACCAATGCTACTATAGTAGTTGTTGTTATAAGCAAATTCCACCAATGGTAAATATTGTTCCCATGAAACACCTTGTTCCAACACACATTTATTACGATGTGACAACCACTGTTTGGAAACTCAATTCACATGTTTCTGTCTATACAAATAGAGTCTCTTTTCTTTTCAACCGAGTCAAGGGAAGCACAATACGCGACAATCCCTTGATCAAGTAGCGATAATAGCCCGTTAATCCCATGAAACTCCTGATCTCAGTTACAGATCTAAAGATGTTGGGCATGCTCCTCAATAGATCTTGAATACACCAAAATATCATCTATGAATACCACCACAAATTGATCTAGGTATGGCTAAAAAATCCTGTTCATGAAGTCCATAAAGATCGTTGGAGCACTCGTCACTCCAAACGACATCACAATATATTCAAAGTGACCATAACCAGTCATGAATGTTGTCTTCCCAATATTCTCATATTTCACCCTAATATGATAATACACGTACCTCAAATCAATATTAGAAAATACCACGACACCCCATAATTAATCCAATAAATCATTGATCTACAGTAAGGGGTATTTGTTCTTCATTGTCAAGTTATTCAACTGCTGATAATCAATGCACATCTGCATACTACTGTCCTTCTTCTTTAAAAGTAATACCGGAGCACCCCATGGTGAAGCACTCGGTCGAATAAATCCCTTATCCAATAACTCATTTACTTGTTTCTTAACTTCAGCCAACTCAATTAAAAATATTCTATAAGGTGCCTAGGACACAGGTTCTTTGACAGGGCCCGTAAGCGCACGGGTTATGTCACGTAATATAAAAGATTATCGTTCTCCACAAGGACTGTGTTCAAAGTACCGGCATATTAAAATTTAATTATCCGCACAATTGATTTTTAAGGTTTTTGTAAAATAAAACACAATTTAAAAATCTAAATTTAGAAACAAAATTTACTTGACACTAAAAAAAAATCAGAGTTGAGAGTATCTTGGGATTTCGGGGGATTAAGACTCTATTTTATGTTAATGAATTTTAACTTTTCATAAATAAGAATCGAATTAAGTTTTCCAAGGTGAATTTTCCAAAAGCTAATTAATATGTTCCTCTCGGAATCCTATTAATGTACCTAACCTATGGAAAGCGCTGCTTAATCCTCAGAAAGGCCCATTATCGTTTTATGAAAACCCCTTTTATTTCCTCAAAAGAATTTTGATTACTTTCACGGTTTTACCGAGGTCACAAAAAAGCATTTCAAAAATCTTAGGTTTAGTTCAAAGCTTTCCGGTAAAAATAAATCTCTGGATTCTATTTATTACCTAAAATTACTAATATACCCGCAAGTATACAGTTTTATCATTTAGGTTCTTATTAGGAATTACTAAAAGCATTGAGCATAATTGAACTAAATGGAAAACAGAAATTTATTTAATTCCAAGTCAAAATAACATTAAAATAAAATATTATCATACCCTTTTTATCCCAAGATAATTAATTTTAGCTACTCATGAAATAATTAAAATTCATATAAATAATGGAAAAATAAAACATACAAGACATGGTAAAAATAAAGACTTACGGGTTTCTCCAAAAGCTTAGAATAATTTACCACTGTATTTCCTTGATGCAATATTTCTCCACCAATTACAAATTTAAATACTCACTTTAACAGCCCTCACAACTCTTAAAATAAAATAAAGAAAAAGAAAGTAAAAGAAAAAATGGGAACGGGACAGAGAAAGAAAATAAGAGAAGTAAAAAGAAAGAAAAGAAAGAAAAGAGAAACGAAAAAGAAAACAAAGAAAAGAGAAAGGAAGGAAGAATTGGAACGAAGCTGATGGAATTGATGCAAGTGATGTTGTCTGTGTTCCCTTTTATAGGCAAAGGAAGGGAAGAAGTCAGCTTGGAAAACGTGTTGCCAGTTGGTGCAATTGTCTTCTTCTCAGCCGCCCCACCATCACAGCTTGGAGACAGCCTGGATGGTGTCAAGTGGGAGAAAACTTTTGGTGCATGTGACTTCCAACTGTCCCAAATTGCATTATTTTAATATTTCTAATAATTCGGTGCTTGGATTTAGTGATGATTGGTGCAGGTGGAGAAATTCCGAGTGGAAAAGTGTTGTTTTTCCACAAAACCGAGTGAAAGCTTGCTGTTTATCCCCAAGACCGAGTGAAAGCTTGCTGGAGGGTGGTTTGCTGAGTGCTGGATGGTGTTGGTTGGAGAGAAGAGTCTGGGCGGTGTGAAGTTGGTATTGGACGGTATGGAGAGAGGTGTTGTGTTGGAACGGAAAGGGAGAGGGAATGGGACGGTGTTCTGGATTGAGGACGGTGTAGTGTTGAGTGGGTTGCTGGGCGGTGTGGAGAGGAGTATTGTTGGATGGTGTGGAGAGGAGTATTGCTAGACGGTGTGGTGAATGGAGTCGATGTTCAAAGTAGATAGGACGGTGTTGGTTTGGGACGGTGTGGAGAAGAGATGGAAGGAGTCAGTGTTGATGGAGGTAGATGAAAGGACGAGTGAAGAGTAACTGAAGAGTAACTCTGATTGAGCCTTTCAGTCGGAATTGACTGCAGAAGGACTCAGAACCGACTGAAACCATTCACTAGGCTCAGGTTCATGGAGTTCATTTGGAACTAATTGAAGACTCACTCAGGATCAGAATTTATTCAATCGGTTCCCAACAATTTTCACTCGGCTGTCTATGAATTTGAACCACTCGGTTAAAACTTTGCTCGGATTTTTCTTTGGAATTCACTCAGACAAATTCATTTGGATACATTCACTCGGAAGTGCCTTCTTACTTCTCACTCGGAATGGCCTCCACTTTTACTCAGAAACTTGCACTTGAAGGGAATCTGACTGATTGGATTTCTTTCCGGGTCCGTATCTCTCTTAGCTCGGAAACATAGGTTTCTGACCCAACTTACTCAGTATTCTTCATTGCAGAGATCTCACTCGGGCTTAGTATGAAACTGTGAGAATCTGTCTGAGTATGATTCACTCCTGGTCAGATTTTCCTTGCTTGCTTAAGGCATTACTCAGAAATGCCTTGTTCCGCTTGAGAATGCTATTTTCTCCGAATAAAACCACTCAGATTCCTCCTTATTCAACACATTCATTCAGTGGCCTCTTCTACTCGGAATCAACTCACTTGGAACAGCTTTTTGCCCAAAAAAGTTATTGTTCCCTGGTCAGATCTGCTTCAGTCAGCATCCCTTCACTCAGAATTAGCTTTGGGCAGTTTTTATTGAAGGTCAGTCCCTTTTTTCACTCGGAATGGTTGCATTCGGACAACTTCCACTCGGAATCACCTCCAACCGAGACTTATTCCTTTTCAACATTGAACCTCCAACAGAGTCAGCCATTTATCACTTGGAATGTCGAAGACAGGGAACTTTCCACTCAGATTCTAATCCAACAGTGAAGTATTCCACTCGGATTTGCTCCATTCTGAGTAATTCCACTCGGATTTGGTCCTTTCTCAGTCATCCCACTCGGATTTGGTCATTTTGAGTCGGATTTTAACATTCTAAGTTGGAATTCAGCATAAAAAGAGAGTTCTTTCTACTTTGGGCTTGTTCTTCTTGTTTCTTTATCATTTTATGGTCATTTTTCTCTTGTTTTTGACCCTTTATTACCTTAATTCCTACAAAATAACATACCCAAGTAGAATAGAGTGGAAAGAAAGCAAAAATCTCAATAAATAAAGGAAATACAGTGCATAATGATTAAACTCCTAAGCAAACTAGATCTATTTTATTGGGTTATAAAGCACTTATCATTCTTCCCCAAGAATCAAGTCAATGGCAAGGTCAATCTCCCTGCAGGTAGGCAATTTCAAAATATCTTCTGGCAACACATTGGGAAAATCACATACCACCGGAATGTAACTAGGCTTAAGATTAAACTGCCCCTCCATAGCAAACAGAATAACATATGTTGTAGAAACATCACTCACCACATGTCTAGTGCCATGCTTTTAAGAAAAGATTATGGTTTTAAGGTAACAATCCACCATGATATGGTTGGTAGACAGCCAATCAAGACCGAGAATAACATCCAAGTTCCTTAGCGGCATACATATCAAATTCACCAAGAAAGAACGATCTTCGATTTGCATTGCCAACTCCCCACACATACTAGTTGCTCTGAATGTGGAGCTAGTAAGGGCGGAGGCACTCAGAGCATTTTCCATCAATACCACCAGTAGGCCAAGCCGTCGAACACAACTTTCACAAATAAAGGAATGCGTAAGACCAGAATCATAAATCATATTCACAAGATAGCCATGAATAGTAGCTTATTCTGCACCAATAGATTGTGCATCATACTTTCTCAAATGTTGGCCTCCACGGCCACTGTCGTTTTGGCCTCCACGCTGAAAACTACTATCACAAGCCATAAAAGTATATCCTGGTTGCTCTTCCCACTCTGTTACTGCCTCTGTGGACAATTAGGCCTGAAGTCTCCTGATTGTCCATATTGGAAACAAATAGTTTAGTTAGTTGGACAATACCTAGAGATGTAACCCTCTTGACCATAGTTATAGAAAGCTCAGCCCCTAGAATGGCCACTAGAACCACGTCCCGAAGAGGATGAAGAAGTGGCAGAAGACTTGCCTCTATAGAAAAACTAACCCATCTTCTTGAAACTAAATCCTTTTGCCTTTAGTGGTTTCTTGTCCCTAGACTGAGACGCTCTCTGTAGCTGTACCTCTTCGGTTAGTCTGGCCTTGTTCACCAAGGTAGGATAGTCTCAAATCTCAAGGGAGACAATCACACTGCATAATTCAATTCTCAACCCTACTTCACATTTCACACACTTGCTACATTCAGTCCCTTCTAATCAGAAAGGATGGTAAAAGTTGCACAATTCATCAAACTTTGTTGTGTCCTCAGCCACTAATATTTTAACTTGCTCTAATTTTAGAAATTCCAAACTTGTAGTTATCTAGAAAATATTTGGAGAGAAACCGCCTTTAGAAGTTCATCTACACTAATAGTTCACCTACAGTATTCATCTGCACCTTGGTCCTTGACTGTAACATCCCGATTTAAAAATTGATTACCGAATGAAATTAAGCCATTAGAATAATAATTGCATAGTGGAAAATTACTTGTTAATTATAATTAACTTAATTAATTTAACTTAAGAAAATAATGGCTGATTAATTGTGATTGATTGTTAATAGCTGGCTGCTTGTGATTGGTGGGTGTGGCGTGAATGGACTGACGTTCACGAACTCCCACCCCACTCTTCTTCTCTTCGTACGTATATATACATGTCCAGGGTCACTGTTGTTATGCATTCCCTTCAGACTTCCTCTCCACTACTCCTCTTCTCTTCGTTCTCTCTTTTCTTCTTCTTCTTCGCTCTTCTTCTTCCTCCCTGTTCTTTGTTCTCTGTTTCTGGAAACCCATGACGACGGTGCTGTAGAAGATTCAGTCTCCTTCTGTTGGTGAAGAACGATCATTGAAGCGAAAGAAGAATAGCTTCCTATCCCCGAGCCGATTGCAGAGTACAACTGTGCGAGGGAGGACTGAACGAGGCAAACAAAGCATCAGACCAAACGTCAGAAAACAGAAGAGCTTCTCGAGTCCCTTCAGTAGGTAGGGGGCACTTGTATGTCAAATGCATGGTTTATGGACGGTACCGGATGAACGTATTGCCTTACGTGTGTGCGAATGTGTCTATGATGACTGTGTACAATGCATGATTGTTAATCCTTGGATACCATATGTGTGATAGTAGAGTCCTGTTAATAGTTATACATTTATATGCATGTATTCAGGGTTGTTGTGCTGAGTTCTGATAGTCATTTACACATAAACGCGTGTGATGCATGTTCCTATTATTGTTAATACCGAGAGGATATGCATGTGTGGCTATTGGTTGATTTGATCTGGGATGTTATAAACATGAACTGTTTGATTGCTGTGTATGTTGGTACGATTGACGAGTGAATGTAGGAACTGTGTTGGATCGATTATGACTCTAATGGTTACGAGGAATGTGTCGGATAATCAAGGATGCTCGTTATTAGAGCACATAGGCTGCATGTATAGGAACAAGGTGACCCGTGGAAGGTCAGGAACCCCAAAGAAATGATCTTCAGCTACAGACCCTTGGCTAGATCCTGTGTGAGCTCGTGGTAGCCGAGGGAGCTAGAGTTAAGTCTCGAGACGTCAACGGGAGGCTGGTACCACACGGGAAGGGCTAATGGACGAGAGGCCAGTAAGGGAACCTGTAACTGAAAATCACTACCTAAGTCGGATCCGCAGGCATGCAAGTAGATGCAATGTTGATTAGGATAGTACGAGTGGTATGACTCGGAGTGATACGAATGAATTCCGAATGAGTTGATGCATGCTTTTGTATGAATAAAAATAAACTTCACGTAATATGTATGTAAGTGTATGTCATTGAAAATATCATAATCTGCATGGCTTAAATTTAAATTGAATGCAACCCGAGTGAACATGAGTGTGTGTACTGATGCTGAAGCCGAGTCACTAACTGTCATTTTATATGTAAAAGCTCACCCCTATTTTGGCTATATTTTACAGTGAATGTCTCTCAGAATGATGAATAAAGGAGGAGCTGCATGCCGAGTGAGGTGCTTGTGCACTATGGGGATATGTGTGTATATGTATATACTGTGTATAAGGGTTTGTTAAGCCTTGGCCGGCTTGAATTTTGGTCCTTGTCTTTCTATGTCAGAATTTGAACTCTCTCGGGTTGAGAGTATGACAATGTGCCTGTAAATATTCATATACATTCCTATACATATCCTACTGCATGTTTATTCTATGCTGTGTGTGTAAAGGTCCGAGTGATATATATATGTACGCATTTTCCGAGCGTGTGAGGTTGGTATGACTCTAAGTAAAAATAGAGCTAAGTTATGGTTGTGGGAAGCGGGAGAGTGACCTTATCCCGAGTGAGAATTGATCAGAACACCTTTAGAGTGATAACCCGTTAGGATTCCCTCGAGTGGAGAATAATTAAATATTTCTGAGTGAGAATCTTCCGAGTGAGTGTTTTCTGTCAGAAGAGTGATCTATAAGATTCTGAGTGAGACCCATGGTAGTAAACTTATTGGAAGCTAGAAGATCCGTGAGTGAGTCTTGACTTAGTAGGATAACTTTAGTGAGAAAGATTACGTATGTCGAGTGAAAAATGAGTGAAATAACCCCGAGTGGTAAAAGACCGGGAAAGATATTCTGAGTGAGGAGTCCTTATAGAATCTGAGTGGAATGGCTAGTGGAATCATTTCCCGAGTGGTCAACATCTGTGACTCGAGTGAATGAAGTTAAGGAATTCGAGGTAAACTTCCGAATGAAACTTGTACGTGTAAGGGTTAACCCGAATGATTCGAAAGTAAGGCTTTTCGAGTGGACTTAGACTTTGAAATCCGAGCGAGGGAAAATCCGAGTGGAGTTGCTTGCCTCAACGACTAAGTGTTCACTCCAGCGAGTGTGAGCGTAAGGAAGGTCTCTGTTGGTTCCGCTTAAGCTATGCGTGCCTCGCCCAGGCGTGTTGGGTTGTCTCGCTCGAGCGATATTGAATCTCGCCTGAGCGAGTAGACGCTGTTGGGTTCGCCCATGCCCTGCATCTTCCGTTGTTGCCTTGTGGATGGCTTGCATTCCTTTCCCCTTTTTCTTGTCCTAATTCTACTCTCCTTAACACTCCACTGCTCATCTTGCCCTTGAATCCCCTTTGAATTTTGGAAAAATTTTCCTGCTCTCGGTTTATTCTCAAATTGAACTTAGGATGTTACATTGACTACCACACCCTAGCCTCATCCTTCAATTAGTACATGGTAAATTGCACCTTCTATTCTTTAAAGAATTCAAAGTACTCCAAAGCATTCTCGATATCCCGCAACCATACATGTGCTCCATCATAGACGTGTCCTCCTTTGTAAGTAAGTGGATTCCTTTTCAAAAATTTATCAAGAGTTGGTCGAGATTCAGCCCTCCTTATCATTTGTGAAAACCTAGAAAAGAAGTCATCAGCTCCTTTAGAACTAGCTCTATCAACCATAATTTAATTCTACAACAACCAAACACATCACTATTAGCAACCAATGATTCACCAGTGAGTAGAATAATTACCATATACATATATATACAAAACACAATACTATTGGAAAACCAGGGAAGTGATGCCAAGTTATCCTGTCAATATCACAAACACATATACACAAAATACAAGAATAGTCCCATATAGGACTCACACAGTTTATCATATCTACCCACCTATTCGGTCCTGAAAGGAACCGCTCTGATACCACCTGTGACATCCTCTAATTATTTACACTTATTTTAAGACGTTTAATTAAAATTCATAATAAATTATTCATAAAACATTTAATTTGATAATCTAATATTCATCAAAACATTTATTTTTTCGTTAAAGGCTTTCAAATAATTCCAATAATACATTTTAGGGCCCAAGAATCATTTAAAGTTGTAAAAACTCAAGTTTTGGAAAACAGGGGCCTCACACTACACGTGAGATCAGGAAAATGGCCTTGACGCTACGTGTCAGGCTGGCGCTCAGCGTCAACATGACAGTAGCAGCACCTGATGCTGTTATGCATTTAGGCTATTTGGCCAACTTCTGACCTACCCAATTGGCTTGTTTTAGGTCCGATTGCCACGAAACATCATCGGATACCTATTTTCCCCATTCTAGAACTGTTGGCATAGTCCACTCACCAAAATTCTATCATACACATGAGTTATGCATGAAAATGCATTTAGGTCAACTTATATGCAACCTTATGTGCCAAACTACCTAAATGGACTCCATATTGTCCAAGGCCTATATGCACAGTTTTCAAATATCCTAGGGAACATATTGGTCCTTTCTGGGGTTCCCAAAACCTGTCGGATCTTGGATTCGTATATTTAGTTCCTCTTTTCCCATAACTTCACCTATTTTCAATACATGCATTACATTATCAAATCATCAAGACTTTAATCTATTTCTAAATCACATTACACAACATCCACAAACATATCGCAATACCTGTCCATATCATCAATCAAGCATCAAGTCATGGCTCCATGCCAATAATCATATAAAATATTACATAATCCACAAACTAATTCACTACCAATGTATACCATAAATTCCATTTTTCATAATTATATTTCATCATGATCTTGCATAATCGTCATTAAATCACAACTAACATCATCGCTAAACGTAAATCAACATAATGGCCATCATACATCAATTCATGGAATCTTATAATCACACAAGGTAAATATCAAATAAGTTATCATCAAACTATTTTACAAATTCATTTTTCCATAACTTTCTTGGCATCAATCATTTGCTTGATGTATCCTCCTTGTCACTCGTTACTAAATTAATGAAAACCACTACAAGGGTGAGTGTTTGGAATATCACAATTAATCTAGAACGGTAAATAAATAATGGAGGTACTTAATTGAATTGTTTCATATTACTAATAAAAACCAATCCATTCTGTCATGCTTATATAATTCCATTCATCATTGTCACTAAATCACACTTACCAAATTTTATACAAATAGTAATAACATATATTTTATATAACTTCACACAAGTTTCATCATTCTCAATGTTTAACTCACAATCAACAGTTATCATGAATCATAATTATAACTTCATGCATCATATTCAACTAATTAAATACATCACAACTAACTCTCATATCATCCGACGCCTAGTATCGGGATACTAAAGGATCAGTCTTCAGCTAGGGGTTTGACTTGACACCCTGTGAACCTGACTTAGTTCGTCGATCCCTACTTGGCTCTCCACCTCAACCACTAGGTCCAACTTCACAACTAGGTAGCTTAACTGGATCTCGAAGGACCACGAGAGCCAAAAAATGATAGGTGAATCATATAGGAGAATCATACCATCAGCCATCCCACACCACCTAATCACAAATAAGCATCACATTCACTTATCAGCTACTATGTGGCTGATCAATAATAAATCGTAATCGTCAACTAGGGCACCCAACATGCCAAGCCCATAAACATAATACCAAAATGTCTATCAATTCACCATTATTTCATAATTCCACCATCTCATTCATACTCACATAAGCATATACATGTTCAAACATATTCATCATGCATTTTAATTCATGATCCACAACATGATACACATATATATTTTCTTATAATTCAAATCATTACTTTAGTCGATTAGTTAATTATTTCTCTTATACTTCATAATTTTCACCTTATTCTTAGTTTAATAATTACTAAAACATACATACAATTCCACATTCATATACACATATCCATATAATTACTAGTTAGTCAATTTTTCCTAACTTCTCGCAACCTATCAAGATTTTATAAAATACGCCAAGCTTAATATGCATACCCATTCTATTTAATTATGACCCAAACATCGCCTTACCTTGATTCAAGCCTCGATAATTTGTTCTTTGTGTCGGTTGCGTGCCACACTTACTTGGTTCACTTCTCCGCTTCCAAACTCAACAACCACTTCGCTAATCGATCCTCCGACCTTCGTTCCAACACCTACAGTCACCGAAACACAAAACCAATTAGTGCATTGTCATCCACCTCATCCCAAGACCAAAACCCATGTTTCCCATGTCTAGAAAACACAAAATCCAAGCCCCCCATAACATGCAAGATTCAATTTAAAAAGGAGAAAAGAGAGGAGAGAAAGAAAGCTTGAGATTGGGGTTCCCACATGTATGTACCTTGTCCCCAAACTCCAAAACACAAGAAATCACAAGTTTCCAGCAAGTCTTGGTCACAAATCGTATGGGAGAAGAAAAGCAGAAGAAAATGATGTTTCAGGTTCTGTTTTGCATGCCCCTCATTTAAAACTGATTATGATTCTGACGCTACGCGTCAGCTTTAAAATTTCACCCTGACGCTACGCGTCCTTCCCACGCTACGTGTTAGGCCTTTTCCACCATTTCCTTTAAAATTCATTTTTAAATCATATAATCCACCTTATACCTTCTAATCATTATTATTTTAAGCTAAAATACCCATTTATTTATTTTTCCAATGATAAATTATCCAAGATGTTACATTATGGTCCTTGTTAACACCAAGTGTGAGAAGAAGTTAGAGCTTGAACAACTTCTGCTTGTTTGAGAGTTTCCCAAAGTCTTCCTAAAAGATATACCTGGGATGTCGTGAGAAAAAGATCGAGTTTAGTATCGATATCCTACTCGGTACTGGGCTAATATCCATCGCTTCATACCAAATATTGTTGAAGGAATTAGAAGAACTTAAGAAGCAAATTAAAGAGCTTTTAGAAAGGGAATGATCTGACTTAGTGTTTTACCATAGGGAGCGCCAGTGTTGTTGCTAAAGAAGAAGAACAACAATATGTGTCTATGTGTGGATTACCGTTAGTTGAACAAGGTCATGATCAAGAATCGATATTTTATTCTACACATTGTTGACTTGATAGATCGGCTACGAGGAACAGTCGTCTTTTCCAAGATTGATTTAAGGTCAGTGTATCATCAGATACGAGTGAAGAAAGAAGATATCCACAAGATTGCATTCTAAACTCGCTACAGTCACTATGAGTATCTTGTTATGCCTTTTAAAGTCATAAACGAACCCACTATTTTCATGGATTATATGAACCGCATCCTCCATTTGTATCTCAACAAATTTGTGGTTATGTTTCTTGACGATATTCTGGTGCATTCCAAGAGAGATGAGGAACACAAAAAGCATTTCAAGATTGTTCTAAACATGCTACGTATAAGGAAGTTGTATGCAAAGTTGTCCAAGTGTGAAAATAGTTTCCTGGAGCTTAAAAGGAGGTTGACCAGCGCACTGGTTCTGATTTTGCCCAATCCCACCAAGTCATACGAGGTGTATTGTGATGCGATTTGGGTAGTTATGGGTTGACTCACGAAGACTGCGTACTTTATTCTAATCAACATGAAGTATTCTCTGAAAAAGCTCACACAGACCTACGTTAGAGAAATAGTCAGACTACATGGTGTACCATATACAATTGTATCTGATCGAGATCCCTATTTTACTTCACGTTTCTAGGAGAACTTGCAATGAGCATGAGCAACCCGATTAAAGCTAAGTTCAGCATATCATCCTCAGACCGACGGGCAGTCTGAGCGTACGATCAGAACTCTTGAGGATCTTCTACAAATGTGTATGCTAGAGCATGGTGGAAGTTGGCATGAGTATCTGCCACTTATGGAATTCACCTACAACAACAATCACCATACTGGCATTGCAATGGCACCATATGAAGCTTTGTATAGAAGGAAGTGTTGTACGCCCTTTGTAACACCCTGAATTTTATAAAAATGAAAAATTGATGAGAATAAATAATGAATAATTGTATGTGAGTTGATTTGTGTCCCAAAAATATTGGAATGATTAAATTGGGATTTATTATGGATATTTATGAATTACTGAGATTTAAGGAGTTAAAATTATACCCAATTAGAATTTGGGTGTCGGACCAAGTATCTCTGATTGAGATGCCGCTGGTCAGGGCTAATAAGAATATTATCGGGAATCCGAATCTATATTCAGAATAATTTTTGGAATTAGTATTGAGCCCGAACTGAGAGCGTGTTTATTATAAAACGGTGAAATTTTAATGTGAAGCAAAATATTAAAACATAAACCCTTCTTCCTCTCTTATGCTTCACGCTACTTCTTCTCCTCCTCCTTATTCTCTTTTCCTCATCTCTTCTCCTTCTTTCCTCTCCACTCTTCTCTCCAAAATCTAAGCCATATGGAGCCTTCTTCTCCTCCACCATTTTCGTTTTCATGGAAGCTTGAAGGAGAAGCTTATGGTTGGATCCTCTTCCACTCTTCTCCTCTATTTTCATGTGGATCTCTCTCTCTATTGGAAGCTCATGTTGTTTCTTTGGGTGAGGTAAGTTCCTCACCATTCTTTATGAGTTTATGCCCTAGATTTTGGGTTCTTGGTATTTGGGAGAGTATTTATGGCATATGGGTTGTTGGGAGAAGCTTTAAATGAGGAAACCCTAAGGTGAGGTGTTGTTAATATGGCATTAATGGTGGGTTGTTATAGGTGCATGAAATTAATACTTGGATAAGTGGAAAATTAATGAGCATTTATGGTGTTGTTGGGTTTTAGTGAAACCCTAACTTCAATAAATTGGGGAAAGTGTGAAATATGAATTGAATGTAGGTTTAATGATGTTGGAGAATGATATTAATGATGAAAAATAGCCAGTGGTGGTGATTAATGAGTATTGGTAAAGGTTGTTGGGTTTTGATGAAAACCCTAGCCCTTAGAATTTGGGAAATTGATATAATATAGCTTGAAAGGCTGAATGGAATGTTAATGGGTGATATTTAATGACGAGTGTTGTTATGAATATGGAATATGAGGGATTAGTGTGAAAAGATTGTGACTTGATGAGGTTCTAAACCATTGTGGTTATTGAAGGATATGAGAGCTGAGTTGAATAGTGAGTAATAATAATGATGTTTGAAGGATTGAGGTGATTTGAGACTACATTGTGTAATGGGTAAGATGATGATATTGTTGGGACTAGTTGGCCTTTTATGATCTAGAGGATCTTGGCTTTGGGAAAGGAATTCCTGAAGCCTAACACAATTGCATAACTTGGTGTTTAGCGAGTCTAGGACTTGGAGTTGAGCTTTATGATAAGCTAACAAATGGTTAGAATTATGATGGTTATTGATTATGTGTATGCATATGTATGGTATGTAGATCGTATTCTGGGTGATGCGATGGAGCATTCGGAGCATTGGAACCGTTTTGGCTCTTCCCTCGAGGTAGAACAGGAGTTAACATTCAAATTGCATGAGTAAATTCGATAGTGATTGTTGTATGTGATGAATATTCATGCTTGCCTTGCCATGTATATGTATTGAATTAATTGAAATGGCAAGTTGATGATTATTGAGGATAATGTATGAAAATATGTATTGAATTGATATAAAAATATATATTCATATAAGATGATGACAAGTTTGAATTTGACATGATTAATAGATTGGATTGGATGTTAATGGGTATAAAGGTCTGGGACAGGTTTTAAATGCCTAATATGATGTATATGCCATATTAGATTTGATGAATTTTGGCTGGTATAAGTTTTGGTATGTTTGGTTGTGAGTTTCTCATGTTACTTGCACATATTCTGATATTCTCGCTCAAGCGAGGATCCCTTGTGTCAGTATTATAGCTTCTGGACAAATCTCGCCCAGGCGAGTGGGATTTCCGCTCAAGCGAGATGCATGTTATGCAATCAGGGGAGTTACTGGGCGAATCTCACTCAAGCAGACATGGCCGTGCCTGAGCGAGCGAGAGTGTGAAGTTTGATGCTGGGACGGTACTCACTCAAGCGAGTGACTGGTATTGTTGTGCCTCGAATGAGCGAGATGAGTGAATGGTGAATAGTCAAGATTCTGGACGAGTTCCATCTGAGCGAGAATTTTAGAAAATAATTTCATGATGTAGTGAATTTTTGAGTGAAATTCCAAGTGAGTTATGTCCGAGATAGGACCTTCCGAGTGAGAAAGTGGATATAATTCTGAGTGAACGGTCTCCGAGTGTGATATTCTGGGCAGTGGAGTTCTGAGTGGGAATTCCCGAGTTCAGTGTAACTCACTCCGAGTGGAGTGCCTCCGTGTGTGTAATTCCGAGTGGGATGGCACCGATGGGGTGTACTGTGTGAGTCTGCCCAGAAGTACTCTAAAATAACTTCGCCCGAGTGAAAGACTTGGTGCTAGGAAACCCTGGCTCGAGTGAAAGAAAAAAGAGTCAGCTTTGTAATAAGTTTACCGAGTGGAAACCGATCGAGTGATGAGTCAGTTTTAGAGTAATTGCCAAGCGAAACACCGAGCGAGAGATGACTCAGATTTGGAATGAAATTATCGAGTGAAAGACTGATGGAGAGATGACTCAGATTTGGAATAAA
The DNA here is from genome assembly GCA_037962975.1 of Clitoria ternatea. Lineage (NCBI taxonomy): Eukaryota > Viridiplantae > Streptophyta > Magnoliopsida > Fabales > Fabaceae > Clitoria > Clitoria ternatea. The sequence goes on from CM075672.1 coordinate 183,923,219, forward strand.
TTGCTGAGTGAAAGGCCGAGTGAGAGATGAGTCAGCTTTGATTGATTTTGCCAAGTGGAAAACCAAGCAAGATGAGTCAGTTTTGATTGAAATTGTCGAGTAAAAACCCGAGTGTTGGGAAGCCTCACCGAGTGAGCGAGTGCGAAAAGAAGGACGACCTCTGGTCGGATTCCGCTTAGGCGAGTGGATTCCTCGCTCCAGCGAGTGAATATGGAAATGGCTACTGGTGTAATTTCGCACGAGCGAGTGGCCGGGTGTGTAGTGTCTCACCCAAGCGAGTAACCTGGAAATTAGATACTGGCTTGTTTTCGCCCGAGCGAGCTGAGGCGCTCAAGAGAGATGGGCTGTCTCGCTCAAGCGAATGTGGGCCTCGCTTGAGTGAGTTACCCCCCTGATGGAATTTCCTCTTCCCTTCTCGGTTCTGATTGTATTAGCCCTCCTTATCCTATATTGAATAATATTTAAGGGAATGTATAGATATATATATATATATGTCTATGAAACAGTATGGTGGTGAGGAATAACAATTAAGATATTGGGATGACTTGTGTATACCCATAATATGCATAATGTGAAATATGAATCTTAACCACCAAGAATGATCATGAGAAAGCAATGTTAAGGGCTTGATGATGAGTTATGAGATGTATGTTCAAGAACATGACTATGATAGGCATAAGTGTGATTGCCTTATGTGGAATGATGAATACGCCTCGAATATTTCTATGTATAGATTAATATTATGATTGGTTGCTATGCCTTTTGATATCCATGTGTGGATTATTATGAATGATGTTGGGGCCAATGAGATGCCAATTATATGAATGATGTGCCTTACGGGGCTTTATAAATGATTATGTATGATTATTGAAATGCCAAATTAAAATATACCCCTAATTGAGAGGGTGAGCTATCCTTGCGAGGTTGTTGGGCACATGCATTATTGCATTGTTGCATTCATGGCATAGCATGGCATTGATATGTATTAATATTGAATATATCACCTTGCGGGGTGCCACGAAGGGTATATCCCGGAGTGAAGAGGATGTTATCCTATTATTGTTGTTGAATATATCACCTTGCGGGGTACCACGAAGGGTATATCTCAGAGTGAAGAGGATGTTGTCCTATTGTTGTTGAATAATGTTGAATATATCACCTTGCGGGGTGCCACGAAGGGTATATCCCAGAGTGAAGAGGACGTTGTCCTATTGTTGTTGAATAATGTTGAATATATCACCTTGCGGGGTGCCACAAAGGGTATATCCTGGAGTGAAGAGGACGTTGTCCTATTATTGTTGAATAATGTTGAATATATCACCTTGTGGGGTGCCACGAAGGGTATATCCCGGAGTGAAGAGGAGGTTATCCTATTATTGTTGTTGAATATATCACCTTGCGGGGCGCCACGAAGGGTATATCCTGGAGTGAAGAGGACGTTGTCCTATTGTTGTTGAATAATGTTGAATATATCACCTTGTGGGGTACCACGAAGGGTATATCCCAGAGTGAAGAGGACGTTGTCCTATTGTTGTTGAATAATGTTGAATATATCACCTTGCGGGGTGCCACGAAGGGTATATCCCGGAGTGAAGAGGACGTTGTCCTATTGTTGTTGAATAATGTTGAATATATCACCTTGCGGGGTGCCACGAAGGGTATATCCCGTAGTGAAGAGGACGTTGTCCTATTGTTGTTGAATAATGTTGAATATATCACCTTGTGGGGTGCCACGAAGGGTATATCCCAGAGTAAAGAGGACGTTGTCTTATTGTTGTTGAATAATGTTGAATATATCACCTTGCGGGGTGCCACGAAGGGTATATCCCAGAGTGAAGAGGATGTTATCCTATTATTGTTGTTGAATATATCACCTTGCGGGGTGCCACGAAGGGTGTATCCCTGAGTGATGATGTATTACGATAATTTTTGTGAAATGAATCACCTTGCAGGGTGCCACGAAGGGTGTATCCCTGAGTGATGATCATAATTCAAGTGATTGTGATTATTATTGAATTTGAAATTGGATTCGTTGCATATGCATTAAACAGTTGACATGTGCATTAGCCATAAGAGCATGGCATTTGAAATGGGATGACCACGAGTGATGAGAAACCCCTAGCGAGGAGGTATTGAGTGAAGCCTTAATGAATCAATGATGATAATGATTATGAATGCCCTTGCTGATAAGTGGTAATATGTGATGGTGTATGTGATTGTGTATATGTTGTGCTTGTTTATGATATGAATTGCGATTCATGAGGCTTGTATGCCTATTATAATGATAAGATGATAAATGAATGATAATTTTATGATTTTATAGCAAAGCACACATGATGTTGGTATGCATATACACATGATCACAATATATATATTATTCATCATTTTGAATGTATAACTCACTCTCCCATGTGGTCTCCTTTTTAGCATTGTGATGCAGGTTGCCATGGGATGAGTTCGGATTTTAATTAAAGCTTGGGTGAAGGTAAATAGTGGTAGAGGAAGTGCCTTGGCCGGCATCATTTATGGATTCTTGTATAGTGAATGAATTGTTTATGAGAATATAGATAATTTAGAGATTTTGGATGTGTGTAAAGATAATCCCTTTGAATTGTGGATGGTGAATATATATGTAGAATGTGAGAGATGATTTGATATGTATTAGAAGGATTAAAATTGAATAATGTTCATTGATGATTGAGATAGTCGGGTGAATATCCCAGAATGTAGATATGTATGTATGTATATATATGTATTTATCTTAGGCAATGCATGCGATTGCAGAATGTGCATGAATGTGATAAAGTAATAGGTTTGCATGCTTGCCTAGCCTTTTCTCATATCGTCATATATGGGACTAGGCGTGTGCCCGGTATACACATTCTTCCGCTGTAAACTCTATTATTTTTGTATACCGTTATTGGCATTTTAGTTATCGATCCAGCTTTAGGTTATTTAATCTCACTCTTGGGTTTTCTGTGATTTGGGTGTGGTGTCTTGGAAATATTTTCAAACGCGAAAAATTTATTCACAATTTTATTAATTATGACGATCACATTGGGATTCGAGTACAAAAATTCAGGGGTGTTATAATCTGGTATCAGAGCATATTTTGCTCTAAATTGGAGTTATTGGTTACCACCAGAGCGTGGCCGCTCTGTGAGGATTTGATATTATGGATGATTGGAGCATGATTGCTCAATGGTGAAATACTTATGGTGATTAATGGAGCGTGATGCTCATTATTGAAATATGGATATTTTACATAGATTTAAGAATGATAATTATCTACAGAATGATGATATTATGTTTGTTTGCCCTATATGGACTTATGAATGACTAGTTGTTTAAGGATTATGAATTGATTATAAGGGCATTATTATTTATTGAGGAATTATGGTGAATCATCGATGTTGAGTTGGAATTGATGCTCATTGAGGATTCTTTATGAGATTATGATTCATAAGATGTGTTTGTGGAGCATAGTTGCTCATTGATAATCATGAATGAATTATGAGACTGAATATGAGTGGATGAATTTCCTCAATATGTGATGGATGTATTTATTGTGTAAGTCCGGCCAAGTTCCTTACCCTATTACCTTCAAATGATGAATATATTGTTATTATGCATTGATGTTGATATATATAATGCAAATTGATTTGATGATAGATCCATGTTGGATGTTAATCATGGAAATGAAATATTGAGTGATGAATATGAAATACGAGGTATGAATTGATATGATGATGAATTTATACCATGTGTGATCATGGATATGATATGTTAATTATGTATTGATTTAATGATAGACCTATGCCGTATGTTAATTACGGATGGGAGGTATTGAGAAAGAAATTAATATGGTAGTAGACCATATATGTTGAGACCTTGATGTGCGTATGCACCTTGAATATAAATTGTTGGTTAGGTCTCTTATATGCATTATGCTTGTGGCGTCTAGCCAGGAGTGCTTGTTAAATGAAAATGGAACTCATATGTTTGAGTTGATTAGATGGATGATATTGAATAATTCCCTAGTATGGGTATGTTTGAATCTAAATGATTGGTTGTGCCATTTATGAAGGATGAATTTTATATCCTTTGGTACAAGAACCCCATATATTGAATGATACAAGTGAATTGTTGTATCCCTCTAGATTGGGAATTTGATTATGTGATAGGCGAATAAATGTGAAATCGAATAGATGTTAGATTGGGATTGTGTCTCAGTTTTTGGTGTGTAAAAACCGAGTGAGTAATTGAATTGATTATAACCCACTAGGTGTGATGACCTAGAAGGACTTGGTATGATCCTGCATGATCAAACTTAGGGAATTATTGGTATTGATTATGGTATATGATTTTACGAAGTGACTTTGGGCTAAATTGTGTGCCCTAGAGACTATGATCATTGGAATAATTATGGATGACGATATGATTTAGAGGTGACATGTGTGATTGTGAGTCGGTGAATAGAAATTTGATCATGTCATTACCCCCTATTTTATTTGAAGGGTGCTATATTGGTAATAGAAGCCACATAGTGATATGATATGAGGTGAGTTATATGTTTAAATTATGAGCTTTGGTTGTGATCTTGAGGAGAATTCCTAATATGATGGCTTATTATGCAGTTAAGTAGCCTACTTGATAAGAGTGTGGTGAATCTTTTAAGGCTCGAATTGATTTATAGCCAACAAATATGTAAGTGAGACAAGAATTTTAGGCTATTTGAGCATGGATTTGGATGGATGAAACCCAAGGATGGGGTATTTACCTTGTGATGATTGAAAATCTATGGTTGGTACACTGATTGATGGTGAAGATAATTAAGATTTGATGACTGATATGGCATGATGGATGCCAAATTAACGATATAATGATGAGGAAATATGAATATGTTAGTTGTGGACTGGTATCGTTTGAATATGTATAACCGATAAGAGCAATGGGAATACGAAGTACTGGTCTTGATATGGCCTTACATGCCATAGGCATTGTGGCGACATGCACTTATGCGCTGACTTTATGTGTTTGTGGTAACCACTACGGGATTAGGACGCCTTCCTGTATGTTGGATGCAGCAACATATAGGCCGGGCAGGTGTAGAGATTGTAACTGCTTATGATGAATGTATTGAGCCTATCTGGTCATATTGAGTATGAACATGTGAGCTCTGTTGGGTGAGTTGTGATTGATGACATATGACACACTTGATGTAGAAATTTTATGTTAAGAATGATGATGTGATGATGAACATGACTTGATGGACTTTGGTAAGTCCAATGTTATTGTATGGTGCCGTAGAACCTTTTGATGTGTGGCCTGAGGTATGGCCTTGTGATATGTATATTGATGCTGAATTTTGAGGACGAATTTCTTTTTAGGTGGGGTGGATTGTAACACCCCGAATTTTATAAAAATGAAAAATTGATGAGAATAAATAATGAATAATTATATGTGAGTTGATTTGTGTCCCAAAAATATTGGAATGATTAAATTGGGACTTATTATGGATATTTATGAATTACTAAGATTTAAGGAGTTAAAATTATACCCAATTAGAATTTGGGTGTCGGACCAAGTATCTCTGATTGAGATGCCACTGGTTAGGGCTAATAAGAATATTATCGGGAATCTGAATCTATATTCGGAATAATTTTTGGAATTAGTATTGAGCCCGAACTGAGAGCCTGTTTATTATAAAAGGGTGAAATTTTAATGTGAAGCAAAATATTAAAACATAAACCCTTCTTCCTCTCTTATGCTTCACGCTACTTCTTCTCCTCCTCCTTATTCTCTTTTCCTCATCTCTTCTCCTTCTTTCCTCTCCAGTCTTCTCTCCAAAATCTAAGCCATGTGGAGCCTTCTTCTCCTCCACCATTTTCGTTTTCATGGAAGCTTGAAGGAGAAACTCATGGTTGGATCCTCTTCCACTCTTCTCCTCTATTTTCATGTGGATCTCTCTTTCTATTGGAAGCTCATGTTGTTTCTTTGGGTGAGGTAAGTTCCTCACCATTCTTTATGAGTTTATGCCCTAGATTTTGGGTTCTTGGCATTTGGGAGAGTATTTATGGCATATGGGTTGTTGGGAGAAGCTTTAAATGAGGAAACCCTAACGTGGGGTGTTGTTAATATGGCATTAATTGTGGGTTGTTATAGGTGCATGAAATTAATACTTGGATGAGTGGAAAATTAATGAGCATTTATGGTGTTGTTGGGTTTTAGTGAAACCCTAACTTCAATAAAATGGGGAAAGTGTGAAATGTGAATTGAATATAGGTTTAATGATATTGGAGAATGATATTAATGATGAAAAATAGCCAATGGTGGTGATTAATGAGTATTGGTAAAGGTTGTTGGGTTTTGATGAAAACCCTAGCCCTTAGAATTTGGGAAATGGATATAATATAGCTTGAAAGGCTGAATGGAATGTTAATGGGTGATATTTAATGATGAGTGTTGTTATGAATATAGAATACGAGGGATTAGTGTGAAAAGATTGTGACTTGATGAGGTTCTAAACCATTGTGGTTATTGAAGGATATGAGAGCTAAGTTGAATAGTGAGTAATAATGATGATGTTTGAAGGATTGAGGTGATTTGAGACTACATTGTGTAATGGGTGTAACACCCTAATTTCTAATTAAATAAATGAAATTAAAGGGGAATTTTTCAAAAAATTTAAGGTTGGCAAATCGTGCATACTCTGTCCAGATTAACAAAACCGAGCACAACAAGGAGAAGGAGGGGGAGGAAGATAAAGAAAGGAGCTCATGCATCGTGAACGAAGGGAACGCTTAGGCGAATCCAATGGCACCTGGCACATTCGCTCAAACGAAGCGAACTATGCTCAGGCGATTCTACTCAGGTCCTCTAATCCACACAACACTCGCTGAAGCGAAGCTACACTCGGTACCCAGTCACTCCACTCGGATTTTAGCGTATGGTTCACTCGGGAAGGTCTACTCTCAGCTTACTCGGATTGAGACAATCGTTCACCCGGTATTAGTTTAGCTCACATGAGATTTGCTCCTAGGATTACTCGGTTATTTTACCCATTTTACATCCTCTCAGACCTAACCTAATCCTATCCACTCGGAATATCATTCTTGGTCACCCGGATTATATATATACGATTTACTCAAAATTTATGAAGGGGGGTTTCTCTCAGAATCCTTTTTAAGCAATTCCCACAAGGAAAGGCCCAGCTACGAGTCACTGACATACAACACATTCTAGTCGGAAAACCTTCACTTCGACGGCTTCTCCCTCGGAAATCATTAATCAATCTTTACTCAGGGGACCTTACAATTACCACTCACTGGATTCAACCCAACTCCTCCTCCAAACTATACGACCACACTCATTCGGTTGTTCAACTCCTCATCACTCGGAATGACTCACTATCTCGCTTTTCCTCGATCCACAACTTAGCTACACTCCTACCCATAGTCACACTGATCTCACATGCTCGAAAGTATACCCACACATCCATACCTATCACTCGGGCATTACCTACAGCATAAAATAATCACACAGTATAAACACATAGAGAGGTACTTGAATAATTACAAAAGTATCATCATGACTTTGTTCACCTGAAAATGTTCAAGTTCTAACGAAAGGACAAAATCAAAATATGAGCTGGCCAAGGCTTAACAGGACCTTACACACAGTATATACATATACACATATATTCAATAGCACTCGGTTGCTTGTTCTGCACCCAGCTCCTCCTTCACCCTTCATTCCGAGAGATGTTCACTGAAAATGTAGCCACTGCAAGGGTGAGCTTTTGCATGTAAAATGTCAATCAAAGACTCGGTATCAGTGCCAGTACGCACACTTACTTTCACTCAGTTGCATTTGGTTAAACTAAGATCATGCAAATCAGAATAATATCTATAACATACATACTACATAAAGTGCATCTTCATTCACACGTACACATGCATCCACACACTCAGAAATCATTCATAACACTCAACATGTGTTATGCGTACTATCTTAATCAACATCATATCTACATGCATGCCTCCGGATCCGACTTGAGTAATGACTTTCAGTTACAGTTTCCTCCTTATTGGCCGCTCGTCCATCAGCTCTTCCCGTGTGGTACCGGTCTCCCATTGACGTCTCGAGACTCATCTCTAGCTCCTACGGCTACCACGAGCTCCCACAGGATCTAGCCAAGGTCTGTAGCTGGAAGCCATTCCCTCGGGGCTCTAGACCTTCCACGGGTCACCCCATTCATACATATGCAACTAATGCGTTTACCAGCAAGCATCATTACTCAACTGATACCTCCTTCCCAACCATCGCAATAGAAACAGATTCAACATAGTCCTTACGTTTACTTTGCCAGCCACATCAACATGCACAGCAATCGGACAATCAAGGTAATAACGCCTGACAAATCAACTAAAAATTATACTTTCATGTCCTCACAGTGTTAACAGAGATAGGACCATGTATCTCATTCATCTATAATAAGGCTAACAGGCTACATTACCACCATCTTGATTATATGCAATTATTGTATCACTACTATCCTACACACAGGATCTAGAATCAACAATCATACATAATATTCAACCGTCACAAACACATGCACACACTTAAAGCAATACACTCGTCCGGTACCGTTCGTGGACCATGCATTTGACATGCAAGCGCCCCCTACCTACGGAAGGAACTCAAGAAGCTCTTCTACTCTCAACATTTGCTCTGACGCTCTATCCGACTTGTCCAGATCCCCTTCACACCGTCGTACTCTGTAATCGGCTCGGGGATGAGAAGTTGTTCTTCCTCTGCTTCAGGGATCGTCTTCCACCAGTTGGAGGGGACTCTGACCTTCCTTCAGCACCGTCGTTGCGATTTCCAGAAACGAAAGGCAAAACAGGGGAAGGGAAAGGAAGATGAAAACGAAGAAGATGAAAAGAGAGGATGAAGTAGTGGGAAGAAGGATGAGTATCCACGGTGATACAGGGTATATGTGCATGCGAAGAGAAGGAAGTGGGATGGGAAAACGTGAGTCGCAGCCCACTCACGTAACTTGCCAATCACAAACAGCCATCTTTCACCAATTAAGCCTTAATTAACTTGTCATTATTCCTTAAGTTAATCTGATTATGATTGTCAATTAACCTCTCACTTTGAAATCAAACCTTAATAGTTTATTTTTCATTCGGCATTTACCTTTAAAATTGGGATGTTACAGTTCTCCCCCTCTCAAAAGAATTTCGTCCTCGAAATTCAGTCGGTCACTCACCCTGGTTGGAACAACTCGGGGTACTGCTGTCTCATGGCGTCTTCGCGTTCCCAGGTACAAGAGGTAGTCCTGCCTTGCTGCCACTCTACTTCAACCAGTTGTACATCCTTGCTCCTTAAACGCTTTACCGATCGGTCCACGATTCTAATCGGTATAGTCGTAGTGATCAGGTCTTCCTTGATTTCCACTTCATCATCAGGCATTGTGTGGTTGGGGTCATGCAGATACTTCCTCAGTTGGGACACATGAAATACGTTGTGCAATCGGGATAAGTGAGTCGGTAGTGCTATACGGTATGCCATGGAGCCGACTCGTCCTAACACCTCATAAGGTCCAATGTATCAGGGGCTCAACTTTCCACCTTTCAAGGCTCGCTCGACTCCTTTACTCGGAGAAGTCTTCAAAAACACTCTGTCTCCGACTGAAAACTCTAATGGTTTGGTTCGTTTGTCCTGGTAGCTCTTTTGCCTGTCCTGAGATGCCTTCATCCATTCCCTTATCACTCGGATCTATTCTGATGTTTGCTTTACAATTTCTGGTCCCAACAGTAGACTCTCACCCGTTTCCGACCAACAAAGTGGGGTCTGGCATCTTTGTCCATATAGTGCTTCGTAGGGTGCCATACCGATACTGTTGTGATGGCTGTTATTGTATGTGAACTCAATCAAGGGGAGGTACTGCTCCTAGTTTCCACCGTGTTCTAACACATACGCCCTTAGCAAGTCCTCCAGGCTTCGAATCGTTTGCTTGGATTGTCCATCCGATTGAGCGTGGTAAGCGGAACTTAGCCAAAGCTTCGTGCCCATTTCCTGGTGCAGGCTGGTCCAAAACCGGGACGTGAACCTAGGATCCCTATCCGATACGATAGAAGTTGGCACTCCATGCAATCGAACAATTTCTTGGATGTAAATCCGTGCTAACTTATGCAACGGGTACTTCATGTTCACAGGTAGGAAATGTGCACTCTTTGTTAGTCGGTCAACAATGACCCATATCACATCATGGCTCGCTCGGTTTTTGGGCAATCCCAAGACAAAGTCCATGGCAATGGAGTCCCATTTCCACACGGGAATCTCTAGGGGTTGCAATGCACCATACGGCTTCTGGTGCTCCACTTTCGACTTCTAACAGGTAATACACCGAGCCACGTACTCTGCCACATCCCTCTTTAGTCTGGGCCACCAGAACTGTGTTCTCAGGTCATGGTACATCTTCATGGTACCCGGGTGGATACTTAGCAAGCTCTTATGAGCTTCATCAAGCACCATTCTTCTCAATTCTCCTTCACCCGGCACGTATATTCTGTTTCTTACTCGGAAGATTCCATCTGATCCTTCGGTCAAGGACAAATCCTTACCTTTGGCCTGAGTCTCCTTCATCCCAGCTAAGTAGGAATCTGACTGCTGTTGCTTGTACACGGATTTCAGGAATTCATTGGCAATTCTCAGTGTACCGATCGTTATTTTCCGAGAGGAAGGGATGTCAATATGTAAGTTCATGTCTCAGAACTGTTCCAATAATTCCACTTCTTTACCATCATCGTTGCTATATGAAGGGATTTCCAACTCAACGCGTCGGCCACAACGTTTGCTTTACCCGGATGGTACCTTAGCTCGAAATCATAATCTTTTAAAAATTCTATCCATCTTCTCTGCCTCATGTTCAGCTCCTTCTGGTCAAATAAATATTTGAGGCTCTTGTGGTCACTGAATACTTCAAATTTGGAACCGAACAAATAATGCCTCCAGATTTTTAACGTGAACACCACAACTGCCAATTCCAAGTCGTGGGTCGGATAATGCTTCTCGTAAGGTCTCAATTGCCGAGAGGCATACGCTATCACTCGGTCTTTCTACATTAACACGCATCCCAATCCGAGTCCTGATGCATCACAATAAACCACAAAGCTCTCTTGCAAGTCAGGTAATGCCAACACTGGAGCAGTCGTCAACTTGTCCTTCAATTCTCGGAAACTACTCTCGCACTCAAAACTCCATACGAAGGGAATGTTTTTCCGAGTCAATTTAGTCAGTGGCAACGCCAACTTGGAAAAACCCTCAATGAACCTTCTATAATAACCTGCCAGGCCCATAAAGCTCCTTATCTCTGAGACCGACTTGGGTCTCTCCAATGCCATTATAGCTACCACCTTTGAAGGATCCACCGAGACACCTCCCTCAGAAATCACATGTCCGAGGAAGTGGATCTTATCCATCCAGAATTTGCACTTGGAAAGCTTTGCAAACAACTGCTTCTCCTTCAACACTTGGAGTACCGCTCGGAGATGTTCTTCATGCTCCTCGGAAGTCTTAGAATAGACTAGGATGTCATCAATGAAAACAACTACGAATTGGTCTAAATATGGGTGGAATATGTTGTTCATGTAGTTCATGAAGACCGCAGGGGCGTTTGTTACACCGAACGGCATCACTACATACTCGTAGTGACCATACCGAGTCCTAAAGGCAGTCTTTGGGATATCCGAGTCCTTCACTCAGATTTGGTGGTATCCCGATCGTAGATCGATTTTTGAGAAGATTGTGGCTCCACGCAGCTGGTCAATCAGATCATCAATTCTGGGCAGTGGGTATCGGTTCTTAATCGTGAGTTTATTTAGCTGTCGATAATTTATACAAAGTCTCATGCTGCCATCCTTCTTCTTAACAAGTAGCACAGGTGCGCCCCATGGTGATACACCCGGTCTAATGAATTGTTTTCCGAGTAACTCGTCTACTTGCTTCTTCAACTCGGCCAATTCAGTTGGGGACATTCTATAAGGCGCACTGGAGACTGGCTCAGCTCCAGGGATCAGGTCTATAGAGAATTCAACTTCTCTATTGGGAGGGACACTCGGTATGTCCTCGGGAAACACTTCTGGAAATTCTCAGACAATCAGAATTTCGTTCACTCGGGCTTTACTCTCACCCTCAGTTAAGCAAAGCATCGTAAACAGTCGAACCATACCTGGTGCCATGTAGTCCTCATTGTGTCATCTCGGAAAGATTACCCTTCGGTTTCTACAATCCACTAACACCTTGTTGGCTGAAAGCCAATCTATTCCGAGCACAATGTTAAGATCCTTTAAAGGTATGCACACCAAATTGAAAGTGAAACTTCGATCACACAACACAAATGTTACATCCTTGCACATCGATGATGTCAACACCTTGGCGCCAGTCGGATTGGCCACCTCCAAGGTCCGATCCATAAACACACTCGGTAACTTTAATTGCTTTACACACTCATCAGCTATAAAAGAATGGGTAGCTCCCGAATCGAAAACAACGTTAAGTGTATGATTACCGAGTGAGCACTTACATTGTACCAAGTCATTTGCTTGTGCAGCATTCTCAGCGTTGATGGCGTATACTCTTCCAGCAGTTGGTTGATCGGTGCCTCCCTTCCAGTTATTTGGGGCTAACATCATATTCCCTCTGGCTCTACTGCCTCTGCCACTCGGTTCTTGGTTGTCGTTCCCTCAGTTCCTCTCTTGGAAACCTCCATGACGTGCATTGGGGTTTGCTTGGCGGAGTTGGCGGAAATCGGGGCGAATGTTCCCCTTTTCCTAGCAATGAAAGCACTTGACATCTGTACTATTGCAATTCTGAGCAAAGTGGTCACCACCACATTTAAAACACTTGCCATATTTTGGTCGTCCATTCATCTGTCTCCCTTGGTTACTGCGTTCTTGATATCTAGTAAAGGGTCCATTTCTTCCCACGTTTCCTGGCCTCTTGAAACGTGGCTGCGGAGGCTTCAAGTAATGGTTGGCTCTGCTGCTCTGGCCCAAGTGGGCCTTGTCATCTTCTTCAAATATTCTACATTTGTTCACCAATACAGGAAAACTCTTGATCTCTTGATATCTGCAAGCCCTCTTAATATCTGATCTCAATCCATTTTCAAATTTAAGGCACTTGGAGCTCTTCGTCCCTGGTTGTTTGAAAGGTGGGTAGAATAGGCATAACTCTTTGAACCTATTTGCGTACTCTTCCACAGTCATGGAGCCCTGCTTCAAATCCATAAACTCTAACTCCTTCTGACTCCTTACTGTGTCGGGGAAGTACTTCTCTAAGAAGCATGCCTTGAAATCGTTCCAGGTCAGTTGAGCATCATCATCCGGAAATCGGTTTCTAGCTATCTTCCACCAGTTTTCTACCTCGTCTCGCAGCATATACACCGCACATTCGACCTTTTGGGCCTCAGTACAGCGAAGACCCCTAAAAATCCTCTCTAGTTCTTGAGTCCATTTAAAAACTGCCTCCGGGTTACGTCCTCCCGGAAATTCACTCGGCTTCCTCTTCAGGAAGCGGTCCAGCACGTGGCCATCCTCAGCTCGAGTCTGGCCCTGCCTCTCAAACACGTCCGCAAAGCGTTGGAATGCTGTGGCTATAGCCTCTATGCTTTGGCGATGCGTCATCCCTTATCCTGAAATTAACACCCCTCAAGGATAAGTATACCGAGCCACTTACCACGGATCGTATCTCAGCCTAATATTCAGTAACTTAGCACATTATGCCTTCTCTATATGTTACACAATCAGTCGGATCAGGAGGAAGCAACCTCCTATCTATAAATCAATATCAGTATCATTCAAGTTCAACAATATCACAATAATAATGACCATTCGATCATAATGCACACAACCGCTCACACTCGGCAAGCATACCTTGGCCTTAGACCTTTCGGTCTGCTCTGATACCAAAATGTAACACCCTAATTTCTAATTAAATAAATGAAATTAAAGGGGAATTTTTCAAAAAATTTAAGGTTGGCAAATCGTGCATACTCTGTCCAGATTAACAAAACCGAGCACAACAAGGAGAAGGAGGGGGAGGAAGATAAAAAAAGGAGCTCATGCATCGTGAATGAAGGGAACGCTTAGGCAAATCCAATGGCACCTGGCACATTCGCTCAAGCGAAGTGAACTACGCTCAGGCGATTCTACTCAGGTCCTCTAATCCACACAACACTCACTGAAGCGAAGCTACACTCGGTACCCAGTCACTCCACTCGGATTTTAGCGTATGGTTCACTCGAGAAGGTCTACTCTCAGCTTACTCGGATTGAGACAATCATTCACCTAGTATTGGTTTAGCTCACACGAGATTTTCTCCTAGGATTACTTGGTTATTTTACCCATTTTACATCCTCTCGGACCTAACCTAATCCTATCCACTCGGAATATCATTCTTGGTCACCCGGATTATATATATACGATTTACTTAAAATTTATGAAGGGGGGGTTTCTCTCAGAATCCTTTTTAAGCAATTCCCACATGGAAAGGCCCAGCTACGAGTCACTGACATACAACACATTCTAGTTGGAAAACCTTCACTTTGACGGCTTCTCCCTCAGAAATCATTAATCATCTTTACTCAGGGGACCTTACAATTACCACTCACTGGATTCAACCCAACTCCTCCTCCAAACTATACGATCACACTCATTCGGCTGTTCAACTCCTCATCACTCGAAATGACTCACTATCTCACTTTTCCTCGATCCACAACTTAGCTACACTCCTACCCATAGTCACACTGATCTCACATGCTCGAAAGTATACCCACACATCCATACCTATCACTTGGGCATTACCTACAGCATAAAATAATCACACAATATAAACACATAGAGAGGTACTTGAATAATTACAAAAGTATCATCATGACTTTGTTCACCCGAAAATGTTCAAGTTCTAACGAAAGGACAAAATCAAAATATGAGCCGGCCAAGGCTTAACAGGACCTTACACACAGTATATACATATACACATATATTCAATAGCACTCGATTGCTTGTTCTGCACCCAGCTCCTCCTTCACCCTTCATTCCGAGAGATGTTCACTGAAAATGTAGCCACTGCAGGGGTGAGCTTTTGCATGTAAAATGTCAATCAAAGACTCGGTATCAGTGCCAGTACGCACACTTACTTTCACTCAGTTGCATTTGGTTAAACTAAGATCATGCAAATCAGAATAATATCTATAACATACATACTACATAAAGTGAATCTTCATTCACACGTACACATGCATCCACACACTCAGAAATCATTCATAACACTCAACACGTGCTATGCGTACTATCTTAATCAACATCAAATCTACATGCATGCCTGCGGATCTGACTTGAGTAATGACTTTCAGTTACAGTTTCCTCCTTATTGGCCGCTCGTCCATCAGCTCTTCCCGTGTGGTACCGGTCTCCCATTGACGTCTCGAGACTCATCGCTAGCTCCTACGGCTACCACGAGCTCTCACAGGATCTAGCCAAGGTCTGTAGCTGGAAGCCATTCCCTCGGGGCTCTAGACCTTCCACGGGTCACCCCTTTCATACATATGCAACTAATGCGTTTACCAGCAAGCATCATTACTCAACTGATACCTCCTTCGCAACCATCGCAATAGAAACAGATTCAACACAGTCTTTATGTTTACTTTGCCAGCCATACGAACATGCACAACAATCGGACAATCAAGGTAATAACGTCTGAAAAATTAACTAACAATCACACTTTCATGTCCTCACAGTGTTAACAGAGATAGGACCATGCATCTCATTCGTCTATAACAAGGCTAACAGGCTACATTACCACCATCTTGATTACATGCAATTATTGTATCACTACTATCCTACACATAGGATCTAGAATCAACAATCATACATAATATTCAACCGTCATAAACACATGCACACACTTAAAGCAATACACTCGTCTGGTACTGTTCGTGGACCATGCATTTGACATGCAAGTGCCCCCTACCTACGGAAGGAACTCAAGAAGCTCTCCTACTCTCAATGTTTGGTTTGACGCTCTATCCGACTCATCCAGATCCCCTTCACACCGTCGTACTCTGCAATCGGCTCGGGGATGAGAAGTTGTTCTTCCTCTGCTTCAGGGATCGTCTTCCACCAGTTGGAGGGGACTCTAACCTTCCTTCAGCACCGTCGTTACGATTTCCAGAAACGAAAGGCAAAACAGGGGAAGGGAAAGAAAGATGAAAACGAAGAAGAAGAAAAGAGAGGATGAAGTAGTGGGAAGAAGGATGAGTATCCACGGTGATACAGGGTATATGTGCATGCGAAAAGAAGGAAGTGGGATGGGAAAACGTGAGTCGCAGCCCACTCACATAACTTGCCAATCACAAACAGCCATCTTTCACTAATTAAGCCTTAATTAACTTGTCATTATTCCTTAAGTTAATCCGATTATGATTGTCAATTAACCTCTCACTTTGAAATCAAACCTTAATAGTTTATTTTTCATTCGGCATTTACCTTTAAAATTGGGATGTTACAATGGGTAAGATGATGATATTGTTGGGTCTAGTTGGCCTTTTATGATCTAGAGGATCTTGGCTTTGGGAAAGGAATTCCCGAAGCCTAACACAATTGTATAACTTGGTGTTTAGCGAGTCTAGGACTTGGGGTTGAGCTTTATGATAAGCTAACAAATGGTTAGAATTATGATGGCTATTGATTATGTGTATGCATATGTATGGTATGTAGATCGTATTCCGGGTGATGCGATGGAGCATTCAGAGCATTGGAACCATTTCGGCTCTTCCCTCGAGGTAGGATAGGAGTTAACATTCAAATTGCATGAGTAAATTCAATAGTGATTGTTGTATGTGATGAATACTCATGCTTGCCTTGCCATGTATATGTATTGAATTAATTGAAATGGCAAGTTGATGATTATTGAGGATGATGTATGAAAATATGTGTTGAATTGATATGAAAATGTATATTCATATAAGATGATGACAAGTTTGAATTTTCCATGATTAATAGATTGGATTGGATGTTAGTGGGTATAAAGGTCTGGGGTAGGTTTTAAATGCCTAATATGATGTATATGCCATATTAGATTTGATGAATTTTGGCTGGTATAAGTTTTGGTATGTTTGGTTGTGAGTTTCTTATGTTTCTTGCGCATATTCTGATATTCTCACTTAAGCGAGGTGGGATCTCACTCAGGCGAGGATCCCTTGTGTCAGTATTATAGCTTCTGGACAAATCTTGCCCTGGCGAGTAGGATTTCCACTCAAGCGAGATGCATGTTATGCAATCAGGGGAGTTACTGGGCGAAACTCGCTCAAGCGGACATGGCCACGCCTGAGCGAGCGAGAGTGTGAAGTTTGATGCTGGGACGGTACTTACTCAAGCGAGTGACTGGTATTGTTGTGCCTTGACTAAGCGAGATGAGTGAATGGTGAATAGTCAAGATTCTGGACGAGTTCCGTCCGAGCAAGAATTTTAGAAAATAATTTCATGATGTGGTGAATTTCTGAGTGAAATTCTGAGTGAGCTATGTCCGAGACAGGGCCTTCCGAGTGAGAAAGTGGATATAATTGCGAGTGAACGGTCTCTGAGTGTGATATTCTGGGCAGTGGAGTTCCGAGTGGGAATTCCCAAGTTCAATGTAACTCACTCCGAGTGGAGTGCCTCCGTGTGTGTAATTCCGAGTGGGATGGCACCGATGGGGTGTACTGTGTGAGTCTGCCCAGACGTACTCTGAAATAACTTTGCCCGAGTAAAAGACTTAGTGCTAGGAAACCCTCGCTCGAGTAAAAGAAAAAGGAGTTGGCTTTGTAATAAGTTTACCGAGTGGAAACCGATCGAGTGATGAGTCGGTTTTAGAGTAATTGCCGAGCGAAACAGGGAGCGAGAGATGACTCAGATTTGGAATGAAATTACCGAGTGAAAGACTGATGGAGAAATGACTCGGATTTAGAACAAATTGCTGAGTGAAAGGCTGAGTAAGAGACAAGTCGGCTTTGATTGATTTTGCCGAGTAGAAAACCGAGCAAGATGAGTCGGTTTTGATTGAAATTGTCGAGTAAAAACCCGAGTGTTGGGAAGCCTTGCCGAGTGAGCGAGTGCAGAAAGAAGGATGACCTCTGGTTGGATTCCGCTTAGGCGAGTGGATTCCTCGCTCCAGCGAGCGAATGTGGAAATGGCTACTGGTGTAATTTCGCACGAGCGAGTGGCGGGTGTGTAGTGTCTCGCCCAAGCGAGCAACCTGGAAATTAGATACTGGCTTGTTTTCGCCTGAGCAAGCTGAGGCGCTCAAGCGAGATGGGCTGTCTCACTCAAACGAATGTAGGCCTCGCTTGAGTGAGTTACCCCCTGATGGAATTTCCTCTTCCCTTCTCGGTTCTGATTGTATTGGCCCTCCTTATCCTATATTGAATAACATTTGAGGTAATGTATATATATATATATATATATATATATATATGTCTATGAAGCAGTATGGTGGTGAGGAATAACAATTAAGATATTGAGATGACTTGTGTATACCCATAATATGCATAATGTGAAATATGAATCTTAACCACCAAGGATGGTCATGAGAAAGCAATGTTAAGGGCTTGATGATGAGTTATGAGATGTATGGTCAAGAACATGATTGTGATGGGCATAAGTGTGATTGCCTTATGTGGAATGATGAATATGCCTCGAATATTTCTATGTATGGATTAATATTATGATTGGTTGCTATGCCTTTTGATATCCATGTGTGGATTATTATGAATGATGTTGGGGCCAATGAGATGCCAATTATATGAATAATGTGCCTTACGGAGCTTTGTAAATGATTATGTATGATTATTGAAATACCAAATTAAAATATACCCCTAATTGAGAGGGTGAGCTATCCTTGCGAGGTTGTTGGGCACATGCATTATTGCATTATTGCATTCATGGCATAGCATGGCATTGATATGTATTAATGTTGAATATATCACCTTGCGGGGTGCCACGAAGGGTATATCCCGGAGTGAAGAGGATGTTATCCTATTATTGTTGTTGAATATATCACCTTACGGGGTGCCACGAAGGGTATATCCCGGAGTGAAGAGGACGTTGTCCTATTGTTGTTGAATAATGTTGAATATATCACCTTGCGGGGTGCCACGAAGGGTATATCACAGAGTGAAGAGGACGTTGTCCTATTGTTGTTGAATAATGTTGAATATATCACCTTGCGGGGTGCCACGAAGGGTATATCCCGGAGTGAAGAGGATGTTATCCTATTATTGTTGTTGAATATATCACCTTGCGGGGTGCCACGAAGGGTATATCCCGGAGTGAAGAGGACGTTGTCCTATTGTTGTTGAATAATGTTGAATATATCACCTTGCGGGGTGCCACGAAAGGTATATCCCGGAGTGAAGAGGACGTTTTCCTATTGTTGTTGAATAATGTTGAATATATCACCTTGTGGGGTGCCACGAAGGGTATATCCCAGAGTGAAGAGGACGTTGTCCTATTGTTGTTGAATAATGTTGAATATATCACCTTGCGGGGTGCCAAGAAGGGTATATCCCGGAGTGAAGAGGATGTTATCCTATTATTATTGTTGAATATATCACCTTGCGGGGTGCCACGAAGGGTGTATCCCTGAGTGATGATGGTATTATGATAATTTTTGTGAAACGAATCACCTTGCGGGGTGCCACGAAGGGTGTATCCCTGAGTGATGATCATAATTCAAGTGATTGTGATTATTATTGAATTTGAAATCGGATCCGTTGCATATGCATTAAACAGTTGACATGTGCATTAGCCATAAGAGCATGGCATTTGAAATGGGATGACCACGAGTGATGAGAATCCCCTAGCGAGGAGGTATTGAGTGAAGCCTTAATGAATCAATGATCATAACGATTATGAATGTCCTTGCTGATAAGTGGCAATATGTGATGGTGTATGTGATTGTGTATATGTTGTGCTTGTTTATGATATGAATTGCGATTCATGAGGCTTGTATGCCTATTATAATGATAAGATGATAAATGAATGATAATTTTATGATTTTATAGCAAAGCACACATGATGTTGGTATGCATATACACATGATCACAATATATATATTATTCGTCATTTTGAATGTATAACTCACTCTCCCATGTGGTCTCCTTTTTAGCATTGTGATGCAGGTTGCCATGGGATGAGTTCGGATTTTAATTAAAGCTTGGGTGAAGGTAAATAGTGGTAGAGGAAGTGCCTTGGCCGGCATCATTTATGGATTCTTGTATAGTGAATGAATTGTTTATGAGAATATAGATAATTTAGAGATTTTGGATATGTATAAAGATAATCCCTTTGAATTATGGATGGTGAACATATATGTAGAATGTGAGAGATGATTTGATATGTATTAGAAGGATTAAAATTGAATGATGTTCATTGATGATTGAGATAGTCGGGTGAATATCCCCGAATGTAGATGTGTATGTATGTATATCTATGTATTTATCTTAGGCAATGCATGCGATTGCGGAATGTGCATGAATGTGATAAAGTAATAGGTTTGCATGCTTGCCTAGCCTTTTCTCATATCGTCATATATGGGACTAGGCGTGTGCCCGATATACAAATTCTTCCGTTGTAAACTCTATTATTTTTGTATACCGTTATGGGCATTTTAGTTATCGATCCAGCTTTAGGTTATTTAATCTCACTCTTGGGTTCTTTGTGATTTGGGTCTTGATGTGATCATGGTGGTGTCCTGGAAATATTTTCAAACACGAAAAATTTATTTGCAATTTTATTAATTATGACGATCACATCGGGATTCGAGTACAAAAAATCGAGGGTGTTATACCCTTGTGTTGGTTAACAGTAGGAGAAAAAGCTATAATTGAAGCTGAGGTTATTTAGAAAATCACATAACAAATCAAAGAAATCCAAGTAGTGATGAAGAATTTTCAAGATCACCAGAAAAGCTACTCCGACAAGCGTCAAAAATTGCTCGAGTTTGAAGAGGGTGTTCATTTTTTTCTGTGAGTTATTCTTGTGACAGGAGGAGGAAGAGCGTTGAAAACTAAGAAGTTTAACCCCAAGTATGTCAGACCATATCAGGCTCTTTAGAGAATTAGGCTGAATGCTTATCGTATGGCCCTACCTCTGAGTTGTCTAACCTTTATAATGTCTTCAATGTCTCCCAACTTTGAAAATATGTACCATATTTTAACCACATTCTAAAGCCTGACCAATTTGTCCTTAAAAAAAATCTTACCTAAAAGGTAGTACCAGTGAGGATTGCAAACAGTTGTCTAAAGCAGCTTAGAGGGAAAGATGTACCCTTGGTAAAGGTAATATGGAGCCAGTTTGATGAAGGAGACGCTACGTAGGAACTTGAGGAAAAGATGCGAACCTTTTATCCTCATTTGTTTGCTAGCACTAGGTGAAATTTTGGGATGAAATTTCTAAAAGGAGGAAGGAGTGTAACAACCCTTATTTTTATGTGATTGGTCCCTAGGGCCAAGTATATTATTTTCTGTGTTAAGTTTTAGGTTCAATGATAATTGGGCTAGAGTCGACTTAATCAAATATATAAAGTTGTATAATGTTTAAAAGCAGTTTACGCATCGACTATTTTCATGTAGTCCATACCAAGACTCCCATGCAATAAACAGAAGCATGCAACAATATTATCCTTTAGGCAAATGACTAGCAATTGCCAATGAAGGTTACAATGAACATTGATTAGTAACAATGTAAAATGATTAAATTAATAACACAAAGTAATTATTTAATAAATTCTTAGTCTCTATGATATGGCACAAGGTACACAGTCTTGTTCGGTGCATTCATCCAATTCTGGATGTATGCCTGAATCTCCTCCTTGTTGTTCCCGCGAACTTGTATTAGAGAGGGCTCTAAGAAACCATAAATATCCTTGAAACCCCTTTCTATACAAACTGTAAGTAGAAACATAAGAAAATTTACACACAGTTTGTTAATGAAATATAACATTTTAACTGGTACAATCATTGAACGGAAAACATTACACTTACAACTCCCAACACTGAATCATAGAAATGTTCAACATTGTCTTCCCCATCAAAACCTCACACGAGTCAGGCCACGCAATGTACACCGACAATAGACTTGGGCAGCCAAAAATAGATTCCTCCTATGGGACCAGGACAGTATCATCACGTAGCGAAGACGATAAATCCCATAGTTATTCGATGGGATTAGGAGGGGTTGTGGCTTCCTTAATGGGCTAACATCCTGTTAAAATAGTTAAAAAATAAGAAGAAATTTGTTATTATTCAAACCATAACTTAATATATAATTGATGCTAGTTTAAAGAGTATAGCTTGTGTTTGAAAATTGTTTCAGGATTTTGATAATGACAAAGTAAACAAATTGAAAAATCATGACATGACAATAAAGTTCATATAGACTCAAAATGCCAAGGACAATGTGCAATAAACTTCCCAAAAGTTTAAAACAAAGAAATACAAGAGTCTACCAGACTTAAGCTCTCTATAAAAGCATAATCGATTACAAGACTAAGCTAATCGATTATAGAGCTGTGAAACAGAAAATAAATGCATCAGGTATATATCATAATTAATTATAGCACTAGGAAAATCGATTACATTGATTCTGGAATGCACCTAATTGATTAAAACAAAGAGAATAATCCATTATACTATTGCAATAAAAGGGATAATGTATCAGGTATTTTACCCAATCAATTACAAGGCTTGACTAATCGGCTACAGAGGTTCTGTTTGATGTATAATCGAATATATAAGTTACATAATCGATTAAAGTACTGCGTACAGGAATTAAATGCATCGGGTATAATGCATAATCGATTACAATGGTATGACATAATCGATTACATTGACATAATCAATTACAGAAAAAGACATAATTAATTACACAGCTACTGGACACTTAAATTAATTGAATACAATAAAGCATAATCGATTACAGCTCGAGGATTAATCAATTACACTAGTGTTAGAATGTGGGGAAATGTTTTTAAAGTGTAGATCCAGCTCCTTTCTCCATTTCCCACTCCAATGCCCATGATGTGCAACGGCTCTGAAGCCTACAAAGCTCCTCTACAAGGCCTATAAATGCACCATCCATTCAAGCTACTCAAGCAATCAAGGAAAAAATCATTCATAGCTTATACTTATGCCTTGTGAGTTCATTTTGTGTATAGTTTATTATTCTAAAACTTAGGTTCTAAATTTGCATATCCTCTCTTATTGAGAGTTATTTGCTTGTAAACACAAACACCAAACACAAAGTTCCACTCTAGTTTTGAGTGGTCACAAAGGTTGGGGTTCAACCTTTGGGTATTGAGAGTTTGAGAGATTGGGTGGGATGCCCTTATGCTAGTGAGGATTGAGTTCTTGAGTGTGGGACACTAGGAAGCTGTAATTGCTCATAGCTTGTATCTCTAAACTTAAATAGTGGAAATCCTTCAAGTGGGTTGCCTGAAGGCGAGACGTACATCGGGGTGGTGGAACTCCTTATATTGGTTTGCAAGCTTCTCTTCCTTATGCTCTTACATTTATTGCATTTGGCTGGTGTATTGTTTTGATTGTGATTGCATTACTTGAATTTGGTTAATTTGGCTAAACTAAGATCCAGTACACCAAGTGTTTGATAAATTACCAAAGTGAATTCTACACATCTTTCTTATCTTATTTCTTGCATTATACTTGTTGTCTCTTGCATATTATTAACTTGTGTCAAAAGGGAACCAATTTCAAAGGCTTTTCAAGCAAAAGTTTTAAAACTCAATTCACCCCCTCTTGAGTATTGAGGCCACTTGACTAACATAACTGGGACTAGAATCTGACAAAAGTCTGGTTGGCCACATAAGGAAGTATCCTATAGCCTGGCCGACAAGTTGTACCTCACAAGTTGGCATGGGCACAGCTACCTCCACCTCGAGGACCCGTACAACTGATACCCTTGACACACCATCAGGCATTGCCTGATGGTGAACTAAATGGCCTAGGTTATACACTGAACCAATGGCAACTGGCTCCTCCACTCCATTAATAAAGAGGTCACACTGACGACAGTCTCTAAGATGCACATCGTTATCATCACCGTCTGGTGCAGCACACGACCTTTTTGTACGGATTCGCCTAACCTGTATATTTACACAACATTTTGAAGTTATTGAAGACATAATGAAAGCGAATTACAAGTAATTAAATTAATTCATGTACAATCCAACCTCTGGGTCCACCATCAATGTTTTAGGCTAATGTTGTTGACTGAATGAGGCCTTCATCTTATCCCAAAACCGTCTCATCTCCTCTTGCAGTAGCCTCTGTATCTCCTTCCTGGCCTCTGTCTTCACTGCAGCTACCTTCTCCTCAAAACTCTTCTCCAAATCAGAGATGGATTAGGAAGGGGCGGCGAGATGGCCAAAATAGCTTCAGAGCTTGTAGAGAAAGAATGATTAGAAACAAAAATGTTAATATAAAAAAAGTAAAAAATGTTAATATAAACATACCATGATTGTGACCGGCTGCACGCACTCGTCCAGGGTGCTCTGGTTGGCCGATGGCGATGGTTAGTATATCATCCCTACCATATGACACAAAAGACCCTTGGGTCGACTGCTCCACTAAGGAATTCTGCAATCAAAACCCAGTGATCAGTGTTGTTAGTAATGGAGAGACAATTCAAGTACCATAAAACCTTTTAAGAAGCTTTATACTTATAATTCGTTGGGCAACCTCCTCAACATGTGATGAAGTGTAGTCACCACTCTTCCTTATTGTAACATCCCAGATTTTAAAGAAAATAAAATTATTGGATAATGATAATTGATTATTTATGGTCAAGTAATTATGGGAAAATTAATTAGACATTGGAGGTGAATTATCGGTAAATTGAGAATTACCGGAACTGGGTGATTTAGCAGATGATGTGGGACCTACTTGGTTAAATTAGACATTTAATGGGTCTAGAATGTTTAGAAAATTATTGTGGTTACGATAGTATAATTGGAATAATTTTTAGCGTTAAGGAGATAATTAATTGGACTCGACATATGTTATTAAACGGAGAAAATACGAGTTAAATGGAATTAAAAGAAAATGTTAAATTCTCATCTCCTCCTTTCTACTTAACCGTTGCACCTTTCCCCTCTCTCTTTTGGCCCTTTTGTCCATTGGGCAATGAGGGATTATTAACCATTGGTAAAAGCAACTTGGTGCACCCTTTTACCCATTGGGTAATACCAAATTTACACCAAATTCCTCTCTCTTCCCTCTATCACCGTGGGGTACTCTTTCTCCCTCCATTCACTCTTCATTTTTCTTCTTCTTCATCTTCTACTCATCCCAAAACCGTCCCCCACTCCTTCTCCTTCTATTTCTTGCTAAAATTAAGAGCTAAGTTTAGATTCATAGAGCATGAAGGTGATATTGGGGCAAATGTTGGATGGTCTCCCCTCCCCATCTCTTTATTTTCGTATTTGGCTTGAGCATGGAGGTGAGGTAAAGTTTCTTACCTCCTTATTATTTCATTTATGGTTT
Organism: Clitoria ternatea; assembly: GCA_037962975.1. Classification (NCBI taxonomy): domain Eukaryota; kingdom Viridiplantae; phylum Streptophyta; class Magnoliopsida; order Fabales; family Fabaceae; genus Clitoria; species Clitoria ternatea. Next base: position 183,948,825 of record CM075672.1, read on the forward strand.
TGGGTTGTTGAGTTGAAGTTGTAAATGTTAGAAACCTTGCATGTAGAAGGAAATGTTGAAACCCCAAGCATGAATAATGGAGGTGTGAATTTGAATGTGGTTTGATGTTGTAGGATGAAGAGAGAGTGATAGTGACCATAATGATTTAAGGAGATTCATTGAGAGTATTGTTAAGTGATTTTAGATGAAAAACCTAAGTATGATAAATTAGGGATTTTGGCTAAGTAGGTAGTCTTGATGATTTTTGGTACCTTAGAATGATTTAATACATGAAAATGAGTTTTAAAAGATAGGGGTTGAATATTGATGTTGATAAAATTGTGAACTAAGTCATGAATTGCAAATGAGGATACATGCATGTATATAGGTATATTGATTTGATGGATTAGTCTTACGTGTTGATGTCTATGATGTTGATAATGGTTGCAAACTATTAATAGTAAACTAAGAAAATGGATATTTGAATTGATGAAGTCTTAAGTCTTGATACATGCCAATTGAGAATTGTTAATTGGTGATGATAGTTGAGTGACTCATGAGATGAATTGGAATCCTTATGGATATGGGCTATGGTGTTGTTGTTGTTTGGATTGTTAACCTTTTGAACCCTAGAGAACCATGGCTTTGGGGAAAGGAATTCCCGAAGCCTAATACAAGCATGTGAGTTAGAGTTTAAGCAAGTCTAGGACTTGATAATGGGTTTCAAGAGATGATGCTTTGTGATAGTATATTAATAGCATATATATATTTTGGTCGTGATAGGATGGTGTTCTGGACAATGATGCAGAATGATTGAGGCAATCGGAGCGTTGGGATGATGGTTCTTCTCTCGAGGTAGGAGAGGAGTTTACATTTCAAATTTGCATGAGTGAATAATTGTTAATTATGTAAATGTATGAACTCATGCAATGCCTTGCCATGAATGTCTTATATGATTGAATTGCTGAAGTGATGAATGATGGCTTGGCCTATGTTGATTGTTATTAAAATATATGTATTTATATGATGATAATGATAAGTGTTTGATGGTCCCTTGGTTGGACATGAACTAAATGATGGTAAAAATTTATGAACGAATAAGTGAAACAAAGTGTAGAGGATTGTTTTGAGATGAGTGGTGTAGTGATGGGAAGTATCTTAAAGCCTTCATTATATAGTTGACGAATTAAGATTTAAAATGGTGATGTGTGTATTATTGAACCAAGTCCTAAATACATAAAATAATGTATGAGAAAGGTTAATTTTGGTCAAATTGTACATGATAAGGATATGGATATGTGAATGGGAGTGATAAACTTGAGTGTTTAGGCATGTCCTGACAATCTCGCTCAAGCGAGATGGGATCTCGCTCAAGCGAGAGTCCCCTGCTTCAGAGAATTGGCCTCTGGCCCAATCTCGCTCAGGCGAGATGAGGTTTCGCTCAGGCGAGACGCGTGCGACATGGTTGAGGTAGCCACTGGACAAATCTCGCTCAAGCGGGCGTAGCTGCGCTTGAGCGAGCGAGATGGAAAAATGGTACTGAATGAATCTCGCTTAGGCGAGAGGTGTGGAAAGTTGAAGCTCGCCCAAGCGAGCGAGCCTAAAATATGGCACTGGAAGATTTTCGCTTAAGCGAGCATGGGTCGCTTGAGCGAGCGAGGCACCTGATGCTTTATAATTGTCTCGCTTAAGCGAGTGACTAATTGAATGGAGTCTCGCTCAAGCGAGCGAGCGTAGACACGCCCCTGGGAGCTTCTCGCTTACGCGCATTGGGCTGGCCCAAGCGAGCCTGGTCTATCTCGCTCAAGCGGAGGTGAATCTCGCTTGAGCGAATTTCCACCAGAATGGAGATAGTTCTATTTTATTTATGGTGAGCTTATGTTGGACCCCTTTCTTAATGTTATGAGATAATTAAGAGATGATATGATGGGTATGCCATGATGATATGGCATGGTGGTGGTTGAAATTAATTAATAGAATTAGGGATGAACTAATTGTAATATAATTACCACCAAGGATGGAGTAATAAAGGGATGACAAAGAGAACCTGATGATAGGGTTATGAGATGTACCCTTAGGTGATTTTGAAACCAATAAGAGGATAAATAAATGACATAGTATGAATTATAAATAGATGAATTAGAGAAACATATGACATTGATTAATGATAGATAATGATGTTGAGCACTCTCTTGCACAAAGAGGTGTATATTATTATTATTGATGAATTGTTGTGTACTATTATGTGTGATACAAGTGTGATCTTGTATGTGTGGTTTGAAATATTGTGAATGCCACACCAATATATGTATATATATACATGAGACAATGGTAATGAATGATGAGATGAAAATCCATTAAATGAAAGTATGATAATATTGATGAATGTTATGTAATATTGTAACGCCATTATGGTTGATTGCAAGTATTGACTTACATGTATGAAATGAAATATGTATGTATAAAATATGTTGAGATGTAATGCCACCTTTAAAATTTGAAAACAATGACTAAGAAACCAACAATGATAAAACCCACTAAGATGTGTATAGTGGTATTGGTGATTATGATGATGATAATGGATGAGTGGCATTTAGGATGCACAGAGTGAGAATGCATTTGATCTGCATTGCATTGCATCCATGGCATATCATAGCCGCCGATGTTGGAACATTAGGGGAGTTCCCTCGGCCGACCCAGTGGGAGGGTGGCTCAGTGCACGAGCAATTTGTTGTATCCCCTGTGACTCAATATATAAGTCACGAAGCCACCCATGTATTGCTACAGGGAGCTACATGTGGCCGACCCTTGTGGGGAGTGGCTCTTGATGAGCAGGTGACCCCGGTGGTCCTTGGGATCACAGCCGCCATGATTTGATATCTGGCCGGCCCGCAACACCATATGTTGAAATGTTGTATACCGCGGTCATGGTGAAAATGACCAGGTGTTGCAAAATAGACGATGTGGTTTGGTACCAATAAAAGTATGGTGAATATGCATGCATTATGATATATGTGTACACATTTTACTACTGCAGTAGGGGCATGGTATGTGATCATGCTTGAACCCATAATTTGGTCTTTATTTCCCACGGTCGGATCCGCATTTGTTGTTGATTATTCCATTGTGCATATGCATTAGCCATAAGAGCATTTGCATATAGCATGGACATATGCCAGAATATAATGATGGTTGATGATGATTGAGATGGCGGTATGGTGTTGATGAGATGGGTAATTAAATGCCTAAAAGACCACATATGAGTAATAAATGATATGAATATACAAAATGATGTTGAATATGATGATATGTGTGTTATGGCCCATTATAAGGTTGGGCATGATTGATTATGATTGATAATTATGATGATAGCCCGTGGTGGCTTTGAGAAAAGACCGAAATGGTCTATGTTGATGATGTTGGCCATTTGTGGCTTGGAATATTTGTGTATATGCTTGCTTTGCTATGCATTGATGAGAGAATACATGATATGTACATTGTTAAATGAATAGATTATGATATTTATTGATGGTTTAGCAAAGCATACATGATGTTGATATGCATATGCACATAATTTCAATTGTATTCATATCGTCATTTGAAATGTATAACTCACTCTCCCATGTGGTCTACCTTTTAGTATTGATACAGGAATGCCATGGGAAGAAGATATTTTTAAAGTAAAGCTTTTGTGAAGGTAAAATAGTGGTAATGGAATGCCTTGGCCGGCGGAGTTTAAAATTTAATGAGTTATGTATAAAATGAATATTATGATGTTGTTAATTATTGATGTTGATGGATGAACTGTGAATACGTACAAATATGGATAATGTATTACTATTGGAGGCGTTGGATTTGTACCCATTTGGTATATAATAGAATGTCGATTGTGTAATTATTTTGGGAAAACATAAGTGATGATGATATATAAATTTGAGGTTGAACTGGTTATGGTCAATTATAAATATGAATGTTGGAGATGTATGCTGCATGACCATATAGATATGTATCTACATATATCTTAGGCACTGCATGTTCATGAAATTATGTGAAAAGATGATGGTTATCTATTAGGCTTATGATATGCCTTTGTATGCTTATCGAGCCTTTTCTCATATCTTCATATATGGGACTAGGCGTATGCCCGGTATACACATTCTTCTTCCACTATAAACTCTGTTATTTTGTATACCGTTATGGGTAAACTATTTCTCGATCAAGTTATAGGTTACTAAATCTCACTCTTTGGTTTTCTGTGGTTCGAGTCTTGGTGTAGTCGAGATGGTGTTTAGAAACTATTTTTGAACGCGAAAAATTTACTCCTATTTTTTTATTATTTAATTATGACGATTACATCGAGATTCAAGTCCAGAAAATCAGGGGTGTTACACTTTTCCTGGCCTGCTTCCATTTTTCATGGCGTACGGGTGGGGAGGGGAGGATCCATAATAGTGGTGTCAGGGTGGCTACCCTGGTACTGACTGGCCTTCTCCTGGACCATTTTATCCTCCAACAATTGGTAACCCCCACGTGACAACCTGTGAGGGCAGTCATTTTTCCCATAAATTTCCTATGCTCTCATGCGTTTGGCCTAGAATAAAAATAATTCAAATACACTTATATGTTATATATTTCGTATAAAAACATTCATCATCAACTATAAAATCATCAAAAGTAAAAGGTATATACCATAAGTCGTTCGTGTGCTTGGATGCAACAAACGCATCCCAAGTCTGTTGATCTATAAATGTGTATGCCTCTCCAAAAAACTTACCCTGCTTCTCCCCAAAGACATACCTATAATTCAAAATACTTGAAGTAAGAAATTGATAGCATAATACAGTACAATTTTAAACACTTAATTTTTAACATGCATGCATACGTGGAAGTCAGTTTGGCCTTCAATGTCCTCCATCGTTCAGCGATCTTAAACATGATCTTCCTATATAGTGTATCGACTACAGGAATATCCCAAGCATCCTACAAGTAGCAAATTAGCATGGTTGAGTTTATTATGCATAACAAATTGCAATACAAGTAAAAAACAAATATATAGTTAAAGTACTTACTAGAACATCAGCCCAAATTGCATTCTTCACGACCTCCTCAACATAATCCCAATCAGGGATAATGATAGGTGTAACACCCTCAGTTAACTAAGATAATCTCTTCCACTAGATTATCTTGGTTAACTAAGAGGTTACTAATTTTAAGAAAAATTTAGAATTTTTTTTATACAAGATAATACATGGTGGAATGAAGGCATAACATATATATATATATACAAAACATTATATATACACTGGTCAAGTCAAAACTATACAACTGAAATAAAGGAGGGTCACGTAGACTCCTTAAACAAAATACAAGGTAACAGAAATAAACAAAATAGACCTAATCACTAAGGACCTCCACCTAGAAACTTGTCATCGGACCACCGGGATGTAGGTGGATCAGAAGAAGATACCAATCTGGAATAATCTGGAGGGGCGGTGCTAGTAAACGGTATGTCACTAATGTCGCGAATCTATGTCACTAATGTCACGGATCCTCTGGTGCCTGCAACTGACATAGGCCTTGTAACCCTCCGCTAGGAGACTCGGGCCACAGCTGACATGTCAATATACTCCTTGGTCTCGTCATACATGTAGCTCCTGTAAATATGTCAGAGGAAGCCCTGGGAGTGGTCCCACTATCGCCTCACTAGGTACCTCTCCATCGGCATCAAAATCAAAACTCCCAGCATCATAGGAACACTCTTTACCCTACCTACCTCATGAACTGCGAGGGGAGTTGCTGGCTGAATCTGCTGTGGCAAAGCTGGAAGGGCTACAGGGTCTACCAAACCTGCTGGCATATCCTCAAGGGGATACTCATCTGGGTCCTCGTCCTCATCCTCCTCCATAGGGAGGGGGACATACTCTGGCGTCGGCTCCCTCTGGACTGCGCCATCTGTAGCTGGTACTGTTGGAGCTTCTGCTGGCTGAACAAGAGGCGGGGCCATGAGTGGAGCTAGTAATCGATGAAAGCTAAGGGGGTCCACTAACAGAGCTGTCTTCCTCTCAGACATCTCCTCGAGCTCTGCCATGTTCATGGGTCTAGGGGGATCGCCATATCTCCTGATCGAACCCTCTATGACCTCTACGTCTCGGTCATAGGGTCTCTCCGCGTCCTTCTAAAGTAGAGGTGGTGGTACATTTATTGGAGCATCCTCTGGAATAACTGCTAACCGACCAGGACCTGTTTGGTCTTCTCTACATGCTGCTCCTCTAGTACGTAAACATGCCTGAATGGTGGTCTAGAGTAATCAACTGTAAAGGTGAGTCACCATCCCCACAACAAATGGGGAGTGTTATCTTTGACACTCACCCCACATATTTCTAATCAATATCAATCAATTCATCGAGCTCTCTTTGGGGTTCATATATATATTTCTACGTTATCTCACCGCTCTCATTCCTTACGGATCCCTCTATTTGCTTACCACTTCACTACATTAATATAGCAAGATAATCATAATTTAATGAAATGCATGAATGTTGTATCTTTAATATTACTATACACTAGTATGATGCATGCTTCTCCATCAATAACAACACATCATCAATCAGATCCCACCTTATTTCTCCATTCACTAGAGCGATCAGAGCTCTCCTCGTTCTTGTTTCCACAAAGGGTAAGCTATCATCACAAAATGGCCAATCATAATCTCTACAGAACGGGCACTCCATGATCATAGAAAATCCCGCCTCTTGTTAAATTATATCCGGGTTTTTCATGGGCTGTCCGCTGACGGGCACGAATCCAATGCCACTTGCAATTCCCACTTTCGATATACTCCCTAGACTACCATCGGGTATCGAGGCGCTGGCAGATTCTTTAGTGTACCCCTCACTGTTATACTCTAGGGAGTTTCTTAACGCCACCCTTATTCACCAAATATGATGCTTGTCCTGACTCTTATATTCATTCTGAGGTGGTATATCAGTAAGGTTCTTCTCATTTTATTTCTAACATCGAACCTTTCTCTTAACATTGAATGTCATTCAACCTTCCTTTTCTTTTAATAAAAGTTTATAATTCCTTTTTCCAACTCTTAGTAATGAAATGAGGTTCCATAATTCAACATCATGGGTATTATGTTACTGCATCATTCATTGGTATATTTTCATATCAAGTCACATTTGGAAATCCTTACTAATAGCAACACCTCACATTCATACACATTATTTAAGATTTTTCATGCATCACATGACATCTATCACAGGAATATATTTAGGAGATATGTCACTCAAATTCATGTATCTACCAGCACATCACGTCAACCATTTATGCTACCATAACAATTTAATAATTACTTCACTCTAATCAGTGTTCACAAAGGTTATGTTGTCTTAAGAAATTTAGTAGTACGTCGATCGAGTATTCTAGGTGTACAATAAACTTTCGGGTATATTTCAAATTGTTTATACTCTTTGTAATTTGACCAAGTAAAATGGGTCTATCAAAATATCATTTAACATATCATCGTTAAGTCCTTACTTGATTTTTAATTAACCTCATTTGTTATTCCCTTTCCCTTATTCTTAACTAAATCTTGAATTTAATATTTTACCCCTGCTCAATAAATCATATATCCTTTTTTTTACCTTATCTTAGTTCCTTGTATATAATTACAATATTTTCCTTAAACTTAGTCCTACAAGATTAAATAACTCTTTCTTTAATAACTCATTTAGTTAACTCATTTTCTTTAACTATAATTGATCCTTTTTTTTAGAATAACTTATTTTACCCACTCAAGGACTTAGAACTTCTTTAATTCAAGGTATCTTGATGATGTTTAGTCATCTAAAGAAATTAACAAATTAATCTAATCAATTTTATTTGTTTTATTATAAACCAAGAAAAATATGGATAACCAAAATTTCTTAGTTACTAATTAGTCTAATCTAGACCAAATTTTCCCTTGGTTCTATTTTCTAGTCATAGTGATTAACTTTTTCTCTACTAAACAATTATCTAAAGAGATAAAAATATTTGTTAGAATCTTAGTCACTATACTAAGTTCTAATTTGTTATCTCTTAACTCTAAATCTCTTGGACCTTCTAAAACAATTAATTTCTAGATTCATCCTTCTTGATCAAATTTTCTCTAAAAATTCTATCCCTTTTTCTTAATGTCTAAGGTTATTACTTCTTTCTCCTAAATGGTCACCAAAATGGTCACTAAAGTGGTGGCTAAAGTTTGTTACTAATATTTCCTTCTTTTACTTTTAATATTTATTATGCTAAAATTCACTTATTTTTATTTCCTCCAAAAAATTTTATTTTGGGCCTAAGTTATAAAAATCTTAAATAAAAAAATTAATTTGTTTAAAAATAATACTTTACCCATTTTTTTAATCTAATTGTTGAAACATAAAGGTACATTTTATTTGCTTAATTTAAGAAACCATGATTTAAAAATAAACAAGAGTAGAACTTTTCACCATCAATTCTCCTAAAATTAAATTTCTTTATTTTCAATTTCTAAGTCATATTATTTTAAGAAATCTTCAAGTAATTTAAAAAAATTATGATTACCCAATCTAAAATTCTTTTACCGAACACGATATTTCTTAAAATAATTCGATGTCCATCAATGAATAATTAATTATCTAATAGCGGGGCTTACCAAAAAATATGCTACAAACTACATAAAAATCTCCAAATTAAAAATTTATTAATTATAACCATATCGAATGTAACCGAGCCCACCTAAACGCTATTTTTTTCTAATTTCCTTTTCAATTATCCGATCACGATAAAATTCTTTCAAGTATACAAACGTCGTACTATGCCAAATAAAATTTTAGAATATTAATTATTTTGAAAATGTAACTTTTAGTCGTTGGTTATGAAAAATTCTATGATTTAAGATCCGAGCGTTGGATCGTGTCGAAATTCGAAACATAATCTCCTGAATACTCAAGCATCATCATAGCACAGCTAGAATTAAAATCAAATGTGATGGAAACCCTCTTCACCTCATTTTGAAGCTGCTGTCCAGAGAAAGAAATTTGAGATTTTGTTGAAAAATGCTACCGATCGTTGTATCGTGCTCCGATCGCTGTCTACGCCTCCGGATCCTTAAAAAAATTAACATGCAAGCTTAGAACAAAAAGGGGGCAGTCACGGTTTCAACTTCAGGAGCAAGGGTGTAGCACATAAGAATTAATCAAAATTTGAAGTTGACCTCCCAAATTCAAAAACAATAACCAATGGAACAATTTTGCCAAACTCACCCTTATATGGCCTCAAAGTGGTTCACGGCCTTGGAGCCTCAACAAATGGAGTGGATGACTGAAATTTCTAACCTCAGTCCAACAAGATAAACACTATTAAAATTATGGAAACAGAATTTAGAACACTAGAAAAGTCAAGAACATCCAGCCAAGAAAGTTTCAATTTTTACCTTAGAAGGCTTCAAAATGGCTCACGGTTTTGGCGCTTCAAGATAAGGAGGATCCTACTAATTTTCTAGAGTCTAGGCAATGAAGAAATTGAAGAGAAGATGGTTGGTTTGAAGTAGCTTGGACCGCAGATTAATAGAAGAAAAGAGGGGAAGAAGAAAAGAAATTTTTATAGATGATGGTGGTGACTTTTGGTGCAGCCGTGAGGTGGTTTAAGGTGAATGTTGTGGTGGCTTGAGTTTGTGGTTTGAAATAGAAGAGAGTGAAGAGAGGGAGGAGTGGTCTCTGGAGTGGAAGAATGGATGAAATGAAGAGCTGATGGTTGAGTTGATGTGGCTGAAAGATAGAAGTATAGGGTCATGATTATGGCTAAGCATTGCATGAAATTTCATTGGCTAAGGGGAGAGGTGGTAGGCTGAGTAGGTGGGGAGGACACGGTGGGGACACCTGTCCAGAGGGTGTCCATGGGTGGTGAGGTGGTTGGAAAATTGGTGGCCGAAAAATTAACTTGTCGGGCAAGAAACCGAAGTGTGTAAGATTTTTATAAATAGGAAAATAGGGGCGTTACAATTAAATCCGAAATAATTCGTGAAGTCAAAATTAGAGGAAACTCCCAACATAAAATTTTTATATCTTTTTTTTCTCTTTAAATCGATATATCATATGTGAAGATCAGATATTGTTAGCCCAAGATATGTTCGATTTATGACAGGCAGTCCCAAACGCTTTTGAATCAAGTCAGTGCTTAGAAATAAATTCGCCAAAAAATCTCCTTTGAGAATTGAGTTTCGGGACCTTCATAACAATTGTAGAGTGCTTTGATACAGACCCATTGTAACATCCTGGTTTTGGTTTAATTACCAATTAAGGTTAATTACATAATTAAGAATATTGATTGAATAATAATAATAATAATGCCAGGAAATGACATTGGTGCCCTTGGTGGTGTAAAATGGGGCTTCAGTCCCCTCTTTCCCTCTCTCCCTCGTGGTTCCCACGCTGATGGGATGGGAGATTGATGGGATGTGATGGCTGAAGGAGTGGAGTTGTCACGGTAGTGAAGGGATAAGGGCTTTAGCTTCTCATTTTCCACCCACTCTTTGCTCATTTCTCTTGGGTTCAAGGAGAACCACTCTCCATTCTCTCTAAAACTTTCTGAAGCTCTGCTTCTTCTTCTTGCTGTCTCTTCATCTTCGTCTCCTTCATCTTCTTCTTCCACTCGTACGTTGAGTAGAACCGAGTGGGAACACAAAGTGGAACAGTGTGGTTGAGAGAGAGATCTGTGTGGTGTTGAGTGTCTTGGAGGCTAGGATCCTCCCCTGTTTTTCCTAATAGTGTTGAGTGCCTGGAAGTATGGGAGTCCTCCATTGTTGGTGAGGACTAGATTGCTTGAGCATCGGAGGACCGCGTTGTGCCTTAGAGGCTTGGCATGGAGTGTTTTGGTGGTAGATCTGCTTGTGAGGAAGCAGCGTTGGTTCTTCCAAAGCTGAGAGCAGAGTGCTATGTGAACAGCTGGAAGCTGGGTCGTTCTGTTGAAGAACGAGTGACTGAAGAACGTTCAGTCGGTGCTGAAAGCTCAGGGAGCTTCTGGGATCTTCATTCCAGGTAGGGGGGCTAATTTACATCTCAAATGTATGGTTTATGGATGGGTTTCGGGTGGTTTTTCTTAAATATGTTGTGATATGTTTGAAATATGTTGATTGATGTGTTGTAGTACATGCAACGCCCAGATAGTTGTGATATTTATGATTTGTCTAGTGGTTTGGTGGTCCCGTCCCTGAGATGTGTGTTGTTAAGCATATGAATGCTGAGTGAATGCATGGAAATGTTGGCTTTTAATGAGATGCCGAGTGAGTGCATGAGTTTGTTATATTGATCCCCGTGTGTGATTATGTTTAAATGCTTGATATGATTGTCATTGAACATGCGAATGCTGAGTGCATAAGATGGGGACTGTTGTGTTAATTCCGTGTGGATATTATATGAAAAGCATGTGATGCTTGTTGCAAATGTTAATGCCGAGTGGATCTCATGAAATAGCATGTGATGCTTATTGTAAATGATAATTCCGAGTGGATGGCATTGTGATTTCCAAGTGCATGAGATGTGGGCCGGTTATGATTAATTCCCGTTTGGGATTTTATATTAAAAAGCATGTGATTTGCCAAGTGCATGTGATTGCCGAGTGCATGTATTGTGATATTGCTATGCCGATCCCTGTTTATGAATAATAATGATAAAATGCATTGGATGCATGTTATTGAAATTTGAATGCCGAGTGCATATGTGTGGAAAACATAATGAAAGACCTTGGGTTGGACTCAAGGCAATGCTGAGTGCATTGGCGTTGAACGCCTGATTGAATAAGACCGTATGCATCTAATTCGCCACTGGAAATGCTTGGAGCATATAACGTTGGACGCTTAATACCGATCGGTAATTAGATGAATATGTGTTGAAAATATAATGAAAGACCTCGGGTTGGACTCGAGGCAGTGCCGAGTGCACTAAGCGTTGGACGCTTAAGACCTTGGGTTGGACTCAAGGCAAGCCTACCGGGTTGGACTCGGGGCTGCCCGTAACACTTTCATTGTCGCTTGGAGTGACTGTGTTACATGTGAGGGAAAACAGTTTGGTACCAGTAAAACGGCCGAATCAGCTTGGAGCTGAGAAAAGGCTTGGAGTCTATGTTGCAACAATAAAAATTGATAATAAATAACCGGATCTGGGTGAAATGAATGTGTGCACACTTATGATTGTCATTGAGCTCAATGTGAATTGTATGAATATATGGATGAAGGCATGTATACTGATGTTATTGCTGTTATTGCCGAGTGCAATATGATGTTATGGTGTTGAATATGAATTATATAGCCATAAATGATTAGTGTGAATTCCGACTGAGTGAATATATGTACATTGGTACTGTTGTCGAGTGCAAGGTGATGTTATGACTGTGAATATGTGATTGTGGATATCGTGAATTACTCAGTCTTGATTGAATTGCATGAATCCTGAGTGGATGAAGTTGTTGTAGGGTCCATATTGAATGGCAGAGTGCATTATTGCTGATTGAGATATGTTATTGTATGGTTGAGGATTCGAAGATTAATCCGAGTCAATAACTGTCATTTAATATGTAAAAGCTCACCGCTACTATGGCTATATTTTTCAGTATATGCAGGTCAGACTGGGAATGAGGAGATGGCCTCAAGTCCGAGTGATGGGCACTCTGTAACATCCCAGATTTTTAAATAAAATAAATTTATTGGATGATGATAATTGATTGTTTATGGTCAAATAATTATGGGAGATGTTGTTAGATATTAGAGGTGAATTATCGATAAACTAAGATTTACCGGAACCGGGTGAATTAACAGATGATGTGGGACCCACTTGATCAAATTGAGTATTTGATGGGTCTAGAATGTTTAGAAAATCATTATGGTTAAGATGGTGTATTTGAAATAATTTTAGTATTAAGGGACTAATTAATTGGACTCGATGTAGGATATGAAACGGGGAAATTACGAACCAAATTGGATTAAAAAGAAAATGAGAATTCCCTTTCTTTCCTCCATGTTTCAGCCGTCCACTTCTTCTTCTCTCTATCCCCACTCACTTTACACTCTATTATACAATGGTTAATAAATTAAATGGCCTATTGGACAATGTATCATAATTGCACAAAAATTCCTCTTTCCTCTTTCTCATTTTCGGTGGAGACCTCTTCTTCTCCTCCATTCTTCTCTTGCCCAAACCGTGGCCACCCCTCTCCCTTGCCACTCCACTCAAAAATTAAATGGTTTCCATGGATTTGTGAGGCTTGAATGGCGTCTATGGAGCATTGGAAGCTTGTGGGGTCATCTCCTTTCTCTTCTTCACTTTCATTTTCGTTTTTGGTGGAGCTTGGATTTGAGGTAAAGATCTTTCACCCTTTCCTTGTCTTATTATGATTTTGGGGTATTGGGTTGAAGATGGTGATGTTAGAAACCTTGCATGTGGGTGGAAATGGAAACCCTAGGCTTGAATGTTTGGAATGGAAACCCTAAGTATTAATAATTTGGGGATTTTGACCCACTTGATGATTTTGATGATTTTGGTACCTTGGAATGATGTTATACATAGAAATGAACATTTGAAGGATAGGAGTTGAATATTGATGTGATAAAATGGTGAACTAAGTCATGAGTTGCAAATGAAGATATATGCATGTATATGGGTATGTTGATTTGAGGGATTAATCTTAAGTGTTGATGTTGCTGGGTATAGTTAACCCTTTGAAACTTTGAAGATGTTAGCTTTAGGGAAAGGAATTCCCGAAGCCTAACATGGGTATATGGAATTGGAGCTTAGACAAGTCTAGGACTTGATCATAAGTTAAGAGAAGTGATGTTTTGTGATGATTTATTGATTTACATGTGTATGTATAATTGTTGATAGGATTGTATTCCGGACTGTGATGCAGAAAGATCGATGTAATCGCGTGGAGGTTCTTCTCTCGAAGTAGGAGAGGAGTTTACATTTCAATTGCATGAGTGATTAATTGAAAATTATGTAAATGTGTGAACTCATGCAATGCCTTGCCATAAATGCCTTATATGATTGATTTGATGAAGTGATGAATGTTGGCTTGGCTATATTGATTGATATGAAAATGTATGTATACATATATGATGTTGATGATAAGTGTTTGATGGTCCCTTGGTTGGGCATGAACTAAATGATGGTGAAAATTTATGAATGAATGAGTTAAATAAAGTGTAGAGGATTCTTTTGAGATGAGTAATATGGTAACGAGAGGTTTCTTAAAGCCTTCATTTTATGGTTGGTGAATCAGAATTTAAGAGAGTGATTGATGAGTAGAAATGAGAATTTCTGAGTATGAATGGGTGGTGAGAGTTTTACATGTCTCATGTGATATGTATGATGTATTGGTGGTGAATCAGTTTGCTTAAAATGAGGATTTCCTGCGTCAGGTTGTGAGAATTGTTAATTCTGTGTAAGACCTGATAGTCTCGCTCAAGCAAGATGGGATCTCGCCCAAGCGAGAGTCCAGTGCTTCAGAGAATTAGCTTTTGGACCAATCTCGCCCAAGCGAGCTAGCCTTCCGCTCAAACGAGACGAGTGAGTGGTGAATGGGTGAGGTACTGGACAAATTCTGTCCGAGCTGGAGTCTTAATAATTTCATGAGGTGGTGAATTTTCGAGTGAAATCCCGAGCGAGCTATGTCCGAGACGGGACCTCCCGAGTGGAATATTGTTGTGAGCCGTTCCGAGTGAGGCTATAGCCATTGGGCCTTTTTCCGAGTGGTGAAGGCTTAAAAGGAATCCGAGAGAAATGTGTTCTGAGAGAGGTCCATTTTAATAAACCTATTCCGAGTGGGATCTTAGCGAGAGATTTACCCGAGTAATGATAGGTCTAATTATTTCCGAGTGAAAAATCCCGAATGAACCTCTCCCGGGGGGAGTGTGATTGTCAAGTTTACCGAGTGAAAGACTGATTGAGATGACTCGGTTTTGGAATGAGATTGCCGAGTGAAAAACTGATTGAGAGATGACTTGGATTTGGAATTAATTGGCTGAGTGAATGATGGGTCGGTCAGGATTATCTTACTGAGTGGAAAACCTGAGTGCTTTGAGCCGGTTTTAGGGAAATTCTGCCGAGTGGAAACCTGAATGTTGGGAGTCGGTTTTGATTGATTTTACCGAGTGGACAACCGAATGAGATGAGTCGGTTTTGAATGAATTGCAGAGTGAAAACCGAGTGTTGGTAAGGACGACCTCTGGTCGGATTTCACTTAAGCGAGCAGGTGCTTCGCTCAAGCGAGTGTTAAAGGAATTGGTTACTGGATAATTCTCGCTTGAGCGAGTGACCGAGTGTGGTGGTGCTTCGTGTAACATCCTGCTTTTAATAATAACTCTATTTTGTAATTTATGAAGCATGGAAGGCTTGTAAGTGTTTATTAATGAATAAAAACACTTTATGAATGGTTTATAGTACTCCAAAAATTCCATTTTTGGGTATAATTATAGAAATTACATAGATCTATTTTGATAAGATCCAAATTCCGAGTGAAAGAATGAAGATAGAGGAGTAAATTGAGTGAGATTGGAAGAAACATTTCTGATCCGTTCTGACCTCCAAGGCTAGGACGACCTCAAGGTTCCAAAGGGGAAGAACGGATGACAATAAATGCCACAACACACCGGACAACCGGTGTGGATAGGATTGTCTTTTATGTTGCACACCGGATCAACACTTTACCAAATGAGCTGTAGGACGGATAACTTTTAACTGATATTCAAGACCGGAATTGAGTCCGTCCAAGAAAAGAAGATAACAATAAAAGGGTACGGTTTTCCTAAGCGAAAAGCTTACTAATTGTCCACAAGACTGAGTGACGTCTTGCTGGTTGCTGGACGGTATAGTTTCCCGAACTGTTGGCTATTGGAGGTTGTTAGTTGCTTACTGAATAGTTGGATGGTGTTTGAACTGTTCTTTATTGGCGGAGTAAAGCTTAGACGGAGTCACGTACCTTGGCGGAGTAAAGCTTAGACGGAGTCACGTACCTTGGCGGAGTAAAGCTTAGGCGGAGTCACGTACCTTGGCGGAGTAAAGCTTAGGCGGAGTCACGTACCTTGGCGGAGTAAAGCTTAGGCGGAGTCACGTACCTTGGCGGAGTAATTAGCTTAGGCGGAGTCATATACCTTGGCAGAGTAGTGAGTATAGGCGGAGTCTCATGCCATGACGGAGTAATATGCATTGACGAGGTCAGATGCATTGACGGAGTGATGAGAACGTCTTTTGAGCATGGACATTTCTTAGGAGTTATTTTCACACTAAGGTGTACCTACACCGCCCCATACATTCAATACCGCCCTCACACCCACCACTCTGCTCTCACATAGCTGACTTCGGTTCAGGTGAGACCGGATGAATCTAGTTTGGATTATCATTAATGAACACCTGTTGGTTGCTAGGAAGGTTAGCTTTCCTTAGAACGGATGTACACACCGGATGATTTTGAGCTGGTGTACAAGACCGGATGCTCAACCGGACTTGGAAATGGAATTCTAGTCGGTTTTGAAGTGCAGAAGTAACTTTTTGACCCTTCTCTTGTCTTTTAGGCATTATTTTAATATATTTAATCCCACTAATTGCTCTAGTACATAGGACGGCCAGAAATGAGCACTCAGATAGCCACCTTTATTAATCCTCCATTATCTCCACTAACAGCACTAACAAACCCACTCACAAAAGGCTTGTTCCCCACTGCCTTGCTTTTTAAAACAAAACCATATCTCTTCAGAAACTCTTAAGAGAAAACAGCATTACAGTATACCATTTTTCTTCTTCCTCAAGACCTTCGAATAGAACCAGGACAGCCAGGAGACCTCTTTTCCAGTCAGCTAAAAGTCTTCAAACCAAGTAAGAGGGGACAGGGTTGTGAATAATTGTGAAATGGGTAGAGTTGTATGCTGTTCTAGAATTCCAGTTTTAATTTCGTATATTGTTGCTAAATTTTGAAGTTGAAAACGTATGAATTTGACTCTGACTTCTTCATCAAAGTTGTAGATCTTTTTGTTATGTGAATTTTGATACCTGATTCAACTGATTTGGATATGTATAGCAAAAGTTATAGCCAAAATACTACAGCATGACCGAGTGAAATGTTTAAGCTATGTTCTATGCATATTTTGATATTCTGGGAATTGTACATGCATAATCAGCCTTTGATGTCTGCACGAAAGTTGTAGATATACATGTTAGGGATTTATAGAAAGTGGTTTCAAGTTAAAAAGATGCTTGTAGCTCTAGTTATGCTTAAAATACAGAAGTGTGTTCATGATGCAAATCTGTTAACTATGAAATCCGAATCTTGTTTTCAATACTGGGAATTTTGTGTATGAATTAGTTGTTGGTGTATTCATGAAAGTTGTAGATAATTATGTTAAGAGTATTTTAGAATTGGTTTCATGTTAAAATCATTTGTGTAGCTCTAAAAACGTTGAAAATACTAATATATGTACGTTTTGAAAACTCACCTTGAGGCAGTGTGGTATTTCATGGATAAATAATATTTCTGTTCGGAATTTGAAATTGTGTTCTGCATGAAAGTTGTAGACTATTATGTTCTTGAACTATAGAAAGTGGAATCACCTAAAAAGGAGTTGATTTGCTCATATTATGACTGTTTTACTAATGCATGTCGCTGTTTGGAAATGCTGAAATTTACTTATGATGGTTATTATGGATAAAAATGATGTTTTCTCTATGAGTAATGATTTATTATTGGATTCTTGAGTGATTATGAATTATTATAAATGCTGTTGAGTATCACACAGTTAGTATATTATGATGGTGAATAATTATGAATGACATAATTAATATATATGTACATGAATGCCTTGTGGTTATTGACATGTGTGGTTGAAACAGTAAATCCATGATTTTATGAATTATTATGTGTATTGTGTCCCTTGAGGACTTGTATTATCCAAGAGGTTTTGGAAATGTGGATATCATGGTATGTTAAATGATAAAGAGAATTAAAGGCATTCATGCATCATAAGCATTGGACGCATCATGGAATTTAGGGGTTCCGTGATTGCCTACCCTGGTGGGGGGTTACTCTATGATGAGTTAAGCCCTATTTTGTTGTGTGCCATGGAGTGTAGGGATTCATGGTCTATGCAAAGCCCTACTTATGATAATTGTGTACTTCGGTACTTAAGCGCCATGAAGTATAGGGATTCATGGTATATGCTAAAGCCATAATTGTGTAAGCGCCATGAAGTATAGGGATTCATGGTATATGCTAAAGCCCTAATTGTGTAAGCGCCATGAAGTATAGGGATTCATGGTATATGCTAAAGCCCTAACTGTGTAAGCGCCATGAAGTATAGGGATTCATGGTATATGCTAAAGCCCTAATTGTGTAAGCGCCATGAAGTATAGGGATTCATGGTATATGCTAAAGCCCTAATTGTGTCTCTATGAGACTTTTACTGCAGTATTCCCACCAAACCAAATGGATCCAGCATGACATCATTTAACTAATTAAAGAATTATTAAATGGACTTGTTTGGCATATTCATCATATCATTATGAGTTGTTGATTATGTTTGTGCAATTATATCTATTTTATATTTATTCTATATTCTGTCTCACTCTTACATTAATTTTTACAGCGAATGACATGCAGAATGCAGAGTGATGCCATGATGAATGTCTATTTGGATTATTACCTGAACTTTGATTTTATGGGTTGTAATAAGTATAATATGTCATGTACCATTATTTTCTAAATCGTTTCCGCTACTTAAGTATTTTCTTGAATTTAATTATTCACGTCTAGCATGTATAATAATTTTTCCGCTGTTATCAACTGTTACATAAACTCTGAAATAAATTGATGAATTTTAAAATGATCTTTCAAAAAAGCGAAAAATTTATTCGAAGATTTTAATTAACGTTTCGGGTCGTTACATGTTGGTATCAGAGCATTTTTCAAAAATTCAGGACCAATTGCTATGACATGTACTGTTTCTCGACATAATATGTAAAATGTTTGATTTATTGCATGATAACATGCTAAATGTATACTATATGAATTATGCCTGACTGATTAATTGCAAAAAGATTTGTTTTGATTACCGCTTGATGATATGAATAAATGTGTGATATGATTGCTTAACTGATAAACTGTAGAATAATGATAGTTATATAGTAATTATATATGATATATTATCATTTAGAATTGGTATAAACCAAACTACGAATATAGGATGGCGAGAAACAACAACAACAACAACCACGATATGGCAGCAGCTTTCAACCGTTTAGCTGAAGCCATAGAACGACAAAATCAACCAAGGAGCACTGGAGGACTCCATGGGTTAGACCACTTCCTGAAGAGAAAGCCTTCATAATTCAAAGGAGGTTATAATCTAGAAGGAGCATATCTTTGGGCCAAGGAAATGGAGCGCATCTTTCGAGCATTGCCCTGCACAGAATACGAAAAGGTGGAGTATGCCACCTATATGTTGGTGGAAGAGGCAGAGAACTGGTGGATTCATGCTAGAATCCGTATGATCGAGACTGACAGACCCTTGATCTGGGCCAACTTCAAAGACTGTTTCCTGGAGAAATATTTTCCAGCAAGTGTGAAAAGTCGCAAGGAGCTGGAATTTATAGAGTTAAAACAAGGCTCGATGTCCGTTGGAGAATATGCTGCAAAGTTTGAAGAACTATCTCTCTTTTACCCTCCTTTTCAACAGGCTGGTGCCGAAGAATCGAAATGTGTTAAATTTGAGAACGGACTGAATCTGGAAATCAAAGAAGCGATAGGGTACCAAGAAATTCGGAATTTTCCTATTCTGATCAACAAATGCAGAATCTTTGAAGAGAATCACCAAGCTAGACTGGCACATGAAAAGGCCAATAGACAACTGAAACCTCAGTCAGTTGATTTCAAAAGAAGAGGATCATTCTATCCAAATCGCTCCAGAGGCGGATCATCATCATCGTCATCTTTTGATAGACGCAATAACATGAGGTGTCTTAAATGTGGAGGTAATCATCATGTACGTGATTGTAATAGACGTCTTGAAGAGATCACTTGCTTCCGATGTAACCAAAAAGGACACATCAGTCCAAATTGTCCGTAGAACAATCAAAACAACAACAGGAACACTATGAGTGAACCAAGAGGCTCTAATTATCAGAGAGGCAGAGGAGAAGACACACGTACTGCCCAACCTCCAAGACAGAATAGGGAGTCCACAGATCAGAGGTTGCAACAAACAGCTGGGAGAGTCTATGCCATCAGCGGTTCAGAGGCAGACCAAGCTGATGACCTCGTACAAAGTAAGTGTGACATTAATGGTACAATCCTATCTGTGTTATTTGATTCTGGTGCTACGCATTCTTTCATTTCTGATGAGTGTGTTAGACGCCTTCAATTACCTGTGAAGCCTATGACATATGACCTGATTGTTTCTACTCCCACCGGTACACAACTTAGAACTGCTAAGGTGTGTAACGAATGTTCTATACTCATAGAAGGTAGACGCTTTCTTGTCGATCTTGTTTGTTTACCTTTGAAGGATCTGGACGTGATTCTGGGGATGGATTGGTTATCGACAAATTGAGTTTTGGTGGATTGTCACAACAAGACTGTGATATTTCCATCAGAAAATCTAAATTCTGACAACCTCAGGACCTATGTACTATAAGGTAAAAGTCAATTGTTTGCTTTATTTACTCTTTACAAAGAAGATGGTGAACCTAAAGCAATTGAGATGCCGGTTGTTTCTGAATTTCCTGAAGTATTTCCTGAAGATGTCTCAAGTTTACCTCCAGAACGTGAGGTAGAATTCTCCATTGATTTAATTCCAGGAGCAGAACCAGTGTCTAAAGCTCCATACCGTATGGCACCAATTGAACTGGCTGAACTGAAGAAACAAATTGAAGAGTTGCTGGAGAAGCATTTCATCAGACCGAGTGTGTCACCATGGGGAGCGCCAGTATTACTTGTCAAGAAGAAAGATGGAAGCATGAGGTTATGCATAGATTATCGTCAACTGAACAAATTGACGGTGAAGAATAGATATCCTCTACCCAGAATTGATGATCTGATAGACCAATTGAGAGATGCTGCAGTGTTTTCCAAGATTGATCTACGATCGGGGTATCATCAGATTCGTGTCAAGTCTGAGGATATTCCAAAGACAGCCTTTAGGACATGATATGGTCATTACGAGTACCTTGTGATGCCCTTCGGAGTGACCAATGCCCCAGCCGTATTCATGGATTACATGAATCGAGTATTTCATCCCTACTTGGATCAATTTGTCATCATTTTCATTGATGATATTCTGATCTATTCAAAAACTGCAGAGGAACATGAAAAGCATCTTCGAGTGGTATTGCAGATTTTGAAGGAGAAGCAGTTGTATGCAAAGTTATCAAAATGTGAATTCTGGTTGAAAGAGGTAAAATTCCTAGGCCATGTAATCTCAAACGAAGGAGTATCTGTGGATCCTTCTAAAATAGAAGCTGTGGTAAACTGGGAGAGACCTACTTCAGTCACTGAGATACGAAGTTTCATGGGATTAGCTGGTTATTATCGGAGATTCATTGAAGGGTTTTCTCAAATTGCCCTACCAATGACTCGGCTAACCCGGAAGAATCAACCTTTTTCTTGGACGCCAGAGTGTGAGAAAAGTTTCCAAGAACTGAAGTTGAAGCTTACATCTGCTCCAGTCTTAACCTTACCTAATCCACAAGAAGATTTCGTGGTTTATTGTGATGCTTCCAAAATGGGCTTAGGATGTGTTTTGATGCAGCAAAGAAAGGTGGTAGCTTATGCATCTAGACAGTTGAGACCACATGAGATGAACTATCCAACGCATGATCTAGAATTGGCAGCAGTGGTATTTGCTCTGAAAATCTGGAGACACCATTTATATGGAGTCAGGTTTGAAGTGTTCAGTGACCACAAGAGCTTGAAGTATTTGTTCGATCAAAAAGAATTGAACATGAGGCAGCGAAGGTGGATGGAGTTTCTTAAAGATTATGATTTTGATTTAAAGTACCATCCAGGAAAAGCAAATGTGGTGGCAGATGCACTAAGCCGAAAGTCCATTCATATGGCATCTTTGATGATAAAAGAAATAGAGATGATAGAACAGTTCAAAGACATGAACTTGGGTGTAGAGATAAAATCTTCAAGGAGTATGACTTTGGGGACTTTGAAAATAACCAATTATTTCCTGAAACTGTTAGGTGAAAGACAGAAAGAAGATTTGCCATTACAGGAGTTGAGAGAATTACAGGCAAATGGAAAAGATATGGGACTACAAGAAGGATCAGATGGAATTTGGAGGATCAGGAATAGAATTTGTGTACCAGATGATATTGATCTGAGAAGGACGATTCTAGAAGAAGCGCATAAAAGTATGTTGAGCATTCATCCTGGATCAACTAAGATGTATCAAGATCTGAGGAAAAGCTTTTGGTGGCCAAGGATGAAGAAAGAGATAGTTGAATATGTGGCTTCATGTCTGGTGTGTCAAAAAGCCAAGGTAGAACACCAGACGCCATCTGGTGAACTGCAACCATTAGAGATTCCTGTCTGGAAATGGGATGACATCTCAATGGACTTTGTGTCGGGGTTACCAAGAACACGTTCAGGGAATGATGCAATCTGGGTTATTGTAGACAGATTGACAAAGTCTGCTCACTTTCTTCCAATGAATGTGAAGAACTCTTTACAAAAGTTGGCATAGTTATATGTGAAGGAGATCGTAAGACTACATGGTGTGCCATCAAGTATTGTGTCAGATAGAGATCCAAGATTCACTTCTCGATTCTGGGGAAGCTTGCATCAGGAATTGGGTTCAAAGCTTCGATTGAGTTCAGCTTATCATCTTTGGAAGATTTACTGTGATCTTGTGTGATTAAACATGGTGGTAGTTGGGAGCAATTTCTTCCATTGATTGAATTCACGTATAATAATAGCTACCACAGCAGTATTGGTATGGCTCCATTCGAAGCATTGTATGGTAGGAAGTGTCGAACGCCACTTTGTTGGTTAGAAACTGGTGAAAGTTTGGCGTTAGGACCTGAAATTGTGCAGCAGACTACTGAACAGATAGAAATGATCAGAGAAAAGATGAAGGCATCTCAAGACAGACAAAAGCAGTATTATGATAAAAGGAGGAAACCACTTGAATTCCAAGTCGGTGAGCATGTATTTTTGAAGGTTTCACCTCACAAAGGGATTGGCCGAGCCTTAAAGAGTAAGAAATTGAGTCCGAGGTTCATTGGACCATATGAGATCCTAAAGAGGGTTGGTACAGTGGCATATCAGATTGCACTTCCTCCTCACCTGGCAAATCTGCACAATGTATTTCATGTATCACAGCTGAGGAAGTACGTACAAGATCCCAACCACGTGATTGCTACTGATGATATTGAAGTTAGAGAGAATCTGACCATCTCCACAGAACCTACACAGATCCTAGAAAGATCGAGTAAACGTTTGAGGAACAAGAATGTACCACTGGTAAAAGTTGCATGGAAACAAGGAACTGATGTAACTCTGACTTGGGAGCGTGAAGATGATATGAGGACACAATATCCAGGATTGTTTCACTGAGGAGCGCGTTAAATTTCGAGGATGAAATTTTTATTAGGGTGGGAGAATTGTAACATCCTGCTTTTAATAATAACTCTATTTTGTAATTTATGAAGCATGGAAGGCTTGTAAGTGTTTATTAATGAATAAAAACACTTTATGAATGGTTTATAATACTCCAAAAATTTCATTTTTGGGTATAATTATAGAAATTACATAGATCTATTTTGATAAGATCCAAATTCCGAGTGAAAGAATGAAGATAGAGGAGTAAATTGAGTGAGATTGGAAGAAACATTTCTGATCCGTTCTGACCTCCAAGGCTAGGACGACCTCAAGGTTCCAAAGGGGAAGAACGGATGACAATAAATGCCACAACACACCGGACAACCGGTGTGGATAGGATTGTCTTTTATGTTGCACACCGGATCAACACTTTACCAAATGAGCTGTAGGACGGATAACTTTTAACCGATATTCAAGACCGGAATTGAGTCCGTCCAAGAAAAGAAGATAACAATAAAAGGGTACGGTTTTCCTAAGCGGAAAGCTTACTAATTGTCCACAAGACTGAGTGACGTCTTGCTGGTTGCTGGACGGTATAGTTTCCTGAACTGTTGGCTATTGGAGGTTGTTAGTTGCTTACTGAATAGTTGGATGGTGTTTGAACTGTTCTTTATTGGCGGAGTAAAGCTTAGACGGAGTCACGTACCTTGGCGGAGTAAAGCTTAGACGGAGTCACGTACCTTGGCGGAGTAAAGCTTAGGCGGAGTCACGTACCTTGGCGGAGTAAAGCTTAGGCGGAGTCACGTACCTTGGCGGAGTAAAGCTTAGGCGGAGTCACGTACCTTGGTGGAGTAATTAGCTTAGGCGGAGTCACATACCTCGGCAGAGTAGTGAGTATAGGCGGAGTCTCATGCCATGACGGAGTAATATGCATTGACGAGGTCAGATGCATTGACGGAGTGATGAGAACGTCTTTTGAGCATGGACATTTCTTAGGAGTTATTTTCACACTAAGGTGTACCTACACCGCCCCATACATTCAATACCGCCCTCACACCCACCACTCTGCTCTCACATAGCTGACTTCGGTTCAGGTGAGACTGGATGAATCTAGTTCGGATTATCATTAATGAACACCTGTCGGTTGCTAGGAAGGTTAGCTTTCCTTAGAACGGATGTACACACCGGATGATTTTGAGCCGGTGTACAAGACCGGATGCTCAACCGGACTTGGAAATGGAATTCTAGTCGGTTTTGAAGTGCAGAAGTAACTTTTTGACCCTTCTCTTGTCTTTTAGGCATTATTTTAATATATTTAATCCCACTAATTGCTCTAGTACGTAGGACGGCCAGAAATGAGCACTCAGATAGCCACCTTCTATTATTAATCCTTCATTATCTCCACTAACAGCACTAACAAACCCACTCACAAAAGGCTTGTTCCCCACTGCCTTGCTTTTTAAAACAAAACCATATCTCTTCAGAAACTCTTAAGAGAAAACAGCATTACAGTATACCATTTTTCTTCTTCCTCAAGACCTTCGAATAGAACCAGGACAGCCAGGAGACCTCTTTTCCAGTCAGCTAAAAGTCTTCAAACCAAGTAAGAGGGGACAGGGTTGTGAATAATTGTGAAATGGGTAGAGTTGTATGCTGTTCTAGAATTCCAGTTTTAATTTCGTATCTTGTTGCTAAATTTTGAAGCTGAAAACGTATGAATTTGACTCTGACTTCTTCATGAAAGTTGTAGATCTTTTTGTTATGTGAATTTTGATACCTGATTCAACTGGTTTGGATATGTAAAGCAAAAGTTATAGCCAAAATACTACAGCATGACCGAGTGAAATGTTTAAGCTATGTTCTATGCATATTTTGATATTCTGGGAGTACATGCATAATCAGCCTTTGATGTCTCCACGAAAGTTGTAGATATAGATGTTAGGGATTTATAGAAAGTGGTTTCAAGTTAAAAAGATGCTTGTAGCTCTAGTTATGCTTAAAATACAGAAGTGTGTTCATGATGCAAATCTGTTAACTATGAAATCCGAATCTTGTTTTCAATACTGGGAATTTTGTGGTATGAATTAGTTGTTGGTGTCTTCATGAAAGTTGTATATAATTATGTTAAGAGTATTTTAGAACTAGTTTCATGTTAAAATCATTTGTGTAGCTCTAAAAACGTTGAAAATACTAATATATGTACGTTTTGAAAACTCACCTTGAGGCAGTGTGGTATTTTGTGGATAAATAATATTTCTGTTCGGAATTTGAAATTGTGTTCTTCATGAAAGTTGTAGACTATTATGTTATTGAACTATAGAAAGTGGAATCACCTAAAAAGGAGTTGATTTGCTCATATTATGACTGTTTTACTAATGCATGTCGCTGTTTGGAAATGCTGAAATTTACTTATGATGGTTATTATGGATAAAAATGATGTTTTCTCTATGAGTAATGATTTATTATTGAATTCTTGAGTGATTATGAATTATTATAAATGCTGTTGAGTATCACACAGTTAGTATATTATGATGGTGAATAATTATGAATGACATAATTAATATATATGTACATGAATGCCTTGTGGTTATTGACATGTGTGGTTGAAACAGTAAATCCATGATTTTATGAATTATTATGTGTATTGTGTCCCTTGAGGACTTGTATTATCCAAGAGGTTTTGGAAATGTGGATATCATGGTATGTTAAATGATAAAGAGAATTAAAGGCACTCATGCATCATAAGCATTGGACGCATCATGGAATTTAGGGGTTCCGTGATTGCCTACCCTGGTGGGGGGTTACTCTATGATGAGTTAAGCCCTATTTTGTTGTGTGCCATGGAGTGTAGGGATTCATGGTCTATGCAAAGCCCTACTTATGATAATTGTGTACTTCGGTACTTAAGCGCCATGAAGTATAGGGATTCATGGTATATGCTAAAGCCCTAATTGTGTAAGCGCCATGAAGTATAGGGATTCATGGTATATGCTAAAGCCCTAATTGTGTAAGCGCCATGAAGTATAGGGATTCATGGTATATGCTAAAGCCCTAACTGTGTAAGCGCCATGAAGTATAGGGATTCATGGTATATGCTAAAGCCCTAATTGTGTAAGCACCATGAAGTATAGGGATTCATGGTATATGCTAAAGCCCTAATTGTGTCTCTATGAGACTTTTACTGCAGTATTCCCACCAAACCAAATGGATCCAGCATGACATCATTTAACTAATTGAAGAATTATTAAATGGACTTGTTTGGCATATTCATCATATCATTATGAGTTGTTGATTATGTTTGTGCAATTATATCTATTTTATATTTATTCTATATTCTGTCTCACTCTTACATTAATTTTTACAGCGAATGACATGCAGAATGCAGAGTGATGCCATGATGAATGTCTATTTGGATTATTACCTGAACTTTGATTTTATGGGTTGTAATAAGTATAATATGTCATGTACCATTATTTTCTAAATCGTTTCCGCTACTTAAGTATTTTCTTGAATTTAATTATTCACGTCTAGCATGTATGATAATTTTTCCGCTGTTATCAACTGTTACATAAACTCTGAAATAAATTGATGAATTTTAAAATGATCTTTCGAAAAAGCGAAAAATTTATTCAAAGATTTTAATTAACGTTTCGGGTCGTTACACTTCACCCGAGCGAGTGAGCATGAAAACGCTACTGGATGTTTTTCGCTTACGCGAAAGGGAGTCGCCCAAGCGAGCCTGGCCTGTCTCGCTCAAGCAGATGTGAATCTCGTTTGAGCGAGTTTTCCCCAGAACTGAATTGTTCTGTTTTATTCATGGTGGCAGGCTTAGTTTAGACCCTCCTTCTTGGCATTATGAGGTAAATATGAGACGGATATGAGGATGTATGAGAAATAACGTGATGATGATAAAACATGGTGGTGATTAAGGTTGATTGGTGCATGGGAATTAATTAGTTATGTATTTACCACCTGAATTAAAATAATGAATTATGATGTATTTGCCACCTAGAATAGAATGATGAGAGGATGATAATGAGATTGTGATGGTAGGGTATGAGATATACCCTAAAATAAACTTGAAATTTATGAAGGGATAAATAAATGACATTAAAATATGATAGATGATGAGGTTGAGCACTCTCTTGCACAAAGAGGTGTATATTTATATTGATGAATTGTTGTGTGCCATTGTGTGTGATACAAGCCTGGTCTTGTATGTGGGGTGTGAAATATGAAATTGAAAATGTGGTGAATGCCACACAAATATATATACACATATATATGTAAGCATAAGACAATGGTAATGAATAATGAGATGAAAATCCACTAAATGAAAGTGTGATAATATTGATGAATATTATGTGATATTGAAATGCCATAGTGGCTGATTGCAAGTATTGACTTGTGTGTATGATGTGAAATATATGTGAAATATGTTAAGATGAAAATGCCACATTAAAACTTGATAATAATGACTAAGAAACCAACAATAATGAAATCCACTATAGTGTATGGTGGCGTTGGTGATCATGATGATGATGTTTGATGAGTGGCATTTAGGATGCACAGAGTGAGAATGCATTTGATTTGCATTGCATTACATCCATGGCATATCATAGCCGCCGATGTTGGAACATTAGGGGAGTTCCCTCGGCCGACCCAGTGGGAGGGTGGCTCAGTGCACGAGCAATATGTTGTTTCCCCTGTGACTTGATGTGTAAGTCACGAAGCCGCCCATGTATTGCTATGGGGAGCTACATATGGCCGACCCTTGTGGGGGTGGCTCTTGATGAGCAGGTGACCCCGGTGGTCCTTGGGATCACAGCCGCCATGATTTGATATCTGGCTGGCCCACAACACCATATGTTGAATATGTTGTATACCGCGGTCATGGTGAAAATGACCATGTGTTGCATGATGGGCGATGCGGTTTGGTACCAGTAAAAATTTGGTGAATATGCATGCATTATGATATATGTGTACACATTTTACTACTGTAGTAGGGGCATGGTATGTGATCATGCTTGAACCCAAACTTGGTGTTTATTTTCCCACAGTCGGATCTGCATTTGTTATTGATTATTCCATTATGCATATGCATTAGCCATAAGAGCATTTGCATATAGCATGGAGATATGCCAGAATATGATGATGATTGATGATGATTGAGATGATGGTATTGGTGTTGATGATATGAGAAGTTAATATAATGAAAGACCACATAAAAGTAATAAATGATATGAATATATGAAATGATGTTGAATATGACAATATGTATGATATGGCCCAATGTAATGAAGGGCGTATTTGTTTATGATTGGAAATGATGATGTTAGCCCATGGTGGCTTGATGAAAGACCAGAATGGTCTATGTTGATGATGTTGGCCCATTGTGGCGATGTGATAGGTACATGTTGGCCCATTGTGGCGGTGTTACAAATGTGTATATGCTTGCTTTGCTATGATTTGATGAATAAGTATGAAATGAATATATATTGTTGAATTAATAATCTATGATGATTGTTGATGTGTTTAGCAAAGCATACATGATGTTGATATGCATATGCACATAATTTCAATTATATTCATATCGTCATTTGAAATGTATAACTCACTCTCCCATGTGGTCTACTGTGAACACCTATTTCAGTCCGGTCGATCCACAAGTAAAAAAAGAAAAAAATACAAGTAAAAAAGAAGAAAGAAAAAAAATACAAGTAAAAAAAAGAAAAAAAAGAATACAAGTAAAAAAAAGAAGAAAAAAAATACAAGTAAAAAAAAAACTGACTCGGAAATGATCATTTCCGAGTGAAGGGACTTGGAATGATCATTTCCGAGTAAGACATGGTCCCTGGCCTGTTTTCGCCCAAGCGGGTGATGGTTCGCTCAAGCAAGACATGTCACGCCCGAGCGAGATTGATACCTAATGCATATTCCTTTCCTACGAATGATGAAATCCGAGTGGAATTACTCAGAACAATGAAATTCGAGTGGAATTACACAGAAATGACCAAAACCGAGTGGAATTACTCAGAATGGAGCGAATCCGAGTGGAATACTTCACTATTGGAGGAAATCTGAGTGGAAACTTCCCTATCAAAGCCATTCCGAGTGAAAAGTTGTTGATCTTGAGGAAATATGTCCCTATTAGAAGTAAATCCGAGTGGAAGCTGTCCCACTGCAATCATTCCGAGTCCAATTTCCAAGTTCTGACTGAAAAGCAGGCAGATTCCGAGTGAAAATGCCAAGTTTCCAAATTCTGAGTAATAAGAAGGCGGTTTCCGAGTGGATATGTCAAAGTTTCCAAGTTTCGAGTGATAATAAGGCGGTTTCTGAGTGGTTGTCCAAGTTCTAAATCCTGAGTGAGGAATAAGACCAATTCCGAATGCAAATGGCCGAATTCTATTCTAATTGGAAGATAAGGACGACTCCCAGATATCTGAGTGGATTGATGCACATATGGAACGATTCTGAGAGAATGTAAGCCTCCAATTGATGATTGAGGATTGGTGATTGAAACCGAGTAAGAATAAGGCCAATTCCAAGTGAAAACAAGGCCAATTCCGAGTCAGATTACCAAATTTGAATTTCTGAGTAAGAAATATGCAATTCTGAGTGAAAATAAGGTTTGTTCCGAGTGAAAATGTCTAAGATCCAAATTCTGAGTGGAGGGAAGACCGACTCCGAGTGCGTTAAAAAGGCTGAGAAAACCTTTTCTGATTGAAGAGAACAGGTTGATTCCCGGGTAAGCATATCTGAGTGGTCAGATTCTCAATTTCTCAATTCTGATTGAGGTGTAAAGGATGACACCGAGTGCTGCAGTATGAAGCCAATTCCGAGCATATCGTGATTGAAATATGAAGCCAATTCCGAGTGAAGTTGTCCAAGTCATCAGATTTTCCTAAAGTATCGAGGACGACTCCCCTTTGTGAATCCGAGAGGGTTGAAGTTTATTTCCAAACTGGCTGACAATATTCTGACTGAATAAGTGTAAAGTTAAAGAAAGAATGGTTCTGATCTACCAGCAACCGAGCAAAATGTTTCTGACATGCTGAGTGAATCAAGCAGAAGGGCAGAGTGAGGCTTCAAGCAGAAGGATTGCCGAACAAGATTTCTCTGAGTGCTGATTGAACCATTCCAATGAAGGAAGACATGAAGCTATACTGAGTGAAGAATCTTCAATCAACACCGAGTGAAGAATCTTCAATCAACACTGAGTGATGCCTTTTCAGTCAGAACCGAGTAAAGTATTCTTTTTCCGAGCTGTCCTTAGACCATTTCCGAGTCGTCTTTTAAGCCATTTCCAATTTCGAATCATTATTCAACCATTCCGAGTCGTACTCCGACCATTTCAGTCGGTTCCGATTCATTCGTCACTCGGTTTTTGTATAAACAGCTTCATTTCACTCGGTCTTGTGAACAGAATTCACCTTTTCCACTCGGATTTTGTAGAGAAGGTAAAATCCGACCCATATTCCCACCGAGTGCCCTTGCTGACTTGGATTTCCACTATCCAAGTGGATCTTTGACTTGTGGGGGGCGGCTGACAAAGTGACAAAGGAAAGGCCCACTAGCTACCGACCCCTATAGCTGCCTAGGTGCAAGCTGTGTCCACCAACTCCATCCAGGCTGGCCAAGTGGGGCGGCTGGCAAGGAAAAATAATAAAAAAAGGACCACTTGCCTCTGCTGGTGGGCGTCCAGGACCTCTATAAATAGAGAGGATCCTGGAGCCTTCAGGGACTTAGAATTTTTAAGAGAAAAAGGAACACCCAGCCATCCCTCTCTTTTCCTTTCACTGTCTGAAACCCCTCACAGTCCTTCCCTCTCCTCTTCCCCTCTCAAACCGAGCCACACACACACACACCTCACAACCCCTCTAAACCAAACACATACCTTACACCCCCCTCCAATCCGTCCTCACTCCTCTCACTCAACCGTCCTCACTCCTCTCTCCAACCGTCCTCAATCCTTCACCTCCTTTCAACCACACCGCCCCCTTTTCGCTCTAAACACCGCCCTCCTCAAACTCCTCAACACCGTCCTCACTCCTCTCTCCAACCGTCCTCAATCCTTCACCTCCTTCCAACCACACCGCCCCTTTTTCCCTCTAAACACCGCCCTCCTCAAACTCCTCAACACCGCCCCTTTTCCCTCTAAACACCGCCCTCCTCATTTTTCTCCATTACCCTCTTATCTTAAAACGCTATCCCACTCCCTTACTCACCCAACCGTTCTCCTCTCAACCAACCAACACCCTTCATCCTCTCTAACACCGTTCTCCTTTGAAAACCAACCAGCACCCTTAAAATCCTCTCCACACCGACCTCTTCCTTCAACCCCAACACGGTCCTCCTTCTCCTTCTAAACATATCCAAACTCTTCTCAACCCCCTACTGTTTTCTCACTCGGTCAGCACACTCTTCCACTCGGTGTTCAACCTTTACTCGGCATTCTACCTTTTCACTCGGTATTTTACATTTTCACTCGGTTTTTCCATTTTCACTCGGTTTTTTCACCATTTTACTCGGATTTCCGTTTTTCACTCGGATTTCCATATTTTCACCCGGTATTCCATTTTCCCACTTAAATAAATAGCTGTTATTTTCTTTCCTTTTCTTTTTTTAGCCCTTTCTAGGTTTGTAATAAATATGTAACAAAAAATAAGTACTTCATACATTCTATTCGGACTAGAATAAAGTTGGTAATGATTATTATTATTCTCATTATTATTGCAATTTTTTATTAAAAATGGTGGAGCGAGATAAATTTGGACGAGACGTCCTGTTAATCTCATGTAAATATTCCGTGCTTATTTTTGTTTATTCTTTGTATAACTTGTCATCTCGTATATTTTCCTTTCTGTTACACCTCCTCCAACAGCCTTCGAGCTCAGCGTTGATCCTGGGCCAGGGTTGTCTTTCTTCCAACGGGTTCATCTTCCCCACGGCTCCAAGGCACTTCCCAGCACAGCTTCCAACTGGGACACTAATAGCTTCAAGCGGAAGGAGAAGAAGAAGAAGAAGACAGAGGGGATGAAGAGAACAGGGAGTGGAAACGGGGCCACGTCGTTGTTCCACCCAGAAAAGCTCTTCAATTCTCTCCCTGTTCTTTCCACGCGGGTGATGCGAATGAGGGTGAAGAAGAAGAGAAACAGTAAAAGGAAGAGACCAGATGTACGCATGAAGGAGAGCTGTCCAGCGTGACTAATAAGGGAAAGAGAGAGTTGAAGTTCTTTTATACCTCCAAGGGTGCATGCGTCTTTTCACCTGGCATTAACATTATTTATTCTATTATTTCTAACCAAACAGCAATTACTCTAATTAACCATTAATCCTAATTCTGCAATTTAACCCTTAATTAATAGCTTAATCTCAATCGGTAATTAAATTAAGAATCGGGATGTTACAGTTCTCCCCCTCTCAAAAGAATTTCGTCCTCGAAATTCAAACACATGCTTAGCCTCAATGAACCACTCGGAAAATCGTTGTCATACCACAATAAGCAATTACACCTCTATGCATCTCAAGTATTCGTATATTGTTTAAATTCCAGTCGGTATAATTGGTTTCCAAAGCAATCTACCGACCGCTCCACCCAGAAAACTGAGACATCACTCTTAACACATTCCTACTCGGAAGTGTCACCATCGACTCGGAATAACATTCCTTTCTTCCACTCAGACTTACCTCAACAAACAAATCGGAATACCACAGTCATGCTCTGACTGCAACTCTTCGCTCCCCCACGTCTCTGACTGCTTTGTAATTTCTAATCAGCATAAATAAAACAACTCTTCATAGTCTTTATTACATTCGGGATTCCATTCCCCACGTAGTTACCCCCATTCAACTCTGCCAGTCCACTATAACCAATGGTACTTCAAGTTCCTTGGCCATTCGGCCTTACACACTCAACGTTAATCGGTGCACATCCACTAACTGTTCCTTCAGTCCCAATGGAGTCACTCAGAATAATTATGTATCCACACAGGGTATAAACACAAAGTCGTGTCGATTACAGTGTTGGGGCAGTTTAATCGGCAAGAAGCATTACCGATTCCCACAGAATACTCACCAATGTCTGATTCACCTTAGATTAAACCCTCGGGTAGTCAACATCCGACTCCAAAAGTTCTTCTCTAAATCATGATATATCTTGACAATACCGAGACAAACGCTCAAAAGAGCTTCAAGTGCTCCAGTTAGCATAGACTGCCTGGATTTTCCCTTTACAGGCATCACACTCGGTTCTAGAATCTCTGATTTCTAACCATTCCTTTGGCCAATTCCATGCCTACACCCTGAGAAGGTCACTCGGGACTCTCAATCAAAAGGGTTGTTCGGTGTTTGAAGGAAATTCTTACCCGGAAAACCTTCCATTTACCCTAGTTTGCACTCGGAATTCAAGCCCACTCCGAATACAAATCTGAGTTCCAACTCAGCAGCTTCGAACATCAATCCGAACACATCTATGGATAAATTTACCCCTCAGGCATTAACTTTTCCTCGGGATAATTCACTCGGAGACTTACCCATTCATAGCCCCACATTCCGACCAGACGTCTATTTGGTAAGATTAGTCAGGGGCACATCCTACAGACTTAAAATATTTGCACGATGAATCGTCTACTTCGTACCATTCCACTCGGAAACGTCACGCTCCGAGTCACCACTAGAATCTTACCCTACTCAGAAGTGTCACAGTCGGACACAATTCCCTTAACTTAGCAATGATCCTCTCTATGAGGTTCTACTCGGAACACTATAACTTTACTCAGTAATCCTTTCTCCCAAAAGGTTTTACTCGAAATTACATTCCTTCTCTTCACTCATAATCATCTCTACCTCCTGTCACTCAAATTATATTAACCTTTCCTAAGTAAATCTTGCCTCATTAATTATCTCAGCTCGTAAATGATGACCTTTCATCGAATCCTCAACATTACTCGGCTAAACCATATACTTCTAATCCTGTTGTTAGGTTTGGGTCACAGATATATACACTCAGCAACTAATTGCTCCCATCGGGATTCGGGCTACCATCAATGAATACTTGTCATACCAACATCATTACTACATTCCCAATAATGGCTGTAGCAATTTCTAAACGTTGTTCTAGGTATATCAGGGACCTTAATTCGCTCTAGCGGCATTCTAAGCGTCAATTGACTCTGGTAAACTGAGTCGCACATAGTCAATCCTCCATATCTTCAGTACTCTGTAGTGGTTATTATTTCCTATAGTTAACTTACTCAGTCGGTTGGCAATCAAGGCATGACCACACACCACCGCCATACCTTTTGATCAGTAACACAAGGTACTTATATTGGCAAGATCACCTTCTTGTCCCCGACAGTCAACACCACTTTCACAATCAACCATACCCCACATAACCTCTGATTCTCTCAGAGGTAAGCAACTCAGTGCCAAACAAGTCTCCTATCCTCTTCTGAATACACTATCAATTACCATCCACTCGACACACTCTCACTTTTACTCAGGACAGCCCGATAGACTCACCATCACCATAAGCAGCTACAACCTCACCTGCCCGACTCATGAATTGCTGCATCCAACTTATAGGATGACGTCTCATTCCTATAGGGTTACAACAATTACATAAAGTCACTGCAAGAGTGTACGCTGCCACAATGCCCATGGTATGTAGAGTCGTCTCGGAACAGCATAGCTCACACCGACTGTACTCACACAGGTAATACTAAAGCACATGAAATTAATGACAATTCACATAAATTTATAAATAACACATTTATATCAACATCATTGTTATGCACCGACTAGGGTACATCACACAACAACAGTCATAAGTTATCAATTACCATCACTATAAAAGTGTACAATAGCAATAGATTTCCGACTCACACAGGGTTCACACCTCGTCGCTGATTCTTATCCTCATAAAGCTATAATCTGATAGTCTATTATTCCATCATGTCGTCACTCATCAATCAATTGGAGCCTAACAATTCATTAATCCCACTTGAGTATACATCTCGAGGTTACCATATAATTTCCGATTAAACAACAAGTTTTTGCCTTAGTGGACTCTCTTCGCCAATCATAAGTACAACCCTCCTATTGGATGTACAATCAGCCTCATCACACGAGTTCTGTCATTACTCTACTCAATACCCAATCGCACCCAGGACTCAACACTACCATTTCTTTATCCATCAGGTATCATTCATTATTTGCACTTTACCATATGGCTATTCGATCCTCAAGGAGTTACCATACAATTGCCTTACTCGGTTCAGCAATTCACAGGGCTAATCAAATTATCAAAATCGAAATTTCTAGGGGTCATTAAGTACCCGTCGTAAGCATTCTCACAACATCCAATTATCACCGAGCCTAGCTCACTATAGTATATGATTCCATAAGTCTAACAGTATAAGGTCATGCTAAACCCAATCGGTTTTCTACACCTTGTGGGTCACGATTCAATCAATAATTTACTCGGTTTTCAGTCACAACACCGAGTCTAACCCAAGTCATCACACAATAAAATCATCACACATTGGTAATCCAAGCCTCAATGAGTTACTACACGCTTGCTTTACTCGGGCTCAACAACTCACAAGATTAGTAAATTATCAGACTTAGAATTTCTAAGGGGTCACCACGTACCCATCGTGGGTCACACCCAAAATATCCAAATATTATAAAGCCCAATACCATTCACTCAATCTTCACACACCACAACCGAGACAATATTCAAATCAAACAGGTACTCTATGTCACATTCATTCATTCATGGTCATGCCCAATTAACTGGGTCACCACACCTAGTGGTCCAGCATCTAGTCCATCAGCCGCTTGGTTTCCTCACCAACCACCGAGACGTAATCCCAATTTAACATATACCCGATCTCGCCCTTGTTTACTTATCACACACCCAGATTTTTAACTCAGGAAACTGCAACACATCACTCATACCATATATCGTATACATCATATATCGTTCATTCATCGCTCACTCAATTTCCCAATTTAGGAATCTGCAATCAATCAATTACATCCTATACCATATAGGATTCACGTGCCAAAAGATATGTACCTGGCAACTTAGAAAACTGCAATAAATTACTTATGCCATAAACTACACACGTCATACATCATTCACTTAATCAACTCGAACATAAGAGTTCTAATCCATTCAACAAGCATGACTTGGCCATGAACTATCAGCATAGCGCACCTAAGAGTCCTAACCAATTGATCCGACCTCCACCTGTACCAGGGTCCCAACATTTATCATTCTATTTCTTCTGACTGACCCAGGCTTAAAATAACCCCTAGGTAGTTCATAAACAATCAGGCTAGGGTAGCATCCAGTCTTCTATTCCCCAATCAACGTCACAACAGTAGTACCCTTCACTACTGTCTGCAACAAAACACATAAGCATAGAATCACACAAATCATGATTAATCATGTATCAATTTAATAGAATACTACAGGCAAGGATGACAATCGGTCATATTGTATACAACCGCCCACTAACAGTAGGCAAACCTTGGCCATGGACCTTTTGGTCTGCTCTGATACCAAAATGTAACACCCTCATTTTAATAATTAAATGAAATCCAGAACAGGGAAAATTTTTCCCAAAAAGCCAACCCAGCAACCGGGTAGAATTAGACAATAAATAAGGAAGGCAAAGAGCTGACCAGAAGCTCGGAAAACCGATTAGAACAAGGAAAAACATTCATAGTGGAAGAATAAAACAGCGCCTGAGCGAGACCCCAAAACAGCGTGCACTCGCTCAAGGGAGATACAGCACGCTTGAGCGAGCAGCCCAACACACTCGGGCGTACACCCCATCGCTTAGGCGAAATCAACCGGCAACCTTCCCATGCGCTCACGCTCGCTGGAGCGAATGTCTCATTCGCTGGGGCGGACACAAGTACAAGGTAATCTTTCAATCGGATTTGGGACATAGTTTCCCCCAGTAAATCATCACGCTCGAACCTCACTCGGGAATCTACACAGCTCCTTATTTCATTCATATAGGTTATAAGTATAACCGCTCGGGAAATTACTTCCCCACCAAGCCGACCCAAAGCCTTCCATTGAGGATATACTCGCTGGAGCGAGAACTCACTCGTTGAAGCATGAAGCCAGACTCGGCATTCACATCACTCGGTAAAGGGTTTCACTCGATATTCAGGGGTTCCATTCACTCGGGAAGAGCCCCAATACTTGCCTCTCTCGGAAGTTCGGAACTTAGTCTCTCAATTTTATCCACAGAGGCCACGCAATGGCCCACTCGAAAAATATTAATAATTCCACTCGGGATCTATGAAGTTACTCCACTCGGAGTCTAGTAATTTCCCTCACTCGGCTTACCACCCAACCAAACATCGCTCGGTGTATTCCAACCACATTCAATCAGAATGTGCCACACACCTATCACTCAGTAAACTAACTCCAAGACCGACCAATACCTATTTGGTCTTCCACTCGGAATACATGTATAACTTCACTCGGATTATATATAAAACACTTAAAGTATGCCCAATCTAATCCATCGTAATAACTCTTCCCTCGGAGAAGTTCACTCGGATTCAACTCGGGCCTATACAAAATAATTCCCCACTCGGGGTTTCCTTATAATTTCACTCGGCAATGATCATTCTTAATATTACTCGGGAAATTCGCCCATCAACTTTTACACAATATAAGTTCATCTAAGGTATCTCACTCAGAATCCAATTAAGCATCACCGCTCGGAAAGGAAGGCCCAGCCATTTATAGTCTCACTCGGAGATGGCTCCCACAACTAAGTTTACTAGGAGAATCATTGACTTAGCGATATCCTATCCATCATTCTCTCTCCGTCTACTCAAACCCAAGTCACTAGCATACAACATATATGTACCTACATGATCATGCAATCGAAATACTCATTACCTTCCATCATTCATTCGTCAGCACCTGGTATCCGATACAAGCACAGGTTATCAACATAAACCATATACGTATATAAATATGCACTCGGGTCATAATAGTTCAGATTACTTATATATAAATTTATATTCATTATACAACACTGTTATTATGAGCCGGCCAAGGCTATAACTGACTTAAACGTAATAAATGCGATACAAGCACTCAACAGTCGGAGTGCACGTCACTCGGACTTGAGGTCTTCACACCATTCCGAGTCCAACCTGCATACACTGAAAAATGGTGTAGGAGTGAGCTTTTACATATAAAGTAACAGTTATTGACTCGGATTTTACCTCAAACTTCAATTATATGATTCACATGGCTCAATCCACAAATATATATCTACTGCCAATTAATTATAAAAGCCACACAACATCATCCAATCGGAAATCACACAATAACATATCTTCTCAATCATACATCACATGGCACTTGGCAACAACCTAAATACATACATATTCATTCAATCAAAATTCACTCATATGACGTCATCCATTCGGTATTCATTCCAATAATTCAATTTTATGCAATTCACGTTGGTCTCAATAACCATACTCATACACACATGCATGCGGATCCGACTTAAAGCATGATTTCAGTTACAGATTCCTTCCTGGCCCCTCGTCCATTAGCCCTTCCCGCGTGGTACCGGCCTCCCATTGGCGTCTCGAGACTCCTCTCTAGCTCCTACGGCTACCATGGGCCCTCATGGAACTAGCCAAGACAGGAAGGCACCTCGTATGTGCAACCTCATGCAATACCACACAAGCATTCAGATTCACTCGGAATTCTACAGTTCCATTACAACATCACATACATTCATTATAGTAACTCATACAAGCAAATCAGGGTAATCAACATTACAGTACTTCCACTCGGCATTTTAACAAAGTCAGTATGCATCACAACACAGTATTCTAAATGGAATCAAGCATCAACTCACATCTCGAGCATTCGGGAATCATCATGGCATTCTCATTCAAATACATTCAACATAACTGCATACAGAACCCAGCAAATCACCACCCCTTTTTAACTCATTATTACATGCATTCGGTCAACATGCTCAGAAACATTAACGTGCACTAATAGATGGAATCACACCACAAAGCAGTTCACAAACATCACCAACCCGAGAGTTGCATGCACAATTACTCAATCACAACACATCGAACTACACATCTCACACATAATACATCACATTAAAGCAAGCACCCAGAATCCGTCCATAAACCGTATATTTGACATGCAAAGTGCCCCCTACCTGCTGTCGGGTTCAGGGACTCCTCGAGTTGCAATGCTGACTGATCGCCTTTCTGTTACACCTCCTCCAATAGCCTTCGAGCTCAGCGTTGATCCTGGGCCAGGGTTGCTCTTTCTTCCAACGGGTTCGTCTTCCCCACGGCTCCAAGGCACTTCCCAGCATAGCTTCCAACTGGGACACTAACAGCTTCAAGCGGAAGGAGAAGAAGAAGAAGAAGAAGAAGAAGAAGAAGAAGACAGAGGGGATGAAGAGAACAGGGAGTGGAAACGGGGCCACGTCGTTGTTCCACCCAGAAAAGCTCTTTAATTTTCTCCCTGTTCTTTCCACGCGGGTGATGCGAATGAGGGTGAAGAAGAAGAGAAACAGTAAAAGGAAGAGACCAGATGTACGCATGAAGGAGAGCTGTCCAGCATGACTAATAAGGGAAAGAGAGAGTTGAAGTTCTTTTATACCTCCAAGGGTGCATGCGTCTTTTCACCTGGCATTAACATTATTTATTCTATTATTTCTAACCAAATAGCAATTACTCTAATTAACCATTAATCCTAATTTTGCAATTTAACCCTTAATTAATAGCTTAATCTCAATCGGTAATTAAATTAAGAATCGGGATGTTACAGTTGTGAAGTGCTAATACCTTCCTCACCTGTAATCAGACTCCCGAACATGGAATTTCATTTTTATAACCAGTGCTTTAACAAAGGTTTTCCCGGTATTTTATCCTAAAAAATATTGGTGGCGACTCCCTGTTTATATATAAAAGATCGTTTTGAGGGTCGGCCGTGCCGCCGCGATCCCGGTCGCGACAGATGGTGACTCCACTGGGGATTTAGAGAGTCAAGCCAGTCAATTTGATAGCGCATATTTTAATTAGCATATTAATTATTTAACTTCTTCCTTTATTTTATTTTTTGTCAATGTTTGTATATAGTTTCTATTTTGTTTGTATTTTATCATTTATATGTCTATGTGATTATTGAACCCTAGGATAGACAACTTTGTATATTTGTTCTGTGTTTGTTCTTTGTGCAGAATGGGGTAAGGTAAAAGGTATTGAATGCCCTTCCACACACTACACTCACATTTACTTGCACACACCTATGAGTGGCGCCCTATACCCGGGCCCCAAATGAAGCTTAAGTTAGGAGGGGTTGGTAACGGAATCGTATGGGATGTACTTCCTATCCGGTGTTCATGAGAACCTCAACCAGAGTTTGACCTCTCATGATATACGCACTTAGTGGATTCCCCACTGTTTGCGTCCCTGTCATGAGTAGGATCTTGGCTCTGGTGACCTTCTAGATGTCTAGTATAAGCTACCCGGTATGGAGAATCACTTTTAGACAAGCCATAGGTCCTAGAAAAGACTTTCAACAAAACCCAACCTTGGCCACAAAAGGGCAGACTTTATTTTACCTTATGTCATTTTTACTCTCCCTTTTTAAATCCAAATGAATGAATTATCTATCCATTGAGGGTACCCTATTCCGAAAACAATGATTCATTTCCAAAATACCCAGTACACTCTAAGTGGATAGATAATTCTCTTTTGATCATGTACCTCCAAGTCCTGAGTTGTAGATTTTCATGCTCGTCAAAACAAGAAAATCAAAAGGAACAATTTTGGATCCCTTTAACTGGGGCATCAATGACGATTAAGAAAATCTATGGCTTCTGCAACTTAGACTCGCATGAGTTTTAGAAATCAATGTTTCCCAAAAAAAAAACAAAAAACAAAAAAAAAAAACAACAAAAACAAAAACAAAAACATTTTTTACATCACATCTTTGGGAAAACATGAATTTTAAAACATAACAATAACTGATTCCTTTTCTTTGTTTCAATATTCATAGGAAACGATTCAGAAATTGGCAGTATCTCTGAGCAAGTATGGAAATTAACATGAAACATGACAATTATGGTACAGATGTGACAGAGTTGA
Organism: Clitoria ternatea; assembly: GCA_037962975.1. Lineage (NCBI taxonomy): Eukaryota > Viridiplantae > Streptophyta > Magnoliopsida > Fabales > Fabaceae > Clitoria > Clitoria ternatea. The sequence continues at coordinate 183,990,594 of CM075672.1, forward strand.
AGAAAATATTACATCTCAAAGCTAAAAAAGTTTATACAGTTAGTCTGCAAGCACTGGGGAAAAGATTAAGTATGACTCAAAAGATGGCCCTTACCAGGAAATATGGGAAGGTCTTAAGACTATTAGAGGTGGAAGTCCAAACCGAAGCAATTACAGCCTTGGCACAATTTTATGACCCACCCCTCCGCTGTTTCACATTTAGAGATTTTTAATTGGCTCCGTCAATAGAAGAATTTGAACAGATATTGGGGATACAAGTGGAAGGGCAAATTCCCTATCGCCATCTTGACCATCACGCAACAACCGCTTCAATCGCCCGTGTTTTGAGAATCTCTCCCGAGGCATTGAGGAATGTGCAAATGAACAGAAATCAAGTTCCCGGGTTCACCCGAGAATTTCTTGAGAAGCACATGCAAATCCTGGTTGATAAAGAGGAATGGGAGGCTTTCATGGATACTTTAGCCCTCACTATTTACGGGGTTGTCTTGTTCCCTAATTTAGACAACTATGTGGATTATGACGCTATTGCTGTTTTCCTGGCTCGTAAGCACCGGCTCGAGAATCCAGTCACAGCCGTTTTGGCTAATGTGTATTGCACCATGGATTTCTGCCACACACAAGGGGGAAAGAAGATCATTTGCTGTTTACCCGTTTTATATGTATGGCTCACATCTCATGTCTTCCATCAAATATGTAAAGCCGAGTGTCCGGTTTCTGATTTGAAATTGTGTCAATTGGCCGTGAAGAGTGGGCGTGAATGGGCTAATCACCTCGTAAGCCTTACAGCTGAAAAAGTCAGGTGGTATCCTCAATGGTTAATGGTTGAGTCAATCATCTATAGTTGCGGAGGTTATCTGAATGTTCCTCTCATGGGCACGCAGGGATGCATCAATTACAACCCTGTTATTGCAAAGCGTCAGTTGGCTTATCCTCTACTCGGGCCACCGAACGAAAAACTGCTCACTCCTTTCATTTTATACTATGCAAAAGGGAATTACACATCCATTGTTCGGGATATAGCCAATGCGTGGAAGAAGATCCATAGAATGGGAAAAGAATTAGAGGCACGAAGCCATGCTGTAGGGGCCGAATATTTTGAATGGGTCCTAAACAGGGCCTCCATTGTAAAACTGCCCTTCAAAAGCCCTTCATACCAATTCGCGAATAATTTCCCTCAGCCAGTCATCATGGAAGACAAGGTCACCATGGCTCTGAAAGCGCAAATAGAAGAGTTGACAACAAAGAATCAAAAGCTAGAAGAAGACCTTTTGAAATGTCAACAAGATCCCTTCAGAGGAAGGAGAATTCCGAAGGGAAACATGCTATGGATGAAATGCGAAAGAAGAGGAAGATTGACGAAGACTACAGGGTAAAACAAGACCATTGCCTTCGTGCGGCTAATTCTCAGCTTAAAACAAAAGGCCAACAGAGTGACGCCATATTGGCCGAAAAACAAGTCCTGAAAAACATGCTGACACTATCCAAAGAAAAAGAAAAAGAGACCTCGGTGAAAAAGGAAATGCTGCAGACTCAGGTCCACAAATTGGAGCAACAGCTTGATGAAACAATGAGGGCTTATGAACAAGAAATACATGATGAACAAAAAAAAGCCTGTGATGCTGAGCAACGCTACCAAAATGCCACACGAGCTTTTGGGACTGAGTTAGCTCAACGGGACGAGATTGTTCATTTATGGATGGACCGTTTCGCCAAGTTGGCATACATAGCTAATGGAATCTTGGAGGATTTTCCCTCAATGTTAAAGCAGGCCGAAGGCATGGTCAATCCTTTATCCACCCCAAAAGAGATATCATCATTTCTGAATTATTGCCAGGAAAGACTTTGTAAAATGAGGGACATGATTGCTCGGGCCAGGGATGGTTAAAATGTTGTAATCAAATCTTTCGAGCAATATTGTACCTTTACAGAAGAATGGAATGATGAATAAATCTACTTTCACAATTGTTTCATGTTAATTTCCACTTTACTGCTTTACCTAGTACTTTTGAACGGGACGTTTTGAGGAACGGTCGGAGAATACGGGCTAAATTTAGAATCGCGTCCTGCGTAACATCATTTGTTTTTCTTTTCCTTTATCTGTTTACTTTTATTTTCCTAACAAAATATTGTGGTTTCCAGACATAACAGGTAGACATCCTTACTCGACTAGGCTCAATACGAAACTCATGGCTGAAATAGAACAAGAAAATGAGAGCTTGAGAGCCGAAGTCAATCAATTGAAAGAACAGATGGCTGAGATGGCCAAGCTTCTTGAAAGGAGAGTCACATAAGGGGATTCTTCAGCAGGTGCTGAAAATACCAGACAACGACCATCCGCTCCCCAACACACTCAGGGTCCTACTGGAGAGCCAAGTTCAAACCCTGTTCCGCCTCCTCTAACTATTCACGTTAGGAAATCAAACACTGCTGACACCCAGCAAACCATCTATATAGATGAGGAAGGTAATGCCATACCCTTTCCCCCATATGGATTGCCACCTGGCTATTTCCCGCCACTTCAAGAAGAGCCTGATTATCAGGAAGCAATCCTTCACACAGCTCAACAAAACGTCCCACCCGTCCGGGATCCCCAAACGATTCCAATCCATACACAAGCCGCGCAACCACAAGCTGCTCAAGCAGCAGCTAGACCCCACATCTCAATGCCTAATGCAAACCCGGCACATGTCGACCAACCAATTGGGGGTACTAGTCATCATGTCGCTGCAAGACCAAGTGCTGCTGCTGCTACCCAGGAGGGAAGATTAGAGTTCCTGGAAAGGCGATTCAGAGAAATGGAAAGAACGAATAGGTTTGGAATGGGCAGTGCTGCACAACTCTGTCTGATTCCTAATGTTGTCATTCCCCCCAAATTCAAAATGCCAGAATTTGACAAATATTAGGGGCTAACCTGTCCGAAGAACCATCTTACCATGTACTGTCGGAAGATGGCCTCTCACGCTTCCAATGACCCTCTGCTCATTCATTGTTTCCAGGATAGCTTGGCGGGAGCACCTCTAACCTGGTACAATCACCTTGAACGATCTCATATACGCTGTTGGGAAGATCTGGCAGATGCTTTCATGCAATAGTACAAGTATAATCTGGATATGGCACCAGATAGAGTACAATTGCAAAATATGACTAAAAAGGATAGCGAGACGTTTAAAGAGTACGCCCAACGGTGGCGAGAAGTAGCAGCGCAGGTTGACCCACCTCTATCAGAGAAGGAGGTAATTTCTACATTTATTGATACACTCCAGTCACCCTTCTACGATAAGATGATTGGAAGCATTTCCTCCCATTTCTCCGACATCGTCACTATCGGAGAAAGAATAGAGAATGGCCTGAGGACTGGGAAAATTACTCGTGGCCCACCTGGGTTGGAACAGCAAGAAAACCTTCACTTGGAGAAGGTAAAAGAAGAGAGGGAGAGACTAACCTGGTCTCTCACAACCAAAGAAGGAACCAGCTCAGACCACCTACTCCCGTTACCTTTCCGTCAACTTACCATAATGCGCCACACCCATATGTGGCTGCAATTCCAAATTTGAACCCACCACATTTCCAACCACCAGTTATGCGACCACCTGCACCACCACAAGCACCATATCAGCCACAACAAATGAACCCACCGAATCCAAATCTGAGGAGACAAAATAATGACCGCACTCAAGTGCAATTTGATCCAATTCCCATGACCTACACTGAGCTTCTCCCCCATCTTATTGAAAACACATTGGTGGCACCTTGCCCTCTAAAACCGCTTCAACCACCTTATCCCAGAGGATATGACCCAAATGCGCGGTGTGATTACCATACCGGTGCACCGGGACATTCCACCAAGAATTGCCTGGCACTGAAGTTTAAGGTAAGAGATTTAATCAGAGCTGATTGGATAAGCTTTAAGGAAGGAAGCCGAATGTGACCACCAATCCCCTGCCTAACCATGGGAGACCAGGTGTTAACGCTGTGGAAAGAGATGAGGAATGTATTTCCAAGGTTCAGGACATCCAAACGCCGATGGAAACGATTCATTCCCATATGCTTAAGATGGGTTTGATAAAAGGATCATGGGATAAAGAGTGTAATGACCTCCAGTCCGCAAAGCGAAGGGACTTCCCAAAAACCCTTCAGGGACTTATGGACAATCATGTCATAGAAGTTTACCAGCAGCATGAAGGCAGAATAAATATGATACAAGATCAAAGCCGAGTTCGAGCCCCAAAGCCTCTAGTTATATTTTACAACAAAAATGCACCAGTGGCTTCGACTCCTGCTAAGGCTATCATCACGGTGAATGCGCCAACCCTATTCCCTTATGAGGATTCACGAGCTGTGCCATGGAAATATGGCACTGATGTGATTGTTACTAGTTCTGAGGCAGTTGAGCCTACACCATCATCCCCTGTCACAAATATTGCTGGAATTGGGGGTGTCACCCGAAGTGGAACAATATATGCTCCCCTAGAACCAAAACTTGACAAAGCTACAGGGGATGTTAGACCTGGGAAAGGAGAATCCTCTGGTGAGGCAAAAAAGGCTGTAATTGAAGAGGAAGCCCAAGAGTTTCTAAGATTCATTCGCCATAGTGACTACCAGGTGTTGGACCAACTGAACCACACCCCGGCAAAAATTTCTCTGTTGTCCTTGTTAATGAGTTCCGAACCACACCGGAACACACTGATGAAGGTTTTGAGTGAGGCATATGTGAAACATGATTTGCCAGTAGATAAGTTTGAAGGCATAGTGGGACATATTGTAGCCAACAACTATCTAACTTTTACGGATGATGAGACACCGGTAGAAGGAAGAGGGCACAATAAAGCCCTTCATATCTCTGTAAAATGCCAAGATCATATCATGGCGAAGGTGCTGGTTGACAATGGGTCGTCCTTGAATGTAATGCCAAAATCTACGTTGGCAAAGTTGCCTTTTGACGGGACCCATATGAGACCCAGTTCCATGGTAGTCTGGGCTTTTGACGGAACTCACCGGGAAGTTATGGGAGAAATTGAACTGCCTATACAAGTTGGGCCATGCACCTTTCAAATCCTTTTTCAAGTCATGGATATTACGCCCGCATACAGTTTTTGCTAGGACGGCCGTGGATCCATTCGGCTGGGGTAGTCCCTTCCACTCTGCATCAAAAGTTGAAATTCATCATTGACAACAAGTTGGTGATTGTCTCTGGAGAAGAGGACTTGTTGGTTAGCAAACTTGCCAACACCCCATACATTGAAGCGACCGAAGAAGCCCTCGAAACCTCATTTCAGGCTTTAGAGGTAGCCAATGCAACGAGCATTACAAAGACATCCTTTCCAAACATGCCTCTGATGGTTGCAAAGACAATGTTGAGAGAAGGATACAAGCTGGGGAAAGGTTTAGGACGAGAATTGGAAGAATGAACCCAACCTATATGCCTCCCAGAGAACAAGGATAGATATGGGCTGGGATACAAGCCTATAGCAGCTGATAGAAAAAGGGTAGGAGAAGAAAGAAGAGGGAGAAGGATGGCTCGCCTTACCGGTCAAGCGTTCGACACTGCTAGAATCCCTATCTGTGACCTCTTTCAAAGCTTCAGGAGCGTCGGGATTATATATCCAGGTCAGGTGACTATGATTGGAGACGGGCCCAGCTGTGATGTAGAATTGGTGCATGCTTGTTCACCCGGTCAAGAACTGGACAATTGGGAAACCATGGAGTTCCCCATAACTATCAATCCTCAGTCAAAGTAATTGTTGTTTTCAAAACTTGTCGATCCCTTTGCTATGCCTAAGGCTTTAGGATTTATTTTATAATAAAGGCAAAAACTTGCTTGTTTATTAAATTAAATGAAAGTAGTCCAATTTCATACCTCATCTTTGTTCAATCTCTTTCTTTTAAATCTTCCATTTATTTGCCGTTCTTTGTTTTCATTCATTATAATATAACACCAAATGCAGATCTGAAAGAGATTCTTCTGAGAGTAATGAGAACTCGGTTCTATTTCATGACTCTGATAATCCAAGCGATTACACCTATGAGGAGAATGAGGAAGACTTTGAACCTTCACCCAAAAGGCAATTAAAGGGAGTGCGCTAGCAGATTACTTGGCACACCAACCCATAGAGGCTTATCAACCAATGCCGCATGATTTCCCAGATGAGGATATTTTGGCCCTTTTCAAAGAAGAAGATGGTCTGGAAGCCAGATGGATCATGAGATTCGATGGGGCATCCAATGCACTAGGACATGGAATTGGAGTTATCCTGATCTCACCTGATAAGGAATTCATCCCTATTTGCGCTCGGTTGTGTTTTGACTGCACCCATAATATTGCAGAATATGAAGCATGTTCTCTAGGAATGCAAGCGGCTCTAAACGTGGGAATAAAGATCCTGGAAGTTTATGGAGATTCTGCTTTGGTTATCCATCAACTAAAGGATGAGTGGGAAACTAGAGACAGTAAACTAGTTCCCTATCATGCTCACATCAAGGAGATGATTAAAAGATTCGATGAAGTTACTTTCCATCATGTTCCACGGGAAGACAACCAAATGGTAGATGCTTTAGCCACCCTAGCCGCTATGTTCGAAGTCAGCAGTGACTACGAAGTGCCTCTCATTGAGGTGAAGAAACGACAAGAACCTGCCCATTGCCAGGTCATTGAAGAAGAGCCAGATGGCAAACCTTGGTATCATGACATCAAAAGATACCTCCAATGCCAAGAATACCCTGAAGGCATTACGGATAATGACAAACGAACTTTGAGAAGGCTAGCCATGGGATATCTGTTGAGTGGTAACGTGCTGTACAAGAGGAATTATGATTCTATTCTCCTCCGGTGTGTTGATACCGTCGAGGCAAATTAGATGATGAAAGATATCCACGAAGGATCTTTCGGAACTCATACGAATGGGCATGCTATGTCAAGAAAAATCCTGAGAGCCGGGTATTATTGGATGACTATGGAAGCAGATTGTTTTGCTTACATACGGAAGTGTCATAAATGCCAGATTTATGCTGATCATATTCATGCACCGCCTTCATCCTTAAATGTCTTGTCAGCACCATGGCCTTTTTCAATGTGGGGTATGGATGTAATTGGGCCCATTGAGCCAAAAGCCTCAAATGGTCATCATTTCATTTTAGTTGCCATCGATTATTTCACCAAGTGGGTAGAGGCAGCTTCGTACACCAATGTGACGAAAAATGTTGTGGTCAAATTCGTTAAGCGTGAGCTGATATGCCGATATGGCCTACCAAACCAAATCATCACGGACAATGGTACAAATTTAAACAACAAAATGATGAAGGAGCTTTGCGAGAGCTTTAAAATCTCCCACCACAACTCCTCTCCATACCGTCCAAAAATGAATGGGGCAGTTGAGGCAGCCAACAAAAATATCAAGAAGATAGTGCAAAAGATGGTAGTAACCTACAAAGACTGGCATGAAATGCTCTCTTTCACGCTGCACGGATACCGAACCTCAGTGCGAACTTCAACCGGGGCAACACCATTTTCTTTGGTCTATGGAATGGAAGCTATATTGCCATTTGAAGTGGAAATTCCATCCCTTAGGGTGATCATGGAAGCCAAACTGGAAGAAGCTGAATGGGTCCAGACCAAATATGATCAATTAAATCTGATTGACGGGAAGAGGTTAACCGCTCTCTTCCAGGGACAGTTATATCAAAGACGTATGAAGCGGGCATACGAAAAGAAAGTGCGCCCCCGGTAGTTCCAAGAAGGTGATTTGGTCCTCAAGAAGATTTTGCCAATTCAAAAGGACGTCCGAGGGAAATGGACACCTAATTACAAAGGACCATATGTTATAAAGAAGGCTTTCTCCGGAGGAGCCCTCATACTCACCAACATGGACGGAGACGACCTGCCAATGCCTGTAAATGCCGATGCAGGGAAGAAATACTTTGCATAAAATAAAAAAAAACAAAAAAACAAAAAAAAAGAGAAGGAGGAAGAAGAAAAGCTCGCTAGGATGAAAACCTGAAAAGGCAACCTAGGCAAAAGTTAGAGCAGCAAGGTGAGCCGAAAACCTGAAAAGGCGGTTCCACAAACTCGATTCTGCAACATAAACCCTTCAAGCCAAAGACAAAGGAGGTCAAAATAGGTATCAGGGTCATTATCAAATTACACCCTCAGAAGCAAAATCAGAGGATGAACACAAAGTCGTGATAAAGGGTCAAGTTTCTCATTGCTCTCAGAAGATCACTAGAGGATATATGAGCCTTCCCTTTTCCACTTGCCTTCCATTCTTTATATCTTGTCACATCTCTGTTATTTTCATCTCTACTGTACACACCTAATGTTTATAAATAAAAGTCTCCCTTCTTCTTACATGTGTTCATAACTAAATTTTATGAATAAACAAGTTTTTGCCTAAAAGAAATTTTGAAATTGGAAACGACAGAGCGTACAGTTATGGGAAACGAAATGCATCCTAACACCAGAATTCGCTTGGTATAAGCATAGCTATCTCTGCTAAATACGCTCGCCAAAAGTTAGAGGATGTTTTTATTTCATTCATGAGTTATCTTAAAAAGCCAGTCGCCAGGGAAGATTTACCTGTATTCGCCAAAGTTTTCTCTCAGCAAGACCTATTATTCGTACTTCAGTAGAACATAGACTGAAGATCTCTCCTGAGGAAAACCGTAAAATGGACTCAGCTCCCTCAACCAGGATATTTCTTTGATCAGGCTCAAGAGGACTTATCCTTCCCCAGTGAATTCACCAGTACCAAACTAGTACCTATCATGCTTCTCTCACTAAAAAAGGCTCAAACTGGGTCATCTCCCCAGATCTCTCTTCCAAACTGGGGCATCTCCCCAGATCTCTCTTCCAAACTGGGGCATCTCCCCAGATCTCTCTCTCAAACTGGGGCATCTCCCCAGATCTTTCCTTCAAACTGGGGCATCTCCCCAGATCTCTCTTTCAAACTGGGGCATCACCCCAAAGATCCTGGTTAATTTGGACGGGACGTCCTGTTAACCCCCAAATCATTTTTCCAAAACTGGGGCATCACCCCAAAACTTCAGATCCTGGTTAATTTGGACGGGACGTCCTGTTAACCCCCAAATCATTTTTCCAAAACTGGGGCATCACCCCAAAACTTCAGATCCTGGTTAATTTGGACGGGATGTCCTGTTAACCCCCAAATCATTTTTCCAAAACTGGGGCATCACCCCAAAACTTCAGATCCTGGTTAATTTGGATGGGACGTCCTGTTAACCCCCAGATCATTTTTCCCAAAAAAACTGGGGCATCACCCCAGGACTCTTCCTTCTAAACTGGGGCATCTCCCTAGATCTCTCTCTCAAACTGGGGCATCTCCCCAGATCTTTCCTTCAAACTGGTGCATCTCCTCAGATCTCTCTTTCAAACTGGGGCATCTCCCCAGATCTTTCTTTCAAACTGGGGCATCTCCCCAGATCTTTCCTTCAAACTGGGGCATCTCCCCAGATCTCTCTTTCAAACTGGGGCATCCCCCCAGATCTTTCTTTCAAACTGGGGCATCACCCAAAAGCTTCAGATCCTGGTTAATTTGGACGGGACGTCCTGTTAACCCCCAAATCATTTTTCTAAAACTGGGGCATCACCCCAAAACTTCAGATCCTGGTTAATTTGGACGGGACGTCCTGTTAACCCCCAGATCATTTTTCTAAAATTGGGGCATCACCCCAAAGCTTCAGATCCTGGTTAATTTGGACGGGACGTCCTGTTAACCCCCAGATCACTTTTCCCAAAAAACTGGGGCATCACCACAGGACTTTTCCTTTCAAACAAAGGGCAATACCCCAGATTTATTCAGTCAAAGGCTTCAGTCATGGCAAGCCAGGGCATCACCCCGAGCTTTTAGGTACAGAGAGTTAATTCAGACGAGACATCCTGTTAGCTCCCCCAATTTTTACTTTCCAATCAGTCGAGAGGCAACACCCTCACCTTTTACTTTTTCGGTCAATCGAGAGGCAACACCCTCACCTTTTACTTTTCCTGTCAACCGAGAGGCAACACCCTCGCCCTTTACTTTCCTGTTGCCGATCAAATGGCAACCCTTTTACCTTCCTGTAGGCAACACCCTCGCCCTTTTTCCTTCCTGTCGCCGATCAAATGGCACCCCTTTACTTTCCTGTCGTTGATCAAATGGCAACCCTTCTACTTTTCCAGTCAATCGAGAGGCAACACGCTCACCTTTTACTTTCCCAGTCAACCGAGAGGCAACACCCTCACCTTTTACTTTTCCTGTCAGTTCCTAGGTTTTCCCCTCATCTGATACTTTGACAATGGTGTTCACGTCTTTACTCCCTTTCCATTTCAAAAAGCAAGAAGAAACTTCATGCTTTTCTCATGGAAAAGAAGTAAAGAGGGGCATCTGTGAACACCTATTTTAGTCCGGTCGATCCACAAGTAAAAAAATACAAGTAAAAAAAGAAAAAAATACAAGTAAAAAAGAAGAAAAAAAAATACAAGTAAAAAAAGAAAAAAAGAATACAAGTAAAAAAAAGAAGAAAAAAAATACAAGTAAAAAAAAAGACTCGGAAATGATCATTTCCGAGTGAAGGGACTCAGAATGATCATTTCCGAGTAAGACATGGTCCCTGGCCTATTTTCGCCCAAGCGGGTGATGGTTCGCTCAAGTGAGACATGTCACGCCCGAGCGAGATTGATACTTGATGCATATTCCTTTCCTTCGAATGATGAAATCCGAGTGGAATTACTCAGAACAATGAAATCCGAGTGGAATTACACAGAAATGACCAAAACCGAGTGGAATTACTCAGAATGGAGCGAATCCGAGTCGAATACTTCACTGTTGGAGGAAATCTGAGTGGAAACTTCCCTATCAAAGCCATTCCGAGTGAAAAGTTGTTGATCTTGAGGAAATATGTCCCTATTAGAAGTAAATCCGAGTGGAAGCTGTCCCACTGCAATCATTCCGAGTCCAATTTCCAAGTTCTGACTGAAAAGCAGGCAGATTCCGAGTGAAAATGCCAAGTTTCCAAATTCTGAGTAATAAGAAGGTGGTTTCCGAGTGGATATGTCAAAGTTTCCAAGTTTCGAGTGATAATAAGGCGGTTTCCGAGTGGTTGTCCAAGTTCTAAATCCTGAGTGAGGAATAAGACCAATTCCGAATGCAAATGGCCGAATTCTATTCTAATTGGAAGATAAGGACGACTCCCAGATATCCGAGTGGATTGATGCACATATGGAACGATTCTGAGAGAATGAAAGCCTCCAATTGATGATTGAGGATTGGTGATTGAAACCGAGTAAGAATAAGGCCAATTCCAAGTGAAAACAAGGCCAATTCCGAGTCAGATTACCAAATTTGAATTTCTGAGTAAGAAATATGCAATTCTGAGTGAAAATAAGGTCGGTTCCGAGTGAAAATGTCTGAGATCCAAATTCTGAGTGGAGGGAAGACTGAATCCGAGTGCGTTGAAAAGGCTGAGAAAACCTTTTCTGATTGAACAGAACAGGTTGATTCCCGGGTAAGCATATCCGAGTGGTCAGATTCTCAATTTCTCAATTCTGATTGAGGTGTAAAGGATGACACCGAGTGCTGCAGGATGAAGCCAATTCCGAGCATATCGTGATTAAAATATGAAGCCAATTCTGAGTGAAGTTGTCCAAGTCATCAGATTTTCCTAAAGTATCGAGGACGACTCCCCTTTGTGAATCCGAGAGGGTTGAAGTTCATTTCCAAACCGGCTGATAATATTTTGACTGAATAAGTGTAAAGTTAAAGAAAGAATGGTTCTAATCTACCAGCAACCGAGCAAAATGTTTCTGACATGCTGAGTGAATCAAGCAGAAGGGCAGAGTGAGGCTTCAAGCAGAAGGATTGCCGAACAAGATTTCTCCGAGTGCTGATTGAACCATTCCAATAAAGGAAGACATGAAGCTATACCGAGTGAAGAATCTTCAATCAACACCGAGTGATGCCTCTTTAGTCAGAACTGAGTAAAGTATTCTTTTTCTGAGCTGTCCTTAGACCATTTCCGAGTCGTCTTTTAAGCCATTTCCAATTCTGAATCATTATTCAACCATTCCGAGTCGTACTCCGACCATTTCAGTCGGTTCCGAGTCATTCGTCACTCGGTTTTTGTATAAACAGCTTCATTTCACTCGGTCTTGTGAACAGAATTCACCTTCTCTACTCGGATTTTGTAGAGAAGGTAAAATCCGACCTATATTCCTACCGAGTGCCCTTGCTGACTTGGATTTCCACTATCCAAGTGGATCTTTGACTTGTGGGGGACGGCTGACAAAGTGACAAAGGAAAGACCCACTAGCTGCCGACCCCTATAGCTGCCTAGGTGCAAGCTGTGTCCACCAACTCCATCCAGGCTGGCCAAGTGGGGCGGCTGGCAAGGAAAAATAATAAAAAAAGGACCACTTGCCTCTGCTGGTGGGCGTCCAGGACCTCTATAAATAGAGAGGATGCTGGAGCCTTCAGGGACTTGGAATTTTTAAGAGAAAAAGGAACACCCAGCCATCCCTCTCTTTTCCTTTCACTGTCTGAAACCCCTCACAGTCCTTCCCTCTCCTCTTCCTCTCTCAAACCAAACCACACACACACACCTCACAACCCTTCCAAACCAAACACATACCTCACACCCCCTCCAATCCGTCCTCACTCCTCTCACTCAACCGTCCTCACTCCTCTTTCCAACCGTCCTCAATCCTTCACCTCCTTTCAACCACACCGCCCCCTTTTCCCTCTAAACACCGCCCTCCTCAAACTCCTCAACACCGTCCTCACTCCTCTCTCCAACCGTCCTCAATCCTTCACCTCCTTTCAACACAACCGCCCCTTTTTCCCTCTAAACACCGCCCTCCTTATTTTTCTCCACTACCCCCTTATCTTAAAACGCTATCCCACTCCCTTACTCATCCAACCGTTCTCCTCTCAACCAACCAGCACCCTTCATCCTCTCTAACACCGTCCTCCTTTGAAAACCAACCAGCACCCTTAAAATCCTCTCCACACCGACCTCTTCCTTCAACCCCAACACCGTCCTCCTTCTCCTTCTAAACATATCCAAACTCTTCTCAACCCCCCTACTATTTTCTCACTCGGTCAGCACACTCTTCCACTCGGTGTTCAACCTTCACTCGGTATTCTACCTTTTCACTTGGTATTTTACATTTTCACTTGGTTTTTCCATTTTCACTCGGTTTTTTCACCATTTTACTTGGATTTCCATTTTTCACTCGGATTTCCATATTTTCACCCGGTATTCCATTTTCCCACTTAAATAAATAGCTGTTATTTTCTTTCCTTTTCTTTTTTTAGCCCTTTCTAGGTTTGTAATAAATACGTAACAAAAAATAAGTACTTCATACATTCTATTCGGACTAGAATAAAGTTGGTAATGATTATTATTATTCTCATTATTATTGCAATTTTTTATTAAAAATGGTGGAGCGAGATTTATTTGGACGAGACGTCCTGTTAATCTCATGTAAATATTCCGTGCTTATTTTTGTTTATTCTTTGTATAACTTGTCATCTCGTATATTTTCCTTTCATGAAGAAGTAAAAATAATTATTAGACTAATTATAATGTGCGTTATCATATTGAGGTAACCGTTTTTATAACGGACAGTTGTGAGGTGCTAATACCTTCCTCACCTGTAATCAGACTCCCGAACATGGAATTTCATTTTTATAACCAGTGCTTTAACAAAGGTTTTCCCGGTATTTTATCCTAAAAAATATTGGTGGCGACTCCCTGCTTATATATAAAAGATCGTTTTAAGGGTCGGCCGTGCCACCGCGATCCCGGTCGCGACATCTACTTTTTAGTATTGATGTAGGAATGCCATGGGAAGGGGATGTTTTTAAAGTAAAGCATTTGTGAAGGTATAATAGTGGTAATGGAATGCCTTGGCCGGCAGCATTGTAATGTAATGTGTTATGTATATAATGGATAGCATGATGTTGTAATTATTGATATTGATGGACGAATTGTGGATATAATTATACATTTAGATGATGTACTAATAGTGGAGATATATGAATGGAGGTTGGACTGGTTATGGTCTATTATGAATATGAATATTGGAGATGTATGACGCATGACCATATAGATAAGTATATACTTATATCTTAGGCATTGTATGCTTATGTGATTATGTAAAAGGATGATGGTTATATATTAGGCTTATGATATGCCATTGCATTCTTGCTGAGCCTTTTCTCATATCTTCATATATGGGACTAGGCGTGTGCCCGGTATACATATTCTTTTTCCACTGTAAACTCTGTTATTTTTGTATACCGAATGGGCAAACTATTTATCGATCCAATTATAGGTTACTTAATCTCACTCTTTGGTTTTTTGTGATTCGGGTCTTGATGTGATCATGGTGGAGTCTTGGAAATATTCTCAAACGTGAAAAATTTATTCATATTTTTATTAATTATGACGATTACATCGGGATTCAAGTACAGAAAATCAGGGGTGTTATACACTCTGATTGTTGAAGTGCACATATAGTATATATATATTGTAAATAGATATCTTAAGCCTTGGCCGACTCTCTTGTAATCCGAACGGATTTAATTATATGGGTTGTCTATTGGGATTATGAACAAGTATACATTTATATATATATATATATATATATATATATATATATATTATGTTGATATGATGTTACTTATACCGACTGAGATGTGATGTCGAATGGATAATGCTAAGTTATTAAATTCCGAGTGGAATATTGATGAGAGAGCTATTACCGTGTGAGGTTATTGTTTGTGTGGCCTTTCTCCGAGTGACGAAGGCTGAAAATGGTTCCGAGTAAGATGTACTCGAGTGGGCTACTTTCGAGGGAAGACTAGTCCATATGTTACCGAGTGAAAATATGTGTAAACCCTGAGTGGGGAAGGGTTTGAATATTCCCGAGTGGAAATCCCGAATGAACCTCTTCCGAGGGAAGAGTTGTTGTGATGGTTTTGATTGAGGTGTATTCTAGGAGTCCTCTTCCGAGTGAACGAGGATATATATATTCCGAGTGGATAAGTTTTAAATAAGTCCGGGTGACTTAACTTAATAAATTCCTCCGAGAGATGAGGTTTAAGGTGATCTCCGAGTGAGGAAGATCAAATTATACCGAGTACTGAATGGATAATGTATTTCGAGTGAATTATGGTTGAATTATACTGAGTGGTATTGGACTGGGGAAATACTCCTGGTGAGGGAAGCTTATGGATTCCGAATGGAATAACCGAGGGAATCATTTCCCAAGTGGAGATTGTGACGCTTCCGAATGAAGCATGTCTGTGACCTTTTGAATAAGGATCTGGTTAAGTTTACCGGGTGAATCATATATGTGGGGACTGTTCACGAGTGAACGTGGTCCTGAATCTGAGTGATGAAATTACCGAGTGAATGGGTTCGCTTTAGCGAATGAGGATTCGCTCTAGCGAGAAAAGGGCTCGCTCAAGCGCCATATCTTCCACTAGTCTGCTTGATCGAAGCTGAGTCTTGCCCATGTGTGGCTTTCTGACTCGGTCTTCCTTCTCTGGTCGGCTTTTGCTTTCCCTTGCCTTGCGTTTGATTTTATTTGACCCTAACTGCTTGGTGAATTTTGGGAAAAAAATTTCCCTGGTCTCAGCTTTATTCTTTATTAAGTCGGGTTGTTTCATTTTGGTATCAGAGCGGACTTAAAAGGTCCATGGCCAAGGTATGCTTACTGAATGTAAGCGGTTATGTGCAATATGACCGGTTGTTATCATTGCTTGTGGTATTCTATTGGATTTAATACATGTTTAAGCATGATTTGTGTGATTATATGCCTATGTACTTGTTGGGGACAGTAGTGAGAGGTACTACTGTTGATATGTTGATTTGGGGGTAGGGTTGTTACTACCCTGGTTTGGTTATTTGTTGGATAAGAGGTATTTCTAAGCATGGGTTGGCTAAGAGGAAATAGAATGATGGATGTGGAGACCCTCATATGTATCAAAACTGTATTGGTTGGTTTGGTCTCTTGTGTAAGCCATGCTAGTGGCTCGTAGCTGAGGAATATTTGTTGATCAGGTTAGAACTCACATATTTGAGTTGATTAAGTGAATGATAATGAAGGAATTCCCTAGTGTGGTGTTTCCAACTTAATTGATCGGTTGTGCCATTTGTAAGGGATCATCCTTTGGCACGAGAACTCTATATGATCTCTGATGTACGTGATTTATGGTATAAGCGATGTGTTGCAGTCTCCTAAGTTGGAAATCTAGGTATATGATAGGTGATTAAATGTAAAATCTGATGCATGTTTGATTGGGGTAGTGTCTCGGTTTCTGGTGTGTGAAAACTGAGTGAACGATTGGTCAAATGTTAGACCACCAGGTGTGGTAACCCAGTTGATTGGGCATGATCATGTATGATCGGATATTATTGAGATGGATACCTGAGAGATTAGAAAACTGGGTGAGAAATTGATGTGATTGGATACTTGAGGATTTAGGTTAGACTCAGACTTGCAGTTGAAAACCAAGCAAATAATTGATTTAGTGGTGACCCATAAGGTATGGAAATCCCGATCGGATTTAGTATAATTGTATGCTATCAGATCTTGTGGAACTAGACCCTATGGTGGTTTCGACTCGGTGATAATAGAATGTTGTGGGAGTGTCTCACGAGGAGTACTAGGTGGCCCCTGGAATTTCCGAGTTGGATAATTTGATTGACCTTATGGATTGTTGAGCCGAGTAAAGTGATTATGTAATAAATTGTTGAGGCTTGAATCATCCTAAGATAAAATACAAGTGATGAATGTGATACCGGATGGATAGTGAATGGTAAGATTGGAATCCGACTACGCTTTTGTATTAGGTATGGTAATGATAGAACCCATGTAGTGCCGATTGCAAGTCCACTGATGGATTGTGCTTATGATGGGTGAAAAGGTTTACGGATGTAGAAACCTGCTATGCGAATGAAAGTCATATTATAATCCAGTTGTTGATATGCCGAGTGAGTATACGTGATTTTTGTGGGGGTCGGAAACCTATTACCATTATACTATTTTACAGTAATGGTAAATGATATTTCATGATTGTTGTTGTGTGATGTGCCCTAGGTGGTGCATAATGATGATGTTGATGTAAATATATGCTTATATGTGTATGTGAATTGCAACTAATTTTCATGTGGGTTAGTATTAGTTGAGTGAGTTTGGTCGGTGTGAGTGAAAGGAGTGTAATGTATGTTGTTCCGAGACGACTCTACCTACCATAGGTATTGTGGCAGCGTACACGTTTGCAGCGACTCTATGTAATTATTGTAACCCTATAGGAATAAGACGTCATTCTATAAGTTGGATGCAGCAATTCATAAGTCGGGCAGGTAAGGCTGTAACTGCTTATGGTGATGGTGAGTCTATCGGGCTGTTCTGAGTGAAGATGAGAGTTGTATTGAGTGAACAGTAAGTGGTTGTGTATCAGAATGGGGATAGAAGGTTGTTTAACCTTGATGTGTTTACCTCTGAGAGAATCAGAGGTTATTTTGGTAAGAGTTGACTATCAAAGTGATGTTGATTTTGATGTTGATTGATTATTGAAATAGGAGTGTGATCCAGTCGGTCACTGAAATTAGAAGTCTTATGGATCTAGCCGAGTAATACTGTGGATTTAGTGAAGGAATCAGGGCCTTGAGCTGAGATGAGCGATAAGGCGAGAATTTGCTCGAAAAAGATTAGTATATTCCGAGTGTGAAAAAGTGGAGATAATTCCGAGTAAAATGTTTCTGGGAGAAAGAACTACTGAGTGGAGTTATGATGTTCCGAGTGAAACATCGTTTTAGGGAAGTCATTACTAAGTTAAGGAACTGTGTCCGAATGACAAATTTGTGTTAGGCGAAATCCGTGTGAAATACTTTTGAGTCGTGTGACTTTTGGGTGAAATGCCTCGGAGTGTGACACTTCCTAGTGGAATGGTACTGTGTGGGACTATCCCAAGTGGAAAGGCATCAGGTGTGAAATTCCTAACACCCGTGTGATGTTCCACCGATTGATCTTTTTCCAGGAGAAAAGTACTTCTGGACGGGAAATAGAACTTCGAGTGAGTAAGTTTCTGAGTGAATGGCTCCCGAGGGGAGTAGATATCCGAGAGATGAATTTATTTGAGTCTATGGTCAGGTCGATGTTTAGAGCTGTCAAGTTTGAACTCGGATTTGTCTTTAAAGTAGGCTTGAATTCCGAGTGAATTTTTGGTAAGTAGAAAGTTTTCCATTTGAGAATTGCCTTCAAATCCTAAATAACCCTTTTGAATGAGAGGTCCGAGTGACATTCTCAGGGTGTAGGCATGGAATTAGCCGAAGGAATGGTTAGAAATCTGAGATTTTAGGACCGAGTGTGGTGCCTGTACGAGGTAAATCCAGGTAAACTGTGCTAATTGATGCACATGGCTCGGTATTGCCAAGATATATCATGTTGTTTACCGACTAGATTCTTCACAGCTGGTTGATTAACCTCCATAATGTGTCTCATGTGACACAATTTAGAGTTTATACTCTGCGTGGATACTTAATTATGCCAAGTAACTCCTATGAATTAGGGAGCTGACGGTGGATGTACACCGATTGGCGTTGAGAGTGTAGGGCCGAGTAGCCAAAGAATTAGAGGTGCCATTGGTTATGGTGAAATGGTAGAGTTAAATGGGGTAACCTGTACATTTTAAAAATTGAATCCCCAAATATATTGAATTCTATGAAGAGGTTGTAATCAGGTAGGATCTGACTTTAGTGATTTTGCCGACTGGAATAGTGGAGCGGTCGGTAAACCGCTTGAGAGGTGAAGCTATGCGAGTGGAATTATGAACCGGTCGGTGAATGCTTGGGAAGCAGAGAAATGTAATTAGTTGAGGCAGCAATATTCTGAGCTGTTTGTTGAGGTAAGTTTGTATTCGAATTTCGAGGACGAAATTCTTTGAAGGAGGGGAGTAGTGTAACATCCTGGTTTTGGTTTAATTACCAATTAAGGTTAATTACGTAATTAAGAATATTGATTGAATAATAATAATAATAATGCCAGGAAATGACATTGGTGCCCTTGGTGGTGTAAAATAGGGCTTCGGTCCCCTCTCTCCCTCTCTCCCTCGTGATTCCCACGCTGATGGGATTGGAGAATGATGGGATGTGATGGCTGAAGGAGTGGAGCTGTCACGGCAGTGAAGGGATAAGGGCTTTAGCTTCTCATTTTCCACCCACTCTTTGCTCATTTCTCTTGGGTTCAAGGAGAACCACTCTCCATTCTCTCTAAAACTTTCTGAAGCTCTGCTTCTACTTCTTGCTGTCTCTTCATCTTCGTCTCCTTTATCTTCTTCTTCCACTCGTACGCTGAGTAGAACTGAGTGGGAACACGAAGTGGAACAGCGTGTGTAATATCCCGATTTAATAATTATTTACCGAATGAATCTAAATTGCTAAAATAGTAATTCCAGAAGTAGAAAACCAATTGTTAATTATATTCGATTTAACTTGAGAAATAGTGACAAATTAAATAAGTTTAACTGGTAAGGGGTGGCTGTTTGCGATTGGTGAGTCCGTAAGTGGGACTGCAATCCACGATTTCCCACCCCACTCTCCTCTTCCTCGTGCATGCGCATGCTTATACATATATGTGCCCTGGGTCATGGAAGCTATGCATCTCCTTCAGATTTCTCTTCTTCTCTTCTTCGCTCTTCACTCTCCTTCTCCTCTTCTTCTTTCTCTACTCGTTGTTCCTGCGAGCTCGCAACAATGGTGGCTGAGGATCGGGGTCCTCCTTCTTCACTCGACGAGCCAGAGAGAGTGCAGGTGTGCCTTCCTCCTGCAAGCAACCTGTCTCCCTCCTTGTTCCTTCGACGACTTCCTCTTCTTGCTCGAAGCTGCCAAGCCTCAGTGGAGATCTGCGAGGAGCTTCAAGATGGTAGGAGTGTTCACAGCGTTGTGATGGAGCTCCTCCAGGGAATGAACAGAGAGCTGGGCATCTCAGGAACCCGAATGGTCTCCCTGCTCTTGCATGCAGATAGGTTAAGGGTGATTCAGTGTTCCTCTGGAATTGAATGTCGTGTTGACCGACTGAAAACTCCAGTCCAGGTAGGGGGAGTATCTTCTATCTTAAATGCATGGGTTATGAACAGGTTCCGAGTGCTGATGCTTGCTATATCCGTGATCTGATGGTGTGTTGTGTTGCATGCGAGTGTGTACAGCCTAGTTGCATGACGAGTGAAAGATGAGTGTTGCATGTTAGCATTTTCCTTAGAAATGCATGCGTTGTTGAGTCTCGTTACCATAGAACCCGATTGCATGTTGTGTTGTGTTGATGAGAATGCTTTATTGAATCTGTGCATGTTCATAGGAATGCACGCGTTGATTAAGGTTTGGTACTGTCATATACTGATTGCATATTGTATCATGATTGATTGGAATGCTTGCATGAGCCTGTTATTCTTCGTATAAATACCTGCGCTGATTAAGTCTTGATGCTGCTGTGAACCGAATGAATGTTAACTTGAAGTTGATGAAAATGCTCATAGAAGCTTGATACTGATTGATATTGATTGTATTGGAATCATATGTGGTTAATGGAATGATGATGATGATTGCATGGAAGCTATGTGTGTTAAATTAACATGCGAAGTCCTGATGATATGTACTACCGACTGCATGTGAAAGATGTGTGATTGAATGAGGATGTATGCATGAATTAAATTCTGTGTTGTGGAGTACTGTTAATGTCCAGTATTGATTGCATGAGATGCATGTGCCGATTGAATGCTGATGATGTATGATGCCGATTGCATGAGATGCATGTATGGCCGTGTATATGAACTCTGTGTGTGTGATGAATCCGCGTGTGGCGCATGGGATGCGTTTGTGCTGAGAGCACGTAGTGTGGGACACTACCATCAGTTTTAAAGCGTGGGACGCTATGAAATCCTTGAGTGGGACTCAAGGTAGCCCTTGAGTGGGACTCGGGCTGCCTGTGAACACCTCCGTTGGCGCTGAGAGCGCTGGTGTCACCTGTGGGCAAACGGTTGGGTACCTGTAAAACGGCCAAGCAGCTGGGAGCTGATTTGATAGCTGAGAGCTATGTGTAAAAAGGCTGAGAGCCTACGTTGCAACGTCTAAACCGATACACACGAATGCGGAACCGAGTGAGATAATATGTGTTTATTAACTGTTGATAATGTTGGAATTGATAATGATTATAAAGATGATGAATGTGTATGCCCGAGTGAATTATTCCGTGTGCACCTGCCTTGGATGCTAAGTGAAACCTGTTTCATGAATACATATATGTGTGTCAGTGTTACTGAAATATTATGTGTGTAGCCGAGTGAGAATTGTTGAATTCTGATTGAGCAATATTCAATATGTGCATTCTGATTCATGGGTATTGTTATTAAGTCATTGATTGTCGTATGTTAATGTTGTTGAATGGATGCATGCTTAAGGACGAGTGACAATTGGTGGATTCCGATCGGTAAGAGTCTTTTGTGTGTCCTGGTTGATTGATGCTACTCTGACTATAAATGTTGCCATGTATAATTGTGTATATATATATATATTGTTGTATAATTGTGAGGCAACCTGAGTCGGTATCTGTCATTTAAAATTTAAGATGCTCACCCCTGCACCATTTTTCAGTATGTATGCAGGTTGGACTCTGAAGTGATGATAAGGTCTTAGGTCCGAGTGAGGGGTACTCCGACCGGAAGTGTTTATTTTGTATGTGTCATGTCTCGTCAGTTGTAGCCTTAGCCGGCTCGTAATAACAGTGTGGTGTAATGAACATGAATATATATATATATATATATATATATGCGTATAGGTAATTGAGTTATTGTGACCCGAGTGCATGTTCATATATACATACAGGTATTATGTTGATAACAGATGTTGAGGAATGAATGACGTATTCCGAGTGCATGATTAGGTACGTACAATATGTTGTATACGAGTGGTCGTGTTTTGGATAGACCGAGGGACGCTGATGGATAGAATACTGCTCAATTAATGATCTCCGAGTGGACGTAGTTGGGGAGCCAACTCCGAGTGGAACTGCAAATGGCTATGCCTTCTTGTTCGAACGATGATACTTCGATGAACTCTGAGTAAAATACCTTGGATGAACCTGTACTGTGTAAGACCTGATGAGAGGATTTCCGGGTGAAAACGAGGGCGGCCCTTACCGAGTGAAAATGTAAGCAAAAACCGAGTGAGAGAGAGTTCGTATTTTCCGAGCGAAATCATAAATAAATCCCGAGTAAGGTAGAGTTGTGCCTCCCGAGTGAAAACCTCGAGTGATTTCCTGCTGAGAGAGGAGTTCAATTAGTGGTTTAGGGTGGATTGGATCCTAAGTGAAAGGTATCGATAGTCCGAGTGAGTGAGGATTGGTGTCCCGAGTGGTTGGGTTTGAATAAGTCCGAGTGGGACTTGACTTCCCGATTTCCCGAATGAAGTGCGAGCGTGAGGACTTGCCGAGTGAACTTTGTCCATATCCGATTGAGAAATTACTTTGTGTCTGTGTTGGAGGGGCGTTGTGTTGACCTCGCTTAGGCGGTGTCATACCTCGCCCAAGTGACTAGGACGGTTCGCCCAAGCGCGTGGAACCATGCTGAAGCGAGCAGACGTCAACGTGGAACTCCGCCCAAGTACCTCCCTCTTCCGTTGTCGCATTATTATATCTCGCTGGGCGGTGTTGGACATCGCCTGAGTGAGTGGACGTTGTAATGTAGTCCGTCCAGGCGTTGTCGTGCCTTGCTGAACTGGACGGCGGTGTAATCACTTCCTCCTTCCGTGGTTGCACTATTATGCTTCGCTCAGGCGGCGTCGGACCTCGTCTGAGCGAGCCAGTTATCTTAGTCTTCGCCCAGGCGCTGTTGTGTTTCGCTGGGCAGTATGGGTCGGTCCAAGCCTTGCTTCCTCCTCCAACTGTTATACGTGTTAATCATCCTTTTATTTACCTTGTCCCTTCCACCGAATGCCATGCGTATGGATAACCTCTCATTTCCCCTGCCTTCCTTCCCTTATTATTCGTGCCCGGTTCTTCTTGATTGTCTCTGGGAATGGAGCGAAGGGAGTGCTGTTTGGACTGATTTAAGCTGCTGTGCTCCGCTGAATACCGGCTGAGTGCTTGTCCTTCCTTGCACTCCGCCCCTTTTGTTATCCGGTTGCCTTATATGCTTGAGATGATTGTCATTGAACATGTGAATGCTGAGTGCATAAGATGGGGACTGTTATGTTAATTCCGTGTGGATATTATATGAAAAGCATGTGATGCGTGTTGCAAATGTTAATGCCGAGTGGATCTCATAAAATAGCATGTGATGCTTGTTGTAAATGATAATTCCGAGTGGATGGCATTGTGATTGCCGAGTGTAACACCCTTAAATTAATGAATAAATAAACCCAAAAAAAACACGAAATTTTTTTTTTAAATAAAACCAAGAATAACCGGGTACAAAGAAATACGGGCATGGAAGGCAGGAGAAGAACAAAACCGATCGGAACAGGCATACAGCGGAAGTCACAGAAGCGTTCAAGCGAAAGCTAACATAATGTACACTCACCCAAGCGAGAACCAGTACACTTGAGCGAGGCTGCCCACTTTCCGAGCTAAGGACCCTGCGATTGAGCGAAGCTAAAGGCAACAGCCTCCTATCAGATCAAACTCGCTGGGCGAATACTTTGTTCGCTGCAGTGAGTAACTACACTCGGCTATTCAGACACTCGGGATCCAGAGATATCATACGACTCATTCACTCAGAAAATGATAGCTAGTGCACTCGGCATAAGACATCTTGTTCGCTCAGGGAAAATCATTAAGTCAATCCTGACTCGGACTTAGTCTAATCTGAACCACCCGGAATACAGATCCTCACTCACTCGGATTTTACATCATTCACTCGGATTATCATACACTTAGAATCCATTCCACTCTAAACCACTACATTAACTCCTCTCTCAGAAGAGGATCACTCAAGGTTTCCACTCGGGAATACAAACTCTTCCTCACTCGGGGTTTACTTATATCTTTCACTCAGAATCACTCAAGCGTATTCACTCGGAAAAGACACCCAGTAATCCTCACTCGGAATCGGATCTAAATCTCCTATATTCCTTTCAGGGTTCAACAACTTCGAGTTATTCACTCAACATCAGTTCTCCCAGTCGGTAAGAAGCATCAAATCAACATAAAGCACTTATGCATAAATATACGTTCCCAGAGATATAAACCTGCACACAATCCAATCTACCGACCTATACATATGTAACCATATACTCAAAATACTCATTAACTTAACATTATACATTTACCAATATTTATAGATCCATACAAGTGACACCGTGACTATACTTCTCAACGTCAATCTTTATAAATAAATTTGTTTAATTATCATTTTACATGAGAGCTGGCCAAGGCTACACTGACTAAGCGTAATAAATGCAACATAAGCACTCAACAGTCGGAGTGCACCACACTCGGACTTGAGGCCCTATCATCATTTCCGAGTCCGTCCTGCACATACTGAAAATGGTGTAGGGGTGAGCATCTCAAATATTAAATGATAGATACTGACTCGGGTTGACCCACAGTTATGCAACAATATATATATACATAATTATACATGGCAATAATTAAAGTCAGACAACACTAATCAACCAGGACACAGATAGGACCTCTACTGATCGGAATCCACCAGTTGTCACTCGGCCATATACACATATCGTTTCAATAACATTAACATAACAACAACTAATAACCTTATAATGCCAATGAATCAGAACGCACATATTCTACAATTTTCGATCAGAATCCAACAGTTCTCACTCGGCTATACACACATAACATTTCAATAACATTGATATATATATATTCATAGAACAAATTTTAGTCAGCATCCACAGCATATGCACACAGAATAATTCACTCGGTTTTATACATTCATCATCTCATTAACATCATCACATGCATAATCAAATTCCAAACAACATCAGCTGTACATATACATAAATTATTGCACCCGGTTCCGCATTTGTGTGTAATCGGTTTTTGACATTGCAACGTAGGCTCCCAGCCTTTTTATACATAGCTCTCAGCTATCAATTCAGCTCCCAGCTGCTTGGCCATTTTACGGGTACCCAACCGTTTGCCCACAAGGTGACACCAATGCTCTCAGCGCCAATGGAGGTGTTCACAGGCAGCCCGAGTCCCACTCAAGGGCTACCTTGAGTCCCACTCAAGGATTTCACAGCGTCCCACGCTTTAATAACCGATGGTAGTGTCCCACACTACGTGCTCCCAGCACAAACGCATCCCATGCGCCACACGCGGATTCATCACACAACACAGAGTTCATATGCACAGCAATACATACATCTCATGCAATCTGCACCATACATCATCAGAACTCAAACAGCACATGCATCTCATGCAATCTGTGCTAGGCATCAGCAGAACTGAACAACACATGCATCTCATGCAATCGGTGCTAAGCATCAGCAGAACTTAAAAACACATGCATCTAATGCAATTGGCATAGCACATCACCAGAACTCAAACAACACATGCATCTCATACAATCGGTATTACATAACATCAAATTCATCAAGTCAACACCTTCTCTCATGCAGTCAGCACTTCAACTCAGAATAATATGCATGGCATATAAGTCACACGACAATCATCAACAGTACCTTAGCATATTCTTTTCATGCAACCATTCAACACTCCTCAGAACTACTAACATGCAATCTATGGACGGAACTAAACATGCAACTCTTGGTTCATAAGCATCATGCATCCGGTATCATAGACTCCACATGCAAACAAATCACAGAATCAAATACAGAATCGGTAAGCTATTAGTACCCGGAACCCGTTCATAATCCATGCATTTAAGATAGAAGATACCCCCTACCTGGAATGAAGCTTCCAGTCAGTCACCACGATACTCTATTCTAGAGGAACACTGAGTCGCTCAACTCATAGCTTAGAAGAACCAGAAGCATCCTCGAGCTAACAATGCTGACCAGTCATCCTTCAACCGTTTCCCCTAACCCACACAACCACTGGGCTCAGACGTTAGGTTCAGCACTCCGCATGGAGAGCTTAAAGCTATTTCAACACCCACGAACAATCTGATTTTGCCAGCAAGGGAGGGTTCCTAATTCAGGGCATCTCAACGTCACTGAGTTGGGTGGAGGAGAAGATGACGAGGAAGGAGGAGAAGGAACAGCGAGGAAGGAAACGGGTTACATGTAGAGGGAAATGCACACTCTCACCTTCTCTGGCTCGTCGAGGAAGGAAGGAGGACTCCGATCCTCAGGCACCACTGTCGCGAGCTCATGGAAATAGAGAACAGAGGAGAAAGAAGAAGATCGAAGAGTGAAGAAGAAGAAGAAAAGAAGAGAGAACGGAAGGGAGAGAAGTCTGAAGGGAAAAAAGAACAATAAAGTGGCCCAGTAGCACATATATGCATGCACGGAGAAGGGAAGAGTGGGGTGGGAAATCATGCACAGCAGCAGCTCCCACACGCGTCACACGCACATAGTTACAACTAATCAGCCTTTATTTCCTTAGTTAAATTAATTAAGTTAATTATAATTAATAAATAATTTCCCCACTTTGGAATTATTATTTTAGTGATTTATTTTTCATTTGGCAATTAATTATTAAATCGGGATGTTACAGTTCTCCCCCTCACAAAAGAATTTCGTCCTCGAAATTCAATTGGTAACTCACCATAAATAGATAACTTGGAAAATTGCTGACATACCACAATAAGCAATTACTCATCTATGCATCTCAAGTATTCATACATTGCTTAAATTCCAGTCGGTATAATCGGCTTCCAAAGTCGTTTACTGACTGCTCCACCCAGAAAACTGAGACATCACTCTTAACACATTTCCACTCGGAAGTGTCACCATTGACTCGGAGTAACATTCCTTTCTTTCACTCAGACTTACCTCAACAAACAGATCAGAATACCACAGTCGTGCTCTGACTGCAACTCTTCGCTTCTCAACGTTTCCGACTGCTTCGTAATTTTCTAATCAGCATAAATAAAATAACTCTTCATAGTCTTCATTACATTCGGAATTCCATTTCCCACGTAGTTACCCCCATTCAACTCTGCCAGTTCACCCTAGCTATTGGCACTTTCTAGTTCTTTGGCCGCTCGGCCTTACACTCTCAACACCGATCGGCGTATTTACACCATCGGGTTCCCCGACTCCATGAGTCACTCGGCACGACCATGAGCTCACACAAAGCATAGGCTCGACATTGGGTCACATGGGACACATTCTAGATGTTATTCAACTAGTTGGGAAGAATCTAGTCGGTAAACAACATTACCGATTCCCTATAATACCCACTACCGACCAATTCATTTCGGATTAAGCTCTCAAATTTTCAAAATTCGATCACAAAATTTCTTTCTTAACCAAAATGAACACTCAAATGAGTTCCCATGTGCTTCAATTAGCACATTTCGTCTGGATTTACCTTGCACAGGCACCACACTCGGTTCTAACATCTCCGATTTCTAATCATTCCTTCGGCTATTTTCATGCCTATAACCCGAGAATGTCACTCGGACCTCTCACTTAGAAATATCAATCGGGGTTTTAAAGGCAGTCCTCATCCGAAAATCTTTCCACTTACAAAATTCACTAGTAATTCAAGCCTACCTTAAAACTAACCCTGAGTTCAAGCCCAGCAATCTCAATCGCTGACCTGAGTACGATTTCACATAAATCCTTCTCTTGGATATCTACTCCCCTTGGGGACCCTTCGCGCAGAAACTTTCTATTTACCAAATTTCCACTCGGAATTCAGGCCTACTCCAAATATAAATCTGCGTTCAAACTCAGCAGCTCAACATCACCCGAACACAGCTATGAATAAGTTTATCGCTCGGTATCTACTCCCCTCCTTGGGTAATTTACTCGAAAACTTGCACACTCGAAGTTCCATTTCCCAACCAGAAGTACTTTTCTCCTGGAGAGAGATTCACTCGGCAAAACATCACACGGGTATTAGGGATTCTACACTCGATATCTCTCCACTCAACATCGTTCCACACGGTACCATTCCACTCGGAAATGGTACACTCCGAGACACTCCACCTGAAATTCACACGACTCGGATATTTCACTTTGATTTTGCCTAACACAGAAGTGTCATTCGGACACAGCTCCTTATTAATGACCAAAACGATGTTTCACTCGGAACATCATAATTTTCACTCAGCAATTTTTTTCTCCCAGAAGGATTTCACTCAGAACTATCTCCACTTTCACACACTTGGAATATACTAATCTTTCCCAAGCAAATCCTTACCTTATGATTTATCTTGGCTCAAGATCCTGGTCCCCTCGTTAAACTTACAGTAACACTCGGTTAACCTTATAAAACTCTAATTTTAGTGACAGACTTGATTACCCCTCTTGCTTCAATAACTAATCATCATTTTAGTAGCCAATCTATACCCAACAGCCTCTAATCCTCTCGGAGGCAAACCCATCAAGGTTAAACAAACCCTCTATCCTCAATTTGGTACATAATCACTTATTTATTCACTTAATATGACTCTCAACTCCACTCAAAGCAGTCCGATAGACTCACCATCACCATAAGCAGCTACAGCCTCACTTGCCTGACTTATGAATTGCTGCATCCGACTTATAGGATGACGTCTCATTCCTATAGGGTTACAACAATTACATAGTCACTACAACGTGTACGCTGCCATAGTATCCATGGTATGAAGAGTCATCTAAGAACAACATGCCTCACACTGACCAGACTCACTCAACTAATACTAATTCACACGAAAATTAATGGCAATTCACGCACACACATTGTAAGCAATACATCTACATCAACATCATCATTATACACCACATAGGGTACATCACGCAACAACAATCATGAAAATTATTTATCACTTCAGTAAAACAGTAAGATAGCAATACAACAATCGACTTCTAGCCAACACCGAGTAAATATTTCCTCTAAATCTTATTCTTCACAAAACCATGGCTCGGATTAAATTCTCAATTCTCAGCTATATAATAACATCACTCACTCGGGTTCATGCAATTCAATCAGAATTAAGTAATTCACAATCACATATGCTGTCATAACACGCCATGGACTTGACAACAGCACTAATGTACATACAGACACTCACTCGGATTTCATACCAATTATTCATGGCTATATTATTGTTCACTACAGCATGCACCATAACTATAACATCATATTGCACTCGGTAATAGCATCGATATATATGTACTCATCCAATCGGATTTACCCAAATCAATTCCAAACCATATTAAGGATTTCCTTCACAATATCATATCCACATATTCATATAATTCACACTGAGCTCATTGACCATCATAAGTGTGCATACAGACATCCAATCGGAAATTGCACCATAACATACATTCTCGATTATAACATCACATCACACTTGGCAACAGCATCAATACATGCATATTCATTCAGTCAGAACTCACTCATACAACATCATCAAGTCAGAATCTGCTCAAATCATTCAAATCCATGCAAATCATGTTAGTCTCAATAATAATGCTCTTACACACATGCATGCGGATCTGACTCAAACAAAGATTTCATCTCATGTATGCAATTCTCATGCGATTTCATACAAGCATCCAAGTTTACAGGTGCGTCTCACACAACCATTAATAGATCACAACCATTTCAACACGACATATAGATTCATTCGGAATTTCACAGTTCCATCACAACATCACAGGCGTTTGACATAGTGACTCACAACAAGCAAAACAGGGTAACAATACTACAGCACATCCTCTCAGCATTTTTAATAAAGTCAGCATGCATTTCAACACAACATCCGAATGGAAATCAACAGATCGACTCACATATCATGCATTCGAAAATCATCATCGTATTCTCATTCATATAGATTTGAACATGAAATTGCAAACAGAACTCAGAGAATCATCCTTTTTTTTTAACTCACGCACTCGGCAATAATGGTAATATTCTCATTTACAAGCGTTCAGTCGGCATTCACAGAAATATTAACATGCACTTATGGATGGAGTCGCACGACACTAACAGTTTACAAATACCGCAAATTCGGGAGTTACATGCACTATTACTTAATCACAGCACAGCTACTAACACATTTCGCACATAATCATTCAAGTCTCAATGAGTTACTACGTAATTGCTTCACTCGGCTCAACACTCACAAGACAAATAAATTATTAGACTTAGAATTCCTAAGGGGTCACTATTTATCCAGTATCCCACGATGGGTACCTCACAACATTCAAATATTATTATAAGGCCTAATACCATTCACTCGGTTTCCTCAACCAGCCACCGAGGCGCAATCCCAATTTAATATATACCTGACCTCACCTTTACTCACTTATCTCACACCCAGATTTTCAATTTAGGAAACTACAACACATCTCTTATACCGCAAATCATATACACCATATACCATTCATTCATTACACATTCAAATCCCTCAACAAGGCACAGGCATACAACCACACCATTCATAGTCAAACATATATCGAATCCAATAGAAGATCATAAGCATATATCATCACACGAGTCATGATTGAACATGTATCAACATTTAATAGAATATCATAAGCAAGTATGACAATCTGGCATAATGCACTCAACCGTCCACTAACAGTATGCAAACCTTGGCCATGGACCTTTTGGTCTGCTCTGATACCAAAATGTAACACCTTTAAATTAATGAATAAATAAACCCAAAAAAACACGAATTTTTTTTTCAAATAAAACCAAGAATAACCGGGTACAAAGAAATACGGGCATGGAAGGCAGGAGAAGAACAAAACCGATCGGAACAGGCATACAGCGGAAGTCACAGAAGCATTCAAGCGAAAGCTAACATAATGTACACTCGCCCAAGCGAGAACCAGTACGCTTGAGCGAGGCTGCCCACTTTCCGAGCTAAGGACCCTGCGATTGAGCGAAGCCAAAGGCAACAGCCTCCTATCAGATCAAACTCGCTGGGTGAATACTTTGTTCGCTGCAGCGAGTAACTACACTCAGCTATTCAGACACTCGGGACCCAGAGATATCATACGACTCATTGACTTGGAAAATGATAGCTAGCGCACTCGGCATAAGACATCTTGTTCACTCAGGGAAAATCATTAAGTCAATCCTCACTCGGACTTAGTCTAATCTGAACCACCCGGAATACAGATCCTCACTCACTCGGATTTTACATCATTCACTCGGATTATCATACACTTAGAATCCATTCCACTCTAAACCACTACACTAACTCCTCTCTCAGAAGAGGATCACTCAAGGTTTCCACTCGGGAATACAAACTCTTCCTCACTCGGGGTTTACTTATATCTTTCACTCAGAATCACTCAAACGTATTCACTCGGAAAAGCCACCCAGTAATCCTCACTCGGAATCGGATCTAAATCTCCTATATTCCTCTCAGGGTTCAATAACTTAGAGTTATTCACTCAACATCAGTTCTCCCAGTCGGTAAGAAGCATCAAATCAACATAAAGCACTTATGCATAAATATACGTTCCCAGAGATATAAACCTGCCCACAATCCAATCTACCGACCCATATATATGTAACCATATACTCGGAATACTCATTAACTTAACATTATACATTTACCAATATTTACAGATCCATACAAGTAACACCATGACTATACTTCTCAACGTCAATCTTTATCAATAAATTTGTTTAATTATCATTTTACATGAGAGCCGGCCAAGGCTACACTGACTAAGCGTAATAAATGCAACACAAGCACTCAACAGTCGGAGTGCACCACACTCGGACTTAAGGCCCTATCATCATTTCCGAGTCCGTCCTGCACATACTGAAAATGGTGTAAGGGTGAGCATCTCAAATATTAAATGATAGATACTGACTCGGGTTGACCCACAGTTATGCAACAATATATATATACATAATTATACATGGCAATAACTAAAGTCAGATAACACTAATCAACCAGGACACACATAGGACCTCTACCGATCGGAATCCACCAGTTGTCACTCGGCCATATACACATATCATTTCAATAACATTAACATAACAACAACTAATAACCTTATAATGCCAATGAATCAGAACGCACATATTCTACAATTTCCGATCAGAATCCAACAGTTCTCACTCGGCTATACACACATAACATTTCAATAACATTGATATATATATATTCATATAACAGATTTCAATCAGCATCCACAGCATATGCACACAGAATAATTCACTCGGTTATATACATTCATCATCTCATCAACATCATCACATGTATAATCAAATTCCAAACAACATCAGCAGTACATATGCACAGATTATTGCACTCGATTCTGCATTTGTGTGTAATCGGTTTTTGACGTTGCAACGTAGGCTCCCAGCCTTTTTATACATAGCTCTCAGCTATCAATTC
Organism: Clitoria ternatea; assembly: GCA_037962975.1. Taxonomy (NCBI): domain Eukaryota; kingdom Viridiplantae; phylum Streptophyta; class Magnoliopsida; order Fabales; family Fabaceae; genus Clitoria; species Clitoria ternatea. The sequence continues at coordinate 184,023,098 of CM075672.1, forward strand.
AGCTCCCAGCTGCTTGGCCGTTTTACGGGTACCCAACCGTTTGCCCACAAGGTGACACCAACGCTCTCAGCGCCAACGGAGGTGTTCACAGGCAGCCCGAGTCCCACTCAAGGGCTACCTTGAGTCCCACTCAAGGATTTCATAGCGTCCCACGCTTTAATAACTGATGGTAGTGTCCCACACTACGTGCTCCCAGCACAAACGCATCCCATGCACCACACGCGGATTCATCACACAACACAGAGTTCATATGCACAGCAATACATGCATCTCATGTAATCTGCACCATACATCATCAGAACTCAAACAGCACATGCATCTCATGCAATCTGTGCTAGGCATCAGCAGAACTCAATAACATATGCATCTCATGCAATCGGTGCTAGGCATCAGTAGAACTCAATAACACATGCATCTCATACAATCGGCATAGCACATCACCAGAACTCAAACAGCACATGCATCTCATGCAATCGGTATTACATAACATCAAATTCATCAAGTCAACACATTCTCTCATGCAGTCATCACTTCAACTCAGAATAACATGCATGGCATATAAGTCACACGGCAATCATCAACAGTACCTTAGCATATTCTTTTCATGCAACCATTCAACACTCCTTAGAACTACTAACATGCAATCTATGGACGGAACTAAACATGCAACTCTTGGTTCATAAGCATCATGCATCCGGTATCACAGACTCCACATGCAAACAAATCACAGAATCAAATACAGAATCGGTAAGCTATTAGCACCCGGAACTCGTTCATAATCCATGCGTTTAAGATAGAAGATACCCCCTACCTGGAATGAAGCTTCCAGTCGGTCGCCACGATACTCTGTTCTAGAGGAACAACGAGTCGCTCAACTCACAGCTTGGAAGAACCAGAAGCATCCTTGAGCTAACAATGTTGACCAGTCATCCTTCAACCGTTTCCCCCAACCCACACAACCACTGGGCTCAGACGTTGGGTTTAGCACTCCGCATGGAGAACTCAAAGCTATTTCAACACCTACGAACAATCTGATTTTGCCAGCAAGGGAGGGTTCCTGATTCAGGGCCTCTCAATGTCACTGAGTTGGGTGGAGGAGAAGATGACGAGGAAGGAGGCGAAGGAACAGCGAGGAAGGAAACGGGTTGCATGCAGAGGGAAATACACACTCTCACCTTCTCTGGCTCATCGAGGAAGGAAGGAGGACTCCGATCCTCAGGCACCACTATCGCAAGCTCACAGAAACAGAGAACAGAGGAGAAAGAAGAAGATCGAAGAGTGAAGAAGAAGAAGAAAAGAAGAGAGAATGGAAGGGAGAGAAGTCTGAAGGGAAAAAAGAATAATAAAGTGGCCCAGTAGCACATATATGCATGCAAGGAGAAGGGAAGAGTGGGGTGGGAAATCGTGCACAGCAGCAGCTCCCACATGTGTCACACACACATAGTTACAACTAATCAGCCTTTATTTCCTTAGTTAAATTAATTAAGTTAATTATAATTAATAAATAATTTCCCCACTTTGCAATTATTATTTTAGTGATGTATTTTTCATTTGGCAATTAATTATTAAATCGGGATGTTACACCGAGTGCATGAGATGTGGGCCAGTTATGATTAATTCCCGTTTAGGATTTTATATTAAAAAGCGTGATTTGCCAAGTGCATGTGATTGCCGAGTGCATGTATTATGATATTGCTATGCCGATCCCTGTTTATGAATAATAATGATAAAATGCATTGGATGCATGTTATTGAAATTTGAATGCCGAGTGCATATGTGTGGAAAACATAATTAAAGACCTTGGGTTGGACTCAAGGTAATGCCGAGTGTATTGGCGTTGGACGCCTGATTGAATAAGACCGTATGCATCTGATTCGCCACTGGAAATGCTTGGAGAATATAGCGTTGGATGCTTAATACCGATCGGCAATCAGATGAATATGTGTTGAAAATATAATGAAAGACCTTGGGTTGGACTCGAGGCAGTGCCGAGTGCACTAAGCGTTGGACGCTTAAGACATTGGGTTGGACTCAAGGCAAGCCTACCGGGTTGGACTCAGGGCTGCCCGTAACACTTCCGTTGTCGCTTGGAGTGACTGTGTTACATGTGAGGGCAAACGGTTTGGTACCAATAAAACGGCCGAATCAGCTTGGAGCTGAGAAAAGGCTTGAAGCCTATATTACAACAATAAAAATTGATAATAAATAACTGGATCCGGGTGAAATGAATGTGTGTACACTTATGATTGTCATTGAGCTCAATGTGAATTGTATGAATATGTGGATGAAGGCATGTATACTGATGTTATTGTTGTTATTGCAGAGTGCAATATGATGTTATGGTTGTGATACATGCTGTGATGAATATGAATTATATAGCCATGAATGATAGGTGTGAATTCTGACTGAGTGAATATATGTACATTGGTATTGTTGCTGAGTGCAAGGTGATGTTATGACTGTGAATATGTGATTGTGGATGTCGTGAATTACTCAGTCTTGATTAAATTGCATGAATCTTGAGTGGATGAAGTTGTTGTAGGGTCCATATTGAATGGCAGAGTGCATAATTGCTGATTGAGATATGTTATTGTATGGTTGAGGATTCGAATATTAATCTGAGTCAATAACTGTCATTTAATATGTAAAAGCTCACCCCTACTGTGGCTATATTTTTCAGTATATGTAGGTCGGACTGGGAATGAGGAGATGGCCTCAAGTCTGAGTGATGGGCACTCTGATTATTGAAGTGCACATATAGTATATATATTGTAAATAGATATGTTAAGCCTTGGCCGGCTCTCTTATAATCCGAATGGATTTAATTATATGGGTTGTCTATCGAGATTGTGAACAAGTATACATTTATATAAATATATATATATATTATGTTGATATGATGTTACTTATACCGACTGAGATCTGATGTCGAATGGATAATGCTAAGTTATTAAATTCCGAGTGGAATATTGATAGGAGAGCCATTACCGAGTGAGGTTATTGTTTGTGTGGCCTTTCTCCGAGTGACGAAGGCTGAAAATGGTTCCGAGTAAGATGTACTCGAGTGGGCTACTTCTGAGGGAAGACTAGTCCATATGTTACCAAGTGAAAATATGTGTAAACCCCAAGTGGGGAAGGGTTTGAATATTCCCAAGTGGAAATCCCGAATGAACCTCTTCCGAGGGAAGAGTTGTTGTGATGGTTTTGATTGAGGTGTATTCTAGGAGTCCTCTTCCGAGTGAACGAGGATATATATATTAGGAGTGGATAAGTTTTAAATAAGTCCGGGTGACTTAACTTAATGAATTCCTCCGAGAGATGAGGTTTAAGGTGATCTCCGAGTGAGGAAGATCAAATTATGCCGAGTGCTAAATGGATAATATATTCTGAGTGAATTGTGGTTGAATTATACCGAGTGGTATTGGACTGGGAAAATACTCTTGGTGGGGGAAGCTTATGGATTCCGAATGGAATAACCGAGGGAATCATTTCCCAAGTGGAGATTGTGGCGCTTCCGAATGAAGCATGTCTGTGACCTTTTGAATAAGGATCTGGTTGAGTTTACCAGGTGAATCATATATATGGGGACCGTTCCCGAGTGAACGTGGTCCTGAATTTGAGTGATGAAATTACCGAGTGAATGGGTTCGCTTCAGCGAATAAGGATTCGCTCCAGCGAGAAAAGGGCTCGCTCAAGCGTCGTATCTTCCGCTGGTCTGCTTGACCGAAGCTGAGTCTTGCCCATGTGTGGCTTTCTGACTCAGTCTTCCTTCTCTGGTCGGCTTTTGCTTTCCCTTGCCTTGCATTTGATTTTATTTGACCCTGACTGCTTGGTGAATTTTGGGAAAAAAATTTCCCTGGTCTCAGTTTTATTCTTTATTAAGTCGGGTTGTTTCACCCATAGCAAAAATAATAGAGTGATTAAGTACTAAACGAGAAAGATATGTGAATTTTCCCACAAACGACCAGCATAAAAACTAAGCATTTTATCAATCATAAAGATTCATTAAACTGTAGCAATTTGGAAAGAATTAGCATTTGATTTCTTCACGAAAAATGTAGATAATTTTGTTACAGAGATTTTGACGCCAAGTTTGTAACATCCCAAATTTTTAATAATGTACCGGGTGAATAAAACCATTAAAATAATAATTTTAGAAGTGGGAATTTGTTTATTAATTACCATTAACTTAATTAATCAAAGGGTGTGCTGATTGAAAAGGGCGATTAACCTTAGTGGGTGCTGGTGGGATTGGGTGACGTGAGCAGACTGCTCCTCACATTTTCCCACCCCACCATTTCTTCCCTCATGCATGTGTTTATCATTGGTCGAAGGTTCCTTGCCTTTTATTCTTCGAAACTCCCTCTGCGATTCCTCTCTTCTTCCTTCTTCTCTTTCTCTCTTGTTCTCCTTCTTCTTCTTTCTTCTTCTCTTTTCCTTCTTTGCTCTCTGTTCCATTCCCTGTTTTGGAAGCCAAGTGATGGTGCTGCAGAGGAGTCAGAGCTTCCTTATACGAGTAGAGGACGAGCGTCGAAGCAGAAGCAGAAATAGCCCTGCACCACTCGTGGAGGGCAGTAGCGTTCGAGTAAAGGCTAAGCGAGTGGAAGCGTTGAGTGAAGCAGCAAGGAAGAGAACCAACACCTAAGCAGAAAAGTCTCTCGGAGTCTCATGATTGGTAGGGGGGAGTACCTTACATGTTAAATGCATAGGTTATGAATGGGTTTCGAGTGTTGATAATGGTGATTCTGTATCCTGTTGTATGATATGCTTGCATGTGGAATACCCGAGTGTAAGATAAGTGAGAGTGAATTTTGCATGTTATTACCGTCCTTGAAGATGCATGCGTTGATTAAGTCCTGACATTGTTGTATACCGATTGCATGTTATGTTGTGTTGATTGGAATACTTTGTTGAATCTGTTCATATTCATATGGATGCATGTGTTGAGTAAGTTCTGATACTGTTGTATACCGAGTGCATGTTATGCTTGAGTTGATGAGAATGCTGTTAGAAGCTTGATATTGAATTGACACTGATTGCATTGGGCTCATATGTTGCTAATGGAGCTATGATGATGATTGCATGGAAGTATATGTGTGTTAAATTAATATGTGGAATCCTAGAAATGCGTATTACCGACTGCATGCGAAATATGTATAACTGAGTGAAGGTTGTGTGCATGAATTCTATGTTATGTGATGAATCCGCGTGTGGCGCATGGGATGCGTTGTGCTGGGAGCACGTAGTGTGGGACACTACCATCGGTTATTAATCATGGGACGCTATAAAATCCTTGAGTGGGACTCAAGGTAGCCCTTGAGTGGGACTCGGGCTGCCTGTGAAAACGGCCAAGCAGCTGGGAGCTGATTTGATAACTGAGAGCTATGTATAAAAAGGCTGAGAGCCTACGTTGCAACGTCTATACCGATACACACGAATGCGGAACTAAGTGAAATACTATGTGCTTATTAACTGTTGATATTGTTTAGAATTGGTTATGCATGCGAAGGTGTTAATGAGATGATGAATGTTTACAACCGAGTGAATAATCTGTGTTTATATTGCTACTAATGTTGTGTAGAATTAATTATGCATGTGATGGTGTTAATGAGATGATATATATATACTCACGACCGAGTGCACTATTCCGTGTGCACATGCTGTTAATGCTGATTGAAATCTGTTCCATGAATGTATGTCATGTATTGGAGAGTTGTGTATATATAGCCGAGTGAGAATTGTGGAATTTGACTGATAAATGTTCAAAAGATGCATTCTAATTCGCGGAATCTTAATATCATGTAGAATTGTGGAATTTGCCGGGTGAAGTGCTGATGCACTATGGAATTTTATGACTATGCATATGCCGTAAATAATGTTTTGAGTTAAGCCTTGGCCGGCTCGTGTTTTGTTGTTAGTCTTTTAAACAGAGTTGAATCCCTTGGAATGGGAACATGATATTGTGGTTGTAAAATTGTGCTATACACTTATATATATATATATATGCCTATGTTTATGCCATGTTGCATGTCTATCTTATGCTGTGAAATGCCTGGATAATCTTTATATACATGTGCGTTCATATTCCCGAGTGAGAATCCGCCGAGTGAAGGTTTCCCCGACTGGTGAGTGACACCTTAGACTCTAGGGGACCCTACTATAGTAAATGGTTGGTAACAAAAGAATCTGAGTGAGTCTCAACTTAGTAGAATGTTTAGAGTAGGAAGATTATGGCTACCGAGTGAAAACCAGGTGAAATACCCCGAATGACAAAAAGGGCGCTAAGGTTGTTCCGAGTGAGGAGTCCTCATAGATTCTGAGTGAGTAATGGTAGGGACCATCCCCGAGTGGGATTAGTAAGTGCAAGAGCCAAATCTGAGTGAACTGAGATCGGATCCTCCCGAGTGAATTAGGCGCTGGAATCTGAGTGCGGAAATGCCGAGTGTAATGAGCGAATACTGAGAGAAGCTTTTGCTTGAGCGAGTACGCATTGCTGTGTGGTTCGCCTAAACGATTTCCCCTCTTCCGCTGTCAGCTCCCTGGATCAGTATTATCTCTCTTGTTCTTCTTCTCCTCTCATTTCTTTGTGCCAAGGCATTCTGATCTTCTTTTTCTTGTGGACAAAAAAAAAATTCCTCTTTTTACCGTCTATGATTCATTAAATTAGGGTGTTATAAAGTTTCTGCAAATCAAAGGTCGTATGAAAAAGTTATGAATTTTTTCCAAATCAAGTGTAGAGAAAAATGCCCTATTAATAAAAGTTGAAGACGAATATAGTTAATCCTCGATTTCGGGGTTGACAGAGTGAGAATCAAAGTTCAGAGCTAGAAACAGAGGTTGAAGATATTTTAAAAATCAAGAGTTTGATACCAAGATTGCTCAATTCCAAGGTCGTATGCAAAAAGGTTGAAGATATTTTAAAAATCAAGAGTTTGATACCAAGACTGCTCAATTCCAAGGTCGTATGCAAAAGTTAGGTCCAAAACACTAAAGATATTCGGGTTGAGCTTTAAAATGATTTTTAAAGAAGTGACTTTATGGGAAAATGGGGGTGATAGGGTCCAAATCGGGTTTCGGACTCCACATGAAAAGTTCCTAAAACATCGAAAAGAGTCATTAGGGACTGACCGTGTCACCATCGGACACTCTGAAGTATATAAACGGTCAAACATAGGAAGCGTTAAGGATTCTGATTTGGCTGGTTAGGCCGAGTCAGGTGCCCTTGATTTTTCACGAAACGATCCTAAGAAGACTAGCTTCCTCACTAGATTACTAGTCTCGAGTCGAATGACCAGAGTCTGACCTCAAACTTGGTTCCACAGTTCAAATTTGAGAAATCAGGTGACCTTTTTTTATTAAAATAATAATAAAAATAATTAATTAATCCCTTAACTAAGCTTTATTACAATTATATTTTTATATTAATTAAAAATATATTTTATCTTTTCCCTTCATTAACCAAAATCTTTAGAAATAATATTTATTTACTCACCAATATCAAGATAATGCATTATTCGGTAATCGTTTTATTAAAAATCTTCATTAAGTCTTATGAGCTCTTAGGCTTCACAAATCACTAAGTCTTAAAATCTAATTGAATACTTAAAAATTCTAAACATTCTAATTCAAAATTAATTATCATTATCTATAATTATCAAAACTAAGCATCATTCATAACTTGTCTAGCAATAACAATAAAAATATATTCATAAATATAATTATCTCAGTAATTGATAAATTGCCAATTTAAATACATTCATTCCTTCACATAACTCATCATAAATCAAAAGTCTCCTCTAGGAGTCATACTAACACCAACTTTTCTTACTCGTTTACTTCACTTGACTGATCAACTCACTGCTTACCTTCTCTTAAATCTCACTTTCTCACACTATTAGGATGATTTGGGGATCAGACCTAAGCCTTGCTCTCCTAAAATACCCAACAAGGTACTCTTGAAGGTCTCAAGAGCTTAGACTTCCATTCCAGAAAATCAGGGCTGTTACAATGGACACCTTCGACTGTGCCAAGACACCTAAGTAACTCTGAAACTCGGCGGCATTAGGTCTCGAAGTCCTCCCCGTGCAGATATCAATGTCAACATGGCTCCTCTGACCTTGATGGCGCCTGAGTGCAAAATTGGTCATCCGGGTAACACCTCGACTCCTCCTAGCTGAGGAATCTGTGTCCTGGGAGTCGGATCTCACGGGTAGACCCTGGTCAGCCATAGGTATTTGTTCAAATAAGCGAAAATATAATCAATGAGTATAATAAACACATTATGCAAACAAGTTCAGTTAATAAATACATGTTTACTTATTGATAATCAACAATAAACACAATCAATGATATACAGCCGCAGACATACCCTATGTTTCCCACAGACCCTTCTGGTGGTCATGATGAGTTGCAACTATATCATCTATGTGATCCTCCATAATCCCAATCGGCGTACGTGTTGTTAGACAAGGTATGTCTAGGACATCAAGACTTGGATCCCCAATGTTGTGTCTACCTTGGATAATAACTGACCATCTTTTATCAAATGAGTCAACAATGTAAAAACTTGCTTTACTTGAGCTTCCATGATGAGAGGCTTTTCCTTATGACCTACCTTGTTTAGGTCCACTAATGTAAATCCAAATTCATCTATTTTGACACCATTCTTACTATCAACCCATTTGTACTTAAACACAGGAATAGTGAAACGACCATAATCAACTTCCCATATATCTTCAATGACACCAAAATAACATAACTCAACCATGATAGGGTTATTTTCCTTTGAATTGGAGAAATGCATTGATTTGGCCATAACCATAACTTCACTGTTCTTCATAGTATTTTTGTCATCCTGGGCCCTTATATAGAATGAATAGTTATTTATGTCATATCCATAATAGGTGATCAAATCAAAGTTGGGACCTAGTGCTAGTCGATGTATTATCTCAAAAGTAGATATATCTTATAGAAGGGTCATTTTGAACCACTGCATGAACGTTTTGTTGTGTTCATTCAACACCCACTTTTCAGCCATTCTAGGGTTGTTTCTTTTGACTAGATCTTTGTGAGTGGTAATAATACAAGTATGCTTGGAGGACTTCATCATGTGACATACTTTTAATTCTTTTCCCAATGGTACCTTTCCCATCTAATCTCCCTTCATGATGAGTCTTTGGAATCCCAATGCTTTCAGCCTGTGACATATAATCAGTACAGAACTTAATTGCTTCCTCTGTAATGTACCTTTCTACTATCGATGCTTTGGGGTTGCGTTGGTTCTTCATATAGCCTTTTAATATTTTCATGTATCGCTCAACGGGATACATCCACCTCAAGAATACTGGCCCACACAAATGAACCTTCCTCACCAAATGGATGATTAAATGTACCATTATGTCAAAGAATAAAGATGGGAACACTTCTAACTCCTTTTGGGCGATTACTTTGCCATATATGGCATTGAAAGACAAACATACCCTTGTTATCATATGTCTAACATTTTAAGGGAGAATGTCATGAATAGTAATAGGTAGAAACTGTTGCATCAGCATATGACAATCGTGTGAATTTAAACCAACTAACTTCAGATCCTTCATGGAAACACAAGTGTCGATGTTGGAACTGTACCCAGATGGAACTTTGATACCACAAATGATTCACACAAACTTTTCTTCTCTTTTCTGGACAAGGTATGACATGCTGGAGGCAAATAGGTTCATTTGCCCTTTGATTATGGGTGCAACTAATTACGTATACCCAATAACTCCAAGTCTAGATGTAAATTCAAGCCATCCTTAATTTTTCCAGGTATGTTTAACAGGGTTCCAACCAAACTATCACACATATTTTTCTCCATATACATCACATTAATACAGTGTCTTACATCAAGCTCTTTCTAATATGGCAAATCTAAAAATGTTGACCTTTTCTTCCAACTATTTTTACAGTGGACTGCTTCTCAAACTTACCAAGAACCACATTGATGTCTTTGACCTTTTCATATACTTAATGACCAGACAGTGGTGGAGAAGGCCTTTCAAATTCTTGCCCATCATTGAACGACTTCTTTAACCTACAATGTGGATGATTAGCCATAAGAAACCTACGATGCCAAAGATAAACATTTTTCCTTCCATGATGTAGTCAATCAGAACTAGTTCCCTCCTCACATACATGACACGCTTTATGAACTTTGACGTTATAGCCCGAGAGGTTACCATACGCTGGAAAATGATTGATCATGCAAAATAACATGGCTATCAATTTGAATGAATATCCTACAAACCCGTCAAACACATCAACCCCGTCTTCCCATAACATTTTTAGGTCTTCAACTAACGGAGTTAAGTATACATCAATATCGTTCCCTAGTTGTCGTGGACCAACAATCATCATTGATAGCATAACATATTTCTGCTTCATGCACAACCAAGGCGGCAAGTTATAAACAAACAACAAAATAGGCCATGAACTATGGTTTGTGCTTAGGTTCCCATATGGGTTCATGCCGTCTGTGGCTAGTGCAAGCCTAACATTTCTTGAGTCATGGGAAAAATATGGAAATATCGTATCCATTTTCTTCCACTATAATCCATCTGTTGGATGCCTAAGTAGTCCGTTAACAACCATTTCATTAGCATGCCATCTCATTAGCTTTACATCATCTACATTGGCAAACAGACATTTTAGTCTTGGCACTATAGGGAGATACTATAACACCTTCGCAGGAGACGTTTTATTGAGACTTCATCAAATTCAACCTCTTTCTTCTTATATCGTGACACCCTACACCTAGGACATCGATGCAGCTTTTCACCACGGTATAATACCCAATCATTTGGGCATGCATGTATCTTTGTATACTCTAATCCCATAGGAGATAACACCTTTTTAGCCTCATAGTTACGATTTGGCAAAGTGTTACCAACTGGGAGCATTTCTTTCAACAACTCAAGCAAGTTAGTGAAACTTTTATCTGTCCACTTATTTATCGCCTTCAAATTAAACAATCGTAAAACTACTGACAACCTCATGAAATTGGCGTAATCCAGATACAACGACTCCTTAGAATTCTCATACAGAATTGCTTATACATGAGCTCTCTTAAAACTTTCTACACCCACATCACGGATCATATCCTCAAGTTGGTCATCCATGTCATCATCAACTTCATGCGCAAAGCTTTGGTTTTTTGTTTGAAAGGTGGTACTTGACACCTTAACATGTTCACCATGCCATATCGATCGTGTATAAGTCTGAAGAAAACCATCACACAACAGATGTTCCTGTACCTCTTCCAGTTCTAGTCGACATATGTTTAAGCATTTAACACAAGGGAAAAAATACTTTCCATTCACATACTCAGCATTTCGTATCACAAATTATATGAATGTTTCGACTCCACCCTCATACTGTGGACTTATACGTGATACAGTTACCAACTTCAATCCATACATACTGTTTACAATACCAGTAAATTTAACAGTGTTATGAATCTCACTTTCTTTACAAAGGTGGCGGTCCTACCCATTCAGGATGAACATTTTTCTATACTTCATAATTGCGTATAAGTTAGGAGTTATTTTAAAATTTGATAAAATTTCAGCAGCATTTTACATTGGTCTCTAAGTACATGAAATGAAAGTGGTGACATTATCCTTGACCACAATCAAATATGCACTCAGGGGATAATACAAAATTTAACTAACCAAAACCTGATCAAATTTTAAAATAAGTCCTAACTTATACAAAAAAAATTGTTCATCCCAAATTGTCCAGACGGACAATTCAAGATTTAACACAAATGATGAAATCAATTAATTTAATTACCATTTGTGTCGAATCTTAAACGAGAAACTATGGTTCACTCACAAATAAAAAGGACAATAAAACTTATCAGGAACTAATAATATAACAAATAAAAATTAACCTAAACAAAATTAGCGACACCAAATTAAAATTCAAATTAAAGACGGTAAACATAGGATTATGCTCTAAGTATTATGCACTAAGTGTTTTGAGGGATTGGATTCAGATGGTAATGGTAATTAAGACTATTTATTTTATTATTCAAACATAATTAATTTGACAAATTTATATCTAACAATGATTATGGTGTTTGCACACACTTTTATTATTTAAATCAGCATATGATTCAATATTATTAAGACCAAGTTTGGTATTCTTTTTTATTAATTGATTGATATACAAGATTGCATGTAATCATCTTGGTGTTGTTCTTAATGATTATATTATGGCTTCAAAATGATTCTTTAATTAACTAACAACAATAGTTAATTGACAAGGGGTTTTATATGACAAAACATTAATCTGTTATTTCTTCTTATTAAATTTTTTTAAGGATTGAAATTAAGACAATTATTCAATGTTTAAAAAATATAACATTTCATTTCTAATAACTATATGATTTTTTTATAATAATTACATTTTTTATTCTGATTTTTTAAAGGAAATAACCAAAGCCCAAACAAAGCATTATACTCAAAACAACAATATGACCAAACCACAATATGACCAACACATCCAAAACTACAATATGACCAAAACAATATCAACTAAAAGAAAGACGAAAAGCTTGAAGTAAGGAAAATGGGGTTCAACCCAACATATCCAAAACCACATATCACCAAACTAACATCAACAAAAACAAATCAGAACCTTACGCAAAGAGGAAATACGGTTTTAGCAAGTACCATACGCGTACGGGGAAGAAGAATCGCGTACTATGAAGTTGGGGAAGAAGCCTTGCGCACTCCCAAGTTAAGGAAGAAGACTCGTGCAGATCGAGAAAAAAAGAAGATGGACCGACCCAAGACAAGAAGATAAAGAAGACGAGGAAAATGTGGTTTTACTCCAATGGTTTTTTTGTATAGTAGAGAGAAAGGGGCGAGGAAAATAGGGTTTTACTCCAATGGTTTTTTACGTAGTAGAGAGAACAAGATGAGGGAAATAGGGTTTTACATTTTTTACATAGTAGAGACAAAGACAAAGCAATAGTTCATTAAAACTTATGATTTTTTAAGTTGACGTTTGGACTTATGAGCACGGTTCCTTAATAATCGTGTTTATAGTTCACCTATTAACGTGGTTTCTTTCTCAACCGTGTTTAATTTTTACACAGGGGACATACGAACATGGTTCCCATAGAATCGTGTTTATAAAAGAGACTTATGAACATGGTCCCCACCGAACCGTGTTTATAAAACTTAGTAATAATTTCAAAAGTGCCACCGTGTGTTTTATTAACACGTTTAATTATGAACCATGCTTATATTCCGTCTTTATATCTATATTTTACACTAGTGTCCGGAGTATCTAAGTCAAGTCATTTCTATCTTAGTATGTCCCTCATACTATGTCTTATGATTTTCGTGAAGGGCTCGAGGCCCGTTTTCCGTCACCTAACCTCTAGGACTTATTTTCAAGCTAACCATATAAGCAAATATGCGCACCTATACGTATTTTGGGCATCATTTCTTCTCCCGTTATTAGAATCGAGTCGTTCTTATCCCAAAATTTTCGTATCAAAATTTTCTACAACTCTGATGTTGACCATGAAAGCCCATTGTTAACCTCGATTTCCTGGACCTAAATCCCGATGTAATCAAGATAACTAATCAATGAAAATGCAAGTAAATTTTTACGTTTAAAAGAAAGTCTAAAACCCTTCCATATTACACCAAGATCCATATCACAGAAAACCAAAGATTGAGATTTTTGAATCTAATAATCTAGATTGATAAATAAGTGGCCCCACCATATATACAAAATAATCAAGTTTACAATGAAAGAAAAATATGTATACAGGGCAATATGCCTAATCCTATATATGAAGATATAAGAAAAGAACCAAAAATAAGGAAGGAAACAAGAAAATTGGATCCTGGCCAATTCGCTTGAGCAAATCCTAATTCGCTTGAGCGAAACCATGCACATTTGCTTAGGCGAGATCGAACTCGCCTGAGTGAAGGAACATTGAGCATTAGACCCAACAGTTTCACTTGAGCGAGCCATACTTGCTTGAGTGAAATTTGTCTAGTATCCAATTCAAAGTTATTTCACTTGAGCGAGCCATCCTCGCTTGGGCGAAAACGTCCAGAACAAGTTCTATGTAAATTCACTTGAGCGGTTCCTTATCCGCTTGAGTGAAAAAGAAGCAGAATCTATTTCGAAGGAATTTGCTCGAGCAACTCCCACTCACTTGAGCAAGATTTCCACAAAACTAAATCCTCTGGCACTTGCTTGAGCGTAATTTAACCAGAAATAACACATCTGATGCACGAGAATCTCAGTTGAGCGAGAATCATCTCGCTTGAGCGAGTTTATCAGCATTTGTAGAAAAGCATGGAATGGCATACCAAAACTCATTTCATGCATATTTAATCTTAATTAACACTTGGCATACATTAATACATACATTTGGGACTTCATTCAATAAGCCATACACCATAATTTTGATTCTAATTCATCAAATACGTAAATGAGGTTTTTAAACACATTTCATCGCAACCATTATTGGTGTATGCACTATGTGTAACACCCTAATTTTTAATTAAATAAATTAAACCAACAGAGGAATCTTTCCAAATTCTAAAGTTAATAAACCGTTCATAATCTGCTCGAATAACAAAACCGGGCGCAACAAGGAAAAAGGGGGGAAAAAGACAAGGGAAATGGGCAAATGCACCGCGAAAGGGGAAGCGCTTAAGCGAAACTATACTCGGCATCCTGTCACTCCACTCGGTATTTTCCCCACTCGGATTTCATGCGTATGGTTCGCTCGGGAAGGTCCACTTCTTAATTCACTCGGATTGACCCTAATACATACTAGTTTTATCCAGACAGCCTATCATACTCCATGGCTTCACTCGATCGGGTTATGTATATATATATATATTGGCAACCCGAAAATGATCCCCAAGCCGCTCACTCGGAATCCATGAAGACTTCTCACTCGGAATAACTTTCATGCCCATCACGCCACTCGGGACATTTCACTCACTTTTCACTCGGTGACCATAATATTTCCTACTCCGACTTTCCCACTAAGTCAAGGCGTGCTCGGGTTCTCTAGCTACTTGCTAATTTATTACTATGGGCCCACTTAGAGTCTTAGGCGTCGTTCCCTAGTCGGTGAACTTTCACTTGGCGGATTCTCAATCGGAAATCGTTGATTAATCTCCACTCAGGAAAATCTCACAGATATCACTTAAAGAATTCAAACCAATTCCCGCTCTAGGCTATATGACCTCACTCAGCTCTTCCCGCGTGGTACGGGCCTCCCATTAACGTCTCGAGACTCATCTCTAGCTCCCACGGCTACCACGAGCTCTCACAGGATCTAGCCAAGGTCTGTAGCTGGAAGCCATTCCTTCGGGGCTCTTGACCTTCCACGGGTCACCCCATTCCTACACATGCAACTTATGCGTTTTACCAGCAAGCATCGTTACTCAACCGATACCTCCTTTGTAACCACCAAGGTAGAAAACCGATTCAATATAGTCCCTATATTTACTTTGTCAATCACACCAGCATGCACAACAATCAACAGTTCAGAGTAATAACATCGGACAAATCAACTAACAGCCACACATTCATGTCTCACGGTATTAACAGTAATAGAACCGTGCATCACACTCGTCTATATCAGAAAGGCCAACAGACTACATTACCACTATCTTGATTGCATGCAATTATTGTATAACTATTAACAAGATACTACTATCATACACATGGAGTTCAAGATCAATAATCATGCATAATACACAGTCGTCACAGACACATGCACACACTTAAAGCAGTACATTCATCCGGTACCGTTCATGGACCATGCATTTGACATGCAAACTGTAACACCCTAATTTTTAATAAATAATAATTCCAAAAACAGGGAGAAATTTTTCACAAAAACCAACCACTGGTCAATCGGCATAGAAAAAAAGAAGGCAATGGAAATAAAAGAGCATTCACACATATAGCAATCAGCGGAAGGTATAATGCTGGAACCGACCCATTCGGTTCAGCGAAACACATCAGCGCCTGGACGAAACAGCTCTAGTCGCTCGGGCGAAGCACGATCCGCTTAAGCGATGCCAACACAAAAGCCTTCCCAAACACACAATCGCTGGAGCGAATCCTTCGTTCGCTGAAGCGAAAAGCCTCACACGGTAAATTCATCACTCGGCATCGGGGCATCCATACACTCGGTAACCGACTAAGTCCACTCGAAAATTCATTCCTAAGTCCGTTCGGAACTCCATAACTTAGCCTTCCAATTTTATCCATACGGCGATACTTATACTCTACTCGGGAACTGAGGGTTATCCCACTCGGATTCCAGAACTCCTTCTCACTCAGACTTTACACCTTTCACTCGGGTTACCGATGCCTTACACTTAAGATCCAATCCACTCTAAACCACCATTCGAACTCCTCTCTCAGTAGGGAATCACCTGGGGTTTTCACTCGGGGAAATACAAACTCTCCCTCACTTAGGATTTATTTATGATTTTCACTCAGAGTCGAATAACATGTCACTCGGAAAAGCCACCCAGAAATCTTCACTCAGAACTACTAACTTCACATAATTTCGCTCCTCAACGGCCCTCAAGACGTTTAGCAACACTTCCCAGTCGGAAAACGCATCCAATCAGTACGAACCACATACATATGAATACATGCATTTACTAAGGCTTACGAATACCATACAAGTGACAATATGACTATTCAATCTTTATAAGTGAGTATATTTAATCGTTATTTTACATAAAAGCCGGCCAAGGCTACATGGACAAAACATAATAATGCAATACAATTGCTCAACAGTCGGAGTGCACCATACTCGGACTTGAATCCTCATCATCACTTCAGAGTCCGACCTGCACACACACTGAAAAATGGTGTAGGGGTGAGCTTCTACATGTAAAATGACAATCAGGGACTCGGTATCAGTGTCAGTACGCACACTTACCTTCATTCAAGCGTTATCGGTTAACTAAATTTATGCAATTCAAGATAACATCTATAACATACATACTACGTATATTTCATTTCCACACATACACACACATGCAACCACGCACTCGGAAATCATACACACACTCCACGCATACTATGTGCACTACCACAATCAGCCTCATATCTATATGCATGCCTGCGGATCCCACTCGGGTAATGACTTTCAGTTACAGTTTCCCCCTTTTTCCGGCCCCTCGTCCTTCAGCTCTTACCAGGTGCTACCGGCCTCTCATGGGCGTCTCGAGACTCTTCTCTAGCTCCTACGGCTACCACGAGCACTATCAGGATCTAGCCAAGGTCTGTAGCTGGAAGTCATTCCCTCGGGGTTCATGACCTTCCATGGGTCACCCCACTTTTGCACATGTAACTAATGCATTTACCAGTACGTATCACCACACCACAGATACTTCCTTCGTAGCCACTAGGTAAGACCAGATTCAACACAGCATTTATATTTGTTTCATCAGTCACACCAATACACACCACGATCGGCAATCAAAATAACAGCATCGAACAAATCAACTAGAGAGCACGTACACATATCTTCACGGTGATAAGAAAGATAGAGCCATACATTTCATTCGTCATTATTAATTACTAACAGACTATGTCACCCCCATGAATTGCTGTATACCCACTATAAAACACACGAGATCCAGAATCTTAAATCATGCATAAGCTTTAATCATTGTAAACACATGCACACACACACTCAAGCAGTACACTTATCCGGTACCATTCGCGGACCATGCATTTGACATGCAAGCACCCCCTACCTGCTGTCAGGGCTCAGAGACTTCTCGAGTTGCAAGGCCGACCGATCGTCCTTCCGTTACTCCTCCTCCAACAGCCTTCGAGCTCAGCGTTGATTCTGGACCAGAGTTGCTCCTTTCCTCCTACGGGTTCGTCTCCCCCACCGCTCCAAGGTACATCCCGCACAGCCTGCCAACTGGAATACTAACAGCTCCAGGTGGAAAAAGAAGGGGAGGAAGAAGGCAATGGGGAGGAAGGAGAAGGCAGGGAGTGGAACAGAGCCGCGTTGGTGTTCCTCCAGAAGCTCTCGACTCTCTCGCTGTTTAACGCGATTGAGAGGGAAGAAGAGAAAATAGGGGAGAAGAGATCATATGCACGCACAAGGAGGCTGTCAGCGTGAATTCATGAAGGTAAGAGAGAGAGAGTTGAAGTTGTCTTATACTACCAGGGGCACATGCGTCCTTTCACGGCATTATGATCATTATTATTTATTCAATTATCCCTGACCAGTCAGCAATTTACTCTAATTAACCATTAGTCTTAATTCTCTAATTAACCTTTAATTAATGGCTTAATCTCGACCATAGTTAATTTAAAATTGGGATGTTACACAAGCGCCCCCTACCTACCGAAGGAACTCAAGAAGCTCTTCTGCTCTCTGACGTTTGGTCTGACGCCCTTTCTGACTCGTTCAGTCCCCCTTCGTACCGTCGTACCCTGCAATCGGCTCGGGGATGGGGAGTTGTTCTTCCTCTGCTTTAGTGATCATCCTTCACTAGTCGGAGGGGCTATGACCTTTCTCCAGTACCGTCGTCGTGATCCCCAGAAACGAAGAATAAAAACAGGGGAAGAAAAGAGGACGAAGATGAAGAAGAAGAAAAGAGAGGATAAAGCAGTAAGGAAGGATGAATATTACGGTGATACAGGGTATATGTATATACATGCGAAGAGAAGGAAGTGGGATGGGAAAACGTGAATCGCAGTCCACTCACGTGACTCACCAATCACAAGCAGCCATCTTTTACCAACTAAATTAATTTGTCATTATTCCTTAAATTAAATTGATTATAATTAACAATTATCTTCCCACTTTGAAATCAAGGTCTTAATGGTTTATTTCATTCGGTAATTAACTTTAAAATTAGGATGTTACACTATGAGCTTTTATGCTTTTTCCACTTCAACTTCAACTAGTTGTACGTCCTTGCTCCTCAAACGCTTTACCGATCGGTCCACAATTCTAATCGGTATAGCTACAGTGGTCAGGTCTTCCTTGATTTCCACTTCCTCATCAGGCATTGTGTGATTGGGATCATGTAGATATTTCCTTAGTTGGGACACGTGAAACACGTTATGCAATCGGGATAAGTGAATCGGTAATGCTATTCGGTATGCCATGGAGTCGACTCGTTCCAACACCTCATAAGGCCCAATGTATCGGGGGCTTAACTTCTCACCTTTCAAGGCTCGCCCGACTCCTTTACTCGGTGAAGTTTTCAAAAAAACTCTGTCTCCGACTAAAAACTCTAATGGTTTGGTTCGTTTGTCATGGTAGCTCTTCTGCCTATCATGAGACGCCTTCATCCTTTCCCTTATCACTCGGATCTGTTCTGATGTTTGCTTTACAATTTCTGGCCCCAATAGCAGACTCTCACCCGTTTCTGACCAGCAGAGTGGGGTTCGGCATCTTCGACCATAAAGTGCTTCGTAGGGTGCCATACCGATGCTGTTATGGTGGCTATTGTTGTATGTAAACTCGATCAGGGGAAGGTACTTCTCCCAAATTCCACCGTGCTCCAACACGCATGCCCTTAGCAAGTCCTCTAGGCTTTGAATCGTTCGCTCGAATTGTCCATCCGATTGGGGGTGGTAAGAGGAACTTAGCCAAAGCTTCGTACCCAATTCCTGGTGCAGGCTGGTCCAAAACCGGGATGTGAACCTAGGATCCCTATCCGATACGATAGAAGTCGGCACTCCATGCAGTCGGACAATTTTGCGTACGTAAATCTGGGCCAACTTATGCAGTGGGTATCTCATATTCACAGGTAGGAAGTGTGCACTCTGCGTCAGTCGGTCAACAATGACCCAAATCGCATCATGGCCCGCTCGATTTTTTGGCAATCCCATGACAAAGTCCATAGCAATTGAGTCCCATTTCCATACGGGAATCTCCAGGGGTTGCAATGCACCATATGGCTTCTGGTGCTCGACTTTCGATTTCTGACAGGTAATACACCGAGCCACGTATTCTGCCACATTCCTCTTTAATTCGGGCCACCAAAATTATGCTCTTAGATCATGGTACATCTTCGTGGTACCCGAGTGGATACTTAGCAAGCTCTTGTGAGCTTCATCAAGCACCATACTTCTCAATTCTCCTCTACCCAGTACATATATTCTGTTTCTCACTCAAAAGATTCCATCCGATCCCTCGGTCAGGGACAAGTCCTTTCCTTTGGCCTGAGTCTCCTTCATCTTAGCCAAGTAGGAATCTGACTGCTGCTTCTCGTACACAGATTTTAGGAATTCATTGGCGATTCTCAACGTACCGATTGTTATTTTCCGAGGGGAGGGGATGTCAACATGTAAGTTCATGTCTCGGAACTGTTCCAATAACTCCACTTCCCTTACCATCATCACTGCTATATGGAGAGATTTCTGACTCAACGCGTCGGCAACAACGTTTGCCTTACCCGGATGGTACTTTAGCTCGAAATCATAATCTTTTAAAAATTCCATCCATCTCCTCTGCCTCATATTCAGCTCCTTTTGGTTGAATAAGTATTTGAGGCTCTTGTGATCACTGTATACTTCAAATGTGGACCCGAACAAATAATGCCTCCAAATCTTCAATGCGAAGACTACGACTGCCAGCTCTAAGTCATGGGTCGGGTAATGTTGTTCGTGAGGTCTCAATTGCCAAGAGGCATACGCTACCACTCGGTCTTTCTGCATTAACACGCATCCCAATCCGAGTCCTGACGCATCACAGTAAACTACGAAGCTCTCTTGCAAGTTAGGTAATGCCAACACTGGAGCAGTCGTCAACTTGTCTTTCAGCTCTCGGAAACTGCTCTCGCACTCGGAACTCCATACGAAGGGAATGTTTTTCCGAGTCAATTTAGTCAGTGGCAAGGCCAACTTAGAAAAACCCTCAATGAATCTTTTATAATAACCAGCCAGGCCCATAAAGCTCCTTATCTCCGAGACCGACTTGGGTCTCTCCCACGCCATTATAGCTGCTACTTTCGAAGGGTCCACCGAGACACCTTCCTCGGAAATCACATGTCCGAGGAAGTGGATCTTATCCATCCAGAAATCGTACTTAAGAGCTTTGTAAACAACTGCTTCTCCTTCAACACTTGAAGTACCGCTCGGAGATGTTCTTCATGCTCCTCAGGAGTCTTAGAGTAGATTAGGATATCATCAATGAAAACTACAACAAATCGGTCTAGATATGGGTGGAATATGCTATTCATGTAATTCATGAAGACAACAGGGGCGTTTGTCACACCGAACGACATCACTACATACTCGTAGTGGCCATACCGAGTCCTAAAGGCAGTTTTAGGAATGTCCGAGTCCTTCACCTGGATTTGGTGGTATCCCGATCGTAAATCAATCTTGGAGAAGACTAAAGCGCCACGCAGCTGGTCAATTAGATCGTCAATTCTAGGCAATGGGTACCGATTCTTAATTGTGAGTTTGTTTAGCTATCGGTAATCTATACATAGTCTCATGCTGCCATCCTTCTTCTTAACAAGCAGTACAGGTGCGCCCCATGGTGACACACTCGGCCTAATGAATTGTTTTCCGAGTAACTCATCCACCTGCTTCTTCAACTCGGCCAATTCTGTTGGGGACATTCTATAAGGTGCACTGGAGACTGGCTCGGCTCCAGGGATTAGATCTATAGAGAATTTGACTTCTCTATTGGGAGGGACACTCGGTACATCCTTGGGAAACACCTCTGGGAATTCACAGACAGTCAGAATTTTGTCCACTCGGGCTTTACTCTCACCCTTGGTTAAACAAAGCATCATAAACAGTTGAGCTATACCTTGTGCCATGTAGTCCTCATTGTGCTGCCTCGGGAAGATTATCCTTCGATTTCTACAATCCACTAACACCTTGTTGGCTGAAAGCCAATCTACGCCGAGCACGATATCAAGGCCCTTCAAAGGCACGCACACAAGATCGAAGGTAAAACTCCGATCGTCCAACACAAACGTTACATCTTTACACATCGTTGATGTCAACACCTTAGGGCCAGTCGGGTTGGCTACTTCTAAAATCCGATCCATATCCACAGTCGGTAATCGCAATCGTCTCACACACTCATCAGCTACGAAGGAGTGGGTGGCTCCAGAATCAAAAATTACACTAAGTGTATATTTACCGAGTAGGCACTTACTTTGTACTAAGTCGTTCGCCTGTGCGGCTTCCTCAACACTGATGGCGTAGACTCTCCCAGTAGCTGGTTGATCGGTGTTTCTCCTCTGATTATTTGGGGCAACCATCATATTTCCTCTGGCTCTGTTGGTTCTGCCCCCCGAGCTTTGACCATTGTCTCCACGGCTCCTCACCTGGAAACCTCCCTGACGCGCATTGGTACTTGTTTGACGGAGTTGGGGGCAGTCAGGGCGAATATGCCCCTTCTCCTTGCAATGAAAACACTTGACATCTACACTAACGCAATTCTGAGCAAAGTGGTCGCCACCACATTTAAAACACTTGCCATATTTTGGTCGTCCACTCGTCTGTCTCCCTTGGTTACTGCGATCTTGATATCTAGTAAAGGGTCCATTTCTTCCCATGTTACCTGGCCTCTTGAAGCGTGACTGTTGAGGCCTCAAGGAGGAACCTGCTCTACTGTTTTGGCCTGAGTGGGCCTTGTCATCTTCAAATATTTTACACTTATTCACCAATGCAGGAAAACTCCTAATCTCTTGGTATCTGCAGGCTCTCTTAATATATGACCTCAATCCATTCTCGAATTTAAGGCACTTGGAGTTCTCCGTCCCTGGTTGTTGGAAGGGTGGGTAGAATAGACACAATTCTTCAAATCTGGCCGCGTATTCTTCCACAGTCATGGAACCCTGTTTCAACTCCATAAACTCCAATTCCTTCCGACTCCTAACTGTGTCGGGGAAGTACTTCTCTAAGAAGCATGTCTTGAAATTGTTCCAGGTCAGCTGAGTATCATCGTCAGGAAATTGGTTTCTGGCTATCTTCCACCAGTTCTCCGCCTCGTCTCGCAGCATATACACTGCACATTCTACCTTTTGGGCCTCGGTACAGCGAAGACCCCCAAAATTCTTTCCAGCTCTTAAGTCCATTTAAAAGCTGCCTCAGGGTTACGCCCTCCTTGAAATTCACTCGGCTTCCTTTTTAGGAAGCGGTCCAACACTTGGCCTCCTTCAGCTCGTTGCTGGCCCTGTCTCTCGAACACGTCAGCAAAATGTTGGAAGGTCGTGGCTGTGGCCTCCATGCTTTGGTGATTCGTCATCCCTTATGCTGAAATTAACACCCCTTTAAGGATAAGTATACCAAGTCACTTACTATCGATCGTATCTCAGCCTAACATTCAGTAACTTAGCACATTATGCCATTTCTATATGTTACACAATCAGTCGGACCAGGAGGAACAACCTCCTATCCACAAATCAATATCACAGTATCAATCAGGTTCGACAATATCACAATAATGATGACCATTTGATCATAATACACACAACCGCTCACACTCGGTAAGCATACCTTGGCCTTGGACCTTTCGGTCTGCTCTGATACCCAAATGTAACACCCTAATTTTTAATTACATAAATTAAACCAACAAAGGAATTTTTCCAAATTCTAAAGTTAATAAACCATTCATAATCTGCTCGAATAACAAAACCGGGCGCAACAAGGAAAAAAGGGGGGGAAAGACAAGGGAAATGGGCAAATGCACCGCGAAAGGGGAAGCGCTTAAGTGAAACTACACTCGGCATCCTGTCACTCCACTCGGTATTTTCCCCACTCGGATTTCATGCGTATGGTTCGCTCGGGAAGGTCCACTTCTTAATTCACTCGGATTGACCCTAATACATACTAGTTTCATCCAGACAGCCTATCATACTCCATGGCTTCACTCGATCGGATTATGTATATATATATATTGGCAACCCGAAAATGATCCCCAAGCCACTCACTCGGAATCCATGAAGACTTCTCACTCGGAATAACTTTCATGCCCATCACGCCACTCGGGACATTTCACTCACTTTTCACTCGGTGACCATAATATTTCCTACTCTGACTTTCCCACTAAGTCAAGGCGTGCTCGGGTTCTCTAGCTACTTGCTAATTTATTACTATGGGCCCACTTAGAGTCTTAGGCGTCGTTCCCTAGTCGGTGAACTCTCACTCGGCGGATTCTCAATCGAAAATCGTTGATTAATCTCCACTCGGGAAAATCTCACAGATATCACTTAAAGAATTCAAACCAATTCCCGCTCCAGGCTATATGACCTCACTCACTCGGTGCTATCCGACTCCTCATCACTCAGAATATCTCCCTATCTCGCTTTCCCCAACAACAACTTAGCTCCGCTTCTACCCATAGTCACACCGACCTCATACGCTCGGAAAGTATACCTGTACATCCATATTTATCACTCGGACATCACTCATAGCGTAGGATAAACACACAATATATATAAGGATGTATTTAAATAATTATAAATGCATCATCATGTTCTCTCTACCCAAGAGGGTTCAAGTTCTAATGTAAGGGACTAAAACCAAAATACGAGCCGGCCAAGACTTAACAAGATCTTATATATAGTATATATATATACACATATGTTCAACAGCACTCGGATGCTCCGCTCTGTACTCAGCTCCTCCTTCATCCTTCATTCTGAGAAATATTCACTGAAAAATGTAGCCACAGTAGGGGTGAGCTTTTACATATAAAATGACAGTCAATGACTCGGTATCAGTGTCAGTACGCACACTTATGTTCACTCGGTCGCATTCGGATTAAACTAAGGCCATGCAAATTTGAATAATATCAATAACATGCACTCACATACATACTACATAAAGTTCATCCTTATTCACACATACACATGCATCCGCACACTCAGAATTCATTCATAACACCCAACACATGCCACGCGTACTATCCTAATCAACATCATATCTACATGCATGCCCGCGGATCCGACTTAAGTAATGACTTTCAGTTACAGTTTCCCCCTTACTGGCTGCTCGTCCATCAGCTCTTCCCGCATGGTACCGGCCTCCCATTGACGTCTCGAGACTCATCTCTAACTCCCACGGCTACCATGAGCTCTCACAGGATCTAGCCAAGGTCTGTAGCTGGAAGCCATTCCTTCGAGGCTCTTGACCTTCCATGGGTCACCCCATTCCTACACATGCAACTTATGCGTTTTACCAGCAAGCATCGTTACTCAACCGATACCTCCTTCGTAACCACCAAGGTAGAAAACCGATTCAATATAGCCCCTATATTTACTTTTTCAATCACACCAGCATGCACAGCAATCAACAGTTCAGAGTAATAACATCGGACGAATCAACTAACAGCCACACATTCATGTCTCACGGTATTAACAGTAATAGAACCGTGCATCACACTCGTCTATATCAGAAAGGCCAACAGACTACATTACCACCGTCTTGATTGCATGCAATTATTGTATAACTATTAACAAGATACTACTATCATACACATGGAGTCAAAGATCAACAATCATGCATAATACACAGTCGTCACAGACGCATGCACACACTTAAAGCAGTAAATTCATCCGGTACCGTTTGTGGACCATGCATTTGACATGCAAGCGCCCCCTACCTACCGAAGGAACTCAGGAATCTCTTCTGCTCTCTGACATTTGGTCTGACGCCCTTTCTGACTCGTCCAGTCCCCCTTCGCACCGTCGTACCCTGCAATCGGCTCGGGGATGGGGAGTTATTCTTCCTCTGCTTTAGTGATCGTCCTTCACCAGTCGGAGGGGCTATGACCTTTCTCCAGTACCGTCGTCGTGATCCCCAGAAACGAAGAATAAAAACAGGGGAAGAAAAGAGGATGAAGACGAAGAAGAAGAAAAGAGAGGATGAAGCAGTAAGGAAGGATGAATATCACGGTGATACTGGGTATATGTATATGCATGCGAAGAGAAAGAAGTGGGATGGGAAAACGTGAATCGCAGTCCACTCACGTGACTCACGAATCATAAGCAGCCATCTTTTACCAACTAAATTAATTTGTCATTATTCCTTAAATTAAATTGATTATAATTAACAATTATCTTCCCACTTTGAAATCAAGGTCTTAATGGTTTATTTCATTCGGTAATTAACTTCAAAATTGGGATGTTACACTATGAGCTTTTATGCTTTTTCCATTTGTATCATTTTTTTCTTATTAATAAAATAAATATTTTAGTTTAAAATTGTTTTAAAATGTATTTATCCTTGGAGTAATAGGTCATATGAAAGTTATTCCTAAAATGCCCCTAGTCAAGTATTTATGTGGGGACATGTAAATACAGATCATAGATATAGATGATATCAAGTCTTCACACGGGTAAAAATTAAGAGTAATGATGTACTGGATAGACCCACTATGAGAATGTTGTATGGATCGTCACATGAATGTCATAAATGATTCTCAATGTGATAATGGTATATGTAGTCCTTCGACCTAAAGTCACTATGATTCCTACATGAGAAGTTTGTTGTTTTAATACAATCAAACGTCTTCTGTAGCAAGAGGACTATTAAGGTTAGGATTAGGAAATGAATAAATTATGTAGAGGGATGTGAGTAACGAAGATGAGATTTGTCTCTCCTATGTGACAGGAGTGATATCTGCAGGCCAATTCATCGAGTAAGACTAAGGAAATGCATGACCATGCTAGGAAGAATAAATGTTAGATATTTATTCAGATCAAGTCTACTCTAGTATCAAGTAAAATAAATTGGGCCGTACAAGGATGACGCGACCATGCCTTGGGACCAATTAGGATATAGTGACAAAAGGAACAAACATATAAAATAATTATCACTTATAGGTTATGTTGATATTAAATAATATTCGGACATAATGATGCATTGTGAGATGCCACTCTTATTTTATATTAATAATAAAATAATTTATTATTAATACGACCAAGTATTTTACCTATAGGGTCACATATATAGAGTAAGCTCATTAGAAAATATGTTAGTTGGTCTAAAATAAAGCTATTGGGCCTAACTCATTCAGAATGATTAAGGAGCCTACTCTTTAGAGAGAACAAATTAGGTCAAACCTAAGCCTATAAATAAAGCATAAGATGCTCATAGGCGGTTCACTAAAAAGAGACACAAATACATAAAATTTGCAAGACTACATGCCGTCAAACTAGTAGTTGGTAGGTGTAGCGATTCTGGTGGTAGTGCTCATGTGGACTCCTTAAGGGCGAGGCTAAAGTGCTTCGGTTTTTTTTTCTACAAGAGATAATCCTAAAACCCAAATTTTATTTTTTTTGTTTGTCTTATGCTTTGAAACATGTTGCTTTGTAAATCCTATGGGAATCCTTATTTTTCCCGCTACGTATCCAAGAAGGATTCCCTAACAGTGGTATTAGAGCCAGGTTACAAAACCGTGTTTTGGGCATTTGTTTATGTTTCATGATGATGTGTTTTCGTTTGCAAGAGCTTTTAGAAAATATGATTTGTGAAATCGTCCCTTATTTGAAGCTTTGCATTTTTGTTTTATGAAAATGTTTTGGGAAACTAGGATTAAAAAATGAACAAGCATCATTGTGTTGTTATTTTGGGTTATCATATGTGATGCATATTATTACAATTATTAATTGTATATATGGTAAAATCTCTGTTTTGGGTTGATACATATGTTTTTGAGTTATTCTTTATAAATTGTATTGGATGCATGTTATAGAGTTTCACAATTTTAGTATGCATGTTTTTGCCATTTAAATTTGTATGATGTATGAGTTTATGCAATTTTTGTATTTAATACATGTCTTTTTACTTATATTATGGTCATCATACAAATTGTGAATCAATTGAGTTAATCTTTGAACATGAATGGTTCACGTTATGGGGTATTGAGTGATAAGATTTGAGTGTTAAACCTTGGCCGTTACTTAATCTAGGGTTCAAGAGTTGAAACCTAGACGGCCATCATGGAAAGGCATTGCATGTTGG
Organism: Clitoria ternatea; assembly: GCA_037962975.1. Taxonomy (NCBI): domain Eukaryota; kingdom Viridiplantae; phylum Streptophyta; class Magnoliopsida; order Fabales; family Fabaceae; genus Clitoria; species Clitoria ternatea. Next base: position 184,051,121 of record CM075672.1, read on the forward strand.
CATAGGTGCAAGTTGAATTCTAGGTTTTGAAACCCTAGACGGTGTGCCTCCATGTGCTTTGACGGCTGTGTTGTAAAGTGTTCGTAATAAGGAATTAGGGTTTCAAAGTGTTTGAAACACTAGTCAAAATTTTAAAGCTGTTAATAGTTAGAGGGACGTTTTGGCTAGGAAAGACTTGGTACTTAAGTAGTCACACCGACACACCTCTCTTTCCTGGGAACTAACCTGACTACAGTACTAATTTTTTGGGTCGGGGCGCTGCCCCGCACCCCACAAGGGGCGACCCCTGTATATTCTCTGTGTAACGCCTTATTACCGACCCCACATGTTTAATTGTCTGTTTTAAAATTAATTACTCTTTCAATGCTTTTAATTTGGTTATAATCAAATAATTAAAATGTTGCATGGTGAATGGTTATGGTCTTAGTTATTTTATTTAAATACAGCCTGCGTGTTGCGCCTCTCTCTATTCTGTTGTATTTCTTTTCTCAACCCTTCACTCATATGTAAAGCGAGTTTCTCTTTAATCATTTAATCTTGATCGAGCCAACAAAGTAGAGACCTAGAAGAAAACTAGAGTGGTGACTCTGAGTGCTTTTAACTTTGAAAGAACCAAGGGGTGGTGACTCTAAGAGGATGGTGGATTCAAGAAATAGGACTTCATGAAGCCATGGCAACATAGTTCCTCTAGGTTTATTTATTTATTTATTTATTTTTCTTCTAGGAAGACCATAACCATCTCACAATTTCGTTTGCATGCTTTGGGGATAATTTTATTGCATTAAAACGTTTAACAAAGACGATAATTTAAAATAAATTAAAATCCCTCAAAATAATATTAAGTTACAAACGCCTTCCAATAAGTACACTCGTTAATACTAATGTTAATAAATAGTAGGTCTACCAAAGCAGGGTACTATCAGTTATATTAGTAAGATGCGATGGGATAATGGTAATATCCAAACTGTTTAATTGGAATTTAACTTAACTAAGTTTTCAATTTAGAGGCGTAAACATTGGGCTAAATATTCATAAGATGAATAATCGGTAATGGTTACTTAACTCAATGACTAAGAGTTGTATAAAGATACAATTAGAAAAAAGTTTCCTACCTAAATAACCAAGTATTAGGTGATCAGCCAAAGCTAACTCAACACTTGGCAAAATATGGATCTTAGCCCACTAGAAAATCCTCCAACGGGATTTTCTGATTCATGGAGGGTATTTTGTTTTGAATCAAAATAGTGGGAGACATATTTAACTTAAATGACCATAATTTAAATATGTTTTGAAAATGATACTTACTACATATTTTTTGTTTTAGATAACCATGATGTCAAACACACCTTCAAACCTTTCGTTGTGATCAATCCTAGACAAGGAAAACTTGTCTGGGTCCAACTTCCTTGACTGGTATAGATAAATTTTTTGGGTCCAATTTCCTTGAGGATTATCCTCAAACAAGAGAAAAGGCAGTATGTCTTGGAAAGTCCAATTCTGGAACCACCTGCTGCAAACGCCTCTAGAGCTGACAAGGATGCTTATAAGAAGCATCACGATGATGCTTTAGATGTCCAATGTCTTGTGTATGCTACCAAGTCTCCTGAGCTTCAGAAGCAACATGATGGAGGCTTTCGATATGATCGAAAACCTAAGGAAGCTATATTAAGGTCAAGCTGACCACAGCCTTGTTTAGTTATAGACTTGAAGATGGAGCTTCTGTAGGACCTCATTTGCTCAAAATGATTAGGTACTTGGAGAATCTAGCTAGGCTAGGATTCCTCTTCCCTCAGAAGTTAGCTACCAATCTCATTTTGAAATCATTATCTGACAGTTTTAAGCCAGTCATCATGACTTATAACATGAACGCATTGGACAAAACATTGCCAGAGCTACTCAATATGTTGAGGGCTGCTGAGCCCAATATTTCTAAAGGAAAGGGTAAGGCCATAATGATGGTCAATTCTAGCAAAGGTAAAGGAAAGGGCATGTATAAAGGCAAAGGAAAGGCTGTTACAGGAAATGGCCAGAAAATTTGGAAAGGCAAGGATAAGCCAAGTACGTCAACCTTAAAACCTATGGGCGGGGTGGCTAAGGAAGGTAAATGTCACCATTATGGACAAAAAGGACACTGGAAGAGAAAATGTCCAAAGTACCTAGAAGAGCTTAAGAAGAAGGGAAGTGATACTTCCACTTCAGGTATTTTTGTTATAGAAATTAACATGTCAACTTCAACATCATGGGTATTAGATACTGGATGTGGCTCTCATATTTGTATTAATGTGCAGGATCTAAGAAGGAGTAGGCAGTTGATGAAGGATGAGGTAGACCTACATGTTAGAAATGGAGCAAGAGTTGCTGCATTAGCTGTACAGACTTATTTTTTATCCTTGCCCTCAGGGTTAGTCCTTGAATTGGACAATTGTTATTTTGTTCTGGCAATAAAGAGAAACATTATTTCTGTTTCTTGTCTAGATAAGAAAGGTTTTCCTTTATAATAAAGAATAATAGTTTTTCTATTTATTTAAATGACATGTTTTATTATTATACAAATTTGAGTAATGGACTTTATGTTCTAGATCTTGAAACCCCTATCTAATAACATTAATACTAAAAAGGTTAAAACAAATGATTTAAACCCAACTTATCTTTGGCATTGTCGCCTAGGACATATAAACGAGAAACGCATTTCTAAACTCTATCAAGATGGATATTTAGAATGTCTTGATTTTGAATCAATAGATACATGCGAATCTTGTTTATTGGGGAAGATGACTAAGACCCTATTTACTGTGAAAGGTGAAAAGACGAGTGATCTTCTTGGCTTGATACATAGTGATGTATGTGGGCCCATAAGGATAATGGCTAGGGGAGGTTTTAGTTACTTCATTACTTTTACTGATGATTTCAGTAGATACAGATTTGTGTTTCTCATGAAACATAAATTAGAATCCTTTGAAAAGTTCAAAGAGTTTAAGCATGAAGTAGAGAACCAACTTGACAGGACAATCAAAGCGCTTCGATCCAATCGAGGTGGTGAATATTTGAGCCTATAGTTGGATGAATATGTTAAAGAATGTGGGATTATATCTCAACTTACTCCCCCTAGAACACCAGAATGGAATGGGGTTTCTGAGCAGAGGAATAGAACCTTGTTGGAAATGGTTAGATGAATGATGAGTCAAACTGACCTCCCTAACTCCTTCTAAGGACATGCTTTATTGATAGTAACTTTTACACTTAACCGTGTTCCATGAAAGGTTTCATAAAGACACCACATGAGATATGGACTGGGAGATAACCTAGTATGTCTTTTCTTAAGATTTAGGGTTGTAAAGCTTTTATTAAGCGTCAAAATTCTGATAAACTCGAGACCAAGTCAGATAAATGTCTTTTTATGGGATAACCAAAAGAAACTAAAGGTTATTATTTTTACAATCCTACTGAGGGAAAGTGTCTATTGCTTGGAATGTTGTATTCTTAGAAAGGGAATTCATATCTAAAAAGATTCAGTGGGAGGAAAGTAGAACTTGAAGAAATTCAAGACTAACAAGGCATTGAAGAGCCAATGGTGGAAATGGAGCAAGGCCCACAAAATGTTGTGATAACACCAGCTTTAGTAGCACAAGACTTGCGTAGATCAAGTAGAATATGTCAACAACATGAAATATATGGATTTCTTATAATTCAGGAAGGAGACGTATTGCTAATGGATCAAAATGAGCCAACATCTTATGAAGAGGCCATTGCAAGTCCAGAATCTAAAAAATGGCTAGAAGCCATGGAATCTGAAATGGACTCTATGTACACTAATTAAGTTTGGAACTTCGTTGATGCACGTGAAGGGGTAAAACCTATAGGATGCAAGTGGGTTTTCAAAAAGAAAACTGACATGTATGGTAATATAAGTACCTTTAAAGCAAGATTGGTGGCTAAAGGTTTCAAGCAAATACAAGGTATAGACTATGATGAAAATTTTTCCCCAGTTACTATGCTAAAGTCTATTCTGGTTCTGCTCCCGAAGGCTTTGTTAAGCCTAAAGCATCCAGGAAGGTGTGCAAACTACAACATTCTATATATGGACTTACACAAGCTTCCAGAAGCTGGAATCTTCATTTTGATAAAGCTGTTAAATAATTTGTCTTTACTAAAATGAGGATGAACCTTGTGTCTACAAGAAGGTTAGTGACTACACAATTGTTTTTCTGGTCCTGTATGTGGATGACATACCACTTATTAGAAATGACATTCTTACCCTTCAGTCTATGAAGACTTGGTTAGGAAGCTATTTTTCTATCAAAGACTTAGGTGAAGCAACCTACGTGTTGGGAATTAAGATCAATAGAGATAGATCAAGAAAACTTCTTGGTCTAAGTCAAAATACATACATAGACAAATTGCTAAAAAGGTTTAACATGTAAGATTCCAAGAAAGGAACTTTGCCTATGGCTCATGGCATAAGCTTATCAAAAGTTTAATCTCCTTCCACTAAAAAAGAGAGAGAATGGATGAATAAGATTCCATATGCATCTGCTATTGGATCAATCATGTATGCCATGATATGTACCCGACCAGATGTCTCGTACACTTTAAGCATGATGAGTAGATACGAGTCTGATCTCGGTGAAAGTCATTGGACTGCTGTCAAGAATATCCTAAAGTACTTAAGAGAAACTAAGGATTCATTCTTGATATATGGAGGGGAAGAAGAGGTCATTGTAAAAGGTTACACTGATGCTAGCTTCCAAACTGATAAGGATGACTCAAGATCGCAATCTGGGTAAGTGTTTTATCTAAATAATGGCGTTGTGAGCTGGAAGAGTTCAAAGCAAGAGACAATTGCTGATTCTATTACAAATTCTGAGAATATTGTTGCCTCAAATGCTGCAAGAGAGGCAGTATGGATCAAGAAGTTCATAACAGAACTTGGGATTATTCCTAGCATTGTGGACCCTATAAGTCTCCACTGTGACAATAGTAGAGCAATCGCACAAGCTAAGGAACCTAGATCACATCAATGATCAAAGCATATACTTAGGCGTTTTCATCTCATTTGAGAGATCCTTGACTGAGGAGATGTAAAGATATGTAAGATGCATACTGATGAGAATATTCATGGCCCACTCACAAAACCTCTTACACAACAAAAACATAAGGGACTGGTGTGTAAATCCTGAGCTATTAACTTGATGCATAATTCTCGGAGGATTTATTCTTTTGGCAGGTGCACCAATCATTAAATTTGTAATATATTTGATCGTTCCCACAGAGATTATGGTAATTACCTCAATCTTAGACTGATACAAGCTGAACCAACGCAATACAGATAGAGTTCATTCTGTTTTTGTTGTTTTATATTTCTAATGTTTTTGTATTTTCAGAGACAGTATGAAAGATAAAATGTGATTAATGAAAGATAGGTTAGGATTGCTTCAGTTTACAATTTCGTCAAGAAACATGCATTTAAGGTTCAATCAAGCTTCAGACTCACAAGGATAATTAACAGATGGTTAATGCCTAATCCCTTAGGTAACTAACACTAATTCCTAAGCATTAAACCCTAATCCCTTAGGTGTTCAGTGACAGAGAAATCTAATGCGAAATTGGGGGTTGAACCCTAACTATTCACCTAATTACTAGGCCTGAATTAGTTAGGAAGCTGGAAGTTACCTAAGTCTCAACCATGATTCTACACTGGTGAGATTCTTCATCAGATCTGGATTTGTCAATCCAGTAAAGTAGATCCACTCTTCAGCTTGTTCTCCTCTTGATTTAGAAGTTGACTTCCTCAATACACTTTCAAGAATTCATTACAAACCTTCGCAATCCCAACCCTAGGGACTTAGAAACCCATGGAAATGGATTCTGTTGAAGGAATGTGGAGAGACATGGATGAAAGAATTTAGAGAGAGAAAAGAACTAGGGAGAGAATGGAAATGAGCAAATGAATCGTATTCTGTGTCTACTATCTCTGTGTGTCTTCACAGAGAGTATGTACAAGTATATATATGCAAATAACTAACTAACTAACTTAATTAATTACAAAGAAACCTTAATTAATAATTAAACTAACTAAACTAATTACATAAATACAAATAAATAAATAATTACAACTTGATACTTAAATTACTAAAGTACAGTAGCAATACATATGAAACGGTGTAGAGCTTCTTTTAGAGGGAAAAATAACTAACTGCGCAATAGAATCACGCTTGAGCGTGATGTACTTGGCTTGAGCGAGCTCGAAATATGCACTGCAGTGTTGATTTCACGCTTGAGCGTGAGTGGGGAAGCTTGGGCGTGAATGGTGTTTTGGACTCACGCTTGAGCGTGAGCTTTCTCGCTTGAGCGAGATCGTGCTTTCCTTTCTTTCTTTTTACGTACTTTGCATGGATCTCTCGCTTAAGCTTGCATCCTTCAAGCTTGAGCGTGAACTGCTCCTGCACATAAAAACAAATAATTGCCTAGCGTTTGTACGCTGGCTGCCCAGTGTTTGTACGCTGGATTAGTGAAATTATAAATAAACAAATTTCTTTATCTAATTATTATTTTTAATCATTTTCTTGCATAAATTAAACACTTTTGAAATAAATAAATAAAATAAGAATTATTAACAAATTATTAGATAATAGTGCTAAACTAAATAATATTTAATGAATTGAGTTAAATAAAAGATGAAATAATTAAGTCTTTTCAAGACTTATCACATCCCCAAACTTAAAACTTGCTTTTCCTCAAGCAAATACTCAGATTAATTAAATCAACAGCACTTACTCAAAATAATCAACCTTTCCTTAACTTAGTTCATACCATAATTATTGAATACCAATCATGCTTTCTTTTCATAAATTCTGAAAATATAATTACTCACACCTCCTTTGGGAAACAAGTTGGTGATGCTTTCCTCACTGGATTGGTGTTTCTTTCTTCTCTCAGTGTATAAGGTTCATTACATGCACTCATCACCTGCATAATTGTTAGATCAACATAGGCTTGGAATAGTTCTAAACATCATGAAATATACTAGCACAATTGGATCAGTAAGGACTTCTTAAGCTTGTAATGGGGTTAGACTACAGGCTCTATTTTTGTTTTTCTAGTCAATGTTGGGTTAGAGGATGTGGCCACTAATGTCTTGCCTCAATCTTAACTTAAATGCCTTAACTAACTAGCTCTCTTGCTTATATAAATATATTTTCAGAAGAAGGATAATTAACTTGTGGTGCTTTGCACCTTCTTCTCTTTCAGTCCTTTGGACTCTTTCTTTCCTTCTTTTCTTTTTTTTTTCAATACCATTTTTCTAATACCATTTTTTTCTTGTGGTGCTTTACACCTTCTTTCTTTGCTTATTTTTCACTTTTCTTTTACTTTTGTTTTTCTTTCTTTCATTTCTCAAAGTACTCATCTATAACTAAGGTTAGAGTGTGTCCTTTATTTGATGTTAGGCACACTCTTCATCCCCAAACTTAGAATTTGCTAGTCCCTAGCAATAAGTAAGACTCAGCAATTCATCAATGGTACATCCAGGGATGCTTCTCTTGGTTTTTCTCAGATAAACAGGCTTATAAAGTTAGGTACATAATAAGAATGAAAGGGGCTCAGGCTTAAAATATAATTATTCGGTCAAAGGATAATTAATAATAATAGGATGGCTAAATTTGGCCCTGGCTAAATTAATAAAGAAGGCCTTTATCATTTCCAATTGGCAAACAAATATTCATTTAGGAAGCAGTGAAGCAAATTCTGTCTCACTAACAAAAATGCAGGCACACTTAAAAAAGAATTAATAAAGGCTCAAAAGCCAAAAATAACAGGTAATCAGCCAATCATGTCCCCAAACTTAATGCAAGATTATAAATTCAGATTGCTAACTAGCATTCTGAATATTCAAATAATTAATAATGAAAAATAGTTATGGACATGGATCATGAATTAAGCAATGCGAATCAATTAATTTATCCAATTAAAGCCTGAGAATCAGCAAATTTTAAATTATTAAGATGGATTCTAAATTAAACATAGTTAACATAGTCTATCAATTAATGAGATAAAAGGATAGAATACTTCCCTCTTTACCTGAATGGCAGCGCATGGTGAGAAATTGTTTGGAATAGAGTGCATGGATTTAACTATACAATTGAGAAAAGAAATAACAACAAACAATTTAACATAGAAATAAACTTCCATTACAACTGAAAAAGGAAATACATTGTTCAAGAAAAAAAATCTAACCTAAGTCATTACAAAGAAGCAACATAACACAAACACAAAGTAAAAGATCAGTCATCCTTTTCTTCACTTTCTTCATTCATAGATGACAGGGCCCGCAAGCGCATGGGTTATGTCGCGTAATATAAAAGATTATCGTTCTCCACAGGGACTGTGTTCAAAGTACCAGCATATTGAAATTTAATTATCCACACAATTAATTTTTAAGATTTTTATAAAATAAAGTACAAATTAAAGTTGCACAGAATATGAATAAAAATAAAATTTACTTAACACTAAAAAAAATTCAGAGTTGAGAGTATCTTAGGATTTCAGGGGATTAAGACTCTATTTTATGTTTAATGAATTTTAACTTTTCATAAATAAGAATCGAATTAAGTTTTCCAAGGCGAATTTTCCAAAAGCTAATTAATATGTTCCTTTCGGAATCCTATTAATGTACCTAACCTATGGAAAGCGCTGCTTAATCCTCAGAAAGGCCCATTATCGTTTTATGAAAATCCCTTTTACTTCCTCAAAAGAATTTTGATTACTTTCACGGTTTTACCGAGGTCACAAAAAGCATTTCAAAAATCTTAGGTTTAGTTCAAAGCTTTCCGGTAAAAATAAATCTCTCGATTCTATTTATTACCTAAACTTACTAATATACCCGTAAGTATACAGTTTTATCATTTAGGTTCTTGTTGGGAATTACTAAAAGCATTAAGCATAATTGAACTAAATGGAAAACAGAAATTTATTTAATTCCAAGTCAAAATAACATTAAAATAAAATATTATCATACCCCCTTTATCCCAAGATAATTAATTTAGCTACTCATGAAATAATTTAAATTCATGTAAATAATGGAAAAATAAAACATACAAGACATGGTAAAAATAAAGACTTACGGGTTTCTCCAAAAGCTCAGAATAATTTACCACTGTAATTCCTTGTTGCAATAATTTCTCCACCAATTACAAATTTAAATTCTCACTTTTACAGCCCTCACACTCTTACAAAATAAAAGAAAGAAAAGAAAATAAAAAGAAAGAGAAGAAAAACGGACAGAGAAAGAAAAAATAGAAAAGAATAGAACTAAAGAGAAAAAGAAAGTAACGAAGAAGTGAAGTTTGAGTGATTTTAGACTAGGAAGAAGTTGTGTTTTTTGCTGATGGGTTGCTGCTGCTTTTATAGGCAAATGGATGAATGAATCCAGCTAAGGAAACGCGTTAAAATTTGCAAGTGGGAGAAACTTTCGGTGCATGTGACTTCCAATTGTCCCAAATTGCATTATTTTAATATTTCCAATAATTCGGTGCTTGGATTTATTCAGCTGGGCAAATTCTGACTGGAATTCCACAAGACCGAGTGAAAGCTTGCTGTTTGGTATTAGTTGCTGGGCGTTGTTGGTTTGTATGTGGCAGGTATGGTGATATGAGGGACAGTGGAGTTGCTGGACGGTGTGGTGGATGGAGCCGGTGTTGCTGGGCGGTGTTGTGTTGAGTGAGTTACTGGCCGGTGTTCAATTGATCTGGTGTTGGGCCTGTGAAGAGAGTCTGGGCGGTGTTGTGGTTTGAGAGTCTGGGCGGTGTTGTGGTTTGAGAGTCTGGGCGGAGTTGAGAGGGTTACTGGGCGGTGTGTTGAGGTGAGGACGGTTGGGCGGTGTGTTGAGGTGAGGACGGTTGGACGGAGTTGAGGTGAGGACGGTTGTGGATGGAAAGGAAGAGTCTGGGCGGTTGTGGATGGAAAGGAAGAGTCTGGGCGGAGTTGTGGATTAGGAGCCTGGGCGGTGTTGGTTGGATTATTGGGCGGTGTCATGGATTAGGAGCCTGGGCGGTGTTGGTTTGAGAGAAGTCTGGGCGGTATGGATGGAAAGGAAAGGTGAAGTGGGACGGTGTGTGGTATAGATTAGAAGGGGACAGCGGATAGAAGAGAGGAATGTGGGTCGGATTTCTGGATTGAGGACGGTGTAGAGAGTGATCCGATGTTTGGAGTTTGTGGAGTGTAGGTCGGTTTTGAAAGGAGAAGGGACGGTGTTGTGGCTTGAAGGAAAGTAGAAGGAGGCGGAGTTGATGGAGGTAGTGATCCGGTGTTGCATGAAGAATTGGGTCGGTGTTTGGTTGAGTGTTTGTTGAAGGAGACCGTCTCGCTCAAGCGGAGAAAGGTTCGCTCAAGCGAGAGGTCTTGTTTCACTCGGTGTTTGAGAGTTGGGCGGGCAAAGTGACTTACTCGGAATTGATTGAATCCATTCACTCGGCTTAAATTCATGAAGTTCATTCGGCACTGATTGAAGACTCACTCGGAATCAGAATTTATTCAATCGGTTCTCAATCATTTTCACTCGGCTGTAATCTGAACCACTCGGTTAAAACTCTGCTCGGATTTTGCATTGGAATTCTTCAGTCGGCCTTCATGCTTTTTACTCAGAATGGCCTTCAGTCGTCAATCAATTCACTCGAAATGGCCTTCTCTTTTACTCAAGAACTTGCACTTGAAGAGTTGGAATTTGACTGATTGAATTTCTTCTTATGTCCGAGCTTTGCTTTGCTCGGAAATGCATTTTTCTGACCCAACTCACTCGGAATTCCTTTCCTTGGAGACTTCTCACTCGGGTTCAGTGTGAAACTTGAGAGTCTGCCCGAGTGTGATTCATTTCTGGTCAGATTTTTCCTTGTTTTTGACCCTTTATTACCTTAATTCCTGCAAAATAACCTACCCAAGTAGAAAATAGTGGAAAGAAAGCAAAAATCACAATAAATAAAGGAAATACAGTGCATAATGACTAAAATCCTAAGTAATTTAGACCTAATTTATTGTATTATAAAGCACTTATCAAAATACCCCAAACCAAAACATTGCTTGTCCTCAAGCAATCACCATATTCACAAGATAAAATACAGAAAACACTAAACTTAATAAACTAAGGAATTCAAAACAGAGAAACAGATTTATTCAAATGCCAGTTTTATTTTTCTTATGTGAATCAATTTTCAATGTCAAGACTTGAGATACTCTTCTCACAATTTTCACTCAAGTGTTTAAAGGTTTGTGTATCTCTCAAATCATCATAGTCAAAAAATATTACCATAAGCTTGTTAATAAACCAGAAACTCCACAGTTTAGATAGAAAATATGTCAAAGTCTAAAGGTCTTTCAAAGGTTGTAACGTGGCCTTGGGTTGTATTGGTAGGAATTTCAAGAAAAATAGAATACAAAAGGGCTTTAACAGTCATGAATGATTCAAATTATCATCATAAATTTAACAGAGCAAATTTTTGAATTTTTATGGACTTTTTGGAATTCATTCAATATCATCCTTTTGATTTTCTTTTCTTTTTCTTGCGTTTCTTTGCATCTAATATCATATTTTTCTTAAGTTCCTTTTTTTTTTTATTTCTTTGCTCCACTAAATTTCCAACTTTTTCACCATTAAGAGAATATCATTCAATGAAAGGTTTCAAGGAAAAATTTTCGCTTTTAGGCTCAAAAGGGGCAACTAGGGGTCAAATTATACAAAATTCTGAGGCTTAAGAATAAGACCTAATTGTGCCTTTATCATCCTAAGACATATAATCAAAAACCATTTTGAATCGGTTGAAAAACAAGTTCTAGAATATTAATGACTATGAGATTCACTCAATCAAGAAAATATGGGTTTTGAAAATTTGTTTGATAAATTACCCATTTTGGCTCAAGTCTCACCATGGAAAGTCCTTTCAAAGAAAATTTTAATCACATAAGGTTCATTTAAGCATTTATTTGGCATTTAAACAATCAAATTTTTAAACTTTTACTCAAAATTTTGGGATCCTTAGATACTTTAGCCTTGTGTTCAAAGTAAATTTATCATGCAATCATGGTAAATTACAAGATTACAAACAAATCAAAGAAAACACACATGCATAATAAAATGACAATCACACAACGTAAACAAAACAGTTAAGTTTTCTTACCTACCACCCCAAACCAGAATTTGACATTGTCCTCAATGTTAAAATAGATGATAAAAGGATAAGAAAACTTACCTGGGATAACCCCAAACCAGCATCTGACATAGTTGGTTTAAAATAAAAGAATAAAAGCTTAAAATAAAACAACAACTTTTTATAGGGTTACCTCCCTATCAGTGCTAAGTTTTAAGTCTTCAGCCAGACTTCTCACCGTTTGGATTTACTCATCAGGAGCATCAAACAAGTCCAAGTCACTTGCTTGTTGTATTGGTTGACCTGTGAAGTAATGCTTTACTCTCTGTCCATTTACTCTAAATGTACCAGATTTCTCGCTCCATAGTTCGACAGCTCCAAAGGGAAAGACTTTTGTCACCTTGAATGGTCCCGACCATCGGGATCTCAGTTTACCTGGAAAAAACTTCAGTCTGGAATTAAACAGTAAAACCATATCACCTGGATTAAATGTTCTCCGTTGGATGTGACGATCATGCCATTGTTTGGTTTTTTCTTTATAAATTCTGGCATTTTCGTATGCATCTAGACGGAGTTCTTCAAGTTCATTTAATTCCAACAACCTACGTTCACCTGCAGCCTTATGATCAAAGTTAAGAGTTTTAACAGCCCAAAAAGATTTATATTCTAGCTCAACAGGTAAATGACAGGGCTTCCCATATACTAGCTTAAAAGGTGTGGTTCCAATGGGAGTTTTGTATGCGGTTCGATACGCCCATAAGGAATCATCTAACTTAATAGACCAATCCTTACGTGATGTATTCACCACTTTTTGAAGAATATTTTTAATTTCCCGATTGGATACCTCAACTTGTCCACTAGTTTGTGGGTGATAAGGTGTAGCAGCCTTATGCTTAACTCCATATTTCTTTAGAAGGGTCTGAAAAGTTTTTTCAATAAAATGAGACCCTCCATCACTTATAACACATTTTGGGACCCCAAACCTTGGAAATATTATTTTCTTGAAAAGTTTAATAACAGTCTTAGCATCAGAATGAGGTGAAGCAATGGCTTCCACCTATTTTGACACATAGTCAACTGCCACTAATATGAACTGATTTCCAAAAGAAGAGGGAAAGGGACCCATAAAATCAACACCCCATACATCAAACAATTCAACTTCTAAAATTGTATTCAATGGCATTTCTTGTCTCTTACCAATGTTACCTGTTCTCTGGCAAGCATCACAAGTTAGAACATACTTACGGATATCCTTAAAAATATTTGGCCAATAGAACCCAGCTTGCAATACTTTAGCAGCTGTCTTGGAGGTGCTCATGTGCCCTCCACAGGAAAGAGAATGGCAATGATCCAAGATAGCATGGACATCATCTTGTGAAACACATCTCCGAATCATACCATCTGTACATTGCTTGAAAAGGAGTGGTTCATCCCAATAATAATGCTTGACATCTGCATAAAACTTTTTCCTTTGCTGAAAGCTAAGATCAGGAGGTAAGATACCACATGCAAGAAAATTTACAAAATCAGCATACCAAGGAACACGTTGGATACTAAGATTCAAGAGTTGTTCATCTGGAAAAGATTCATTGATGGGAATATTATCTGTTTCTTCTTTTTCAGATGTCAACCTAGATAGGTGGTCAGCAACTAAGTTCTCGGTACCCTTCTTGTCCTTAATTTCCAAGTCAAATTCTTGCAATATTAGAATCCACCTAATTAATCTAGGCTTTGCTTCCTTTTTATTCAATAGATACTTAATGGCAGAGTGGTCAGTGTAAACAGTAACATGTGATCCTACCAAATAAGACCTAAATTTATCAAAAGTAAAGACAATAGCTAACAGTTCTTTTTCAGTTGCGGCATAATTTACCTGAGCATCATCTAGCGTCCGGCTGGCATAATGAATTACATGGAGCTTTTTATCCTTTCTTTGCCCCAACACAGCTCCTACTGCGTAATCACTCGCATCGCACATCAGCTCAAATGGGAGTTTCCAATCAGGTGGTTGTACGATGGGGGCAGAGATTAGAGCTTGCTTAATCCTGCAAAAAGTTTCCATACAAGATGAATCAAAATTGAAAGGCACATCCTTACCAAGAAGAGTTGTAAGAGGCTTTGTGATCTTGGAGAAATCTTTAATGAACCTACGGTAAAACCCTGCATGTCCAAGAAAACTCCGAATACCTTTCACATTTGTGGGTGGAGGCAAGTTTTCAATCACTTCCACTTTAGCCTTATCAACTTCTATACCTCTCTCAGACACCAGGTGTCCAAGAACTATGCCTTCTCTTACCATGAAATGACATTTTTCCCAATTTAGAACCAAATTGGTTTCTTCACAACGCTGCAAGACTTGGCACAAATTTGTTAAACTATTATCAAAATCCAAACCATGCACTGAAAAATCATCCATAAAGACTTCCATCACATTTTCAATAAGATCAGAAAAAATTGCTTGCATACACCTTTGAAAAGTCGCAGGTGCATTACATAAACCAAAAGGCATACGTCTATAAGCATAAGTCCCATAAGGGCAAGTGAAGGTAGTCTTTTCTTGATCAGATGGATGAATGGGAATTTGATGAAAACCTGAATACCCATCCAAATAACAGAAATAAGAGTGTTTCGCAAGTCTTTCAAGCATCTGATCAATAAAAGGGAGGGGAAAATGATCTTTTTTCGTGGCGCTATTTAACTTCCTATAATCAATGCACATGGGCCAACCAGAGACAATCCTAGTAGGAATCAAGTTATGTTTATCATTTTCAATCACAGTTATTCCCCCCTTTTTAGGCACCACATGGACAGGACTTACCCATTTACTACTATCAATAAGATATATCACTCCAGCATCAAGCAGTTTCAAAATTTCCTTTTTAACCACTTCTTGCATTTTAGGGTTTAATCTCCTAAGTGGTTCTACTGTGGGCCTACTTTCATCTTCTACAGTAATCCTGTGCATACAAAGAGAAGGGCTAATCCCTTTGATATCATCCATTGTATAACCTATTACCTTTCTATACAACCTAAGTTGTTTCAAAAGTTTTTCAGTTTCAGATGGATTCAATTCAGCATTGATAATCACAGGATATGTGGAATTAGGACCAAGAAATTCATACCTTAATGAAGCTGGTAAGGGTTTTAATTCCACATTGGGGCTTACCACTTTGTCACCCATGACCTTAGTATCATGTTCTAGTGGAGCCTCAGAGCAATCAGATGTTTCTGTCGACTCAATCATAAAAATAGTTTCAAGTGGGTCATTAGGAAGGGTTGCTTCCTTTACCACTTGTTCGACAAAATCCACAGTACAGCAAACATCATTATAAGGTTTTTCTAAAACATTTTTCAAGTTGAAATCAACCTTTTGGTCTCCAACAGTTAGAGACAACTTACCATTCTTGACATCAATCACAGCACCTGCAGTTGCTAAAAATGGTCTGCCTAAAATAATAGGAATCAAAGAATCTTCGTCCATTTCAAGCACAACAAAGTCAGCAGGTATAAAAAATTTTCCTATCTTAATAGGAACATCCTCTAAAATTCCTACAGGATATTTTACAGATCTATCAGCCAATTGTAAAGACATCCTAGTAGGTTTTAGTTCACCCAATCCTAACTTTTTAGCAACAGATAATGGCATTAAACTTACACTCGCTCCTAAATCACACAATGCTTTATCTATATTCATGTCACCAATCATGCAAGGAATAGAAAAACTACCTGGATCTTGGAGCTTGGGTGGAAGTTTCTTTTGAATTAGAGCACTGCACTCTTCAGTAAGTGCAACTGTACCATCTTCCTCTAGTCTTCTTTTGTTGGACAGAATGTCCTTCAAGAACTTTGCATATGTAGGCATTTGCTGCAAAGCATCTGTAAAAGGAATATTAATATACAATTTCTTTAAAACATCAAGGAACTTACCAAATTGTTTGTCCAACTTTACTTTGGCTAAGCGCTGAGGAAATGGAATGGGAGGTTGATATGGCTTAACCTCCTCCTTCTTTTCCTGTGGTTTCTCTTCTTCAATTACTGGATGAGATGAAGATTCATCGATTTTCTTTTCCTCCTTTGCTGTCTTGTCAACTGGCCCATCATATTGAGTACCACTCCTAAGAGTGACAGCCATGGTTTGGTTGGATGGTCCAGCCTCTGGTTTTCCAGGAAATGTTCCTGGTGCTCTTTGAGAATAGGAGGCTTGTTGGGCAATTTGATTTTCC
Organism: Clitoria ternatea; assembly: GCA_037962975.1. Taxonomy (NCBI): domain Eukaryota; kingdom Viridiplantae; phylum Streptophyta; class Magnoliopsida; order Fabales; family Fabaceae; genus Clitoria; species Clitoria ternatea. The sequence continues at coordinate 184,067,478 of CM075672.1, forward strand.
AGTATTTTGTTGTGAGTGGCAAGAGAGTCCACTTTTGAAGCCAAGTTTTTTATTGCATCAGAGAATTCATCATTTTGTTTAAGTTGAGTAGCTACAAATGTTTCCATCAAGGATTCTAGCTTTGATTTTTGTGGAATATAGGTTCCTTGTTGAGGTTTGTAGTTACTTTGGAATTGAGGTGGCCTATTTTGGAAGCCAGGTGGACCTTGTGGAGGTCTGTAGTTACCTTGATAGTTTCCACCATAGTTTCCAATAGCGTCCACCTGATGCATTTCTTGTTCTTGATTAGGAGTCATGGCTAAGTTGCAGTTTGTAGCCCCATGTCCTGAAACACCACAAACTTCACAAACAATATTAGTAGCACCTGTTGACCCTATTTTATCAAGTTTTAATGTTAATGCTTCAACTTTGGCAGAAAGTAGGGAAAGAGCATCAACAGAGTACTTACCTGGTGTTTTAGAAGGTAATCCTCTTTCAGAGTTCCACTAGTGAGTGTTTTGAGCTATTTCCTCAATCAGGTTCTCAGCTTCATCAACATTTTTACTCATGAAGGCTCCTCTAGCTGCAGCATCTAAAGAGATCTTTTGTGTGGAAGTTAGTCCATTATAGAAAATATGGATTTTCAACCACCTTTCTATCCCATGGTGAGGACATTCTCTTAGCAACTCTCTGTATCTCTCCCAGGCTTCATACAAGGATTCATCATCTTTTTGTGAAAAATTGATGATTTGTTTTCTCAGCACATCAGTCTTGTTCCTTGGGTACCATTTATTGATAAAAGCACTGGACAATTGTTCCCAAGTCGTGATGGATCCTTCAGGAAGAGAGTATAACCATGCTCTTGCTTTATCTCTTAAGGAGAAAGGGAAAAGTCTTAAGCGAATGGCATCATTGGTGGCTCCGTTCATCTTCAGGGTGTCACAGTATTCAAGAAAGATTTGAAGGTGAAGATTTGGATCTTCAGAGGGTAAACCCCCGAATTGGTTCTGTTGAACCATTGAGAGTAGTGAAGGCTTCAATTCAAAATTGTTAGCCTCCACTGTGGGTCTAAGGATGCTAGATCCTCTCCCATTAGTGCTTGGAGCGGCAAAATCTCTTAAGGGTCTGTGTTGGTCTGCCATTTGTTTTTCTTTTTGTTCTTTTTGTTGTTTTTGTTGTTTTCTTAAAGCTCTAAGGGTACGTTCTATCTCAGGGTCAAATCCTAAGTTTAGATCGACACTACGGCTTCGTCGCATAAAAAGAAAGTAAATGACAAATAAAACAAACAATTACAAAAATAAAACCACAACAGATACACAGAATATAGAACAAAATACAAAATTACAAACAAAATAAAAATAAAAATAACAATAAAAATATAAACAAGTATGATCTAATCGAATTTCAATATTGCCGATATTCGAGGGACAACAGTCCCCGGCAACGACGCCAAAAACTTGACAGGGCCCGCAAGCGCACGGGTTATGTCGCGTAATATAAAAGATTATCGTTCTCCACAGGGACTGTGTTCAAAGTACCAGCATATTGAAATTTAATTATCCATACAATTAATTTTTAAGATTTTTATAAAATAAAGTACAAATTAAAGTTGCACAGAATATGAATAAAAATAAAATTTACTTAACACTAAAAAAAATTCAGAGTTGAGAGTATCTTGGGATTTCAGGGGATTAAGACTCTATTTTATGTTTAATGAATTTTAACTTTTCATAAATAAGAATCGAATTAAGTTTTCCAAGGCGAATTTTCCAAAAGCTAATTAATATGTTCCTTTCGAAATCCTATTAATGTACCTAACCTATGGAAAGCGCTGCTTAATCCTCAGAAAGGCCCATTATCGTTTTATGAAAATCCCTTTTATTTCCTCAAAAGAATTTTGATTACTTTCACGGTTTTACCGAGGTCACAAAAAGCATTTCAAAAATCTTAGGTTTAGTTCAAAGCTTTCCGGTAAAAATAAATCTCTCGATTCTATTTATTACCTAAACTTACTAATATACCCGTAAGTATACAGTTTTATCATTTAGGTTCTTGTTGGGAATTACTAAAAGCATTAAGCATAATTGAACTAAATGGAAAACATAAATTTATTTAATTCCAAGTCAAAATAACATTAAAATAAAATATTATCATACCCCATTTATCCCAAGATAATTAATTTAGCTACTCATGAAATAATTTAAATTCATGTAAATAATGGAAAAATAAAACATACAAGACATGGTAAAAATAAAGACTTACGGGTTTCTCCAAAAGCTCAGAATAATTTACCACTGTAATTCCTTGTTGCAATAATTTCTCCACCAATTACAAATTTAAATTCTCACTTTTACAGCCCTCACACTCTTACAAAATAAAAGAAAGAAAAGAAAATAAAAAGAAAGAGAAGAAAAACGGACAGAGAAAGAAAAAATAGAAAAGAATAGAACTAAAGAGAAAAAGAAAGTAACGAAGAAGTGAAGTTTGAGTGATTTTAGACTGGGAAGAAGTTGTTTTTTTTGCTGATGGGTTGCTGCTGCTTTTATAGGCAAATGGATGAATGAATCCAGCTAAGGAAACGCGTTAAAATTTGTAAGTGGGAGAAACTTTCGGTGCATGTGACTTCCAACTGTCCCAAATTGCATTATTTTAATATTTCTAATAATTCGGTGCTTGGATTTATTCAGCTGGGCAAATTCTGACTGGAATTCCACAAGACCGAGTGAAAGCTTGTTGTTTGGTATTAGTTGCTGGGCATTGTTGGTTTGTATGTGGCAGGTATGGTGATATGAGGGACAGTGGAGTTGCTGGACGGTGTGGTGGATGGAGCCGGTGTTGCTGGGCGGTGTTGTGTTGAGTGAGTTACTGGGCGGTGTTCAATTGATCTGGTGTTGGGCCTGTGAAGAGAGTCTGGGCGGTGTTGTGGTTTAAGAGTCTGGGCGGTGTTGTGGTTTGAGAGTCTGGGCGGAGTTGAGAGGGTTACTGGGCGGTGTGTTGAGGTGAGGACGGTTGGGCGGTGTGTTGAGGTGAGGACGGTTGGGCGGAGTTGAGGTGAGGACGGTTGTGGATGGAAAGGAAGAGTCTGGGCGGTTGTGGATGGAAAGGAAGAGTCTGGGCGGAGTTGTGGATTAGGAGCCTGGGCGGTGTTGGTTAGATTACTGGGCGGTGTCATGGATTAGGAGCCTGGGCGGTGTTGGTTTGAGAGAAGTCTGGGCGGTATGGATGGAAAGGAAAGGTGAAGTGGGACGGTGTGTGGTATAGATTAGAAGGGGACAGCGGATAGAAGAGAGGAATGTGGGTCGGATTTCTGGATTGAGGACGGTGTAGAGAGTGATCCGATGTTTGGAGTTTGTGGAGTGTAGGTCGGTTTTGAAAGGAGAAGGGACGGTGTTGTGGCTTGAAGGAAAGTAGAAGAAGGCGGAGTTGATGGAGGTAGTGATCCGGTGTTGCATGAAGAATTGGGTCGGTGTTTGGTTGAGTGTTTGTTGAAGGAGACCGTCTCGCTCAAGCGGAGAAAGGTTCGCTCAAGCGAGAGGTCTTGTTTCACTCGGTGTTTGAGAGTTGGACGGGCAAAGTGACTTACTCGAAATTGATTGAATCCATTCACTCGGCTTAAATTCATGAAGTTCATTCGGCACTGATTGAAGACTCACTCGGAATCAGAATTTATTCAATCGGTTCTCAATCATTTTCACTCAGCTGTAATCTGAACCACTCGGTTAAAACTCTGCTCGGATTTTGCATTGGAATTCTTCAGTCGGCCTTCATGCTTTTTACTCAGAATGGCCTTCAGTCGTCAATCAATTCACTTGGAATGGCCTTCTCTTTTACTCAAGAACTTGCACTTGAAGAGTTGGAATTTGACTGATTGAATTTCTTCTTATGTCCGAGCTTTGCTTTGCTCGGAAATGCATTTTTCTGACCCAACTCACTCGGAATTCCTTTCCTTGGAGACTTCTCACTCGGGTTCAGTGTGAAACTTGAGAGTCTGCCCGAGTGTGATTCATTTCTGGTCAGATTTTTCCTTGTTTTGACCCTTTATTACCTTAATTCCTGCAAAATAACCTACCCAAGTAGAAAATAGTGGAAAGAAAACAAAAATCACAATAAATAAAGGAAATACAGTGCATAATGACTAAAATCCTAAGTAATTTAGACCTAATTTATTGTATTATAAAGCACTAAAATCCTTTATACACTGCATCTTTTTCATAACCTACAGTTCCTGCATTATCATGGAAATATCAGAAGAAGGACCTGCTTCTGTTGAAGGTGGTGCAAAAGATGTTGGTTGAGGTTGCCTTGGACGCTTGGACTCTTGAGGCATAAAATTGTCAATGTGGTTTATCACCTATTGCTTATCCGTAATCCTCTCAGGCTTTACCTTTGTCAGTTCAGCATAATTCACCATAGCCTGATTCTTTTGGGCCAAAAGGGTGATAACAGAGCAATATGGCAGTTAAAGATTCTTTTCAAGGTTCTTCATCATCTCTTCCCATATCAACTCACCCAAATTTACATACAAACCTCTCATTAGGCAATAAATCAATACCAACCTCTTAATGGTAATCTCAGTAGCATGCAACACAGGTTGCAAAAATGATAGGACATAGTGGCACCATAGAGGGGAAGGTGATTCAAACAATTCTTCCTGACACTTTTTGGTACACCATTGACCCGTGTCAAATATGCATCTCCCTGTTCACAGCATTCCTCTAATATTTCTTTCCTAAGATTTTCATTTTCAGCCCTATGAAAAATATCCACTTTCCATGTATAGTGACATCATTCTTCCTTCAGTTTAGGTACTTTCAATAGCTTGTTCAGAATATTACCAGTTAAAGGAATGGTGACTCCTCTCAAGAAGGAAGAAAAAGGAAACTTATCCTCCATTGAATGAGTTCTCAAATTGGCATAAAATTCTCTAGTGAGTTCCCGGTAACCATTTCCTAAGTTCTCATTAAAGAACAGCCATCCCCTTTTAATCATAGCAGCTTGCACATTAAGGTTAGCACATTTTTCTCCCTCAAGAACCAGAGCTCTATTCCTTATTACTCCGCTGGTTTTAAACTTTTGTTCATAATCTTGGGCGGCCTTAAAATCTCTAAGCCTATGCCCATCAAAACTTTCAACTGCCTGGGATTTATTTCTCTCACTCAGACTTTTAGTTATTTTGGGTGCTGGAGAATCAGAGATACTGACAGTAACCACCCCCTTTCCCTTTTTTTGGGGTTTTCTTCACATTTTCCACTTCCATAATTTCTTCAGGTTTTTTCAAAAATCTTTGTGATCTTCTCATTGTGAGTGTTAAAGATGGTGGTTAAAAAGCCTAAATGGAAACAAGTACAAAAACCAAACAATCACAGCAAACCAAAAAAATGTAAGATGAATGGTTATGAAAATGAAAGAATTTTGACAATGAAACGGTAAAATATTAACTATGTAACTAAGAATTGAAAGTAAGAAATGAAAAGATGGTACCTTTCTCAGGTATTACAAGTTGTGTCTTTTCCTCTTCAAAAACCCAAGTTTTCCAGCGTAGGAAGTTAGGGTTTGTACACTGAGGGGGTTTTATAATGTTGAACCCATTACCTGAGGTAAGCGTAACCACGCTGCAATCTTGGCATACCAACGCCCAAATTAATTCGCTTAGGAAGCATCAGGTATGTTACTCGCTCAAGCGTGCTAAACCACGCTCAAGCGTCAAACAAATAGTATTAGAGGTCTTCAATATTGGCACTCACGCTCAAGCTCACAGCGGCACGCTTAAGCGAGAAAATAAACAGTACAACCTTAGCCCCGATCATGCTCAAGCGTGAGCTTGAGGCGCTTAAGCGTGGGAGTCATCCATAAGGCACGCTCAAGGCGTGGTCAGCAAGGGTCAAGCGCGGATTCTTTTCTTTCAGGTACCAGCAATCACGCTCAGAGCGTGTTGAATCACGCTTAGGTGCAAAATACAAACACAAGTTATGAATCACGATCACGCTTAAAGCATGTGGAATGACGCTTAAGCGTGATATGCAACAGAGGATGATTCGCTCGAGCGACGGCAAGGCATGCTCAAGCGTAATGAGGAAATCATCAATCACGCTCAAGCGTGTTGAATGTTCACTCAAGCATGAGAATCAGTGGCTCACAGGTGAGCTCACGCTCAGGCGAAGATAGTGTGCGCTCAAGCGCGAGTTGCAAACAGGGGTACAAAGTTCGATCCCGCTCAAGCTCAATAAGCTTTCACTTAAGTGTGTAGGAACAATAGGAGCTTCTCGCTTAAGCTTAAGAGGTTTCGCTTGAGGGAGGAGACAAGACTTTAGTAATTTGTGTTCCGAATTAAATTCGCTTAAGTGACAGATGCTTTGCCTGAGCGAAATAGAGAAAAATGGGTGCACTCGCTTAAGCTCACCCTGTATTCGCTTGAGCGAACGGAAAGATCAAACCTGGAACAGTTCTCACTTAAGCATGAATAAATCACGCTGGAGTGACTAGTTCAGCAAAACAGGTCTCGCTCAGGCGCAAATAGATTTCATCCGAGCGGCTGGACAAACAGAAGGCCACGCTTAAGCGCAAATAGATTCGCTCAAGCGAACAAGGTACCTGATTCTAATTCTAACTAATGAATTTTCAAGTATGCACACTGAAAATTTGAGTGTATGAACACTCACACCTTATTCAAAATTTTACAATTTTATTCACACTTTATTCATAAACATTTTAGTTTTCTTTTATTATTTCCAACATAAAAATTCAACAATCAGAATGTAGGGTTGCCTCCCTAAAGCGCTTCTTTAAGGTCACAAGCTTGACCTTCTGACATCTAAGAAGATGTCTGCAACAACATGCAGGTTTTCTGCCTATCAAACTCTCCTCCAAAGTAGAGTTTGAGTCTTTGGCCATTCACCTTAAAAGTTCTATCAGTGGTTGGGTCTTTCAATTCAATTGCACCATGAAGAAAAACCTCATTCACAATAAAAGGTCCAGACCACTTGGATCTTAGTTTTCCTGGAAAGAGTCTCAGTCTAGAGTTAAACAACAAAACTTTATCATCTTTTTGAAACTCTTTTCTATTTATCCACTTATCATGCCACCTCTTAGTTTTCTCTTTATAAATTGAAGCACTCTGATAAGCATTGAGTCTAAACTCCTCAAGTTCATGGAGTGTTAGGACTCTCTCCTCTTGAGATTGGTCAAAATCCATATTTAATAGCTTTATGGCCCACCATGTCTTATGTTCTAACTCCACAGGAAGATGGCAAGCCTTACCATAAACTAACTGATAAGGAGACATGCCAATGGGAGTTTTAAATGCTGTCCTATAGGCCCACAATGCATCATCTAGTCTTACAGACCAATCCTTCCTAGACTTCCCTACCACTTTCTCTAAAATTCTTTTAATTTCTCTATTAGACAACTCAACTTGTCCACAAGTTTGTGGATGATATGGAGTAGATACCTTATGCAGTACCTCATAGTGTCTCAGGGCTTTTTCCATAAGTCTATTGCAGAAATATGACCCTTCATCACTAATGAGGACTCTAGGGACTCCAAATCTAGAGAAAATGTTCTTCTTTATAAACCTAAGCACCAGATGTGCATCATTGGTTTTGGTAGGGATTGCCTCCACCCACTTAGAGACATAATCCACAGCAACAAGGATATATTCATTAGAGAATGACTTTGGAAATGGTCCCATGAAGTCAATGCCCCAAACATCAAATAACTCAACAACTAAAATATTTGTCAAAGGCATGCCAGCTTTACCAGAGAGACCTCCACTTCTTTGACACTTATCACACCTTTGAACATACATTTTAGCATCCTGAAAAATGGTTGGCCAATAAAAGCCACTTTGTAAAACTTTTGCTGCTGTTCTGGAGGCACCATGGTGTCCTATATAATAGGAGTCATGGCAATGCCACAAGAGTCTTTCCTGCTCAGATTCAGGCACACATCTTCTGATAATTCCATCTACTCCTATCTTATAAAGAAACGGATCATCCCAAAAAAAAAGTTTTACTGTCATGAAAGAATTTTTTCTTCATTTGGGTTGTCCAACCTTCAGGTACCATAGAGGCACTTTTAAAGTTGGCCATATCAGCATACCATGGCCCTGTGATAATTGCCATCAACCTCTCATCTGGAAATTCTTCTTTAATTAAAATAGAATAAGATTCACCTTCCAGACGAGATAATTGATCAACAACTGAGTTTTCTACTCCCTTTTGTCTCTTATTTCTAAATCAAACTCTTGGAGTAAAAGAACCCACCTGATCAACCTTGGCTTAGATTCTTTTTTAGCTAGCAAGTACTTAATTGCTGAATGATCTATATACACAATGACCTTAGCACCAATTAAGTAAGCTCTAAATTTATCAAATGCATACACCACAGCAAGCATTTCTTTTTCAGTAGTGGTGTAATTTATTTGATTCTCATTAAATACTTTGCTAGCATAATAAATGACATGTGTTAATTTTTCTTTCTCCTGACCCAGCACAGCTCCTACAGCAAAATCACTTGCATCACACATTAGTTCAAATGGTAAAGACCAATCAGGTGCTGCAAGGATTGGAGCTGAAATCAATCTCTGTTTCAAATTTTCGAAAGCCTTGACACATTTTTCATCAAAAATAAAAACATGGTCTTTCATAAGCAACATGATCTTTTATAAATCTCCTATAAAAGCCAGCACATCCTAAGAAACTCCTCACTCCTTTCACATTGATTGGAGGAGGAAGTTTTTCAATGATATCAATCTTGGCTCTATCTACCTGAATACCCTCAGCAGAGATTTTGTGGCCAAGAACTATCCCTTCTTTAACCATAAAATGACACTTTTCCCAGTTAAGGACAAGATTAGTCTCCTGACATCTCACCAGCACCTTAGATAAGTTGTTGAGGCATATATCAAAACTACTTCCAAACACAGAGATGTCATCCATGAATACTTCAATGAACTTCTCTACCATGTCCCCAAAAATTGCCAGCATACACCTTTGAAAGGTTGCTGGTGCATTGCACAACCAAATGGCATACGCCTATAAGCAAAGATTCCATAGGGACAGGTAAAGGTTGTCTTCTCTTGATCTTTTGGGTCGACCACAATTTGGTTGTAACCAGAATACCCATCAAGGAAGCAGTAATACTCATGGCCTGACAGCCTTTCAAGCATTTGATCTACAAATGGTAAAGGAAAGTGGTCTTTTCTAGTGGAGTCATTAAGCCTTCTATAATCTATGCACATTCTCCAACCTGTAGTTGGTCTAGTGGCAATGACTTCACCTTTCTCATTCTTAACAGTGGTCATCCCTCCTTTCTTAGGCACTACTTGGACTGGACTGATCCAAGCGATGTCTGAGATAGGATAGATAATTCCTGCATCAAGAAGTTTAACCACTTCTTTCCTTATAGCTTCTTTCATTATGGGGTTTAATCTTCTTTGTGGCTGAACAACAGGGGAGTAGTCATCTTCCATTAAAATTTTATCCATACAAAAGGATGGACTAATTCCCTTTAAATCAAAAATGTTCCAGCCAATAGTAGACTCATGTTTCCTTAAAACCCCTATCAATTTTTCTACATCCTTATCTTTTAAATCAGCATTAATGGTTGTAGGATGTGACTCATCATCTCCTAAGAAAACATATTTCAAGTGAGAAGGCAAGGGTTTTAATTCATGTTTTTCTTCAAACACCTCTTTACCTTTCTCAAGTTCAGTATTATTCGAATTTTCTTTAATTTCATTTTCAAAATCACCTACTTCACATGCTTCAAGTAGGTTCAGCAATTCAGAATGTGAGTCATTTAACTCCTTAATCTCAGAGTCAAAATCATCCTCCAAAAAGGCTTGTAAGACCTCTTCTTCATTTTTCAACAGCATAGGAGTATTATAACTTTTAATTTCTTCAATCATAAAACAATTCATCTTCTCAGCTGGATGTTTCATAGCATTAAAGACATTAAAGGTTACTTGCTCCTCTTGAACTCTCAGCATGAGTTCTCCTTTCTCTACATCAATTAAAGCTCTACCTGTAGCTAAAAAGGGTCTTCCTAAAATCAATGGAATTTCTCTATCAGCTTCCATATCCAAAACTACAAAATCTGCTGGGAAGATAAACTTATCTACCTTAGCTAATAGATCTTCTAGCATCCCATAAGGATATTTGATAGACCTATCAGCCAATTGCAAAGACATGCGAGTTGGTTGCAGGTCATCAATTCCTAACGTCTTCATTAAGGATAAAGGCATCAAGTTTATGCTAGCTCCTAGATCACATAAGGAACTTCCTACATGAACATCCCTTATTGCACAAGGTATTGTAAAAGATCCAGGATCTTCCAGCTTCTGAGGGAGTTTCTTTTGAATAATTGCACTACACTCTTGAGTGAGAGCAATCATCTCATCTCCTTTAAGCTTCCTCTTCTTAGACAGAAGTTCTTTTAAAAATTTAGCATATGAAGGCATCTCAGCAAAAGGAATATTTATGTGAAGCTTTTTAAACACCTCTAAGAACTTAGCAAACTTTTGCTCCTCTATTTATTTTTTAAATCTATAAGGAAATGGAGCATTCTTTAATTTTTCAGGAGTTAGCTTAGAAGCTTCCTCCAAGATCAAATCAGCATTTTTCTTTTTCTTCCGATGAACTTGATTTTCTTTTTCTTTTTCTATTTCACCTTTATTTTCAGTTTCATTATTAACTTGCTCACTTTCCTGCTCTTTTTCTTTTTCTTCATCTTTTTCTAAACTATTTTCATGACTTGGAGGTGGGGAAAGAATTTTCCCACTCCTAGTAGTTATTGCTTTGCAATGTTCCCTAGGATTTACCTCAGTATCTCCAGGAAAGTTGCCAGACTGTCTCTCAGCTAATTGTTTTGATAGCTGTCCAACCTGATTTTCTAAATTTTGAATGGACGCTTCTTGGTTTTTAAAACTGGCCTGAGTGGCCTGAATGAACTGAGATAGCACATTCTCAAGTTTCGATTTCTCCTTAGGAGGGGGGAGAGATTGTTGTGGTCTATTTGTGGTTTGATTTTGTGGCCTGTACTGATTCAAATATGGACCTTTATGCTATGAAAAATTCAGGTGATTCCTATAGTTAGGATTAAAGGAATTAGAGGGATAATTCCTTTGAAATTGTTGTTGCCCCATATAATTCACTTGCTCAGTAGGCATATTTGGATCACACATGCCATTTTCATGATCTCCACCATAAAAATCACAGCTTATTATACAAACTTGGCTAGGCTTTTAAAGTTCTGAAATCTGTTCACTTAATTTCTCTAAAGCCTGAGTCATCAACTTACTTTGAGCCAAATAAGCATCTTGTGCTTCCAATTCTAGTATCCCTCTCTTAGGGATTTGGCTCCTTTCGCTAACCAGGCATTCATTAGAAGCCATAATATCTATCAGCTCTATAGCTTCTTCTACAGTTTTGGTGGTTAATGAACCTCTAGCTGAGGCATCAATCAAGACCCTAGTAGCTGGTCTTACACCATTATAGAATATAGTAACTTGCTGCACATCAGTGATTTGATGATGAGGACATTTTCTCAGACTCTCTTTATATCTATCCCATGCTTCTATTAGAGAATCACCCTCTCTCTGTTGGAAACAAGTGATTTCAGTGTGCAACTTAGCATACTTGGAAGGAGGGAAATACTTAATCAAAAATTTTCTTTGTAAATCCTCCCAAGTAGAGATACTACCTCTTGGTTGGCTCTATAACCAGGCTTTTGCTCTGTCCCTTAAAGAAAAAGGAAATAATCTCAGTCTTATTGCCTCTTCAGGGACTCCATTCATTTTCACAGTATCACAAATTTGGAGGAAGGTTGCTAGATGCAGATTTGGATCCTCAACCTCATTTCCTCCGAATTGATCATTTCTAACCAACTGCAGCAAAGCCAGTTTAAGTTTAAAATTATTGGCTGTAATCGGAGGCCTAAGGATGCTAGATTGTGATCCTTCTTCAGTAGACCTGGAGTAGTCACCAAGTGTAACTCTCCTCTGTTCCATTTCTTTCTGCTCTTTTTACCTTTTTTCCTTTCTAAGCTTACGCTCTAACAAATCAATATCAGGATCAATGAAGAAAGGCTCTCCTCTGTTCCTTGACTGCATACACGAAATGTTAGACTCAAATACTATTAAAGTTACTGCTACAGCTACATAAAACAAACTACTACTATACTAAAAACAAGAATTAAACTACTTACTAAATGTAAAAACAAAATTAAACGGTTCAGTCTAGTACCGGTCCAAGGATTATTGATATTACTCAACAATCCCCGGCAACGGTGCCATTAACTTGGTGTATAAATCCTGAGCTATTAACTTGATGCATAAATCCCGGAGGATTTATTCTTTTGGCAAGCACACCAATCGTTAAATTTGTAATATATTTGATCGTTCCCATAGGGATTGTGGTAATTACCTCAATCTTAGACTGATACAAGCTGAACCAACACAATGCAGATAGAGTTCATTCTGTTTTTGTTGTTTTATATTTCTAATGTTTTCTTATTTTCAGAGACAGTATGAAAGATGAAATGTGATTAATAAAAGATAGGTTAGGATTGCTTCAGTTTACAATTTCATCTAGAAACATGCATTTAAGGTTCAATCAAGCTTCAGACTCACAAAGACAATTCACAGATGGTTAATCCCTAATCCCTTAGGTAACTAACACTAATTCCTAACCTTAAACCCTAATCCCTTAGGTGTTCAGTGACAGAGAAATCTAATGCAAAATTGGGGGTTGAACCCTAACTATTCACCTAATTACTAGGCCTGAATTAGTTAGGAAGCTGGAAGTTACCTAAGTCTCAACCATGATTCCTCACTGGTGAGATTCTTCATCAGATCTAGATTTGTAAATCCAGCAAAGTAGATCCACTCCTCAGCTTGTTCTCCTCTTGATTTAGAAGTTGACTTCCTCAATACACTTTTAAAAATTCATTGCAAACCTTCGTAATCCCAACCCTAGGGAATTAGAAACCCATGGAAATGGATTCTGTTGAAGGAATGTGGAGAGACATGGGTGAGAGAATTTAGAGAGAGAAAAGAACTAGAGAGAGATTGGAAATGAGCAAATGAATCGTATTCTGTGTCTACTATCTCTGTGTGTCTTCATAGAGAGTATGTACAAGTATATATATGCAAATAACTAACTAACTAACTTAATTAATTACAAAGAAACCTTAATTAATAATTAAACTAACTAAACTAATTACATAAATACAAATAAATAAATAATTACAACTTGATACTGAAATTACTAAAGCACAGTAACAATACATCAGAAACGGTGCAGAGCTTCTTTTAGAGGGAAAAATAACTAACTGTGCAATAGAATCACGCTTGAGCGTGATGTACTTGTGCTTGAGCGAGCTCAAAATATGCACTGCAGTGTTGATTTCATGCTTGAGCGTGAGTGGGGAAGCTTGGGCCGAATGGTGTTTTGGACTCACGCTTGAGCTTGAGCTTTCTCGCTTGAGCGAGATCGTGCTTTCCTTTCTTTCTTTTTACGTACTTTGCATGGATCTCTCACTTGAGCTTGCATCCTTCAAGCTTGAGCGTGAACTGCTCCTGCACATAAAAACAAATAATTGCCTAGCGTTTGTACGCTGGCTGCCCAGTGTTTGTATGCCGGATTAGTGAAATTATAAATAAACAAATTTCTTTATCTAATTATTATTTTTAATCATTTTGTTGCATAAATTAAACACTTTTGAAATAAATAAATAAAATAAGAATTATTAACAATTTATTAAATAATAGTGCTAAACTAAACAATATTTAATGAATTGAGTCAAATAAAAGATGAAATAATTAAGTCTTTTCAAGACATATTAGGGACACACTAGATCATTAGGCATTAGGCAAATGTCTGATTGGCTCTAGTGCAAGTGAGAGATTGTTTGTGTATGCACTATGAGCTTTTATGCTTTTTCCATTTGCATCATTTTTCTACTTATCAATACAATAAGTATTTCAGTTTAAAATTATTTTAAAACGTATTTATTGTTAGAGTAATAGGTCATATGAAAGTTATTCCTAAAATGTCCATAGTCAAGTATTTATGTGGAGACATGTAAATACATTGAGACTAGTGTGTGAGTGGACTGATGATTTGATCTCATAGATCATAGATATAGATGATATCAAGTCTTCACACGAGTACACATTAAGAGTAATGATGTATTGGACAGACCCACCATGAGAACATTGCATGGATCGTTACATGAATGTCACAAACGATTCTCAATGTGATAATGTATATGTAGTCCTTCGACCTGAAGTCACTACGATTCCTACATGTGGAGTTTATTGTTTTAATACAATCAAGTGTTTTCTATAACAAGAGAACTATAAAGGTTGTGATTAGGCAATGAACAAATTATGCAGAGGGATGTAAGTGATATGATGGGATTTGTCTCATCTATGTTGTAACACCCCGATTTTCCTAACTTGAATCCCGATGTAATCAAGATAATAATTAATAAAAATTACGGGTGAATTTTTCACGCTTGAAATATTTCTACAACACCTCGACGATTACATCAAGACCCAAACCACAGAAAATCGAAGAGTGAGATTTAATAGACTATAATTGGATCGATAACTAAATTGGCCATAATAGTATACAAAATAATAGAGTTTACAGCGGAAGAAGAATGTGTATGCCTGGCACAGGCCTAGTCCCATATGTGAAGATATGAGAAAAGGCCCAAACAATCATACAATTTAATAATATAAGCTTATAAGGCCACAATCGACTATGCACTTGAATCATAATTATATATCATTAATCGTAAATAGTCTCTACATGAGACATCCATCACCAGATGGTATCAATCTAATCATCACTTACATAATAAATACATAAGTTTGTTTCACATACTGATTTAACTCTCTAAAACTTCATCCTTATGTACAATTTAACTCAATACATTAAAATTCACAATTGATGTCGGCCAAGGCACTTCCACTACCACTAGTTACCTTCGCCCAAAGCTTCAATTCAAAATTCCATCTCATCCGATGATGACCTTGCATCACAATGCTAAAAAGGAGACCACATGGAAGAGTGAGTTATACATTCAAAATGATGAATATAATACATTGTGATTAAGTGTACATGCATTCATTCATCATGTGTGCTTTGCTATAAAATTATTAAATTCATTATTCAATCATCATCACATTGTCATAATAGGTGGTATCAGAGCTTGACTCTTGGTAAATCAAGCTTAACAGCTTTAAGAGACTAGATGGCCTTAAGTTCTCATAATCTTTTTCCCGAGGGTGGTGCTATAAACAGACCTCCCACTTTCAATGGGGAAGGCTATGCGTTTTGGAAAGAAAGAATGAAAATCTTCATTCAATCTATTGATTTGAGAGTTTGGAATGCCATTGAAAATGGTCCTTATATACCAATGCATGCTATTGATAGTAAAAATGTTGAAAAACCTATGGATGAATGGACTAGTGATGAAGAAAAGAAAGTACAATATGGCTATAAGGCAAAGAATCTCATCACTATGGCATTAGGTCCAGATGAATTTTTTAGAATAATGACTTGTCAATCCGCTAAGGAAATGTGGGATACTCTACAAGTAACTCACGAAGGTACTAGCGATGTGAAGGACTCCAAGATTAGTACCTTGACAAGTCAATATGAAAGTTTTAGAATAAACTCAGGGGAAACCATAGTAGAAATGCATAAGAGATTCACTCTTATTATTAATCATCTCATTACTCTTGGCAAAGTTTACACTAACAAAGAACTTGTGCATAAAGTTTTAAAAAGTCTTAATAGGGAATGGCAACCACTTGTCACAGCCATAAAACAATCTCCAAGCATCAATGAGATGTCTCTTGCAACACTCTTTGGGAAATTACAAGAGCAAGAGCAAAAACTAAAAGTCTTGAAGCTAGCGGAGGAAGAAGAAAAATCCTCCAAGAAGAAGGGCTTAGCTCTCAAGACCACCTCTATACATGAAGAAGAATCGTGTAGTGATCTTGATGAAGAAGAAGAATTTGGATTGTTTGTAAAAAGATTCGGAAAGTTCATGAGAAACAAACGATTCCAAAGGAACTTCAAAACACAAGGTAAGAAATCTACACCTAATGAATCATCTTCCTCACCTAGTTGTTTTGAATGTAGGAAAGAAGGACGCTTCAAGGCCGATTGCCCAAATCTTAAAAAGAAGAGCAAAGAGAAAAAGGGAAGAAGAAGAGCTTATATCGCGTGGAATGAAAACGAGATAAGTAGCTCGGATGACTCGGAAAATGAAGAGGCAAACCTTTGCCTCATGGAAAATCACCAAGAAGAAGATGATGAGGTAAATCTTCATGACCTTGATAAGGAAGAATTACTTAATGCTTTTAATGAATTGTATGAAAAATTTGTGAAAGTCTCTAATAGACTTAAGGTGTTTAGAAAAACTAGTGACACTCTAGAGATGCACCTTATGGAAGTGTGTAAAGAGAATGATTGTTTAAAAGAAGAACTGGAAAATGCTCAAACATGTTCTAAGAGTAAACCTTGTGATTTTGCTAAGAAATGCATTGATCTAGAAAATAAAGTCCTAGATCTAAACAAAACTTTAGAAAGGTTTACAAATGGTGGAGATAATTTAAATGTACTTCTTGGAAACCAAAGATGCATGTTTGACAAAACCGGTTTAGGGTACAATTCCGTTAAAAAGGAACAGCATTACAAAAACTTCTTTGTACCTCCTATGAAATCATCTTCGCCCTTTATGAAATGTAATCATTGCGGTTTTAAAGGTCATAACTCTTCGAATTATAATGTTAGAAAATTAGGGCCAAAGGTTATAAGAAAGGTGTGGGTTCCCAAAGGGACATTACCACAAGCTAACTTTAAAGGACCCAACATAAAATGGGTACCTAGTTCTCTAAACTGATTTTGTTTTGTAGGTATGCTTCAAGGCAAGCAACACCCATTGGTATTTGGATAGTGGGTGTTCAAAGCATATGACGGGAAACATAAGCAAGTTTACATCATTTACTCCCAAAAGAAAAGGAAGCGTCACCTATGGAGACAACACCAAAGGAAGGATCCTAGGCATCAGAAATATTGGTAAGAATTCTTCCACATCCAAAAGCGACGTGTTGTATGTTGAAGGCCTCAAACATAATCTACTTAGCATTAGTCAATTATGTGACAAAGGATATAGAGTTTTGTTTGAATCAAATAGTTGCATAATTGAGCATAACGTTAATAAGGAAATTAAATTTGTAGGCCAAAGAATCGATAATATTTACATGATTGACATGGATAGTTTGTCTTCAAATGATGTACAATGCTTCATGACTAGAGATGATGAAACTTAGCTATGGCATAGGAGAATAGCTCATATACATGTAGACCATTTGAACAAACTTGTTTCTAAGGAATTAGTAATTGGTTTACCAAAGCTTAAATTTGAAAACAAATTTTGCGATGCATGTCAAAAGGGGAAACAAGTAAAGACATCCTTTCAATCTAAAAACATTGTTTCCACCCAAAAGCCTTTATAACTTTTGCACATGGATCTTTTTGGACCTTCCAAAATCAAAAGCTTTGGTGGTAATTACTATGGTCTAGTGATTGTAGATGACTACTCTAGATATACATGGACCTTGTTTCTTGCTCATAAAAATGAAGCATATCATGCATTCAAGAAACTTGCAAAGATTATCCAAAATGAGCAAAATTCTAAAATTACATCCATTAGAACTGATCATGGGGGAGAATTTGAAAATTAATCTTTTGAAAAGTTTTATGAAAAACATGGTATTAATCATAATTTTTCAGCTCCTAGAACTCCATAACAAAATGGAGTAGTTGAAAGGAAAAATAGATCCTTGGTGGAGCTTGCAAGAACCATGTTAAATGAAAACAATGTTGCAAAACATTTTTGGGCCGATGTGGTAAACACCGCTTGTTATGTTATGAATAGATGTTTAATAATGCCTATTCTAAAGAAAACCCCCTATGAACTTTACAAGGGTAGAAAACCCAACATTTCACACTTTCATATTTTTGGATGTAAATGTTTTATGCTCAATAATGGAAAGGATAATCTAGGAAAGTTTGATGCCAAATCTGATGAGGCAATCTTCCTAGGATACTCTCAATCTAGTAAATCTTATAGAATATTCAACAAACGCACGAATACCATAGAAGAATCCATTCATGTTAAATTTGATGAAAATAGCCATAACCCACCGAGAAAGGAAGATGTTGATGATCTTGTAGGTACTCTTCAAGAATTGACCTTAGATGACAAGGAAGGAGAAACCAAAGACACAAATGCTGCCAAACATGAGGAACCACAACAATAGATCACTTTGAAGGATCATCCTCTAGACAAAGTCATAGGTGAAATGACAAAAGGTGTAAGTATTCGTAATGCAATTAGAAATACATGCAATCATTTAGCCTTTGTATCGCAAATAGAACCCAAATGCATTAATGAAGCTATTATTCATGAACATTGGATGTTGGCCATGCAAGAAGAGCTAAATCAATTTGAAAGAAATGGTGAAGACATATGCTGGTTTCCCACTAATATGTGTTTCCCACTTTCGTAATCGATTACGCTTCGAGCTGTAATCGATTACACTTTGAATTTTTCATTCCAGATCGTGCTGTAATCGATTATCCCTTTATGTGTAATCGATTAGCTTCAAGTCAGAGGGCTTCTAATCGATTATTGTTTGGCCTGTAATTGATTAGGGATGATACCTGATGCATTTAATTTGGCTTCGCAGCTACGTAATCGATTATATAGTCCTGGTAATCGATTAGCTTACTTCCAGTAGCCTTCTAATCGATTGGATGAATTTCCTTAATCGATTAGCCTTTATACCTGATGCTTTTAATGCCATTTTTGATTTTGGTAATCAATTCTGTCATGTGTGTAATCGATTACTGTAATTTCAGTAGCTCTTTAATCGATTATATTAATTGCTGTAATCGATTAGCTTATGTCCTATTGCAGTTGTTCCAAAAACAGAATCACCCTAATCGATTAGACTGGGCTTTCTAATCGATTAGCTTCGTGTTGTTTCTGGGTCTGATTCCATGTCTTTGTTTTTGCAAGAATTTCTTCAAGAGTGTTTTGTCATTATCAAAATCCTTGTACCTATTGTCACATTCAAACACATTCTCCCCCTTTTTGATGATGACAACCATGTTCATCTCTTGAGGGTTGTTAGTTTAAACAACAATTATCTCTAATAGGAAGAATTTGAAATGTCCATGATGGGGGAACTCACTTTCTTCCTTGGACTTCAAATCAAGCAAACCAATGAAGGCACATTCATTAATCAATCCAAGTACTACAAAGAACTACTTAGAAAATTCAACATGGACAAAGCAAATGATATTGCCACACCCATGGGCACTTCATGCTATTTGGACAAGGATGAGAAAGGTAAGGATGTTGAACTCACAAAATATAGAGGTATGATAGGATCCTTACTTTACTTAACCGCTAGTAGACCGGATATCATGTTTACTGTGTGTATGTGTGCTAGATACCAGGCTTGTCCTAAGGAATCACATCTCACTGCAGTAAAAAGGATAATGAAATATTTAGTTGGGACTCAAAATGTTGGTTTATGGTACCCCAAAGGGGCTGAATGCACTTTAGTTAGTTACTCTGATTCAGATTTTGCAGGATGTAAACTTGACAGAAAAAGCACTAGCGGAACATGTCACTTACTTGGTAGTTCTCTTGTTTCTTGGCATAGCAAGAAACAAGTAAGTGTTGCGCTGTCAACAGCTGAGGTAGAATATGTTACATCTGGTAGTTGTTGTGCTTAAATCCTTTGGATGAGACAACAACTTCTAGACTTTGGAGTTGTATTGGACCATGTGCCTCTTAAGTGTGATAATACTAGTGCTATCAATATCTCAAAGAATCCTGTAATGCATTCTAGAACCAAACATATTGAGATTAGACATCATTTCATTAGAGACCATGTATTAAAGGGTGATTGTATACTTGAGCATGTTGAAACTTCTAGGCAACTAGCAGATATTTTCACCAAACCTTTAGCTAGGGAGCAATTCATCCACATTAGAAGAGAATTAGGAATTCTTGACATGAATAATTATGTTTGAATGATGAAGTATTTTGATAAAAACAGTATTATATGGCATGATTGTATGAGTGGTTATTATCAGTGGGATGATTGATCAATATTGCAACTCTCCTGTGTGAAAACTGTAAATTCTTGAACCAGATAATCGATTATATACATCTGCATAATCGATTAATAAGCTCCTGTCTTGTTGATAATCGATTATGAATTGCCATCTAATCGATTAATAAGCTTCTGTTTTGTTGATAATCGATTACTCATTGATATCTAATCGATTACAAAGCCTCTGTTTTATGCATAATCGATTACTTCTTGATCCATAATCGATTACAAAGCCTCTGTTTCAGGTGCAAGACGTTTCATCTTCCCTGTAATCTATTACCATACTACCACAATCGATTAGGACGTTTCTGTTTTCTCACTAATCGATTACTCAACTCTCGTAATCGATTACACTATGTGCGAAACGATTCAAATTCCCCAGAAACAGTGAGCTAATCGATTACCTATGCCTCATAATTGATTAGCATCAGTACTGGCATAGTCAAACGCTGCTTCCCGAGGTCTGCTCGAATTCTTCACTCCGTTAACTCACCTCACTCTCTTCTAGACCTAATTTTTCCCTATAAATACCCTCTTCTTCACCCTCTCATCTCACACTACCTCCTTCCTCTTCAAATCTCTCAAAGCCTTGCCTCTCTTCATCTTCTCCTCCTCACCATGTCTTCCTCCCGCACCGTCAAAAGAGCAAGGTCCTCCATGGCCCAAGCCAACAACCCCCTAGACTTTTCTAGGTTCTTCTCCTCTCCTAGAGACCTCAAAAATTTTGTCAATAATTTTTCTGAAAAGGATATCATGACTCCCCACTTCACCATTGCTGAAACCTTTGATAACCATAGCCTCACCTTCACCCAATGCCTCCACCACTACAACCTTTTTCCCTTCCTCACCCTTAAGGAAGAGCTGTACTACCCTGAACTCATCAGAGTTTTCTATTGCAACTTAAAGATTGTTAATGAAGTAATTGAATCAAAGGTCAAAAATGTGACCATAAAGCTCACCAACGCCCAACTTGCTGAAATTTCTCTGCTGCCACTAAACGATGCTGAGTTTGATAGAGAAGACCCTGAGGATGAATGGGGTTTCAATGCTCTTACTGCCCGTCAATCATTGTGGAAGGCTGATCGCCCCAGGAACAACCACAAATTGGTAGGACACTTGACCATGAACAACCGCCTCCTATACTTTTTCTTGGTCAAGATGTTGGTTCCCCGTGGTGGGAACTATGCCTTGGTGGAAGAGGATGATGTCCTCTTGATGTGGGCTATGCTGAACCACAAAGAAATCAACTGGGTTCAAATGGTCAAATTTCACATATGCCACGCCAAGGACTAACAAAAGCTCCCATACGCCATCCTACTCACCAAAATATTCAAACATTGTGGAGTGGACCTGGCTGGAGAACTCTCGGAGAAGGTGCCTTTAAAAGCATGCATTGGCACTCATCACCTCACTAAGATGGGTCTTGTCTTTCTACACGGAGCATGGTACTCACGAATGGAAGGCTATCATGCCAACATTCCCTTTGAAGCTCCTGCTGATGATGAGCCCGTTCCTCCTCCTCCTCCTGCACCTTAAGCCTCTTCATCTGCCCCTACTGACCCATTTGCATCGCTATATGCTCACCTTGACCACCGCTTCGATCGCCTCGAAAATTCCCTTCAAGAATTTTCAATGACCGAGCAACAACATTTTGAGATGATGCAACAGCGTTATGAAGAGTTGTCCCATCAAGTCTCCAAACTTCGATTTTTCAACCTGGATAATTAGATCCATTTTTATGCTTTGATGATTATGTTTTCTTAGTTTATGCATCAGTTTTCTCATTTCCTTGATTGTACTTTCCCTTAAATTTTCATGAATAAAATCTGTCTTTCCATGACTTTAATTACCTTATTATTTTTGATGATTCCAAAGGGGGGGGAAGCAATAGTTGTTGTTCATCTGTTCTTCTGCTTAAATGATAAACTATTTTAATTATCTCCAAGGCATTAATTCCTAAAGATAGGGGGAGACTTTTAAGAGATAAGAGATTTACTTGTATAAGTGATAATTTTTAACAGATAAGAGTTTCTTGAAAAGATAAGTGATAATCTAATTTTAGAGATAAGGAAAAATTCAAATGTTTTTGCAGATACAAAATTAGAGATAATTGTTGTTTAAACTAACAACCCTCAAGAGATGAACATGGTTGTCATCATCAAAAAGGGGGAGAATGTGTTTGAATGTGACAACAGGTACAAGGATTTTGATAATGACAAAACACTCTTGAAGAAATTCTTGCAAAAACAAAGACATGGAATCAGACCCAGAAACAGCACGAAGCTAATCGATTAGGAAGCCCAGTCTAATCGATTAGGGTGATTCTGTTTTTGGAACAACTACAACAGGACATAAGCTAATCGATTACAGCAATTAATATAATCGATTAAAGAGCTACTGAAATTACAGTAATCGATTACACACATGACAGAATCGATTACCAAAATCAAAAATGGCATTAAAAGTATTAGGTATAAAGGCTAATCGATTAAGGAAATTCATCCAATCGATTAGAAGGCTACTGGAAGTAAGCTAATCGATTACCAGGACTATATAATCGATTACGTAGCTGCGAAGCCAAATTAAATGCATCAGGTATCATCCCTAATCGATTACAGGCCAAACAATAATCGATTAAAAGCCCTTTGACTTGAAGCTAATCGATTACACATAAAGGGATAATCGATTACAGCATGATCTGGAACGAAAAATTCAAAGTGTAATCGATTACAGCTCGAAGCGTAATCGATTACGAAAGTGGGAAAACACATATTAGTGGGAAACCAGCACATGTCTCCACCATTTCTTCAGACCCCCACTATGTGCAACGGCTAGGAAGAAGAAAGGCACTCCTCAAGCTCTCAGTTGGCTCTATAAATTCAAGAGGAACTCAAGCACAAAACACACAACTGGAAACTATCATTCTTCACTTGTTCTTGTACTTAGTAAGCCATCTTTCTTGTATATTCTGAGTTTAAATTTGTACATCCTCTCATCTTGAGAGCTAGAACTTGTGTGATCTTTCACTTGTATATCTACTCTACTAAGAGAGTCATTTCCTTGTAAACACTTCATCAAACACAAAGGTTTTCACTCTAGGATTAAGTGGTCACAAAGGTTGGGGTTCAACCTTTGGGTATTGAGAGTTTGAGAGATTGGGTGGGTTACCCTTTGCTAGTGAGGATTGAGTTCTTAAGTGTGGGACACTAGGAAGCTGCAATTGCTCATAGCTTGTATCTCTAAACTTCAATAGTGGAAATCCTCTAAGTGGGTTGCTTAGAGGCGAGACGTACACCGGTGTTGGTGGAACTCGTTATATTGGTTTGCAAGCTCCTCTCCCTTACTCTTTTACTTTCATATTCTGCAATTGGTTGATTTGTGTTGATTGATTGTGAATTGCATACTTGAGCTTGTCTAATTTGATATATTTCAAATACTGCCCACCAAGTGTTTGTTAAATTGCTTCAGCTATATTTATCCTTGTGGTGCATTGCATACTATCTTTAACTTGATTTCACTTGCATATTCTTGTAAACTTGGATATAAAAATCAAGTTCAAAGGCATCTCAATCAAAGTTTTTAAAACTCAATTCACCCCCCTTCTTGAGTATTGAGGCCACTTGAACAACAATAGGCGTACTAGCCTCATGAATCACAATTCACAACATAAGCAAGCACAGGAACATACACAATCACATTGCCACATATAAATCATAGGCATTCATAGTCATCATCGTCAAATTATTAAGTCTTTAATCATTTCCTCCTTGCAAGGGGTTTTTCAACTCTCTTGGTCATCCCATCTCAAATGCCATGCACCTATGGCTAATGCATATGTCAACTGTTTAATGTATATGTAATGGATCCATTTCATTCCATCAGGTGATCGCAACCACCATATCATTCATTTCACACTGGTTTCCCGCCTCGCAAAAGGTACTCCCTTTAGTAGCCTCGCAAGGTTCTTTTCTCATGATCGCAACCACGTATACCAATGGTCAATATTTTGGTTTCCCGCCTCACAAGGGGTACTCCCTCCTCGTGATCGCAACCACGAGAGATCATAGGAACTCACAAGCCCTTTTCTTTTCAAGTACCAAGTGATCGCAACCACTGGCTTATCATCATACAATCCCGCAAGATGTCTTATTGTGATCGCAACCACATATCAATCATATCATAATAGTTTCCCGCCTCGCAAGGGGTACTCCCTCCTAGTGATCGCAACCACGGGTATTCATCCATAATGTTCCCCGCAGGGCCTTTCATTTCAACAACTAGGTGATCGTAACCACCGGCTCAATATCATATCATCATCATGTCGGTTTCCCGCCTCATAAGGGGTACTCCCTTCATAGAATCCCACGGGATCTTTTATCATTGTGATCGCAACCACATATTTAATGTTATGCCATGCCATGAATGTAAAATGCAGTAATGCATATGCCAATCAACCTCGCAAGGATATTTCACCCTCTCACATAGGGATATATTTTAATTTGACATTTTCAATCTATAACATACAATCGTCTTTAACATTCATTAATATTTCATCGATACCACCACATAATCAGTTTGTGGATTTACATTTCATTCACCATTGCCATTGTTTCATGACTAGTGTGGTAATACAATAATTCATTAATGCAATTTAAACCACACATATAAGTCTACACTTGTATTACACACAATGGCATTCTACAATTTAACCAATAATAACAATCAACCTTTACTCAAGGAAGTGGTCAACATCATCGATCGTTATTACACATTACCGTTGTCATATCCGATTCATCGGTTTATTACAAATACTACATCATTTATCCATCCCTCATTGGTCTCATTATCTCATGAGGAAGCATCTCACAACCCATCATTTCACTTTTATTATCATTATCATATCATGTCATTGGTGGGGGAAATTCATGTTTTCCCAACATATCATGGGTCTATATATATATATATATATATATTTCAATATCTTAATTTATATCAACACCTCCACATATATTGTCCTCACATACCCCACATATACATATACATTTCCTTAATTATCCATAAAGGAATGGGGTTCAACACCATTAAAATCCAGAAAATGAAATAAAATCCCTCCAATGCATTCTCTCATTTATTCATAACCATTATATGTCCCTACATATATATGTTTCATTAATTTTTCATAATTGGAATAGGGCCCATTACGAGCAAACAAAGGAAAAGAAAGCAAAACTTCAATCAGGTCACTCGCTCAAGCAAAACCCTTACTCGCTTGAGCGAGACAATTCATTCTCGCTTGAGCGCCTCAGCTCGCTCGGGCATAATCACGCCAGTATCTGTTTCCACCTACGCTCGCTTGAGCGAGACACTCACTCGCTTGAGCGAGATTAACATAGCTCGCTTGGGCGAGCCCCTTCGCGTGAGTGAAAATCATCCAGTAGCGTTTCTACGCTTACTCGCTTGAGCGAGATTTCCTCACACTTGGTCACTCGCTCAAGCCAAAACCATCCAGTAGTCAATTCCCTGCTCGCTCGCTTAAGTGAGACCCAACATGCCTCGATACTCGCTTGAGCGAGATCCATCCAGAATCATTTTTCCTCTTGCTCGCTCAAGCGTGGCCACGCCCGCTGGAGCGAGATTTGTCCAGTATCGCATCCATCCATTCCACACACGTCTCACTTGAGTGAGGCCTCTTTTCGCCTGAGCAAGATTGGGCAAAAGGCCATAATACTGATACAGGGGATTCTCGCTCAAGCGAGAATCCATCTCGCTTAAGCGATATTGTCAGCACATACGCAGAAAATATAAGAATTCCACAACCTTACATACCAAAACTCATACAAAGCCAAATTGGTCAAATTCAACACATCATACACCTCTTGTTAAGCATTTAAAACTTGTCTCAAACATTCATACTCCATAATTTCCATTCCGATTCATTAATCCTATCAAAATTAACTTATCATCATCATATACGTATTTTTATACAATCAACATATATTCACATACACCATTCTTAATAATCGATAAATTACCATTCACATCATTTCAATATCTACATGGCCAGGCAGGCATGAGTACCAATCACATACAATAACCACTATCATCCTACTCATGCAATTTGAATGTAAACTCCTCTCTTACCTCGAGGGAAGAACCGCAACCAAATGCACGCTCTCAATGCTCTGCCACATTGCCTGGAATATTATCTACACCAACATATATACATATACATATGTGCAGTTATCAAACCATCTCAAGGCACCATCATAATTCTAAACAAGTGCTAGCTTATCATAAAGCTCAATATCAAGTCCTAGACTTGCTAAAACACCAATTCATTTCATTATGTTAGGCTTCGGGAATTCCTTTCCCAAAACCAAGGTT
Organism: Clitoria ternatea; assembly: GCA_037962975.1. Classification (NCBI taxonomy): domain Eukaryota; kingdom Viridiplantae; phylum Streptophyta; class Magnoliopsida; order Fabales; family Fabaceae; genus Clitoria; species Clitoria ternatea. Next base: position 184,094,053 of record CM075672.1, read on the forward strand.
TTCTAAGTCTCAAAGGGTTAACCATTACCCACAACAACAATATCATATCCCTCATCAAAAGACATCCAATATCACTCAACCCATCTAATTTGTCATCTTTACCACTTAAGGTTCATCATGACCTAACATAGCCTCTTCAAAGCCATCATCAAACAATAATTTCAATTCATTCATCCATGGTCTAAGACCTCATCAACTATAATTCTATTTCATTAATCCATCATAACCACAATGATTTGGTGTTCACATTTATTCCTACACATTTCATAACAACGCTCATCCATGAGTTTCAGTCTCTATGATTCGCCATTACTATCATTATCCATCATTATAAATAACAACTCACACATTAAATATCATTTATTCACATTTAATTCAACCTCCTAAGTCACAATATATCCATTTTCCCAATTCTTAGGGTAAGGGTTTTCGTCAAAACCCAACAACCATTATTAATATTCATCAACCATCATCACTGGCTATCTCTCATCATTAATATAATTCTCTAACATCATTAAACATACATTATACTCATATTTTACACTTTCCCTAATTCCTAGGGTTAGGGTTCCATTAAAACCTAATAATTGCCATCATCACTCCTTATCTTCCATCATAATATTTGCCATTTTTGTGTACCTATGTACCCCCTCACAAAACCACATACTTATCACACCCCACCTTAGGGTTTTGCCCAAAAATGGTCTCTAATCCATAACCCATGCATACATTACACTCTCCCAACAAATAAAGCCACAACCAATGGCATAAGCTCAACAAAAGGGGTGAGGAACTTACCTCAAGCAAAGAAATAAGTGAGCTTTCATGAGTAGGAGAGGTCCACATGAAAATAAGGGAGAGGAGGAAGAAGAGACTTCAAGCTTCCATAAAACGAAAATGGTGGGAGAAGATGGATTCCAATCTTGTCTAGTTTTTTTTATAGAGAAAGAATGAGGAGGAAAATGAAGAAGAACAAGAAGAAGAAAGCAGAGTGAATGAGAAGTGAAGAAGGCAAATGTGTTTACCTTAGAGGACCCAACGTGAAAAGGAAAAAGGAAAATGGGGTTTTGGTTTAAAATTTTTATCTCCTCATTAAAATTTTTCCATTTCGTAATAAACAAGATCTTAGTTTGGGCTCAATACATTATCCAAAAATTATTCTAAATATACATTCGGATTCCCAATAATATTCTACTCATATTTTACACTTTCCCCAATTCCTAGGGTTAGGGTTCCATTAAAACCTAACAATCACCATCATCACTCCTTATCTTCCATCATAATATTTGCTATTTTTGTGTACCTATGTACACCCTCATAAAACCACATACTTATCACACCCCACCTTAGGGTTTTACCCAAAAATGGTCTCTAATCCATAACCCATGCATACATTACACTCTCCCAACAAATAAAGCCACAACCAATGGCATAAGCTCAACAAAAAGGGTAAGGAACTTACCTTAAGCCTATAAATAAATGAGCTTTCATGAGAAGGAGTGGGCCACACAAAAATGAGGGAGAGGAGGAAGAAGAGACTTCAAGCTTCCAAAAAACAAAAATAGTGGGAGGAGATAGATTCCAATCTTGTCTAGGTTTTTTTTAGAGAGGAAAAATAAGGAGGAAAATGAAGAAGAAAAAGAAAAGGGAGTGAATAAGAAATGAAGAAGGCAAATGTGTTTGCCTTAGAGGACCTAACGTGAAAAAGAGAAAGGAAAATGGGGTTTTGGTTTAAAATTTTTATCTCCTCTTTCAAATTTCTCCGTTTCGTAATAAACAGGATCTCAGTTCGGGCTCAATACATTATCCAAAAATTATTCTAAAGATACATTCGGATTCCCATAATATTCTTAACAGCCCTAATCAATGGCATCTCAATCGGAGATACTTGGTCTGACACCCATATTTTAACCTGGTATAATTTTTAGCTCCTACAATCTCAATAAATGATAAATATACATAATAAATCCTGATTTAATTATTCCAATATTTTAGGGACACTCATTAACTCATTCATACTTATTTAATATTTATTCCTCATATTTAATCATTTTTATAGAATTCAGGATGTAACAATCCACCCCACCTAAAAGAAATTTTGTCCTCGAAATTTAGCATCGATATACCTATCGTAAGGCTATACTTTTGGCCGCACACCATCAGAGTTCAATGACACCATGGAATAACATCGGACTTCCCAATGTCCATCAAGACATGTTCATCATTATTTCATCATTCCTAACAAAATTTTCTACTTCCAAGCGTGTCATATATCTTTGATCATAATTCATCCAATAGAGCTCACATGTTCATACCCAGTACGACCAGATAGGCTCAGTACATTCACCATAAGCAGTTACAACCCTACACCTACCTGATCTATATGTTGCTGCATCCGACATATAGGAAGGCATCCCAATCCCGTAGTGGTTACCACAAACACATAAGGTTGGCGCATAAGTGCATGTTGCCACAATGCCTATGGCATGTAAATTCCTATCAGGACAAGTACGTCGTATTCCCATTGCTCACATCGACCACACTTATTCTAATAACATCAACTCATATGAGACTTAGTGACAATTCACACAAGTCCATGACCAACACATTCGTATCTTATCGTCATTATACATTTAATTCGACATAAATCACGTCATACCAATCATCAAATATTAGTTAACATCACCATAAATTGGTGTACCAACCATATATTTCAATCATCACGGGGTAAATACCACATCATCAGGCCCCTTCCATCCCGAAGTCATGATTAAATCATCTAATAATCCTCTGTCTCATTCACCCATCATTGGCTATATATCGATTCAAGCCGAGTTACTAAATTCGCAGGAAGTATGCAACTTCCAGTTCAAAATAGGGTTCTCAACGGCATAACAAGCTTTCACATTAGGAATTCTCCTCATAATTCACAACCAAAGTCCATAAGCTGGACACACAACTTGTATCATATCACATCACTAAGTGATTCCTATCATCAATACATCCCATTTGGAACAAAGGAAGGGTAATGACATGATTAAATTTCCCTTACTACAGCAAAATCACCTATGTTAGGTCAATGTCTTATCATAGCCCCTAGTTAATTCATTAATCACAAAGTCAAGGGCACATAATTTAGCCCAAAGCCATACCAAAATCATATATTATTGCCAATGCCAACTCATACCCTAAATTTCTTCGTTATTATTCACCAACTATTTAGGGGTTGTATTCATTATTCGCATTCCATCTCATGCTGGCTTTAGCCTCGATAATCTATTTCATAATCAACTTCACTATAAGTTAACAAATCACAAGGCTTAGCCAATCATCATACTTAGTGAAATCAAAGGGTCATTTGGTACCCATGATGGGATTTACCCACAACATCAAATCAGTATGCCTCAAATATCATAGAGCCTAGACCACCAAAAGATCTAATTTCACAAGGTTCATTCACATTAAATTATGTCAAGTTAAGCTAGAAATTTCACATCTCACAAGCCACGATTTAATTAATCATTCATTTGGCTCTCAATACCAAAAACCGAATCCTATTTGGTTCTTCAAGACATCCATCTCGAATAATCCAGCCTTTATGCAATTTAATCATATATGTAATTATGCATAGCATTTATCATTCATTCATATTCCCAATATAGGGAGATATATCATACCAATTGCATCAATATATATATATATAGAGAGTCCTCATGTCTAAGGACCAAAAAAAATCCATTTCTTAATAGAATCATTACAAACCATTTCTATTCATAGTTACCCATACTAGGGAACTCTCTCAATATCATTCATTCAATCAACTTAAGCACATGAGTTCCATTTCATTTAACAAGCACTCCTTGGCTAGACGCCACAAGCATAATGCATGTAAGAGACCTAACCAACAATTTAATTTCAAGGCGTATATGCACATCAAGGTCTCAACATATATAGTCTACCACCATATCAACTCATATTTCATATCTCATATTCATCAATTCAATATTTTATTTCCATGATTAACATTCAACATAAATCCATCATCTAATCAATTTTATACTCAATGTATAAACATCAATACATAATCACAATATATTCGTCAATGGAAGGAAATAGGGTAAGGAACTTGGCCGGTCTTACACAAATAAACACATCAATAATGTTGAGGAATTCATCCCCCACATATTCAATATCATGATTCACTCATGATTATCGATGAGCGACTAGGCTTTACTAATGCATCTCACATCCTTAACAATAAATTGGGTATATTTCCATAAACATTAATCATAGCCCATTATCGATAATTTACAAGGAATCCAAAATAAGTAAACAATGCCCCAACAGCCAATTCATAACTCCCAGTCAATTAATCATTCACAAATCCTTATAGGGCCATCAATGTTTTGATACAATATCATCCACTAGGCAATTATCACCCTTAAGTCCATCCTAAGGAACCAAATTCAAACAATGAGCACCTAGCTCCAATTCATCACTAAAACCTCCCAACATTGAGTAATTATGCTCCAACCATCCATAGTACCAATCCAATATAGAGCAACCATGCTCGGACAACAGTCAATAGCTATAATATGAAGCAAGCATGCTCTAGCAATAATCAATCAACCTTTATACAGAGCAAGACATGCTCCGATGACAATTAACAACATCAATTCAGAGAAAATACGCTCTGATACAACCTTTATAACACCTTGATTTTCCTGACTTGAATCCCGATGTAATCAAGATTATAATTAATAAAAAATACAGGTAAATTTTTCACGTATGAAATATTTCTAAAATACCTCGATGATTACATCAAGAGTAAGATTTAATAGAATATAACTGGATCGATAACTAAATTACCTATAATGGTTTGTAAAATAATAGAGTTTACAACGGAAGAAGAATGTGTATACCGGACACATGCCTAGTCCCATATGTGAAGATATGAGAAAAGGCCCAAACAATTATACAATTTAATAATATAAGCCTATTAGGCCACAATCGACTATGCACTTGAATCATAATTATATATCATCAATCGTAAGTAGTCTCTACATGAGACATCCATCACCAGATGGTATCAATCTAATCAACACTTACATACTAAACATATAGTCTTCGTTCATAAATACATAAGTTTGTTTCACATACTTATTTAACTCTCTAAATCATCATCCTTATGTATAATTTAATTCAATACATTAAAATTCACAATTGATACCGGCCAAGGCACTTCCACTACCACTATTTACCTTCTCCCAAAGCTTCAATTCAAAATTCCATCTCATCCCATGATGACCCTACATCATAATGCTAAAAAGGAGACCATATGGGAGAGTGAGTTATACATTCAAAATGACAAATATAATACATTGTGATTAAGTGTACATGCATTCATTCATCATGTGTGCTTTGCTATAAAATGATTAAATTCATCATTCAATCATCATCGTATTGTCATAATAGGCGTACTAGCATCATGAATCACAATTCACAACATAAGCAAGCACAAGCACATACACAATCACATTGCCACATATCAATCATAGGAATTCACAGTCATCATCGTCAAATTATTAGGTCTTTAATCATTTCCTCCTCGCAAGGGGTTTTTCATCTCTCTTGGTCATCCCATCTCAAATGCCATGCACCTATGGCTAATGCATATGTCAACTATTTAATGCATATGTAATGGATCCATTTCATTCCATCAGGTGATCGCAACCACTATATCATTCATTTCACACTGGTTTCCCACCTCGCAAGGGGTACTCCCTTTAGCAGCCTCGCAAGGTGCTTTTCTCGTGATCGCAACTATATATATCAATGCTTAATATTTTGGTTTCCCATCTGACAAGGGGTACTCCCTACTCGTGATCGCAACCACGGGACATCATAGGAACTCGCAAGCCCTTTTCATTTCAAGTACCAAGTGATCGTAACCACTGGCTTATCATCATACAATCCCGCAGGATGTCTCATTGTGATCGCAACCACATATCAATCATATCATAATGGTTTCCCACCTCGCAAGGTGTAACATCCTAAATTTTAAAATATAGAATTAATCAAGAAAATAAATATTGAATAATTGAATCGAATTATTTAATGTCCCAAAATATTAGAAATAATTAAATTAAGATTTTCGGGGATTATTAGTAATTTATTGGGACTGAATAATCAGAAAACTGACCTGGTTAAAATATGAGTGTCGGACCAAGTATCTCTGATTCAGATGTCATTGGTCAGGGCTGTAGATAATATTATTGAGAACCCAAATATGTATTCGGAATAATTTTTAGATCATGTATTGAGCCCGGATAGAGATCCTATTTATTGAAAACAGAAGAGTTTAATGAAGGGTTAAAAACTTAAAACAAAACTCCCTTCTCCTCTATCAAACTCACGTTACCTTCTCCTCCAAAGGCAAAAACATACTTATTCTTTTCTTCTTCTATTTTCCACACCTCTTCATCTTTTTCTTCAAAAACCTAAAGAAGGTTTTGTGTATTTCCCTTTCCATTTTTGGAATCTCTATTGAGCTTGGAGGAGACCATTGTGGTTTGAAGCTCCTCCCTTTCTTCTCTCCATTTTCGTTACCATCTCTCTCCCTCTTGACTACCATTTTTGTTTTTGGAGCAAGGTAAGCTTCTTACCATTTCTTTTGTGTTTAGAACCTAGGAAATAAATGGTTATGGCTTGGGAGAGTACTTAATGTATATGGGTATTGAAGGGGAGCTTTAAATAAGAAAAACCTAAGGTGGGGTGAAATAAATATGGACTTTTATGAGCATTAATTAAGGTACACGAAAATGAAGTTGAAGTATGATGAATATTTATGTGCATTTATGATATGGTTGGGTTTTAATAAAACCTTACCTTATGAAATTAGGAGAAATGTGTAATGTAGAAGGGGTTGGCAATTATTGATGAGAGAAGTGTTATAAATGATGAGGTATTGCCATAAATGATGATTTACAATGGTGGTTGGAAGCCATAAATGAAAAACTCATCCAAGGTGTTGGTGGGAAATTAATATGTGTGAGCAACCTAGTTAGTGGGGTTATTGCTTCTAATTATAATGAGTTCTCATTTAAGGGAAGGAATTCGCGAAGCCTAATTAGGCAATGAATAAAACTTGTAAATAGCTACTACATGATAAGAATCATGTGTGTATATTGTAACATCCCCGTTTTAAAATTAAACGCTGAATGAAAAATAAACCATTAAGACTTGATTTCAACTAGAAATAACTGTTAATTGTATTTAACTAAGTAGGTTTAAGCCACTAAAATATGAAAATGGTGATGGTCAGGGGATGGAGTGGAGTGCACGTGGCTGCTGCAGCACACACTCTCCCATCCCACCCTCCTTTTACTGTGCGCATGCACATATATATGTATATAAGCGTGAGCCCTTGGCAGAGAAAACACACTTGCTATTTCTTCAGACTTTCTCCTCCGTCACTTCATCCTCTACTTCCTCTCTTCGTCTCCATCTTTCTTCTTCTTCCATCTTACTCTTCGCTCCTGGAGATCTTGATTCCAGTACTGAAGAACGGACCACACTTCATCCCAGAATCAGGCGCAGGATACGACAAAGCCAAGGAAGACCGGACGAACCAGGAGAAGGACATCGGACCCGACAACAAGAACGAAAAAGGTTTCTGAGGATTCTTCTAAAGGTAGGGGGCGCTTGCATGTCAAATGCATGGTCTAAGAACGGTACCGGATGAATGTATCGCTGAGTGTGTGTGTGTGTGTGCATGTTTTGTAATCATTAGAACTGATGCTGTGCATGTGTGTATGTATTCACAATTACTAAAACTGATGCATGATTTGAGGTTCTGATAGTGATCTTCGTGGCGATGGCGTAGTCTGCTCGTGGATGATAATGATGGATCTATTTTGTTGTCACTATGAAAAGTATGTATGTGCATGTTCTTACTTGGATTGCTCAATGTTGTTAGTCTGACGACCGATTGTAATATGCGCTGGTGTGACTGACTGAATGATGACGAGTAGTGGAGGATATTCATTCTTACTTAATGACTACGGTAAGGTGTTCATGGCGCGATGATGTGTAATAATGAATGTGTTAGTTGCATGAGTAAGAATGGGGTGACCCATGGAAGGTCAAGAACCCCGAGGGAAATGACTTCCAGTTACCAACCCTGGCTAGATCCCAATAGAGCTCGTGGTAGCCGTTGGAGCTAGAGAAGTGAGTCTCGAGACGCCGTGGGGAGGCCGGTGCCACCTGGTAAGAGCTGAGGGACGAGGGGCCAAAAGAAAAAGGGGGCTGTAACTGAGAGTCTTTACCCGAGTCGGATCCGCAGGCATGCATATAGAAATAAGGCTGATTGTGGTGATGTATAAATCTATGTATGTGCATGTGTATGATTCTGAATGCATGAATATATGTTTAGATGTGGAATAAATTCTGTGAATTATGTGTGTCATGAATGTTGTTGGAATTGTATGAATTTGGTTACTTGAGAAAGGTTGAGTGATAGCAGGAGCGTACTGACGCTGATACCGAGTCTGCGAGTATCATTTTACATGTAAAAGCTCACCCCTGCAGTGGCCATTTTCAGTGAATGTCTCTCGTGAGGAGGATCAGAAGCAGAGCTGGAATGCTGGGCGGAGTGCTGATGCATTTCGAAGGTTTAATTAAGGCGCTGTTAGACTAAGCCCCAACCGGTTCATACCGGATGTTAATGTTTTGTGATGAATAGAACTTTATGAACAAGAAGAAGTCTGACTTTGCATTGTAAATATTAATATACACTCTTATGTACATATGGATGTATGGTTTTGTGTGTGTGATGCTATGTGCCGTCTTGTTTTATAATCGTGCTTAATAGATACGCAGGGACAGTATGATTGAGCAGGCTATAGCCAAGTCAGAGTAAATTGAGAATTGTCTTAGGAAAACTTATGTCGGATACGTTGGGCGGAGTCGTACCCCGCCCGAAGTGTGGGAGCAATTCGCCCAAGCGCGAGGACTCACACTGAAGCGAGTAATTACCAGAGCGAGATATCGACCATTATCCTTTCCTATCCGTTGTGATACTAACGCAATCCGGACCCCGGTGTTGAACCCCGGATTTGGGCGTTATGGCTAAGTCCGCCCAGGCGTTGTCATAATTAGTTGAGCTGGGTGGAACAGGTTCAGATCCCTCCTTTCTCCACAACCTACTAACGTGTGTGTACCCTGTAACTTCTCACTTCTCTGAGTGAAAGGCGAGTGTGAGGATTTACTTAGTGAACCCTTGTCCATACCCGATGGAGGAAATTACCTTGTAGTTGTGTTAAGGAGGCGTTATGTAGATTTCGTTTCGGCGGCGTCATACCTCGCCCAAGTAACTAGGACAGCCCGCCCAAGATAAATATACCCCGCCTTGCCAAGTAGGATGATTCTAACTTCGCCTTTCCACCAAACGCTATGCGTGTGAATGTATTAACATATTTCCCTTATCTATTCCTCCTGTTGAGTGACCAGTAATTCTCGAAGGGAAGTCTCAGTGCGAAATTCTTCTATCCGCTGCTGTATTACCATACTCCGCCTGGACGGTGTAAGACCCCGTCCGAGCGAATAAACGGTGTTGTGCGATCCGCCCTAGTGTTAGTACGTTACGATAAACCCATCGAGCCGGCCCCAGTTTTTAGCTTCCCTGTAGGTTGCTTTATGCGCGTGAATGTTCTTAGTTTTCCCCATTGCCTGCTCCCTTCTACATCAAATGTTACGTGACTATTTTTGTGCAAAATTTTCTCATGTTTTTGGGGATTTATTAATTGCAAATAATTAGGGTGTTACGTTTTGGTATCAGAGCGGATCGAAAAGTCCAAGGCCAAAGTATGCTTACCAAGTGTAAGCGGTGGTGTTTGTGTCTTTTTGATTGAATGGTTGAAATTGTTCTGATGCTGGTTGACCTGATTGATGATTGTCTTGAAGACAAGGGGTTGTTTTCCCCTGGTCCGATTGTGTGTATGACTTAGGCGAATAACATAATGTGCTAAGTTATTAATTGTTGGGCTAATAACTAGATCGGTAGTAAGTGGCTCCGTATACTTATCCTTAAATGTCAATTTCAGGATAAGGAATGACGCATCGTCAAAGTATGGAGGCTATAGCCACAGCATTCCAACGCTTTGCTGATGTGTTTGAAAGGCAAGGCCAAACTCAACCTGAGGATGGCCATGTGCTGGACTGCTTCCTGAAGAGGAAGCCGAGTGAATTCTTAGGAGGACGGAACCCTGAGGCGGCGTTCAAGTGGACTCAGGAATTAGAGAGAATTTTTAGGGGCCTTCGCTGTACCGAAGCCCAGAAGGTGGAATGCGCAGTGTATATGCTGCGAGATGAAGCGGAGAATTGGTGGAAGATAGCCCGGAGCCGATTCCCCGAAGATGACAATCAACTGACGTGGAACGATTTCAAGGCCTGCTTCCTAGACAAATACTTTCCCGACACGGTGAGGAGTCGGAAAGAGCTGGAGTTTATGGAGTTAAAACAGGGTTCCCTGACTGTGGAAGAATACGCGACCAGATTTGAAGAATTGTGCCTATTTTATCCGCCCTTCCAGCAGCCGGGAACGGAGCACTCCAAGTGTCTTAAGTTTGAGAACGGACTGAGATCGGATATCAAGAGGGCCTGCAGGTACCATGAAATCCGGAGTTTCCCTGCCTTAGTGAACAAGTGTAGAATATTCGAAGAGGATGACAGGGCCCATTCGGGCCAGGGCAGCAGAGCCAACCAACACCTGAGGCCTCAGCAATCACGTTTCAAGAGACCAGGGAACGTGAGGAGGAATGAACCCTTCACCAGATATCAGAACCATAATGACCGAGGGAGACAGATGAGTGGGCGACCAAGGTATGGCGGATGCTTTAAATGTGGCGGTGATCATTTTGCTAAGGAATGCAATGATACAAATGTTAAATGCTACCACTGCGGAGAGAAGGGACACGTTCGCCCGGACTGCCCCCAACTCCGCCAGGCAAACACCAATGTGCGTCAAGGAGGATTTCAAGATCGAACCAGAATGAATGATAACCAACGACATGGTGGCAGGGGCAACGGAACCAGAGGAAGTATGATGCATGCCCCGAACAGTCGAGAGAGGAACACCGGCCCAACAGCGACAGGAAGGATCTACACCATCAATGCAGAGGATGTTGCACCAGCAAGCGATCTAGTACAATGTAAGTGCTCACTTGGAATGAACACGCTTAATGTTGTTTTCGATTCGGGGGCAACCCATTCTTTTATAGCTGATGAGTGCGTGAAACGGTTGAAGCTACCAACTGTGTCTATGAACCGGACTTTAGAGGTGGCCAGCCCCACTGGCCCTAGTGTGTTCACATCGTCAATATGTAAAAATGTAGCATTTGAGTTGTGTGATCGGAGTTTCACCTTCGATCTGATTTGCATGCCCTTAAAGGGTCTTGATATTGTGCTTGGAATAGATTGGCTTTCAGCCAATAAGGTATTAGTAGATTGTAGAAACCGAGAGATAGTTTTCCCAAAACAACCCACTGAAGATGGCGCGGCACAAGGTATAACCCAACTATTTATGATGCTTTGTCTAACCAAAGATGAGAATGAGCCCTTAGTGAACGAAGTTCCCGTTGTCTGCGAATTCCCAGAAGTGTTCCCAGAGGACGTCCCGAGTGTACCTCCCCATAGAGAAGTTGAATTCTCTATAGACTTGATCCCTGGAGCCGAACCGGTCTCCAGTGCACCCTACAGAATGTCCTCAACTGAATTGGTAGAGTTGAAGAAACAAGTGGATGAGTTACTTGAGAAGCAGTTCATTAGACCAAGCGTGTCACCATGGGGCGCACCTGTGCTACTTGTTAAGAAGAAGGATGGCAGCATGAGACTTTGTATAGATTATCGACAGCTTAACAAACTCACAATCAAGAATCGATACCCACTGCCTAGAATTGATGATTTAATTGACCAGCTGCGTGGAGCCTCAGTCTTCTCAAAAATCGACTTACGATCGGGATATCACCAAATCCGAGTGAAGGACTCGGACATTCCTAAAACTGCCTTTAGGACTAGGTATGGTCACTATGAGTATGTAGTGATGCCGTTCGGTGTGACAAACGCCCCTGCTGTTTTCATGAATTACATGAACAGCATATTCCATTCCTTCTTAGATCGGTTTGTTGTTGTCTTCATCGATGATATTCTAGTTTATTCTAAGTCATCTGAGGAGCATAAAGGACATCTCAGGACGGTACTCCAAGTGTTGAAGGAGAAGCAATTGTTTGCAAAGCTTTCAAAGTGCGAATTTTGGATGGATGAGATCCACTTCCTCGGGCATGTGATCTCCAAGCGAGGCGTCTCGGTGGATCCTGCGAAGGTAGCTGCTGTAATAGCGTGGGAGAGGCCCAGATCGATCTCGGAAATAAGGAGTTTTATGGGCTTGGCAGGATATTATAGAAGGTTCATCGAAGGTTTTTCTAAATTGGCATTACCCCTGACTAAATTGACTCGAAAGAATGTTCCTTTTGTGTGGAGTCCGGAGTGTGAGAGCAGCTTCCAAGAGCTGAAGAATAAGTTGACAACTGCTCCGGTGTTGGCATTACCTGAGTTACGAGAAAGCTTCGTGGTCTATTGTGACGCGTCCGGACTCGGATTAGGATGTGTACTCATGCAGAAAGATCGAGTGATAGCATATGCCTCTCGACAATTGAGACCCCACGAACAACATTATCCGACCCATGACTTGGAGTTGGCAGCAGTAGTTTTTGCATTGAAAATCTGGAGGCATTACTTGTACGGATCCAAATTTGAAGTGTACAGCGATCATAAGAGCCTTAAATACCTATTCGACCAGAAGGAGCTAAACATGAGGCAGAGAAGATGGATTGAGTTTTTGAAGGACTATGATTTCGAGTTGAAATACCACCCAGGTAAGGCAAATGTCGTAGCAGACGCATTGAGTCGAAAATCCCTCCACATAGCAGCCATGATGGCAAAAGAAGTTGAGTTGTTGGAGCGGTTCCGAGACATGAACTTGCATGTTGACGCCCCTTCCTCTCAGAAGATGACGATCGGTACGTTGAGGATTGCCAACGAATTCTTAAAATCCGTATACGAACAGCAACAGGCGGACTCTTACCTAGCTGAAATGAAGGAAATTCAGGCTAGAGGAAAGGATTTATCCTTGGCAGAAGGGTCAGATGGGATCTTCCGGGTGAGGAACAGAATATACATACCAAGTGAAGGAAAATTGAGAAGAATGGTGCTTGATGAAGCCCACAAAAGCCTACTCAGCATTCACCCAGGAACCACGAAGATGTACCACGACTTGAGGAGACAGTTTTGGTGGCCCGGACTAAAGAAGGATGTGGCGGAGTACGTGGCCCGGTGTATCACTTGTCAGAAATCAAAGGTAGAGCACCAAAAACCGTACGGTGCAATGCAGCCTCTAGAAATCCCCGTGTGGAAATGGGACTCAATTGCGATGGATTTTATCATGGGATTACCCAAAAACCGAGCGGGCCATGATGCCATTTGGGTCATTGTTGACAGATTGACGAAGAGTGCACACTTCTTACCTGTACATATGAAGTACCCATTGCATAAATTGGCTCGAATCTACATTCAAGAAGTTATTCGACTGCATGGCATACCTACTTCCATCGTCTCAGATAGGGACCCTAGATTTACGTCCAGGTTTTGGACCAGCATGCATCAAGAACTGGGGACGAAGCTTTGGCTTAGTTCTGCCTACCACCCCCAATCGGATGGACAATCCGAGCGAACGATTCAGAGTCTAGAAGACTTATTGAGAGCGTGTGTGTTAGAGTACGGTGGGGACTAGGAGCAGTACCTTCCCTTGATCGAGTTTACGTACAACAACAGCCATCATCACAGCATTGGCATGGCACCTTACGAGGCATTATATGGGCGTAGATGCCGAACCCCACTCTGTTGGTCGGAAGCGGGTGAAAGTCTATTACTGGGACCAGACATCGTGAAGCAAACCACAGAACAGATCCGAGTGATAAGGGAGAAGATGAAAGCATCACAAGACAGGCAGAAGAGCTACCATGACAAGCGCATCAAGCCATTGGAATTTTCAGTCGGAGATCGAGTGTTTCTGAGAACCTCTCCGAGTAAAGGAGTTGGACGAGCCTTAAAAAGTGGGAAGTTAAGCCCTCGCTACATCGGACCTTATGAAGTAGTAGAACGGATTGGCCCCGTGGCATACCGCCTCGCGTTACCAACTCACTTGTCCCGATTACACAACGTTTTTCATGTGTCTCAGCTAAGGAAATATTTGCATGACCCCAGCCACATGATGCCGGACGACGAGGTAGAGATCAAGGAAGACCTAACCACTGTGGCTACACCGGTTGGAATCGTGGATCAATCGGTAAAGCGCTTAAGAAACAAGAAGGTAAGGCTGGTTAAGGTGGAGTGGCAGCAAGGCAAGATCACCTCCTACACGTGGGAACGCGAAGACGCCATGCGACAGCAGTACCCCGAATTGTTTACCTACGTAAGTACCGACTGAATTTCGGGGACGAAATTCTTTTTCAGTGGGGGAGAACTGTAACATCCCCGTTTTAAAATTAAACGCTGAATGAAAAATAAACCATTAAGACTTGATTTCAACTAGAAATAACTGTTAATTGTATTTAACTAAGTAGGTTTAAGCCACTAAAATATGAAAATGGTGATGGTCAGGGGATGGAGTGGAGTGCACGTGGCTGCTGCAGCACACACTCTCCCATCCCACCCTCCTTTTACTGTGCGCATGCACATATATATGTATATAAGCGTGAGCCCTTGGCAGAGAAAACACACTTGCTATTTCTTCAGACTTTCTCCTCCGTCACTTCATCCTCTACTTCCTCTCTTCGTCTCCATCTTTCTTCTTCTTCCATCTTACTCTTCGCTCCTGGAGATCTTGATTCCAGTACTGAAGAACGGACCACACTTCATCCCAGAATCAGGCGCAGGATACGACAAAGCCAAGGAAGACCGGACGAACCAGGAGAAGGACATCGGACCCGACAACAAGAACGAAAAAGGTTTCTGAGGATTCTTCTAAAGGTAGGGGGCGCTTGCATGTCAAATGCATGGTCTAAGAACGGTACCGGATGAATGTATCGCTGAGTGTGTGTGTGTGTGTGCATGTTTTGTAATCATTAGAACTGATGCTGTGCATGTGTGTATGTATTCACAATTACTAAAACTGATGCATGATTTGAGGTTCTGATAGTGATCTTCGTGGCGATGGCGTAGTCTGCTCGTGGATGATAATGATGGATCTATTTTGTTGTCACTATGAAAAGTATGTATGTGCATGTTCTTACTTGGATTGCTCAATGTTGTTAGTCTGACGACCGATTGTAATATGCGCTGGTGTGACTGACTGAATGATGACGAGTAGTGGAGGATATTCATTCTTACTTAATGACTACGGTAAGGTGTTCATGGCGCGATGATGTGTAATAATGAATGTGTTAGTTGCATGAGTAAGAATGGGGTGACCCATGGAAGGTCAAGAACCCCGAGGGAAATGACTTCCAGTTACCAACCCTGGCTAGATCCCAATAGAGCTCGTGGTAGCCGTTGGAGCTAGAGAAGTGAGTCTCGAGACGCCGTGGGGAGGCCGGTGCCACCTGGTAAGAGCTGAGGGACGAGGGGCCAAAAGAAAAAGGGGGCTGTAACTGAGAGTCTTTACCCGAGTCGGATCCGCAGGCATGCATATAGAAATAAGGCTGATTGTGGTGATGTATAAATCTATGTATGTGCATGTGTATGATTCTGAATGCATGAATATATGTTTAGATGTGGAATAAATTCTGTGAATTATGTGTGTCATGAATGTTGTTGGAATTGTATGAATTTGGTTACTTGAGAAAGGTTGAGTGATAGCAGGAGCGTACTGACGCTGATACCGAGTCTGCGAGTATCATTTTACATGTAAAAGCTCACCCCTGCAGTGGCCATTTTCAGTGAATGTCTCTCGTGAGGAGGATCAGAAGCAGAGCTGGAATGCTGGGCGGAGTGCTGATGCATTTCGAAGGTTTAATTAAGGCGCTGTTAGACTAAGCCCCAACCGGTTCATACCGGATGTTAATGTTTTGTGATGAATAGAACTTTATGAACAAGAAGAAGTCTGACTTTGCATTGTAAATATTAATATACACTCTTATGTACATATGGATGTATGGTTTTGTATGTGTGATGCTATGTGCCGTCTTGTTTTATAATCGTGCTTAATAGATACGCAGGGACAGTATGATTGAGCAGGCTATAGCCAAGTCAGAGTAAATTGAGAATTGTCTTAGGAAAACTTATGTCGGATACGTTGGGCGGAGTCGTACCCCGCCCGAAGTGTGGGAGCAATTCGCCCAAGCGCGAGGACTCACACTGAAGCGAGTAATTACCAGAGCGAGATATCGACCATTATCCTTTCCTATCCGTTGTGATACTAACGCAATCCGGACCCCGGTGTTGAACCCCGGATTTGGGCGTTATGGCTAAGTCCGCCCAGGCGTTGTCATAATTAGTTGAGCTGGGTGGAACAGGTTCAGATCCCTCCTTTCTCCACAACCTACTAACGTGTGTGTACCCTGTAACTTCTCACTTCTCTGAGTGAAAGGCGAGTGTGAGGATTTACTTAGTGAACCCTTGTCCATACCCGATGGAGGAAATTACCTTGTAGTTGTGTTAAGGAGGCGTTATGTAGATTTCGTTTCGGCGGCGTCATACCTCGCCCAAGTAACTAGGACAGCCCGCCCAAGATAAATATACCCCGCCCTGCCAAGTAGGATGATTCTAACTTCGCCTTTCCACCAAACGCTATGCGTGTGAATGTATTAACATATTTCCCTTATCTATTCCTCCTGTTGAGTGACCAGTAATTCTCGAAGGGAAGTCTCAGTGCGAAATTCTTCTATCCGCTGCTGTATTACCATACTCCGCCTGGACGGTGTAAGACCCCGTCCGAGCGAATAAACGGTGTTGTGCGATCCGCCCTAGTGTTAGTACGTTACGATAAACCCATCGAGCCGGCCCCAGTTTTTAGCTTCCCTGTAGGTTGCTTTATGCGCGTGAATGTTCTTAGTTTTCCCCATTGCCTGCTCCCTTCTACATCAAATGTTACGTGACTGTTTTTGTGCAAAATTTTCTCATGTTTTTGGGGATTTATTAATTGCAAATAATTAGGGTGTTACATATATGCATATATATATTAAGAATGATGATTGGATGAATGATTAATATGGTCCAATAATTAATTGATGTAGGACTTGTTAACACTTGTGAGGCGGGAACATCAAACCCGAAAGTTTACTTCTCTTGAGGTAGGAGAGGGGTGTATTTTCTAAATGCATGAAACCTTGTATGTTCATAATGTATGTATTGATGCCATGTTTTATGTTGCTTCTTAAATGGATGTTGTGCTTTATGTGTGTGATATGAAATAAAGATTGAATCTTGCGATGGTTGATTGTGAAATGGTATATATATATATATATATTTGATTATATGGGATTAATATTGTGATTGAGTATGAGTGGTACCCTAGATGAGAGGGTGAGATAATCCTTATGAGGTTAAGGCATGCATGAGCATTGTTGCATACATAGCATGGCATGCATAATATGATGTTTGAAAAGTGGTTACGATCACTTGAGATTTGAGATATAAAGGGCTTGCGAGGTCCTGTGATATTGAGCCGGTGGTTGCGATCACCTGTTGTTTGAAATGAAAAGCCCTACGGGACCATTGAGATTGAATGCCTGTGGTTGCGATCACGAGGCGGGAGTACCCCTTGTGAGGCGGGAAACCATTATGAATTATTGAACGTGGTTGCGATCATGAGAAAACACCTTGCGAGGCTGCTAGAGGGAGTACCCCTTGTGAGTCGGGAAACCAATGAGAATGAATGAATGATTATGGTGGTTGTGATCACCTGATGAAATGAAATTGGCTTCGTGCATATGCATCTTTAAACACCAGCATGTGCATTAGCTATAGAAGCATGGCATTAAGTGATATCCTAATGAGGAAGTTATGTGAAGTGTATGTGGAATCTTCCTGATTACTAACAATATTTGTGTTTATTGGTTTGGTGTGACTCAAAGAATTTTGTGGATATGAGTGTTCTATGAATTGGATGATTGATTCATTTTTAATCTTGATCTTCTTTTGGGAGAATATGTTAAACTTGCATTTATATGTATATTATTACTAATTATTGGATTTTTCATCATTGAGAAAATTATACTAACTCTCCATGTGGTCCATCTTTTTAGCTCTTATGTTGTAGGGCTTGACCACGGAGTTCATGTGTGGAAGAAGGGTATGAAGGAAGTCCTTTTGGGTAAAGAATGCCTTGGCCGGCAATTGTTTTGATTTTATGGCTTATATGTAATCTTTTGTAATGAATATGCATGATGATTACTTTGGTTAGCCATGAATTTAATGTAAGTAACTTATAAGTAAGATAGATATATGAATGTTAATTTTGGGAGGTCATATAGGAAAATGAGACCCTTGTGTTTATGGCTCATTTTCATTGGTGACCTTGTCAATGGTTGGATAATGAAATGAGGTGATATGTTGTTAGAATTGATGAATGAATGGATTCTTATCTGTGTTTTGTGTTTTATAGAGCATACAAAATGATAGGCTTGATTCTAATATGATTAATGAATTGAAATAAGAATTGTAGAATATGATACTTGGAACAAGTTCTAAATACTTAATTTGATGTATGGGATACATTAAACTTGTTCAATTTTGCTTTGAATAGATTTTTATATGTTGAGTTATGAAAAAAAATTAATTACATGTTTCTACGTATGTATTGGTAATCTCACTCAAGCGAGATAGATTCTCGCTCAAGCGAGAATCCCTTGTATCAGTTATAGGGCCACTGGCCCAATCTCGCTCAACCGAGAGTGGTTCTCAATTAGGTGAGATACCCTTGCTGTTCGTATATGCTTACTGGATAATTCTCGCTCGAGCGGGTTTGCCTTCGCTCGAGCGAGAGCTGAATGGAGTTGGTTCTGGGTAAAATTTGCTCAGAAGAGCTGGTATCTCGCCCAAGCATGAATTCCTATGCCTCAGGTGTTAGCTACTGGACTAATTTCACTTGAGCGAATGACCAGTGTTTTTGGAGGCTCCCTCAAGCGAGGGGAAATGGGATTGGCTACTGGAGCAATGTCGCTCAAGTGAGATGGGCATCTGATACTGTTTTCCTCTTTTTCACTCAAGCATGGTTTCCTGGCTTGCTCAAGCGTACCACGCGGACTCGCTCGAGCGAGAGTGGCACTCGCTTGAGCGAGTGGTGCCCTCATTCTCCAAATTGCATTGTTTGATTATTTTCTTCTTCCTTTGCATCAAATCTTCTTCTTGAATCATCTTAAAAATACTTGGGACGTATTATGAAGTCCTTAAACCTCATGATGTTTAACCTCTTTAAATCTAATCATATAGCATCAATTTAAATAATTCTTTTCGCTATTTTTAATTGAGGATTTCTCATTAATCATTTTTAACTTACCATCTCATATCTTTATATATGAGATGGGTCTTTCAAAGATCCAGGGTGATGAATTAAAGCTTCACCACCTTATGTCTTTATTAATTAATGATGTTAAAATTGCAAAAAATTTACCCCTAATTTTCAGGGCGTTTCACAAGGGGTACTCCCTCCTCGTGATCACAACCACGTGTATTCATCCACAATGGTCCCTGCAGGGCCTTTCATTTCAACAACCAAGTAATCGCAACCACCAGCTCAATATCATATCATCATCACATTGGTTTCCTGCCTCGTAAGGGGTACTCCCTTCATAGAATCCCACAGGATCTTTTATCATTGTGATCGCAACCACATATTCAATGGTATGCCATGCCATGAATGCAAAATGCAGTAATGAATATACCAATCAACCTTACAAGGATATCTCACCCCCTCACATAGGGATATATTTTAATTTTACATTTTCAATCTATAACATACAATCGTCTTTAACATTCATTAATATTTCATCGATACCACCACATAATCAGTTTATGGATTTTCATTTCATTCATCATTGCCATTGTTCCATGACTACTGTGGTAACACAACAATTCATTAATGCAATTTAGACCACACATATAAGTCTACACTTGTACTACACGCAATAGCATTCTATAATTTAACCAATAATAACAATCACCCTTTACTCAAGGGAGTGATCAACATCATCGATCGTTATTACACATTGCCGTTGTCATATTCGATTCATCGGTTTATTACAAATACTACATCATTTATCCATCCCCCATTGGTCTCATTATCTCATGAGGAGGCATCTCACAACCCATCATTTTACTTTTATTATCATTATCATATCATGTCATTGGTGGGGGAAATTCATGTTTTCCCAATATATCATGGGTCTATATATGTATATATATATATTTCAATATCTCAATTTATATCGACACCTCCATATATATTATCCTCACATACCCCACACATACAAATACATTTCCTTAATTATCCATAAAGGAATAGGGTTCAACACCATTAAAATCCAAAAAATGAAATAAAATCCCTCCAATGCATTCTCTCATTTATTCATAACCATTATATGTCCCCACATATATATGTTTCATTAATTTTTTATAATTGGAATGAGGCCCATCACTAGCAAACTAAGGAAAAAAAACAAAACTTCAATCATGGTCACTCACTCAAGTGATACCCTTACTCGCTTGAGCGAGACAATTCATTCTCGCTTGAGCGCCTCAGCTCGCTCGGGCGTAATCACGCCAGTATCTATTTCCACCTACGCTTGCTTGAGCGAGACACTCACTCACTTGAGTGAGATTAACATAGCTCGCCTAGGCGAGCCCCTTCGTGTGAGCGAAAATCATCCAGTAGCATTTCAACGCTTCCTCGTTTGAGCGAGATTTCCTCACACTTGGTCACTCGCTCGAGCAAGAACCATCCAGTAATCAATTCCCTGCTCACTCACTTGAGCGAGACCCAATATGCCTCAATACTCGCTTGAGCGAGATCCATCCAGAATCATTTTTCCTCTCGCTCGCTTAAGTGCGGCCACGCCCGCTTGGGCGAGATTCGTCGAGTATCATATCCACCCATTCCACACACGTCTCACTTGAGCGAGGCCTCTTCTCGCCTAAGCGAGATTGGGCCAAAGGCCATAATACTAATACAGGGAATTCTCGCTTGAGTGAGATTATCAGCACATATGCAGAAAATATAAGAATTCCATAACCTTACATACCAAAACTCATACAAAGCCAAATTGGTTAAATTCAACACATTATACACCTCTTGCTAAGCATTTAAAACTTGTCTCAAACATTCATACTCAATAACTTCCATTCCAATTCATTAATCCTATCAAAATTAACTTATCATCATCGCATACATATTTTCATAACAATCAACATATATTCATATACACCATTCTCAATAATCGATAAATTGCCATTCACATCATTTCAATATCTACATGGCAAGGCAGTTATGAGTACCAATCACATACAATAACCACTATTATCCTACTCATGCAATTTGAATGTAAGCTTCTCTCCTACCTCGAGGGAAGAACCGCAACCAAATGCGTGCTCCAAATGCTCCGCCATATTGCCCGGAATATCATCTACACCAACATACATATGCATACATACAGTCATTAAACCATCTTAAGGCACCATCATAATTCTAAACAAGTGCTAGCTTATCATAAAGCTCAATATTAAGTCCTAGACTTGCTAAAACACCAATTCATATCATTATGTTAGGCTTCGGGAATTCCTTTCCCAAAACCAAGGTTTTCTAAGTCTCAAAGTGTAACACCCTAAATTTTTACAAATAGTAATCCCAAAACAACGAGGAAATTTTATTTTATTTTATTTTATTTTATTTTTTTTCAAAAACAGCCACGAATCATTTGACACAGAAGGGAAGAAGAAGGCGAGGGAAGTAGAAGAGCATTCACACGTATATGACAAGCAACAGGGGAATTAGGACTGAGACCGGTCTATTCGGTTCGGTGTGACGCTCCAGCGTCTGGGCGGATTCCAGGACGGAAGGTGACTCACTCATCCGTTGTCCAACACCGCCTGAACGATGCCACAACGGATGGAAACTCCTCAAGCAAACCTCACATCAGCGTCCACTCGCTCTTACAGGACAAACCTTTCCTCGAGGGAACTACTGGGCGCTCAGTATAAGGGAACAGGTGAGGGAAGGAGAAGGGAGATGCACATGTGTAGTAGTTTGTGGAGGAAAGGGGGCCTGAACTCATTCCGCCCAATTCAACTAGGTATGACAATGTCTGGGCAGACTCAACCACAACGCCCAAGTAGGGGTCAACACCGTTGTCTGGGACGCATTAACGTAACAACAGAGGGGAAGGGTATTTGGGCGGTGTTCCACACTGACACCTACTCGCTCCAGCGCGAGTCCTCACGCTTGGGCGAACCATTCTAGTCACTCGGAGCTCCATAACTTAGCCTTCCAATTTTAACCATACGGCGACACTTATACTCTACTCGGGAACTGAGGGTTATCCCACTCGGATTCCAGAACTCCTTCTCACTCGGACTTACATCTTTCACTCGGGTTACCGATGCCTTACACTTAAGATCCAATCCACTCTAAACCACCGTTCGAGCTCCTCTCTCAGAGGGGAATCACTCGAGATTTTCACTCGGGAATACCAATTCTTGCTCACTCAGGATTTCATACTTACTTTTACTCGGAAATCCTCAGGCCTATAATCATTCGGGGAATAGCGACTGACTCACTCGGCGTACTACCATTTAATCACTCGGATTATAATTACCCTACGCTCATAAGACATCCTCATACAGTCCTCTTCACCACTCAACATCACTTACAGTATAGAAGAACACACAACATATACATATATAAACCAAACATTCATATAACTACAAGAACTTCATCATGACTTCTGTTATCCCAAGCTGTCAAGTTTTAGCGTAAGGACTAAAACCAAAACATGAGCCGGCCAAGGCTTAACAAAACGTTATACACAGTATTTATACATATATACATATACACATGTAGATATATGTTCCAATAGCGCTCGGATTCATTGTCCTGCACTCGGCTCCTTCTTCATTCTTCCTTCCGAGAGATGTTCACTGAAAGTGTAGCCACTGCAGGGGTGAGCTTTTACATGTAAAATGACAATCAAGGACTCGGTATCAGTGTCAGTATGCACATTCACATCCATTCAATCATTTTCAAATTAATTAAGGTTAGGCACGATAAAATGACATTTGAGACACAATACAACAAACACAGGTATTCCCCACACTCGGAAATCATTCATAACATTCCACACACGTTATACGTACTACTCTAATCAACCTCATATCTACATGCATGCCTGCGGATCCGACTCGAGTGATGACTTTCAGTTACAGTTTTCCCCTCTCCTGGCCCCTCGTCCTTCAGCTCTTCCCGCGTGGTACCGGCCTCCCATTGGCGTCTCGAGACTCTTCTCTAACTCCTACGGCTACCACGAGCTCCTTCGGAATCTAGCCGAGGTCTGTAACTGGAAGTCATTCCCTCGGGGCTCTTGACCTTCCACGGGTCGCCACACTCTTACACATGCAGCTAAATGCATTTACCAACAAGCGTCATCACACCACCGATACCTCCTTCGTAACCATTAAGTAGGAACAGATTCAATGCAACCGTTATTCGCTTTATTATTTACACCATTATGTTCAACCATCAGCAATCAAGTAATAGCATCTGACAAATCAACTAACGAGCACACATTCATATTCTCACAGTGTTAACAAAGATAGAACCATGCATATCATTCGTTATTATCAATACTAACATACTACTTCACCACCATCTAGATTACAAGCATTTACTGTTTAACCAATATAAAACACACTAAATCCAGAATCTTCAATCATGCATAGGATCCAATCATCACAAACACATGCACATACACTCAAGCAGTACATTCATCCGGTACCGTTCGTGGACCATGCATTTAACATGCAAGCGCCCCCTACCTACGAAAGGGACTTCAAGAAGCTTTTCTGCTCTTCGACGTTGAATCTGACGCCCTTCTACTGATTCGTTCAGCCTTTTTCCACTCCGTCGTACTCTGCACTTGGTTCGGAGTTGGGGTGTTGTTCTTCCTCTGCTTCAACGATCGTCCTTCACCTGCCGGGGCTCTGACCTTCTTCCCGCACTGTCGTCGTGACGAACAGAAACAGGGGAAAGGAAAGAAGATGGAGACGAAGAAGAAAAAGAGAGAATAGAGTAGTGGGAGAAGTTTTTTGCACCCACAGTGATACTGAATACGCACCTATATACGCATGCGAGGGGAAGGAGTGGGATGGGAAAGCGTGAGTCGCAGTCCACTCACACCTTCCGCCAATCACAGACAGCCACATCCCATCAATTAAGTCCAATTAACTTGTCATTAACTCTCAAGCTATATTGATTATGATTAACAACTAATTCTTTACTTTACTTTCAATTTTCTTATTATTTAATTTTTATTCGGTATCTAACTTCAAAACTGGGATGTTACAGTTCTCCCCCACTCAAAAGAATTTCATCCTCGAAATTCAGTCGGTAATTCACCTTAGCAAACAACTCGGGGTACTGCTGCCTCATGGTGTCTTCACGTCCCCAGGTACGAGAGGTAGTCTTGCCTTGTTGCCACTCCACTTCTACCAGCTGTACATTTTTGTTTCTCAAACGCTTCACCGATCGGTCCATGATTCTAATCGGTGTAGTCACAGTGGTCAGGTCTTCCTTGACTTCCACTTCATCGTCAGGCATTGTGTGACTGGGGTCATGTAGATACTTCCTTAGTTGAGACACATGAAATACGTTATGCAATCGGGATAAGTGGGTCGGTAATGCTATTCGGTATGCCATGGTGCCGACTCATTCTAACACCTCATAAGGTCCAATGTATCGAGGGCTTAACTTTCCACCTTTCAAGGCTCGTCCGACTCCTTTACTCGGAGAAGTCCTCAAAAACACTCTGTCTCCGACTGAAAATTCCAATGGTTTGGTGCGGTTGTCATGGTAACTCTTCTGCCTATCTTGAGATGCCTTCATTTTTCCCTGTATCACTCGGATCTGCTCTGTGGTTTGCTTCACAATGTCTGGTCCCAATAGCAGACTCTCACCCGTTTCCGACCAGCAAAGTGGGGTTCGGCACCTTCGTCCATATAGTGCTTCGTAGGGTGCCATGCCAATGCTGTTATAATGGCTGTTATTGTACGTAAACTCAATCAAGGGGAGGTACTGCTCCTAATCTCCTCCGTGCTCTAACACATACGCTCTTAATAAGTCTTTTAAACTTTGAATCGTCCGCTCGGATTGTCCATCCGATTGGGGGTGGTAGGCAGAACTAAGCCAAAGTTTAGTGCCCATTTCTTGATGCAGGCTGGTCCAAAACTGGGACGTGAACCTAGGATCCCTATCCGATACGATGGAAGTTGGTATACCATGCAGTGAGATAATCTCATGAACGTAAATCCGTGCCAATTTATGCATCGGGTACTTCATGTTCACAGGCAGGAAGTGTGCACTCTTCGTCAGTCGGTCAACAATGACCCAAATCGCATCATGGCCCGCTCGGTTTTTGGGCAATCCCATGACAAAATCCATAGCAATCGAGTCCCATTTCCACATGGGAATCTCCAGGGGCTGCATTGCACCGTACGGCTTCTGGTGCTCCACTTTTGATTTCTGACAAGTAATACACCGAGCCACGTATTCTGCCACATTCCTCTTTAGTCCGGGCCACCAGAACTGTTTCTTCAGGTCATGGTACATCTTCGTGGTACCCGGGTGAATACTGAGGAGGCTCTTATGAGCTTCGTCAAGCACCATTTTCCTTAATCCTTTCTCACTCGGCACGTATATCCTGTCTTTCACTCGGAAGATCCCATCTGATCCCTCGGTCAAGGACAAATCCTTTCCCTTGGCCTGCGTCTTCTTCATCTCAGCCAAGTAAGAGTCTGACTGCTGCTGCTCGTACACGGACTTCAGGAATTCATTGGCGATTCTTAACATACCGATTGCTATTTTCTGAGAGGAGGGGGTGTCAACATGTAAGTTCATGTCTCGGAACTGCTCCAACAACTCCACTTCTCTTGCCATCATTGTTGCCATATGGAGGGATTTCCGACTCAACGCGTTGGCAACGAAATTTGCCTTACCCGGATGGTATTTCAGCTCGAAATCGTAGTCCTTTAAGAATTCTATCCATCTCCTCTGCCTCATGTTCAGCTCTCTTTGGTCAAATAGGTATTTAAGGCTCTTGTGATCACTGTATACTTCAAATCTGGACCCGTACAAATAATGCCTCCAAATTTTTAGTGCGAACACCACAGCTGCCAACTCCAAATCGTGGGTCGGATAATGCTGCTCGTGAGGTCTCAATTGCCGAGAGGCATACGCTATCACTCGATCTCTCTGCATGAGCACGCATCCTAATCCGAGTCCTGATGCATCACAATAAACTACAAAGCTTTCTTGTAAGTCGGGTAATGCCAGCACTGGTGCAGTTGTCAACTTGTTCTTCAGCTCTCGGAAGCTGCTCTCGCACTCGGGACTCCACACGAAGGGAATGCTTTTCCGAGTCAATTTAGTTAGTGGTAACGCCAGCTTAGAAAAACCTTCAATGAACCTTCTATAATAACCTGCCAGGCCCATAAAACTCCTTATCTCCGAGACCGACTTGGGTCTCTCCCATGCCATTATAGTTGTCACCTTCGAAGGGTCCACCGAGACACCTTGCTCGGAAATTACATGTCCGAGGAAGTGGATCTTATTCATCCAGAATTCGCACTTTGAAAGCTTCGCGAACAACTGCTTCTCCCTTAACACTTAGAGTACCGTTCGGAGGTGTTCTTCATGCTCCTCGGAAGTCTTAGAATAGACTAGGATGTCATCAATGAAAACAACTACGAATCGGTCTAAATAGGGGTGGAATATGCTGTTCATGTAATTCATGAAGACAGCAGGGGCGTTTGTCACACCGAACGGCATCACTACATACTCGTAGTGGCCATACCGAGTCCTAAAGGCAGTTTTTGGGATATCCGAGTCCTTCACTCGGATTTGGTGATATCCCGATCGTAAGTCGATTTTTGAGAAGACTGAGGCTCCACGTAGTTGGTCAATTAAATCATGAATTCTGGGTAGTGGATACCGATTCTTAATTGTGAGTTTGTTTAACTGTCGGTAATCTATGCAAAGTCTCATGCTGCCGTCTGTCTTCTTAACAAGTAGTACCGGTGCGCCCCATGGTGATACACTCGGTCTAATGAACTGTTTTTCGAGTAACTCATCCACTTGCTTCTTCAGCTCGGCTAATTTAGTTGAGGACATTCTATAGGGTGCACTGGAGACTGGCTCGGCCCCAGGGACCAAGTCTATAGAGAATTCGACTTCCCTATTGGGAGGGACACTCGGTACGTCTTTAGAGAACAATTCTGGAAATTCACAGACAATCAGGATTTCGTTCACTCAGGTTTTACTCTCTCCCTCGGTTAGACAAAGCATCATGAATAGTTGAGTTATACCTTGTGCTGTGCAGTCCTCATGGTGTTGTCTCGGGAAAATTATCCTTCGGTTTCTGCAATCCACTAACACCTCGTTGGCTGAAAGCCAATCTACCCCGAGTACGATATCAAGATCCTTCAAGGGTATGCACACCAAGCCGAAAGTAAAACTCCGATCGCACAATTTGAACGTCACTTCTTTGCACATTGACGAGGTTAGTACCTTAGGACCAGTCGGATTGGCTACTTCCAAAATCCGATCCATTTCCACGGTCGGTAATTTCAAATGTTTTACACAATCATCAGCTATGAAGGAGTGGGTAGCTCCAGAATCAAAAACTACACTAAGTGTGTATCTACCGAGTAAGCACTTACATTGTACTAAGTCATTTGCTTGTGCGACTTCTTCTGCGTTGATGGCGTAGGCTCTTCCAGTGGCTGGTTGGTCGGTGTCTCTCCTCCTGATATTTGGGGCAACCATCATATTCCCTCTAGCTCTGTTGTTTCTGCCCCGTGAGTTTTGTCCATCATTCCTATTGCTCTTCACCTGGAACCCTCCTTGACGTACACTAGCATTTGTTTGACGGAGCTGGGGGCAGTCAGGGCGAATGTGTCCCCTATTCCCGCAGTGAAAACACTTAACATCGGTATCATTGCAACTCTGAGCAAAGTGGTCGCCACCACATTTAAAGCACTTACTGTACCTGGGTCGTCCACTCATCTGTCTCCCTCGGTCACCGCGACCCTGAAATCTAGTGAAGGGTTTATTTCTTCCTACGTTTCCTGGCCTCTTGAAACGTGACTGTTGAGGCCTCAAATACTGGTTGGCTCTGCTGCTCTGGCCCGAGTGGGCCTTGTCATCTTCTTCAAATATCCTACATTTATTCACCAATGCAGGGAAACTCCGTATCTCATGGTATCTGCAGGCCCTCTTAACATCTGATCTTAATCCATTCTCAAACTTAAGGCACTTCGAGCTCTCCGTCCCAGATTGTTGGAAGGGTGGGTAGAATAGGCACAACTCCTCGAATCTTGTCGCGTATTCTTCCACAGTCATGGAGCCTTGCTTCAACTCCATAAACTCCAGCTCCTTCCGACTCCTCACTGTGTCGGGGAAGTATTTCTCTAAGAAGCATGTCTTAAAATCGTTCCATGTCAGCTGAGCTTCATCATCAGGGAATCGGCTTCTGGCTATCTTCCACCAGTTCTCCGCTTCATCTCGCAGCATATACACTGCACATTCCACCTTTTGGGCCTCGGTACAACGAAGACCCCCAAAAATCCTCTCCAGTTCCTGAGTCCATTTAAAAGCTGCCTCCGGATTACGTCCTCCCTGAAACTCACTCGGCTTCCTCTTCAGGAAGCGGTCCAGCACGTGGCCATCCTCAGCTCGAGTCTGGCCCTGCCTTCCAAACACGTCCGTAAAGCGTTGGAATGCTGTGGCTATAGCCTCCATGCTTTGGCGATGCGTCATTCCTTATCCTAAGATCGACATTCGAGGATAAGTATACCGAGCCACTTACTACTGATCGGGTTTTTCAGTCTAACATTCAATAGCTTAGCACATTATATCATTCTTCCAGGTTACGCACACAATCGGACCAGGAGGAAACAACCTCCTATCCTCAAGCCAATATCAATGAGGTTCAACTAACATCACAACAATTATGACCATTTAGTCAGAAAACACACAACCGCTTACACTCGGTAAGCATACCTTGGCCTTGGACCTTTCGGTCTGCTCTGATACCAAAATGTAACACCCTAAATTTTTACAAATAGTAATCCCAAAACAACGAGGAAATTTTTTATTTTTATTTTTTTTTCAAAAACAGCCACGAATCATTTGACACAGAAGGGAAGATGAAGGCGAGGGAAGTAGAAGAGCATTCACACGCATATGATAAGCACAGGGGAATTAGGACTGAGACCGGTCTATTCGGTTCGGTGTGACGCTCCAGCGTCTGGGCGGATTCCAGGACGGAAGGTGACTCACTCATCCGTTGTCCAACACCGCCTGAACGATGCCACAACGGATGGAAACTCCTCAAGCAAACCTCACATCAGCGTCCACTCGCTCTCACAGGACAAACCTTTCCTCGAGGGAACTACTGGGCGCTCAGCATAAGGGAACAGGTGAGGGAAGGAGAAGGGAGATGCACATGTGTAGTAGTTTGTGGAGGAAAAGGGGCCTGAACTCATTCCGCCCAATTCAACTAGGTATGACAACGTCTGGGCGGACTCAACCATAACGCCCAAGTAGGGGTCAACACCGTTGTCTGGGACGCGTTAACGTAACAACGGAGGGGAAGGGTATTTGGGCGGTGTTCCACACTGACACCTACTCGCTCCAGCGCGAGTCCTCACGCTTCGGCGAACCATTCTAGTCACTCGGAGCTCCATAACTTAGCCTTCCAATTTTAACCATACGGCGACACTTATACTCTACTCGGGAACTGAGGGTTATCCCACTCGGATTCCAGAACTCCTTCTCACTCGGACTTACATCTTTCACTCGGGTTACCGATGCCTTACACTTAAGATCCAATCCACTCTAAACCACCGTTCGAGCTCCTCTCTCAGAGGGGAATCACTCGAGATTTTAACTCGGGAATACCAATTCTTCCTCACTCAGGATTTCATACTTACTTTTACTCGGAAATCCTCAGGCCTATAATCATTCGGGGAATAGCGACTGACTCACTCGGCGTACTACCATTTAATCACTCGGATTATAATTACCCTACGCTCATAAGACATCCTCATACAGTCCTCTTCACCGCTCAACATCACTTACAGTATAGAAGAACACACAACATATACATATATAAACGAAAGCATTCATATAATTACAAGAACTTCATCATGACTTCTGTTATCCCAAGCTGTCAAGTTTTAGCGTAAGGACTAAAACCAAAATATGAGCCGGCCAAGGCTTAACAAAATGTTATACACAGTATTTATACATATATACATATACACATGTAAATATATGTTCCAATAGCGCTCGGATTCATTGTCCTGCACTCGGCTCCTTCTTCATTCTTCCTTCCGAGAGATGTTCACTGAAAGTGTAGCCACTGCAGGGGTGAGCTTTTACATGTAAAATGACAATCAAGGACTCGGTATCAGTGTCAGTATGCACATTCACATCCATTCAATCGTTTTCAAATTAATTAAGGTTAGGCACGACAAAATGACATTTAAGACACAACACAACAAACACAGGTATTCCCCACACTCGGAAATCATTCATAACACTCCACACACGTTATACGTACTACTCTAATCAACCTCATATCTACATGCATGCCTGCGGATCCGACTCGAGTGATGACTTTCAGTTACAGTTTTCCCCTCTCCTGGCCCCTCGTCCTTCAGCTCTTCCCGCGTGGTACCGGCCTCCCATTGGCGTCTTGAGACTCTTCTCTAGCTCCTACGGCTACCACGAGCTCCTTCGGAATCTAGCCGAGGTCTGTAACTGGAAGTCATTCCCTCGGGGCTCTTGACCTTCCACGGGTCGCCCCACTCTTACACATGCAGCTAAATGCATTTACCAACAAGCGTCATCACACAACCGATACCTCCTTCGTAACCATTAAGTAGGAACAGATTCAATGCAACCGTTATTCGCTTTATTATTTACACCAATATGTTCAACCATCAGCAATCAAGTAATAGCATCTGACAAATCAACTAACGAGCACACATTCATATTCTCACAGTGTGAACAAAGATAGAACCATGCATATCATTCGTTATTATCAATACTAACATACTACTTCACCACCATCTAGATTACAAGCATTTACTGTTTAACCACTATAAAACACACTGAATCCAGAATCTTCAATCATGCATAGGATCCAATCATCACAAACACATGCACATACACTCAAGCAGTACATTCATCCGGTACCGTTCGTGGACCATGCATTTAACATGCAAGCGCCCCCTACCTACGAAAGGGACTTCAAGAAGCTTTTCTGCTCTTCGACGTTGAATCTGACGCCCTTCTACTGATTCAATTCAGCCTTTCTCCACTCCGTCGTACTCTGCACTTGGTTTGGAGTTGGGGTGTTGTTCTTCCTCTGCTTCAACGATCGTCCTTCACCTGCCGGGGCTCTGACCTTCTTCCCGCACTGTCGTTGTGACGAACAGAAACAGGGGAAAGGAAAGAAGATGGAGACGAAGAAGAAAAAGAGAGAATGGAGTAGTGGGAGAAGTTTTTTGCACCCACGGTGATACTGAATACGCACCTATATACGCATGCGAGGGGAAGGAGTGGGATGGGAAAGCGTGAGTCGCAGTCCACTCACACCTTCCGCCAATCACAGACAGCCACATCCCATCAATTGAGTCCAATTAACTTGTCATTAACTCTCAAGCTATATTGATTATGATTAACAACTAATTCTTTACTTTACTTTCAATTTTCTTATTATTTAATTTTTATTCGGTATCTAACTTCAAAACTGGGATGTTACACAAAGGGTTAACCATTACCCATAACAACAATATCATATCCTTCACCAAAAGACATCCAATATCACTTAACCCATCTAATTTGTCATCTTTACCACTTAAGGTTCATCATGACCCAACATAGCCTCTTCAAAGCCATCATCAATCAATAATTTTAATTCATTCATCCATAAAACGAAAATGGTGGGAGGAGATAGATTCCAATCTTGTCTAGGTTTTTTTTTAGAGAGGAAAAATAAGGAGGAAAATAAAGAAGAAGAAGAAAGGGGAGTGAATGAGAAGTGAAGAAGGCAAATATGTTTGCCTTAGAGGACCCAACGTGAAAAGGAGAAAGAAAAATAGGGTTTTGGTTTAAAATTTTTATCTCCACATTAAAATTTCTCCTTTCGTAATAAACAGGATCTCAGTTCGGGCTTAATACATTATCCAAAAATTATTCCGAAGATATATTCAGATTCCCAATAATATTCTTAACAGCCCTGACCAATGGTATCTCAATCGGAGATACTTGGTCCGTCACCCATATTTTAACCGGGTATAATTTTTAGCTCCTTAAATCTCAATGAATTATAAATATACATAATAAATCCCAATTTTATCATTTCAATAGTTTAAGGACACTCATTACCTCATTCATAATTATTTAATATTTATTCCTTATATTTAATCATTTTTATAAAATTCGGGATGTTACATATGTGATAGGGGTGATATCTGTAGGCCACTTGATAGAGTGAGACTAAGGAAATTCATGGCCATGCTAGGAAGAATAAATATTAGATATTTATTCGGATCAAGTCTACTCCGGTATTAAGTAAAATAAATTAGGCCGTATAAGGATGACGTGACCATGCCTTGGGCCCAATTAGAATATTGTGACAAAAGGAACAAACATATAAAATAATTATCGCTTATAGGTTGTGTAGATATTAAATAATATTCGAACATAATGATGCATTGCTAGATGCCACTCTTATTTTATATTAATAATAAAATAATTTATTATTAATATGTCCGAGTATTTTACCTATAGGGTCACACACATAAAGTAAGCCCATCAGAAAATGTTTTGTTTTATTTTTGTTGGACTAAAATAAAGCTATTGGGCTTAACTCATTCATAATAAGTAAGGAGTCCACTCTTTAGAGGGAGAAAATTAGGTCAAACCTAAGCCTATAAATAGAGCATGAGATGCTCATTAGCGGTTCACCAAAAAGAGACACAAATACGCAAAAGTTGCAAGAGCTACACATCGTCAAACTAGTAGTTGGTAGGTGTAGCGATTCTGGTGGGAGTGCTCGTATGGACTCCTAATGGGTGAGGCGAAAACTGCTTCAGTTTTTTCGGCAAAGTGGTAATCCTAAAACGCAAATTTTATTTTATTTTTGTTTGTCTTATGCTTTGAAACATAGCGCTTTGCAAATCCTATGAGAATACTTGTTTTTCTCGCTCCATATCCAAGACAGATTCCCTAACAAACTAAGCATACCGTTCTACGATATAGGCCTATTTAGCCATAACCACTCATATATACAAGTCTCATACGCACATTATGAGCTATGGAGAACCTCTACACAGGGCTTTAGCCATTAAATGGAAATATGACCTATCCACTTCCCATATTCACATATTTCAACGTCCTAATTGCATATGAATATCCAACATACATTATAAATACTCACAATCTTTGAATAACAACATTCATACATCATTTTGGTTCAAAATCAAATACCATAATTGTGAACATACATTATCAAGGTCATAACCAAAAATTAGCCTTTTCACATCAAGGTCCAATTTTTAAACATGACCCATAAAATGAATATCCATTATTCACCAAGCATTCAATTACATCAAATGCACCCATCAACCATAGGCATTATAAAATGATTATCGGACAAGGCATTCCTATACAACCAATTTACCTTCATCACCAAAATATACACCTCTAAAATAGATGTAATCTCACCCCATGCATATCCTGCATTACAATGCTAAAAATAAAAAACATGGGAGAGTGAGTTATATATTCCAGGTGATGAATATGAATACATTTATGATTATGTGTATATACATATATCTACATGTAGGCTTTGCATCAACATCAATTACCACATGAAATCCATCAATTCCTAAATGCCTATGCAGATTATAGTCATCAACCAATCTCATAGCAAAACATAAATACATACATACATTCATGCCCTTCATCATATTGGGCTATCATATATAACACCACTATACACGAGGTTATTTCTTTGTATTCACATTTTGTAAGTTGTCTTTAGGTATTCTTTCACCTATTTTGACCATTATCCTAACTCATTACCTTTTGGCATATCTCCATGCTATATACAAATGCTCTTAGGCTAATGCACACGTACAAAGGAATTAATATCAATCACGGATCTGACTATGGGAATATAAAACACCAAATAGTGGTTTAGACATGAATACATAATCATACCCCTACTACAGTAGTAAAATATATACGTTTAACATAATATTTGCATGCATTTTACAAAACTGATCATTTTCTCCATGCCCACGGTAAACAACATAAACAACATATGGTTTTGTGAGCCAACCATGAATCATATCATGGCAGCTGTGATCCAAGGGACTACCAGGAATACACGCTTCTCAAAGAGCCACCCTCCACCGGGTCAACCATATGTAGCTCTCGTAGCGAAGCATGGGTAGCTTTGTGACTTACACACTAAGTCACTAGGGTAATATCAACAATGCTCGTTCACAGAGCCACGCTCCCACTGGGCCAACCGGAGGAACCCCTAAAATTCCCTTACTGGCAGTTATGCAATATGCCATGGACGCAATGCAAATCATATGCATTCTCACACTATGCATCCTATCATGCCACTCATCAATCATCTCCATCACTAATTGGTAAAGATTTTTCATGTAATGGTAAAGGGTGATGGTTTTAGTTTGTGATATGATGAAAAGAATCAAGTTTGTATAATATGAAATATTCGTGACAAGTTTAACACAAAAGTTGTAGTGATAGAAGGATGTCGTTCCATTAAGGGGTGATTAACTTGGAAACTTAGATGTATAAATTAACTTGACCAAAACCTTGCCTTTTGAGTTTTTAAACAGTTTATGATGACTAAAATTAAACTGAAGGTAATAAGCTTTAATAAGAGAAGTAACAATAATGCAAAGTGGAATGGAGATCAAATACGTAAAGCTGGGATTGGTTTCATCTATTTTACCTTTCATACGTTGTGTAAATCAGCATATATGGAACTTGAAATGACAATTTTTACGTCACAATCAAAGTCATTTGCATCGATCCCTCGACTACAAAATTCATAAGAGTGGTTCAAACTGTTGATCCCTTAATCACCTTTAAACCACTCCAGACTTATCGATCAATTGTTTAGACATTTGTTACACTAGATACTATCCCTAGCAGCTACTGTAACAAGCATTTAATTCAAATATGTTTTAAAAAGTTATTTCCCAATACACTTAAGAAAACCAAAGTCAAGAAAAGAGTGATCAAGTATTCTCAGGAATTAAGCATAGAATGAAACATAAAAATCATCAATTCTCATTACCATACATGAAGAAGTACACCAACAGTATGTTGGGTTTGAATCGATTACAACCAATCCCAATGAATGAATTAGCTACACGTGAATGTCATGTTCACCAATAAATCTTTATGGAGGAACAATACAACAAAATCTCTCAGAAGGGTTTGTTAAGTGGTGAAGAAGAGTGTAGTATGGAAGTGTGGAAGTCAAGAAGTGTCCTTCTGTTTCCTTTTCTCTGTTCTTTTATACTGAAAGTCTCACTCAAGCTCATTCTTCCTTCGCTTAAGCGAGACCCCACTTGTTGATAGCCCATGCATGAGTGGTCAGAAACATGCAGAATTAGATGCGTTGGGATCGCACCATTGGCCAATAATTAATTGAATGACCCATTATCTTCAGATCATGCTCAAGCGCAGAATATTCAAGCTTAAGCGCATCCTCACTCAAGATGCAAGTAGTCATACTCAAGCGTGGGAAGTTCTAATGCCTTTTCTCCTCCATTATGCTTGAGCGCAAGGCTCAAGCTTAAGTTTCCAACACTCTACGCTTAAGCGCTCTGTGTCCTGCTAAAGCGTGGGAGGAGTTTGATGCTTCTGTCTTGTTTTTGCTTGAGCTGGTGGTTTAAGCTCAAGCTTGATTCTTCACGCTTAAGCTTGGTTCTTCACGCTCAAGCTTGTTTCCATCAATCTTAAGCTTGCTTTGCTCAGGCTCAAGCATGCCGACTTCAATTCTCAAATTCTGTCCCGACCACGCTTAAGCTTGCTTTACTCAAGCTCAAGCTTGCTTTGCTCAAGCTCAAGCTTGTTGGCTTTAACTTTCTTCTTCCTGCAACTTTCCAAGATACTTAACAAAATTTTTCCTTTATATAACATATTCATTCCTACTTGAAAGATTCATGCTTAATTTCTTTAATCATTCATCAATTCAATTCAAATTTTTACAATAATTAGTTTAAATGAATCATGAAATTAATGTCAAATAAAAACTTATCAAACTCTCCCCAACCCAGAGTTTTGCTTGTCCTCAAGCAAAAAGAATGGGATCTTAAACAAAAAGCAGTCATAATGGTCAGATTCTAGTTGCAAACAAAATTAAAGACAGTCTATAAGTTTCAATCCGTTTGGACATGTGGCTTCCTTCATGTCCATTCATCTAAAATGCAAAGTACAATTGAACTTTCTATAAAGCAAGCAACCTAATACTGTAAGAAAAACGTGTTCTCTTTCTCACTCACTTAGTTCCTGTTTCACATATTCATCATCAGAATTGCCTAGTTAACATTGCCAGTCATTTCAGATTAAACCAAAATGAAAAGAGCAGCACTGATCAAAAGGTCTTTAATAAGGTCGTAATAGGGCTGGGCTTATAATAACTACTGGTTTTTCTTATAGTTCAAATTGCATGTAAAGAAGGAAAGAGCATAATCATTACTAACTTTTATAGTTTATGATCTTGCTTCCTTAACTTCAACTCCAGTTTAGTTCTTCATTCACTTCTTCTTTATGTTTCAGCAGATCTCATTTTTGTTTTAATAATCTCTTTTGAGTTAAGTAAGGAGAACCACTTTCTTTTCTTTTCCTTTTCAAAATTTTTCTTTCCGGTGATCCATCTCCTACATCACCTTAAATTTTTGTTACAGAGGAAATTATGCTATTCTACCTTAAGCATGCTTTTGAGGTAGGATTTAGTCTTTCATGTTTTAGTTAGGGTGATTTTAAAAAAAAAAATTAGGCTCAAAGGGCTACAAAAGAATAGGTTACTTTCTTTTTATTATGGGTAGGTTTTTGTCTCTAGCTTGATTTGTTTTACAAAAATGCCTTGATCATTTCCAAACTTATCTCTTTAGATAAAGTTAACTAGAAAATTAGGCAATACATACAAACAATTACTAATGAGACTCTCACTGTTTGATTGATCACTTACTCATAAGGTTCTAAGGCTAGACTCCAAAATTCTAACAGTAGAAGGTTCAAGCATATGCAAAAATTTTCAAAAGCATACTTATTCCAATTTCCTGGGTTTGAATTCAGCCATTCGTCCTATAAAAACAATTTACTGTCTTATAAATTGTTGCTATACCTAATGAATCTTTTCATGCATTCTACTTTTCTTGCTTAAAGTTGATTCTTAGTTAAGCATTCAAAATAGTTCAACTTCAAGCATGTCATCAGATCTAAACAATCAAACACAATCATCATAGAGGTATGAGAAAAGTTCTAAATTTTGTCCAAAAAAAATTAAAACCAAGTGCCTAAAATCACTGCAGTAAAATAAAAAGAATTAAAATCAAAGAAAACTAAAACTAAAGATAATAAGATGTTAGTTTGAAAATGGCAATAACTCAGCCCTCACTCATCATCCTGTGTATCATCCTCTGTATCTACGTCCTACACATATTCCGGTGCTTGCTCTCTGGCTGGAGGAGGCTGTGATGAGGGTCCTGGTCTAGTTTGAGAAGTCTTACCCCTTCCTGGTGGAATAGGCCTGTCCCCAGGCCATGCCATGTAGGCTACAAACTGATCAGGATCCATCCACGGATTAAATTGGCCCATAGGGATGCTGTGGTATAGCCCATGGTGAATGTGCATCAGGCCTCTGTAGTTTGCACTCTGTTATGTTAGGATGTGTTCATTTTGCAAATTCAAATGATAAATTACATGCAGGATATGAATTTCCATGTCAGATTCTGAAGTAAGAGGGGCTTGTGGTGGTGGTGGGACTTGCTGTGGTTCCTCTTATGGCTCTCGTGTAGGTGGTGCCTGGGTGGTGCAGAAGTGTTCTATGAAGTTCCTATCAATAGGTGGTCTGATTGGCTTGAGATCCTGGACCTTTACTCCATGAACTACTTAAAAATCTATGATAAAAGCAGGGAATCCTAAGCTTCCCTTCACCTTCTGTCCTGCTTGGGAGATCTTTTGGTCAGCTCTCACAAATTTATGGATTTCATCTAAGATGATCTAGGCTAAGTCAATGGTAATGTCATTCTATAAAATATAGTTTAGCAAATAACATTTAGCATAGGTCAAGTCAGAAACATGAGCATTGGGGCCCACATTTACAAGGAGGAAAGAAGTCCAAACTTGGGAGGCAGTCATCATATCCTTTCTCAAGATACGTAGTGGGTGGTCTCCTTGCCCAGTTTGAAAATGGTGTCCTGGAATACAGATGGCTTCTTCCATATCATGAGTTGCAATGATCTCATTTCTATTTATCGTATCAGCATAGTCACAGGATTCTTCTTCTTCCAATTCCATAATGCTGCTCAAGTAGCTATTAATGTCCTCTCTACCATAAGAAAACCACGTCCCCCTGACATAAGTTCTTCTGTTCCCTGCTCCTTCCTTGCATCGGCGTAGAATTCTCTTACTATATCTGGGTCATATTTTTGCCTTGGGTAGCAGATTTTTAACCAATTCCTCCTTCTGATTACCTGTAGAAAAGCATCACACTCTCCAAAAGGCAAGTCTACCTTTCTCTTAGGGATGAATATCCAGTTCTTGGTATCTTCATAACGCTTGCTTCTGGCTTTGTCCCTAAATGTTGGACCTATATCTTTGTCCTTTAAGGTACGGGCCCTCTTTCCTTTATTCCTTCTGCTAGAGCCACCTGCTGGAGGGGAGGAAGGTGCAACCTGCTTTGTTCTTGCCATTTAAAATCACTTCAAGAAAATTATTATGATGATATGAAAACATTTGTGAAATTATTTTGAATAATAGTACACACAGAGTAGAGACATTTCATTTCAGTATGCATCATGTACTAACTGAAAGCACACCATGGCAAATATGCATATTAACATTTTAGAAACCTTTTATCAAGCATTTGGTGTGCAATAGAAAAAGGCAAGATTAAAGTTCTCAAGGATTCACTTAATCACTCATGGAAACTAATGAAGCAAAGCATGTTGAACATTGTAAGCATATAAATCATGTATATGAGGGATAAGGGAAGTTTAGATTTTAAGAGACTCAACATCTTCATGCATGCAGGAAAGGAGCATTTATCCGAAGAAGAATAATGACCATACAAAATAACACAAATATGGAATAGATATTACGTTACGTTCAGGATGAAGAAATGGTATGCGTAGAGAGATTCATAATGTAGTAATGATATGCGTAGAAGAACCAAGTGCAAATTATGGAAATGAAATAGGGGTTACGGTTATGATTCTGTAATCATAGAAGGAGTAATGGCCCCTTGAATTCTGCAATAATAGGGTTATAACATTGTAGTTTCAATGGCTTTCTTAAGCTTGGAGAATCACGCTTAACCGTAATTAAGGCATAATGAAATTTTTGTGTGTCAGCTTAAGCTTGGCAACCACGCTTAAGCATGTTGTTTAAAAAATAACCCCTAATGCAGATTTGGTTCTCTCACTTGAGCATGGGATGTCTCGCTTAACCGTGATCCAGACAAAATAAAAACAAGTGATTTGTGCTTAAGCTTGTCAATCACGCTTAAGCGTGTGACCCCCTGATGAAATTTTATTTCTCTTACTTAAGCGTGTTTAATCACGCTTAAGCGTGATCGAGGTTGAAATTGACAGAGGTGATTTGTAGAATTGAAATTATGTTGTCACGCATGAACGTGACCCCTTGAGCTTGAGCGGAATATGGACAATGGCCAATATACCTTTCCACGCTTGAGCGCAACCCTTGCACTTAAGTGCAATATGGACAAAATAAATTTTACCTTTTTACGGTTAAGCACATTATCTGAGCTTAAGTGTGTACGCAACAGTGCCCAAGGTGCTTACCCACGCTTGAGCGTGATTCCTGTGCTTGGTCCAATTTGTAGTCCATGCTCAAGCTTGAGGAATCATGCTTAAGCGTGATTTTAACAATGGCAGAATTTTGATTCCACGCTTGAGCGTAACTCTTAAGCTTAAGCTTGAATTGGACAGAATCTATTTGGCAGGTTCAAGCTTGAGCTTGGCATTGGAAGCTTAAGCTTGAATAGAGTGCGATGAGTTTTTTCCATGTGCCTGATCATAAATGAAAGTTAAAAACATTAAACATACATACTAAATGGATTGAAAACATCAAAATGGAAAGAAAACAAAAATAATTGGGTTCCCTCCTAAAAGCACTTGTTTATCGTCCTGAGCTTGACATTTGACTAATTGTTAACATGGTTCATGCATAAGGATGAGAGTGGAGAGTTTCTCCACTTCTCTTCCTAAGTATAGCTTGAGCCTCTAGCCATTCACTATCCAAGTTCGCTGTGATTTAGGGTCTTGCACTTCAATCGCACCATATGGTCTCACTTCTTTGACAAGGAATGGTCCTAACCATTTGGATTTCAGCTTCCCTAGAAATAGTTTAAATCGTGAATTGAACAACAACATAGATTGACCTGGATAGAAACTTTTATGCA
This sequence comes from Clitoria ternatea, assembly GCA_037962975.1. Classification (NCBI taxonomy): domain Eukaryota; kingdom Viridiplantae; phylum Streptophyta; class Magnoliopsida; order Fabales; family Fabaceae; genus Clitoria; species Clitoria ternatea. Next base: position 184,135,080 of record CM075672.1, read on the forward strand.
GTATCTTCTTGTCATGATAGGCTTTCATCCTTTCCTTATAAATCTTTGAAGATTCATAAGCCTCTAACCTTTATTCCCCCAGCTTCTCCAATTAAATTTTTCTTTCTTGTGCAGAAGCTTACGGATTAAAGTTGAGCAACTTCATTGCCCAGTAAGCCTTGTGTTCAAGTTCCACTGGAAGATAGCAGCTCTTCCCATACACCAACTAGTAAGGTGAAAATCCTGTTGGGGCTTTGAAAGTAGTCCTGTATGCCAATAAAGCATCATCTAACTTGAATGACTAATCTTTCCTACTTTAGGACACAGTTTTCTCCAAAATTTTCTTTATTTCTCTGTTTGATACTTCTACTTGCCCATTAGCCTGAGGATAATAGGGAAATGTCACTTTATGTCTAACTCCATAGTGTTCCAAACATTTTTGGAGTTGGACATTGTAGAAGTGAGAACCTTCATCACTTATTAACACACAAGGGACCAAATTTGCTGAAAATATTCTTTTTCAAGAACTTAATAACAATTTTGTGTTACTTTATGTCTAACTCCATAGTGTTCCAAACATTTTTGGAGTTGGACATTGTAGAAGTGAGGACCTCCATCACTTATTAACACAAAAGGGGTACCAAATCTGCTAAAAATATTCTTTTTCAAGAACTTAATAACAGTTTTGTGTTACTTTATGTCTAACTCCATAGTGTTCCAAACATTTTTGGAGTTGGACATTGAAGAAGTGAGAACCTCCATCACTTATTAACACACAAGGGGTACCAAATCTACTGAAAATATTCTTTTTCAAGACCTTAATAACAGTTTTGGCATCCGCCTTAGCACAGGCCATTACTTCTACCTACTTTGACATAAACAACTGCTACAAAAATATACTCGTTGGAGAATGAAATAGGTAGTGGACTGACAAAGTCTATACCCCAACAATCAAACACTTCCACTTCTAGATTGGTGGTCAATGGCATCTCATTTCTTTTGGATATACTTCCTGTCCTCTGACAAGCATCATAATTTTGCACAAAAACATTAGCATCTTTAAATAAAGAAGGCCAATAAAAACCAAATTAAAGGACTTTGGCAGCTGTCCTTTCTCCATTGAAATGTCCTCCATAAGGTGAGGTATGGCAATGTGATAATATACTCCTAGCTTCTTGCTGAGATACACATCTTCAAAGAATGTTGTCTAAACCAAGCTTGAATAGGTAGGGATCATCCCACATAAATCGTTGTGCCTCTTTCAGAAATTTCTTCTTTTGTTGCCATATGACTTCCTCAGGGAGCACTCCTACAGCTTTAAAGTTTGCCATGTCTGCAAACCATGGCTTTTCCTGGATCAATAATAACTTCTCATCAGGGAAATCATCCTGAACTTCAGGTTGCAACTTTATGACTTCATTATTGATCGGTCATGACAAATGGTCTGCTACATGGTTTTCACTTCCTTCTTTGTCTCGAATAATCAAGTCGAATTCTTGTAGAAAAAGAATCCACCTTATTAGCCTTGGTTTAGAATCAGATTTGTTCAACAAATACTTAATTACTACATGATCTATAAAGACAACAACTCGAGAACCAATTGAATACGATCTAAATTTTTCAAGGCCATACACAACTACTAGTAATTATTTTTGTTGTAGCATAATTAATTTGAGCTTCATTCAAAAATTTACTAGTATAGTGTATAGGATGAAAAATTTTAGATTTTCTTTGCCCAAGAACTGCACCTATTGCATAGTCGCTAGTATCACACATCATTTCAAAATCAAGTTTCCAATCAAGAGCAACTATGATCGGTGCAGTAATCAACTTTTGTTTCAGTAATTGAAAAGCTGATAAACAAGAATCATCAAAGTGGAAAGAAATACCTTTATGCAATAGATTACTCAGTGGTTTGGCAATTTTTGAGAAATCCATGATAAACCTCCTGTAAAGTCCTGCATGTCCGAGAAAGCTTCTAACTCTTTTGACATTGAGTGGTGGAGGCAGCTTCTCAATCACTTCCACTTTTACACGATCCACTTCAATGCCTTTACCTGAGACTGTATGGCCTAGCACAATGCCTTTGGTTACCATAAAATGGCATTTTTCCCAGTTTAGCACTAAGTTAGTTTCCACACATCTTTGAAGCACAATGTTTAGATTTTTTACGCATTCATCAAATGATTTTCTGAAAACTGAAAAATCGTCATAAAAACTTCAATGCATTTCTCCACAAGGTCATCAAAGATTGCCAGCATATGTAACACCCTAAATTTTAGAATAAAGGATTAACTGATGTGAATAAATATCGAATAATTATTTGTGGATTATTTAATGTCCCAAAATATTAGAAATGATTGAACTAATATTTTTGGGGACTATTGGTGATTTATTAGAGCTGAGTAAGCCAAAGTTTAGCCCAATTAAAATATAGGCGTCAGACCAAGTATCTCTGATCGAGATGATATTGGTCAGGGCTGTTGAGAATATTATTGGGAGTCTGGATATATATTCAGAATAATTTTTGGATAAAGTATTGAGCCCAAACAGAGAACCTATTTATGGAAAAACGACGAAATTTTAATGAGGGAGTTAAAGTTAAATGCTAAAAGCCCAATTTTCTCCCCCTTATTCTCGTGACTTCCTGAGACCATTTGGCAGAGATACACTTCTTCTTCTATTTTCTCCTATTCTCTTCTTTCTTCTAAACCCTAAGAAAAGGTGGTTCCATTTCACTCTTCTCAAATTTCATTCTCTGGAGCTTAGAAGGAAACTATTGGAGTTTGGATTTCCCTTCTTCCTTCCTCTATTTTCACAGCTCCTCTTCTCTTTTCCTGGAACCCATTTCGTTTGGGTGTGGTATGCCATATCCATTTCTTTTGTTTGTTTTAATGTTGTGAGTTTTATGAAGTGTTAATGAAGTAGATGCAGTATGGCTGAAAGAAGAAGAAAGTTAATGGGTATTTATGAATGCTGATGGGTTAGTGAAAAACCCTAACTTTTAAAGATTTGGGGAAAATGGTGAATGTTGGTAAATTGAGGTGTTTGAAGGCAAATACAAGCTACTGAGAGTTTGGGTTATGATTGACAAAGCATTATCATGGATGTTAGGTTATGGGTTTTGTGGCTTTTAGATATAATGAAGATGGTATGGTAATAAGGAATTCCCGAAGCCTAATAAAGAAAGGAAAAGAATGCCTGTAACATGTTTTATACATGTTATGAGTTGTAGATATAAAAATGGTTAGTTAAAGTTGAATTTGTGTTGAGTGGTTGATTAATTATGATTCTTTGTGTATATTAATGTAGGATCTATTCTGAACGACGAGGCAGGTACGTCGAATCAATCGAAATTCTTCTCTTAAAGTAGGAGAGGGGTCCTTATATTCTAAATGCATGAGTTGAATAGTGTTTTGATTGTCATATGTGACAATATGCATGTTTGCCTTGCTTGAAATACTATATAGATTGGTAATGTTGTGTATGATGTTGGTAATGTGTTTTGGCAACATGCTTTGATGCAATTAGAATATTTGTGGTGTGCTATATAGTGGTGTTGAATGATCAATAATATGATGTTATATTTATGTCCACCATAAATGTGAAATGAATATTGTGGATGCTTGATTGAGAATGGGTATGGATGAGTAGCATACCATAATTGATATTGAAAAGTTGATGATTGAAATTTATGATGAATGCCATATTGAAATTGAAAATAAAGACTAAAGCCAACAATAATAAAATCCACTAAGAATGGTGAAGTGGTGTTGGTGATGATGATGTTTGATAAGTGGCATATAGGATGCATAGTGTGAGAAATGCATTTGATTGCATTGCATCCATGGCATACTGCATAGCTGTCGGTGTTGGAATTTTAGGGGATTCCTCCGGTTGGCCCAGTAGGAGGGCGGCTTTGTGCACGAGCAATTTTTTATTTCCCCTGTGACTTGGTGTATAACTCACGAAGCTGCTCATGTTATGCTACGGGGAGCCGCATGTGGTTGACCCTTGTGGGGGTTGGCTCTTGATGAGCAGGTGTCCCCGGTAGTCCTTTGGATAACAGCTGCCATGATATGTCTCATGGTTGGCCCGCAACACTTTATATTTATTATGTTGTTTACCGTGGTCATGGTGAAAATGACCGGTGTTGCAAAATGGGCGATGCGGTTTGGTACTAGTAAAAGATTGGTGAAATGCGTGCAATTTAATGATAAGTGTACACATTTTACTACTGCAGTAGGGGCATGGTATGTGATCATGCTTGAACCCACAGTTTGGTGCTTATATTCCCACAGTCAGATCTGTAAATTATTGAAATATTCCATTGTGCATATGTATTAGCCTAAGAGCATTTGCATATAGCAAAGAAGTATGCCAAAGGTGTTAATATATGGTGATGGATGTGTTGTGGATGAGGAGTTATAGTGAGACAACATAAAAGATATGAATACCAAGAATAAATGATTGAAATGATGAGATGTGTATTAGTCCAATTATTGAAGGACTAAATTATGTGTTACATACTTTATATGCTTTATTTCATGATTATGTTCATTTTATATAATGATGGTTGATGATAAATTTTATGTGGGTGCAAAGTGTACATGTATGATACATATGCACATAGTCATACGGTATTCATATTCATACTTTTGGAATATATGACTCACTCTCCCATGTTGTCCATTTTTAGAGTTATGAATGCAGGACATTCATGGGTGAAGTGAAACTTTTGGAAGTTCATTTAATGAAGGAGGTAAATAGATGTGTAGGAAGTGCCTTGGCCGGCAGTCCAATATTTTGTATAATATATATTACAGTTATATGCTTATTTTGCATTTGGATTGTTGGATTATGATATTGAAGATTTGACTTGGAAAATGTCTAAAGTTTGTGTAATGTTTTGGCAGTATTGGATGACAGATTATGATATGGGTTTATCATCCAATTTTATGAATGAATGATGTATTTCTAAGAATTTGACTCTTATGCAGTATAAATGATTGATGTTTAATTATTGTGCAATGGATAGATTGGAATGAAAATTAGGATGTGTGGTTAATTGATTCAATTATGAATGTATATATATTGCACAGGTATAATATTGGCTTGAATCATTTGTGAAGAATTGATTTGGGTATGTCAGGGTGCATAATTTTCAAAGTTTTCTACATAATTTGTCAATTACGCTCAAGCGAGAAGATTCCTCCCCAAAGCGTGAATACTCTACACTTGAAGTTTGCTTACTATCCATCCTTCGCTCAAGCAAGACTTAATTTTGCTTAAGCGCTTGCTGAAAGGAACCATTCTGTGATAATCTCGCTCAAGCGGAGACAGGCCCGCTTAAGCGAGAAGCATCAGGTGAGCTACTGGAGTGATTTCGCTTAAGCGAGAAACTCACGCTCAACCGAAATGAAGAGAAAATGGAGAGTGCAGGGGTGTCATGCTCAAGCATGACCAAGCGTAAAGGATCCCACGCTCAAGCGAGCGTTCTGCGCTCAAGCACGCTCGGGTCCTGATTCTTCCTCCTTTCTCACGCTCAAGCGTGACTCATGTATATTTTTGGCGTGCTCAAGCGTGGACATGTGGAGAGGGCCTGATTCTTTCTCACGCTCAAGCCTGAAGGCAGCATGTCCAAGCGTGATAGCACGCTCACGCTCAAGCGCGAGGGGGCCACGCTTAAGTGTGAAGACCCCCTGATGCTAATTTTTCCTTCATTCAATTTTCTTCGTTTTCACTTAAGCGTAACTTCAAACCTGATCACGATTAATCGTGGAAATTCAAGCTCAAGCATGCTGAATCAGTTTTTTCACTGTTCATGAAAGTTGTAGATAATTTTGTTGTCGTCATTTTGATACCCAATTTGCATCAATCGGAGTTTGGTAGCCCGAGTTATGCCTAAAATACTAAAGGGTGTTCATGCTGAAAATTTTAGCAGGGCTGATTTTATAAATAAACATATTAAGCAATCTTTGGGTATAATTGGCCCTCAACTTCTTCATAACAATTGTAGATATTTGAGTTGCAAATCTTTACAAACTAGATTCATCTTGATTGGAGTTGTGTAACTCTGATTTGACTTAAATTCTCGAGTAGTGTACTGATGCTCCAATCAGTTCTTTTTCTTATTTTGCCTCCACATTGCATAAAGCCCTTTTCCTATATTATTACTATTAGGAATCCCTATTGTATGAGCAGTAGAAATACAAGGATTCCCATAGGATTTGCAAAGCGCTGTGTTTCAAAGCATAAGACAAACACAAAAACAAATTACGTTTTAGGATTACCTCTTGAAGAATATTGAAGCAATCGTAGCCTCGTCCTTTAGGAGTCCACACGAGTACTTCCACCAGAAATGCTACACCTTCCAAATGCTAGTTTGACGGCGTGTAGCTTTTGCAACTTTTGTGTATTTTTGTGTCTCTTTTGGGTAGCCACCTATGAGCATCTTATGCTCTATTTATAGGCTTAGGTTTGACCTAATTTGCTCTCTAAAGAGTGGGCTCCTTACTCATTCTAAATGAGTTAGGCCCAATAGTCTTATTTAAGTCTAACTAAAATAAAAAGCTATTTTCTAATGGGCTTACTCTATGTGTGTGACCCTATAGGTAAAATACTCGGTTATATTAATAATAAACTATTTTATTATTAATATAAAATAAGAGCGGCATCTAGCAATGCATCATTATGTCCGAATATTATTTATTAACAACATAACCTATAAGTGATAATTATTTTATATGTTTGTTCCTTTTGTCACGATATCCTAATTGGGCCCAAGGCATGGTCGTGTCATCCTTGTACGGTCCAATTTATTTTACTTGATACCGGAGTAGACTTTATCTGAATAAATATCAAATATTTATTCTTTCTAGCATGGCCATGCATTTCCTTAGTCTCACTCCATCAAGTGGCCTATAGATATCACTCCTGTCACATAGGAGAGACAAATCCCATCTACATCACTCACATCCCTCTGCATAATTTGTACATTGCCTAACCACAACCTTTATAGTCCTCTTATTACAGAAGACATTTGATTATATTAAAACAATAAACTCCTTATGTAGGAATCGTAGTGACTTCAAGTCAAAGGACTACATATACCATTATCACATTGAGAATCGTTTATGACATTCATGTAACGATCCATGAAACGTTCTCATGGTGGGTCTGTCCAGTACATCATTACTCTTAATATGTACCCGTGTGAAGACTTGATATCATTTATATCCATGATCTGTGAGATCAGATCATCAGTACACTCATACACTAGTCTTAATGTATTTACATGTCCCCATGTAAATACTTGACTAGGGACATTTTAGGAATAACTCTCATATGACCTATTACTCCAAGGATAAATAAAGGTTATTAAACTATTTAACAAAAAATGACTTATTCAAAATGATGCAAACCTATATAGGCTTTTAGTGCATATTTCCAACAATTACATAATTGTATTTAATATATATTGAGTCATTAAATTCTCTTTTAATCCACTCTCTTTAAAATGCAAACATATAACATCAATTTATTTAAATTCTTCCGCTGATTTTAAATGAGAATACCTCTTAAATTATTTTCAAAGTCACCTTCTCATATCTTCACATATGGGATAGGTTTTATAGATCCGGGGTGGCGATTTAATGCTTCACCACTTGATTTTCTTTATTGATTAATATCTTTAAAATCGTGAAAAAATTTACCCCCAATTTCGGGGTGTGACAGTTATGGTATCAAAGCATTCATTGCTCTTGATACGATCATGATTAATGTTGTTTATGTAATTGTTGCTTATGATTGAATTGTGTGAGTTATAATTGATTGATTCATGGATTATTGGATTGGATTATGGTTGTTTATCATTGAATTGAGATAGATTTCTATGTGGTTGAGTCCGGCCAAGAATCCTTACACTATTTACCTCTAATGATGAATATGTTATGATTATGAATTGAAAAGTGATATGATTGTGTTATATGGTGCAGGATAGCCATATAAGTGCTAAGACCTTGAATTTATAGGTTGAAAATTTATTAATTGGTTTAAATTTCTAATATGTGAGCCATGTTTTAATGTATAGGCTTGAAACATGGCTGGTAGACCTAACCGTGAAGCTGTTGCTATGGCAAATGCCTTGAATCGCTTTGCTGATCTCTTAGAGAGACAAGGCCAACTGAATGTGGGACAAGGTTCCCAAGGTCTTGATCTATTTCTCAAGAGAAAACCTTCAAAGTTTCATGGAGGTTATAAACCTGAGGATGCGTATTCTTGGATCAATGACTTAGAAAGAATTTATGCTAGCTTTGAGTGTTCTGAAGCACAAAAGCTGGAGTATGCGGTCTTTATGATTCGTGATGAAGCTGAAGCTTGGTGGCGCCTTACTAGGGGCGTATGGTGTCTGCTGACATTCCCTTGGTTTAGGAAAACTTCAAGATGGAATTCTTGAAGAAATATTTTCCGGATAGCTACAGAAGCAAGAAAGGGCTTGAATTCATAGAGCTTAAGCAGAGAAGTATGACTGTGGAGGAGTATGTCTCCAAGTTTGAAGAACTTTATGTGTTTTATCTGCCCTATCAACAAGAGGGTACTGAGGCTTCCAAATGTGTGAAGTTTAAAATGGGTTAAGGCCTGAAATCAAGCGGACTATTCCACATCAGGAAATTAGAAGTTTCCCTACACTTGTGAACAAGTGTCGCATATATGAAGAAGATGATGTGAATCCTTTGAGTCATGGAAAGCATGAGCCTAAGTTGAAAGGCCAATTTTCTAATTTCAAGAAGCAAGGTCACTTCAAAAAGAAGACTTTCTTTCATGGTGGACCTTCTAACACGAGAGGACGTGGTACTTTTAGAGGTGGTCACAGAGATGGTAACCCAGGTCGTGGTAATGTCCAAGGCCTTACTTGCTTCAGGTGTGGTGCTAATCACTTGGCAAGAGATTGTCCTCAAGATGAGATGGTGTGCTACCAATGCAATCAACCAGGGCATAGTCACCCTAATTTCCCATTGAATGCAAGAAATACTAATGTTGATGCTATTGCTCGTGTGAATCCAAATGATAACCGTGGCAGCCATGGTGGCTATGGAGGCCGTGGTCGTGGGAACGGTAATGGTTATAATGGTGGTCGTAATGGTGGTCGTTGACAGGGCCCGTAAGCGTACGGGTTATGTCGCGTAATATAAAAGATTATCGTTCTCCACAGGGACTGTGTTCAAAGTACCAGCATATTAAAATTTAATTATCCACACAATTAATTTTTAATGTTTTTGTAAAATAAGGCACAAATTAAAAATAAATTTAGAAACAAAATTTACTTGACACTTAAAAAAAATCAGAGTTGAGAGTATCTTGGGATTTCGGGGGATCAAGACTCTATTTTATGTTAATGAATTTTAACTTTTCATAAATAAGAATCAAATTAAGTTTTCCAAGGCGGATTTTCCTTAAGCTAATTAATATGTTCCTCTCGGAATCCTATTAATGTACCTAACCTATGGAAAGCGCTACTTAATCCTTAGAAAAGGCCCATTATCGTTTTGTGAAAATCCTTTATTTATTCCCCAAAAGATTTTGATTACTTTCACGGTTTTACTGAGGTTACAAAAAGTATTTCAAAACCTTAGGCTTAGTTAAAAAACTTTGCAGTAACAATAAATCTCTCGATTCTATTAATTACTTAAACTTACTAATATACCCACAAGTATACAGTTTTATCACTTAGGTTCTTGTTAGGAATTACTAAGAGAATTGAGCATTTTTTGAACTAAATGGAAAATAGAAATTTATTTAATTCAAAGTCAAAATAACATTATCATAAAATATTATCACACCCCCTTCATCCCAAGATAATTAATTTAGTTACTCATGAAATAATTCAAATTCATATATAAAATGGAAAAATAAAACATTCAAGACATGTTAAAAATAAAGACTTACGGGTTTCTCCAAAACCTTAGAATAATTTTACCACTGTATTTCCTTGTTACAATATTCCTCCACCAATTACAAATTGGAACATTCACTTTTACAATCCTCACCACTCTTTTATAAAATAAAAGAAAGAGAAATAAAATAAAAAGAGAAAGAAAACGAAGGAAAAAGAAAACAAAAGGAAAAGAAAACAAGAAAGAAAATGGAACGGAGAAGGAAACAAAGAAAAGAAAGAAAAGAGAAAGGAAAGAGGAATGAGAACTGAATTAAATATGATGTTGTCAGTGATGCTCTCCCCCTGTATTTATAGAACTCTGGACGTCTTTAGTCATGGGGAATGGTGGCTAATGGGACTTCTCTTTGTCTTCTTGTCAGCCGCCTCACGAGATCAATATCACAACTTGGATACAGCCTGGATGGTGTGTTGGAGAAACAGCTTGTACCTCGACAGCTATAGGGAACGGCGGCTAGTGGGTTTCTCTTTTGTCTTATTGTCAGCCGCCCCCTCATAAGTCAAGGATCCACTTGGATAGTGGGAATTCAAGTCAGCATGGGTAATCGGTGGAAATATGGAGCCGGCATTCTCCTTCTAACTCGGATTAGTGCCTCAACCAGTATCCATCCTCTGTGGGAATTAATCCAAGTGGAACAGGTGCTTTTTGTACATAAAAGACCGAGTGAAAGCTTGAATTCACCGATCATTAGACTCGGAAATTTCTTTCCGAGGAGCATTCATCAGGACCTTTGTTCATTCAGAACTTATTTTACTCGGTGTTGGTTTGAGAGGAACTGGACGGTGTTGTGGCTGTGAGGAGCTGGACAATGTGGTATGGACGGTGTTGTGGCTGTGAGGAGAGCTAGACGGTGTTGTGGTTATGTGATTTCTAGAGCCGGTGTGCAACTGGATGGAGCCGGTGTGTAATTGGACGAGTGGACAAGCAAAGCAACTCCGATTGCTTTACTGATTGAAACATTCATTCGGAACAGATTGAAACATTCATTCGGAATCGATTAAAAAGTGACTCACTCGGCACAGGTTCATGCCCTCCTTCTTTCACATGTGACCCACTCAGGATTGGGAAGTTTTTATTCAAATGATTCAATCGGCACCCTCAAAATGTTTCACTCGGCTATGTCTTTGGAATTGAACCACTTGGAGAAACCTTGCTCGGATTTACTTGGGAGTAATTCAGTCGAGAACGACCCTTTCTTCACTCCTTGAAATGATACACTCGGACACATTCACTACGAAGTCCGACTTGTTTCTCACTCAGAATGGCCTTCAATCGTCAATCAACCCATTCGGTTGTATTCACTCGGGAGTCAGCCTTGCTTTTCACTCAGAAATTTGGAACTTGAGAGTATCTGGCCGATAGAAATTCTTTCCAGGTCCGAGCTTTGTTTTGCTCGGAAATACATCCCTCGGCCCCAAACCACTCGGAAGTGCCTTCCTCAGAGACATCTCACTCGGGTTTAGTTTGAAACTTGAGAGTCAGCCCGAAAGAGATTCATTCCCGGTCGGACTCTTTTCCTTGCTTGAAAAGACATTTTTTCCGAAACACACCACTCGGAAAGGCCTTGCCTGACAAGTGTTCTTCCGAAGTTCATAGTTTTTTCATTCAGAATCAACATTCCCCAAATCAGACTTGCTTCAATCAGCATTCCTTCACTCGGACAATAGCTTTGGGCGGTATTTATTCAAAGTCAGTCCTTTTTTCACTCAGATTAGTTGCGGTCGGAAAGCTTCCACTCGGATTCACCTCCAACCGGGACATATTCCTTCAAGGTCAGCCATTTTTCACTTGGAATGGCTTTGATAGGGAACCTTCCACTTGGATTTACCTCCAACAGGGAAATATTCCACTCGGCAACGCTTCATTCTGAGTCATCCTACTCGGATTTGATCATTTCTAAGTCATCCTACTCGAATTTGATCATTTTTGAGTCATCCTACTCGGATTTGATCATTTTGAGTTGGAATTCAGTATAAAAAAAAAGAATTCTTTCCACTTGGGCTTGTTCTTCTTGATTCTTTATTATTTGATGATCGTTTTTCTCTTGTTATTGACCCTTGTATTATCCTAATTTCTACAAAATAAAATACCCAAGTAGAATATAGTGGAAAGAAAGTGAAAATCACAAAAATTAAGGAAATACAGTGGATAATGATTAAAATCCTAAGCAAACTAGATCTAATTTATTGTGTTATAAAACACTTATCAAAATACCCCAAACCAAAACATTGCTTATCCTCAAGCAATTACCATATTCACATGATAAGATACAGAAAACACTAAGCTCAGCAAACTAAGGAATCCAAAATAGAGAAAAAGATTCATTCAAATGCCAATATTAATTTTCTTATGTGAATCAATTTTCATTATCAAGACAGAGGATACTCTTCTCTTAATTTTCACTCAAAGTGTTTCATGGTTTGTGTATCACTCAGATCATCATAGTCAAAAAATATTACCATAAGCTTGTTAATAAACCAGAAACTCCACAGTTTAGATAGAAAATATGTCAAAGTCTAAAGGTCTTTCAAAGGTTGTAACGTGGCCTTGGGTTGTATTGTCAAGGTAGGAATTTCAAAAAATGGAATACAAAAGGGCTTTAATAGTCATGAATGATTCAAATTACCATCATAAATTTAACAGAGCAAATTTTTGAACTTTTATGGACTTTTTGGAATTCATTCAATATCATCCTTTTGATTTTCTTTTTCTTTTTTTCTTGCTTTTCTTTGCATCCTATACATATTTTTCTTAAGTCCTTTTTTATTTCTTTGCTCCACTAAATTTCTAACTTTTTCACCATTAAGAGAATATCAGTCAATGAAAGGCTTCAAAGAAAAATTTTCACTTTTAGGCTCAAAAGGGGCAACTAGGTGTCAAATTATACAAAAATTCTGAGGCTTAAGAATAAGGCCTAATTGTGCCTTTATCATCCTAAGACATATAATCAAAAACCATTTTGAATCGGTTGAAAAACAAGTTCTAGAATATTAATGACTATGAGATTCACTCAATCAAGAAGATATGGGTTTTGAAAATTTGTTTGATAAATAACCCATTTTGGCTCAAGTCTAACCATGGAAAGTCTTTTGAAAGAAAATTTTAATCACATAACGTTCATTTAGACATTGATTTGGCATTTAAACAATCAAATTTTGAAATTTTTACTTAAAATTTTGGGGTCCTTAGATACTTTAGCCTTGTGTTCAAAGTAAATTTATCATATAATCATGGTAAATTACAAGATTACAAACAAAACAAGGAAAACACACATGCATGAAAAATATAACAATCACACAACGTAAACAAAATAGTTAAGTTTTCTTATCTACCACCCCAAACCAGAATTTGACATTGTCCTCAATGTTAAAATGGATGATAAGAGGATAAGAAAACTTACCTGTCGTAACCCCAAACCAGGATTTGACATAGTTGTTGTTTATTTTTTTTCAGAGTTCAAAATGAAACAACTTTTTATAAGGTTACCTCCCTATCAGTGCTAAGTTTTAAGTCTTCAGCTAGACTTTTCACTGTTTGGATCTATTCATCAGGAGCATCAAACAAGTCCAAGTCAGTTGCTTGTTGTATTGGTTGACCTGTCAAGTAGTGCTTTACTCTCTGTCCATTTACCCTAAATGTACCAGATTTCTTGCTCCATAGTTCGATAGCTCCAAAAGGAAAGACCTTTGTTACCTTGAATGGTCCCGACCATCGGGATCTCAGTTTACCTGGAAAAAGCTTCAATCTGGAATTAAATAGTAAAACCATATCACTTGGATTAAATGTTCTCCGTTGGATGTGACGATCATGCCATTGTTTGGTTTTTTCTTTATAAATTCTGGCATTTTCATATGCATCTAGACGGAGTTCTTCAAGCTCATTTAATTCCAACAACCTACGTTCACCTGTAGCCTTATGATCAAAGTTAAGAGTTTTAACAGCCCAAAAAGATTTATATTCTAGCTCAACAAGTAAATGACAGGGCTTCCCATATACTAGCTTGAAAGGTGTGGTTCCAATGGGAGTTTTGTATGCGGTTCGATACGCCCATAAGGAATCATCTAACTTAATAGACCAATTCTTACGTGATGTATTCACCACTTTTTGAAGAATATTTTTAATTTCCCGATTGGATACCTCAACTTGTCCACTAGTTTGTGGGTGATAAGGTGTAGCAACCTTATGCCTAACTCCATATTTCTTTAGAAGGGTCTGAAAAGTTTTCTCAATAAAATGAGACCCTCCATCACTTATAACACATTTTGGGACCCCAAACCTTGGAAATATTATTTTCTTAAAAAGTTTAATAACAGTCTTAACATCAGAATGGGGTGAAGCAATGGCTTCCACCCATTTTGACACATAGTCAACTGCCACTAATATGAACTGATTTCCAAAAGAGGAAGGAAAAAGTCCCATAAAATCAACACCCCATACATCAAACAATTCAACTTCTAAAATGGTATTCAATGGCATTTCATGTCTCTTACCAATGTTACCTGTTCTTTGGCAAGCATCACAAGTTAGAACATACTTACGTACATCCTTAAAAATATTTGGCCAATAGAACCCAGCTTGCAATATTTTAGCAGCTATCTTAGAGGTACTCATGTGCCCTCCACAGGAAAGAGAATGGCAATGATCCAAGATAGCATGGACCTCATCTTGTGAAACACACCTCCGAATCAAACCATTTGCACATTGCTTGAATAGGAGTGGTTCATCCTAATAGTATTGTTTAACATCTACAAAAAACTTTTTCCTTTGCTGAAAGCTAAGATCAGGAGGTAAGATACCACATGCAAGAAAATTTACAAAATCAGCATACCAAGGAACACGTTGGATACTAAGACTCAAGAGTTGTTCATCCGGAAAAGATTCGTTGATGGGAATATTATTTGTTTCTTCTTTTTCAGATGTCAACCTAGATAGGTGGTCAGCGACCAAGTTCTCGGTACCCTTCTTATCCTTAATTTCCAAGTCAAATTCTTGCAATATTAGAATCCATCTAATTAACCTAGGCTTTGCTTCCTTTTTATTCAATAGATACTTAATGGCAGAGTGGTCAGTGTAAACAGTGACATGTGAACCTACCAAGTAAGATCTAAATTTATCAAAAGCAAAGACAATAGCTAACAATTCTTTTTCAGTTGTGGCATAATTTACCTGAGCATCATCTAGCGTCCTGCTGGCATAATGGATTACATGGAGCTTTTTATCCTTCCGTTGTCCAAGCACAGCCCCCACTGCGTAATCACTCGCATCACACATCAACTCAAACGGGAGTTTCCAATCAGGTGGTTGCATGATGGGGGCAGAGATTAAAGCTTGCTTAATCCTGCAAAAAGCTTCCATACAAGATGAATCAAAATTGAAAGGCACATCCTTACCCAGAAGAGTTGTAAGAGGCTTTGTGATCTTGGAGAAATCTTTAATGAACCTACGGTAAAACCCTGCATGTCCAAGAAAACTCTGAATACCTTTCACATTTGTAGGTGGGGGTAATTTTTCAATCACTTTCACTTTAGCCTTATCAACTTCTATACCTCTCTCAGACACCAGGTGTCCAAGAACTATGCCTTCTCTTACCATAAAATGACACTTTTCCCAATTCAAGACTAGATTGTCTCTTCACAATGCTACAAGACTTGGCACAAATTTGTTAAACAATTATCAAAATCCAAACCATACACTGAAAAATCATCCATGAAGACTTCCATCACATTTTCAATAAGGTCAGAAAAAATTGCTTGCATACACCTTTGAAAAGTCGCAGGTGCATTACACAGACCAAAAGGCATACGTCTGTAAGCATAAGTCCCATAAGGGCAAGTGAAGGTAGTCTTTTCTTGATCAGATGGATGAATGGGAATTTGATGAAAACCTGAATACCCATCTGAATAACAGAAATAAAAGTGTTTCGCAAGTCTTTCAAGCATCTGATCAATAAAAGGGAGAGGAAAATGATCTTTTTTCATGGCGTTATTTAACTTCCTATAATCAATGCACATGCGCCAACCAGAGACAATCCTAGTAGGAATCAAGTTATGTTTATCATTTTCAATCACAGTTATTCCCCCCTTTTTAGGCACCACATGAACAAGACTTACCCATTTACTACTATCAACAGGATATATGACTCCAACATCAAGCAATTTCAAAATTTCCTTTTTAACCACTTCTTGCATTTTTGGATTTAATCTCCTAAGTGGTTCTACTGTGGGACTACTTTCATCTTCTACAGTAATCCATGTGCATACAAAGAGAAGGGCTAATCCCTTTGATATCATCCATTGTATAACCTATTACCTTTCTATACAACCTAAGTTGTTTCAAAAGTTTTTCAGTTTCACATGGATTCAATTCAGTGTTAACAATCATAGGATATGTGGAATTAGGACCAAGAAACTCATACCTTAAAGAAGCTGGTAAAGGCTTTAATTCCACATCGGGGCTTACCACTTTGTCACCTATGACCTCAGTATCATGTTTTAGTGGGGCCTCAGAGCAATCAAATGTTTCTGTCGGCTCAATCATGAAAACAGTTTCAAGTGGGTCATTAGGAAGGGTTGCTTCCTTTACCACTTGTTCAACAAAATCCATACTATATCAAACATCATTATAAAGTTTTTCTAAAACATTTTTCAAGTTAAAATCAACCTTTTGATCTCCAATAGTTAGAGAGAACTTACCATTCTTGACATCGATCACAACACCTGCAGTTGCTAAAAATGGTCTACCTAAAATAATAGGAATCAAAGAATCTTCGTCCATTTCAAGCATAACAAAGTCAGCAGGTATAAAAAATTTTCCTACCTTAATAGGAACATCCTCTAAAATTCCTACAGGATATTTTACAGATCTATCAGCCAATTGCAAAGACATCCTAGTAGGTTTCAGCTCACCTAATCCTAACTTTTCAGCAACAGATAATGGCATTAAACTCATACTCGCTCCTAAATCACACAATGATTTATCTATATATTCATGTCACCAATCATACAAGGAATAGAGAAACTACCTGGATCTTGGAGCTTGGGTGGAAGCTTTCTTTGAATTAGAGCACTGCACTCTTCACTAAGTGTAACTGTACCATCTTCCTCCATTCTTCTTTTGTTAGACAAAATGTCCTTCAGGAACTTTACATATGTTGGCATTTGCTGCAAAGCATCTGTGAAGGGAATATTAATATACAATTTCTTTAAAACATCAAGAAACTTACCAAATTGTTTGTCCAACTTTGCTTTAGCTAAGCGCTGAGGAAATGGAATGGGAGGTTGATATGGCTTAACCTCCTCCTTCTTTTCTTGTGGTTTCTCTTCTTCAATCATTGGATGAGATGAAGATTCATCCACTTTCTTTTCCTCCTTTACAGTCTTACTAACTGGCCCATCATATTGAGTACTACTCCTAAGAGTGATAGCCATGGTTTGGTTAGATGGTCCAGCCTCTGGTTTTCCAGGAAATGTTCCTGGTGCTCTTTGAGAATAGGAGGCTTATTGGGCAATTTGATTTTCTAGTATTTTATTATGGGTGGCAAGAGAGTCCACTTTTGAAGCCAAGTTTTTTATTGCATTAGAGAATTCATCATTTTGTTTAAGTTGAGTGGCTACAAATGTCTCCATCAAGGATTCTAGCTTCGATTTTTGTGGAATATAGGTTCCTTGTTGAGGTTTATAGTTACTTTGATTACCTTAGAATTGAGGTGGCCTATTTTGGAAGCCAGGCGGACCTTGTGGAGGTCTGTAGTTACCTTGATAATTTCCACCATAGTTTCCAATAGCATCCACCTGATGCATTTCTTGTTCTTGATTAAGGGTCATTGTTAAATGGCAGTTTGTAGCTCCAAGTCCTTAAACACCACAAACTTCACAAACAATATTAGTAGCACCTGTTGACCCTATTTTATCAAGTTTTAATGTTAATGCTTCAACTTTGGCAGAAAGTAGGGAAAAAGCATCAACAGAGTACTTACCTAGTGTTTTAGCAGGTAATCCTCTCTCAGAGTTCCACTGGTGAGTGTTTTGAGCTATTTCCTCAATCAGGTTCTCAGCTTCATCAACATTTTTACTCATGAAGGCTCCTCCAGCTGCAGCATCTAAAGAGATCTTTTGTGTGGAAGTTAGTCCATTATAGAAAATATGGATTGTCAACCACCTTTCTATCCCATGGTGAGGACATTCTCTTAGCATCTCCCTATATCTTTCCCAGGCTTCATATAAGGATTCGTCATCTTTTTGTGAAAAATTTATGATTTGTTTTCTCAGCACATCAGTCTTGTTCCTTGGGTACCATTTATTGATAAAAGCACTGGACAATTGTTCCCAAGTCGTGATGGATCCTTCAGGAAGAGAATACAACCACGCCCTCGCTTTATCTCTTAAGGAGAAAGGGAACAGTCTCAAGCGAATGGCATCATTGGTGGCTCCGTTCATCTTCAGGGTGTCACAGTATTCAAGAAAGATTTGAAGATGAAGATTTGGATCTTCAGAGGGTAATCCTCCGAATTGGTTCTGTTGAACCATAGAGTGTAGTGAAGGCTTCAATTCAAAATTGTTAGCCGCCACTGTGGGTCTAAGGATGCTAGATCCTCTTCCATTTGTACTTGAAGTGGCAAAATCTCTTAAGGCTCTATTTTGGTCGGCCATTTGTTTTTCTTTTTCTTGTTTTTGTTGTTTTCTTAAAGCTCTAAGGGTACGTTCTATCTCAGGGTCAAATCCTAAGTTTAGATCGACACTACAGCTTCGTTGCATAAAAAGAAAATAAATGACAAATAAAACAAAAAATTATAAAAATAAAATAACAACAGATACACAAAATAAAGAACAAAATACAAGATTACAAAATAAAAATAAAGATAAAAATAAAAATATTAACAAGTATGATCTAATCGAATTTCAATATTGCCGATATTTGAGGGACAACATTCCCCAGCAACGGTGCCAAAAACTTGACAAGGCCCGCAAGCGCACGGGTTATGTTGCGTAATATAAAAGATTATCGTTCTCCATAGGGACTGTGTTCAAAGTACCAGCATATTGAAATTTAATTATCCACACAATTGATTTTTAATGTTTTTGTAAAATAAAGCACAAATTAAAAATAAATTTAGAAACAAAATTTACTTGACACTTAAAAAAAATCAGAGTTGAGAGTATCTTGGGATTTCGGGGGATCAAGACTCTATTTTATGTTAATGAATTTTAACTTTTCATAAATAAGAATCAAATTAAGTTTTCCAAGGCGGATTTTCCTTAAGCTAATTAATATGTTCCTCTCGGAATCCTATTAATGTACCTAACCTATGGAAAGCGCTGCTTAATCCTTAGAAATATCGTTTTGTGAAAATCCCTTATTTATTCCCCAAAAGATTTTGATTACTTTCACGGTTTTACCAAGGTCATAAAAAGTATTTCAAAACCTTAGGCTTAGTTAAAAAACTTTCCAGTAACAATAAATCTCTCGATTCTATTAATTACTTAAACTTACTAATATACCCGCAAGTATACAGTTTTATCACTTAGGTTCTTGTTAGGAATTACTAAGAGCATTGAGCATTTTTTGAACTAAATGGAAAACAGAAATTTATTTAATTCAAAGTCAAAATAACATTATCATAAAATATTATCACACCCCCTTCATCCCAAGATAATTAATTTAGTTACTCATGAAATAATTCAAATTCATATATAAAATGGAAAAATAAAACATTCAAGACATGTTAAAAATAAAGACTTACGGGTTTCTCCAAAACCTTAGAATAATTTTACCACTGTATTTCCTTGTTGCAATATTCCTCCACCAATTACAAATTGGAACATTCACTTTTACAATCCTCACCACTCTTTTATAAAATAAAAGAAAGAGAAATAAAATAAAAAGAGAAAGAAAACGAAGGAAAAAGAAAAGAAAAGGAAAAGAAAACAAGAAAGACAATGGAACGGAGAAGGAAACAAAGAAAAGAAAGAAAAGAGAAAGGAAAGAAGAATGAGAACTGAATTAAAAGTGATGCTGTCAGTAATGCTCTCCCCATGTATTTATAGAACTCTGGACGTCTTTAGTCATGGGGAATGATAGCTAGTGGGACTTCTCTTTGTCTTCTTGTCAACCGCCTCACGAGATCAACATCACAACTTGGATACAGGCTGGATGGTGTGGTGGAGAAATAACTTGTACCTCGACAGATATAGGGAACGGTGGCTAGTGGGTTTCTCTTTTGTCTTGTTGTCAGCCGCCCCCTCATAAGTCAAGGATCCACTTGGATAGTGGGAATTCAAGTCAGCATGGGCAATCGGTGGAAATATGGAGCCGGCGTTCTCCTTCTGACTCGGATTAGTGCCTTAGCCAGTATCCATCCTCTGTGGGAATTAATCCGAGTGGAATAGGTGCTTTTTGTAACAAAAGACCGAGTGAAAGCTTGAATTTACCGATCATTGGACTCAGAAATTTCTTTTCGAGGAGTATTCATCAGGACCTTTGTTCATTCGGAACTTGTTTTACTCGGTGTTGGTTTGAGAGGAGCTGGACGGTATTGTGGCTGTGAGGAGCTGGACGATGTGGTATGGACGGTGTTGTGGCTGTGAGGAGAGCTGAACGGTGTTGTGGTTATGTGATTTATGGAGCCGGTGTGCAATTGGATGGAGCCGATGTGCAATTGGGCGAGTGAACGAGCAAAGCAACTCCGATTGCTTTACTAATTGAAACATTCATTCGGAACTGATTGAAACATTCATTCAAAACCGATTGAAAAGTGACTCACTCAGCACAGGTTCATGCCCTCCTTCTTTCACATATGACCCACTCAGGATTGGGAAGTTTTCATTCAAATGATTCAATTGGCACCCTCAAAATGTTTCACTCAGCTATGTCTCTGGAATTGAACCACTCAGAGAAACCTTGCTCAGATTTACTTGGGAGTAATTCAGTCGAGAACGACCCTTTCTTCACTCCTTGAAATGATACACTCGAACACATTCACTCGGAAGTCTGACTTGCTTCTCACTCAGAATGGCCTTCAATCGTCAATCAACCCATTCGGTTGTATTCACTCGGGAGTCGGCCTTGCTTTTCACTCAAAAATTTGGAACTTAAGAGAATCTGGCCGATAGAAATTCTTTCCAAGTCCGAGCTTTATTTTGCTCGAAAATACATCCCTCGGCCCCAAACCACTCAGAAGTGCCTTCCTCGGAGATATCTCACTCAGGTTTAGTTTGAAACTTGAGAGTCAGCCCGAAAGAGATTCATTCCCGGTCAGACTCTTTTCCTTGCTTGAAAAGACATTTTTTCTGAAGCACACCACTTAGAAAGGCCTTGCCTGACAAGTGTTCTTCCGAAGTTCAGAGTTTTTTCATTCGGAATCAACTCACTCGGGAGTCTTCCACTCGGAGACAATTTTGCCCAGAAAAAACACTTGTTCCCCAAATTAGACTCGCTTCAATCAGCATTCCTTCACTTGGACAATAGCTTTGGGTGGTATTTATTCAAAGTCAGTCCCTTTTTCACTTAGATTAGTTGCAGTTGGAAAGCTTCCACTCGGATTCACCTCCAACTGGGACATATTCCTTCACGGTCAGCCATTTTTCACTCGGAATGGCTTTGATAAGGAACCTTCCACTCGGATTTACCTCCAACAGGGAAATATTCCACTCGGCAACGCTTCATTCTGAGTCATCCTACTCGAATTTGATCAATTCTGAGGGATCCTACTCAGATTTGATCATTTTGAGTCGGAATTCAGTATAAAAAAGAGAATTCTTTCCACTTGGGCTTGTTCTTCTTAATTCTTTATCATTTGATGGTCGTTTTTCTCTTGTTATTGACCCTTGTATTATCCTAATTTCTGCAAAATAAAATACCCAAGTAGAATATAGTGGAAAGAAAGCGAAAATCACAAAAATTAAGGAAATACAGTGGATAATGATTAAAATCCTAAGCAAACTAGATCTAATTTATTGTGTTATAAAACACTTATCAGTCGTGGTGGAAACCATAATGGTGGAAGAAATGGCAATGGTCGAGGTTATTTGAAGCCTTTGGAGATCCCTGTTTGGAAATGGGATGCTATTACTATGGACTTTGTGTCTGGTCTACCTAGGACGAGGTCCAACTATGACGGAATTTGGGTGATTGTAGATCGTTTGACGAAGAGTACGCATTTTCTGCCAATTAACATGAAGAGTTCCTTAGAGGATCTGGCGCAGTTGTACATTAAGGAGATAGTGAGATTGCATGGAGTGTCGTCTAGTATTGTTTCTGATAGAGACCCATATTTTACTTCTCGATTTTGGGGAAGCCTACATGAGGCTATGGGTTCTAAATTGAAGTTGAGTTCAACTTATCACCCCCAGACGGACGGACAATCCGAGAGGACTATTCAGAGTCTTGATGATTTGTTACGTGCTTGTGTTTTGGAACATGGTGGTTCATTGGTGAAATATTTTCCTTTAATTGAATTTACCTACAACAACGGTTTCCATTCCAGTATTGGCATGGCACCGTATAAGGCGTTGTATGGAAGAAAGTGTAGAACTCCCTTGTGTTGGCTTGAGGTCGGTGAAAACTTGGCTTTAGGGCCAGAAATTATTCAAGAGACTACTGAGCAAATTAGAAAGATACAAGAGAATATGAAGATTGCTCAAGATAGACAGAAGAGTTACTATGACAAGAGACATAAACCCCTTGAGTTTCAAGTGGGTGATCATGTATTTTTGAAAGTCTCGCGTGATAAAGGCATTGGAAGGGCGTTAAAAAGAGGAAAGTTGAGCCCTAGATTTATTGGACCTTTCGAGGTATTAGAGCGGATTGGCGACATTGCTTATCAGATTACACTCCTTCCATATCTCTCTAATTTACACAATGTGTTCCATGTATCCCAGTTGATAAAGTATCTTCATGATCCACTACATGTGATCCCGGTAGATGATGTCGAGGTGCGAGATGATTTATCTATTTCTCATGTTTCTGTTCGCATTGTCGAGCATTCCGTGAAGAGACTACGGAACAAGTTGGTACCTTTGGTGAAGGTCGCTTGGTAGCATGGAAATGTGGAGACATTCACATGGGAACGTGAGGACGATATTAGAGAATGATATCCCGACGTTTTCAAATCAGGTATGTTAAATTTCGAGGACGAAATTTTCTTTTTGGTGGGGTGGCTTGTAACACCCTAAATTTTAGAATAAAGGATTAATTGATGTGAATAAATATCGAATAATTATTTGTGGATTATTTAATGTCACAAAATATTAGAAATAATTGAATTAATGTTTACTTGTGAATGAGTGCGTTATTCCGTGTGCATGTGCTATAATTGCTGACTGAAACCTGCTCCTTGAATGTATAATATGTTGTTGAGGAGTTGTGAATACATTTATACCCGGGTAAGAATTGTGTATTCCGATTGATAAATGTTATGTAGAAATATCCTGACTCAAGGACCCTTAGCATTGTGTCACCGACTGTGGAGTGTTAATATTATTGAGTTGACGTAGGATTGTGTGTATGTATGGGTATATGTTGTTGTATGAACGTGAAGTAACCTGAATCGGTATCTATCATTTAAAATTTAAGATGCTCACCCCTGCAGTTGCAATTTTTCAGTGAACATCTCTCGAGATGAGGATCGGAGGAAGAGTTGAAATGCTGGGCGAAGTGCTGATGCACTATGGAAGCTTTATGACTCTGTATATGCTGTGTATAATGTTTGGAGTAAGCCTTGGCCGGCTCGTGTTTTGTTAATAGCCCCTTTTAGACAGAATTGAATCCCTCAGAATGGGGACGGGGCAACGTGGTTGTAAATTTGATACATATATATGCCTATGTTTATGCCATATTGCATGTCTATTTATTTCTAGGTGATGTCTGGGTAATTTATGTGCAGATATGCGTGTTAATACTTTCTGAGTGGGAGGACTCATGTAATTCCGAGTGAGGATTGGTGTGGAAGGCTGCCCCGAGCAGCGAGTTGTTAGGATTTGAAGATGAGAGCCTAGATAAGTTTTCCGAGTGTTAATTGCTAGGATTTTCCCCCGAGCGTCAAATAATCAACGATATCCGAGTGAGAAGCTGCCGAGTGAAGATTTCCCAACTGGAGAGTGACACCTTAGAATTTAAGGGGGCCCTACTGCAGAGAATTGATAGTGATAGAAGAATCCGAGCGAACCTTGACTTAGTGGGAAAAATAGAATGAAGAATAATATGGATACCGAGTGGATGGGACAGTTCGATCCCGAGTGAGAGTATGTATAAATCCCGTGTGAGGATGGTTTTACCGAGTGGAAATTATAAGTGAAACCCGAGTGAGGAAGAGTTCGTATTCCCGAATGAAAACCCTGAGCGATCCTCTCCTGAGAAAGAAGTTAGTGTAAGTGGGTTAGAATGGAATGGATTCCGAGCGTAAGATATTTATAATCCGAGTGAGTTAGCTGTCATTTTCCGAGTGAATGAGTGAAGGATGACTCTGGGTCTGAGCGTCTACTTAGCCGAGTGTGGCTCCTCGTTCCAGCGAGCAAGGTACTCGCTCCAGCAAGTGCGGTTTTTGGAAGGCTTGTGATGGCCTCGCTTAGGCGGAGTCATACCTCGCCCGAGCGACTAGGACGGTTCGCCCAAGCGTGTGGGATCGCGCTGAAGCGAGTAGATGTTATTGAGGAACTCCGCCTAAATACCTCTCTCTTCCGTGGTTGCATTATCCTGTCTCGCTTGGCGGTGTTGGACCCCGCTTGAGCGAATAGACGTTGTGGTGGAATTCGCCCAGGTGTTGTCATGCTTCGCTGAACTGGGCGGAGTTGGTCCATGTTCCATTCCTTCCGCAGGTAGCCATACATGTGTGTGTTCCTTAACTTCCACTCGCCTTCCTCTTCTCTTCTATGCCATCTGATCAGTGGTGGTCTTTGTGAAAATTTTTTTTTTCTGTGTTTGGGTTAATTAATTATTAAAAATAAGGGTGTTACATATGATACATATGCACATAGTCATACGGTATTCATATTCATACTTTTGGAATATATGACTCACTCTCCCATGTTGTCCATTTTTAGAGTTGTGAATACAGGACATTCATGGGTGAAGTGAAACTTTTGGAAGTTCATTTAATGAAAGAGGTAAATAGATGTGTATGAAGTACCTTGGCCGGCAGTCCAATATTTTGTATAAAATATATTACAGTTATATGCTTATTTTGCATTTGGATTGTTGGATTATGATATTGAAGATTTGATCTGAAAAATGTCTAGAGTTTGTGTAATGTTTTGGTAGTATTGGATGACAGATTATGATATGGGTTTATCATCCAATTTTATGAATGAATGATGTATTTCTAAGAATTTGACTCTTATGCAGTATAAATGATTGTTGTTTAATTGTTGTGCAATGGATAGATTGGAATGAAAATTAGGATGTGTGATTAATTGATTTAATTATGAATGTATATATATTACACAGGTATATTATTGGCTTGAATCATTTTGTGAAGAATTGTTTTGGGTATGTCAGGGTGCATAATTTTCAAAGTTTTCTGCATAATTTGTCAATTACGCTCAAGCGAGAAGATTCCTCCCTCAAGTGTGAATACTCTACACTTAAAGTTTGCTCACTGTCCATCCTTCGCTCAAGCGAAACTTAATTTCGCTTAAGCGCTTGCTGAAAGGAACCATTCTGTGATAATCTCGCTTAAGCGGAGATAGGCCCGCTCAAGCGAGAAGCATCAGGTGAGCTTACTGAGTGATTTTGCTTAAGCGAGAAACTCACGCTCAACTAAAATGAAGAGAAAATGGAGAGTGCAGGGGTGTCATGCTCAAGCGTCACCAAGCGTAAAGGATCCCACGCTCAAGCGCGCTCGGGTCCTGATTCTTCCTCCTTTCTCACGCTCAAGCGTGACTCATGTATATTTTTGGCGTGCTCAAGCGTGGACATGTGGAGAGGGCCTGATAATTTCTCACGCTCAAGCCTGAAGGCAGCGTGTCAAAGCATGATAGCACGCTCACACTCAAGCGCGAGGGGGCCACGCTTAAGCGTGAAGACCCCCTGATGCTAATTTTTCCTTCTTTCAATTTTCTTCGTTTTCACTTAAGCGTAACTTCAAACCTGATCACGCTTAAGCATGGAAATTCAAGCTCAAGCGTGCTGAATCAGTTTTTGAACTGTTCATTAGAGTTGTAGATAATTTTGTCGCCGTCGTTTTGATACCCAATTTGCATAAATCGGAGTTTGGTAGCCCGAGTTATGAACAAAATACTAAAGGGTGTTCATGCTGAAAATTTTAACAGGGCTGATTTTATAAATTAACATATTAAGCAATCTTTGGGGTATAATTGGCCCTCAACTTCTGCATAACAATTATAGATATTTGAGTTGCAAATCTTTACAAACCGGATTCATCTTGATTGGAGTTGTGTAACTCTGATTTGACTTAAATTCTTGAGTAGTGTACTGATGCTCCAATCAGTTCTTTTTCTTATTTTGCCTCCACATTGCATAAAGCCCTTTTCGTATATTATTACATAATTGTATTTAATATATATTGAGTCATTAAATTCTCTTTTAATCCACTCTCTTTAAAATGCAAACATATAACATCAACTTATTTAAATTCTTCCGCTGATTTTAAATGAGAATACCTCTTAAATTATTTTCAAACTCACCTCATATCTTCATATATGGGATAGGTTTTATAGATCCGGGGTGGCGATTTAATGCTTCACCACTTGATTTTCTTTATTGATTAATATCTTTAAAATCGTAAAAAAATTTACCCCCAATTTCAGGGTGTGATAGCATACATCTTTGGAAAGTGGCTGGGGCATTACAAAGTCCAAAGGGCATTTTTTTGTAAGCAAAAACACCGAAAGGACAAGTAAAGGTTGTCTTCTCTTGATCTTCTAGAGCTACTGCTATCTGATTGTAACCTGAATAACCATCTAGGAAACAATAATACACTTGTCCAGCAAGTCTCTCCAGCATTTGATCCATGAAAGGTAGGGGAAAATGGTCTTTCTTTGTTGCTTGATTGAGTTTTCTGTAATCAATACACATCCTCTACCTAGTAACAGTCCTGGTGGGAATCAACTCATTATTTTCATTTTTCACTACTGTAATGCCACCTTTTTTTGGTACTACCTGCATAGGACTCACCCAAGCACTATCTGAAATAAGGTAAATCATCCTAGCTTCCAACAATTTCATAACTTCTTTCTTCACTACCTCCTTCATGGTTGGATTTAATCTTCTCTGAGGTTGTGCTATAGGTTTATATTCCTGTTCCATGAAAATATGATGCATATAATAGGAAGGACTAATACCTTTCAAAACATTTAATCTCCATGTGATTACTCCTTTATTTTTCTTCAGAATTTGAATCAATCTTTCCTCATCTTCCTTCAACAAGTTATTGCTGATTACAACTGGTTTTAGACCTTTATCATCTAGAAATACGTACTTCAAGTGAGAAGGTAATTCTTTTAATTCCAGCTATTGAATCTCAGGGACTTGTTTTTCAAGAAGGCCTTCTGTAGGTTCTTCATTATTTGGTACCTCTTTGCTTACATCAAAACTTTAGAGAATTTCCTCCACTTCTTTTTCTTCTTCTTGATTCCTTCAACTGCCCACATCAAAGCTCTTTCAAGAGAACTTAAATGTTCCACTTTATTAGCTTCTTACAAAACCACCTCATCCTCCATATCAATCTTGAAACAACTTTTCTTATCTGCAGGATGTCTCATTGCTTCAAAAACATCAAAGTTAATCTCTTTATCTTGAACTCTTACTTTTAACTTCCCATCATCCACATCTATGATGACTTTTGCAGTCTTCATAAATGGTCTTCCTAAAATAAGGGGCACTTTAGAATATTCCCCTATATCCATGATAATGAAATCCATAGGAAATACAAATTTATCTATTTTCACCAGAACATCTTCAGTAACACCATAGGGAAATTTTATCAACCGATCAGCCAATTGTAAAGTCATTCTTGTTGGCCTTATTTCTAGATCCCCAATCCTTTTAAGCATGGATAATGGCATCAAATTGATACTGGCACCAAGATCTAACAAAGCTTTTCCTACTGGAAGATTTCCATTTGTAATAGGAATTCCAAAACTCCCTGGATCTTTGGTTTTCTGAGGTAGTGCCTTTTGAATGATAGCACTACATCCAACTTCTAGCTCAATTGTTTCCTCTGAGTTTTTTTTTCTTTGTCAATAAATCCTTCATAAGTTTTTCATAAGTAGGCATTTGCTCCATGGCCTCCATGAACGGGACATTAATCTGTAATCTTTTGAAAATGGCCATAAACCTTGCAAACTATCTTTCTTTATCACACTTTGAAGGATTCTTAGGATAAGACACACCCTTCAATTGTGGGATTTCTTCATCAACTTTTACCTTTCCTTTTTCACTCTCACTCTTTTCATTTTTATTTCTCTCTTTCTATTTATTTTTATTTACATCTTCACTCTCTTTCTTTTTTTCTCTTTCTTTTTCTTTTTCTTTTGAAATCTCTTCTTCATCTTTTCCCTTTTCAGTCAACTCACATCTTACTATTTTTCCACTACAGGTTACCACAGCTTTGCATTGCTCTTTAGGATTTTGCTTAGTGTTGGCTCCACACCGAGGTCTTTGCTGTTCAGAAATTTGGCAAGCTAGCTGTCCCACCCGCGTCTCTAAGTTCCTGATGGATGCCTCAGTGTTCTTTTGGTTTGTTAGAGAAGCTTGTATGAACTTTTCCAAAGTGTCCTCCAGTCTGGAAGTTTTCTCTATCAAAGAAGGATAATTGCTTTGATAAGGTTTATTTGAAGAGCTCTGCTCCTGCTTCCATCCTTGTCCTTGATTTTGATTGTTTCTCCAGCCTTGAAATAGTTGGTTAGAAAATTTTTAATTAAAATTACCTGACCTCGCTTGGTTGTTCATGTAATGCACAACCTCTTCTTGTGAGCCACAGTTCCTATTTGGATGATCTCCTCCACAAAAATCATATGTTATAGGCATTTATTGATGCATTGGTTGTGATGATTGCACTACATGTAATTGCTGTGGAAGTTTGGCTATCTTTTAAGTCAATGCTTCCATTTGTTGAGTCAAAATTTTATTCTGAGCTAAAATAGCATTTGTGGTGTTCAAGTCAAGGATTCCTTTTCTTTGAGTTTGTTGACGGTCATGTTGAGCTTGATAAGTTGTTGAAGATAAAGCTTCTATTATCCTTGTAGCTTGGTCAGCATCCACTGTCATCATTGTACCTCCTGTTGCCGCATGCACTATCATTTTGGTATCTGCCCTTAGTCCACTGTAGAAAATATTAAGTTTTATAATATCTTCAAATTCATGGTTTGGGCATTTCTTGAGCAGTGATTTAAAATATTCCCATGACTTACAAAAAAGTTCATCTTGGCCTTGTTTAAATGTTGTAATGTCTGACTTAGCCTTGATAAATCTAGATGGAAGAAAGAACCTCTATAGGAACTTCTCTTCAACTATGTTCCAGCTATTTAAACTTTGGTTTGGGTAAGATTGTAACCATTCCTTTGCTTTTCCTGCTAAAGAGAAAGGAAATAATCTTAAATATGGAATATCAACAACATCTTGGTCAAATCCCATTGTTCCAACCAATTCATAGAAAGTTTCCAAGTGAGTGTATGGATCTTAACTTGAATTCCAGTAAATTGATGCGAACGAATCAAACTAAGAAATGTTGGTTTCATTTCTAGTGCTCTGACAGTGTTTGGAAATGTAATACTTGAGAAATGTCTTCGCCCTTGCTGTAAAGCATAGCCTCCAAGTGTTCTCCTTGGTGGATTTTGGTTGTGGCTGTTAACATCTACCATTTTGTCAGCAAGTGTAGAAGAAGAAGTTTTGCTTATGCGGAAACTTTACTTTTTCTTTGCTTTCTTTATTTTCTTGAGTAGCCTGTTTATTTCTAGGTCAAATGCAAGTTGCTCTTTAGATCCTGGTCCTCTTAAAAGCATAAACACTTACTCAAGCAAGGTTACCACATGTAAAATGAAAATTAAAATAACAATATAAACAATGAAATATTCACAAGGTCTGTCAACTCAAACTAAGTTTCAAAACTTGAATCGCCCCCGGCAGCGGCGCCAAAACTTGGTAAAAATTTTTCATGTAATGGTAAAGGGTGATGGTTTTAGTTTGTGATATGGTGAAAAGAATCAAGTTTGTATAATATGAAATATTTGTGCCAAGTTTAACACGAAAGTTGTAGTGATAGAAGGATGTCGTTCCACTGAGGGGTGATTAACTTGGAAACATAGATGTATAAATTGACTTGACCAGAACCTTTCCTTTTGAGTTTTTAAATAGTTTATGATGACTAAGATAAACTGAAGGTAATAAGCTTTAATAAGAGAAGTAACAATAATGCAAAGTTGAATGGAGATCAAATATGTAAAGGTGGGATTGGTTTCATCTATCTTACCTTTCATACGTTGTGCGAATCAACATATATGGAACTTGAAATGACAATTTTAACGTCACAATCAAAGTCATTTGCATCGATCCCTCGACTACAAAATTCATAAGAGTGGTTCTAAATTATTGATCCCTCAATCACCTTTAAAATACTCCAGCCTTATCGATCGATTGTTTAGACATTTGTTACACTAGATACTATCCCTAGCAGCTACTGCAACAAGCATTTAATTCATATCTATTTTTAAAAGTTATTTCCCAATACACTTAAGAAAACCAAAGTCAAGAAAATAGTGATTAAGTATTCTCAGGCATTAAGGATAGAATGAAACACAAAAATTATCAATTCTCATTACCATAAATGCAGAAGTAAACCAACAGTATGTTGGGTTTGAATCGATTACAACCAATCCCAATGAATGAATTAGCTACACATGAATGTAATGTTCACCAATAAATCTTTGTGGAGGAATAATACAACAAAATCTCTCAAAAGGGTTTGTTAAGTGATGAAGAAGAGTGTAGTATAGAAGTGTGGAAGTTAAGAAGTGTCCTTCTGTTTTCTTTTCTCTGTTCTTTTATATTGAAAGTCTCGCTTAAGCTCATTCTTTCTTTGCTTAAGTGAGACCCCACTTGTTGATAGCCCATGCAGGAGTTATCAGAAACATGCAGAAGTGGATGTGTTGGGATCGCACCATTGGCCAATAATTAATTGAATGACCCATTATCTTCAGATCATGCTCAAGCACAGAATATTCAAGCTTAAGCGCATCCTCGCTCAAGCTACAAGTAGTCATGCTCAAGCATGGGGAGTCCTGATACCTTCTTTTCTCCATTACGCTTGAGTGTAAGGCTCAAGCTTAAGTTTCCAATACTCCACGCTTAAGTGCCCTGTGTCCCGCTCAAGCGTGGGAGGAGTCTGATGCTTCTATCTTGTTTTCGCTTGAGCTGGTCCTTTAAGCTCAAGCTTGATTCTTCACGCTTAAGCTTGGTTCTTCACGCTCAAGCTTGTTTCCATCAAGCTTAAGCTTGCTTTGCTTAGCTTTAAGCTTGCTTTGCTCAGGCTCAAGCTTGATGACTTCAATTCTCAAATTTCATCCCGACCACGCTTAAGCTTGCTTTGCTCAAGCTCAAGCTTGCTTGCTTTTACTTTCTGCTTCCTGCAACTTTCTAAGATACGTAACAAAATGTTTCCTTCATATAACATATTCATTCCTACTTGAAAGATTCATGCTCAATTTCTTTAATCATTCATTAATTGGATTCAAATTTTTACAATAATTAGTTCAAATGAATCATGAAATTAATGTCAAATAAACACTTATCACCAATATCACCATATAATTCTTAGTGGATTTTATTATCATTGGTTATTGCCATTGTTTCAAGTTTTAAAGTGGCATCTATAATATTTTCCATCAACATAATTTCATCTCATACATACAAGTCAATACTTGTATTAATCACAATGGCATCACAATCATCAATAACATTTCATTAATCTTTCATCAATATTCAAGGTATGCTCAACACCTATATTCATACTCATTCATCATCAACAATCATTATTCAATATTCATGGTGAACACAATTTCATTCTTCATATTTTAAGGCACAATATTTGCCAAACTAAACATCACCACCAAGCATACAATCAATATTCCAAATGCATACCACACATTGCCATGCACAAATAACATCACCATATTCAACATCTCAATTTTATCAGCTCAGAATAAGTAAGGCAAATATATGCATTGTCATATTTGATAGTCAACCATTATTCTTTCATGCATTTAGAATATAAAACTTCTCTCCTACCTTAAAAGAAGTAATCTGAGCGATTGGACATTCCTGTCTCATCATATGGAATATATCCTACATTTCATAAGGTATCACATCATTATTTTCTATTTAAAATCACCAAGGCTTACATGTTTTCAATATTAGTACTTGGGTTTTATAACATTTTCACTACCAACTACATTTCATTTTGTTAGTCCATGACAACCACCATGGGGTTGGTGTTCAAGTTCATTTTTATTCATTTATAGCCTCACCCATTAATGGGTTTACACACCAATGGTCATCAACCACCATTAATGGTCATTCCCCATCTTTAATATTATCTCTCATCATTCAAAAATATTCTCCTAACATATTTAATAACACCTACACTCTCAATGTCATAGATTTCCCGTGAAAATCCATTCTCAAACCAACATTTAAGGTTTTCCCTAATTTTTAGAGTTAGGGTTTAACTCATCTTCCACTTCTTCATCTCATAAGGGCTTCTACATCTTAGATGGCTTTCTTTTTAAAGCCAATAGACTTTGCATTCCTAGAAGTTATTTAAGATACCTTTTAATTAGGGAAAGCCATGAGGGAGGTTTAATGGGCCATTTTGGAAGAGATAAAACATTGTCTATATTACATGGACACTTCTATTGGACAAAAATGAAAAAATATGTTCAAAAACATTGTGCTAGGTGTATTGTATGTCAAAAAGCAAAATCAAAACTTTTTCCTAATGGTTTATATACTCCCTTACTAAC
Organism: Clitoria ternatea; assembly: GCA_037962975.1. Taxonomy (NCBI): domain Eukaryota; kingdom Viridiplantae; phylum Streptophyta; class Magnoliopsida; order Fabales; family Fabaceae; genus Clitoria; species Clitoria ternatea. The sequence goes on from CM075672.1 coordinate 184,167,985, forward strand.
ACCTACTGCACCTTGGATTCATATCTCTACGGATTTTGTGTTGGGCTTGCCTAAGACCCAAAGGGGAATGGATTATATCATTGTGGTTGTGGATAGGTTTAGTAAGATGGCACACTTCATCCCTTGTCACAAGGTAGATTATACTAGTCATATTGCTAAACTCTTTTTCAAAGAGATTATAAGACTTCATGGTGTTCCTAAAACCATAATTTTTTATAGGGGCACCAAATTCCTAAGCCATTTTTGGAAAACTCTTTGGTCAAGGCTAGCAACAAAGCTTCTCTTTTCCACCACTTGTCATCCTCAAACGGATGGACAAACATAGGTAGTAAACAGGACCCTTTCTCAACTTCTTAGGGTCTTAGTGCATAAAAATAGGAAATCTTAGGATGAGTGTTTACCCCACATTGAATTTTCATATAATAGGGTACAATACTCCACAACCAAGCATAGTCTATTTGAGGTTGTGTTTGGTTTTAACCCTCTCACTCCTTTGGACCTTTTACCTATTAAGGTTTTTGACTCTGTCCTTCATACGGATGGAGAGGCAAAGGCCAAGTTTATCAAAGATTTTCATGAGAAGGTTAAGAACCAAATACAAACTAAGAATGAACATTATGCTCATTATGCCGATAAGAAGAGAAAGGAAGTCACCTTTGAGGTTGGAGATTGGGTTTGGTTACACCTTAGAAAAGAAAAATTTCCAAACTTGAGAAAATCCAAACTCGACCCTAGAGGTGATGGGCCTTTCCAAATAATAAAGAAAATGAATAATAATGCTTATGTCGTTGACTTGCCAGGAGAATATGGTGTGAGTGTTTCTCTCAATATTTCTGACTTATCTCCCTTTGACATGGATGAAGAGGATGATGCCTTAGATTTGAGGACAAATCCTCTCAAAGAGGGGGAGCACAATGAGGACACACAAAGGAAGGACCCTCACACTACCTTAGAGAAAGGACTTGATGCTTACAAAGGTCCTCTCATAAAGGCCAAGACTAAAAAGGCCAAAGAGAGCATTCATCAAGCCTTATCCTTCTTCCTCTCTTTGAGTGGGCCCAAACCCAATGAAGACTCCTTGAGGATCTATTCACATTATACTTGTAATATACTTCTTAGTTAGATTCTCTAGGCTTTTAGGGTTTATTTGGACCTTGCAAGGTCAAATGGGCCACTTTAGGGCCATGTACTTCATTTTTGGGCCATGTATAGGCCATCTTCCTCTCCTTTTCTCCTTATGGGCCTTAGATCAATGGACCAAGCCCATTTAGCTCCTCTTTGGCTGAATTTATGGAGGCCTATATAAGGAACTCTCCTTTTTTATTTCACACACAATTAATGCCATTTGAGATTTTACACTTTCAAAGTGAGTTTATAGTGAGAGAAGCTCTCCCTTCTCTCTAGGTTAAAGTGAGCTCTAGCAAGCTCTCATCCAAGGGGCTTCCTCCCTCTTGGTGGCGAGTTAGAGGAGTTATCTCCTGCTAGGAGTGGGCTCTCATTCACCTCCTCTATTCCATCTTCCATCCTCCTCCTTTCTTCCTTCTATTTCCACCTTTTCCCTTCTCTTTTCCCTTCAAAATCTGTGTAGTTCTTGAGTTTTCCCTTCATTTTTCATTTTGGTTTCCAAGGGCAAAGATCTTTAACAAAGGCTTATGGAGGCTAGAAGAAGAGAAGATCCCTAGATCCACCCTTCTTTAAGTGGTTAGAAGAAGATCCTACATCAGGGTTTCACCAAACCCAACATCCATCATAAACAATCATCATCTTACACCTTTAATTTCGTGTACCACCATTCATGCACATAAAAGCTTGCATTTAAGTCACCCTACCTTAGGGTTTCCATATTTAATGTTCTCATTCAATACCTACATGCATTTAATCACTCCCTCAACAACCATAACCCATAATGTAACATCCCGATTTAAAAATTAATTACCGAATGAAATTAGGCCGTTAAAATAATAATTTCAAAGTAGGAAATTACTTGTTAATTACAATTAATTTAATTAGTTAACTTAAGAATTTAATTAATTATGATGTGTAAGGCACGTGTGGGAGTGCTGTACACACTCTCCCATCCCACTTCCGTCGTTCTCTAATGCACAATTATATACCCAAGGTCACTATTGTTATTCATTTCCTTTAGACTTCCTCTTCCTCTACTGCTTCGTTCTCTCTTTTTTTCTCTTCCTCGTTCTTCGTCTTCTTCTCTTCTCCCCTGTCCTCTATTCTCTGTTTCTGGAAACGCACGACGACGGTACTACAGAAGACTTGGAGCTTCCTTCTGCCGGGGAAGAACGATCATTGAAGTAGAAGACGAACAGCTTCCTGCTCCCCGGTGCGATCGCGCTTAAGGAAGCCTGAACGAGTGTGAGCCCTGGACGAAGCAAACTGAGAGACGACGAATGTCAAAAACAGAGGAGCTTCTTGGGATCTCTTAGTTGGTAGGGGGTATCTTATATCTTAAATGCATGGGTTATGGACGGGTTCCGGGTGTTAATGGCTTGTTGTTTCTGTGTCTGATTCTGTGTTTTATTTGCATGAAGAGTATATGATACCCAAATGCATGATGTTTATGAATCGAGTGTTGCATGTTTAGTTCCATCCATGGATTGCATGTTAATAGTCTTGAGAAATGTTGAATGGATGAATGAAAAGAATGTGCTAAGGTACTGCTGATGATTACCATATGACTTGCGTGTCATGCATGTTAATATGACTTTGAATGTCGTCTACATATGGAAAAATGTTTAGTGAGTCAGATGGTATACCGTGTCGATTGTATGTGATGCATGTATTGCCGAATGAAAGTTGTGTATGAAATCTGTGTCGTGTGTTAAATCCGCGTATGGCGCATGGGATGCGTTAATGCTGGGAGCATGTAATGTGGGACACTACCATCGGTTATAAAAGCGCGGGACGCTGATAAATCCTTGAGTGGGACTCAAGGTACCATTGAGTGGGACTCAGGCTGCCCGTGAACACCGCCGTTGGCGCTGAGAGCGTTGGTGTCACATGTGTGGGGAAACGGTTTGGTACCTGTAAAATGGCCAAGTCAGCTGGGAGCTGAATAAAAGGCTGGGAGCCTACGTTGCAACGAATGAAAACCAATTACACACGAATGCGAAACCGAGTGAAATAACCTGTGTACATGTACAGTTGATGTGTATGAAATCTGGTTGTATGTGTTAATGTTATTGAGATGGTGCGTGCGTATAGCCGAGTGATAATTGATGGATTCTGATCGATAAACATTTTTATGCATGTCCCGATTAATTGGCATTGTTATGTTATTAATTGTTATGTATGAACATATTTATACTACTACATAAATAAGGAATAATCCGAGTCAGTATCTATCATTTAATATTTATGATACTCACCCCCCTACTGTGGCAATATTTTACAGTGAATGTCTCTCAGAACGATGAATGAAGGTGGAGCTGCATGCTGAGTGGAATGTTCGTGCACTATGGAAATATATGTATATATGTAGATACTGTGTATAAGGGTTTGGTTAAGCCTTGGTCGGCTCCTATTTTAATCTTAGTCTCTTTAAATCAGAATTTGAACTCTCCCGGGTTGAGAGTATGACAATGTTCTTGTAATTATTTATATACACTCCTTATATATATATATATATACTGTATGTTTATTCTATGCTGTGTGTGAAATCCGAGTGATAGATATACATACTTTTTGAGCGTGGGAGGTTAGTGTGACCTTAGGTAAAAATGGAACTAAGTTATTGTTGTGGGAAGCGAGATAGTGACTTTGCCCCGAGTGAAGAAAGGTTTAGATGTTACCAAGTGAATGAGGTCTTATAAAATATTAGGATTTCCTCGAGTGGAGTATAACAATATACTTCCGAGTGAGAACCTTCCGAGTAAGTGTCTTTCGACTGAAGAATGACCTATAAGATCCTGAGTGAGGCCCGTTGTAGTAAACTTATTGGAAGCTAGAAGATTCTTAGGTGAGGCTTGATTTGGTAAGGGAACTTGAGTAAGAGGGATTACATGTGCCGAGTGAAAAACGAGTGAAATACCCGAGTGATAAAAGACCGTGAAGAATATTCCGAGTGAAATGTACGTGAAATCTGAGTGAAATGACTATGGGAATCACCTCCCGAGTGGTCTACATCCGTGGTTTGAAGGAATGAAGTTAGGAAGGGTGTGTGGTAAACTCCCGAAAGGAGCTTGTGAGTATAAGGGGTTAATCCGAATGGATCGTGAGTAAAGACTTTTCCGAGTGAACATAGATTCTGAAATCCGAGTGATGGGAATACCGAGTGGAGTTACTCGCCTCAACGGCTAAGTGCTCGCTCCAGCGAGTGTGAGTGAAAGGAAGGTCTCTGATGGGTTACGCTTAAGCTATGCGAACTTTGCCCAAGCGTTTTGGGTTGTCTCGCTTGAGCGATATTGAATCTCGCCTGAGCGAGTAGGCGCTGTTGGGTTCGCTCATGTCCTGCATCATCCGCTGTTTGCCTTGTGGATGGTCTGCATTCCTTTCCTTTCCTTCTTCTCCTAATTCTACCCTCCTTAACTCTCAGCTAATCATTTTGCCTTTGAATCCCCTCTGATTTTGGAAAAATCTTCCTGGTCTCGGTTTATTCACTAATTAAATTTGGGTGTTACATTTTGGTATCAGAGCAGACCTAAAAGGTCCAAGGCCAAGGTATGCTTACCGAGTGTGAGCGGTCGTGTGCATTATGATCGAGTGGTCATCATTATTACGATAATCTGTTGAACATGGTTGATATAAGATGTTGATTTGAGGATAGGAGATTATTTTCCTCCTAGTCCGATTAATTATATGATATTTAAAGAATTGTGTGATAATGTGCTGTAGTTGAAGGATAGGTTGAGATCCGATCGGTAGTATGAAACTTGTAAACTTATCCTTGAATGGGTGTTAATTTCAGGATAAGTTATGGCGAATCGTCAGAGCATGGAAGCCATAGCCACGACATTCCAACGTTTTGCTGACGTGTTTGAGAGGCAGGGCCAGCCTCGAGCTGAAGATGGCCAAGTGTTGGATCGCTTCCTGAAGAGGAAGCCGAGTGAGTTTCAAGGGGGATTTAGTCCTGAGGCAACGTACAAATGGATTCAGGATTTGGAAAGAGTTTTTGGGGGCCTACACTATACTGAGGCCCAGAAAGTTGAGTGCGCAGTATACATGCTGCGAGACGAAGCAAAATATTGGTGGAAAATCACCAAAAACTGACTGACTGACGCGGGCATCCAATTAGTCTGGGAGAATTTTAGAGCGTGCTTTCTGGAAAAGTATTTCCCCGACACTATAAGGAGTCAGAAAGAATTGGAATTTATGGAGCTGAAGCAAGGTTCCATGTCTGTAGAAGAATATGCTGCAAAATATGAGGAATTGTGTTTGTTTTATCCGCCTTTCCAACAACCTGGAACTGAGAGTTCTAAATGCCTCAAATTTGAGAACGGACTGTGATCGGACATTAAAAGAGCTTGCAGATATCAGGAAATTAGAAGCTTCCCGGTGCTGGTGAATAAGTACAGAATTTTTGAAGAGGATGACAAGGCCCACTCGGGCCAGAGTAGCAAAGCAGACTGTTCCTTGAAATCCCAGTAATCTTGCTTCAAGAGACCGATCAACACTGGTAGAGGCAGATTTTTCTCCAGATTTAGGGGTCAGAGTCAGCAAGGAGGACGTCCAGTTCAGAGTATGGGAGACGGAAAATGTTTTAGGTGTGGAGGAAATCGTTACGCTCGGGATTGTAGCAACCAGGGTGGAATGGTATGCTACCATTGTAATGAGAGAGGGCACATTCGCCCTAATTGCCCTCAATTACAGCAAGCAGACACCAATGTGCAACATGGAAATTTCCAAGGGAGAGGCCGTGGAAATGGTGGCCAAAGAACTGGGGGCAGAGGCAATAGAGCTCAAGGAAATATGATGTTTGCTCCAAACAACCGAAGGAGAAATACCGACCAACCGGCTGCTGGGAGAGTCTACGCCATTAGCGCCGAGGAGGCTGCACAAGTGAATGACTTGGTGCAAAGTAAGTGCTTACTCGGTAGATATACACTTAATGTAGTTTTTGATTCTGGAGCTACCCATTCTTTTATAGCCGATGAGTGTGTAAGACGTTTAAAGTTACTGACTGTGTATATGGATCGGACTTTGGAAGTAGCCAATCCGACTGGCACTAAGGTGTTGACATCATCGATGTGTAAAGAGGTAACGTTTGTGTTGGGCGATCAGAGTTTCACCTTCGATTTGGTGTGCGTGCCTCTGAAGGACCTCGACATTATACTTGGCATAGATTGGCTTTCAGCCAACAAGGTATTAGTGGACTGTCGGAACCGAAGAGAAATTTTTCCGAGGCAGAACAATGAGGATTACACGGTACAAGGTATAGCTCAGCTATTTATGATGCTTTGTTTAACCGAGGGAGAGAGTAGAGCCCGAGTGAATGATATTCTGACTGTTTATGAATTCCCCGAAGGGTTTCCGGAGGACGTGCCGGGTGTCCCTCCGAATAGAGAAGTTGAATTCTCTATAGACTTGATCCCTGGAGCCGAACCAGTCTCCAATGCACCTTATAGAATATCCCCAACAGAATTGGCTGAGTTGAAAAAGCAAGTGGATGAGTTACTCAGAAAACAATTCATTCGACCGAGTGTATCGCCATGGGGCGCACCTGTGTTACTTGTTAAAAAGAAGGATGGCAGCATGAGATTATGTATAGATTACTGACAGCTGAATAAACTCACAATTAAGAACCGATACCCATTGCCCAGGATCGATGATTTGATTGACCAACTGCGTAGTGCTTCAGTCTTCTCGAAAATCGATCTATGATCGGGATACCACCAAATCCGGGTGAAGGACTCGGATATCCCAAAGACTGCCTTTAGGACTCGGTATGGCCACTACGAGTATGTGGTGATACCGTTTAGTGTGATAAACGCCCCTGCTGTATTCATGAATTACATGAACAACATATTCCACCCATATTTAGACCGATTCGTAGTTGTTTTTATTGATGATATCTTAGTCTACTCTAAGACACCTGAGGAGCATGAGGAACACCTCCGAGCGGTACTTCAAGTATTGAAGGAGAAGCAGTTGTTTGCAAAACTTTTGAAATGCGAGTTCTGGATGGATAAGATCCACTTTCTCAGACATGTAATTTCCATGGAAGGTGTCTCGGTGGACCCATCAAAGGTGGCAGCTATAATGGCATGGGAGAGACCCATGTCGGTCTCGGAGATAAGAAGCTTTATGGGCCTAGCTGGCTATTATAGAAGGTTTATTAAAGGTTTTTCTAAGCTTGCTCTGCCACTGACCAAGTTGACTCGGAAAAATGTCCCTTTCGTTTGGAGTTCCGAGTACGAGAGCAGTTTCCGAGAGTTGAAGAATAAGTTGACAACCGCTCCAGTGTTGGCATTACCAAACTTGCAAGAGAGCTTCGTGGTTTACTATGATACATCGGGACTCGGCCTTGGGTGCGTGCTAATGCAGAGGGACCGAGTAATGTGGACATACCCAAGGAAGACCCTCGCACTACATTGGAGAAAGGACTTGAGGCATATAGAGGTCCCCTCACAAGGGCAAAGACCAAACGGGCCAAAGAGAGCATCCATAAAGCCCTTTTCTCTTTTCTCTCTTCTAGTGGGCCTAAGCCCAATAAGGAACCTATGAGGATCTATGTGTACTTTACTTGTAATATACTTCCTAAATAGTTTCTCTAGGCTTATAGGATAGCTTTGGGCCTTACAAGGTCAAATGGGCCACTTTTGGGCCTTGTACTTTCCCTTTTGGGCCATGTATAGGCCATTTGTTCATCTTTTCTCTTAATGAGCCTTGGATCCATGACCAAGCCCATCTAGCTAGTCCTTGGCCAAAATTCTCCATGGCCTATATAAGGGCTTCTCCTTTTGTAATCAAGGACCATTAATTCATTTTACAAAATTTGAGAGCACTTGAGTGTTTCCTAGTGAGAGATTCTCCTCCTTCTCTCTAGAATTTGAGAGCTCTCTCAAGCTCTTATCCAAGGGGTTTCTCCCTCCCTTGGTGGTGAGTGGAGTTATCTTCCTCCATCTTAGGAAGTGGCCTCCAACCTTTCCCTCTCCTCTTTTCTAAGCCTTCCTCCATTGTCCACCTTCTCTCCTTCCATTTCCACTCTCTTTTCCTTTGTTTTGGCGTCACATTCCTCTAGCTTAGGCTTAGATTTTTCGGTTTCCTTGCCTTGAAGAAGAAGAGTTCTCAAGCTTACTTTGAAGGAAGATAGGAGAAAGAACCCTAGATCCATCTCTCTTCAAGAAAGTGCATGAAGAGCCTACATCATGTGGTATCATTGAGCCTTGGGAGGTTCTTTTCTTCTTCTCTTCCATTTTAATTTTCAGTTTTCACTTCTTTTGCTGGCTGGAATTCTGTTTCTTAGTCATTCATATGCCTTATTAATGCCATGTTAGCATAGAAAAAATCATAAAAAGTCTTGGTTCTTTTGAGTTTTTGTGATAGTTTCTTTGTGGTTTCAATCTTTGCATCTTGTAATGGTCATTTTCGGTTAGCAATTGTTACCATTCTGTTTTGGTCTCTAAAATTTCAGAATTGGCACATGTTAAATTCGGTTGTTAGGTGGTTAGGTAGTTGTTACATGTTAGTTAATTGTTAGTTGTTAGTTAGAGCCAATTTAGGAAGTTAGTTAGGTGCCATGTGGAACCTTTTCTAGAGTTCTAGGAAGTTAATTGCTTCTCCCTTTTTAGTGTGCAAACCGTGTGGATTAGGGGCAATTCAAGCATCTTGATTAGCTCCTACAAAGGTTCCATTCTAGTGTTGGGAGGTCTCACATTCAAGACACTCCAAAGTCAACTCAATTTTTAGGATTGTTAGTTTCTATTCTTAGTTTGATTCTAGGTTTAATTTTGTTGCACTATTAGGATATCTCTTTTACATTCCTATTTTCATCTTGCTTGCATCAAAATACAAAACTTGTCAAAAAGAATTTTAGTCACCTCCTATACTTCAATTTAGGAGAAGGTTGCATAGTTTGCCTTAAGCAAGAAGCATTAATTGAACTTGTTGAACAATTTATGCATTTCGGTTTTGGTATTATAAGAGTGGTGTTGTAACCTTGAAATTTTGAGAGGCAAAACAAAAGTATCAAAAGAAAAGAAAAGTATCAAAAGAAAAGAAAAGTACCAAAGAAGAAAAAAAAGAGTGTTAAAGAGAAAGCCTCATTACAAAGTTGAATTTGAGACACCAAACATCATCACCAAAATTTTGAAATTACTAATACCAAAAGAGAATTGTTTCATTACTTGACATTTCTAAGACTTGTTCATTAAGACTTCATTGCTTATTCTTGCAACTCTAGAGTTTCTAGGCTAAGTTATACCTTAAACTTTGTTTCTTGCATTTGTTTGCCTGTTTGTCTTGTTTTGTCAATTTCAATTCTATTCCAAGTTAGCTTTCATTCTTTTGAACTTTTATTTGTTTTTAGAGTCTTGTCATTCCAAGTTAACTTTTGAACCTTCATTCTATTCCATTTGAGTAGCCATTATTTCTTAAGCCTTTTTAGTTTGTCATTTTTGCTTCTTAAAGTTTTGTCTTGAGTTTGTATTCTTTTGGACTTCTAAGATCACTCCATTTTGAAACACTTGAGATTGGTGTGGAAATTGATTGAGCTTGATAATCTCTAAGAGAAGGCATACACTTGAGAGATACACTTTTGAGAGGTTTAAAGTTTTCTTTATGATTTCCATTAACCAAATCTTGTTTGGAGTTGTTGTCTTGTTCTTTTGCTAGGCAAAGTTGGAGCTTATACATCAAGAAGGACTTGTGAAGACACTTGTAAAGGAGGCAAAAGCTTTGTAACTAGTAGATATTAGGCAAAGTTTTTCAATTCTTAGGCTTTGTGTAGTAGGATTTTGTCTTGTATTTTGAACACAACAAGGACATTGGACTTTTTTGGACATTATAACTTTCCTTTTGCTTAGTAAATTTCGAATTAGGATAGTGCATGTGCATTTGTTTGTTAACTACTTTTAGTTAATTGGTTAGAGTTAGTTAGACGTTACAACTATAATTAGTTAGTTAGTTGGTAGTTAGTTGAGTGTCTTAACTAATTGGTTAGTGGTTAGAACTAATTCTAGTTGTCATAACTAATTGTTAGTTGAGTTAACTAATACATAACCGAATTAGTTGGGTAGTTATAGTGGTTAGACTTTGTTACAACCTCCATAACTAATTAACTACTTTTGGTTAGGGTTGTTAAGACTTAGTTAGTTAGTTGAACTAATTTTGTTAGGTTAACTACTTCTTAAAACCGAATTTGGTTAGGCTTGTCTAGGGTTAGTTAATCACTAGCAACATCCTAGGACAACTGAGACGCCCAAACCCCCAAATAAAATAGGGGAAAAGTTTTCGCGTCCTTGAGAATATTAATAATCCAAATAATTAAAGTGGTGAAACATTTTTCACCAAACCCCTGGATCTAAAATGAACCACTCCCATATATGAAGATATGAGAAGGTGAAACTAAATATAAATTTTTCAATCAGAAGCCGCGGAAGAATTATTTAATCTGGTTTAATTAGTGGCTAATTGATTTTCAAGAGGAGTCCATTCATAAAAGTATGGGATACAATTTATATAATCTAGAAGGCCTAAATATACTCCTCAATACCTTTAAAATAATATCTAAAGAAGAAATAATGCATAACATTTTAAAATTTAATTTAAAATAACAAAATGAGAATCAGGGGCATACTCGCTCAAGCGTGACTCAAGTCGCTTGAGCGAGCCAGCGTACCCACACTTGGGCGAACGTTGAGCGACCTTGAGCGAGGGAGGGAAATAAGTATCAGGGCTCAACTTGCTTGAGCGAGCCCTGCCTCGCTTGAGCGAGACAGGAAGGAATGCTTGAGCGAAGGAAGCGAGACGCTTGAGCGAAGAAGGAGAGGAGTATCAGGTACCAATCTCGCTTGAGCGGTCCAAGGCTCGCTTGAGCGAGATCGTTCCAGAAACGTTAAGGACTCTCTGGCCGATTTTCACTTGGGCGAGGCACCACTCGCCTGGGTGAAAATCATCCAGAATCAAATCTCCTTCCCCCTCGCTTGAGCGCCCACTCCCACGCCTGAGCGAAGAATGTCCAGAAGCAAAACACTGATTCTGTGGCAATCTCGCTTGGGCGGAATGCAACTTCGCTTGGGCGAATTTGGGGCAGAAACGAATCCCCTGTTTCACAGCAAGCTCGCTCGAGCGAGAATGCTACTCGCTTGAGCGAGTTCTGCAGAAACTCAACAGCAACGAAAATTCACTTGAACAAAACACATGCAACATCAATTCCTTCTAATTTGGCCTCACCTAAGACCCTATCTTATTTCATTATGCATGTACCACTTCATATGATGCTACAATCCAAAACTACATGATTCTCATATAATTAAACACCAACAACATCATCATGCTAAGATTAATTCATGCATATAAACCAAATTCAACATTGACTCACAACATTCATGAACTAGCATAAAAACACAGCATCCATTCATTGATCAAAGTCAAGCATCCAAATTCATTCTTTACATCTTTTGGGTCATGTGGGAAAATTGGCCTTATACAACATGTCCGATTCTCTCCCATGACCTTCAAAATCTATCAACATTACAAATTTTGAGTATATAAACAGCATATACTCTACAAAACAGATTTCATGCCGGCCAAGGCTTACGCATTCCTATCCATATTTTACCTTCTTCATACTCGGCCTCCAAAAGTTGTAGGATTTAAGTCATACCTACATCAACTTTAAAAATGGCAACGGGGAGGTGAGTAACATAATCCAAATGAATTAAAGTCATACATTATGATGAAATACATGTATACTTGCACAATTAGCCATCATTACACCACATCATACATTATACACAATACATTTTATAGTTTCAAGTATACATTCACAATATCAATCATTTGGATTGCCAATCACATGTAGGGTTAGTATTCAACTCTTTCCCTTTTCAATTTTCAATCATCCGTTGCCACCATGGGCTTTCAACTAAGCATATCTCCGGCTATATGCAAATGCTCTTAAAGCTAATGCATATGCACAAGAAATTCTTATCAAACAATGCGGATCCGTCTGTGGGAAAAATATATCATTAAATCAATTTTGGGACAAGCATAGGTGTGCTACTATGCCCCTACTGCAGTAGAAAAATTGTGTACACATATATCTCAATTTTAAGCATGCTAACATACTTATTATTTTACTGGTACCAAACCGCTCTCGCCCATCTGTAGCACTAGTCACCCTGTGACTTGCGGATCAACATCGTGGCCTCAACTACCACAAGTGCTACAGGCCCCTCCCGATCACACATCGAGAGAGCCGTGTCCCGTCGGACACCGAGGTAAACTCGCTCACCATAGAGCCGCCCGCTCACTGGGCCCGCCACATAGGGTGCCTCGTCACCAAACTATGGACAGCTTCGTAACTCATAAACCGAGTCACAGGGGAAAAACCACAACACGCTCGTGCACCGAGCCGCCCTCCCACTGGGCCTGCCTAGTGGAACCCCCTAATGTTCCACATAGACAGCTATGCTATGCCATGGATGCCATGCAAATGCAAATCAAGTGCATCCTCACACTATGCATCCTAGATGCCACTCCACATTCAATCATTCACCACCACCACTTGGTGGATTTCAATATTCACATCATTCTTATCCAATCCCAATTCTCTTTTGAACTTATTCTCATCAATAGTTAGTGGCATACACATTCCATAACTCATACACACATATTTGGGATATTCACATCACAATCTCAACTCACATATGGTTGCAAACCATCATCATACTTCATTAATATAGTATTACCACATCATTAATTTTATCCCAAACACAATGCCACATAACAATCATCATTCTAAATGCATTCAAATCACACATATCATATCATCCATTCAAACAACCATTAACATAATCACATATACATATTTTCACATCACCAATGGATGAAATCATGCATTTAGACAAGTTACCCCCTCCTACCTCAAGTGAAGTAGTAATCAACGCGGTTTGATGGTCCCGCTTCGTCAATGGGGTCACCTCCTACATCACAATACATTATACAATCAACTTTCTATTTACCCATCAAGACTCAAACGCTTATACATATATCATTAACTTGATATTCATATTATTTTAACTCTCAAAACTCTTTTATTCCATTTTATCCACCATAACCACCATGGGTTAGGTGCTACCCTTTATTATTATCCATTCAACAACCAAACCCTTTCATGGGTGTCTCCATTAATGACTTCCCTCAACCAAATACCATCACCAAGAACACTTATGCATTATAATTCACATTTATTACCAACAATTAATACTCATCAACCTCCATTATACATTCCCCCAACTTATGAAATTAGAGTTTTCATCAAATTTCCAATCACCCACATACATATTCTTCTCCTTCCGACCATAAATGTATCCACTTCATTACTTCACAAAGAAACCTTACTCTCATACCAATCCATACCAAACCCTTGCATTAAATACTCTCCTCAAGGACATCCATACACATGCATGGTTCCCAAAACTCATATTATCATACAACCATGGCAAAAACCCAAGTAAATAGTGAGTATTCCTTACCTCACACCCAAAAACGAAAATAGGTTCAATGGAGGGAGAGAAAGCTGCGAAAATGGAGAGAGAGAGGGAGAAAACAGCAGCTCACAATCTCCTTCAAGCTCCACCAACGAAAATGAGAAGGAGAGGTGGAAGATGAACTCAATGTGTTAGGGTTTGGAGGAGGAAAGGAAGAGAATGGAGAAGATGGTGATGGAAAGAAGAAGAAAGTGAAGTGTAATGTCCACTTTCAGCATGCCTACGTGAATAGAGAAAGGAAAATTTGGGTTTTTGATTTATTTTAAATTCCCATTCATTAAAACTTCAGTGTTTTATAACTAACAGGTTCTCCGTTCGGCTCAATACATCGTCTGAAAATTATTCCGAATACATATTCGGATTCCCAATATTATTCTCTACAGCCCTGACCAATATCATCTCATTCCGAGATACTTGGTCCGACACCCATATTCCAACCGGGCTTAATTTCAGCTTAACCGGTCTCCATAATTTTCTAACAGTTCCCAAAATTATCAATTCAATTATTCTCAATAGTTTGGGACATTAAATACTCCATATACCAATTCCTAATATTTATTCCGGTAATCAATTCTCTATTTTAAAATTTGGGATGTTACAATCCACCCCACCAAAAAGAAAATTTCGTCCCCGAAATTTCACATACCGGATTCAAATGCATCGGGATACCGTTCTCTGATGTCGTCCTCTCGTTCCCATGTGAACGTTTCAGTATTTCCATGTTTCCAAGCGACCTCCACCAAAGGTACCAACTTGTTCCGCAATTTCTTGACGGAATGTCCGACAATGCGAACAGAAACAGGAGAAACAGATAGGTCGTCTCGCACCTCAATCTCATCCATAGGGATCACGTGTAGGGGATCATAAATATATTTCCTTAACTGCGACACATGAAACACGTTGTGTAAATTAGCAAGATGCGGAGGGAGTGCTATCCGATAAGCAACCTTACCAATTCGCTCCAACACCTCGTAAGGTCCGATGAACCTAGGGCTCAATTTCCCACTCTTCAACGCCCTTCCAATGCCTTTATCATGTGAGACCTTCAAAAATACATGGTCACCCACTTGAAACTCAAGGGGTTTATGCCTCTTGTCATAATAACTCTTCTGCCTATCTAGAGCAATCTTCATATTCTCTTGTATCTTTTTAATCTGTTCAGTAGTTTCTTGAATAATCTCCGACCCTAAGGCCAAGTTTTCACCAACTTCAAGCCAACACAGGGGAGTTCTACACTTCCTTCCATACAACGCCTCATAAGGTGCCATACCAATACTGGAATGGAAGCTGTTATTGTATGTAAATTCGATCAATGGGAGGAATCTCTCCCAACATCCACCGTGCTCAAGGACACAAGCCCTCAATAGATCCTCCAAGCTTTGTATAGTTCTCTCCGATTGCCCATCGGTTTGAGGGTGATAAGCGGAACTAAGCTTTAACTTAGAACCCAACTCATCATGCAAACGCCCCCAAAACTGAGAAGTAAAATGAGGATCACGGTCGGATATAATACTGGACGGAACACCATGCAGCCTAACAATCTCATTGATGTATATTTGTGCCAATTTCTCCAAAGAACTCTTCATATTTATGGGTAAAAAGTGAGCACATTTTGTCAATCGATCTATAATTACCCATATAGCATCGTTTCCAGCACGAGTTCTGGGTAGCCCAGAAACAAAATCCATAGCTATGCTATCCCATTTCCAAACAGGGATCTCCAATGGTCTCAAATAACCAGATGGTCTCTGATGTTCGACCTTCGCCTTTTGACAAACAAGGCAAGATGCTACAAAATTCGCCACATCACGCTTCATACCAGGCCACCAGAAATTCTTCTTCAAATCTTGATACATCTTGGTGGAACCAGGGTGAATACTCAATATGCTTTTGTGGGATTCCTCAAGTACACGTTTCCTCACATCATCGCTTGAGGGAACATAAATTCGGCCCTTCACACGCCAAATACCATCTTGACCTTCTACCAAGAACAAATTCTTCCCTTTCTCTTGTGTTTTCTTCATCTCAATCAAATACTCATCATTGGGTTGTTGCGCCTTCACATATTCAAGAAATTCATTTGCAACCTTCAACATTTCCAACACCATTTTCTTGGAAGTGTAAGTCTCCACGCCCACATTCAAATCTCTAAATTGTTCTATCAACTCCATTTCCTTTGCCATCATCATGGAGACATGCAATGACTTTCTACTCAATGCATCGACAACTACATTTGCCTTGCCGGGGTGATACTTCAATTCAAACTCATAGTCTTTTAGGAACTCCATCCATCGTCTTTGACGCATATTTAATTCCTTCTGGTCAAACAAGTACTTAAGGCTTTTGTGATCACTAAAGACCACAAACTTGGAGCCGTACAAGTAGTGTCGCCACAACTTTAATGCAAACACCACCGCCGCCAATTCAAGATCATGTGTGGGGTAATTAACCTCATGCGGTCGCAACTGCCTCGACGCATAGGCTATCACACGTTCCTTTTGCATCAACACACATCCAAGACCAAGCTTAGATGCGTCGCAATATACCACAAATTCATCCGTTAAGTCGGGCAATGCTAACACCGGTGCGGTAGTAAGCCTTAACTTCAACTCTTGGAAACTCTTTTCACATTCACGAGTCCACACAAAAGAGTGATTTTTCCGAGTCAACTTCGTTAATGGTAAAGCCAAACGGGAAAACCCTTCAATAAATCTCCGGTAGTAACCGGCAAGACCAAGAAAACTCCTTATCTCCGTCACTGACGTTGGTCTTTCCCAAGCCATCACAGCTTCAACTTTAGATCTATCCACAGCAACTCCATCATTTGAAATAACATGTCCAAGGAATTGGACCTCAGACAGCCAAAATTCACACTTAGAGAGCTTCGCATACAACTCCTTTTCTCGTAGAATAGTCAACACAAGACGAAGATGTCTTTCATGCTCTTTATGACTCTTGGAGTACACCAAAATGTCATCAATAAACACTACGACAAATTGGTCCAGATATTCATGGAAGATGCGATTCATGTAGCTCATGAAAATCGCAGGGGCATTCGTCACCCCAAATGGCATCACTACGTACTCATAGTGTCCATATCGCGTTCGGAAAGCAGTCTTCAGAATATCTTTGGCCTTCACCCGAATTTGGTGATATCCGGAACGTAAATCAATCTTCGAAAACACAACAGCACCCTTCAATTGATCCAATAGATCATCAATGCGTGGAAGAGGATATTTATTTTTAATGGTTAGTTTGTTGAGCTGGCGATAATCGACGCACAATCTCATGCTCCCATCTTTCTTCTTTACTAGCAATACGGGAGCACCCCAAGGAGACACACTTGGGCGAATAAACTCCCGCTCAAGTAATTCTTCTACTTGCTTTTTCAACTCAATTAACTCCATAGGAGACATCCTATAAGGAGCTCGAGAAACAGGTTCCGCACCCGGAATAAGATCAATAGCAAATTCCACTTCTCGTGGAGGAGGTAATCCGGGAATCTCTTCCGGAAACACATCGGGAAATTCTGAAACAATAGGAATCCCACAAGATTGGGAAACACCATTCCCATCAACCAAATAGAACATCACAAGAAGTTGAGAGATACCTCGCACATCAAAGCCTTCGGTATTAGAGGTTGGGAAAATCACTGTCTTGCTATGACAATCCACCAAAACCTTGTTGGCGGACAACCAATCCATACCTAGAATAACATCCAGATCTTTCATAGGCAAACACACAAAGGATACAACAAATTTTCTACCCTCCAAGTCCATCTCGACATTCTCACATCGAGTCACCGATCTTAAAGAAGCACCAGTCGGTGTAGTCACCAATATTGAACCTTCCATCATACTCACAGGCACTCACAGGCGCCTCACACATTCTTCAGAAATAAAAGAGTACGTAGCACCCGAATCAAATATCACATTAACAACATTACCATGTATCTGGCACTTACTTTGGACAAGATCCTCAGCTTGTGCAGCTTCTTCACCGGTCACAGCAAAGACTCTTCCAGGCATTTGTTGATTAGCACCACGGTTCGGGCCATTTCGACCACCATTAGCATTACCTCGGCCGTTTCCATTACCACGACCATTACCACCATTTCGGTTTCCATGTCTTCCACCATTACCGTTTCCACGACCACGGCCTCTAAAAGCACCATAGCCTCCACGGTTTGCATTATCACGTGGCACAACATCTGCAGCATTCAAAGGACAATCAGGGCGGATATGCCCCGGTTGGTTGCATCTATAGCACACCACTGTTTCTTCATGATTGCAATCTCTAGCCAAATGATTTCCACCACATCTGAAACAACGAAGTCCTTGGCCATTACCTCGGCCATCATCGGCACCATGCCTTCCACCACCTCGTCCACCTCTGAAAGAAGAGGACCCACGTACAAATCGTCTATTATTCTTAAAGTTACCTTTCTTCTTAAAGCTAGAAGATTGGCCTTTCAACTTGTAATCATGCCCCGAGTAATTCTTTGGAGCAATATCATTCTCTTCAAAAATTCTACACTTATCCACAAGAGTAGGAAAGCTCCTAATCTCTTGGTGACAAATCGCCTTCTTAATCTCTTGGCGCAGTCCATTTTCAAACTTAACACATTTCAAAGCTTCAGTGCCCTCTTACTGAAACGGAGGGTAAAACACACATAACTCTTCAAATTTCAAAGCATACTCTTCAACCGACATGCCACCTTGCTTGAGTTCCATGAATTCAAGCTCTTTCTTGTTTTTATAACTCGCAGGAAAGTACTTCTTAAGAAATTCAGCCTTGAAATTCTCCCAATTTAGAGGAGTGTGGGCAGCAATCATACGCCCCCGGGTGAGGATCTACCAAGATTCGGCCTCATTCCGAACCATGAACACCACATATTCCACCTTCTGCGTTTCGGTACATTCCATGCTAGCAAATATCCGTTCCAAGTCACGGATCCAGACATGAGCATCTTCTGGCTTATAGCCTCCATGAAATTCAGAAGGCTTCCGCTTAAGAAACTGGTCAAGGCCTTGATTCGGCTGACCAATAGGTTGTTGTTGCCGTTCAAGTATGTCGGCAAAGTGATTAAAGGCTTCAGCCATGGCGGCTGTATCAGCATTGCGCCTATACGCCATCACTCAATCTATACACAACAACATATACATAATTAGAAACTTAAAGTCTCTTCACCCAGTGTGCATACATATCATTCATCATTAACTTCATTGGCACAAGTATCATCATAATGTATTTCATAATTAGAAGGTAAATATGAGAAAGGAATTGCCTGGCCGGGCTTAACAACAATCATTTAATAATCTCATTTCAATAACTACCTTCATAACTCATCCATATAATTCACAAATCAATCAGCCATAAGCAATATATACATGGGCAACATCATTTATAATTATATCAAGAGCAATGAATGCTCTGATACCAGGTTGAGACGCCCAAACCCCCAAATAAAATAGTGGAAAATTTTTCACGTCCTTGAGAATATTAATAATCCAAATAATTAAAGTGGTGAAACATTTTTCACCAAACCCCTGGATCTAAAATGAACCACTCCCATATATGAAGATATGAGAGGGTGAAACTAAATATAAATTTTTCAATCAGAAGCCACGGAAGAATTATTTAATCTGGTTTAATTAGTGGCTAATTGATTTTAAAGAGGAGTCTATTCATAAAAATATGGGATACAATTTATATAATCTAGAAGGCCTAAATATACTCCTCAATACCTTTAAAATAATATCTAAAGAAGAAATAATGCATAACATTTTAAAATTTAATTTAAAATAACAAAATGAGAATCAGGGGCATACTCGCTCAAGCGTGACTCAAGTCGCTTGAGCGAACCAGCGTACCCACGCTTGGGCGAACGCTGGGAGACCTTGAGCGAGGGAGAGAAATAAGTATCAGGGCTCAACTCACTTGAGCGAGCCCTGCCTCGCTTGAGCGAGACACGAAGGAATGCTTGAGCGAAGGAAGTGAGACGCTTGAGCGAAGAAGGAGAGGAGTATCAGGTACTAATCTCGCTTGAGCGGTCCAAGGCTCGCTTGAGCGAGATCGTTCCAGAAACGTTGAGGACTCTCTGGCCGATTTTCGCTTGGGCGAGGCATCACTCGCCTGGGCGAAAATCGTCCAGAATCAAATCTTCTTCCCCCTCGCTTGAGCGCCCACTCCCACGCCTGAGCGAAGAATGTCCAGAAGCAAAACACTGATTCTGTGGCAATCTCGCTTGGGCGGAATGCAACTTCGCTTGGGCGAATTTGGGGCAGAAACGAATCCCCTGTTTCACAGCAAGCTCGCTCGAGCGAGAATGCCACTCGCTTGAGCGAGTTCTGCAGAAACTCAACAGCAACGAAAATTCACTTGAACAAAACACATGCAACATCAATTCCTTCTAATTTGGCCTCACCTAAGACCCTATCTTATTTCATTATGCATGTACCACTTCATATGATGCTACAATCCAAAACTACATGATTCTCATGTAATTAAACACCAACAACATCATCATGCTAAGATTAATTCATGCATATAAACCAAATTCAACATTGACTCACAACATTCATGAACTAGCATAAAAACACAGCATCCATTCATTGATCAAAGTCAAGCATCCAAATTCATTCTTTACATCTTTTGGGTCATGTGGGAAAATTGGCCTTATACAACATGTCCGATTCTCTCCCATGACCTTCAAAATCTATCAACATTACAAATTTTGAGTATATAAACAGCATATACTCTACAAAACAGATTTCATGTCGGCCAAGGCTTACGCATTCCTATCCATATTTTACCTTCTTCATACTCGGCCTCCAAAAGTTGTAGGATTTAAGTCATACCTACATCAACTTTAAAAATGGCAACGGGGAGGTGAGTAACATAATCCAAATGAATTAAAGTCATACATTATGATGAAATACATGTATACTTGCACAATTAGCCAGCATTACACCACATCATACATTATACACAATACATTTTATAGTTTCAAGTATACATTCACAATATCAATCATTTGGATTGCCAATCACATGTAGGGTTAGTATTCAACTCTTTCCCTTTTCAATTTTCAATCATCTGTTGCCACCATGGGCTTTCAACTAAGCATATCTCCGGCTATATGCAAATGCTCTTAAAGCTAATGCATATGCATAAGAATTTCTTATCAAACAATGCGGATCCGACTGTGGGAAAAATATATCATTAAATCAATTTTGGGACAAGCATAGGTGTGCTACTATGCCCCTACTGCAGTAGAAAAATTGTGTACACATATATCTCAATTTTAAGCATGCTTACATACTCATTATTTTACTGGTACCAAACCGTTCTCGCCCATCTGTAGCACTAGTCACCCTGTGACTTGCGGATCAACATCGTGGCCTCAACTACCACAAGTGCTACGGGCCCCTCCCGAACACACATCGAGAGAGCCGTGTCCCGTCGGACACCGAGGTAAACTCGCTCACCATAGAGCCGCCCGCCCACTGGGCCCGCCACATAGGGTGCCTCGTCACCAAACTATGGACAGCTTCGTAACTCATAAACCGAGTCACAGGGGAAAAACCACAACACGCTCGTGCACCGAGCCGCCCTCCCACTGGGCCCGCCTAGTGGAACCCCCTAATGTTCCACATAGACAGCTATGCTATACCATGGATGCAATGCAAATGCAAATCAAGTGCATCCTCACACTATGCATCCTAGATGCCACTCCACATTCAATCATTCACCACCACCACTTGGTGGATTTCAATATTCACATCATTCTTATCCAATCCCAATTCTCTTTTGAACTTATTCTCATCAATAGTTAGTGGCATACACATTCCATAACTCATACACACATATTTGGGATATTCACATCACAATCTCAACTCACATATGGTTGCAAACCATCATCATACTTCATTGATATAGTATTACCACATCATTAATTTTATCCCAAACACAATGCCACATAACAATCATCATTCTAAATGCATTCAAATCACACATATCATATCATCCATTCAAACAACCATTAACATAATCACATATACATATTTTCACATCACCAATGGATGAAATCATGCATTTAGACAAGTTACCCCCTCCTACCTCAAGTGAAGTAGTAATCAACGCGGTTTGATGGTCCCGCTTCGTCAATGGGGTCACCTCCTACATCACAATACATTATACAATTAACTTTCTATTTACCCATCAAGACTCAAACGCTTATACATATATCATTAACTTGATATTCATATTATTTTAACTCTCAAAACTCTTTTATTCCATTTTATCCACCATAACCACCATGGGTTAGGTGCTACCCTTTATTATTATGCATTTAACAACCAAACCCTTTCATGGGTGTCTCCATTAATGACTTCCCTCAATCAAATACCATCACCAAGAACACTTATGCATTATAATTCACATTTATTACCAACAATTAATACTCATCAACCTCCATTATACATTCCCCCAACTTATGAAATTAGAGTTTTCATCAAATTTCCAATCACCCACATACATATTCTTCTCCTTCCGACCATAAATGTATCCACTTCAATACTTCACAAAGAAACCTTACTCTCATACCAATCCACACCAAACCCTTGCATTAAATACTCTCCTCAAGGACATCCATACACATGCATGGTTCCCAAAACTCATATTATCATACAACCATGGCAAAAACCCAAGTAAATAGTGAGTATTCCTTACCTCACACCCAAAAACGAAAATGGGTTCAATGGAGGTTGAGAAAGCTGCGAAAATGGAGAGAGAGAGAGGGAGAAAACAGCAGCTCACAATCTTCTTCAAGCTCCACCAACGAAAATGAGAAGGAGAGGTGGAAGATGAACTCAATGTGTTAGGGTTTGGAGGAGGAAAGGAAGAGAATGGAGAAGATGGTGATGGAAAGAAGAAGAAAGTGAAGTGTAATGTCCACTTTCAGCATGCCTACGTGAATAGAGAAAGGAAAATTTGGCTTTTTGATTTATTTTAAATTCCCATTCATTAAAACTTCAGCGTTTTATAACTAACAGGTTCTCCGTTCGGCTCAATACATCATCTAAAAATTATTCCGAATACATATTCGGATTCCCAATATTATTCTCTACAACCCTGACCAATATCATCTCATTCTGAGATACTTGGTCCGACACCCATATTCCAACCGGGCTTAATTTCAGCTTAACCGGTCTCCATAATTTTCTAACAGTTCCCAAAATTATCAATTCAATTATTCTCAATAGTTTGGGACATTAAATACTCCATATACCAATTCCTAATATTTATTCTGGTAATCAATTCTCTATTTTAAAATTTGGGATGTTACAACAACCATAATCAACTTAGGTTAAGGACAACTTAGGATTTACATAAGCAACATAAGACTAACCTAGTTAAAGACAACCTAGGACATTGTTTCCCTTTAGGATAGAAACCTAGTATTGATATTTTAGGTTTGTTGAAGTGTTTTTTTCACTTGTATTGCATTCATCTTCCTCGACTAGCTTGTCTATACATACTTTGTTTTTGTCTTGAATTTCTTTGACAACATTAAAAGATGTCATCTAGTGATAGGGAGAACAAAACCATGCTTTATAACATAATGGATAGCTTAAACAATATTAATGCTAGGCTAACTAATCTTGAGCATAATGAACCCCCTAGAACTAGGCATAGACAAAGAAATCAAAGACATAACACTAGTGATAATGAGGAAGAAACAAGACAAAGAAGGCACCATGACATAGAAAAGATGACATAGGCTTAAGAGAGGTAAAATTAGAAATTCCCCCATTCAATAGAAAGAGTGACATTGAAGCTTACTTAGAGTGGGAGATGAGGGTAGAACAAATATTCAACTCTCATCAAATAAAAGATGAAAAAAAAGTTAGGATTACAACTCTTTCTTTCCAAAAGTATGCCCTAGTTTGGTGGACCCAAATTTGTAAGGAGAGAAAAAGAGACAACTTCCCTCCCATAGATGATTGGGTAGACTTAAAAGCTCTCCTTAGGAAAAGATATGTTCCTAACTATTATAGGGGTGAACTATTAGCAAAGCTTAATAGGCTCACACAGGGCACCAAATGTGTAGAAGATTACTATAAAGCCTTAGAGATAGCCATGATTAGAGCCAATCTAGAAGAGGATGAGGAAACCCTAATGCATAGGTTCTTACATGGGCTTAATAGGAACATCAAAAATAGGGTAGAACTCCTTCCACATGTGGATATAGAAGAGTTACTCCACCAATGCACCAAAGTAGAAAACCAATTTAAGGAAAGAGAATCCTATAGTGGGGATAACAATAGAGCCTATAAGTCAAAATGGGTAGAAAATAAGGGTAGGTTTGAGAGAAACCCTAGAGAGCGAGAAGTGGGCACTTCCTCCTCTAAACCCCAAAGTGAGTTACATAAAAATGGCAAAGTCTTTCGCAATCAACATGATAAGCATGAACCATCATCAAAACCACAATCCTCTAGACCTTCTTCCATAAAATGTTTTAAGTGTCTTGGAAGAGGACACATTGCTTCAGACTGTCCAACAAAAAGAACAATGATTTTAAAAACCAATGGAACCTACTCAAGTCAATCAGAGTCTAATTCTGATTCTCACTATTCAAGTGATGACTCTAGTAGTGATTCCAGTAATAGTGAGCATATTTTAGGGGATGATGGTGAGTTGTACATGATTAGAAGGTTGCTTGGTAGTCATGTAAAACTCGATGACACAACACAAAGAGAGAACATCTTTTATACAAGATGTTATATTAATGACAAATTATGTTCTCTCATTTTGGATAGTGGGAGTTGTGCAAATGTTGCAAGCCAACGACTAGTCAAAAAGATGGGATTAGAGCTTATAGACCATCCAAGTCCCTATAAATTACAATGGTTAAATGAAAAAGGGGAAATGGTAGTCAATAAGCAAGTCCTAATCAATTTCACCATAGGCACATATAGAGATGAAGTCAAATGTGATGTAGTGCCTATGGAAGCAACCCATATACTATTAGGAAGGCCTTGGCAATTTGATAGGAAGGTCCTTCATGAGGGGTTCCCTAACACCCTCACATTTAAACTAGATGGTAAGAAGATAGTATTACATCCTCTAACTCCACAACAAGTAGCCAAAGACCAAATCCAAATGAAAGCTAAGAGAGAAAAAGAGTTAGGATCTTCTTCCCATATGAGTTTAGAAAAACCAAAGAAAAACAAAAAAGACAATAAAGGGAAAGGAGTTATTGTCTATAATGACTCCCAACCTAATCTCTTTGCAACTAAATATGATGTGAAACATGCCATGTTTTCACAAAAACATTGCTTGATCATATATCCAAAAGATATCCCTAACACTTCCTTGTGTTCAATGGGCACCTCTCCTCCCCCCTTGCCCAAAGGGATACAAAATATCTTGCAAGAATTTAACGACCTCTTCCAAAAAGACATTCCAAAAGGGTTACCTCCTATTAGAGGCATTGAGCATCAAATAGACCTTATTCCTGGGGCTAGTTTGCCAAATAGACCGGCCTATAGATGCAACCCTAAGGAAAGTTTAGAAATAGAAAACCAAGTGAATAAACTACTTTCCAAAGGTTGGATTAGAGAAAGTTTAAGCCCTTGTGCATTACCGGTTTTACTTGTACCCAAGAAAGATGGTTCATGGAGAATGTGTACGGATTGTAGAGCCATTAATAACATCACCATCAAGTATAGGCATCCCATACCTAGACTTGATGACATGTTAGATGAGCTTAGTGGATCTACAATCTTCTCCAAGATTGATCTTAAAAGTGGCTACCACCAAATTAGAATAAAAGAGGGAGATGAATGGAAAGCCGCTTTTAAAACCAAGCTTGGCCTTTATGAATGGTTAGTGATGCCTTTCGGCCTAACTAATGCACCAAGTACCTTCATGAGACTTATGAACCATGTTTTAAGGGATTTCATAGGGCATTTTGTTCTGGTTTACTTTGATGACATTCTTGTGTACTCAAAGTCCATGACCTCTCATCTAATCCACCTAAGACAAGTTATGCTTGCCTTGAGAACAAACAATCTTTATGCTAACTTTGAAAAATGTTTTTTTGGCATGGATTCAATTGTCTTTCTTTGTTTTGTAGTTAGTTCTAGAGGTGTTGAGGTAGATCACTCTAAGGTTAAGGCAATC
The DNA here is from genome assembly GCA_037962975.1 of Clitoria ternatea. Lineage (NCBI taxonomy): Eukaryota > Viridiplantae > Streptophyta > Magnoliopsida > Fabales > Fabaceae > Clitoria > Clitoria ternatea. The sequence continues at coordinate 184,193,841 of CM075672.1, forward strand.
CAAGATTGGCCTACACCTAAAAATGTGAGTGAAGTAAGAAGTTTCCATGGTCTCACAAGTTTCTATAGGAGATTTGTGAAAGATTTTTCAACCTTAGCCTCCCCTTTAAATGAGTTGGTTAAAAAGAATGTTTCTTTTGTGTGGGGGCCTAGGCAAGAAAAAGCCTTTCAAGATCTCAAAGATAGGCTCACTCATGCTCCAATTTTAAAACTTCCAAATTTTTCTAAAACCTTTGAGCTTGAGTGTGATGCATCAAATGTGGGCATAGGAGCTGTGCTTTTACAAGAAGGTCACCCCATTGCTTTCTTTAGTGAAAAACTTAATGGGGCCACTATTAACTATCCCACATATGATAAGGAATTTTATGCCTTAATTAGAGCCCTACAAACTTGGGAGCACTACTTAATCCCAAAAGAGTTTGTGATACATAGTGATCACCAATCTTTGAAATTCATAAAAGGGCAACATAAGTTAAACAAAAGGCATGCAAAGTGGGTTGAGTATTTGGAACAATTTCCTTATGTCATCAAGTATAAAAATGGCAAAACCAATACTATGGCTGATGCTTTATCTAGGAGGCACTCTTTACTTACCTCTAGAGGAGCCAAAGTTATTGGGCTTGATGAAATTAGGTCTTTGTACCCAAATGATCTTGATTTTTCAAACATCTTTAACTCATCTTCCACTTCTACATCTCATAAAGGCTTCTACATTTTAGATGGCTATCTTTTTAAAGCCAATAGACTTTGTATTCCAAGAAGCTCTTTAAGGGATCTGCTACTTAGGGAGAGTCATGAGGGAGGACTCATGGGTCATTTTGGAAGAGATAAGACTTTGTCTATCTTACATGAACACTTTTATTGGCCCAAAATGAAAAAGGATGTTCAAAAACATTGCTCTAGGTGGATTGTATGTAGAAAGGCTAAATCAAAACTTTCACCTAGTGGTTTATATACTCCTTTGCCAACACCTAGTGCACCTTGGATTGATATATCAATGGACTTTGTGTTAGGCCTACCTAAGACCCAAAGGGGAATGGATTCTATCTTTGTGGTTGTGGATAGGTTTAGCAAGATGGCTCACTTCATCCCCTGCCATAAGGTTGATGATGCTAGTCATATTGCTAAGATCTTCTTTAAAGAGGTTTGCGATTACATGGTGTACCCAAAACCATTGTTTCTGATAGGGACACCAAATTCCTAAGCCATTTTTGGAAAACTCTTTGGTCAAGGCTAGGAACACAACTTCTCTTTTCCATAACTTGTCATCCTCAAACGGATGGCCAAACAGAGGTAGTAAACAGGACCCTCTCACAACTTCTTAGGGTCTTAGTACACAAAAATATGAAATCTTGGGATGAGTGTTTACCCCACATTGAGTTTGCATATAATAGGGTACAACACTCCACAACCAAGCATAGTCCATTTGAGGTTGTATATGGTTTTAACCCTCTCACACCCTTGGACCTTTTGCCCATTGAGGTTTCTGACTCTGTCCTTCATATGGATGGAGAGGCAAAGGCCTAATTTATCAAAGATTTTCATGAGAAGGTTAGACACCAAATACAAACTAAAAATGAACATTATGCTCGTTGTGTAAATAAACAAAGAAAGGAGATCACCTTTGAGGTTGGAGATTGGGTATGGTTACACCTTCGAAAGGAACGCTTTCCCAATTTGAGAAAATCCAAACTCAACCCTAGAGGTGATGGGCCTTTTCAAATTCTTAAGAAAATTAATAATAATGCTTATGTCCTAGATATACCAGGCGATTATGGTGTGAGTGCTTCTTTTAATATCTCTGATTTGTCTCCCTTTGATATAGATGATGAGGATGATGCCTTTGATTTGAGGACAAATCCTTTTGAAGAGGGGGAGCATAATGTGGACATACCCAAGGAAGACCCTCGCACTACATTGGAAAAAGGACTTGAGGCATATAGAGGTCCCCTCACAAGGGCAAAGACCAAACGGGCCAAAGAGAGCATCCATAAAGCCCTTTTCTCTTTTCTCTCTTCTAGTGGGCCTAAGCCCAATAAGGAACCTATGAGGATCTATGTGTACTTTACTTGTAATATACTTCCTAAATAGTTTCTCTAGGCTTATAGGATAGCTTTGGGCCTTACAAGGTCAAATGGGCCACTTTTGGGCCTTGTACTTTCCCTTTTGGGCCATGTATAGGCCATTTGTTCATCTTTTCTCTTAATGGGCCTTGGATCCATGACCAAGCCCATCTAGCTAGTCCTTGGCTGAAATTCTCCATGGCCTATATAAGGGCTTCTCCTTTTGTAATCAAGGACCATTAATTCATTTTACAAAATTTGAGAGTACTTGAGTGTTTCCTAGTGAGAGATTCTCCTCCTTCTCTCTAGAATTTGAGAGCTCTCTCAAGCTCTTATCCAAGGGGTTTCTCCCTCCCTTGGTGGTGAGTAGAGTTATCTTCCTCCATCTTAGGAAGTGGCCTCCAACCTTTCCCTCTCCTCTTTTCCAAGCCTTCCTCCATTGTCCACATTCTCTCCTTCCATTTCCACTCTCTTTTCCTTTGTTTTGGCATCACATTCCTCTAGCTTAGGCTTAGATTTTTCGGTTTCCTTGCCTTGAAGAAGAAGAGTTCTCAAGCTTACTTTGAAGGAAGATAGGAGAAAGAACCCTAGATCCATCTCTCTTCAAGAAAGTGCATGAAGAGCCTACATCACCGAGTGATAGCTTATGCCTCTCGGCAATTGAGGCCACACGAGCAGCATTATCCGACCCATGACTTGGAATTGGCAGCTGTGGTCTTCGTGTTAAAGATATGGAGGCATTACTTGTACAGATCCAGATTCGAAGTGTACAGCGACCACAAGAGCCTCAAGTATTTATTCGACCAGAAAGAGCTGAACATGAGGCAGAGGAGATGGATGGAATTTTTAAAGGATTATGACTTCGAGCTGAAGTATCATCCGAGTAAGGCGAATGTTGTTGCCGACACACTGAGTCGGAAATCCCTCCATGTGGCTGTGATGATGGTGAAAGAGGTGGAGTTATTGGAGCAATTCCGAGATATGAATTTACATATTGACGTCCCTTCGTCTCGGAAGATAATGATTGGTGCGTTGAAGATTGCCAACGAGTTCATGAAATTGGTGTTCGAGCAGCAAAAGTCAGACCCCTACTTGACTGAGATGAAGAAGACTCAGGCCAAGGGTAAGGACTTGTCCTTGAACGAGGGATCGGATGGAATTTTCTGAGTAAAGAATAGGATATATGTACCGGGTGGTGGAGAATTGAGAAAGATGGTGCTTGATGAAGCCCACAAGAGCCTGCTAAGTATTTACCCGGGTGCCACGAAGATGTACCACGATCTAAGACTACAGTTCTGGTGGCCTGGATTAAAGAAAAATGTAGCGGAATATGTGGCTTGGTGTATCACCTGTCAGAAATCAAAAGTCGAGCTCCAGAAGCCGTATGGTGCATTGCAACCCCTGGAGATCCCCGTGTGGAAATGGGACTCAATAGCCATGGACTTTGTCATGGGATTACCTAAAACTCGAGCGGGGCATGATGCCATGTGGGTCATTATTGACCGATTGACTAAGACTGCACAATTCATACCTGTGAACATGAGATACCTATTGCATAAGTTAGCCCAGATTTATATCCGTGAAATTGTCTGACTGCACGGTGTGCCGACTTCTATCATATCGGATAGGGATCCTAGATTCACGTCTCGGTTTTGGACCAGCCTGTACTAGGAATTTGGTACGAAACTTTAGCTAAGTTCCACCTACCACCCCCAATCAGATGGACAATCCGAGCGAATGATACAAAGCTTAGAAGACTTGCTGAGGGCGTGTGTGTTGGAGCATGGTGGGTGTTGGGAGCAGTACCTTCCCTTAATCGAATTTACATACAACAATAGCCACCACAGCAGTATTGGTATAGCACCCTATGAAACATTGTATGGACGAAAATGCCGAACCCCTCTCTGTTGGTCGGAAATGAGCGAAAGTTTACTATTGGGCCCGGAAATTGTGAAACAAACCTCAGAACAAATCCAAGGAATAAGAGAAAGGTTGAAGGCGTCTCAGGACAGACAGAAAAGCTACTATGATAAACGAGCCAAACCACTGGAATTTTCAGTCGGAGATAGGGTGTTTCTGAAAATTTCACCGAGTAAAAGAGTCGGGCGAGCCTTGAAAAGTGGGAAGTTGAACCCCCGATACATTGGGCCTTGTGAGATATTAGAACGAGTCGGTCCCATGGCATACCGAATAGCGTTACCGATTCACCTATCCCGATTGCATAACGTATTTCACGTATCTCAACTAAGGAAATATCTACATGATTCCACTCACACAATGCCGGATGATGAAGTGGAGATTAAGGAGGATCTGACCATTGTGACTGTACCGACTAGAATCGTGGACCGATCGGTAAAGCGTTTGAGAAGCAAGGATGTACAACTGGTTGAAGTGGAGTGGCAGCAAGACGGGTATACCTCTTATACCTGGGAACGCGAGGATGCCATGAGGCAACAGTACCCCGAGTTATTTAATCAAGGTGAGTTACCGATTGAATTTCGAGGACAAAATTCTTTTGAGAGGGGAAGAATTGTAACATCCCGATTTAAAAATTAATTACCGAACAAAATTAGGCCGTTAAAATAATAATTTCAAAGTAGGAAATTACTTGTTAATTACAATTAATTTAATTAGTTAACTTAAGAATTTAATTAATTATGATGTGTAAGGCACGTGTGGGACTGCAGTACACACTCTCCCATCCCACTTCCGTCGTTCTCTAGTGCACATATATATACCAAGGTCACTATTGTTATTCATTTCCTTCAGACTTCCTCTTCCTCTACTGCTTTGTTCTCTCTTTTCTTCTCTTCCTCGTTCTTCGTCTTCTTCTCTTCTCCCCTGTCCTCTGTTCTCTATTTCTGGAAACACACGGCGACGGTACTGTAGAAGACTCAGAGCTTCCTTCTGCTGGGGAAGAACGATCATTGAAGTAGAAGACGAACATCTTCCTGCTCCCCGGTGCGACCGCGCTCAAGGAAGCCTGAACGAGTATGAGCCCTGGACGAAGCAAACTGAGAGACGAGCAATGTCAAAAACAGAGGAGCTTCTTGGGATCTCTTAGTTGGTAGGGGAGTATCTTATATCTTAAATGCATGGGTTATGGACGGGTTCCGGGTGTTAATGGCTTGCTGTTTCTGTGTCTGATTCTGTGTTTTATTTGCATGAAGAGTATATGATACCTGGATGCATGATGTTTATGAATCGAGTGTTGCATGTTTAGTTCCATCCATGGATTGCATATTAATAGTCTTGAGAAATGTTGAATGGATGAATGAAAAGAATGTGCTAAGGTACTGCTGATGATTACCATATGACTTGTGTGTCATGCATGTTAATATGACTTTGAATGTCGTCTGCATGTGGAAAAATGTTTAGTGAGTCTGATGATATACCGTGTCGATTGTATGTGATGCATGTATTGCCGAATGAAAGTTGTGTATGAAATCTGTGCTGTGTGTTTAATCCGCGTGGGGAGCATGGGATGCGTTAATTCTGGGAGCATGTAGTGTGGGACACTACCATCGGTTATAAAAGCGTGGGACGCTGATAAATCCTTGAGTGGGACTCAAGGTAGCCATTGAGTGGGCCTCAGGCTGCCCGTGAACACCGCCGTTGGCGCTGAGAGTGTTGGTGTCTCATGTGTGGGGAAACAGTTTGGTACCTGTAAAATGGCCAAGTCAGCTAGGATATGAATAAAAGGCTGGGAGCCTACGTTGCAACGAATGAAAACCGATTACACACGGATGCGGAACCGAGTGAAATAACCTGTATACATGTACAGTTGATGTGTATGAAATCTGGTTGTATGTGTTAATGTTATTGAGATGGTGCGTGCGTATAGCTGAGTGATAATTGATGGATTCTGATCGGTAAACATTTTTATGCATGTCCTGATTAATTGGCATTGTTATGTTATTGATTGTTATGTATGAACATATTTATACTGCTGCATAAATGAGGAATAATCCGAGTCATTATCTATCATTTAATATTTAAGATACTCACCCCCTACTATGGCAATATTTTACAGTGAATGTCTCTCGGAACGATGAATGAAGATGGAGCTGCATGCTGAGTGGAATGTTCGTGCACTATGGAAATATATGTATATATGTAGACACTGTGTATAAGGTTTTGGTGAAGCCTTGGCTGGCTCGTATTTTAATCTTAGTCTCTTTAAATCAGAATTTGAACTCTCCCGGGTTGAGAGTATGACAATGTGCTTGTAATTATTTATATACACTCCTTATATATATATATATATATACTGTATGTTTATTCTATGCTGTGCGTGAAATCCGAGTGATAGATATACGTACTTTCCGAGCGTGGGAGGTTAGTGTGACCTTAGGTAAAAATGGAACTAAGTTATTGTTGTGGGAAGCGAGATAGTGACTTTACCCCGAGTGAAGAAAGGTTTAGATGTTACCGAGTGAATGAGGTTGTATAAACTATTAGGATTTCCTCGAGTGGAGTATAACAATATACTTTCGAGTGAGAACCTTCCGAGTAAGTGTCTTCCGACTGAAGAGTGACCTATAAGATCCTGAGTGAGGCCCGTTGTAGTAAACTTATTGGAAGCTAGAAGATTCTTAGGTGAGGCTTGATCTGGTAAGGGAACTTGAGTAAGAGGGATTACATGTGCCGAGTGAAATACTCGAGTGATAAAAGACCGTGAAGAATATTCTGAGTGAAATGTACGTGTGGAATCCGAGTGAAATGACTATGGGAATCACCTCCCAAGTGGTCAACATCCGTGGTTTGAAGGAATGAAGTTATGAAGGGTGTGTGGTAAACTCCCAAAAGGAGCTTGTGAGTATAAGGGGTTAATCCGAATAAATCGTGAGTAAAGACTTTTCCGAGTGAACATAGATTCCGAAATCCGAGTGATGGGAATACCGAGTGGAGTTACTCGCCTCAGCGGCTAAGTGCTCGCTCCAGCGAGTGTGAGCGAAAGGAAGGTCTTTGATGGGTTACGCTTAAGCTATGCGAACTTCGCCCAAGCGTGTTGGGTTGTCTCGCTTGAGCGATATTGAATCTCGCCTGAGCGAGTAGGCACTGTTGGGTTCGCTCATGTCCTGCATCATCCGCTGTTTGCCTTGTGGATGGTCTGCATTCCTTTCCTTTCCTTCTTCTCCTAATTCTACTCTCCTTAACTCTCAGCTAATCATTTTGCCTTTGAATCCCCTCTGATTTTGGAAAAATTTTCCTGGTCTTGGTTTATTCACTAATTGAATTTGGGTGTTACACATAACCTTGGGCATAAGCTCACTAAAAATGGTGAGGAACTTACCTCAAGCCAAGAAAAGAGTGAGCTTCAAGAGAGGGTAAGGAAGAGCACAAAAATCACAAGAAAGGGAGAGGAAGTTTCCAATCACAAGCTTCTTCTTCAATCCCAATAAAAAATGAAATTGGGTAAGGAAGATGAACACACCACCACTTAGGGTTTTAGAGAGGAAAAAGATGAAGAGAATAAGAAGTAGAAAAGAAAAGAGAGTGTTTTACCTTTGGGAATTAGAAACCAACATGAAATGAGGGAGGAGAATAAGAGTTTTTGTTTTAATTTTCACCTCTTCATTAAGATTTTACCGTTTTATAAAAAACAGGATCACCGTTTGGGTTCAATACCTTATCCAAAAATTATTCTAAAGACATATTTGGATTCACAATAATATTCTTAACAGCCCTGACCAACAGCACCTCAATCGGAGATACTTGGTCTGACACACATATTCTAATCGAATATAAATTTAAGCATATTTAGCTTCAATAAATTATGAATAATCATAAGAAATCCCAATTTATTTATTTCAACGTTTTTGGGACATTAATCAACCCATATGTAATTATTTAATATTCATTTCTCTCAATTAATCATTTATATAAAATTTGGGATGTTACACCCATTCTTGCTCAATCAATCCCATAATTAAAAATACTACACTAATTTACGTCTATAATGTGACAACTTGCACTATGTTTAGTATTTTCCACATTTCTCTTTCATATGACCATGAAATCAAACAATTCTCTTGCCAAAATTTTCTAGACTCATTTATCTACAACTTTGATGAAGGACACAAAACCTAATTTCATACCCATTTGTCCCAGAAATCATTTTTGGTCACTAATTTAAATTCCGTAATAACTTGGGACAGTTTTTGTATTTGGTCCATATCTTACACGTCTGATATTGGATTTTTGCTTACCATATCTCATTTTAAAGAGGAGACATAGATCTACAACTTTCATGTTTTAAATTTTTTCTAAATCATACTGTAACACCCTCTAAAAATTAAGACAATTTGTTGCCCCTGATGGTGACACCTTAGTCATGCAAAGAAATGGTCCAATTATATTGCAACAGCCCTAGGACACTTGTTAGCACCAAGGTAATTCCTTCCTCTTTACTCTAATAGTTGAGCATGACACATGGAGTGAATGCTTCATGTCTTGATCTCTTTTCCCTTCTCTCTTCCAGTTGTGATATTCCTTAGCCACCAAGGGGAATGCATGCAAATTTTCCTTTTTTCTTCCAAAAACATCTTCATAATTCCTAAGACCAAAATTAGCAACTCACTTTCTTGTCTTCCTCATGTGAAACCTCTTGAAAACAGCCATACCATTGCCTTAATTCCTTACTCCTCATGCAAGACATTTCTCCTCTTCAACCCTTCTTCAACATCTTACAAAAAGAATGACTAACTTCTAAACACTTTACCATTTCTCTTAGCTTTAAGAAAACAAAAATTTATCTTGCTTTCCTCTCTATAATCATGTCACTTCCTCACTCAAAAATCCTCCATCTTCTCCTTGTTCTTGGTGCTACAACTTGTCGTGGTCTAAAAGCAAAGTTTTGAGCACTTGTTTCCTTCTCCCTTGGCTGAAGCTATCTCTAAGGTATGGCGTATTTGCTTATTTTAATTCTTAATTTTATATGTATTGTGAAGTGTGGATACCCCTAATATTCATATTTTGGTACCTCCCTTGAAAACCTTCATTTTTTAGCTTTGATCATGAAAATTTCTTGATAAATTTTTTTTTATCTTGGTTGGTACCATGGTTGCACCATGAAAATATTAAATTCTTATTTCTATGAATTTTAAACTGTGAGTTGCCTATCTCTAATAGTATGGTTGTTATAGAAATTTTTGCTCCATGAAGATGTGCATACATGTTTGTTTTTAGTATTAAAAAGTCACAGAATCATATCCCTTAAGGCCAAGAGTTAACGTGACATACCTCCATGGTTTGATGCAAAATTTGATACTCAAAATGCAAGTTTTGATGAATGATTAGTAATTTAAAATTTTTGACAGAATTAATAAATTATAAAGTATTAATTGCATGTTGTTAAAAACACTAAAGAAATGAGTTTTTCCTTTGATTTAGTGGTTGTATATTGTACCTTTAATTTTCTTTAAATGTAAATGGTATACATGCTTGAAAAATGACTTTTTGAAGTATAGATCAAAGAAATGTATTGCTGTTGGAAATTGTCTTAGGATAAACAACTTAAAGTTTATAGATTATTATATAAAAAATTTATTTTAGTGGCCTAATAATTATGAGTAACATGCATGACTTAATTATTGAATTTTTTGATAAAAATGAAATTTTAGATATAATTACAATTCTAGAATTTTTGTGAAAATAGGAGAGTTAACATTTGAGTATATGATAATCACCTTTTGTACTTAATTTAATGAAAATAACTTATAGAATGTGCAAGATATGACTTTAGAATAAGGTGACATAGCTGTTATATTTTTGGGGTATTGTAATGTTGAAAATTTATGTGAAGGAAATATAAGAAAGAGAATTAAAAAGGGACCCGAGTATAGGCGCAAACGATAAGTTAGAAATGGTCAAAAACATGTTTACATGAGCAAACGAGAGAAAATGGAAAAACTATTTGGGATGTGTATTTTATGACAAATAATATGAATTTTTAGTATTATAAAAATTACCCAAGTAGAGAAAATTTATTTGAAGATGCCACTACGCGTTACTTGTCCTTAAACGCACTTTTACGAAGGTTAAAATGACAAATTTTAGCACCTTAGTGCATTTTCTTGTAAGACTTGTTGCTGGGCAGAATTGACACTTAATTTTATTATATTGAATTAGTATTTTAAAAGTTAAGCACTTTTGGCTTTGGAATCATTCAATTTGGAATTTTCTAAACAAAATGAGACAAAAACAAAGTTTCCAACAAATGATAAGAAATAGTGATTTTATAACTCTTATTTGCTCAAAGAAAATTACATTTTATATATAAGCCTAGAAGGGATTTTAGTAATTATAATAAGGTACTTTTATTTAAGGTTGTTGTAATTTTTTAGATTTAAGGCCAATCTAGTCAGTTTCATCGTAAATTAATACAACAAAACGATATCGATAAAAGGCCCAAAAGGTAGTAAAAAAATGCTAATGTACCTTGTGTGCACTTTCTTTTTGGAAACTTAATACTTCAATGTGAAATTACATTTTTAGAGGTAAAAACAAAAGAAGTTAGGAATTTTATTTTGAAAATTTATTAAACGAATATTTTACAATATACCTTTATAAGGGGGATTTAAAAATAAATTAGATATTAAGATCTTAGAAGTTTTCTTTATATTGAAGTTCACTTCGAATCCAAACCTTGGTGCTCCTAAGAAAGATTATTAGGAAGCACCTAGGCCTTGGCTCATAATCTTCTCCTAATTAAAAAAATATAAAATAAGTAGTTTATATGCTTAAAGGACAAGTATGTCACGTGAGTAAGGTTCCGCCTAGTACTCGGGCACTCTTATGTTAAGATGAACAAATTGCATACTGCATGTAGAGTATGAGGAAGGATGATAGAGTGATCCCCTAGAGCATACAGTGATAGGTACACCAAAGAACAGCGACGTCTCGATCCCCTGAGGGCGGCCTTAGGAGTATACTAGGGTAGACCTCCAATGGCTCGAATTTGCGCCTGAGACCAGACAGCCTGGCAACTCGGGTATACTTCAACTCTGGGAGAGGGTTTCTATGACCGTGTAGTGCCTATTCTGACGAGATGTATGTTGGATCCATTATTGATGGGACTTTGAGTCCTTACCCTTTTGTGAAAATAGAACGATGCGAGCTCTGGTCGCTCTAGTTGGGTAGGAGGATAAGGTGGGATTGTTGTGCACATGGATATTGATATGTGAGGTTGATGAGTAGGAGTTGAGCCCCATTGCATACTGGCATTAAATCAAGATGAGTGATAATGAACCTAACACATGCATAGCATACCATAGCTATGTGACTAACTCTGTTGGTGTTTATTCTCTCTTTGTATACTCCAAATTACTATGTTGTTGTCATGATACATGTTGTATAGATCCTTTGTATCTATTTAGTACATGTACATTTGTATGATTTTTGGGGCTGCCCTTACATGTGAGTCATATGGGTTAAGAGCTTATACTTACCCCTTTTGTGTTATGTGTTATCTTCTTCCATTATGGTCATCAGCCGAAGGATAGGGTGAACGCGAGCAGGACCTGGACTACCTGTAGTAGTGGGTGCTGGTCCGTGGACGTACGCCACTTGGACTACCCTTCTGACATCGAGACCATTGTAGGTCTCGATGTTTAGTTTTACATTATGTTGATATCTTTATAGTTGTTTTATTAGGAGCCTATGAGCCCTATATCCTTTGAGTACACTACAACTATGAAGAATTGATCTATGTTATATTGTTTATTCGAAGTATGTGTTGGTGATCACCAAAAAAAAACTCTTAGGTAATCAAGGGTGCCACAAATATGTGAAGAGATGTGATGCCTGCCAAAAGAATAGCAGTGAACATTACGTCCCAGCAGAAGAATTATTCACATCGGTCGTCCCTTGGCCTTTCTATCAATGGGGCATGGACAACTTAGGACCTTTCCTAATGGCACCAGGCGGAGTCACGTATTTGATAGTAGGGGTCGATTATTTCACCAAGTGGATTGAGGTAGAGGCATTAGTACATATCACATCAGCCAGAACTCTAGGTTTTTGTATGTAAATGTAATCACTAGATTTGGCATTTTGGGAAGAATTGTCACTGACAACAAAACACAGTTTACATATGCCAATTTCAAAAGTCTTCTTGAGGGACTCCAGATCCAGCAAGTCTTTTCATCAGTGAAGCATCTCTAAACGAATGGGCAGTCCGAGATGGCAAACAGAGAAATCTTGAGAGGATTGAAGAAGCAGCTTTGAGATATGAAAGAGGAATGGGCCAATCAATTGTGCCATGTCCTCTAGGCCTACCACACTACATCCCATTTGTAGACAAAACAAATCCCATTTCTGTTGGTATATAGTGTAAATGCGATAAGACTAATTGAGATCAATTAAATCTTACCTAGAGTTCAATAATTTGATAAAGAGAATAATGATCCAAGACTGAGAAATAAATTAGGCCTATTGCACAAGGTTTGTGAGGCAACCTTTATCCGAGATCAAGCCATTAAAGCCAAAGCCGCAGTACGCTACAATCTGAAAGTTCAGAGACGAAGATTCAACATTGGAGATTTGGTCTTGAGAAAAGTATCAATAGGAAATCATCTTCCTCATCAAGAAAAGCTTGTGCCTACGTGGGAAGGCCCGTACCAGGTGAATAAAGTCACCCTAGAAGGAGTCTATCTCTTGGAAACATTACAAGCCGAAGTGCTCAAGAACAATTGGAATGTGAAAACCTTCATGTATATTATAGCTAACCGGCATCATGAGCCATGTACTCTTTTTCCTACCTAAGGCTTTTTTCCATAGGGTTTTGCTTGGGGGTTTTCATGAAGGCATGCAACCCGGATGCATTTTCAAAAATAAAAAGCAGTACGGTTAATCATCATCATCTTACTCAATTCTCATGTTATGGTTGTTGGTGTATACACTATGAGCTTTTATGCTTTTTCATTTGTATAATTTTTTATGCTTATCAATAAAATAAATATTTCAGTTTAAAATTGTTTTAAAACGTATTTATCCTTAGAGTAATAGGTCATATAAAAATTATTCCTAAAATGTCCCTAGTCAAGTATTTACATGGGGACATGTAAATACACTGAGACTAGTGTGTGAGTGTACTGATGACCTGATCTTATAGATCAAAGATATAGATGATATCAAGTCTTCACACGGGTACACATTAAGAGTAATGATGTACTGGACAGACCCACCATGAGAACGTTGCATGGATCGTTACATAATTGTCATAAACGATTCTCAATGTGATAATGGTATATGTAGTCCTTCGACCTGAAGTCACTATGATTCCTACATGAGGAGTTTATTATTTTAATACAATTAAACGTCTTCTGTAACAAGAGGACTATAAAGGTTGTGATTAGGCAATGAACAAATTATGCAGAGGGATGTGAGTGATGTAGATGGGATTTGTCTCTCCTATGTGACAGGAGTGATATCTATAGGCCACTTGATGGAGTAAGACTAAGAAAATGCATGGCCATGCTAGAAAGAAGAAATATTAGATATTTATTCGGATTCAATCTACTTCGGTATCAAGTAAAATAAATTGGGCCGTACAAGGATGACGTGACCATGCCTTGGGCCCAATTAGGATATCGTGACAAAAGGAACAAACATATTAAATAATTATCACTTATAGGTTATGTTGATAATATTCGGACATAATGATGCATTGCTAGATGCCGCTCTAATTTTATATTAATAATAAAATAATTTATTATTAATATGACCGAGTATTTTACCTGTAGGGTCACACACATAGAGTAAGCCCATCAGAAAATGTTGTCTTATTTTAGTTGGACTAAAATAAAGCTATTGGGCCTAACTCATTTGGAATGAGTAAGGAGCCCATTTTTAGAGAGAACAAATTAGGTCAAACCTAAGCCTATAAATAGAGCATGAGATGCTCATAGGCCGTTCACTCAAGTGAGACACAAATTCACAAAAGTTGCAAGAGCTACACGCCGTCAAACTAGCAGTTGGCAAGTGTTGCGATTCTGGTGGGAGTGCTCGTGTGGACTCCTAAAGGACGAGGCTACGACTGCTTTGGTGTTCTTTAAGAGGTAATCCAAAAATGATTTTTGTGTTTGTTTTGTGCTTTGAAACATAGAACCTTGTAAATCCTTTGGAATCCCTTTTTTTTTCCGCTACTCATGTTTAGGGATTTCCTAACAATGGTCTTATAAGGACTTAGTGAAATTACGTTCAAATTAAAACCCTGGAGTGATTAATAAGCCCCAGAGTAGTTATTAATCTTAAAACCTCGGAGCGGCTAATAAGCCCTATATCTGGGACATGGCCTTGTTCTCTTGAGAAACATTAGCCTTCAAACCGGCCAAGAGGTTGCGTAGAACATCCAAGGCGTTGACGCTCATATACCCTAAAATTATCAAAAGAGAGAGTTATGATAGAGGTATAAAAATTAAACTAAGAAGGGAAAGGAAAAGAGCAGGTACCCGGGTGAGCAACGTACTCATTTCTTGTCTCTACAAACCCAAGGAGAGATCGACATTTAATGAGCACACCCTGAGAGATGGTGTATAGGGTATCAACAATAACCTTAGAGGGCTTGGACAGTTGGAGTTCCTCGACAGCGTATGTCAAACTCTCGAGGAGGAAATGTTTATGAGTCCAATGATATGAAATAAAACCTGACCTTCCTCGTCCTTCCAAAAGGGGGGATCGATCCCTTTAGCAAAAACCTTGAAGAAGGAATTCTTGAAAGAAGCTCCTGTAATCTTGCAGGAATTAGCGAACACCTCAAAATTAACGATGTTACTCTGACATCTCAAATTAAAGGAGCCCATTCTGGCGCCACCTTGGCGCATTACTCAAGCATACCGGAAGAAACTAGCGATGGTCAAAGTAAAGCTCATAGGTGTCTAGTTTGAATTAGTTTTAGGGGTGTTTTTATTTTTAAGTTTTCTAGTTATTTATGTTAGTTTTCCCCTTAATTCTAATTGTTTTCCTCCATTCCACACATGTTACTCGAGTACCTCAGTTTTGCAGGAACAACTTTGTCATAGGTACATAAAGATGGAAACAAGAGACATTTGATGAAGCATTGGATGAATCGAAAGGAGTTCAAGCCACCAAAAGTACAAAAATAAAGCCATATCAACCTTTAGAGTGAGCTATGGAGGAAGGATACATCAAAAAGAACACTCTGGGACCTAACATACTTGAAAAACGCTTTTTGGTAAAGCTAAGAAAAACCCACTACCAGTGGGAAATTACCACTGGCTGTGGTTCTCTCTCGAAGGTAGAAATTGGGCTTTAAAAAATCACTACCAGTGGGTTTTTCCCACTGGCCGTGTTTCTCTTTGTTTCCAAAACCACTAGCCATGGAGTTCACTGCTTAGAGGAAGAAATTTTCAGTTTTTAAAACCCTGTCACAATCAACTGGGCATGGGTTTTTCTCATTGCCAATGGGTTCTGCTCGTTTTACGTTTTCCTTTTTTTGTGGAGTAGTTTTTGAAAAAATAAAAGGGGGAATTCATTAGAAACAAAGAAGTCATTTTTCAGACATTTTGGAGAGTTGTCAAAAGAAAATTAAGAGCTTTTCTCAAGGGGATTGGCAAGAGATCGAGAGATCAACATTGAAGAACGCCAAATTGCTGAATTTAGGAAGAAGAATTTGAAGACATAGTGAGGGCTTGTTTCTTTTTCTTCATCTTTTCTTTGGATCCTTCTTTAGAATTATGTAACCTTCTGAATATCATTTCCATTATGGGTTATATTGAATTGGGCATGTGTAACTAGACTCCACTCTTAGGTTAAGGGTGTGACATGTTAGTGTATTGATTTGAACCTGAAACTTTCTATTTATGGAACCCTTGTGTCTATTCAATTTCTATGATTTCTTAACGCTTTTGATGATCTAGAGATGGGCTTAATTAAACTTAAACACCGAGATAATTGAGAGGTTAACTGGTTGTTTGAAAGACATGAAATTAAACTTAGTGTTATAGGTCACAAAAGTAAACATGACACTTCGAGGATTAATGAGATTTTATTATTCTTAATGAGTCCAAGTAATAGATTGAATGTTGTTTTTTATTAATTAGGCATGTTAATGTTTTTTGAGAGGAAACCGTTAATTAATTAAGGAAATCTTCCCTTAGAAGATGAACTCATAAATAGGAAGGCCTTGGGTAAAATCAATACATGGCGTATTCATACACCCGAATCCTAAGAGTTTAACCATCATTTGATTTAATTCAAGGCAAACGAGTCTCATTCTTGAAACTTCTTATTTATTTATATTTTCTTTAGTAGATTTTTTGCATTAAAAAGTAATTTTAAAAGAATAGTCTAGATAATTGAACCATTGACACCGATAATTGGGCACAATCTCTGTAGGAACGATATTTTTATTACTGCGATACCCTGTGCGCTTGCGGTTGGCTATCAAGTTTTTGGCACCGTTACCGGGGATTATTTCCCCAAATATTGACAAAGTAGTGTTTTGGTTAGATTAGACGTTTTACATTTTTTCTGCATTATTTTTCTACATAATTTTTCTTGTTTGTTTGTTCTTGATTTTCTATAGAGTTACACTTTGGTGTTTACATTTTTGTGGATTGTGCAGGTCCCTTTATGCAAAGGAGTCACAACTTTGAACATATTTTTGATCCAGAAATTGAAAGGACCCTTTGTAAGATCAGAGCACTCTGGAAACAACTTGAACAAAGCAAGCAACAAGCTTCAAGTTCAAATACCAAAGAACAAATAGACAATCCCGATAACCGAGCTCTTCGTGATTTCACAGCACCTAATGCAATAGGTAGAAGGCCTAGCGATTGAGGTGAACAATTTTGAATTGAAGCCCTCTTTGCTCTTAATGGTTCAGCTAAATTAGTTTGAACGATTGCCATATGAGGATCTAAATTTGCACCTCTAAATTTTCCTTAAGTATTGTGATACACTCAAGGTAAATGGTGTCTCTAGCGATGCAATCCGGTTACAGCTTTTCCCATTCTCTTTGAGGGATAAGGCTAGAGCTTGGTTGTATTTGCTCCCTAAAGGTTCCATTTCAACTTGGGAGTAGTTATCCCCATGCCTTCCTCAACAAATACTACACATGTAGTAAAATAGACCAGCTGAGGAAGCATATCATTACTTTCACCCAGAAAGATGATGAGACCTTATATGATGCAGGGAAAGGTATAAGGAAATACTTCTAGAGTGTCCATATCATGGAGTGGAACGACGATTGATGGTCTACATCTTCTACAATGGTTTGACCCGAAACCAAAGGGTTACCTTAGATACCGTAGTTGGCGGTGCCTTTATGAGTAAGAACATAGAGGGAGGGTACAACCTTATAGAAGAAGTGGCACAAAACACATACCAATGGTCATCTGAATAGAGTTTGCCATTAAAAACTCCAGGTAAGTATTATTTAGATGTTATTTCCATACTTACTGCTAAGGTAGAAGCTTTAACTGTAAAATTTGATAAGTTGGGAGAAAGTACTGCTAATGTGGTATGTGAGCTATGTGATGTTGCAGGTCACACTATTACAGGTTGTCAGGTTGGAGTATCCCAAGGTCCCGAGTCTATAATGAAATAAGGGGATGTTATAAGTAGCTATGGTGGAAAATTTGGGAATAACTACAGACAATAACAAGGACCACCAAGATTCCAAAATAGAACACCTTCATTCCAACGCAATCAGAGTAACTATAGACAACCACAAGGACCCTTTCTTCCATAAAAATCAAAATTAGAGTCCTAGATGGAGACATTTGTGGCTACTCAACTAAAATAAAACAATGAGTTCTCTGATGCCATAAAGAAATTAGCTTCCAAGGTGGACTCACTTGCCACCCACAACAAAATACTGGAGAACTAGATTTCCCAACAAGCCTCTTTTTTAACAAGAATGTCAGGGACATTTCCTGGAAAACCCGAGGCGGGACCATCCAATCACACTATGGCTATCACTCTTAGGAGTAGTACTCAATATGATGGTCCAATTGGCATAAAAAAGGAAGTTAAAGAGAAAAAGAAATTGGATGAGCCTTCATATCATCCGGTGATTAAGGAAAATAAACAATATGAAAAGAATGAGGAGGTTAAGCCATACCAGCCTCCCATTCCATTTCCTGAGCGCTTGGCTAAGGCCAAGTTAGACAAACAGTTTGGTAAGTTTCTTGAGGTTTTAAAAAATTTATATATTAATATTCCTTTCATTGATGCTTTATAGCAAATGCCTACCTACGTGAAACTTCTGAAGGATATTTTGTCCAACAAGAGGAAGCTAGAGGAAAATAGTACAGTGGCACTTACTAAGGAGTGTAGTGTAGTAATCCAAAAGAAGCTACCACCCAAGCTTCAGGATCTAGGTAGTTTTTCTATCCTTTGCATGATTGGTAACATGGAAATAGATAGAGCATTATGTGATTTAGGAGCTAGTGTTAGCTTAATGCCATTGTCTGTCTTTGAAAAATTGGGTTTGGGTGAATTGAAGCCTACTAGAATGTCTTTGTAACTTGCTGATAGATCTGTTAAATATCTTGAATGCATTTTAGAAGATTTTCCTATCAAGGTAGAAAAGTTTTTTATCCCTGCCGACTTTGTTGTTTTAGAAATGGATGAGGACTCCACGATCCCTATAATCCTAGGCAGGCCATTTATGGCAACCACGGACCTGGTTATAGATGTCAAAAATAGGAGGTTGTATCTAATTGTTGGAGACCAAAAGGTTAATTTTAACTTGAAGAATACTTTTAAAAAGCTTTTAATGATCATGATTGTTATAGGGTGGATTGTGTTGACAAAGTGGTGAAGAAAGAAACTCTTCCTAATTACCCACTTGAATCTATTTTTAGGATTGATCTTGCAGGAACATCTGACAACTTTGAAGGAGATACCCCATTAAAACATGATACTGAGGTCATGTATGATAAAGTGGAAAGCCCCCAGGTGGAATTAAAGTCGTTACCGGCTTCATTGAGGTATGAGTTCCTAGGTCTAAATTCCACATATCCTGTGATTGTAAGTGCTGATTTGAATCCTTGTGAGACTGAAAAGCTTTTAAAACAACTTAGGTTGTATAGAAAGGTAATAGGTTATACCATTGATGACATCAAGGGGGTTAGCCCTTCTTTTTTCATGCATAGGATAACAGTAGAAGATAAGAGTAGGCCCACTGTAGAACCACTTAGGAGATTGAACCTAAAAATGCAAGAAGTAGTTAAGAAATAAATTTTAAAATTACTTGATGTGGGAGTAATATACCCTATTGCTAGTAGCAAATGGGTGAGTTTGGTTCATGTGGTGCCTAAAAAGGGAGGGATAACTATGGTAGAAAATGATAAATACGAATTAATTTCTACTATGATAGTTTCTAGTTGGCACATGTGCATTGATTATAGAAAATTAAATAGCGCCACAAAGAAAGACCATTTCCCTCTTCCTTTCATTGATCAGATGCTTAAGAAGCTTGCAAAGCACTCTTATTTTTGTTATTTGGATGGGTACTCAGGTTTTCATCAAAACCCCATCCACCCATCTGATCAAGAGAAAACTACCTTCACTTGCCCTTATGGGACATATGCATATAAGAGAATGTCGTTTGGCCTTTGTAATGCACCTGTGACTTTTCAAAGGTGTATGCAAGCCATCTTTTCTGATTTGATTGAAATTGTGATGGAAGTTTTCATGGATGATTTTTCAGTGCATGGTTTGGATTTTGATAATTGTTTAACAAATTTATGCCAAGTCTTGCAGCATTGTGGAAGAAACCAATTTGGTCTTAAAATGGGAGAAATACGACTTCATGGTAATGGAAGGCATAATCCTTGGACACTTGGTGTCTGAGAGAGGCATAGAGGTTGATAAGGCTAAGGAGGAAGTGATTGAAAAATTACCACCACCTATAAACGTGAAAGGCATTCAGAGTTTTCTTGGACATGCCAGGTTTTACCGGTGGTTCATTAAAGATTTCTCCAAGATCACGAAGCCTCTTACAAACCTTTTGGATAAGGATGTGCCATTTGTTTTAGACTCATCTTGTTTGGAAGCTTTTTACAAGATTAAGCAAGCTCTGATCTTGGCTCTTATTTTACGACCCCCCGATTGGGAATGTAACATCCCCATTTTAATTATAAGCAACCGAATTAAATGAAAAGTCAACAAATTAACACTTCCCTTAACTTAATTAACTAGAAGGAATAGGGTGATTAACGTGGAGACAAGATGGCATGGGCAGGATTATCTTTTCACATTTCCCCATCCCACCATCCTGTTCTCCGCGCGAGTATTTATACAGGTGATGGCCATGCTCTTCACGCGGAGAACCCCCCTGCGAACTTCCTTCTTCGTTCTTCTTTTCTCTTGCTTTCTCTCTCTCTTTCTCTGCCCTCCAGTCCATTTCCTGCTCCGAGAGCCAAGGTGACGGTGCTGCAGTGGAGTGGAACTCCCCACACGGGAAGGGACGATCGCCAAGGAGGAGGCAGAAATACCCC
The DNA here is from genome assembly GCA_037962975.1 of Clitoria ternatea. NCBI lineage: Eukaryota > Viridiplantae > Streptophyta > Magnoliopsida > Fabales > Fabaceae > Clitoria > Clitoria ternatea. The sequence goes on from CM075672.1 coordinate 184,214,376, forward strand.
TACATCACTCGCAGGAGACTGTAGCACTTCAGAGAAGGCGCCAAGTGAAGCAGCAAGGAAGAGAACCACCATTCAAGCAGAAAAATCCCTCGGAGTTTCGTAATTGGTAGGGGGAGTATCTTCTATCTTAAATGCATGGGTTATGAACAGGTTCCGAGTGCTAATGATTGCTATATCCGTGCTCTGATTGTGCGTTGTGTTGCATGCGAGTGTGTACAGCCCAGTTGCATGACGAGTGAAAGATGAGTGTTGCATGTTAGCATCTTTCTTATAAATGCATGTGTTGATATGAATGCTTTAATGAACTTGTTTGCGTACAGGAAATGCCTGCTTTAACCGGGTTCTGACACTGTCCTACACCGATTGCATGTTATGTTGTGATGACTTGAAATGCTTGAGTGAACTTGTGATTTTCATAAGGATGCATGTGTTGTTTAAGGTTAAATGGTGCTGTAAACCGATTGCATGTCACACTTGATTGAACGAAAATGTTTATGGATGCTTGATATGGATTGATACCGATTGCATGGGACTCATACGTTACAATGGAATGATAATGGATTGCATAAAGGCTATATGTGTTAAACTGACATGCTGAATCCTGATGATGTGTATTACTGATTACATGATATGTGTGCTTGAATAAGAGAATGCATGCGTGAAACGAATGTTGTGTGTCGAATCCGCGTGTGGCGCATGAGATGCGTTGTGCTGGGAGCACGTAGTGTGGGACACTACCTTCGGTCATCCAGCGTGAGACGCTGCAAAATCCTTGAGTGGGACTCAGGGTAGCCCTGAGTGGGACTCGGGCTGCCTGTGAACACCCCCGTTGGCGCTGAGAGCGTTGGTGTCACCTGTGGGCAAACGGTTGGGTACCCGTAAAACGGCCAAGCAGCTGGGAGCTGATTTGATAGCTAAGAGCTATGTATAAAAAGGTTGAGATGCCTACGTTGCAACGTCTGACCGATACACACGATGCGGAACCGAGTGAAACCTTATGTGCTTATTACTATTAATATTGTTACTACTGTTAATATTGTTACTACTGTTAATATTGTTATTGCTGTTAATGTTGTTTGGAATTGGCTAGGTATGCCGAGTGGTAAGTGAATGGATGAATGCGTAGGACTGAGTGAATGCTCCGTGTATGTGTTATTGAGTGAAATTTGATTATGCATTTGATATGGTGTATGAGGATAATGAATGTGTATGCCGAGTGATCCATTCCGTGTGTACGTGCCTTGGATGCTGAATGAAAACTATTTCATGAATATATGTATATATGTATGCAAGCGTATCTGTGTCATTGAAAATGTTATGAGTACAGCCGAGTGAGGATTGGTGAATATCGAACGGTAAGAGTTATGTATATATGTCTTGGCTAATGGATGTTGCTCTGTTATAATCGTGTTTGTACGTATATGTATTGTTGTATGATTGGGAGATAACCTGAGTCGGTATCTATCATTTAAAATCTAAGATGCTCACCCCTGCAGTGGCCATTTTTTCAATGAATGTCTCTCGAGATGAGGATCAGAAGCAGAGCTGGAACGCTGGGTGAAGTGTTGATGCATTAGGAAGACTTAATTAATGCGAAGTTAGATTAAGCTCTGACCGGTTCATGCCGGATGTTAGTGTTTTGGACAAATAGAACCTTATGGTCAAAGAGGAATCCAATTTTGTGTTTGTAAATGTTAACATACGCTCTTATATATATATATGTATGGTTTCGTGTGTGACATGCTATGTGCTACCTTATTTCATACTTGTGCTTTAATGGATACGCAGGGACAGCATGATTTAGCACACCATGGCCAAGACAGAGTGAATTATAAATCGCCTCTAGGAAGACTTATGTCGGATACGCTTGGGCGGAGTCATACCTCGCCTGAGGTACTAGAGTAGTTCGCCCAAGCGTGAGGACTCGCGCTGAAGCGAGTAGTTGTCAGAGTGGGATACCGCCCAATTACCCTTCCTCTCCGTTGTGACGCTAATGCGTCCCCGACAACGGTGATGACCCCGGCTTGGGCGTTGTGGTTGAGTCCGCCCAGGCGTTGTCATATCTAGTCAAGTTCGGCGGAATGAGATCGGGCCCCTCTTTCCTTCACAATCCACTACTGCACATGTACATCTCCCTTCTCCTTCCCCTTACCTATTTCTTTCTACTGTTTGACTAGTGTTACTCGTGGAAAAGCTTTCTTTATGAATTCTCCTCCATCCGCCGCTGCATTACCATACCCCGCCCAGGCGGTATCAGACCCCGCCTGAGTGAGCCAACGATATTATGTAATCCGCCCTGGCGCTGGTGTGTTACGTTAAACCAAATGAACCGGTTCCAGTCTTAGCCTTCTGTTATTTGCCATATGCGTGTGGATGATCTCTCATTTCCCTTGTCCTTCCTTGCACTCCGCCCCTTTTATTATCCGGTTGCCTTATAGTCTATTTGGTTTACTTAATTTTGGAAAATTTTCCCGTCCTTGGGTTTAATTCATTTTGTTAAATTAGGGTGTTACATTTTGGTATCAGAGCGGACCGAAAGGTCCAAGGCCAAGGTAAGCCTACCGAGTGTAAGTGGTTGTGTGTATGGTCATGATTGTTGTGGTGTGAATTTAACTTGATTGATACTCTGTTACTGAATCATGGGTAGGGGAGTTGTTCCTCCTGACCCAACTAATTGTGTGACATACGAGAACACATAATGGGCTAAGCTACTAAATATTAGACTAAAATCCGATTGGAATTAAGTAACTAGGAATACTTATCCTTGAATGTTGATTTCAGGATAAGCGATGGCACATCGCCAAAGCATGGAGGCTATAGCCACGGCATTCCAACGCTTTTCAGACGTGTTTGAAAGGCAGGGCCAGCCTCGAGCTGAGGAGGGCCAAGTGCTAGACCGCTTCTTAAAGAGGAAGCCGAGTGAATTCCTAGGAGGACGGAACCCTGAGGCGGCGTTTAAGTGGACTCAGGAATTAGAGAGGATTTTTGGGGGTCTTCGCTGTACCGAAGCCCAGAAGGTAGAGTATGCAGTGTACATGCTGCGAGACGAAGCGGAGAACTGGTGGAAAATAGCCAGAAGCCGATTCCCTGAAGATGATAATCAACTGACGTGGAACGATTTCAAGGCATGCTTCTTAGAGAAGTACTTTCCCGACACAGTGAGGAGTCGGAAAGAGCTGGAGTTTATGGAGTTAAAACAGGGCTCCATGACTGTGGAAGAATACGCGGCCAGATTCGAGGAATTGTGCCTATTCTATCCACCCTTCCAGCAGCCTGGGACGGAGAGCTCCAAGTGCCTTAAGTTTGAGAACGGATTGAGATCGGATATTAAGAGAGCCTGCAGATACCACGAGATACGGAGTTTCCCTGCATTAGTGAACAAATGTAGAATATTTGAGGAGGATGACAAGGCCCATTCGAACCAGAGCAGCAGAAACCACTATTCTCTGAGGCCCCAACGACCTCGTTTCAAAAAGCCAAGCAATGTTGGCAGGAACAAGCCTTTTTCCAAATTTGGGGGTCGGAATCAACCTGAAAGACGACCAGTGGTAGGAGACGGAAGGTGTTTCAAGTGTGGAGGAAACCACTTTGCCAGAGACTGCAAGGATGATGGTGATGTAGTGTGCTTTCACTGCAACAAGAGAGGACATATTCGCCCCGACTGCCCCCAACTACACCAAGCAAACGTTAATATGCGTCAGGGGGGATTTCAAGAAAGGAACCGAGTGAATGATAACCAACGTCCTGGTGGCAGAGGCAATGGAGCCAGAGGAAACGGGATGCGTACCCCAGATAACCGAGGGAGGAATACCGGCCCAACAGCGGCAGGAAGGATCTACACCATCAACGCAGAGGATGTTGCACCAGCAAGCGACCTAGTGCAATGTAAGTGCTCACTCGGAATGAATACGCTTAATGTTGTTTTCGATTCGGGAGCCACCCATTCTTTTATAGTTGATGAGTGTGTGAAGCGTTTGAAGTTACCGACTGTGTCTATGAATCGGACTTTGGAAGTGGCCAACCCGACTGGCACTAATGTGTTCACATCGTCAATGTGTAAAGATGTAGCGTTTGAGTTGTATGATCGGAGTTTCACCTTCGATCTGATTTGCATGCCCTTAAAGGGTCTTGACATCGTGCTCGGAATAGATTGGCTTTCAGCCAATAAGGTGTTAGTAGATTGTAGAAACCGAGAGATAGTTTTTCCGAGACAGCCCACTGAGAACGACACGGCACCAGGTATAACCCAACTGTTTATGATGCTTTGTCTAACCGAGGGTGAGAGTAGAATCCGAGTGAACGAAATCCCGATTGTCTGTGAATTCCCAGAAGTGTTCCCTGAAGACGTACCGAGTGTCCCTCCCAATAGAGAAATCGAATTCTCTATAGACTTAATCCCTGGGGCCGAGCCAGTCTCCAGTGCACCCTATAGAATGTCCTCAACTGAGTTAGCCAAGTTGAAGAAACAAGTGGATGAGTTACTCGGAAAGCAGTTCATTAGACCGAGCGTATCACCATGGGGCGCACCCGTACTGCTTGTTAAGAAGAAGGACGGCAGCATGAGACTTTGTATAGATTACTGACAGCTAAACAAACTCACAATCAAGAATCGGTATCCACTGCCCAGAATTGATGATTTAATTGACCAGCTGCGTGGAGCCTCAGTCTTCTCAAAAATCGATCTACGATCGGGGTATCACCAAATCCGAGTAAAGGACTCAGACATTCCTAAAACTGCCTTGTAGTTGTTTTCATCGATGACATCCTAGTTTATTCTAAGACTTCCGAGGAGCATGAAGGACATCTCCGAGCGGTACTTCAAGTGTTGAAGGAGAAACAATTGTTTGCGAAGCTTTCGAAGTGTGAATTCTGGATGGATGAGATCCACTTCCTTGGACATGTGATTTCCGAGCGAGGTGTCTCGGTTGACCCTTCGAAGGTCACAGCTGTAATGGCATGGGAGAAGCCCAGGTCGGTCTCGGAGATAAGGAGTTTTATGGGCCTGGCAGGTTATTATAGAAGGTTCATCGAATGTTTTTCTAAACTGGCATTACCACTAACTAAATTGACTCAGAAAAACGTTCCCTTCGTGTGGAGTCCCGAGTGTGAGAACAGCTTCCGAGAGCTAAAGAACAAGTTGACGACTGCTCCAGTGCTAGCATTACCCGAGTTACAAGAGAGCTTCATGGTCTATTGTGACGCGTCAGGACTCGGATTAGGGTGTGTACTTATGCAAAGAGACCGAGTGATAGCATATGCCTCTCGGCAATTGAGACCTCACGAGCAGCATTACCCGACCCATGACTTGGAGCTGGCAGCAGTAGTTTTTGCATTAAAAATATGGAGGCATTACTTGTACGGGTCCAAATTTGAAGTGTACAGCGATCACAAGAGCCTCAAATACCTATTCGACCAGAAAGAGCTGAACATGAGACAGAGAAGATGGATTGAGTTTTTAAAAGATTACGATTTCGAGTTAAAATACCACCCGGGTAAGGCAAATGTCGTGGCCGACGCATTGAGTCAGAAATCCCTCCACATGGCAGCAATGATGGCAAAAGAAGTAGAGTTGTTGGAGCGGTTCCGAGACATGAACTTATATGTTGACACCCCCTCTTCTCGGAAAATGACAATCGGTACATTGAGGATCGCCAATGAATTCTTGAAGTCCGTGTACGAGCAGCAACAGTTGGACTCCTACCTAACTGAAATGAATGAAAGGAAAGGATTTATCCTTGACCGAGGGATCAGATGGGATCTTCCGGGTGAGGGACAGGATATACATACCAAACGGAGGAGAATTAAGGAGAGTGGTGCTTGATGAAGCCCACAAAAGCCTACTCAGTATCCACCCGGGAACCACGAAAATGTACCATGACCTGAAGAAACAGTTCTGGTGGCCCGGACTAAAGAGGGATGTGGCGGAATATGTGGCCCGGTGTATTACGTGCCAAAAATCAAAAGTGGAGCACCAAAAACCGTACGGTGCAATGCAGCCCCTAGAGATTCCCGTGTGGAAATGGGACTCAATTGCAATGGATTTTATCATGGGATTACCCAAAAACCGAGCGGGCCATGATGCGATTTGGGTCATTGTTGACCGACTGACGAAGAGTGCGCACTTTCTACCTGTGAATATGAAGTACCCATTGCATAAGTTGGCTCGGATTTACATTCAAGAAATTATCCGACTGCATGGCATACCTACTTCTATCGTATCAGATAGGGACCCTAGGTTCACGTCCCGGTTTTGGACCAGCCTGCATCAAGAAATGGGCACCAAACTTTGGCTTAGTTCTGCCTACCACCCCCAATCGGATGGACAATCCGAGCGGACAATTCAAAGTTTAGAAGACTTATTAAGGGCGTGTGTGTTAGAGCATGGTGGGGACTGGGAGCAGTACCTTCCCTTGATCGAGTTTACGTACAACAACAGCCATCATCACAGCATTGGCATGGCACCCTACGAGCCACTATATGGACGCAGATACCGAACCCCACTCTGCTGGTCGGAAACGGGTGAAAGTCTACTATTGGGACCAGACATCGTGAAGCAAACCACAGAGCAGATCCGAGTGATACAGGGAAGGATGAAAGCATCTCAAGACAGGCAAAAGAGCTACCATGACAAGCGCACCAAACCATTGGAATTTTCAGTCGGAGACAGAGTGTTTTTGAGAACTTCTCTGAGTAAAGGAGTCAGACGAGCCTTAAAAGGTGGAAAGTTAAGTCCTCGATACATTGGGCCTTATGAGGTGTTAGAACGAGTCGGCCCCGTGGCATACCGCATCGCATTACTGACCCACTTGTCCCGATTGCACAACGTATTTCATGTGTCTCAACTAAGGAAGTATTTACATGACCCCAGCCACACGATGCCTGACGATGAAGTAGAGATCAAAGAAGACCTGACCACTATGACTACACCGATTGGAATCGTGGATCGATCGGTAAAACGCTTGAGAAACAAAAACGTAAGGCTGGCTAAGGTGGAGTGGCAGCAAGGCAAGACCACCTCCTGCACGTGGGAACGCGAAGATGCCATAAGACAGCAGTACCCCGAGTTGTTCATTTAGGTGAGTTACCAACTGAAGTTTTGCATGAATTACCGACTGAATTTCGGGGACGAAATTCTTTTCAAGTGGGGGAGAACTGTAACATCCCCATTTTAATTATAAGCAACCGAATTAAATGAAAAGTCAACAAATTAACACTTCCCTTAACTTAATTAACTAGAAGGAATAGGGTGATTAACGTGGAGACAAGATGGCATGGGCAGGATTATCTTTTCACATTTCCCTATCCCACCATCCTGTTCTCCGCGCGAGTATTTATACGGGTGATGGCCATGCTCTTCACGCGGAGAACCCCCCTGCGAACTTCCTTCTTCGTTCTTTTTTTCTCTTGCTTTCTCTCTCTCTTTCTCTGCCCTCCAGTCCATTTCCTGCTCCGAGAGCCAAGGTGACGGCGCTGTAGTGGAGTGGAACTCCCCACACGGGAAGGGACGATCACCAAGGAGGAGGCAGAAATACCCCTACATCACTCGCAGGAGACTGTAGCACTTCAGAGAAGGCGCCAAGTGAAGCAGCAAGGAAGAGAACCACCATTCAAGCAGAAAAATCCCTCGGAGTTTCGTAATTGGTAGGGGGAGTATCTTCTATCTTAAATGCATGGGTTATGAACAGGTTTTGAGTGCTGATGCTTGCTATATCCGTGCTCTGATTGTGCGTTGTGTTGCATGCGAGTGTGTACAGCCCAGTTGCATAACGAGTGAAAGATGAGTGTTGCATGTTAGCATCTTTCTTATAAATGCATGTGTTGATATGAATGCTTTAATAAACTTGTTTGCGTACAGGAAATGCCTGCTTTAACTGGGTTCTGACACTGTCCTACACCGATTGCATGTTATGTTGTGATGACTTAAAATGCTTGAGTGAACTTGTGATTTTCATAAGGATGCATGCGTTGTTTAAGGTTAAATGGTGCTGTAAACCGATTGCATGTCACACTTGATTGAACGAAAATGTTTATGGATGCTTGATATGGATTGATACCGATTGCATGGGACTCATACGTTACAATGGAATGATAATGGATTGCATGAAGGCTATATGTGTTAAACTGACATGCTGAATCCTGATGATGTGTATTACTGATTACATGATATGTGTGCTTGAATAAGAGAATGCATGCGTGAAACGAATGTTGTGTGTCGAATCCGCGTGTGGCGCATGAGATGCGTTGTGCTGGGAGCACGTAGTGTGGGACACTACCTTCGGTCATCCAGCGTGAGACGCTGCAAAATCCTTGAGTGGGACTCAGGGTAGCCCTGAGTGGGACTCGGGCTGCCTGTGAACACCCCCGTTGGCGCTGAGAGCGTTGGTGTCACCTGTGGGCAAACGGTTGGGTACCCGTAAAACGGCCAAGCAGCTGGGAGCTGATTTGATAGCTGAGAGCTATGTATAAAAAGGTTGAGATGCCTACGTTGCAACGTCTGACCGATACACACGATGCGGAACCGAGTGAAACCTTATGTGCTTATTACTGTTAATATTGTTACTACTGTTAATATTGTTACTACTGTTAATATTGTTACTGCTGTTAATGTTGTTTGGAATTGGCTAGGTATGCCGAGTGGTAAGTGAATGGATGAATGTGTAGGACTGAGTGAATGCTCCGTGTATGTGTTATTGACTGAAATTTGATTATGCATTTGATATGGTGTATGAGGATAATGAATGTGTATGCCGAGTGATCCATTCCGTGTGTACGTGCCTTGGATGCTGAATGAAAACTGTTTCATGAATATATGTATATATGTATGCAAGCGTATCTGTGTCATTGAAAATGTTATGAGTACAGCCGAGTGAGGATTGGTGAATATCGAACGGTAAGAGTTATGTATATATGTCTTGGCTAATGGATGTTGCTCTGTTATAATCGTGTTTGTACGTATATGTATTGTTGTATGATTGGGAGATAACCTGAGTCGGTATCTATCATTTAAAATCTAAGATGCTCACCCCTGCAGTGGCCATTTTTTCAGTGAATGTCTCTCGAGATGAGGATCAGAAGCAGAGCTGGAACACTGAGTGAAGTGTTGATGCATTAGGAAGACTTAATTAATACGAAGTTAGATTAAGCTCTGACCGGTTCATGTCGGATGTTAGTGTTTTGGACAAATAGAACCTTATGGTCAAAGAGGAATCCGATTTTGTGTTTGTAAATGTTAACATACGCTCTTATATATATATATATGTATGGTTTCGTGTGTGACATGCTATGTGCTACCTTATTTCATACTTGTGCTTTAATGGATACGCAGGGACAGCATGATTTAGCACACCATGGCCAAGACAGAGTGAATTATAAATCGCCTCTAGGAAGACTTATGTCGGATACGCTTGGGCGGAGTCATACCTCGCCCGAGGTACTAGAGTAGTTCGCCCAAGCGTGAGGACTCGCGCTGAAGCGAGTAGTTGTCAGAGTGGGATATCGCCCAATTACCCTTCCTCTCCGTTGTGACGCTAATGCGTCCCCGACAACGGTGTTGACCCCGGCTTGGGCGTTGTGGTTGAGTCCGCCCAGGCGTTGTCATATCTAGTCAAGTTGGGCGGAATGAGATCGGGCCCCTCTTTCCTTCACAATCCACTACTGCACATGTACATCTCCCTTCTCCTTCCCCTTACATATTTCTTTCTACTGTTTGACTAGTGTTACTCGTGGAAAAGCTTTCTTTATGAATTCTCCTCCATCCGCCGCTGCATTACCATACCCCGCCCAGGCGGTATCAGACCCCGCCTGAGTGAGCCAACGATATTATGTAATCCGCCCTGGCGCTGGTGTGTTACGTTAAACCAAATGAACCGGTTCCAGTCTTAGCCTTCTGTTATTTGCCATATGGCGTGTGGATGATCTCTCATTTCCCTTGTCCTTCCTTACACTCCGCCATTTTGTTATCCGGTTGCCTTATAGTCTATTTGGTTTACTTAATTTTGGAAAATTTTCCCGTCCTTGGGTTTAATTCATTTTGTTAAATTAGGGTGTTACAGGGAACTCTCATTCGAGTTGATGTATGATGCTAATGATCATGTAGTGGAGGTTGTACTTAGGAAGAGGAAGGATAAGAAGCTTTATATGATCCATTATGGTAGCTGAACACTTGATGAAGCTCAGGTAAACTATGCCACAACTAAGAATGAATTATTAGCCATTGTCTTTGCTTTTGATAAATTTAGATCTTACTTGGTAGGCTCTTATGTTACTGTCTATACTGATCACTCTCCCATCAAGTGTCTTTTGCATAAAAAAGAAGCAAAGCCTAGGCTAATTAGATGGATTCTAGTTTTCCAAGAATTTGACTTAGAGATTAAGGATAAAAAGGGTACTGAGAATCTTATGGTTGACCATCTTTCTAGGTTACCATCTAAAAAAGTAGAGGTGGGTGATGTTATTCCCATCAATGAGTCTTTTCTAGATGAACAACTATTGAGTCTTAGTACCCAACAGATTCCGTGGTATGCGGATTTTGTTAATTTTCTTGCATGTGGTATTTTACCGCCTGACCTTGGTTTTTAGCAGAAGAAAATGTTTCTTGCAAATGTTAGGCACTATTATTGGAATGAACCCCTCCTCTTCAAACAATGTGCAGATGGTTTGATTAGATGGTATGTTCCAGAAGATGAAGTCCATGGCATTTTGGACCATTGTCACTCTCAGTCCTGTGGAGGCCATATGAGCTCCTCCAAAATAGCCTCGAAGGTACTACAAGCTAGATTTTACTAGCCACACATTTTTAAGGATATGGGTAAGTATGTCTTGACTTGTGATTCATGCCAAAGAACAGGTAATATCTGTAAGAGGCATGAAATGCCATTGAATAATATTTTAGAAGTTAAATTGTTTGATGTGTGGGATGTTGATTTTATAGGACCCTTTCCCCCCTCCTTTGGAAATCATTTTATTTTAGTAGCAATCGACTATGTGTCTAAATTGGTGGAAGTCATTGCTTCACCTCATTCGAATGGCAAGGTTGTTATTAAGCTTTTCAAAAAGATAATCTTTTTGAGGTTTAGGGTTCCTAAATGCATAATAAGTGATGGAGGGTCTCATTTTATTGAGAAAGCTATTCAGACCCTCTTGAAAAAATATGGAGTGAGGCATAAGGTTGCTACACCTTATCACCCTCAAACTAGTGGACAAGTTGAGGTATCCAATCGGGAGATCAAAAACATTCTCCAAAAAATGGTTAATGCATCCCGTAAGGATTGGTCTATTAGATTAGATGATTCCTTATGGGCGTCTTGAACCGCATATAAAACTCTCATTGGAGCCACACCTTTTAAACTAGTGTATGGGAAGCCTTACCATTTACCTGTAGAGCTTAAATATAAATCTTTTTGGGCAGTTAAAATGCTTAATCTTAATCATAAAGTTGTAGGTGAACACAGATTATTAGAGTTAAACGAGCTGGAAGAGCTCCGTTTGGATACATACTAAAATACCCGAATTTACAAAGAGAAGACTAAGCTATGGCAAGATCATCACATCCTTTGGAGGTCATTCAATCCAGGCGATATAGTTTTACTCTTCAATTCCTACTTAAGGCTTTTCCCTGGTAAGCTAAGGTTCCGGTGGTCAGGACCTTTTAAGGTACTGAAGGTTTTCCCCTTTTGAGTTGCTGAGTTATGGAGTGATAAGTCTGGTCCGTTTAAGGTAAATGGAAAAAGACTTAAGCGCTACTTGACAGGTGAACCGATACAACAAGCAAGTGTCTTGAACTTGTTTGAAGTATCGACTCCTTGAATCCCAATGGATGCAAGTCTAGCTGAAGACTTTAAACTTAGCATTAGTAGGGAGGTAACCCCATTTGTTATTCTTAAGTACTTTCCTTACTTAACTTTGAGTGTTTGCTTTATTTATATAAATTAAAAAACAAATAAAAAATGAACTTTGACAAAATAATGAGGTTGTAATCCCAATGCATTGCATGATTGTCTTTCCTTATGGCATGATTTTCTTTTAATTTCTCTACTTTAAACGTGTGCATGTTTTGCCATTGGTACATTGCATAAGTAAACACGGGATTTTGTACATAATTGCATGATTTCAATGTTTGAAAACAGTAAGATCCACTGGCAATGGGTTTTTCCCACTGGCAGTGGACTCCTCTTACTTGAAAATAGATAAAATAATTTTTACAAAATAGTAAACTCCACGGGTAGTGGGTTTTTTCCCACTAGCTGTGGATCTTTCTAACCAATTCTATGCCTTAAATGTAAGATTTTTGGGGGACGAAACTAGAGAACGCCACGGGCTGTGGGAATTTCCAACTGGCCATGGGTTCTCATCAGGTGTGTGCGTGAAATTTTTTGGCCAAGAAACAACAAGATCCACGGGTCATGGGTTTTTCCACTAGCCATGGATTGTGTACCCCTGCATATTATTTTTTTTTCAAACACACACACGCCTATGCCTTTCCCTTCTTTCACTCATTCACGTTCATAATCTACTCTGTTCACTCTTCAATCTCTCGTACCTTGAGAGTTTTCTTAAACCCAATCTAATCCACACATTTCCTTCACCTATAATCATATCCCCATCACTTCTTTCCCTCTCTTTCATAAAGTAAGTATCCTATTCCATTTAATTTTAAGGTTTCTCACTTGTTTGGGGTTTTCTCATAATACTACCTTATTTTGTTCTTGGTGAAATTAATCATGTGTGAAGGTTTATATGTGTGTATATTTGCTTTTGATAATTCAAAAATCATGTGGGTATGAATCTTGCTCAAGATTTCCATGTTTATCATGTTCGTTATGTTCTTGAAACCCACATTGTTTTTTCCTCATGATTGATGCTCCATGACATATATATAGCAATTTAACTTATTTTTATTCATGTATAGATTAAAATTGGTGGATTTGGGGTCACTTTGTAATGCTTCTTCATGAATTTCTTAGTTCACATTTCTATGCTCACCAAGTGTTTGTCAAAATGCCTAAACCAAATTCACTTCATTTTTCTTAGGATTGTTTCTTGCTATGGCTTGTGAAACTTATTCCTTAGATATATGGTACATAATTCCATATGCAATTTTATATGATTAGGCATTTTCCCTTTCAATTTAGTGTGAATCTTTTGATGTTTACATGAACCAATGTTCACACCTATCTGGTCCATTTATTTTCTTTGTTATAGTCCTATATTTGGGTTGGCAGGAAATTCTCCTTGCGTGCCTAATTTTTTCTCCAACTTGTACTTTTCAGCAAGGAATCATGTCTTCCGAGAGAACTAAGGCGGTTGGCAAAAAGAGGAAAAATAAGGGTAAGTCATCTAAGTATGGTAGTGTTTATGATATTGAGTGCACCTCAGATGAGCAAAGAATGCAGCTTGCTTCTTTATCCATGAGGGATATTATTCCTTCACGGTTTTTCTGTAAGGAATCATTAATTGAGCTTGGGATTTATGAGGATACCCTTAAATATTGCAAAAATATGGGTTGGGAGGACTTTATGAAGCTATATGCACCATCCTATGAACGCACTAGTTTAGAGTTCCCTAGCTCTGTTGATATTAAAGCATGCTCAAATGATTCTGGCTGGGAGATTACCTTTAGGCTAATGGATTTAGTAGAGGTGGATTCCATTTATGGTTTTCCCTCCGCTCCTGAAGAGATGTTGGTCGCATGAATGTTGTTCGCATTCTTAGGGACTTTAAGGCCAACTATTTTTGGTCCCAACTTTCATGAGCAATGGATAATTATGACCCCTCATCTATTAAGCTCCCATTAATGCATCATCCTGTCTTTAAATATCTCTAAAGGTTCATGGCCCGCTTTATTTTCAGGCGATTTGACAGCCCGGGTACCATTCGAGCTGCTGAATTGTATTTTTAATGCTATGATCCATAAGGTACCTATTAATTCTACTAAATGGCTTTTTAGCTAATTAACCAGAGTTGGTCAGGCCAACTCTAGAAAGATTATCATTGGTGGGTACATTAACCCACTTGCTAGGTATGTCAGAATTGACCTGGACAATGACACTCTGTTGTGCTAACCCAAAAAGGATGATATTGATGAATTGATTGACATGGGTATGATTGTAGTTGAGCGAGGTATTTATTGTTTAGTTATTCCTAGAAAATTTGTGCCTCACCCCTTGCCTAACCCTAGCTTTAATAGCCTAGAGGGCAAGACTTCTTTTCTATTTTCAGGTACAGATGATGAGGAAGATGGTCCTTTGGATACAAAGATGCCACTTCCCACCGAGCCATCAACTTGCCCTTCCCGCTCCTCACACGACTCTAGTTTCTCTATGTAGCATATGCATTCTTTGATGAAAGAAATGAGCAGTCGCATGGATTCCATGTCTATACGAATGGAATCCATGTCCAAAGAGCACGATAGGCAAGGAGCACAGCTCAATCATATTACCCACAAAGTTGATGCCATGTATGATTGGCACTACCAACAGGGGCATTTCCCTCCCACCTCCTATGATATGGTGATCCGTTTCAGTTAAGTTTCTTTTTACTCTTATCTCTTATTATTACACATTGAGGACAATATCTGAAATTAGTTTAGGGTATGGGTAAACCGAAACTTAACCTGATCATTTTTCTTGTTTGTTTTCATTGTCATTGCATGATTCTTTGTCCGATTACTGTGTCATTCTGGTTGTGTCTTAGGATAACATTGTCTGTTATGATAGTGATTGCTAGAGCTATAGGGTGTGTTTAATTCTAAGTAATTTGACCACAAGCATATTAGGAACCCATACATAAATAATAATAAAAAAGGAAAATATCTTTTGATGATGATTACCTGATTGTTAGGATGAAAGACTTATGATAAATCCATGCTTTCTAGGATCTGGACTAATCACCAATGTGAGGTTTTTTTGAGCTGAAAAAGGGTTTTGCAATGATTAAAATTCTTAGATCTAACCCTTATTTCCTTTCTTTGAGTGATTCACATACGTTAGGCATTCTAGAACTTGGCTTTGGATTGATTCAAAATGGTTTATGAATGCATACTTGGGATGAAAAAGGCACATTAGATTTTGTTTCTTTAGCCTCAGAAATTTCAAATTGTATGATTGATTAGTTGCCTAATTTTGAGCCATGAAATGATTATATTTATTCCTTCAAAGCCTCAAGATATGATAGTTTGAGTTATATGCTAAAAAGGCAAAAAGCAAGGCAACTGAGTGAGGTTTTAAAAAAATATTTGGGAAACAATAACCATGGTAGCTTGGGGTCAGCAATTGAAAAGAAAAAAAATAGATGAAAAAGGGTATTAGTAAGGATAAAATAAGGAGTTGATTTAAAATAAAAGAAAAAAATGAATGATGATGAAATATAAATAAATCATACTCCTTATAATTTCTGAATGTGTAAGGGATACTTGATTGTGGTTTTCCTTATGATATTGCTCTTCAAAAATTTAGCCTTTTGCATTTCCCTCTTCTTGATTTCTATTCCTATTCAATGAATCCCCTGACCAAGCTATAACCATTGAAAAACCTTTTGACCAATGCATGTTTTCTTGATAACTATGGAGTTTACAGTCAATTGCGAAGCCTATGGTAGTGTTTAATGTAACATCCCTGTTTTTAGGAACAATTTTATCCTTGTAAATTTTAATTATGGAGGGTTTGTAAGCAAGAATAAGTCAATATATACCCTGTTGATGGTCTGTAGTACCTCAAAAATGTCATTTTTGCACGTAATAATAGAATTTATATGGAATATTAGTGAAATTATGCAAAAACTGAGTGAAAAGGGCTCTGTTCCGAGTGACAGAGAAGAATTCCGAGTGAAGGATTAGAAATTCCGAGTGAAGGAGAGAATTCCGAGTCAGTATCATGTTTTCCGAGTAAAACATGACTGAGAAGGCTACCACCGAGTGGAGTCCTGACCTGAGAAGCAATTCTGAGTGAAGAGTGATCAAAAGAATCACTTCTGAGTGAAAATCCGAGTGAAAACACCCTAGAAAGGCTCGGTTCCGAGTTGAATGTTTCCTTTTCTGAAGGAAATTACTGTGGTTGGAGCATTCCGAGTGAAAGAATACATAAATACTTCTATTTATGTTGATTTGATGCTTCCTTTCTGACTGAAGTATGTTGTGGAAACAATTGGGAAGGCTTCCGAATGGTTTTGCTTAGGAAACCGAGTGGAAATGGTGGAGGGAGTCAATTCCGAGTGAGATACACTCCACTGGACCAAAACCGAGTGAGAGAAGTACGTGTGGGTATTGGTCCGAGAGGTAATGGCCTAAACCGAGTGAATTGAGTGAAGGAAGACTCGGATTTCCGAGTGAAGATTCTGAGAAAGGGAGGACTCGGTCTGAAGAGGTATTACCGAGTGAGAAACCGAGTACCTGAGTCGGTTTCAAAGGAATTCCGAGTGAAGAATTGAAGCTTCACTCAAGCGAGCCTTGAAATTGTTGACTCAGAAGTAGGAATTCCAGTCGGAATAGCCCTTAACCGAGTGTAATTCCACTCAGAATTTAGTGACAGAAGTGCGTATTGACTTTAATTTTGTCTTTTAATGATATTTAAATTCAATCGTGCGCATTATGGATGGTGGACGACCAGAAATGGACACTGACTCAGCATATATCTTATTAAATCCCTAGTGACCCTTCCATTAGCAATCCACTCACAGCCCACTCAGAAAAGTTGTCCCCTACTTGTTTTTCCACTCACTCTCTCCCTATTTAAACCAGCTCAAGGTCCTCAGAACTCACACCACATACACGACCCAAACACCCTTCATCACTTCCTTTCCCAGCAAGTTTCTTTCTCTCTTTTCCCTTCTATTTCACTCGGATTTGAAGCAGGACAATGAAGGGAGCCTCTTTCTTCTCCTCCAGGAACTTCATTGAGGTAAGGGGGTATATTCTTGGGTGCCTTGTGGGAAAACCGAGTGAAGGACAGATTCAGTGTGTATGAATTAAATGCTTTATATTGTTATCTGTATATGCATGTATATATATATATCCGTTACCGAGTGTATATAATCAGTGATGAATTGTGATATGACATGTACTTATTGGACTGAAAATACTAAGAATCATGGGTACTGTGTGATTTCCAGTGAAAAACTATGAGTTTAATGATAACAGGTTCTGTTTTAGGCCAATCCAATCGGTTTTGGTATCATTTCAATCGGATTCTTTATATTACCAACTCATTTTCATTCGGATATAACATATTTCACTCGGAAAACACCATATTTCACTCGGAAAACACTCTATTTCTCTCTGACAGCATCTCCCAAGTCTTATTTTACTCGGAAATCTCTTTCTTAAATTATTTCACTCGGAACTTGACTTAATTTCACTCAGAAAATATAATTATCTTTTACTCAGAACCCTTTTTCAGTAAATTCACTCGGAAAACACTCTATTGCTCTCGGACAGTAGCTTCCTAGTCTTATTTCACTCGGCAAACACTTTATTTTACTCAGCAAGCAGTTATTCTACTCGGATTTGTATTATTTCATTCAGACAGAACTCTTTTCAACTAATTTCACTCGGTAAACTCATGTTTCACTCGGAAAGTATCTTATTTTTACTCAGGAAACTCTTTTCCTACTGATTTCACTCGGAATCATACTTAATTTCATTCAGGAACTCATTTTCACTCAGAATTTAAGTAGCTTCACTCATGAAAACCTTTTCCAGTAATTTTAACTCGGTAAACACCTTAATTTCACTCGGAAAAGTCCTTTTTGACTGAGTACCACTCGGAAATATACTTTATTTCACTTAGAGACTCATTTTCACTCGGATTTACAAACAATGCTACTCAGGAAACCATTTTCCTACTGACTTCACACGGATTTATATTTTAATTCACTCAGAAATTTGTTTCACTAAGAATTCAAGATATTTAGTTTAGAAAATTATTTTTCAGCTTCTGTTTCACTCGGATTACTTATTAATTTCAGTTAGAAAACTCTGCTCAGTTTATTTCATTCGGATTCATAGCTATCTCATGCGGAAAACTTATTTTTCACTCGGATTCAAGCTGTTCCAGTCGGAAAACAGCATTCCACTTCATTTCACTCGGATCCAAACTTATTTCAGTCGGAAAACAGCTTTTCCAGTGTCATTTCACTCGGATTTTTAGCCAGATCACTTGGAGAACCCTTCTCTGTATGATTCCACTCGGAATCATACTCATTTCACTTGGATTTACCCCTGTTCCACTCGGAAAACTCTATTTTTAGTGTTTTTCACTTGAATTCTCAATTGGAAACCAATCTTCCATACTTTTTAAGTTATTGGTAAGTTATAATTAACATTCTTATTCCATTATTATCATTATTTATTGTCAAACTTAATATTATTATCCTTATTATTAGTTTTATTACCATTATACATTGTTAACATCTAAATTATGCGTAATTACATAAAGAACATATATTATTTTACTCTTTATGAAAGAATATATATAATAGATATATTTCTTTAAATAATAAACGAATATCTTACAAGGTTTAAATGATTGATGGAATTCAAAGAACTTGAGAATGATATGATGAGATTGGAAATACATAAGATACCCAAGGAATCAATTGATAAGATAAATGCATTTCGCATCATGAAAATATTTTTGAAGAAGAAAAACCTCTAGAGCATACACTTGGTACAGTGAAGGACACTCACGTTCGATCTCCATGAAGAATCTTGGGAGTACAACTGGAACGGCAACCCAATGGCATCAGAGTCGCGCCTGATAGCCGGGTGAGACGATGCAATTCTAGTGTACTTTGACTAAATGACGGAGTGTAACTATGATCGTAGGGATCCAAGTTCCAAAAATATTTAAATCAATGATGAGAACCAATGAGTTCATTTGTACCACATGGAACTTGGGCGGACCCTGATCGCTCTAGATGATTGGAATGGTGATATTCCAAAGAATGAGAAGAAGATGAAATGATTTATTAGGCCCACATGCATCATGAGACTTAATCAAAGATAAATCATAATAGATCCGAACTCATGCATTCATTACAGCATATTTGATTGTTATAATTGTGAATATGTTATATGTACGATTTATTTCATGGTAATATGCTTGATTGTTATAATTGTGAACATGCTAAATATACGATTATGTGATGACAACATGCTTGATTGTTATAAATATGCTAAATGTATACCTATGTGACATTGTATGTTAACTGGATTATGTCCGCACCGGATGAACCAATCAGGGTCTTGGGTTATACTCACCCTTACTGTTGAACATTTTTCAAAGGAATTAGAAACTCAAGAACCCGAGTGTGAAGATCAGCAATACGCTGAACCCATTGAGAATAATCATTAAGGATAGAATATTTATAATCAGACACCGGATGACTGTATAATATTTAAGGGTGCCTGCGTGCCTCATTCTGTTAAGAGTACAATTATTTACAGTTTGTGAATGACTATGTGATATATACAATATTGCTTCCACTGATCTGCCACGTACTTATTTATTTTATATAAAAAAATATATATATTCACTTTTTCTGAAAACTGTTAACACTCTCAGTTAAATAGGATGAACCTACAGAAGAATTTGTCTTATCTAACCGAGGGTGTTACAAAGGTGGTATCAGAGCATAGTCGATTCATTAAGCTTGTGGAGTGGACCATTAGGTTTCCACGTACTCTGATAGAAATATTGAACAGTCCATAACACTCCTAAGACTAAATATCCTATATGGAATGCTCCACATAACGCATACCCTGAATTTATTTGTTGATATTCTTTCAGCAAATTCCTAATGGCACGCCAAAATAACAATCACGTGATGGAGAATCTTCTTACCAGAATTATGGAGGTAATAGAACGACAAGAGTTACCTCATGCTTCTGCCAGACAAGGATTAGCTGATTTTCAAAGGAACAATCCTACGCAGTTCAAAGGAGGCTTCAATCCAGAAGGAGCACAACTATGGATTGAACACCTTGAAAAGATTTTTGTTGCTATGCGATGTTCTGATGAGGATTGTGTAACCTTTGCTGTCTTCATGCTGGTTGGAGAAGCAAAACACTGGTGGACTCATGCTAGAGTCAGACTAGCTACCGATGGGCATATCATTACTTGGGGACGATTTAAGATAGAATTTCTCGCTAAATATTTCCCCGAAGACATAAGGAGGCAAAAGGAGCAGGAATTCTTTAATCTGAAACAAGGCAATATGACTGTTGGGGAGTACGCTGCTAAATTTGATAAACTGGCAAAATGTTGTCCCTACTATACCCACATGGGAGAAGCGTCAAGATGTGCAAAGTTCGAAGCAGGGTTACGACATGAGATTCGTCAAGCCATATGTTGTCAACAAATTACACAATTCACTACTTTGGTTGACAGATGCCGCATATTTGAGAACACCTCTAATCTTCGACGACCTGGAGCGACTAATCATGGGCCAGAGCGACGTATGCCAGATCGACAACAAAGAAGGGATTTTCGAGGAGATCGACCATATTTCCGATCTTTCAACTCAGCCAACCGAATTCCTCCTAAAGGTCAGGAGAACCAAAGTAGTAGAAACTGCACAATTTGTGGACGGATCGGACATCGTGATGTTGACTGTTGGTACAAGAATAAAAATAACCAACAACAAGTAACTCAAAGACAGGCAGTACGACCAACAGGTGAAGGAAGTGGAGGATCTACTGCAAATGTCTCTACCAACAATGCCCCGAGAATGCAAAATGTTCCCCGCAACAACAACTTCAGACAGAATAATAATCCTGGAAGGCCCGGAAATAACTCAACCGGAAGGCCAGGGGGAAATGCCAGAGTTTTTACCATGAATGGTGCAGAAGTATCACAAGAGAACGATCTTGTGCAAGGTATATGCTTTATAGGAAGTACTCTATTAAATGTATTATATGATTCTGGAGCCACTCATTCTTTCATATCTGAGAATTGTGTAAAACATTTAAAGCTTCCTACAACCTCTCTGCCCTATCAAATGATTGTCACAACTGCCGCCAATAAGCCCATTTGCTCTACTCGCATATGTCTAGAATGTCCTCTTAACATCGAAGGGAAAGCTTATCAGGTAGATCTGATATGTTTACCTTTGATTGATCTAGACATTGTTCTAGGGATGAATTGGCTTGCTGCCAATCATATTCTAATTGACTGTCATAATAGATCCATCTCTCACGGGTCTAGTACATCTGAATGTGATCAAGTCACAGATTCTTGCTTTGTTAGCTCAGAAAAGGTAATCTCAAAAGAAGTCCAACTATACATGATCCTTACTGAAACTGAAAGTAAGGCCACTTCTCAACTTGAACAGATTCCTGTTGTTCAAGAATTTCCAGAAGTATTCCCTGAGGACATACGAGAGCTACCTCCAGAGCGAGAAGTCAAATTCAGCATTGAAATTATACCGGGCGTGGGACCAATCTCTATTGCTCCTTACCGGATGTCACCCAAGGAACTCAGTGAGCTTAAAGAGCAATTAGAAGAACTTCTAGAGAAAGGAATGATTAGACCCAGCGTCTTACCTTGGGGAGCACCAGTTCTTCTAGTCAAAAAGAAGGATGGCAGTATGCGGTTATGTGTTGACTATCGTCAGTTGAATAAAGCTACGATCAAGAACCGTTACCCTCTTCCAAGGATTGATGATTTGATGGACCAATTACGAGGAGCCACTATCTTCTCGAAGATTGATCTGCGATCAGGCTATCATCAAATCAGGGTAAAGAAAGACGATGTACCCAAAACGGCATTCAGAACACGATATGGGCACTATGAGTATCTTGTTATGCCATTTGGAGTTACAAATGCACCTGCAGTCTTTATGGGATACATGAATCGAATCTTCCATGAGTACTTGGACAAATTCGTGGTTGTATTCATTGACGATATTCTCGTCTACTCCAAGAGCCATGAGGAACACGAGGAGCATCTTCGAATTGTTCTAAACACTTTGCGTGCAAGGCAATTGTACGCTAAGTTTTCAAAATATGAATTCTGGTTGACAGAAGTGAAATTCTTAGGACATGTCATCTCTAAGGAAGGAATTGCTGTGGATCCTACAAAGGTAGAAGCTGTACTAAATTGGGAACAACCCAAGAATGTGACAGAAATCCGCAGTTTCCTTGGACTGGCTGGATATTATCGTCGATTCATCGAGAATTTCTCTCGAATTGCAGCACCTTTAACTAAGCTGAGTCGTAAAGATCAACCATTCGAATGGACTGACAAATGCGAAAGCAGTTTTACGGAGTTACGCCAACGACTCACAAGTGTACCTGTCTTGATTTTGCCAGATCCTGCCAAGCCATATGAAGTGTATTGTGATGCGTCAAGACAAGGACTAGGATGTGTCCTAATGCAAGAAAGAAAAGTTATTGCTTATGCTTCAAGACAGCTAAGAACGCATGAAGTTAATTATCCCACACATGACTTGGAATTAGCTGCTGTTGTGTTTGCCTTGAAAATCTGGAGACACTACTTGTATGGTACGTACTTCGAAGTCTTCAGTGATCATAAGAGCTTGAAGTATCTATTCGACCAGAAGGAGTTGAATATGCGACAACGTAGGTGGACGGAATTTATCAAAGATTATGATTTTGAACTCCGATATCATCCTGGAAAAGCTAATGTTGTGGCTGATGCACTCAGTAGAAAGGCCCTACGTTTATCATATATGATGACAAAGGAGTTAGAACTGATTGAACAGTTTCGCGATTTGAACCTAGCAGTAACACCAAAAAAGGGAAGCCTTATGGTTGGAATGCTAAGGATTTCCAATGATTTCTTGGAACAAATCAAAGAAGCTCAAGCCAATGACCAGGAATTTCAAGATCTAGCAGAAAAGACAAAAGAGGGAGTCTCAGAGTTTAGCAAAAATGAACATGGGGTGATCAGGTATCAACAGAGACTCTGTATTCCAGTCAACACAGATCTTAAGAGATCTATCCTGGATGAAGCACACAAAAGTAAATACAGTATCCACCCACGATCAACTAAGATGTATCAGGACTTGAAGAAATTATTCTGGTGGCAAGGAATGAAAAGGGATATCGCTGAGTACGTAACAGCTTGCCTGATGTGTCAGAAGGTAAAGGCGGAACAACAACGTCCAAGTGGGACCCTTCGTCCTTTAGATATTCCAGAATGGAAATGGGATAAGATTGCTATGGACTTCGTGAGTGGATTTCCCAGAACATCAGCTGGATATGATGCTATTTGGGTAATCGTGGATCGATTAACAAAGACCGCTCACTTCATTCCTGTCAATATGAAGTATTCTCTAGAAAAACTCACCCAGATCTATATCAAGGAAATTGTACGATTACATGGAACTCCCACTGCAATTGTGTCCGATCGAGATCCTCGTTTCACATCACAGTTTTGGAAGAGCCTGCAACAAGCTCTAGGAACTCGTCTGAAGTTAAGTTCCGCATATCATCCACAGACAGACGGACAATCAAAAAGGACGATCAAGACTCTTGAAGATCTGTTGCGTCTTTGTGTCCTAGAACATGGAGGAAGTTGGCAAGAATATCTTCCACTTATTGAGTTCACTTACAACAAAAGTTATCATGCAAGCATCAGAATGGCCCCTTATGAAGCTTTGTATGGAAGAAAGTGCCGTACACCTTTATGTTGGTATGAAACTGGTGAAAAGACAATAATTGGACCAGAGATTGTTCAGAAGACAACAGAACAAGTTCAGAGGATTCAAATGGCAATGAAGGCTTCACAAGATAGACAAAAGAGTTACTATGACAAACGTCGGAAGCCATTAGAATTTGAAGAAGGTGACCATGTATTTCTCAAAGTTACTCCTACCACTGGAGTAGGAAGAGCTTTGAAGGCCAAGAAGTTAAGCCCCAGATACGTAGGACCCTATCAGATTTTGCAAAAGATAGGAACTCATGCGTACCGCATTGCTCTGCCACCCGAGCTGACAAACCTTCACAATGTCTTTCATGTCTCTCAACTCCGCAAATATGTACCAAGCCCTGATCATGTTCTAAGTCCCGATCAATTTATTCTGAAAGAAAACCTTACCTTTGAAGCATCGCCGGTTAAGATTGCTGACCAACGTCTCAAACAGCTAAGAGGCAAAGAGATCCCTTTGGTCAAGGTAATTTGGAGTCAGACAGATGATGGGGATGCTACTTGGGAAATTGAGGAGAAAATGAGAGAATTGTACCCTCAATTGTTTTAACTTTAAATTTCGGGATGAAATTTCTAAAAGGAGGGGAGAATGTAACATCCCTGTTTTTAGGAACAATTTTATCCTTGTAAATTTTAATTATGGAGGGTTTGTAAGCAAGAATAAGTTAATATATACCCTGTTGATGGTCTGTAGTACCTCAAAAATGTCATTTTTGCACGTAATAATAGAATTTATATGGAATATTAGTGAAATTATGCAAAAACCGAGTGAAAAGGGCTCTGTTCCGAGTGACAGAGAAGAATTCCGAGTGAAGGATTAGAAATTCCGAGTGAAGAAGAGAATTCTGAGTCAGTATCATGTTTTCTGAGTAAAACATGACTGAGAAGGCTACCACCGAGTGGAGTCCTGACCTGAGAAGCAATTCTGAGTGAAGAGTGATCAAAAGAATCACTTCTGAGTGAAAATCCGAGTGAAAACACCCTAGAAAGGCTCGGTTCCGAGTTGAATGTTTCCTTTTCTGAAGGAAATTACTGTGGTTCGAGCATTCCGAGTGAAAAAATGCATAAATACTTCTATTTATGTTGATTTGATGCTTCCTTTCTGACTGAAGTATGTTGTGGAAACAATTGGGAAGGCTTCTGAATGGTTTTGCTTAGGAAACCGAGTGGAAATGGTGGAGGGAGTCAATTCCGAGTGAGATACACTCCACTGGACCAAAACCGAGTGAGAGAAGTACGTGTGGGTATTGGTCCGAGAGGTAATGGCCTAAACCGAGTGAATTGAGTGAAGGAAGACTCGGATTTCCGAGTGAAGATTCTGAGAAAGGGAGGACTCGGTCTGAAGAGGTATTACCGAGTGAGAAACCGAGTACCTGAGTCGGTTTCAAAGGAATTCCGAGTGAAGAATTGAAGCTTCACTCAAGCGAGCCTTGAAATTGTTGACTCGGAAGTAGGAATTCCAGTCGGAATAGCCCTTAACCGAGTGTAATTCCACTCAGAATTCAGTGACAGAAGTGCGTATTGACTTCAATTTTGTCTTTTAATGATATTTAAATTCAATCGTGCGCATTATGGATGGTGGACGACCAGAAATGGACACTGACTCAGCATATATCTTATTAAATCCCTAGTGACCCTTCCATTAGCAATCCACTCATAGCCCACTCAGAAAAGCTGTCCCCCACTTGTTTTTCCACTCACTCTCTCCCTATTTAAACCAGTTCAAGGTCCTCAGAACTCACACCACATACACGACCCAAACACCCTTCATCACTTCCTTTCCCAGCAAGTTTCTTTCTCTCTTTTCAATTCTATTTCACTCGGATTTGAAGCAGGACAGTGAAGGGAGCCTCTTTCTTCTCCTCCAGGAACTTCATTGAGGTAAGGGGGTATATTCTTGGGTGCCTTGTGGGAAAACCGAGTGAAGGACAAATTCAGTGTGTATGAATTAAATGCTTTATATTGTTATCTGTATATGCATGTATATATATATATCCGTTACCGAGTGTATATAATCAGTGATGAATTGTGATATGACATGTACTTATTGGACTGAAAATACTAAGAATCATGGGTACCGTGTAATTTCCAGTGAAAAACTATGAGTTTAATGATAACAGGTTCTGTTTTAGGCCAATCCGATCGGTTTTGGTATCATTTCAATCGGATTCTTTATATTACCAACTCATTTTCATTCGGATATAACATATTTCACTCGGAAAACACCATATTTCACTCGGAAAACACTCTATTTCTCTCGGACAGCATCTCCCAAGTCTTATTTTACTTGGAAATCTCTTTCTTAAATTATTTCACTCGGAACATGACTTAATTTCACTCAGAAAATATAATTATCTTTTACTCAGAACCCTTTTTCAGTAAATTCACTCGGAAAACACTCTATTGCTCTCGGACAGTAGCTTCCCAGTCTTATTTCACTCGGCAAACACTTTATTTTACTTAGCAAGAAGTTATTCTACTCGGATTTGTATTATTTCATTCAGACAGAACTCTTTTCAACTAATTTCACTCGGTAAACTCATGTTTCACTCGGAAAGTATCTTATTTTTACTCAGGAAACTCTTTTCCTACTGATTCCACTCAGAATCATACTTAATTTCATTCAGGAACTCATTTTCACTCAGAATTTAAGTAGCTTCACTCATGAAAACCTTTTCCAGTAATTTTAACTCGGTAAATACCTTAATTTCACTCAGAAAACTCCTTTTTGACTGAGTACCACTCAGAAATATACTTTATTTCACTTAGAGACTCATTTTCACTCGGATTTACAAACAATGCTACTCAGGAAACCATTTTCCTACTGACTTCACACGGATTTATATTTTAATTCACTCAGAAATTTGTTTCACTCAGAATTCAAGATATTTAGTTTAGAAAATTATTTTTCAGCTTCTGTTTCACTCGGATTACTTATTAATTTCAGTTAGAAAACTCTGTTGAGTTTATTTCATTCGGATTCATAGCTATCTCATGCGGAAAACTTATTTTTCACTCGGATTCAAGCTGTTCCAGTCGGAAAACAGCATTCCACTTCATTTCACTCGGATCCAAACTTATTTCAGTCGGAAAACAGCTTTTCCAGTGTCATTTCACTCGGATTTTTAGCCAGATCACTTGGAGAACCCTTCTCTGTATGATTCCACTCGGAATCATACTCATTTCACTTGGATTTACCCCTGTTCCACTCGGAAAACTCTGTTTTTAGTGTTTTTCACTTGAATTCTCAATTGGAAACCAATCTTCAATACTTTTTAAGTTATTGGTAAGTTATAATTAACATTCTTATTCCATTATTATCATTATTTATTGTCAAACTTAATATTATTATCCTTATTATTAGTTTTATTACCATTATACATTGTTAACATCTAAATTATGCGTAATTACATAAAGAACATATATTATTTTACTCTTTATGAAAGAATATATATAATAGATATATTTCTTTAAATAATAAATGAATATCTTACAAGGTTTAAATGATTGATGGAATTCAAAGAACTTGAGAATGATATGATGAGACTGGAAATACATAAGATACCCAAGGAATCAATTGATAAGATAAATGCATTTCGCATCATGAAAATATTTTTGAAGAAGAAAAACCTCTAGAGCATACACTTGGTACAGTGAAGGACACTCACGTTCGATCTCCATGAAGAATCTTGGGAGTACAACTGGAACGGCAACCCAATGGCATCAGAGTCACGCCTGATAGCCGGGTGAGACGATGCAATTCTAGTGTACTTTGACTAAATGACGGAGTGTAACTATGATCGTAGGGATCCAAGTTCCAAAAATATTTAAATCAATGATGAGAACCAATGAGTTCATTTGTACCACATGGAACTTGGGCGGACCCTGATCGCTCTAGATGATTGGAATGGTGATATTCCAAAGAATGAGAAGAAGATGAAACGATTTATAGGGCCCACATGCATCATGAGACTTAATCAAAGATAAATCATAATAGATCCGAACTCATGCATTCATTACAGCATATTTGATTATTATAATTGTGAATATGTTATATGTACGATTTATTTCATGGTAATATGCTTGATTGTTATAATTGTGAACATGCTAAATATACGATTATGTGATGACAACATGCTTGATTGTTATAAATATGCTAAATGTATACCTATGTGACATTGTATGTTAACTGGATTATGTCCGCACCGGATGAACCAATCAGGGTCTTGGGTTATACTCACCCTTACTGTTGAACATTTTTCAGAGGAATTAGAAACTCAAGAACCCGAGTGTGAAGATCAGCAATACACTGAACCCATTGAGAATAATCATTAAGGATAGAATATTTATAATCAGACACCGGATGACTGTATAATATTTAAGGGTGCCTGCGTGCCCCATTCTGTTAAGAGTACAATTATTTACAGTTTGTGAATGACTATGTGATATATACAATATTGCTTCCACTGATCTGCCACGTACTTATTTATTTTATAAAAAAAAATATATATTCACTTTTTCTGAAAACTGTTAACACTCTTAGTTAAATAGGATGAACCTACAGAAGGATTTGTCTTATCTAACCGAGGGTGTTACATTTAACATGTGTTGATTTGAGTGAATTTTACACACAAACTTAAACACTAGGAAGGAAGGTGAGAATAGCTTACCTTTGGTTCAATCTTAGTGAAGGGTGGATGGTTCATTGTTTGGATGTCAACTTGACAATTCCGAGTAATCATTTAAAACAAAAACATAAAAGGAACGATTTTACTTAGTTTGGGGTTTCTTAATATTGCATGGGTTGCTTATTCTAAATTTTCCATCTTGTAGATATAGTGATTGCTTGGGGACAAACAATGTTCTAATTTGGGGTATTTGATAGGTGTCTATTTTGCATTAGTTTCAGGGGTGTTTTTGTTTGAGTTTTCTAGTTATTTGTCTTAGTTTTCCCCTTAATTCCAATTGTTTTCCTTCATTCCACATATGTTACTCGGGTACCTCAGTTTTGCAGGAACAACTTTGTAATAGGTACATAAACATGGAAACAAGAGGCATTTGATGAAGCATTGAATGAATGGAAAGGAGTTCAAGCCACCAAAAATGTACAAAAATAAAGCCATATCGACCTTTGGAGTGGACTATGGAGGAAGGATACATCAAAAAGAACACTCTGGGACCTAACACACTTGAAAAATGATTTTTGGTGAAGCTAAGAAAAACCTACTGCCAGTGGTAAATTACCACTAGTCGTGGTTCCCTCTCAAAGGTGGAAATTAGGCTATAAAATAATCCACTATCGGTAGGTTTTTCCCACTAGCCGTGTTTCTCTCTATTTCCAAAACCACTGGCCGTGGAGGTCACTACTTAGAGGAAGAAATTTTCAATTTTTCGACCCCTGTCACGATCCACTGGCCGTGGGTTTTTCCCACAGCCAGTGGGTTCCGCTCTTTATACGTTTTCCTTGTTTTATGGAGCAGTTTCTAAAAAAATAAAATGGGAAATGCATTGGAAACAAAGAAGTAATTTTTGAGATATTTAGAGACTTTTCAAAACAAAATTAAGAGCTTTTCTTAAGGGGATTGGCAAGAGATCGAGAGATTAACATTGAAAAATGCCAAATTGCTGAATTTGGGAAGAAGAATTTGAAGACATAGTGAGTGCTTATTGCAATATCCCAATTTCGAAGTTATATACCGAATGAAAATAAAACGTTAAGAATTTGAATGCAAGTAGGGAATTAACTGTTAATTATAATCAACATAGCTTAAGAAGTAATGACAAGTTAATTAGGCTTAGTTAGTGAAAGGTGGCTGTTTGTGATTGGCGAGGTTGTGTGAGTGGACTGCGACTCACAACTTCCCATCCCACTTCCTTTTCTTCGCATGCGTATATATGCATACCCTGTATCAGTGTGGATACCCATCTTCTCCCACTATTTCATCCTCTCTTTTCTTCTTCGCCTCATCCTCTTTTCTCTGTGCTTGCCCTTCGTTCCTGGAGATCATGATGACGGTGCTGGAGGAAGGTCAGAGCCCCTCCAACTGGTGAAGGATGATCGCTGGAGCAGAGGGAGAACAACGCTCCACTCCCGAACCGAGTACAAAGTACGATGGAGCGAGGGAAGGCTGAACGAATCGGAAGAAGGGCGCCAGACCCAACGTCGAGGGCGGAAAAGCTTCTTGAGTTCCTTCTGTAGGTAGGGGGCGCTTGCATGTCAAATGCATGGTCCATGAACGATACTGGATGACTGTACTGCTTGAGTGTGTGCATGTGTTTATGATGACTGGATCTTATGCATGATTGATGATTCTGAATTCTGTGTGTATTACAGTGGTTATACAGCAATTGCATGTAAACAAGATGGTGGTAATGTAGTCTATTAGCCTTGATAATGACGAATGAAATGCATGGTTCTATTTTGTTAACATTATGAGAATATGAATATGTGCTCGTTAGTTGATTGTCAGATGCTATTACTTTGAATGTCCGATTGTTGTACATGTTGGTGTGACTGATAAAGCAAATATAAAGACTGTGCTGAATCTGTTCCTACTTGATGGTCGCGAAGGGGTATCAGTTGTGTGATGACACTCGCTAGTAAACGCATTAGCTGCATATGTAAAAGTGGGGTGACCCGTGGAAGGTCATGAGCCCTGAGAGAATGACTTCTAGCTACAGACCCTGGCTAGATCCTGAGAGAGCTCGTGGTAGCCGTAGGAGCTAGAGAGGAGTCTCGAGACGCCAATGAGAGGCCGGTACCACACGGGAAGAGCTAATGGACGAGAGGCTAGAAAAAGGGGGAAACTGTAACTGAAAGTCATCACTCGAGTCGGATCCGTAAGCATGCATGTAGATATGAGGTTGATTAGGATAGTATGCATAGCATGTGTTGGGTGTTATGAATGACTTCCGAGTGCGTGGATGCATATGTATGTGAGAGTAAAGATGAACTTTATGTAGTATGCATGTTATGGACGTTATTCTAAATTGCATAGCCTTAGTTCAATCTGAATGTGACTGAGTGAAAGTAAGTGTGCGTACTAACATTGATACCGAGTCTTTGATTGTCATTTTACATGAGTGGCTACTTTTCAGTGAACATCTCTCAGAATGAAGGATGAAGGAGGAGCCGAGTGCAGGACAATGAATCTGAGCGCTATGGAACATATATCTATATGTATATATATATATGTAAGTATTGTGTATAACG
The DNA here is from genome assembly GCA_037962975.1 of Clitoria ternatea. NCBI lineage: Eukaryota > Viridiplantae > Streptophyta > Magnoliopsida > Fabales > Fabaceae > Clitoria > Clitoria ternatea. The sequence continues at coordinate 184,245,252 of CM075672.1, forward strand.
TCTTGTTAAGCCTTGGCCGGCTCGTATTTTGGTTCTAGTCTTCATATCAGGATTTGAATACTTTTGGGTTGAAGGGATATGTTAATGCGTTTGTAATTATTGAATACTCCTATATATATATATATATGTTGTGTGTTTATTTTATGTTGTAGGTGAAGTCCGAGCTATAAATAGGGATGTATGAGTATGCTTTCCCAGCGTAGGAAGCTAGCGTGCCGATGGGTAGAAATGGAGCTAAGTGGTTGAATGGGGAAAAGTGAAATCACAAGTTATTCCGAGCGAAAACATGTATAAGTTCCGAGTAGGAAATATTCCGAGTGAGAGTTTATAGAATCTGAGTGGAATAACCCTCATTTACCGGATGGATCTGGTGTGTACCTTGGTGGATAAATATAAGAGAATATGTTATAGAATGTAGGTGTGTTTGGGTCGTCTCCCGAGTGTTGGAGCCCCTTATACCGAGTTGCGTTAGGAATGAATTCCGAGTGGACTTGGTTGTTTACCGAGTGTATGGATGTCTCGATGCCGAGTGGTGGTCCAGCCGAGTGAGGCTCCTCGCTTTAGCGAATGGAGAACTCGCTCTAGCGAATATGTATTGCTGGAAGGCCTTTGTCGTGATATCGCTCAAGCGACTATGTGCTCGCCGAGCGAGTTGGGCGTCTCGCTCAGGCGGATGTGTGTTCCGCTTGAGCAAGTGTACGCTGTATGGTGGTTTACTCAGGCGCTGTTGGTGCTTCCGTGTGAATGGTATTAATTCCCTAGCCTTTCTTTTCTTTTCTTCTTGGCCATAGGACCAGCTCTCATATCTCCATATATGGGAGTATTTTTATTATGGATCCAGGTTATTTTCTAATTAATTCACGAAAAATTTTCCCCCTAAAATTAGGATGTCAGATTTGGTATCAGAGCAGGCCGAAAGGTCCAAGGCCAAGGTATGCTTACCGAGTGTAAGCGGTTGTGTGCTTTCCGACTGAGTGGTCATCATGACCTTGATATTAGTTGAACCTGATTGATATTGACTTGTGGATAGGAGGTTGTTTCCCTTCCTGATCCGATTGATTGTATAACATATAGAGATAGTATGATGTGCTAAGTCATTGAACATTAGGCTGAAATCTGAATGGTAATGAGTGGCTCGGTATACTTATCCTTGAATGTTAATTTCAGGATAAGGGATGGCGCATCGCCAAAGCATGGAGGCTATAGCCACAGCATTCCAACGCTTTGCGGACGTGTTTGAGAGGCAGGGCCAGACTTGAGCTGAGGATGGCCACGTGCAGGACCGCTTCCTGAAGAGGAAGCCGAGTCAATTTCAGGGAGGACGTAACCCGGAGGCAGCTTTTAAATGGACTCAGGAGCTGGAAAGGATTTTTGGGGGTCTCCGTTGTTCTGAGGCCCAAAAGGTGGAATGTGCAGTGTATATGCTACGAGATGAAGCGGAGAACTGGTGGAAGATAGCCAGAAACTGATTCCCTGATGATGATGCTCAGCTGACATGGAACGATTTCAAGGCATGCTTCTTAGAGAAGTATTTCCCCGACACAGTAAGGAGTCGGAAGGAGTTGGAGTTTATGGAGTTGAAGTAAGGCTCCATGACTGTGGAAGAGTATGCAACTAGATTCGAAGAATTGTGTCTATTCTACCCACCCTTCCAACAACCCGGGACGGAGAGCTCCAAGTGCCTTAAATTTGAAAATGGATTGAGATCAGATATTAAGAGAGCCTGCAGATATCAAGAGATCCGGAGTTTCCCTGCATTGGTGAACAAATGTAGAATATTTGAAGAAGATGTCAGGGCCCACTCGGGCCAGAGCAACAGAACCAACCAGTACTTGAGGCCTCAGCAGTCACGGTTCAAGAGGCCAGGGAACGTGGGAAGAAATGGACCCTTTACTAGATATCAAGATCGCAGTAACCGAGGGGGACAGAGGAATAGACGACCAAAACATGGCGGGTGCTTTAAATGTGGTGGCGACCATTTCGCTCAGAATCGCGATGGTGCAAATATCGAGTGTTTCCACTGCCAGAAGAAGGGGCACATTCGCCCTAACTGCCCCCAACTCCGTCAAACAAGTGCCAATGTACGTCAGGGAGGATTCTAGGTAAGGAGCAGTAAGGACGATGATGAAAGCTCACGGAACGGAGGCAACAGAGCCAGGGGAAATATGATGTTTGCCCCAAATAACAGGAGGAGAAACACCGACCAACCAGCTGCTGGGAGAGTTTACGCCATCAGTGTTGAGGAAGCCGCGCAGGCGAGCGACTTAGTTCAAAGTAAGTGCCTACTCGGTAAATATACACTTAATGTAATTTTTGACTCTGGAGCCACCCACTCCTTCGTAGCTGATGAGTGTGTGAGACGACTGCAATTACCGACTGTGGATATGGATCAGATTTTGGAGGTGACCAACCCGACTGGCCCTAAGGTGTTGACATCAACAATGTGTAAAGGCGTAACGTTTGTGTTGGACGATTAGAGTTTTACCTTCGATCTCGTGTGTGTGCCTTTGAAGGGCCTTGATGTCGTACTCGGCATAGATTGGCTTTCAGCTAACAAGGTGTTAGTGGATTGTAGAAACCGAAGGATAATCTTCCCGAAGCAGCACAATGAGGATGACACGACACAAGGTATAGCTCAACTGTTCATGATGCTTTGTTTAACCGAGGGTGAAGGTAAAACCCGAGTGGACGAAATTCCAACTGTTTGTGAATTCCCAGAAGTGTTTCCCGAGGACGTACCGAGTGTCCCTCCCAATAGGGAAGTTGAATTCTCTATAGACTTGATCCCTGGAGCCGAGCCAGTCTCCAGTGCACCTTATAGAATGTCCCCAACTGAATTGGCCGAGCTGAAGAAGCAAGTAGATGAGTTACTCGGAAAACAATTCACTAGGCCGAGTGTATCACCATGGGGCGTACCTGTGCTGCTTGTTAAGAAGAAGGATGGCAGCATGAGACTTTGTATAGACTACCGATAGCTAAACAAACTCACGATTAAGAATCGGTACCCGTTGCCCAGAATTGATGACTTGATCGACCAACTGCGTGGAGCCGCAGTCTTCTCAAAAATCGACCTCCGATCGGGATACCACCAAATCCGAGTGAAGGACTCGGATATCCCAAAGACTGCCTTTAGGACTCGGTATGGTCACTACGAGTATGTAGTGATGCCGTTCGGTGTAACAAACGCCCCTGCTGTTTTCATGAATTACATGAACAGCATATTCCACCCGTATTTAGACCAATTTGTAGTAGTCTTCATAGATGACATCCTAGTCTACTCCAAAACCCCTGAGGAGCATGGAGAACACCTCCGAGCGGTACTTCAAGTGTTAAAGGAGAAGCAGTTGTTTGCGAAGCTTTCAAAGTGCGAATTCTGGATGGATAAGATCCACTTCCTCGGACATGTGATTTCTGAGCAAGGTGTCTCGGTGGACCCTTTGAAGGTGACAGCCATAATGGCATGGGAGAGACCCAAGTCGGTCTCAGAAATAAGGAGCTTTATGGGCCTGGCAGGTTATTGTAGAAGGTTCATTGAGGGTTTTTCCAAGTTGGCCTTGCCACTAACCAAATTGACCCGGAAAAACATTCCCTTCGTGTGGAGTTCCGAGTGTGAGAGCAGTTTCTGAGAACTGAAGGACAAGTTGACGACTGCCCCAGTGTTGGCATTACCTGACTTGCAAAAGAGCTTTGTGGTCTATTCGATGCATCAGGACTCGGATTGGGATGCGTATTAATGCAGAAGGACCGAGTGATAGCGTATGCCTCTCGGCAATTGAGACCTCATTAGCGGCATTATCCGACCCATGACTTGGAGTTGGCAGCTGTGGTGTTCGCGTTAAAAATCTGGAGGCATTATTTGTTCGGGTCCAGATTTGAAGTATACAGTGATCACAAGAGCCTCAAATACTTATTCAACCAGAAGGAGCTAAACATGAGACAGAGGAGATGGATGGAATTTCTAAAGGATTATGACTTCGAGCTAAAGTACCACCCGGGCAAGGCAAACGTTGTTGCCGACGCATTGAGTAGGAAATCTCTTCATGTGGCAGTAATGATGGTGAAGGAGGTAGAACTATTGGAACAGTTCCGAGACATGAACTTACATGTTGACATCCCCTCCTCTCGGAAAATGACGATCGGCACGCTGAGGATTGTCAATGACTTCTTGAAATCCGTGTTCGAGCAGCAGCAGTCGGATTCCTACTTGGCTGAGATGAAGGAGACTCAGACCAAAGGTAAGGATTTGTCCTTGACCGAGGGAACGGATGGAATCTTCCGAGTAAGGAACAGAATATACGTACCGGGTGGTGGAGAATTGAGGAGAATGGTGCTTGATGAGGCTCACAAGATCTTGTTAAGTATTCACCCAGGTACCACGAAGATGTACCATGATCTGAGAGCACAGTTCTGGTGGCCCGAACTAAAGAAGGATGTGGCAGAGTACGTGGCTCAGTGTATCATCTGTCAAAAGTCGAAGGTCGAGCACCAGAAGCCATATGGTGCATTGCAGCCCCTGGAGATCCCCGTGTGGAAATGGGACTCAATTGCTATGGACTTTGTCATGGGATTGCCCAAAAACCGAGCGGGGCATGATGCAGTCTGGGTCATTATTGATCGACTGACGAAGAGTGCACACTTCTTTCCTGTGAACATGAAGTACCCGATGCATCAGTTAGCACGGATTTACATTCAAGAAATTGTCCGACTGCATGGTGTACCGACTTCCATCGTGTCAGATAGGGATCCTAGGTTCACATCCCAGTTTTGGACCAGCCTGCACCAGGGAATGGGCACGAAACTTTGGCTTAGTTCCGCTTACCAACCCCAATCGGATGGACAATCCGAGCGAACGATTCAAATCCTGGAGGACTTGCTAAGGGCGTGTGTGTTGGAGCACGGTGGAGATTGGGAACAGTACATTCCCTTGATTGAATTTACATACAATAACAGCCATCACAACAGTATTAGTATGGCACCCTACGAGGCATTGTATGGTCAAAGGTGCCGAACCCTGCTTTACTGGTCGGAAACGGGTGAGAGTCTGCTATTGGGACCAGAGGTTGTAAAGCAAACATCAGAACAGATCCGAGTGATAAGGGAACGGATGAAGGCGTCTCAAGACAGGCGGAAGAGCTACCATGATAAACGCACCAGACTATTGGAATTTTCAGTCGGAGACAAGGTATTTTTAAGGACCTCACCGAGTAAAGGAGTCGGGCGAGCCTTGAAGAGTGGGAAGTTGAGCCCTCGATATGTTGGGCCTTATGAGGTGTTGGAACGAGTTGGCTCCATGGCGTATCATATAGCACTACCGATCCACTTATCCCGATTGCACAATGTGTTTCATGTGTCTCAACTAAGGAAGTATCTACATGACCCCAGCCACACAATGCCTGATGATGAAGTGGAAATCAAAGAAGACCTGACCACAGTAACTACACCGATCAGAATCGTGGACCGCTCGGTAAAGCATTTGAGGAGCAAAGACGTACAACTGGTTGAAGTGGAGTGGCAGCAAGGCAAGACTACCTCTTGTACCTGGGAACGCGAGGACGCCATGAGGCAGCAGTACCCCGAGTTGTTTAACCAAGGTGAGTGGCCGACTGAATTTCGAGGACGAAATTCTTTTGAGAGGGGGAGAACTGTAACATCCCAATTTCGAAGTTATATACCGAATGAAAATAAAATGTTAAGAATTTGAATGCAAGTAGGGAATTAACTGTTAATTATAATCAGCATAGCTTAAGAAGTAATGACAAGTTAATTAGGCTTAGTTGGTGAAAGGTGGCTGTTTGTGATTGGCGAGGTTGTGTGAGTGGACTGTGACTCACAACTTCCCATCCCACTTCCTTTTCTTCGCATGCGTATATATGCATACCCTGTATCACCGTGGATACCCATCTTCTCCCACTATTTCATCCTCTCTTTTTTTCTTCGCCTCCATCCTCTTTTCTCTGTGCTTGCCCTTCGTTCCCGGAGATCATGACGACGGTGCTGGAGGAAGGTCAGAGCCCCTCCAACTGGTGAAGGACGATCGTTAGAGCAGAGGGAGAACAACGCTCCACTCCTGAACCGAGTACAATGTACGACGGAGCGAGGGAAGGCTGAACGAATCAGAAGAAGGGCGCCAGACCCAACGTCGAGGGCGGAAAAGCTTCTTGAGTTCCTTCTGTAGGTAGGGGGCGCTTGCATGTCAAATGCATGGTCCATGAACGGTACCGGATGACTGTACTGCTTGAGTGTGTGCATGTGTTTATGACGACTGGATCTTATGCATGATTGATGATTCTGAATTCTGTGTGTATTACAGTGGTTACACAGCAATTGCATGTAAACAAGATGGTGGTAATGTAGTCTGTTAGCCTTGATAATGACGAATGAAATGCATGGTTCTATTTTGTTAACACTGTGAGAATATGAATGTGTGCTCGTTAGTTGATTGTCAGATGTTATTACTTTGAATGTCCGATTGTTGCACATGTTGGTGTGACTGATAAAGCAAATATAAAGACTGTGCTGAATCTGTTCCTACTTGATGGTCGCGAAGGGGTATCAGTTATGTGATGACACTCGCTAGTAAACGCATTAGCTGCATATGTAAAAGTGGGGTGACCCGTGGAAGGTCATGAGCCCTGAGAGAATGACTTCCAGCTACAGACCCTGGCTAGATCCTGAGAGAGCTCGTGGTAGCCGTAGGAGCTAGAGAGGAGTCTCGAGACGCCAATGAGAGACCGATACCACACGGGAAGAGCTAATGGACGAGAGGCCAGAAAAAGGGGGAAACTGTAACTGAAAGTCATCACTCGAGTCGGATCCGCAAGCATGCATGTAGATATGAGGTTGATTAGGATAGTACGCATAGCATGTGTTGGGTGTTATGAATGACTTCCGAGTGCGTGGATGCATGTGTATGTGAGAGTAAAGATGAACATTATGTAGTATGCATGTTATGGACGTTATTCTAAATTGCATAGCCTTAGTTCAATCTGAATGTGACTGAGTGAAAGTAAGTGTGCGTACTAACATTGATACCGAGTCTTTGATTGTCATTTTACATGTAAAAGCTCACCCCTGCAGTGGCTACTTTTCAGTGAACATCTCTCGGAATGAAGGATGAAGGAGGAGCCGAGTGCAGGACGATGAATCCGAGCGCTATGGAACATATATCTATATGTATATATATATATGTATTGTGTATAACGTCTTGTTAAGCCTTGGCCGGCTCGTATTTTGGTTCTAGTCTTCATATCAGGATTTGAATACTTTTGGGTTGAAGGGATATGTTAATGCGTTTGTAATTATTGAATACTCCTATATATATATATGTTGTGTGTTTATTTTATGCAGTAGGTGAAGTCCGAGCTATAAATAGGGATGTATGAGTATGCTTTCCCAGCGTAGGAAGCTAGCGTGCCGATGGGTAGAAATGGAGCTAAGTGGTTGAATGGGGAAAAGTGAAATCACAAGTTATTCCGAGCGAAAACATGTATAAGTTCCGAGTAGGAAATATTCCGAGTGAGAGTTTATAGAATCCAAGTGGAATAACCCTCATTTACCGGATGGATCTGGTGTGTACCTTGGTGGATAAATATAAGAGACTATGTTATAGAATGTAGGTGTGTTGGGGTCGTCTCCCGAGTGTTGGAGCCCCTTATACCGAGTTGCCTTAGAAATGAATTCTGAGTGGACTTGGTCATTTACCGAGTGTATGGATGTCTCGATGCCGAGTGGTGGTCTAGCCGAGTGAGGCTCCTCGCTTCAGCGAATGGAGGACTCGCTCCAGCGAATGTGTATTGCTGGAAGGCGTTTGTCGTGATATCGCTCAAGCGACTATGTGCTCGCTGAGCGAGTTGGGCGTCTCGCTCAGGCGGATGTGTGTTCCGCTTGAGCGAGTGTACACTGTATGGTGGTTCACTCAGGCGCTATTGGTGCTTCCGTGTGAATGGTCTTAATTCCCTAGCCTTTCTTTTCTTTTCTTCTTGGCCATAGGACCAGCTCTCATATCTCCATATATGGGAGTGTTTTTATTATGGATCCAGGTTATTTTCTAATTAATTCGCGAAAAATTTTCCCCCTAAAATTAGGATGTCAGACTTATTTCTTTTTCTTCATCTTTTCTTTCAATCCTTCTTTACAATTATGTAACCTTCTTAATATGATTTCGATTATGGGTTATATTGAATAGGGCATATGTAACTAAACTTTAATCTTGGGTTTAGGGTGTGACATGTTAGTGTATTGATTTGAACCTGAAACTTTCTGTTTATGGAACCCTTGTTTCTATTCAATTTCTATGATTGCTTAATGCTTTTGATGATCTAAAGATGGGCTTAATTGAACTTAAACATTGGGATAATTGAGAGGTTAACTGGTCGTTTGAAACACATGAAATTGAACTTTGGGTTATGGGTCATGAAATTGAACATGACACTTCGAGGATTAATGAGATTTTATTGTTCTTAATGAGTCCAAGTAATAGATTGAACGTTGTTCTTTATTAATTGGGCATGTGAATATTGTTCTGAGAGGAAAGTGTTAATTAATTAAGGAAATCTTCCCTTAGAACATGAACTCATAAACAGGAGGGCCTTGGGTAAAATCAATACATGGCACATTCATACACCCGAATCCTAAGAGTTTAATAATCATTTGATCTAATTCAAGGCAAACGAGTTTCATTCTTGAACCATTGCACACCGGTAATTGGGCATAAACTCTATGGGAATGATACTTTTATTACTTCAATACCCCTTGCGCTTGCCGTTGGCTATCAGAAGCCTAGGTGTTTGCCCAAAACTTCAAGGGCAAGAATCAAGGCCCATTTGTTGGGGTAAAGTTGACTAGCGGCGATGTCTAAAAAAATGCAACACCCTCATCTCGAACTTGGTGAAAGGGAACCAAACTCCTACCTTCATCAAAGTGTAATCATGAAAAAAGAAAACTCGATCATGAGGAACATGCCAGATCCACTCTGCGAAAGTCAGGGCGTATAGAAGGAATGAGTCGGCGTACTTCCTTGAATGCCAGAAAGAATCGGCCTCAAGTTCAATGTCATCATTTGTAGTGGCATAAAGGCTGTAAATAGCCAAAACATCCTGGGCGACCTAAAAGTAGGGATCTTCAGCTCTCCAGGCTAGCAACTTCACTTTGTCTGTAATCATAAAGGTGTTGTCGGGATCGTTTCTCACAACAGAGGAGCCAACAGCGTCCATGGAGACAATGTGTTCTAAAAATAGAACAATTGTGTAAAAGTCAGTATCGTCAGTGTAACATCCCGAATTTTATAAAAATGAATAATTGATGAGAATAAATAATAAATAATTGTATGTGAGTTGATTTGTGTCCCAAAAGTATTGGAATGATTAAATTGGGATTTATTATGGATATTTATGATTTACTGAGATTTAAGGAGTCAGAATTATACCCGATTAGAATATGAGTGTCGGACCAAGTATCTCCGATTGAGATGCTGCTGGTCAAGGCTGTTAAGAATATTATTGGGAATCCGAATCTATATTCGGAATAATTTTTGGAATTAGTATCGAGCCCGAACTGTGAGCCTGTTGGTTATAAAATGATGAACCTTTAGTGAGAGTTAAAAATTAAAACCAAAAAGCCCATTCTTCTCTCCTTATTTTCGTTGGGTTCTTGATTCCATTGGCAAACACATTTCTTCTTCTTCTTCTTCTCTTACTTCCCTTCTCCTTCTCCACTTCTTCTTCTCTTCAAAACCCTAAGCCAATGGTGGTGCCTCTTCCTCCTCCCTCCATTTTTCGTTCTTCCATGGAGCTTGAGGGAGATGATGTTGATTGAAGCTCCTTTCTTCTCCTCTCCCTCCCACTTTCGTTTTGGAGCTTAAGCTTGGAAGAGAGGTATGGGTTTTGACCACTCATGGTTTTTATTGATGGTTTTGGGTTATTTAAGTGTTAAGATGGGAGGTTAGATGTTGTTTTGATGAATGGTGGTGTGTGGAATCAATCCTAGGTTAGAAAAATTATTGGGGTGTTGAATGAAGCTATTAATATAGGAAACCCTAAGGTGGGGTGGCTTAGATGTGAGCCTTTATAAGCATTTAATGAGGCACTTAGGATTAATGTTTGATGGTGATGAGAAATAAAGGGATATTAATGAGTGTTGTTGGGTTTAGTGAAACCCTAACTTTAATAAATTGGGGAAAGTGTGAAATGTGAATAAAATGTAGGTTTAATGATATTGGAGAATGATATTAGTGATGAAAAATGGCCAATGGTGGTGATTAATGAGCATGGGTAAATGTTGTTGGGATTTGATGAAAACCCTAGCCCTAAGAATTTGGGGAAAATGGATATGTTGTAATTTAGAAGGTTAAATTGAAAGTGAATGGATGGTGTTTAAGATTAAATGTTGCTTAAAATGATATAGAACCATTTGTGGTGATTAATGGGTATCATTAGGTATGATAATAAACGAGGATAATGATGATGTTTGAAGGATTGATGTAATATGGGGTTGCCTTATGGAATGGATGAGATGATGATGTTATTAGGTTTAGTTAGCCTTAAGATCTAGAGGATCTTGGCTTTGGGAAAGGAATTCCCGAAGCCTAACACAATTGCATAACTTGGTGTTTAGCAAGTCTAAGACTTGGGGTTGAGCTTTATGATAAGCTAGCAAGTATTTAAAATTATGATGGTTATTAATTATGTAAATATACTTGCATATGGTATGTAGATTGTATTCCGGGTGATGCAATAGAGCATTCGGAGCATTGGAATCATTTCGGCTCTTCCCTCGAGGTAGGAGAGGAGTTTACATTCAAATTGCATGAGTAAATTGAGAGTGATTGTTGTATGTGATGAATACTCATGCTTGCCTTGCCATGTATATGTATTGAATTAATTGAAATGGCAAGTTGATGATTAATGAGGATGATGTGTGAGAATTATGTGTTGAATTGATATGAAAATGTATATTCATATAAGATGATGACAAGTTTGAATTTGACATGATTGATAGATTGAATTGAATGTTAATGAGTGTAAAGGTCTGGGATAGGTTTTAAATGCCTAGTGTGAAGCAATTACTATATTAGACTTGATGGATTTTAGCTGGTATAAGTTTTGGTATGGTTGGTTGTGAGTTTCTTATGTTTCTTGCGCATATCCTGATATTCTCGCTCAAGCGAGAAGGGATCTCGCTCAGGCGAGAATCCCCAGTATTGGTATAATGGTCTCTGGACCAATTTCGCCTAGGCGGGTGAGGATTCTGCTCAAGCGAGCTGCATATTATGCAATCAGGGGAGTTACTGGACGAATCTCGCTCAAGCGGGCATGGCCGCGCTTGAGCGAGCTAGTGAGGAAATGGTCACTGGACATTTTTCGCCCAAGCGTGTGTGAGTGGCTTGAGCGAAAGTGTGAAGTCTGATGCTAGGATGGTGCTCACTCAAGTATGTGACTGGTATGATTATGTTTTGACCGAGTGTGATGAGTGTATGGTGAGTAAGTGGGACTCTGGACGAAATTCCACTTGAGTGGGAACCTTAGAAAATAATTCTATGATGTAGTGAATTTTTGAGTGAAATTCCGAGTGGGCTATGTCCGAGTGAGGAAGTGCGTATAATTCCGAGTGAAGGGTCTCCCAATATGATACCCCGGGTAGTGGAGTTCCGAGTGGAAATTTCTGAGTTCAAAGTAACTCGTTCCGAGTGGAGTCCCTCCGTGTGTGTAATTCCGAGTGAGGATGGCACCGATTGGGGATACATGGTGTGTTTTTCTAGAAGTATTCTGGAATAACTTCAGTCGTGAGAAAATGAAAAGGAAGTCAGTTTTTGAAATAAATTACCGGGTGAGAAAAGACTAGGTCTGGAATGATTTAACCGAGTGGAAGACCGAGCGAGTGTGGGGTCGGTCTGGAATGATTTAACTGAGTGAGGACCATCAGAGATGGTTCGGACTTGGAACGAAGTTGTCGAGTGAAAAACTGATTGAGATGACTCGGACTTGGAGTGAAGTTACCGAGTGAAAGACTGATTGAGAGATGACTCAGATTTGGAATATATTGCCGAGTGAAAGGCCAAGTGAGAGACGAGTCAGCTTTGATTGATTTTGCCAAGTAGAAAACCAAGCAAGATGAGTCGGTGTGAGGGTGAATTACCAAGTGAATGATCGATCGAGTGATAAGTCGGTTTTAATGTAAATTGCCAAGTGAGGGACCGAATGAGAGGAATCGGTTCTGGAATAACTTCCCCTGGTGCAAAGCTGGGTGATGGGAAGGACGACCTCTGGTCGGATTTCGCTTAAGCGAGTGGATACCTCGCTCAAGCGAGTGAGTGTAGGATTCCTTACTGGAGCAATTTCGCCCGAGCGAGTGGCTAGTTGAAGGGGGCCTCGCTCGAGCGAATGTACCTGGAAATGCTTGCTGGAATGGTTTCGCTCGAGCGAACTAAGACGCTCAAGCGAGATGGGCTTTCTCGCTCAAGCGAATGTGGGCCTCGCTTGAGCGAGTGACCCCCCTGATGGAATTTTCCCTTCTTTTCTCGGTTCTGATGGCTTGGGGCCTTCTCCCCTTATATTGTATGATGCTTGAGGGGATGTAAAGGGATATATATTTAAGACAATGATATGGTGGTGTTGGATAATGATTAAAATCTTGAGATGACTTGATTATGCCCATAATACATATAATGAAAAACATAAAATCTTAACCACCAAGGATGATCATACAAAAGCAATGTTAAGGGCTTGATGATGAGTTATGAAATGCATGTCTAAGAACATGATTGTGTTGGGCATAAATGTGATTGCCTTATGTGGACTGATGAATATGCTTCGAATAATTTTATGTATGGATAAATACTATGATTGGTTGCTATTCTTTTGATATCCATGTGTGGATTGTCATGAATGATGTTATGGCCATTGAAGTTCCTATTATATGTATGTTATGCCTTGAGGGGCCTTGTGAATGTTTATATGCCATTGATGATAAAACTAAAATATACAATATACCCCTAATTGAGAGGGTGAGATATCCTTGCGAGGTTGTTGTTGAGCATATGCATTATTGCATTGTATTCATGGCATGGCATAGCATTGATACTTTGTGGTTGCGATCACAGTGATGAAAGATCCTGCGGGATTCTATGAAGGGAGTACCCCTTACGAGGCGGGAAACCAATGTGATGATGATATGATATTGTGCCGGTGGTTGTGATCGCCTGGTTATGAAATGTGAAAGGCCCTGCGGGGACCATTGTATGATGATGAGCCAGTGGTTGCGATCACTTGGTATTTGATATGATAAAGGGCTTGTGAGCACCTATGATGCCCATGGTTGCGATCATGAGGCGGGAGTACCCCTTGCGAGGCAGGAAACCTATGAGAATTGTTGAACGTGGTTACGATCACGAGAAGCACCTTGCGAGGCTGCTATAGGGAGTATCCCTTGCGAGGCGGGAAACCAATGATTATGAATGATTGATTATGGTGGTTGCGATCACCCGTGATATGAAATCGGATCTGTTGCATATGCATTAAGTTGACATGTGCATCAGCCATAAGAGCATGGCATTTGAGATGGGATGACCATGAGTGATGAGAAACCCCTTGCGAGGAGGTATTGAGTGAAACCTTAATGGATTAATGATGATAAAGATTATGAATGCCCATGTTGATAAGTGGTAGGTGATTGTGTATATGATTATGTATGTGCTTGTGCTTGATTATGATATGAATTGCGATTCATGGGGCTTGCATGCCTAATATAATAATGAGATGATGAATGAAGGATAATTTAATGATTTTATAGCAAAGCACATATGACGTTTGTATGCATATACACATGATCACAATATATATATTATTCGTCATTTTGAATGTATAACTCACTCTCCCATGTGGTCTCCTTTTTAGCACTGTGATGTAGGTTGCCATGGGATGAGTTCGGATTTTAATTAAAGCTTGGGTGAAGGTAAATAGTGGTAGAGGAAGTGCCTTGGCCGGCATTATTTATGAGTTCTTATGTAATGAATGAATTGTTTATGAGAATATAGATGATTTAGAGATTTTGAATATGTATAAGATAATCCTTTGAATTGATGGATGGTGAATATATATGTAGAATGCAAGAGATAATTTGATGTATATTAGAAAGATTGAAATTGAATGATGTTCATCGATGATTGAGATGGTCGGGAGAAGATCCCCAAATGTATGTATATATATATACATATATATATATATAATTGTTGTATCTTAGGCAATGTATGCGTATGTTGTAAGTGTATGAATGTGATATAGTAATAAGTTTGTGCTTGGTGTTTGCATGCTTTGCCGAGCCTTTTCTCATATCGTCATATATGGGACTAGGCGTGTGCCCGGTATACATATTCTTCCGCTGTAAATTCCATTATTTTCGTATACCTTTATGGGCAATTTATCTATCGATCCAGTTAGAGGTTATTTAATCTCACTCTTTGGTTTTCTGTGATTTGGGTCTTGATGTGATCATGGTGGTGTCTTGGAAATATTTTCAAACGCAAAAAATTTATTCGTATTTTTTATTAATTATGTCGATTACATCGGGATTCGAGTACAAAAAATTAGGGGTGTTATAGTCAGCGTAGTAATGGACTACGCTAAAATCTACAGCTTGGTCCAGAGACAAGGGTGGTAAAGGCGATCGGGGTTCAGGAAATTCAAAGGAGGGTAATTCCGGGTCTAGGAGTAAAACGGTCGAATTTGGTAAATCTTTGACACGACCACCCTAGTACCCCGTACTCACCCATCTACGGATATTCGCTTGTACGAACCGCGGTCCAAGATGAGGAACCCTAATTAGCCAAAAAATGAAAAGGTTAGAAAGGATTTCTATCGAACTGTCCTTTTCTTGACCGTTGTTAGAAGAAAAATCAGACATTGTAAATAAAGAAAGGGTCAGTGTAAAGGGCTACCTGTGTAGATGGTTTTGGTAGTTCTTCTAGTGCAGGCCAGGAAGAGGTCAAAATTAGCAGGGATGTCGGAGAGACAGAGTTTCAGTATGAAAAATGAAAAATGAAGCATCTGCTGATACGACTCTCCTTTTATAGGCGTTGAAGTCACATGGGCTGAAGTTCAAGGGTCGTGACCCATGAACGCTATGGAAGGTGAAACGACGCGGCCCACTAAGCCAACTGATTGGATGACACATGACAAAATGCACTAATCGTTGCTTGCCATGTCAACGATCTGTGTGCCATGTCACTTTTCTGGGGACTTTCAAATGACGCGCAATACATGTAGCCGCCAAGCACCGTTAATGGGTCCGAACGGGGTAGCTAAAGCCTTGTCAAATCGATCATACCGGTAAAATTTGGAAAACTCATAATACTCAACACCTTGGTCAATAACTACCATTACGGTGAAGAGCACATTTTAAATCAAGACATGATTCAAGAGTAGGAGTAGCTCATTATTGTAACATTGTCACAATAAATAAGCTAAGGGGAAAATAATTTAGAGTGCATACTGGGCCCTACAATCATGTATGACATCGGCCAACATATAAAATTAAATAAGTAAATTATGGTTTAAATACTGGACGAGGTGCTCCAAGACCAATATAATCAACGTGTCCAAGTACAGATTGATTAAACATGACCCCGGTCAGGAGGTTGACATCTGACTGAATCAGGAAAGGTATAGGCAGCATGTCCCTGCCAATATTGTGGCTACAATATGTTAAGAAGAAGGTCAAAACAATTCTGATACTCAGGGAAGTTCTATGAATATATCTTATTTACTAACTTAAGATAGATTCTAAATACTTTCTTAAAAACCTCCGTAATCACGTTATCTTCCGTAATCACCATTCTAACTTAAGCATCGAAGAACCTTTTATAGGTACACCGTCGGTATGTCCCATCAACCGCGGTTCGAAGTAGACTAAAATCATCACCTTAATGTGAAGAACTTCGACTCCCCACTGGACCTCTGTGCATAATATCGGACTCTACTGAGACGGTGTAAAATAGAATGAGAGAGATACTTTAGACACCAGTTATACGGGACATTAGTCTGTAGCCCAGACACTGGACAAATGATAGGTGTTTAGTTTACATTAGTTTTAAGGTCCATATAGTTTTAGTTTTACTTTATTTTCATTTTATTTTTCCCTAATTGCCATGGTATTTCTTCTATTTCCACACATGCTACATGGGTAATTGTCTTTTGTAGAAACCTTCATGAGATAAATCTATTGGCAAAAGGATTTGGAAGATTTTGAAGGGGATGATGCAAAGGGGAAGAGTTTGAGTTTGTAGAAGACCCAAGATCAAAGCTAGCCCAACAATGAAAGAAGAACGTACCAAAGAAAGTACTGCAAATCCAAAAAACCCTCAAAATGCATATTGCCAAGGTTCTGAGAAAACCACTACTAGTGGGAATTCCCACTCGCCGTGGAACACACTAGAGGAAGTGACAAAATTGAGACAGAGAAAACCACTGCCATTGGAATTTCCCGCTGGTCATGGAACTCCCTGCCAAAAAACCACAGGCCGTGGATTTTCCCACTGCCAGTGGATTTTACCCAGTTTTTAATTTTTAGGAGTTTTGGGTGTCACACAGTGTGATCCACTACCAGTGGATTTTCCCATTGGCAATGGATTTCACATGTTGCAGCAGTTACCTTCAATTTTCACAAAATCTTAAAAGAATAAAAAGGGCAAAAACGTGTGGGAACAGACACAGAGGAACACAAGACAGTTTTGGGTGAGAATTAAGAGCTTCTTGGAGGAGATTTTTGAGAGGATTTCAAGAATCAACAAGAAGGGTGTCAGATCTTTCAGATTTTGGGGCATTGGATTAGAACTAAAAGTGAGAACTCTAATTCTGTTCCAAACCCTTGTTTTGTAATTAAGATTTCCTTCATGTTTGAGATTAAATTTCTGATTTATTGTATTGTAATCTTTTTCCTTATGGCGAACTAAACCCCATTCTTTGAATAGGGGGTAACATGTCTATAAACCAAACATAAGATGTTCTTTATTTTTCCATTTATGAATCATGTTTCTTATTCAATTTTATGTATGTTTAATGCTTCTACAAGGCTTAGAAATAAGTGTAGATGATTATAAATAGTGTGGGTAATCAAAATATTTTCATATGGTTTGAATCACATGAAACTGAACCTAGGGATTTGGGTTATGAAAGTAGACAAAGCTCTTTGAGGGATAATTGGGTTTTCATAAAGCGTAAGGGATCTAATTAGGGAATTGAACGCGGTTCTTTGATAATTAGGTACGTTAGTCAGGTTTTAAGAGAAAGTCACTAATTAAATTTGGAAAACATGCCTTAGGAAACGAGATTTCATAAATGGGGAAATTGAATTGCATCGAAACTTGGTAACAACATGTGAACCTTTTAATTCCCAAGAACCTAATCTCGACTGTTTTCAATTAAGTATTTTGTTCTTCATCACAAATAGCTTTGTGTTTTCTTTTGGCATCTTTAGTTTTAAGTCAATTTAAATTTCTATTAAAATTAAACCATTGGTCTAGATAATCGAATCGCTAATAAAATCGGTACTTGGGCACAATCCTTATAGGAACGATAAATTTTTATTACGCGATATCCCGTGCGCTTGCGGTTGCCTATCAAGTTTTTGACGTCGTTGCCAGGGATTGTGTTTCCCCAATATTGGCTAAGCGGTGTTTTTTATTAGACTAGACTCTTTTTATTTTTTCTGCATAATTTTTGGTTTTTGGTTTCTATATTTTCTACAGAATTACACTTGGTGTTCTCTGTTGTTTTTGTGAGTTTGTGCAGGCCCCTTTAAGCGAAGAAGTGCTAGCTTTGAGCATATTTTTTATCTTGAGATAGAAAGAACCCTTCAGAATATCCGAGCTTTAACGAAACAAATAGAACAAAGCAAGCAAACAACTTCAAGCTCAATAAGCCAAGCATAAATAGATAATCCAGACAATAGAGCCCTTCGTGATTTTGCAGCGCCTAATGCGATAGGCCGAAGGTCTAGCATCACTAGGCCAACCATCGAGGCAAATAATTTCGAGTTGAAGCCATCCTTGCTCTCGATGGTTCAACAAAGTCAGCTTGGAGGATTGCCATCTGAGGATCCTAACTTGCATCTTCAGATCTTCCTTGAGTATTGTGACACACTGATAAGTCTTGAAAAGACTTAATAAATTCATCTTTAATTTAACTTAATCCATTAAATATTGTTAAGTATGGCATTATTATTTAATAAATTGGCATTATTTCTTGTTTTAATTATGTAATTCGAATATGTTTAAAATTGTGCAAGAAAATGGTTAAAAAGATAAGTAAATAAAGAAATATGTTTATTGAGAGATTTATTAACCTAGCGTACATACGTTAGGTATTTATTTGTTGTATTTTCCAAGATCAGGTGCAGGAAATCTAGTGTACATACGCTGGCCTCCCAGCGTACATACGCGCAGATCCAGCAAGGAATTTATGCATCACGCTCTAGTAGACAAGGGTCACGCTTAAGCGTGAAGTCACCCTGAATGCAAATTTCTAAGTCTGTAGCCCAACATACATACACTGGCCTCCTAGCGTACATACGCATAGATCCAGTAAGTTAAAGACATCACGCTCAAGCTTGTATACTTCACGTTCAAGCATGAAACCACCATGCATTCACGTAAATATCACAGCATATATCAAGTAATGTCCCACGCTCAAGCATACACGATCACGCTTAAGCGTGAAGTTTGTTACCACGCTCAAGCGCCTATGTACCACACTTAAGCATGAAGGAACGCTCCATGCATCCAAAGGAAAGAATTCAAGTTCAGCCTTGCAATCTTACCATGCAGTAACGTGAAAACAAGTATCAAATTATATTTGAAGAGTTAAGCAAGCATGTCACATGAAGATTATTGGCACAATACATGATACTCCTTCAACATCAAACTACAATAGTGACCATTAGTTATGTATCGGTTACTGTTTATTTTTGTATTTTAGTAACTTAAGTATTGTTTGTAATTAGTTTAGTTATTTTAATTATTAATTAGTTTCCTTTGTAATTTATTAGAGTTAGTTGGTTAGTTAGTTTTTCCGCGGCCATATATATATATATATTTATAAATACACAGGAGGAACAGACAGAAGCAAGAACATGATTCATTTTTCATTTCTAATCTATCTCTAATTCTTTTCTCTCTCTAAACTCTCTCATCCATGTCTCTCCATATTCCTTCGAATGAATCCATTTCCATGGGTTCTTAAACCCCTAGGGTTAGGATTGCTGAAGCTTCCAATGGAATCTTGAAGCTACATTGAGGAAGTTATCTTCTGAAGCAAGAGGAGAACAAGCTGAGAAGTGGATCTACTTTGCTGAATTGACAAATTCACATCCAACTGAAGAATCTCACCAGTGAGGAATCATGGTTGAGGCTTAGGTAACTTGAAACACCCTAATTTAATAAATAAATAATTAACAAAAACAGAGGAAATTTTTTTCACAATTAAACCAAAACAATCGGGTATAAAAGAATAAGGAAAAGAAGGTAAGAGAAATAAAACCGACTCATGGAGGCTGCCAGCGGAAGAAGGAAAGCACTCGGGCGGATCACCCAACAACGCACACTCGCTGCAGTGAGAACTACACTCGGCACTCGCTCACTCCACTCGGCATTCCCGCACCCAGGTTTCAGCACCTGGTCCACTCGGAAAGGCCCACTCTCAGTTCACTCGGATTGGCCCTTAAACCTACCAGCTCCATTCAGGAATCATAGCACACTCCTGATTTCACTCGATCGGATTACATATACGGCAACTCAGTAATGGTTCCCATAGCCGCTCACTCAGAATCTATAAAGACTTCTCACTCGGAATAACTTTCACTTCCTTTTTGCCACTCGGATATTTCGCTCATTCTTTTCACTCGGTAATCACAATCCTTCTTACTCAAGTTATCCTTACTAAGTCAAGACTCACTCAGATTCCCTTGCTACTAATAATTTCTACCATGGGGTCCATCTAGAGCCTTAGGTGTCGCCTTTCTGTCGGGAAACCTTCATTCGGCGGATTCTCACTCAGAAATTGTGAATTATTCCGCACTCGGAAAATCCTAACAGCTATCACTCGGACAACGTCTAAATCAATCCTCACTCGGTGTTCCGCGCTGTCTTGTTCACTCGGGATTACCTAGACTTCTCTTCACTCGGAAGGAATTACTAACTTTCTTCCCACATCAACACTCGGCTCCATTTTGACTTATAGATATACTAACCTCTCACACACACAAGTACGTGTACATAGATTACTCGGATCTTCATGCTCTGTATAGGATTTCACGCAACATAGTAGATATAAATAATTACAGGCACCAAAATCATGTCTTCTACCCCAGAGGGTTCAGGTTCTAATAAAAAGGACTAAGGCTAAAACATGAGCCGGCCAAGGCTTAACAAACACATAAGCAGTATATACATAACATCTATTTCCTTATAGCGCACAAGCATTTCACCCAGCATTTAGCTCCTCCTCCATTCGTCATCCCGAGAGACATTCACTGAAAATTTTGCCACAGTAGGGGTGAGCTTATGCATTTAAAATGACAGTTAATGACTCAGCATCAGCATCAATACTTGCCCTCACGTTCACTCGGGTTGCATACAGTTTTGGATTTCAACCATGCAGAATATAATGCTTTTAAAGACATGCAATTATATACATATTACAAAGATTCATTTCCCGTCACACGAAATATGCATTAACTCACTCAGAATTCACTCGTATCACTCCGAGTCATCCCACTCGTCCTATCCTAACCAACATTTCGTCTACATGCATGCCTGCGGATCCGACTAAGCAATAATCTTCAGTTACAGGTTCCCTTACTAGCCTCTCGTCCTTTAGCCCTTCCCGCGTGGTACCGGCCTCCCATTGACGTCTCGAGACTTAACTCTAGCTCCTACGGCTCCCACGGGCTTTCACAGGATCAAGCCAAGGGTCTGCACCTGGAGATCATTTTGTTGGGACTCCTGACCTTCCACGGGTCATCCCATTTCCTGTACGTACAGCCTATACGCGTCAACCACGCGTACCCTCAACTATCCGACTCGCTCCTAGTAAACATTAGCGTCACTCCCGAGCCCACATATTCCCCACATTCAATCATTCATCGTACCATCATACACAGCACTCACACAGCTAATACATGCAATATCTCAAGGAGCCAGCCAACAATCAAGCACACATATTCTTTCGGTATTAACAACGACGAGAACATATATCACAAGCATTTATATATATAACCAACTATCAGACTTTGACACAACGACCCTGAATACATGCATGCAAGTGTATAACCATAATCAAGACTCTGCAATCACACACAGGGCAGTCAAGGATTCAGAATCATGCATTACACACAATTTTCACAAAGACATTCATATGCATGCATGATAATACGTTCATCCGGTGCCGTCCATCGACCATGCATTTGACATGCAAGCGCCCCCTACCTTTTGAAGGGACTCGAGAAGCTCTTCCTCTCTCCGACGTTTGGTCAGACACCCTTTCTGCCTCGTCCAGTCCCCTTCACACAGTCGTACTCTGCAATCGGCTCGGGGATGGGGAGTTGTTCTTCCTCTGCTTCAATGATCGTCCTTCACCAGTCGGAAGGGACTCTGTCCCTTCTATAGCACCATCGCTGTGGGTCTCTAGAGACGAAGAACAAAGACAGGGGGAAGAAAAGAGGACGAGGAACGAAAAAGGAAGGAAAGAGAGGATAAAGCAGTGAGGAAGGATGAATATCCACAGTGATGCAGGATATATGTACATGCGTGTGAAGAGAAGGAGAGCAGGGTGGGAAAATGTGAATCGCAGTCTGATAAGTGCTTATTTTATGATTAAAATTCATGACTCAATTAGAACCATTTTCTGAATAGCTTAACTAAATTGATAAATAATTGAGCATGATTTTGATTATAAAGAAAGTATTAAGAAAAGAAGCTTGAAATGTAAAAATCAGTAAAGAAATTGTCAAAAGCCTTGAAGAAACAAAGAAACACCAGAGCATCAAGCAAGAACGCTTGAGCGTGGTACACTGCACGCTTGAGCGTGGAAGAAACAAAAGCTTACGCTGCCCATGCGCCCAAGCGAAATAATGAAGAACACACCAACAGCCTCTCACGCTTGAGCGTGAGCCCGAGCTCGCTCAAGCGTGACTCCATGCATGACTGGCGCTCAAGCGTGACAATATGGAGCTCAAGCGTGACTCAATTGAAAGAGGAACAGCATCAGGATCATCTCACGCTCAAGTGTGGGAAGGAGCCGCTTGGGCGTGAACCCGACCCCGCTTGAGCGTGGCTTGAGCGTGGAATATATCTGTTGAGATAGAAGAGCTCGCTTAAGCATAACAGATTTAGCTTAGGCGAAGATGAAAGAGTATCAGGAAATGTCTCACGCTTGAGCGAGACAAGGAGGCGCTCCAGCGTGAACCCGAGTGCGCCTGAGCGTGAAGTAAGCGTGGATCAAGCGTATGCTAAATAGAAGAACAACGCTTAAGCATGGTTAAGGAAGCTCGAGCGCGAGACAACCAGTGAACACCAGTACCCTTCACGCTTGAGCGTGACCACTAAGCTCAAGCGTGACTAATGCAGTATGGGATTTTTGAATTTAATATTCACCAATGGTGCGATGACAACTCACCCACTTTCTTGTGTTTCTACAAGTCTCTGAAAGATGCTGCATGGGTTCTACGCAAGTGGGCAAGGGAAGCTGAACCATAACTCCTATAAATCAAGCTGCAAAGATCATATATCGATCATCAGATTCATCCCCTGTATTTCATTCACAATCTAAACTTTCCATTATTTTCTGTATTCATTCTTTTGATGGTGAAAATGCAAGGCATGAGTAACTAAACTCCCTTATGGGATTGGCTGTAATCCATTCAACACTGAAGTAATGCTGTTGTAAGTTTTTATTTAGTAATGAGATTTGATAAGTTCTGTATTTCCTTCTGCGTTTAATGCCTGAAAGTACTTGATCACTATTTTCTTGTTTTAAGTTTTCTCAAGTATGCTGGGAAGTGACTTTTGAAAGTAGATCTGAAAGAAATACTTGTTGTGAGTAGGTAGCCAGGGATGGCGTCTAACGTAATAAACGTCAAAACAATCGATCGATAGTGCTGGGATGATTTCAAAGTGACTGAGGGATCAGCGGTTTGAAATCATTCTTATGAATTTTGTAGTCGAGGGATCGATACAAATGACTTTGATTGTGACGTAGAAATTATCTTTTCGATTTACTTATATGAAAACTTATGCAGCTTACAGAGGTGAAGATGTGATGAAGCCAATCCCTGTTTTACAAAACTGATTTTTCAACACCACTCACTATTATCTTTTGCAACTTTTACTCTCTGTTATTTACTGTCTCCTTAATCAACATCATTTACAACAAAACAAAAACCAAACCATTCTGCCAAATCAATTCAAAACTAAGATTTTCATTCTCACACCTCCTCAGTGGAACGACATCTACACTGTACTATAACCTCTGTGTTTAAACTTGGCACATCTATTCCATTGAGTTCATATTATACAAACTTGATTCTCTTTCAGAGAACTCTTCAATATCAATATAATCAAAACCTCACCAAGTTTTGGCGCCGCAGCCGGGGAGGTGATTTAAGTTTGAATATCTTTAGCATTGAATTGACAAGACAGTGTAAATAAATTTGTTTGCAATTTGTTTTTATTTTTTTAGTAACCTTGCTACTTTGAGTTCTTGATTTATGATCTTGAGAGGACAGGGTACAAAAGAACAACTTGCATTTGATCCTGAGATAGACAGGTTCCTCAACAAAATCAAGAAAGCCAAGCAGAACTTCCACATAGGACAAACTTCCTCTGATATAATGGATGACAACAGCAATAATCAAAATCCACCAAGGAGAACACTTGGAGACTATGCTTTACAGCAAGGGCCAAGACATTTCTCAAGCATTGCAATTCTAAACACTGTCAGAGCACTAGAAATGAAACTAGCATTTCTGAGTTTGATTAGTTCACATCAATTCCATGGAATGTTCAGTGAAGATCCGTACACTCACTTGGCCACATTCTAAGAATTGGTTGGAACCATGGGATTTGACCAAGATGTTATTGATGCTGCATATTTAAGACTATTTCCTTTCTCTTTAGCAGGAAAAGCAAAGGAGTGGTTACAATCTCATCCAAATCAAAGTTTGAATAGCTGGAACATAGTTGAAGAAAAATTTCTACAAAGGTTCTTTCCTCCATCTAGATTCATCAAGGCTAAATCAGATATTACAACATTTAGACAAGGCCAAGATGAACCTTTTTGTGAGGCATGGGAACGCTTTAAATCACTGCTCAGAAAATGCCCAAACCATGGACTTGAAGATATTGCACAACTTAATATTTTTTACAGTGGTTTAAGGGCTGACACTAAAATGATTTTAGATGCAGCAGCAGGAGGAACAATGATGACAGTGGATGCTGACCAAGCCACAAGGATAATAGAAGCTTTATCCTCAACAGACTACCAAGCTCAACATGATCGTCAGCAAGTTCAAAGGAAATGAGTCCTTGACTTAAACACCACAGATGCCATTTTAGCACAGAACAAAATTTTGACCCAACAATTAGAAGCATTGACCAAAAAGATATCCAATCTTCCACAACAATTACATGCTGTACAATCATCACAACCAGGGCAACAACAAATGCCTACAACATGTAACTTTTGTGGAGGAGATCATCTCAATGAGAACTGTGGCTCACAAGAAGCAACTGTATACTTCATGAACAACCAAGGAAGGTCTGGTAATTTCAATTCAAATTTTTCTAACCAACCATTTCAGGGATGGAGAAGTAACCAAAACCAAGGCCAAGGATGGAAGCAAGAGCCCAGCTCTTCTAAACCATATCAAAATAATGATCCTTCTTTGATGGAGAGAACTTCTAGATTAGAGGACACCTTGGAAAAATTTATACAAACTTCTTTAGCAAGTCAAAAGAACAATAAGGCATCACTTAGGAACTTGGAAACACAATTGGGACAACTAGCCCGACAACTTGCTGAGAAACAGAAGCCTCAGTATGGAGCAAACACTGAAACAAATCCAATAGAGCATTGCAAGGCTGTGACCACACTGACTGAGGAAATAACTGAGGAAGAAGATGGACATGATGCTATCACACCTGAAGCAGTACCTTATAACACCAAAGATCCAGGGAGTTTTTCTATTCCTGTCACTATTGGAAATCTTTCAAAAAGTAAAGCTTTATTAGATCTTGGTGCTAGTGTAAATTTGATGCCATTATCCACACTTAAAAGTATAAGGGATTTTTCAGTAAAGCCAACAAACATGACCTTAAAAATGGCAGATCAATCAATAAAAACCCCTTATGGTATTGTTGAAAATATTGAGGTCAAAGTTGATCAATTTGAATTTCATGAGAATTTTGTTGTCATAGATATGGAGGAAGATCCTGAAGTTCCCCTAATACTAGGGAGACCATTCTTGAAAGCAGCCAAAGTCATCATAGATGTGGATGACAGAAGAGTAAAAATTCGAGTGCAGAAAGAAGAAGCCAACTTTGTTATTCATGACACAAATAAATACTCAGAATGTGCACTTGAAAATCTGAATGGAAAAAAGTTAAGGCCTGACTTAGGCAAGAAGGTGGAAAAACTCAACACTCTCCTCCACCAACTCCATGATCCATTTTGAAAAATCTATCAGGCGTCAAGCTGATGACGTTAAACAAGCGCTTATTGGGAGGCAACCCAATCCTTTATGTTTTCCTTTTTCATCCTGTTGAATTTACATTGCGTACACTTTATTTTTATGTTTTCCTTTTCAAGTCTCATAATTGAAGTTCTTTTTTTTCGTAGATCACTCATCAACCCATTCCAAGTGTCAAACACTGATAGAAGCAAGCCAAGAAGTTCAAAAACTATGTTTTCTTCTACATTGAGGTTTCTCATTGGAAGCAAGTTTGCAGCCCACATTGCTGGGCCTGGGGACAGGCCTTCTTTCTTAGGAGGGGTGAGACTTCATAGGCTAGACCAGGACCCTCCTCACAAGGGCCTCCAGCAAGGAAACATGAGACAGAGGATGACTCTTCTAAGGATGAGTGATGAGTTTACTGCTTTAGTTTTTATTGCTTTAGTTTACTTTGAGTTAGTTTTGTCTAACATTACTGCAGCATACTTTGAAAATTTTTAAAATTTTTTATGCTTTTGGTTGATTGTTTGGATATACCATTACAGGCTTGTAGTTGTACCATTTTGGAAAAACCCAACCAAAGATTTTACTTTTTGAACAAGAAAAGTTTCTAAGCAGCAGAATATTTTTAGGCAATAACACTGATTTTTTTTAGGCAAAATGACTAAATTAAGAACCAAGGAACTAGAATGCATGTACTTTTGATTGTTTACATGACTTGAACCCTTTTCTGTTAGAATAAGGAAGTAAGCCTTATATCTTGATGAGAAGTGAGAAATCTAAACACTGAGAGCCTCATTTGAATTTGTTAAATTGGCATTGACTGATTTTCTAATTAACCTTTTTCTTAAGAAATAAGCAAGGAAATGATAAGGCAATTTTGAAAACATAGTTAGCCGAGAGCCAAAGCCGAGAGCCAAAAAGCTACCCTGATAAAAATATCCGATTTTTTTGGTAGCCCATCTTTGAGCCATAAAATTTTTTTTTTCTCTACCCTGAGCTAAGCATAAAAGCAAAAATCCTACCTTACCTGCATGTTCATCTTGAAAAAGAGCATAAAATATTTTTTTCTCAAAAGGAGATGAAACAAATGGAGGCAGAAAAAGAAAATGCAAAAAGAAAAATAGTAAGCTCTTCAAAAAAAAAATGTATAAAAGAGCTGGAGGAAAACAAAGGAAAATTCTGAAGTTTAAATTCAAAGAAGAAGCCTTCTAAATTGTTAAATAAATTAACTAAAAGCACTTATGCTCTTCATTGTACATGCGATTTGAATCCAAGAAAAACCAAAAATTCTTGTTAACCCAGCCTCATTACAACCTTAAAAGACCTTTTGATCCTTGCTGTTCATTTGAATTTTGGTTTTACTAGAAATGACGGGCAATGTTAACTGAGCAGTTCTAATGATGGATGAGTGAAACAGACACCTGGTAAGAAATAATGAGAGATCTCTATTCTTACAGCAATGGGTTACATGCTTTATGAACAAGGTAATGGTGCATTACATTTTAAGGAATTGGTATTAAGAAAATCATTTGCCTAGACATCAACTCAGATTATTGTCTTTTAAACTTTTTGTCTGCAACAGAAACTCAGATTTTTGAACGCTTGATTCCCTTTCCAAAACTTCTTTTTACTTGAGGACAAGCAAAAATCTAGGTTGGGGAGAGTTTGATAAGTGCTTATTTTATGATTAAAATTCATGACTCAATTAGACCCATTTTCTGAATAACTTAACTAAATTGATAAATAATTGAGCATGATTTTGATTATAAAGAAAGTATTAAGAAAAGAAGCTTGAAATGTAAAAATCAGTAAAGAAATTGTCAAAAGCCTTGAAGAAACAAAGAAACACCAGAGCATCAAGCAAGGACGCTTGAGCGTGGTACACTGCACGCTTGAGCGTGGAAGAAACAAAAGCTTACGCTGCCCATGCGCCCAAGCGAAATAATGAAGAACACACCAACAGCCTCTCACGCTTGAGCGTGAGCCCGAGCTCGCTTTAGCGTGACTCCATGCATGACTGGCGCTCAAGCGTGACAATATGGAGCTCAAGCGTGACTCAATTGAAAGAGGAACAGCATCAGGATCATCTCACGCTCAAGCGTGGGAAGGAGCCGCTTGGGCGTGAACCCGACCCCGCTTGAGCGTGGCTTGAGCGTGGAATATATCTGTTGAGATAGAAGAGCTCGCTTAAGCATAACAGATTTAGCTTGGGCGAAGATGAAAGAGTATCAGGAAATGTCTCACGCTTGAGCGAGACAAGGAGGCGCTCCAGCGTGAACCCGAGTGCGCCTGAGCGTGAAGTAAGCGTGGATCAAGCGTATGCTAAATAGAAGAACCACGCTTAAGCGTGGTTAAGGAAGCTCGAGCGCGAGACAACCAGTGAACACCAGAACCCTTCACGCTTGAGCGTGACCACTAAGCTCAAGCGTGACTAATGCAGTATGGGATTTTTGAATTTAATATTCACCAATGGTGCGATGCCAACTCACCCACTTTCTTGTGTTTCTACAAGTCTCTGAAAGATGTTGCATGGGTTCTACGCAAGTGGGCAAGGGAAGCTGAACCATAACTCCTATAAATCAAGCTGCAAAGATCATATATCGATCATCAGATTCATCCCCTGTATTTCATTCACAATCCAAACTTTCCATTATTTTCTGTATTCATTCTTTTGATGGTGAAAATGCAAGGCATGAGTAACTAAACTCCCTTATGGGATTGGCTGTAATCTATTCAACACTGAAGTAATGCTGTTGTAAGTTTTTATTTAGTAATGAGATTTGATAAGTTCTGTATTTCCTTCTGCGTTTAATGCCTGAAAGTACTTGATCGCTATTTTCTTGTTTTAAGTTTTCTCAAGTATGCTGGGAAGTGACTTTTGAAAGCAGATCTGAAAGAAATACTTGTTGTGAGTAGGTAGCCAGGGATGGCATCTAACCCAATAAACGTCAAAACAATCGATCGATAGTGCTGGGATGATTTCAAAGTGACTGAGGGATCAGCGGTTTGAAATCATTCTTATGAATTTTGTAGTCGAGGGATCGATACAAATGACTTTGATTGTGACGTAGAAATTATCTTTTCGATTTACTTATATGAAAACTTATGCAGCTTGCAGAGGTGAAGATGTGATGAAGCCAATCCCTGTTTTACAAAACTGATTTTTCAACACCACTCACTATTATCTTTTGCAACTTTTACTCTCTGTTATTTACTGTCTCCTTAATCAACATCATTTACAACAAAACAAAAACCAAACCATTCTGCCAAATCAATTCAAAACTAAGATTTTCATTCTCACACCTCCTCAGTGGAACGACATCTACACTGTACTATAACCTCTGTGTTTAAACTTGGCACATCTATTCCATTGAGTTCATATTATACAAACTTGATTCTCTTTCAGAGAACTCTTCAATATCAATATAATCAAAACCTCACCAAGTTTTGAGTCCCACTCACGCGACTCGCTAATCATAAGCAGCCACCTTTTACCAACTAAGCATAATTACTTTGTCATTATTTCTTAAGTTAAGTTGATTTTAATTAACAGCTACTTTCCTACTTGAAATCAAAATTGGGATGTTACAGTTCTCCCCCTCACAAAAGAATTTCGTCCTCGAAATTCAGTCGGTAACTCACCTTGGTTAAACAACTCGGGGTACTGCTGCCTCATGGCATCCTCACGTTCCCAGGTATAAGAGGTATACCCTTTTTGTTGCCATTCTACTTCAACTAGTTGTACATTCTTGCTCCTCAAACGCTTTACCGATCGGTCCAGGATTCTAGTCGGTACAGTCACAGTGGTAAGGTCTTCCCTGATTTCCACTTCATCATCAGGCATTGTGTGAGCAGAATCGGGTAGGTACTTCTTTAGTTGGAACACATGAAACACGTTATGCAATCAGGATAAGTGAGTCGGTAATGCTATTCGGTATGCCATGGAGCCGACTCGTTCCAACACCTCATAAGGCCCAACGTATCGGGGGCTCAATTTCCCACCTTTCAAGGCTCGCCCGACTCCTTTACTCGGTGAAGTCTTCAGAAATACCCTGTCTCTGACTGAAAACTCTAACGGTTTAGTTCGTTTGTCATGGTAGCTCTTCTACCTATCCTGAGACGCCTTCATCCTTTCCCCTATCACTCGGATCTGTTCTGAGGTTTGCTTCATAATTTCTGGCCCCAATAGCAGACTCTCACCCGTTTCCGACCACCAGAGTGGGGTTTGGCATCTTCGACCATATAATGCTTCATAGGGTGCCATACCGATACTGTTGTGGTGGCTATTATTGTATGTAAACTCGATCAGGGGAAGGTACTGCTCCCAATCTCCACCGTGCTCCAGCACACACGCCCTTAGCAAGTCCTCCAAGCTTTGGATCATTCGCTCGGATTGTCCATTCGATTGGGGGTTGTAGGCAGAACTTAGCCAAAGTTTTGTACCCATTTCCTGGTGCAGGCTGGTCCAAAATCGGGACGTGAACCTAGGATCCCTATCCGATATGATAGAAGTCGGTATACCATGCAGTCGGACAATTTCGTGAATGTAAATCCGAGCTAACTTATGCAACGGGTACTTCATGTTCACATGTAGGAAGTGCGCACTCTTCGTCAGTCGGTCAACAACGACCCAAATCGCATCATGGCCCGCTCAGTTTTTTGGCAATCCCATGACAAAGTCCATGGCAATTGAGTCCTATTTCCACACGGGAATCTCCAGGGGTTGCAATGCACCATACGGCTTCTGGTGTTCGACTTCGACTTTTGACAGGTGATACACTGAGCCACATATTCTGCCACATTCCTCTTTAATCCGGGCCACCAGAATCGTGTCCTTAGATCCTGGAACATCTTCGTGGTACCCGGGTGAATACTGAGTAAGCTCTTGTGGGCTTCATCAAGCACCATTCCCCTTAATTCTCCTCCACTCGGTACATATATTCTATTTTTCACTTGGAAGATTCCATCCGATCCCTCGGTCAAAGACAAATCCTTACCTTTGGCCTGAGTCTCCTTCATCTCAGCCAAGTAGGAATCTGATTGTTGCTGCTCGTACATGGATTTCAAGAATTCATTGGCAATCCTCAACGTACTGATTGTTATCTTCCGAGACGAAGGCACGTTAACATGCAAATTCATGTCTCGGAACTGTTCCAACAGCTCCACCTCCTTTACCATCATCACTGCTACGTAGAGGTACTTCCGACTCAACGCATTGGCAACAATGTTTGCCTTACCCGGATGATATTTTAGCTCAAAGTCATAATCCTTTAAAAATTCCATCCATCTCCTCTGCCTCATGTTCAGCTCCTTTTGGTCGAATAGGTATTTGAGGCTCTTGTGGTCGCTGTACACTTCGAATTTAGAACCGTACAAGTAATGCCTCCATATCTTCAATGCGAAAACTACAGCTGCCAGCTCTAAATCATGGGTCGGGTAATGCTGTTCGTGAGGTCTCAATTGCCGAGAGGTGTAAGCGATCACTCGGTCCTTCTGCATTAGTACGCATCCTAATCCGAGTCCTGAATCATCACAATAAACCACGAAGCTCTCTTGCAAGTTTGGTAATGCCAACACTAGAGCAGTCGTTAACTTGTCTTTCAGCTCTCGGAAACTACTCTCGCACTCGGAACTCCATACGAACGGGACGTTTTTCCGAGTCAATTTAGTCAGTGGCGAAGCAAGCTTAGAAAAACCTTCAATAAACCTCCTATAATAACCAGCCAGGCCCATAAAGCTCCTTATCTCCGAGACCGACTCGGGTCTCTCCCATGCCATTATAGCTGCCACCTTCGAAGGGTCTACCGAGACACCCTCCTTGGAAATTACGTGTCCGAGAAAGTGGATCTTATCCATCCAGAAGTCGCACTTCAAAAATTTCACAAACAGCTGCTTCTCCTTCAAGACTTTAAGTACCGCTCGGAGGTGTTCTTTGTGCTCATCAGAGGTCTTGGAGTAGACCAAGATATCATCGATAAAAATTACTATGAATCGGTCCAAGTACGGGTGGAATATGCTATTCATGTAATTCATGAATATGGCAGGTGCATTTGTCACACCGAATGGCATCACTACATACTCGTAGTGGCCATACCGAGTCCTAAAGGCAGTCTTGGGAATATCTGAGTCCTTCACCCGGATTTGGTGGTATCCCGATCGTAAATCGATCTTCGAAAAGACTGAAGCGCCACGCAGCTGGTCAATCAGATCATCAATTCTGGGCAACGGGATCGGTTCTTAATTGTGAGTTTGTTTAGCTGTCGGTAATCTATGCATAGTCTCATGCTGCCATCCTTCTTCTTAACAAGCAGCACAGGTGCACCCCATGGCGACACACTCGGCCTAATGAATTGTT
The DNA here is from genome assembly GCA_037962975.1 of Clitoria ternatea. Taxonomy (NCBI): domain Eukaryota; kingdom Viridiplantae; phylum Streptophyta; class Magnoliopsida; order Fabales; family Fabaceae; genus Clitoria; species Clitoria ternatea. Next base: position 184,277,323 of record CM075672.1, read on the forward strand.
TTCCGAGTAACTCATCCACCTGCTTCTTCAACTCGGCCAATTCTGTTGGGGACATTCTATAAGGTGCACTGGAGACTGGCTCGGCTCCAGGGATCAGGTCTATAGAGAATTTAACTTCTCTACTCGGAGGGACACCCGACACATCCTCCAGAAACACCTCTGGAAATTCACAGACAGTCGGAATATCGTTCACTCGGGCTCTACTCTCACCCTCGGTTAAGCAAAGCATCATAAACAGTTGAGTTATACCTTGTGCCGTGTAGTCCTTATTGTTCTGCCTCGGGAAGATTATCCTTCAGTCTCTACAGTCCACTAACACCTTGTTGGCTGAAAGCCAATCTATGTCGAGCATGATATCAAGGTCCTTCAGAGGCACACACACCAGATCGAAGGTGAAACTCCGATCACCAATACAAATGTTACGTCTTTACACATCGATGATGTCAACACCTTAGTGACAGTCGGATTGGCTACTTCCAAAGTCCGATCCATATACACAGTCGGCAAATTTAAACGCCTTACACACTCATCAGTTATAAAAGAATGGGTGGCTCCCAAATCAAAAACTACATTAAGTGTATATCTACCGAGTAAACACTTACTTAGCACTAGGTCATTCGCTTGTGCGGCCTCCCCTACGTTAATGGCGTACACCCTCCCAGCAGTTGTTTGGTCGGTATTTCTCTTTCGGTTGTTTGGAGCAAACATCATATTCCCTCTGGCTCCAATATCTCTGCCTTCCGATCGTTGGCTACCATTCCCACGGCCTCTCCCTCGGAAGCCTCCACGATGCACAGGGGCGTCTGCTTGGCGCAACTGAGGGCAGTCGGGGCGGATATGCCCCTTCTCATTGCAATGAAAACATACAACACTTCCTCCACCATCACAATTCTGAGCAAAGTGGTCACCACCACATTTAAAACACTTGCCAAATCTTGGACGTCCACTAGTCTGCCCCCCTCGACTAATCCGATCCTTATATCTAGCAGAGGTTCCACTTCTCCCAACGTTACCTGATCTCTTGAAGCGTGACTGCTGAGGCCTCAAGGAGGGTTTTGCCCTACTGCTCTGGCCCGAATGGGCTTTGTCATCTTCTTCGAAAATTCTACATTTATTCACCAATACTGAGAAACTTCAAATTTCTTGGTATCTGCAAGCTCTTTTAATGTCTGATCGCAGTCCGTTCTCGAATTTGAGGCATTTGGAGCTCTCGGTCCTGGGTTGTTGGAAGGGTGGATAAAATAGACACAGCTCTTCAAATCTGGCTGTGTATTCTTCGACAGACATGGAGCCCTGTTTCAGCTCCATAAACTCCAGTTCCTTCCGACTCCTCACTGTGTCGGGGAAATATTTTTCTAGGAAACACGTTTTGAAATTTTCCCAGGTCGACTGGGTATCATCAACCAGTCGGTTTCTGGCAATCTTCCACCAGTTCTCTGCCTCGTCCCGCAGCATGTATACTGCGCACTCCACCTTCTGGGCCTCGGTACAGCGAAGACCCCCAAAAATCCTTTCTCACTCTTAAGTCCATTTATAAGCTGCCTCAGGGTTACGTCCTCCTAGAAACTCGCTCGGCTTCCTCTTCAGGAAGCGATCCAACACTTGGCCATCTTCAGCTCGAGGCTGGCCTTGCCTCTCAAACACGTCTACAAAGCGTTGGAATGCCGTGGCTATGGCTTCCATACTCTGACGATTCGCCATGACTTATCCTAAAATTCACACCCCTTTCAAGGATAAGTTTACAAAGTTACTTACTACCGATCGAATCTCAGCCCAACATCCAGTAACTTTAACACATTATACCATTTCTATATGTTATACAATCAGTCGAACCAGGAGGGAAATGACCTCCTATCCACAAATCATTATTACAATGTCAATCGGTTCAACAAATATCACAATAAGGATGACTACTCGGTCATAATGCATAAAACCGCTGACACTCGGTAAGCATACCTTGGCCTTGAACCTTTCGGTCTGCTCTGATACCAAAATGAAACACCCTAATTTAATAAATAAATAATTAACAAAAACAGAGGAAATTTTTTTCACAATTAAACCAAAACAATCGGGCATAAAAGAATAAGGAAAAGAAGGCAAGAGAAATAAAACCGACTCATGGAGGCTGCCAGTGGAAGAAGGAAAGCGCTCGGGCGGATCACACAACAACGCACACTCGCTGCAGCGAGAACTACACTCGGCACTCCTCACTCCACTCGGCATTCCCGCACCCGGGTTTCAGCACCTGGTCCACTTGGAAAGGCCCATTCTCAGTTCACTCGATTGGCCCTTAAACCTACCAGCTCCATTCAGGAATCATAGCACACTCCTGATTTCACTCGATCGGATTACATATACGGCAACTCGGAAATGGTTCCCATAGCTGCTCACTCGGAATCTATGAAGACTTCTCACTCGGAATAACTTTCACTTCCTTTTTGCCACTCGGATATTTCGCTCATTCTTTTCACTCGGTAATCACAATCCTTCTTACTCAAGTTATCCTTACTAAGTCAAGACTCACTCAGATTCCCTTACTACTAATAATTTCTACCATGGGGTCCATTTAGAGCCTTACGTGTCGCCTTTCTATCGGGAAACCTTCATTCGGCGGATTCTCACTCGAAAATTGTGAATTATTCCATACTCGGAAAATCCTAACAGCTATCACTCAGAAAACGTCTAAATCAATCCTCACTCGGTGTTCCGCGCTGTCTTGTTCACTCGGGATTACCTAGACTTCTCTTCACTTAGAAGGAATTACTAACTTTCTTCCCACATTAACACTCGGCTCCATTTTGACTTATAGATATACTAACCTCTCACACACACAAGTACGCGTACATAGATTACTCGGATCTTCATGCTCTGTATAGGATTTCACACAACATAGTAGATATAAATAATTACATGCACCAAAATCATGTCTTCTACCCCAGAGGGTTCAGGTTCTAATAAAAAGGACTAAGGCTAAAACATGAGCCGGCCAAGGCTTAACAAACACATAAGCAGTATATACATAACATCTATTTCCGTATAGCGCATAAGCATTTCACCCAGCATTTAGCTCCTCCTCCATTCGTCATCCCGAGAGACATTCACTGAAAAATTTGCCACAGTAGGGGTGAGCTTATGCATTTAAAATGACAGTTAATGACTCGGCATCAGCATCAATACTTGCCCTCACGTTCACTCGGGTTGCATACAGTTTTGGATTTCAACCATGCAGAATATAATGCTTTTAAAGACATGCAATTATATACATATTACAAAGATTCATTTCCCGTCACACGAAATATGCATTAACTCACTCAGAATTCACTCGTATCACTCCGAGTCATCCCACTCGTCCTATCCTAACCAACATTTCGTCTACATTCATGCCTGCAGATCCGACTAAGCAATGATCTTCAGTTACAGGTTCCCTTACTGGCCTCTCGTCCTTTAGCCCTTCCCACGTGGTACCGGCCTCCCATTGACATCTCGAGACTTAACTCTAGCTCCTACAGCTCCCACAGGCTCTCACAGGATCTAGCCAAGGGTCTGTACCTGGAGATCATTTTGTTGGGACTCCTGACCATCCACGGGTCATCCCATTTCCTGTACATACAGCCTATACGCGTCAACCACACGTACCCTCAACTATCCGACTCGCTCCTAGTGACCATTAGCGTCACTTCCGAGCCCACATATTCCCCACATTCAATCATTCATCGTACCATCATACACAACACTCACACAGCTAATGCATGCAATATCTCAAGGAGCCAGCCAACAATCAAGCACACATATTCTTTCGATATTAACGACGATGAGAACATACATCATAAGCGTTTATATATATAACCAACTATCAGACTTTGACACAACGACCCTGAATACATGCATGCAAGTGTATAACCATAATCAGGACTCTGCAATCACACACAGGGCAGTCAAGGATTCACAATCATGCATTGCACACAATTTTCACAAACATATTCATATGCATGCACGGTAATACGTTCATCCGGTGCCGTCCATCGACCATGCATTTGACATGCATGCGCCCCCTACCTTCTGAAGGGACTCAAGGAGCTCTTCCTCTCTCCGACGTTTAGTCTGACACCCTTTCTACCTCGTCTAGTCCCCTTTGCGCAGTCGTACTCTGCAATCGGCTCGGGGATGGGGAGTTGTTCTTGCTCTGCTTCAATGATCATCCTTCACCAGTCGGAGGGGACTCTGACCCTTCTGCAACATCGTCGCCATGGGTCTCCAGAGACGAAGAACAAAGACAGGGGAAAGAAAAGAGGACGAGGAATGAAAAAGGAAGGAAAGAGAGGATGAAGCAGTGAGGAAGGATGAATATCCACAGTGATACAGGATATATATACATGCGTGCGAAGAGAAGGAGAGCGGGGTGGGAAAACGTGAATCGCAGTCCCACTCACGCGACTCGCCAATCATAAGCAGCCACCTTTTACCAACTAAGCATAATTACTTTATCATTATTTCTTAAGTTATGTTGATTTTAATTAACAGCTAATTTCCTACTTGAAATCAAAATTGGGATGTTACATAACTTCTAGCTTCCTAACTAATTCAGGCCTAGTAAGTAGGTGAATAGATAGGGTTCAATCCCTAATTTCACATTAGATTTATCTATCACTAAACACCTAAGGGATTAGGGTTTAATGCTTAGGAATTAGTGTTAGTCACCTAAGGAATTAGGGAATAACCATCTGTGAATTGTCCTCTTGAATCTGAAGCTTGATTGAACCTTAATTGCATGTTTCTTGATGAAATTATGAGTTGAAGTAATCCTAACCTATCTTCTATTAATCACATTTCATTTCCTATATTATTTCTGAAAATATAAAAACATAGAAAGTATAAAACAGCAAAAACAGAATGAATTCTATCTTCTTGTGTTTTGGTTCAGCTTGTGCTAGTCCAAGATTGTGGTAATTACCTCAATCCCTGTGGGACGATCAAATATATTACAAATTTAACGATTGGTGCGCTTGCCAAAAGAATATAAATCCTCCTAGAGTTACACACCAAGTTAATGGCTCAGGATTTATGCATCACACACTCAAGGTAAATAGGGTCTCAAGCGACGTGATCCGGCTTAGGGTTTTCCCATTCTCTTTAAGGGACAAGGCCAGAGCTTCGTTATATGCACTTCCGGAAGGGTCAATCACTACATGGGAGCAACTGTCTCATGCCTTCCTTAGTAAATATTATCCAAGGAACAAAACAGACCCATGGAGGAAGCAAATCATCACTTTTGCTCAGAAAGATGATGAAACTCTATATGATGCTTGGGAGAGGTACAAAGAAATGCTTCGGGAATGCCCACACCATGGTATTGAACACTGGTTGATGGTGCACATTTTCTATAATAGGCTCACTCTGAGCCAGAAGGTAACCTTGGATGTCACAGCTGGCGGTGCCTTCATGAGTAAGAACATGGAGGAAGGTTACAATCTCATAGAGGAGGTTGCCCAAAACACATACCAGTGGTCTTTAGAAAGGAGTTTACCAAGGACTCCAGGTAAGTACTCTGTTGATGTTCTCTCTTTATTAACTACTAAAGTAGAAGCATTATTTGTGGCAGTTCAGGTGACAATATTTTAGGATGCCAACTTGAAATGAATCCGAGCCCCAAGCCAGAAATGCAACAGGTGGATGCTATTAGGAACTACGGTGGAAATTATGGCAATAATTTCTAATAACCACAAGGACCACCTGGTTTCCAAAACTGACCACCTCCTTATCAAGGCAATCCGAGTAATTTCTGACAACCACCAGGACCCTATATTTCATAAAAGTCTAAGCTGAAGTCTTTGATGGAGACCTTTATGACCACCCAGTTGAAACAAAATAATAAGTTCTCTAATGCTTTTAAGAAGCTAACCTCCAAGGTGGACACTCTTGCCACCCATAATAGATTTTGGAGAACCAGATTGCTTAACAGGCCTCATCCTCTCAAAGAATGCCAGGAACCTTTCCTAGAAAGCCCAAAATGGGACCATCAAATCATACCATGGCTATCACTCTTAGGAATGATACATAGTATGATGGTCTAGTTGGTATGATTGAAGAAGAGGCCAAGAAAAAGAAGAAAGGGTAAGACTCTCACTCTCATCCAGAAATTGAAGAAGAGAAACAGAGTGAAAAGAAGGAGGAGGTGAAGCCATATCAGCCTCCAGTTCTATATCCTCAGCGCTTAGCTAAGGCCAAGCTTGATAAACAATTTGGTAAGTTTCTTGAAGTTCTTAAGAAGCTTTAGGTTAATATTCCTTTTATAGATACCTTGCAGCAAATGCCGATACACGTCAAGTTCCTGAAGGATATCTTATCCAATAAAAGGAAATTAGAGGAGGATGGTACAGTAGCACTTACTGAGGAATACAGTGCTTTGATCCAATGGAAGCTACCACCTAAGCTTCAGGATCCAGGTAGTTTCTCTATCCCTTATGTGATTAGTGACTTAGGAGAAGGCGTTAGTTTAATGCCATTGTCTATTATTGAGAAATTGGGATTGGGTGAATTGAAACCTACTAGGATGTCATTGTAATTAGTGGATAGGTCTATTAAATATCCTGTAGGTATTTTAGAAGATGTACTTATTAAAGTAGGTAAATTTTTTATTCTTACCGACTTTGTTATTTTAGAAATGGATGAGGATTCTATGATCCCCATTATTCTAGGTAGGCCTTTTTTGGCAACCACAAGTGCGGTAATAGATGTTAAAAATGGAAAATTGTCTCTAACTGTTGAAGACCAAAAGATAGATTTTAGTTTGAAAGATGCTTTAAAGAAACCTTTTGATGATGTTTGTTGTGTGGATTTTATTAACCAAGTGGTGAAGGAAGAAACTCTTCCTAAGGATCCACTTGAATCTGCTTTATTAATTAAGCCTGTAAGAACATCAGATTGTTTAAAAGAAAATGCCCCACTTAAACATGATACTGAAGTCATGTGTAAGAAAGTGGTAAGCTCAACTGTTGAATTGAAGCCTTTACTGGCATCACTGAGGTATCAATTTCTTAGACCCAACTCTACATATCCTATCATTGTAAATGCTGACTTGAATCCATGTGAAACTGAGAAGCTTCGAAATAACTTAGGTTGTATAGGAAGGTAATTGGTTATACAATGGATGATATAAAGAGGATTAGCCCTTCCTTTTGTATGCATAGGATAACTGTAGAGGATCAGAGTAGGCCCACAATAAAACCACTTAGGAGACTAAATCCAAAAATGCAAGAAGTGGTTAGGAAAGCAATCTTGAAATTGCTTGATGTTGGTGTCATATATCCCATTGCTAGTAGCAAATGGGTTAGCCCAGTTCATGTGGTGCCTAAAAAGGGAGGGATAAGTATTGTGAAAAATGATAAACAAGAACTAATTTCTACTAGGATAGTTTTTGGTTGGCGCATATGCATAGACTATAGAAAATTAAATAGCGCCACAAAGAAAAATCATTTCTCTCTTCCTTTCATTGATCAGATGCTTGTGAGGCTTGCTAAGCACTCTTATTTCTGTTATTTGGATGGGTACTCGGGATTTTATCAAATCCCTATCCATCCATCTGATCAAGATAAAACTACCTTCACTGGCCCTTATGGGACATATACATATAGGAGAATGCCATTTAGTCTGTGTAATGCACTGCGACTTTTCAAAGATGTATGCAGGCCATCTTTTCTGATTTGATTGAGAATGTGATGGAAGTTTTTATAGATAACTTTTTTGTGCATGGTTTGGATTTCAGTAATTGTTTAACTAATTTGTGCCAAGTCTTGCAGCGTTGTGAGGAGACCAACTTGGTCTTAAACTGGGAGAAATGTCATTTCATGGTAAGAGAAGGCATAGTTCTTGGACACTTGGTGTCTGAGAGAGGAATTGAGGTGGATAAGGCCACAGTGGAAGTGATTGAAAAATTGCCCCCACCGACCAATGTGAAGGGCATTCAAAGTTTTCTTGGGCATGCCGGGTTTTACCGGCGGTTCATTAAAGACTTCAGCAAGATCACCAAGCCTCTGACTAATCTTTTGGGTAAGGATGTGCCTTTTTTTTTGACTCATCTTGTCTTGAGGCTTTTTGCAAGATTAAACAAGCCTTGATTTGTGCTCCTGTTGTACAACCCCCTCATTGGGAACTCTCATTCAAGTTAATGTGTGATGCTAGTGATCACGCAGTAGGGGCTGTGCTTGGGCAGTGGAAGGATAAGAAGCTATATGTGATCCATTATGCTAGTCGTGCACTCGATGAAGCTCAGGTAAACTATGCTACCACTGAAAAGGAATTATTAGCTATTGTTTTTACTTTTGATAAGTTTAGATTGTACTTGGTAGGCTCGCATGTTACTATATACAATGACCATCGGCCATCAAGTATCTTTTACATAAAAAAGAAGCAAAGCCTAGGCTAATTAGGGAGATTTTGATTTTGCAAGAATTTGACATAGAGATAAAAGATAAAAAGGGTACTGAGAACCTTATTGCTGACCATTTATCTAGGTTGTCACCTGAAAAAGATGAGATGGGTGCTGTTGTTCCCATCAATGAGTCTTTTTTGGATAAACAACTACTGAGTCTTAGTGTTCAACAATTGCCTTGGTATACAAATTTTATTAATTTTCTTGCATGTGGCATTTTACCTCCTGACCTTGGTTTTCAGCAGAAAAAGAAGTTTTTTTACAGATATCAAGCATTATTATCGGGATGAGCCCCTCCTTTTCAAGCAATGTACAGATCGTCTGATTAGGAGGTGTGTTCCTGAGGATGAAGTTCATGCCATCCTGGACCATTGCCACTCTTTTTCTTGTTGAGGCCATATGAGCACATCCAAGATCGCCTTAAAAGTGTTGCAAGCTGGGTTCTACTGACCAAACCTTTTTAAGGATGTACGTAAGTATGTCCTGACTTGTGATGCTTGCCAAACAGCAGGTAACATTAGTAAGCGGCATAAAATGCCACTTAACAACATTTTAGAGGTTGAGTTATTTGATGTGTGGGATGTTGATTTTATGGAACCTTTTCCCTCTTCTTTTGGAAATCAGTTTATCATGGTAGCAGTTGACTACGTCTCTAAATGGGTGGAAGCCATTGCTTCACCTTATTTGGATGCTAAACTGTGATTAAGATTTTCAAAAAGATAATTTTTCTAAAGTTTGGGGTCCCTAAATGCATAATTAGTGATGGAGGGTCTTATTTTATTGACAAAGCTTTTCAGACCATCTTGAAAAAGTATAGAGTGAGGCATAACATTGTAACACCTTATCATCCTCAAACTAGTGGCCAAGTTGAGGTATCCAATAGAGAGATCAAAAATATTCTTCTGAAAGTGGTTAATACATCCTGTAAGGATTGGTTTATTAAATTAGATGATTCCTTATGGGTGTATCGAACCGCTTATAAAACTCCCATTGGAACCACACCTTTTAAGCTAGTGTATGGGAAGCCTTGCCATTTACTAGTAGAGCTTGAGTATAAATCCATTTGGGAAGTTAAAATGCTTAATCTTGATCATAAGGTTACAAGTGAGCGCAGGTTATTAGAGTTAAATGAGCTTGAGGAGCTCTGTTTGGATGCTTATGAGAATGTCTGCATTTACAAAGAAAAGACTAAGCAATGGCATGATCATCACATCCTCCGGAGGTCATTTAAACCCGGTGATATGATCTTACTCTTCAACTCTCAGTTGAAGCTTTTCCTTGGTAAGCTGAGGTCCTAGTGGTCGGGGCCATTTAAGGAAATAAAGGTTTTCTCCTTCAGAGCCATTGAGGTATAGAGTGAGAAGCCTTGTTCATTTAAGGTAAATAGGCAAAGACTTAAGCACTACTTAATAGGAGAACCGATACAACAAGCAAGTGTCTTGGACTTGTTTGAGGTATCGGACTCTTAAATCCAAGCGGTGCAAAATGTCTGGCAGAAGACGTTAAAATTAGCACTTGTGGAGAGGTAAACCCATTTCTTATTCTTTAAGTATTTTACTTATCATTCAAATAAAGATATGTTTGTTTCATTCAAATAAGTTTAAATTGGTGTGCTACATGTTTATTTTTCATTGATAAATAAGGATGTATAATCCCAATGCATTGCATGATTGTTCTTTTATTTTGTTACATATTTCTCTTTTCATTTTGGTCATTTCGGATTCATACGTGTGTTGCCATTGGTAAGTTGCATAAATAAAGGCAAGTCTTTGTGCGTATTTGAAGGATTGCAATGCTGAAAACAGTGGAATCTTCTGACTTAGAATAAAAGAGAAATTCCTAGGGCACAAGCAGAGAACTCCATGGGCAGTGTTTTTTCCCACTGGCCGTGGGTTTTTTGACTTATTTTTAGGTTTAAAATGCAGGATTTTAGAGAAGTCAGGCAGCAAGCCCCATGTGCAATGGATTTTCCCGCTGGCTGTGGGTTTCCAACAGGTAAAATGCATAATTTGGGGGAGCATCATAGAGAACTCCACGGGCCGTGGTTTTTCCCACTGGTTGTGGGTTCTCAACAGGTGCTGTGCATAACAAAATAAACAAAAAAATAGACCAGGGACAACGAGATCCACAGGCCGTGGGAAATCCTACTGGCCGTGGATCGACACAGGTATGTCATATTCCCTTTTATATTTCAAGCACAACACACCCGTGGTTTTCCCCATTCCTCTCTCCCACTTCCTTCTATTGCACATGATCCTTCGAGCTTGAGAAACCCTTGACTCCATTTCCAACTTACAATTTTCCTTCACTCACTACCACATCTACATCCTTACTTACATTCATCTTCATCAAGTAAGTAACAAATGTCACTCTCATTTTTGGGATATTTCTCTAGTTTGGGGTTCTCTCATGTTGGATATTTTGCTTTGTTTTTGATGAAATTAATCATATGGGAGGGTTTATATGCATTCATTTATGATTGTTATGATTAAAAATCATATGGGTATTCTATTAAACTTTTGTTCAAGAATTATCATGTTCACCATGTTCTTCCATTTTCATTGAAACCCATATGGTTTTTCCTTCATGATTTTCACTCTATGTTTCATATGTGGCAATTTGATTCATTCATATTCATGTGTAACATGTAAGTTGTGAAATTAGGAAACTTGGTGTTGTATGTTCATGGGCTCTTTTGGGTTATATTTTTCATGCACACCAAGTGTTTGATAGAATGTTTAAAGGAGGCTTTTATTCTTATATTTAATTATAAGTGGTTTTATGTTCACTAATCCTTATGGTGATATTATTGACATACCTTGTGCTTATGTATGATTGCAAGGAGAGGGGGTTGAGTTATGCTTTATAATGCATATTAATGAGTTTAAAATGAAAAGGGTATATATGACGTGCTTGAATTGCTTCTTGCCACCAAGCTTAGTTCATAAAATTTTTCTTGATTTGTGTCTCAAGGTGTTGAAATGCATTGCTAGATTTCCATTGTTTGACATTTATTGAGGCCATCACAATTGATTTAAAACCATAAGGAGTATTGAAGATTTTAGTTTAGGGTATGTGATGTGAGATATAGGTTGGCCCACCAAGTGTTTATGAAAATGCCTAAACTAGCTTCATTTCATTTTTCTTAGGATTCACTCATGCTATAGCATGTGAAATTTAATCCCTAGGTAATGATATGTGTTTACATGGCTAGGAGTAGACATCTTTTCTTCTAACTTGGTGATGTTTTTCACGAGCCAATGTTCATTTCGATTTGGTCCATCTATGTTCTCTCTTGTGCTCCTATATTTAGGTTGGAATGAAATTTTTACTGTGTGCCTAATTTTTTCTCCAACCTATGCATTACCAACAGGAATCATGTCTTCTAGAAGAACAAAGACAGTGGGGAAGAAGCGGAAAACAAAAGGTAAGTCATCTAACTATGCTAATATTGACGACATTAAGTGTACCTTGGATGAGTAGAGAATGCGGCTTACTTCTTTGTCCGCAAGGGATATTATTCCCTCTCGATTTTTCTATAAAGAATCCTTACTTGAGCTTGGCCTTTACCATGATACTTTAAAATTATGCAACAATGTAGGGTGGGGTGATTTCATTGAGTTATTTGAACCTTGCTATGAACGCACTACTTTAGAGTTCCTTAGCTCAATTGATATCAAACCATATGCAAATGACTCGGGTTGGGAGATTACCTTTAGGTTAAACAAGACTGATCATAGAATGGATTTGGCGGATGTGGATATCATTTATGGTTTTCCCTCCATGACTAGTACTCCTTTAGCCCTGTGTGAATACTGCTCGTATTCTAAGAGACTTTCGGGGTCAATCTTTTTGGTCCCAAATTTCTGGAGCTAGAGAACAGTACGATCCATCATCCACCAAAGCCTTCTCTATACATCATCCCATTTTTAAATACCTCTAGAGGTTCATGGTCCGTTCCATCTTTGGGTAATTCGACAGTTTGGGTACCATTTGGGCTGCTGAATTATACTTTCTTTATGCCATGATCCATCAAATACCGATCCACTCAACTAAATGGCTTTTTAGTCAATTTACTCGAGTTGGTCGGGATACCTCTGGCAGGATAGTTATAGCTGGGTATATCAACCCACTTGCCCGTTATGTTGGCATTGACCTGGAATAGGATACCCTGTTATGTCAACCCAAAAGGGTAGACATGGATGAAATGATTAATATGGGTGTGATAGTACTTCATAAAGGTATTTATAGTTTGATTATTCTTGGACTTTCTGTGCCTCACTACTTGCCTGATCCTAGCTTTACTAGCCTAGAGGGCAAGAGTACTTTTCTATTTACGGGTTTAGGTGATGTTATGGAAGATCATGTGGATACTGATATGCCACATCCCCTGGAACACTTTACTGTCCCATCCCAATCCACTTCTGGCTCCAGTTTCTCCATGGAGCGTATGTAGTCTCTGATGGAGGGCATGAGCAGTCGCATAGACTCCATGTCCCTACGGATGGAATCCATGTCCAAAGAGCAGGAGAGGCAAGGAGCCCAACTCACCTATATCTTCCATAGAGTTGATGCCTTGTACGATTGGCACTCCTAGCAGGGCCATTTCCCACCTCCTTCTCCATGACAGGTATTTAGTTGAACTTTTGTGGCCCCCTTGATATGGACATTGAGGGCCTCTTGATTGGGGACAATGTCTGGCTTTAGTTTAGGGTAATGGGTACACAAAAGTTTAACTAACTCTTACCTTGTTCTTGTTTATGCTTATGCTTCTGTTTGATATTTTCTTTGTTCATTTGCATGATGGTATGTTTGTTCATATGCCATAAGCTAGCATTGATTGTTGATTGCTGTATTTGTTATCCAATTGGCATGTAATGTAGATTAGTCAGACTAGGAACATAACTTGGGTGAATCTTGTCAAAAATAAACAAAAAAATAAAATAATAAAACAAAATAAGTATGATTGCTAATATTTCCAGAATAATCCACCTTCATGACGCTATGTTTTCTCTGATGAGACTAAGTTACCATTATGAGCTTTTAAGCCAATAGGGTATTTAGTGTATAAAATTTTACTTACCCATGTTTCTTACTTTAAGTGATTCATACATTTGATGGCACTCTAGAACTTGGATTTTGACCAATTCAAAACGGTTTATGAATGCATGCTTGGAAAGAAAAAGGCAAATTAGGTTATCTTTTTTTAACCTCAGAATTTGTTAAATGCATAATCCACTAGTTACCCTTTTTGAGCCATGAAATTAAATTGTTCTTTCAAAGCCTTTGATATAACGTTTCTCATTAATATATAGAGGAGGAAAAGAGGTAAGGCAAACTAGATGAGGTTTGAGAAATAAATTGTGATGGTTTGGGGTTTGATATTCAAAAATGAAAAAAAAAAGGGGGAAAAAGGAAAAGAATAAAGAGTTGAGTTCGGAAAATAAAAATGAAAAAGACATGAACCATACTCCTTGTAGTTTGAATTTGCAAAGAGTTATTGAATTGGGGTTTTCCTCCTTATGATATTACTCTTCATATGATATTAACCCTTTGTAATTTCCTTTTTCTTGGTTTCCATTCCCGTGTTATAAACCCCCTAGCCACGTTACAACTACATGAAAGACCTTTTGACTAATGTATATTTTTCTTGATAACTATGGAGTTTATGGTCATTTTCCAAGCTTATGGTAGTGTTTATGATGTAGTGATTTGAGCGATTGAAACCCAAACACTGAGTGAACAGTGAAAAGAGTACCCTTAGGCAAATCTTAGATGACATGGTTTGATTGGTAGTTGTGGTATATTCTGGTAGTTTATACAATCATTAAAAAAAAGAAAAATAATAACACACATAAATAAACACAAGGTTCCTCAAGTTTGTTTAGGTCTGTAGGTCTTTCATTATATGTTGTATGGATATAGTGACTGCTTGAGGATAAGCAATGCCTTAGTTTGAGGTATTTTGATAGGTGTTTAGTTTGCATTAGTTTTAGGGTCCATATAGTTTTAGTTTATTTTCATCTCATTTTTCCCTAATTGCCATGGTATTTCTTCTATTTCTACACATGCTACTTGGGTAGTTGTCTTTTATAGAAACCTTCATGAAATAAATCTAATGGCAAAAGGATTTGGAAGATTTTGAAGGGGATGATGCAAAGGGGAAGAGTTTGAGTTTGTAGAAGACCCAAGATCAAAGCTTGCCCAACAATGGAAGAAGAACGTACCAAAGAAAGTACTGTGGAACCCAAAAACACCCTCAAAATGCATATTTGCCAAGGTTTATAGAAAACCATTGCCATTGGGAATTCCTACTGGCCGTGGGACACACTGCAGGAAGTGATAAAATTGAGACAGAGAAAACCACTGCCAGTGGAATATCCCACTGGCCGTGGATTTTCCCACTGCCTGTGGTTTTTGCCCAGTTTTTAATTTTTAGGTGTTTTGGGTGTCACACAGTGCGATCCATTGCCAGTGGATTTTCCTACTGCCACTGGATTTCACATGTTGTAGTAGTTACCTTTAGTTTTTGCAAAATTTTAAAAGAACAAAAACGGCAAAAATGTATGGGAACGGACACAGAGGGACACAAGACAGTTTTGGGTGAGAATTGAGAGCTTCTTGGAGGAGATTTTTTAGAGGATTTCAAGAATCAACAAGAAAGGTATCGGATCTTCAGATTTTAGGGCATTGGATTAGGACCAAAAGTGAGAACTCTAATTCTTCTTCAAACCCTTGTTTTGTAATTAAGATTTACTTCATGTATGAGATTAAATTTTTGATTTATGGTATAGTAATCTTCTTCGTTATGGCAAACTAAACCCCATTCTTGGGATTAGAGGGTAACATGTCTATAAACCAAGCTTGAGATATTCTTCGTTTTTCCATTTATGAATCATGTTTCTTATTTAATTTTATGTATGTTTAATGCTTCTACAAGACTTAGAAATAAGTACAGATGATTATAAACAGTATGGGTAATCGAAAGATTGGCATATGGTTTGAATCACATGAAATTGAACCTAGGGATTTGGGTTATGAAATTAGACAAAGCTCTTTGAGGGATAACCAGGTTTTCATAAAGCGTAAGGGATCTAATTAACGAATTAAACGCGGTTCTTCGGTAATTAGGTACGTTAGTGAGGTTTCGAGAGAAAGTCGCTAATTAAATTTGGAAAACATGCCTTAGGAAACGAGATTTCATAAATAGGGAAATTGAATTGCATCGAAACTTGGTAACGACATGTAACCTTTTAATTCCCACAAACCTAATCTCGACTATTTTCAATTGAGTATTTTGATTTTCATCATGAATAGCTTTGTGTTTTCTTCTGGCATCTTTAGTTTCAAGTCAATTTAAATTTCTATTAAAATTAAACCATTAGTCTAGATAATCGAATCGCTGATAAAACTAGTACTTGGGCACAATCCTTGTGGGAACGATAACTTTTTATTACACGATACCCCATGCGCTTGTGGTTGGCTATCAACAAATTAGTTGATCAGAATGACATATCGGAGATTACGAACAGGAAGATCATGCTCAACATCTCCATTATATAGCTTTGGGAGGTATAAGTACTTACACATGTAAACATATATTTACCACTTTTATATGTACTAATGTTTTTCATTGACTATAAGTTCTATGTGTATGCATGATCTATATGTGGCTGAAGGAAAGGATGACACATTTGGATTCCTGGAGTCTGAGGCCATATAGGGGAGTGGGACTAAAAACGTTGCCATCCAAGCCTACATACAGAACTGGATGACTGAGTCCAAGAAAAAGGTTTACTTGGTACCACATATTAACAAGTAAGTTGACATTAATTTTAGTATGTGTATATTTATATCATTCGTTTGTGTGTTGAGTACTACTCGGTTCCATTTGATTTCAGTGCTTGTTGGCTTCTTGTGGTTATCTGCCCAGCAAATAAGTTAGCAGTTTGTATTTGTTCCATACATGGCACAGTTCCTCAACAACTTAAGGTTTATGTTGAAATGTAAGTTAACATTGGTTTATTATGAACAACAGATGAGCTTGTTTTATTAACAGTTCTAATTAATGTTTAGTTTTTCCAACAGGGCTGTAAGTGGATATCAGAGATTGAAGGGCATCATCTCAAAGAAAAAAGTGCAATGGTTGTTCCCTAAAGTAAGTACACTTTCTATATAGGTTTTATTTTTATTATCTGAAGCAATTACTAACAAACTTTGTATACGTATTGTGCAGTATCCTAGACAACAAGGAGGATTTGAGTATAGGTACTATATGATGAATGATAAACGGACAACTGTAAGTTTCAAACCAATTCATTAATTTTAAACTAATTCAGGTATAATGTTGTAAAATATGTATTTCTATATACAATACCTAATACAAGTACACATATACATATATATACAGGTTTTCCAAGAGTGGATCCCACACACTACAAAAGAGATTAAAGATATTCGGGAGCAATAGGCCATATATTTTTTGAGGATTAGGGGATAATACTGTAGGTATATGAGTATAACTTTTAGTAGTTTGTATAGGTATACATGTTAGGAAAACCTATTTTAGTTTTAGGATTTTGTATATATACATTTACTATTTGGTATACACATATACTTGTGTTAGGTTAATTTTACTATTTGCAGGTTTGTGGTTATAGAAAAACAAAATAGATAATTAAAAAATATTAACTACGAACTTGGTTCTGCCATTAACTGAGTTTGTAGGGCATCTATGAACACGGTTATTTTTTAAATCGAGTTCATACTCTGCTTCGGGGTCTATCTATGAACACGCTTTAAGCAACAACCGAGTTCATACTCTTTTTCTAGGTTAATCCAGAAATAGAGTATGAACATGGTTTATCCAAAAATCAAGGTCATAGATTAACCTAGAAATAGAGTAAGAACTCGGTTTTTCTTATGACGATGTCATATATTGGCTTTATGAACTCGGTTTTTTAAACTGAGTTGATACCTTTGTTACCTATGAACACGGCTGCAACGAACTCGCTCTCACAACCGAGTTTGTATCCTATTTTTAATTGAGTTCATAGACCTTTTCTGTACTAATGTTTATATTTTTCTTTGAGTTTTCCATCAATAACTTTTGTGGGAATGAAAGGACCACTTTTAATAGCATCCCAGATATCTTTGTTTATGGCTTCTATAAAAATTTGCATTCTAGATTTCCAAAATTGATATCCTTCTCCATTGAACACAGGTGGTCTATATATTAAATTTCCTTTGGGGAAAAGAGGATTAAAAGAGGCTATGGATCTCTCTTGAGGTTTTTAAAATTTATACAAGAGACTAGCTTTGATACCACTTGTTACCTAAATGGCCTCTAAGGAACTCAAGAGGGGGTGAATTGAGTTGTTGAAGACTTTCTAACTTAATAAAAGAAATTCTAAAACTTATTATACGATGACAAGTAATTAAAATAACACTTGAAATGTAAAGAGTTAAGAGATAAATAAATGATAACAAAGATTTTATGTTGGTTTGGCCAACATTTGTCTGCGTCCAATCCTTAAGATCCCCTTAAGATTTTCACTAATCAATTCCTTGATTACACCACACTAGGGATACACCACCCCAATCACGTACACCCTTAGGATACCATACCCAAGTACAAAAACCCTTAGAGATACACCACTCTGAGTACCAATCTCAATCCAGGGAAACCCTTCCCTAAGTAATCAGAACATAATAAAGAAATCTTCTCCTTTAAGAGTATAATGAACAACTTGAAGCACTCTTATGATTTAACTCAAAATATTAAGATAAGGGCCATTAAAAGCTTTTTCAAAGATAAGAACAATACAAGAATGATTTTCTGAGCTGTTGTTTAAAATGCCTAAAATCATCTTAATTTATAGGCTTTCAAGAGATGCAATGAAAAGGTTTCATTTCAAATAGTTGTGTCTTTTGAATCAAATTAATTTTCAAAAGATATAATGTTTCATGAAGTTTGAAATGAAAAGCCATATCTTTTCATTACTAAAATTATGAACGGATGCACTTAAGGAGATGCTGTTATGTTACTTACATTTGGTAATCGATTACTTTAGTTATTTTTTAAATTTAAATTACAACGTTCGCTTGTAATCGATTATTGCATATTGTAATGGATTACTATCATGTTGTAATCAATTACTTCCACTTTGTAATTGATTACTACCATTTTGCAACATTTACTTTGCATGCTGAAATGTGTTTATATGATGCCTTCATGCATGTGTATTTGTTTAAGATATTTTCAAGGCCATGATCTTAGTATAGTGAGTAAATCTTACATATTTTTCATGACTCTTATTATGATCTTGAAACGGTTGCTTGAATCTTCAAGTCTTCCATTCATTTTGTTGATATCAAAACCAACCTTAGATCTTCAAATTGCTATTAGTGTTGCTATGTGAACTGCTACTGTGTAACCCATATACAAACCTTAATCAATTAATTATCCTGCCAAATTTCCATGTTCACAAACTGTGTTACACTTTTTTTCTTTGTTTTTGTTTTAATTATTCTCCAAAGTATAGTTATAATGCTAACTAAACAAAGAAAAGAAATAGTGGCTTACATGATCGAATGATTAGATGAAAGAAAAGAAAGAAGGAGAGAAAGATACAAACCTACAGAAAGAGAAAGAAATTAGATGGAGGAGAGAGACTACTTGTAACAACCCTGATTTTTAGAGAATATGAAAATCAAACCCTCAAGACTCCTAAGGATACTCTATTGAGCTCTTAATTGAAAGCTTGCAGCTTTAGCCGGATCCCGGGGTAGTTAGTGATAGCCAATCGCAAACGCACGGTATATTGAAGTAATAAAAGAGATATCATTCCCACAGAGATTGTACCCAAGTACTAGTTATAACAGTATTTCAATTATCCAGTGAATCGATTGAGATGAATTACTATAGTGATTATAAATAGTAAATCAGAGAACAGAGAAGTTAACGTCTTTATAAAAGAAAATTAGAGCAAGGTTGGGAAAGTCAATAAAAGGAAGGTCTTGGGATTTAAGGGTTCATATGCAAGTACCAAAATTAAAAGTCAATGGCTTATCCAATTATATGATTTCCGTTTCTAAGGTGGATACCCCTGATTTAATTAATACCTTTCTCTTGAAAGCCTATTAACGTGCCTAATTCCCGAAGAACCACGTTCAATTCATTAATTAAACCCCTTAAGTTTTATGGGAATCCAATTAATCCTCAAATGAGTTCGCTTACCATCGTAAAACAAAAGCATAGGTTCAATTTATGTGTTTTCGAATAATATGCCTACTCTCGTAGTGCATACAATTTGGAATCAACTACGCTTATCTCTAAGTCTTGTAGTATTACGATACATAAATCAAATAGAAACATAAAATCATATCCTTGAAGGGTAAAGAATAATTAATTTAGATACATAAGCATATTACATCCTTTAATCCCAAGAACAGAAGTTTAGTGTGCCATAAAGATTATCATTATCATGTGATACATAACCAAATCACAGTCAAACATAAAAGGAATTAAAAGTGTAAACTAGGGTTCCAGAATTACAAATTATTTCTCACTAGGATTGTAAACTCTTTCTCCCAAATCTTTAGAATTGATCTCCCTTGATGAATTGATCCTCAATCTCTAAAAAATCTCCCAAAAGATGCTTTAAAATCTCCCAAAAGGTGCCTCTAAAACTATTTCTCTGGAATTCTCTCTAACTCCCCCCTCCTTGGCCTATTAGAAACCCTAAAACTTAAGTGAATTGAGCCACGTAGAGGACAACCACGGCCAGTGGTTCGAGCCCTGATGCTCCTTGGCTTTAAATGCATAATTATTGGTGACACACAGAGCAAACCACGACCAGTGGTGGGAAACCATGGCCAGTGGTTGCTTCTGACTTGTTCTTTTTTGCTTCAAAAAGGCTCCTTGGTGTTCCCCAGTGCCCACCACAGCCAGTGGTGGATAACCATGGCCAGTGGTGGTCTCTGACCTGCTTTTCCCTTCCTTCTAGTGCCAACCACAGCCAGTGGTTGTCCCCTACTGGTAGTGGTTTCTTCCAATCTTGCCAAAATGCACCCCTAAAGGCCTTAGAAGTCTCTTCTTTCATCTACTTTGCCATTTTTCCTCAAAAGAGGCCTAAAATACCATTAATCTTGCAAAATAAGAACAACCAAGTAATATGTATGGAAAAGAATCAAAATCAAGGGAATCAGACATGAACAATATGCAAAGAAACCTAAAAACTAGACCTAAAAACAACCAAAAACAAGACACAATACACACTTATTAGTTAGTATGAGAAAGCAGTAAAGAAAGAAAGATAATTGAAGTATTGAGAAAGTATAAATAGTAAGAAAACCGGCTCAGAAGAGCACAAAGAATTAGAAGAAAAATTAGAGAACGTGTTGATCGTTAAAAAGGAGGAGTGTGAGAGAATGATAATAATGAATAATATTTAAATAATATGTTAATGATGATTATTTTGTTTAATTGAGTACTAATTAATTTATAATTATATTAGTTGATAATTATTCCCTACTAATAATATTTAGTAGATAATCCTTAATCTTAATGATTAATATCTAATTTTAATCAATAATTATTTATTTCAAAAATATATTAAATATTTAATTATTTAGTATTTAATTTTAAGTTTTCATATTTATTTATTTATTAAATTTGAAATTTTATAATATTATTTAATAATTATGATTAATAATGATTATTTTATTTTAATTTGTTTCTAATTGGTCAATAATCTTTATAATATCTCTATAGAATAATTAATTATTGTAAATTTTAAGTATCTAAATATGTAATTAATTTTATATACGTATAATTAACTATAATAATATTTTATTAGAAGTTATTTAATTATTTATTGACATTTAAATAATAAAATATATTTAATTAATTATTTTGAAAATATATTTATAATGATATTTTTAAATTTACGTGTTTAAGTTGGTTATTTATTTAATAAAAAAATATTATTGGGTTCCTCAGTGTTGAATTGTAGGACCTATTGAACGATTCGGTACCGATAAATCAGCCTGAGACTAGTGATTCCATAGGGAAACTAGTTTTGTTAGAACCCTCTTGTAGTAAATTGAGGATAACAGGCTCGGTCCCGCAGGTCTAGCCAGTGCCTCAGGTACTTCCCTCGAGTGATCATGTATATACTTCAGGATATCCGACAATAGTATGACCAGTCCCTAAAGACTCATTTCAATAAGTTAGGGACTTTTTTTGAACGGGTGAAATCCTAATTCGGGTCCTATCGACCTTGTCTCTTGAATAAACGATTAATTCAAATTGAACCTTCGAACCCGGCCTGAGTACCTTCAGCGTTTTGGGCCTAACTTTCTCTTGCGATCTTAGAATCGAATGATTCTAGTCCCAATCTCTTCATTTCAAAAAGATATATAATCTCTATTTCTAGCCTCAGACTATGATTCCTATTTGTCATCCCTAAAACTTTGAGCCAAGTATTTGTACTCTGAAAAACTCAATATTTAATCCTTTAATCTACATATGGTTCCTTCAAAAATTCATAACTTTCTCATACGACCTTCGATTTGTGCAAACCCAGTGTCAAAATCTCTGTAACAAAATTCTCTACGTTTTTCGTGAAGACCGTAAAGGCTGAATCCTTCAAAATTGGTACAGTTTTCATAATCTTTATGGACCTATTCCAATTTCATGACTCCACTACACACTTTTAGGAAAAAAATTCATATCTCCCTTATACGGTATTGAAATGATTCCGTTCTTTTTGTTATGGCTTAGTATAAAAAAATATCTACAAATTTCATGAAGAGCATGAAAGTTAATTCCTTACCTATTTTTCCCAGCAAAATTATTTTGTACACAAATTCATTTCCGTCACAGCCTGGAACAACTTTTGTATTTTGGGTATATCTCCTTTGTCCGATGATGGATTTTTGTGTACCATATATCGTTTTAAAGTATTCTCATGTTGTGTATTTTTCCTAATTCGGCCCGAATCACCCCTTAATAACTTGAGCAAGTTGCTGGACCTGTTGATTGACACATCAGCCATGCATGAAAACAGACCAATTGCATGACACCAAGTCTTCGAAACTTGTCTAGCCCTTGCTAACTTCTTCCTTAGCAAGTTCAGACTACTTGCTACATGTTCTTCCCTCCTTAATTCCTTCCTTAGCAAGTTTGGACAGCTTGCTCTCCAAAGAGTCATCATTAGATGCCAAGTATCATGACATACCATGTATCATGCCATACCATGTACCATGCCACACCATTCATTAAAATTATCATACTGATAAGTCTTGAAAAGATATTTTAATAGCATGTTTCTTAATGATATTTTAATAATTTAAATGGCAAAATAAGTATTATTATATTTATTTATTAATTAGAACTATTAGTGATTTAAATAAATAATAAGTTATTTCATTATTTAGAAGTTAATTATTATTTATTTATTTAATTAAATTGTTTAATAAAAAAAAGAAGAAAATGCAGGTGCTGTCAACAAGCCACCTAGCATGGGTACACCCAGCATCAGCGTGCCTACGCCCATTGACCCTGTGCCGAAGATTCCACAAGCGTGACAAAGGATTCCACTAGCGTGCCAACGCAGAAGCAAGTCATCATACTAACGCTAACACCAGCATACCTACGCGCATCAGTTCAGCATCAGACATGCTTCCCAGAATCCCAATGTACCAACGTTTCTACGAAGCGTGCCCACGCCTATCCTTGCCAGAATCTACATGTGCCCACGCCCATTCTAGCACCCCTAAGCGCATCATTAGCCAGCATCAGGTCCCAGTTCCAGTAACCCAGCGTGCCTACGCCCGAGCATCCATGTACCCACGTTGATCCCCAAGGTTCCTATGCATGTTTGTTGTTTCATGAACTAACCGTCCAGCGTGCTTACGCCCAGAGGAGCGTACCTACGCCCAATAACTGATCCACCTTGTTTCCGTTTTTTATTCCAGATTTTATATTTTTGTAATTTCCTTTAATTTAAGTTAGTTATTTATTTTGTACATTTTTATTACATTTATTCTTTGTAATTATTTAATTAGGATTATTAGTTAACTTATGAAAACTATATATAACTTGATTGTAACTAACTTTTTAGCTAATTTTATATCTAATTTCATTCTTAGATTTCTTTCCTCTCTCTAGATTTTCTCTCTCTAAATTCTCTTATCCCTAACCTCATCCTCTGTATCCATTTTTGTTCTCATCCATGGGTATTAATTCCCTAGGATTGGGATTAATTAAAGCTGCAATCAAGCTGAGACTCAAGTGGCTGATAGTTGAGGAATCAATTGAAGCAAGTTCTGAACAGAGGAAGTGTTGGATCAAATCTCTTAGATTGGGAAATCCAAGGCTTATTTAGAGGCAATCACTAGAGAGGAATCATGGTGAGAGCTTCAGATTGCATTTCCTCACTTAGTTGCTTCATGCCTAAGGGATTAGGTGAACAGCTAGGGTTCCTGTAATTTCATAATTGAATTTGACATGAACTAATGCCTAAGGAATTAGGATTACTTTGTGTTGAATTAGGAATTATTCATCTGTGAGATTGAACCATGCTTTAATTGAATCCAAAGTTGTTGGCATTAGGATCTTAGTGAATTTATGTAATGAGATTAATTCCAATCTGTGTGTTTAGTATAGATTAATTGCTAACTTAATTCTACATGTGACACTACTATATGAAAATTCACAAAAACAATATAAAATTCAGAAAACTACAAAACTTGGCTTTGTTGTGAGGTTCAGTTAGAGGTTTCTCATGATTGTGGTACCTAACACATTCCCCGTGGGAACGATACAAATATACTTAATTTTAACGACTGGTGCACTTGCCATAAATTTCATCACTCAATGAGATTGCATCACATACTTTCCTTGCTCACTTCACGTTCATCCTTGTAAATTAAAGGCCAAAACTTCAACACACTTTATTCCTCTTATTACACCATACCTTATGCCATAAACATGTTACCATCCCTCCATCCAATATACTTTCCACTAACTCTCCTCTCTTCTTACAACAACCATCACTTACTTCTTCTCTCTTTTCTCTAAATTCCAACACTACTTCCTCTCTATTACAACCACCATAATCTTCCTCTTAACCACTCTAAGCCACCCAAGTATCCCCCACATTTGCTCCCCCTCACGGTCATGCTACCTCCCACTATCACCAACTATAGAGTTTTCTTTTCCCCTTCCTTTTCTACTTAAAACTGTGGCCATCCTTCCAACTCCAGCCATCATTAATTTTCACTTCTACCACTAAGACATCACCCTTAAATTGCTATAGCCCCCTCATTTCTCCTTCTCATTCTCATGGCAACTGAAACATCCATACTTAATTAAAATAAATCCGAAACAAGGGAAAATTTTTCCCCAAAATAAACCTCAAGGCAACCAGCACAGAAGAAAGGAAAGGAAGGCAAGGGAAAATTAAAACCCATCACAAACAGCTCAGCGGAAGACATAGCGCATAAGCGAGCCTCAAAACAGCGTCTACTCACTCAAGCGAGATCCAGCACGCTTGAGTGAGACAGCCCAACTCGCTTGGGCGGACAGCCAATCACTTAAGCTAAAGGACCCAAAAGCCTTCCGTCCATTCCACACCCGCTGGAGCGAATCTCTTATTCGCTAGAGCGAACACAGGTACAAGGTAATTCCTCACTCGGATTTGGGACATAGGTTCACTCGGTAAATCATCACACTTATACCTCACTCGGGAATTTACACAGCTCCTTATTTCATTCATGTAGGTCACAAGTATAAACCACTCGGGAAATGACTCCCTCAATCCCATCACTCGGGATCCAGAACTCTTTCTCACTCGGTATCAGTAAAGTCCCCTTCACCCGGATTATTTCCCAAGTTATACGCTACTCGGAATTACATCACAATGGATCTACTCCGAACGTATTACACATTTTTCACTCGGTATACTTATTCTTCCTCGGTTCGAGAACACATTAACTCTTCACTCCTTGGAAAGGATCTCTCTAACTAAGTCTTCCACGGGATACTCTAGCCTTCCAGTTCTCGGAGGCATTCACTATGTCTTACTCCGACTTACATACCCTTTTATCCACTCAGATATATTTATAATCTTATTCACTCAAAATTACTCTAGTTTCTCATTAATTTGAAAACTTCATCAAATCGAAATGAGTTTCTCACAGAACCATTTTAAACCTTCAACACTCAGAAACACTCACTCGCTAAGCATCACTCGTAATGATTCTAAGCCTTCACTATCTGAAACAGGCTCTCACCACTTTAATCCACTCGGAATCTATAGACTCAGCATTATACCTTTGGCACCTTTCTTAGTCAATCCAGTATCAACATAGCATTATAACATTCAAGCATATATGTATTGACTCTTGTTCACAACCCGACTGTTAACTCATATAACAAGTAAATATATATATATATTCAACAATAATTTACAGGAGAGCCGGCTAAGGCTTAAACGTATCCATGTACACTCGGTACATTACATTATGTACACGGCAAAAGTAAAGGCACCCTTCACTCGGGTCCAATGCCTTCTCGTCATTCACTATACAGTCCTGCATATGCTGAAAATATAACCACAGTAGGGGTGAGCTTTTACATATAAAATGACAGCTATTGACTCGTGTTAGCTCATATATTCTCAATAATACAATACAGTATAATTCACAATCAACATTAATATACACTTGGCATCGGCTATTCAGAAGTCATACAACTCATTCGTGGCTAGAATACTCATGCTACTCACAAATGTATAAATGCACACAACATACGAACACCTTACACTGAGCAACAGTTTTAGTGAGCACCCATTCATTCAATCGGAATTCATTCATTTCATTCAAAATCAAGTTAATCATGTTATTATTGATAACAATGCTCCTACATACATGCATGCGGATCCGACTTAAACGGTGATTTCAGTTATAGATTCCTTCCCGGCCTCTCGTCCATTAGCCCTTCCCGCGTGGTACTGGTCTTCCAAAGACATCTCGAGACTTAACTCTAGCTCCCTCGGCTACCACGGGCCCTCACAGATCTAGCCAGGAATCTGTAGCTGCAAATCATCTCATAGGGCTCCTGACCTTCCATGGGTCACCCTTTCCTCATATATGCAACTTCATGCAATTTCACAACAAGCATCCAAGCTTATCAAGTGCGTCTCACGCAGCCATTAAAAGATCACAACCGATTCAGCACGGCATTTAGATTTACTCAGAAATCCACAGTTCCATCACAACATTCGCATGCGTTTTATCATAGTAACTCATAACAAGTAAATCAAGGTAACAATATTACAGTACATCTCAAAATTCTTCAATTCATAACGGTATCATCCGACACTTAGAAATGAAATGAGATCTTATATTTTCCAGAAATCATGGGTACATTGACGTTACCACGCCCATCATCACATCGGATCCAATCCAACCTTATCATATTATTTTCATAATTTATTCATCTTAGGATCCCTACCGAGACATCTCTTCATTCATTCTTTTCTTATTTATTTCAACATTTTCATTCAACATATCATACAAGTACAATATTACAGTCTATATATTTCAGTGCACATACTCGTCACATATAATTAACATATATTCATTCATGCACACAATTGCATAGCAATCGTCAGACACAACATTCATCATTACAATATACTTATAAAGTAGTTGGGATTCTATTACTCTCTTTAAGTTATTCATTCCTTTATTATTATTATTGCACTAATTATTTTATTACATGATTTTAACTCCTTATGTTAAATCATGAAGTCTAGCTCACTACTATGTGACTTCTGTAGTTTAACTTAGATACTTAGGTCTTATACGTTAACTAACAAGGTTTTATGGATTAGCTTAGCTTTTCTTATTTCCTCCAATTATTATTGTTATATTCCTTTTTATTTCCCCTATTCTAATTCTTAGTAATTAGGGAGTTCAATTTACTCTTAAATTAAGGAATTTAAGTCATCCTTTAGTATTATCCATTATTTTCTTTCGTTAATAAGCTTCACTAATTGAAAAATTTATTTACTAGGTTACTAATTTCTCATGCATATAAGTTTACCCTTAGTGATATCCCCCCTAACTTTCAGTCGTTATCGTTTAGTGAGACAACCCAAAAATAGGGGAAAATTTTTTGCAAATTTAATACTATTGATTTATGAGAAACATAAGTGGTGAAGCTATCAGTCAATACCCTGGATCTATGAAAGACCTAACTCATATATGAAGATATGAGAAGGTAAGTGATATGGAATTTTTGTGGGTTTATACAGAACTTGTTTAGCCAAAGCTTGGTATTGTATAGAAGTGAAATAGAGTATTCAGAGAAAGAGAATCAAGTTTGTATAATATGAGCTCAATGGAATGGTTGTTCCAAGTTTAAACACAGAGGTTGTGATATAGTATAGATGTCGTTCCACTGAGGAGGTGCAGTATAAAAATCTTAGTTTTGAATTGATTTGACAGAAGGTTTTGTTTTGCTTTGTTGTGAATGATGTTGAATGAAAAAGTGAATAAATAACAAAGAGTAGATTGCAAAAGATGGTAGTGAATGGTTTTAAGAAAAATCAGTTTGTAAAACAGCGATTGGTTTCATCACATCTCACCTTCTGTAAGTTGCATAAGGTTTTATGTAAGTAACTTGAAAAGATAGTTTCTACGTCACAATCAAAGTCATTTGCATCGATCCCTCGACTACAAAATTCATAAGAATGATTTCAAATCACTGATCCCTCAGTCACTTTGAAATCATCCCAGCATTATCGATCGATTGTTTTGACGTTTATTGCGTTAGATGCCATCCCTGGCTACCTACTCACAACAAGTATTTCATTTAGATCTACTTTCAAAAGTCACTTCCCAGTATACTTGAGAAAACTTAAAACAAGAAAATAGTGATCAAGTACTTTCAGGCATTAAACGCAGAAGGAAATACAAACTTATCAAATCTCATTACACACACAAAAACTTACAGCAGCGTTACTTTAGGATTGAATGGATTATAACCAATCCCATAAGGGAGATTTAGCTACTCATGCTTTGCATTTTCACCTTCAAAAATGAATACAGAAAATAATGGAAAAGTTTAGATTATGAAGGAAATACAGGGGATGAATCAGGATGATCGATGTCCTATTTTCTGCTTGATTTATAGGGGTTATGGTTCAGCTTCCCTTGCCACTTGCATAGACCCCATGAAGGAATATTCAGAGACATGCAGAAACACAAGAAAATGGTTGAGTTGGCATCGCACCATTGGTGAATATTAAATTAAAAATCCCATACTGCATGAGTCACGCTTGACCTTAATGGTCACGCTCAAGCGTGAAAGGTCCTGATGCCCACTGTTTGCCTCTCGCTTAAGCCAAGTTTAGCCATGCTTAAGCGTGTTATCCTTGTCAAGCCACGCCCAAGCCACGTTCAGTCCAAGCTCAAGCATGCTAGTCATACCCAGGGTCACGCTCAAGCTGACTTACCCACGCTCAAGCTTGCCATTCCTGTCCAGTATGTTTGATTCACGCTTGCTCCTCGCTTAGGCACGCTCGGGCTCACGCTCAAATGACTCATTCCCACGCTTGAGCATGAGGGGGTCCTGATGCCTCGTTCACTAAACTGTCAACTGAATATATCCTTGCTAGCTAAGGTCACGCTTGAGCGAACTCGTGCTTACGCTCAAGCGTGAGATCCTCTTGTAGTAGTGTTTGAACCATGCTCAGTGTGCTTCTTTGATCATTCATCGTGGCTGCGCTTAAGCGCACTCGAGCTCACGCTCAAGCGTGAGATGCCTTTGCCCAAGCGTTCCATCCTTCGCTTTAAGCGTACAGGTAGTCTTCTTGATTTCTTCCATGCTTTTGGTACCTTTCTTCAACATTTGGTCAAATCAAGCTTGTGTTAAGCAATGTCTTATTTTCAATACAAATTCATGCTAAATTGATTACATTCTTTTCAAAAAATGAGTTTAATTGAAGTATTAAATTAATGTAAAATAACAGTTATCAAACTCTCCCCAACCTAGATTTTTGCTTGTCCTCAAGTAAAAGAAGTTGGGAAAGGGATCAAGCATTCAGTAAGGTCGGATTTAGTTGCCGACAAAAATTCTTAAAGACCATAATCTCAATTTTTATTTTTTTATTTTTTTCTTAGGCAAATAACCTTCTTAGTACCAATTCCTTAAAGTGTAATGCACCATTAATTTATTCTCAAAGCAGGTAACCAATTGCTATAAGAATAAGGAACTCTCATCATTTCTTACTAGGTGTGTGTTGTACTTTCATCATGAGAACTGCCTAATTAACATTGCCGGTCATTTCCAATCAAAATCAATTCATAAGATAAGTAAGGATCAAAAAGGTCTTTTCATGGTTGTATTGGGGCTGGACTATCAAGAATTCTTGGTTTTTCTTGGATTGAAATTGCATGCATGAAGAAGAGCATATGTTCTGAGATTTTTCAAACTTTTATGAGGCCTCTTCCTTTGTGCTTCAGAATTCTTTGTTTCTCTTTTTCTAGTTCTCTTTTGTTTACAGTTTTGGAGAACTTTACTACATTTTTCAGCCTCAGTTTCTTTTATCACCCTTTAGGAAAAGTGTTTTATGCTCATATCCAAATTTTTAAGCATGCTGATAAGGTAAGATTTTATTTTTCATGCCTGGTTTAGGGTGTTTGAATAAAATTTTTGGCTCAAAAATTAGGGCATATTCTTAAGGGTAGCTTTTTGGCTCTGGGTTCATTTTATTTTCAAATTTTGCCTTTATCATTTCCTTGCTTAATCTTTTAAAAAGAATGTTTAATCAGAAAATCAGGCAATGCTATTTGATAAATTCTCATAAGACTCTCAGTGTTTAGGTTTCTCACTTCTCACCAGGGTATAGGGCTTACTTCCATATTCTAACAGAAACGGGTTCAAGCATGTAAACAATCAAGAGTACATTCATTTCATTTCCCTAGTTCTTAATTCAGCCATTTTGCCTTTTTTTTAAAAAAATCAGTGTTACTGTCTAAAATTATTTTGCTGCTTAGAAACTTTTCTTTTCAAAAAGTTAAATCTTGGTTGGGTTTTTCAAAAAATGTTACAGCTTCAAGCATTAAAACAAACATAATAAAAAAATCACAAACAATTCCAAAGCATGCTACAGTAATATCAACTAAAAGAGTTCAAAGTAAAACTATATAATGTCAATCAGAAAGAAAACTTAAAGTAGCAAATTGAACCAATTAAAAACTGAAGCATTAAAATTCATCACTCATCCTCAGAGGAATCATCTTCTACTCCCTGGTTTCTTTCTGGAGGTCCCTGTGAAGAAAGTCCTAGCCTCTCTTGTGCAGTCTCACCCCCTCCCACAAAAGGAGGCCTGTCCCTAGGCCAAGCAATGAGGGCTTCAAATTGGGCAGGGTGCATCCAAGGATTGGGTTGTCCTGCAGGGATGCTGTGATATAGGCCATTATGAATATGCATCAAACCTCTATGATTAGCATTTTGCTGTGCCAGAAGGTGGCTGATTTGGATTTTCAAGAGGTGAATGCCTTGTAAAATCATGGCGGTTTCTGTGCTGAGAGGAGGAGGAGTAGGTTCTAGTTCTGCTTATGGTGGTGCTGGTTGTGGCTGTTGCTGGACTTCTTGTGTGCTGCAAAATTGCTTGATAAAGCATTTATCGATAGATAGCCTGATAGGTTTGAGGTCTTGTACCTCAATCCCATGTGCTGCACAAAAGTCAGTAATAAAAGCAGGGAAGCCTAAGCTTCCTTTAACCCTTTTCCCTGCCTGCGAGTATTTTTGATCAGCTTTTACAAATTTATGGATTTCATCAGAGATTATTTGTGCTAGATCAACTGAGATGTTATTTTGTAGAATGTAATATAATAAATAACACCTGCTGAAAATGAGATCAGAGACATGTGTATTGGGTGCTATGTTGGCAAGCATGAAAGAAGTCCATACTTGAGAAGTTTTAGTCATGTCTTTTCTTAGAACTCGCAGTGGGCTCTCCCCTTGTCCCATTTGGAAGTGACGACCTGGACTACATATAGCAGCTTCAAGATCATTGACGGCAATGATTTGGTTTCTTGAAACCATGGCAGCATAGTCACAAATTTCTCCCTCGCCCAGTTCCATGATGCTGCCCAAGTAGAAGTTGATTTCGTCCCTTCCATAAGAGAGCCAATGGCCTCGCACATATGTTCTTCGATCTTCTGCCCCTCCTCTTGGCCATGCATTGGCGTAAAATTCTCTTACCACCTCTGGGTCAAATTTTTCTCTTGGGTAACAGATTTTTAGCCAGTTCCTTCTTCTGATGACATCTAAAAAGGGATCACATTCTCCTAGTCCCAAATCCACTCTTCGTTCAGGGATAAATGTCCAGTTCTGTATGTCTTCATATCTCTTTCTTCGCTCTTTGTCCCTGAATTTTTGTCCAGAAGTTGGCTCTTCCAAGCGTGGTCGTTTCCCTTTATTTCTTCTTGACGGCCTTGGAGGGGAAGTGGTTGGAGGGGGATTAGGTGCAACCTGCTTAGTTCTTGCCATCTGTGATCATATATCAAGAAGAAGAATATAGTGTGAACATTACCAGTAAATAACCCTCCCAACAACATAGCAGAACATTTTGATTCTAAGGCTAAATATGAAGGAAAA
This sequence comes from Clitoria ternatea, assembly GCA_037962975.1. Taxonomy (NCBI): domain Eukaryota; kingdom Viridiplantae; phylum Streptophyta; class Magnoliopsida; order Fabales; family Fabaceae; genus Clitoria; species Clitoria ternatea. The sequence goes on from CM075672.1 coordinate 184,309,434, forward strand.
CTACTTCATACTAATCATGCAAAACAAATGCTTTCCAGGACTTTTTACAAACACTTAACATGCATTACAAAGAAATTGAAACATAATAGCACCGATCCCCTTTTTCTAAACAACCCAGAAAACGACCAACCATAGATCATGGTACTCAGTAGGAATGGAAAGAAAATGGTTAAAGACTTCAATGTATGCATTCCTGAAAATGGGTATCATTTCTTTCTAATAAAGTAACCATATGATGCAATTTAAAAAAAAAGAAAGTCTAGTGGTCACCTGGGAGAAGCAGAGAGTGATGCAGGGAAGAGAAGATATACTTAGTTTCAATGAAATGCAGTAAAATGTACCTTGTGAAATGAGAGGGGGAAGGAACAAATAGTGAGAGTAGATGGTCGGTTACAAAACTTGTAGAGTCAGGAGGGGTAATGGACGGTTATTTGAGTGGAGGGGTAATGGTCAGTTACAAAATACTCCATTTATTGGCATCAGGGGCCATTTTGAATTTCTCGCTCGAGCGTGGGTATATCACGCTTAAGCGTGACCGACCAGTGATGGTACACTTGAGCATTGAATTTGTCTCGCTTAGGCGCTCTCAATACTCGCTTGAGCGTGCATATCTTGATGTAATATGTACTTCCTCGCTTAAGCGTTTTCCCATTCGCCCAAGCGAATTTAAATTAAAATCAAATCATTTGTTGCTCGCCTAAGCATGTATCTGTCATGCTTGAGCGTGATATTCAAATTTGGTACCTGATGCTTTTATCAACTTCTCGCTTAAGCGTGAAGTGTTCTTGCTTTAAGCGTGGCAGTCTTTGTTTTTTTTTTAAATTGCTCTCGCTTAAGCGCAACAGATCACGCTTAAGCGTAATCTGGTTTATTTTGTTGAAACTTTCTTTTGTATTGGTGCCACGCTCAGAGCTTGAGTCCTTCGCTTAAGCCTGATGTGAATAGTATATGTCTTACCTTGGCTCGCTTGAGCGAGTCTATCCAGCGCTTGAGCGTGAAATATATGAGACATGACTTACTTTGTCTCGCTTAAGTGAGAGTCTTCACACTTGGGCGAGATAATTTCCTGATGCTTCTCCTAACTGTCTTTCCTTTGTTTAAGCATACATTTTCACTTTTGCTCCTTTGAACAGATTCAGCTTGACCATGGTTAATCATGCTTAAGCTCCCGTCATGTTTGTTTTTGTTTGAAACTTGATTTTTCATTTGGAGTTTTCTTGATGAGTGACCTACAAAATAAACAGAAACTTTAATAATGGTTAAAAGTAAAATTCACATGAAAAGAAAGCATAAAAGATTGGGGTGCCTCCTAATGAGTGCTTGTTTATCGTCTTTAGCTTGACGCCTGAGTTTGATCATGGATCCTTCAGTAGAATATCGGTGGTGACCTTCTCCACCTCTCCTCCTAAATAAGGCTTTAGTCTTTGTCCATTTACAACCCAAGTTCTTTCAGACTTAGGGTCCTGTAATTCAACAGCCCCATAAGATTTCACCTCTTTCACAATAAATGGTCCTGACCATTTAGATTTGAGTTTTCCTGGGAACAGTTTCATCTTTAAATTGAAAAGAAGAACAGATTGTCCCTGCTGAAAACTTTTCTTCATGATGTACCTATCATGGTAAGCCTTCATTTTATCTTTATAAATCCTTGATGAGTCATAAGCATGATTCCTCCATTCTTCTAACTTGTGCATCTGGATTTTCCTTTCTTCAGCTGATGCCCTTGGGTCATAGTTGAGTGCTTTCATTGCCCAAAATGCTTTATGTTCAAGTTCGACTGGAAGATGGCAATTTTTTCCATATACCAACTGATAAGGTGAAAATCCAGTTGGTGCCTTGTAAGTTGTTCTATAGGCCCATAAAGCGTCGTCTAGTTTCAACGACCAATCCTTTCTACTTTGACCAGTTGTCTTCTCCAGTATCCTCTTAATTTCTCTGTTGGATACTTTTACTTGGCCATTGGCTTGAGGATAGTAAGGGGAGGTTACTTTGTGCTTGACTCCATAATGTTCTAGGCATCGTTAGAGTTGGGTGTTGCAGAAATGAGAGCCTCCGTCACTTATCAACACTCTCAGAGCACCAAACCTGCTAAAAATGTGTTTCTTAAGAAATTTGATGACAGTCTTGGCATCAGCTTTAATACATGCCATGGCTTCTACCCACTTTGAGACATAGTCTACTGCCACAATAATGTATTTATTTAAAAATGACATTGGTAGGGGTCCAACAAAATCTATGCCCCAGCAATCAAAGACTTCTATTGTAACATCCCGATTTAATAATTAATTGCCAAATGAAAAATAAATCACTAAAATAATAATTACAAAGTGGGGAAATTATTTATTAATTATAATTAACTTAATTAATTTAACTAAGGAAATAAAGGCTGATTAGTTGTAACTATGTGCGTGTGACGTGTGTGGGAGCTGCTGCAGTGCACGATTTCCTACCCCACTTTTCCCTTCTCCATGCATGCATACATGTGTTACTGGGCCACTTTATTATTCTTTTTCCCTTTAGACTTCTCTCCCTTCCGTTCTCTCTTCTTTTCTTCTTCTTCTTCACTCTTCGATCTTCTTCTTTCTCCTCTGTTCTCTGTTTCCGTGAGCTTGCGACAGTGATGCCTGAGGATCGGAGTCCTCCTTCCTTCCTCGATGAGCCAGAGAAGGTGAGAGTCTGCATTTCCCTCTGTATGCAACCCATTTCCTTCCTCGTTGTTCCTTCGTCTCCTTCCTCGTCATCTTCTCCTCCACCCAACTCAGTGACGTTGAGATGCCCGGAATCATGAACCCTCCCTTGCTGGCAAAATCAGATTGTTCGTGGGTATTGAAATAGCTTTGAGTTCTCCATGCAGAGTGCTGAACCCAACGTCTGAGCCCAGTGGTTGTGTGGGTTGGGGGAAACGGTTAAAGGACGACTGGTCAGCATTGTTAGCTCGAGGATGCTTCTAGTTCTTCCAAGCTGTGAGTTGAGTGACTCAGTGTTCCTCTAGAACAGAGTATCGTGGTGACCGACTGGAAGCTTCATTCCAGGTTGGGGGGTATCTTCTATCTTAAACGCATGGATTATGAATGGGTTTCGGGTGCTAATAGCTTACTGATTCTGTATTTGATTCTGTGATTTGTTTGCATGTGGAGTCTGTGATACCGGATGCATGATGCTTATGAACCAAGAGTTGCATGTTTAGTTCCGTCCATAGATTGCATGTTAGTAGTTTTGAGGAGTGTTGAATGGTTGCATAAAAAGAATATGCTAAGGTACTGTTGATGATTGCCGTGTGACTTATATGCCATGCATGTTATTCTAAGTTGAAGTGCTGATTGCATGAGAGAAGGTGTTGACTTGATGAATTTGATGTTATGTAATACTGATTGCATGAGATGCATGTGCTGTTTGAGTTCTGGTGATATGCTATGCCGATTGCATGAGATGCATGTGTTGTTGAGTTCTGCTGATGCCTAGCACCGATTGCATGAGATGCATGTGTTGTTGAGTTCTGCTGATGCCTAGCACCGATTGCATAAGATGCATGTGTTGTTTGAGTTGTGATGATGTATGATGCAGATTGCATGAGATGCATGTATTGCTGTGTATATGAACTTTGTGTTGTGTGATGAATCCGCGTGTGGCGCATGGGATGCGTTGTGATGGGAGCACGTAGTGTGGGACACTACCATCGGTTATTAAAGCGTGGGACGCTGTGAAATCCTTGAGTGGGACTCAAGGTAGCCCTTGAGTGGGACTCGGGCTGCCTGTGAACACCTCCGTTGGCGCTGAGAGCGTTGGTGTCACCTTGTGGGCAAACGGTTGGGTACCCGTAAAACAGCCAAGCAGCTGGGAGCTGAATTGATAGCTGAGAGCTATGTATAAAAAGGCTGGGAGCCTACGTTACAACGTCAAAAACCGATTACACACAAATGTAGAACCGAGTGAAATAATCTGTGTATATGTACTGCTGATGATGATTAGAAATTGATTATGCATGTGATGATGTTAATGAGATAATGAATGTATATAACTGAGTGAATTATTCTGTATGCATATGCTGTTGATGCTGACTGAAATCTATTCTATGAATATATATCAATGTTATTGAAATGTTATGTGTGTATAGCTGAGTGAGAAGTGTTGGATTCTGATCGGGAATTGTTGAATATATGCGTTCTGATTCATTGGCATTATAAGGTTATTAGTTATTGTGATGTTAATGTTATTGAAACGATATGTGCATATGACCGAGTGATAACTGGTGGATTCCGATCGGTAAAGGTATTATGTGTGTCCCGGTTGATTAGTGTTGTTCTGACTTTAATTATTGCCATGTATAATTATATATATATATATATATATATATTGTTGCATAACTATGGGTCATTCCGAGTCAGTATCCATCATTTAATATTTAAGATGCTCACCCCCTACACCATTTTTCAGTGTGTGCAGGACGGACTCGGAAATGATGATAGGGCCTCAAGTCCGAGTGTGGTGCACTTCGACTGTTGAGTGCTTGTGTTGCATTTATTACGCTTAGTCAGTGTAGCCTTGGCCGGCTCTCATGTAAAATGATAATTAAACAAATTTATTTATAAAGATTGACTTTGAGAAGTATAGTCATGGTGTCACTTGTATGGATCTGTAAATATTGGTAAATGTATAATGTTAAGATAATGAGTATTCCGAGTATATAGTTACATATATATGGGTCGGTAGATTGGATTGTGGGCAGGTTTATATCTCTGGGAACATATAATTATGCATAAGTGCTTTATGTTGATTTGATGCTTCTTACCGACTGGGAGAACTGATGTCGAGTGAATAACTCTAAGTTGTTGAACCCTGAGAGGAATATAGGAGATTTAGATCCGATTCCTAGTGAGGATTACTGGGTGGCTTTTCCGAGTGAATACGCTTGAGTGATTCTGAGTGAAAGATATAAGTAAACCCCGAGTGAGGAAGAGTTTGTATTCCCGAGTGGAAACCTTGAGTGATCCTCTTCTGAGAGAGGAGTTAGTGTAGTGGTTTAGAGTGGAATGGATTCTAAGTGTATGATAATCTGAGTGAATGATGTAAAATCCGAGTGAGTGAGGATCTGTATTCCGGGTGGTTAAGATTAGACTAAGTCCGAGTGGGGATTGATTTAATGATTTTCCCTTAGCGAACAAGATGTCCTATACCGAGTAGACTAGCTATCATTTTCTGAGTGAATGAGTCGTATGATATCTCTGGATCCCGAGTGTCTGAATAGCCGAGTGTAGTTACTCACTGCAGCGAACAAAGTATTCGCCCAGCGAGTTTGATCTGATAAGAGGCTGTTGCCTTTGGCTTGGCTCAAGCACAGGGTCCTTCGCTCGGAAAGTGGGCAGCCTCGCTCAAGCGTACTGGTCCTGGCTTGGGCGAGTGTACGCTATGTTGGCTTTCGCTTGAACGCTCCTGTGACTTCCGCTGTATGCCTGTTCCGGTCGGTTTTGTTCTTCTCCTGCCTTCCATGCCCGTATTTCTTTGTACCCGGTTATTCTTGGTTTTATTGGGAAAAAAAATTTTCCATGTTTTTTTTTGGGTTTATTTATTCATTAATTTAAGGGTGTTACATCTATTTCCAAGATGGTGGTTAATGGCATCTCGTGTCTTCTTGATATGCTACCTGTCTTCTAACATGCATCATAATGCTGCACAAAAACATTAGCATCTTTAAACAATGAAGGCCAATAAAAACCTGATTAGAGGATTTTAGCTGTTGTCCTTTCCCCATTAAAGTGTCCTCCATAGGGTGAGCTGTGGCAGTGCCATAAGATGCTGTTAGCTTCTTCTTGGGACACACATCTCCTCAAAATATGGTCTGATCCAAGTTTAAACAGGTAAGGATCATCCCATATGAATTGTTTTGCATCTTTCAAAAATTTTTTCTTCTGTTGCCATGAAAGATCATTAGGTAATACTCCAGCAGCCTTAAAGTTTACCATGTCTGCAAACCATGGCCTTTCTTTCATCATTAACAGCTTTTCATCAGGAAATTCTTCCTTCACCTCTAGTTGGAGTAATGTGACTTCCCCTTTCATGTTCCCTGGTGGTGGTAGTTTCTCAATTACTTCCACTTTTGCTTTGTCCACTTCAATGCCTCGTTTGGAGATTTGATGTTCTAACACAATGCCTTCGGTGACCATGAAGTGGCATTTTTCCCAATTTAAAACTAAATTGGTGTCCACACATCTTTTCAGTACTATGGTCAAATTTTTCAATCATTGATTGAATGATGGACCAAAAACAGAGAAATTGTCCATGAAGACCTCAATGCATTTTTCCATCAAATCAGAGAAGATAGCTAGCATACATCTTTCAAATGTTGCAGGAGCATTACATAACCCAAAGGGCATTTTTCTGTATGCAAACACCCCAAAAGGACATGTGAATGCTATTTTTTCTTGATCTTCTGGTGTAACTGCTATCTGGTTGTAGCCTGAGTAACCATCCAGAAAGCAGTAGTATGCTTGTCCTGCAAGTCTTTCCAGCATTTGATCCATGAAGGGCAGAGGAAAATGATCTTTCTGGGTTGCAGTGTTCAATTTTCTGTAGTCGATGCACATCCTCCATCCTGTGACTGTTCTTGTAGGGATCAATTCATTTTTTTCATTTTGTAGAGTCATCCCCTAACACCTTGGTGAGTTTCCCATTTATTGTGACTTCTAATCAATATTATAAATCATCATTAAATGCCTCTATCTCATCACTTTTAACACTTCCCTCATCACTAGGTATTAACCCCATCTACATTACAGATTTCCCCCAAATCCAAGGCTAGGGTTTCCACCAAACCCACCAACCTTTATAAACACTTATTAACCTCCATCCTCTCCCCACCATAATTGCAACTACCTCCTTAATTATTCATAAAGCTTACACTTATGTCAACCCATCTTAGGGTTCCCATTTTTGGAGCTTCTCTCAACAACCCACATGCATTTAATGTTTTCTTAACACCAAAGCTACAACTATATATTCATATACATGGAAAAATGGTAATGTTCTTACCTCAAGAGAAGAGAAGAGTGGGTTTGCAAGAGAGGAGAAGGGCCACATAAAAATAAGAGAAGGAAGGGAGAAGAGACGTCAAGCTCCAAGCTTTTCTTGAGCCTCTTGAAGAATGACAATGAAGGAGGGAAAGGTATCTCCTTTTAGCTTAGGGTTTTAGGGGAAGATGAAGAGGAATAATGGAGAAGAAGAAGAAGTGTGTTTTGCATAAGAGAAGAAAAGAGTGTCACGAGAATGAGATTGGAAATGGTGAGGTTTTGTTTTTATTTTTCATCTTTCACTTAAACTCTTCCGTTTTTAAATAAACAGGCTCTCCGTTCGGGCTCAATACATACTCTAAAAATTATTCCGAATACATATTCGGATTCCCAATAATATTATCTACGGCCCTGACCAACGGCATCTCAATCGAAGATACTTGGTTCGACACCCATATTTTATCCGGGTCAGTTTTCAGCTTATCCGGTCACAATAACTCACTAACGGTCTCCAAAAATCTTAATTAAATTATTTTCAACATTTTGGGATATTAATTAATCCATATTTAATTATTCAATATTTATTTTCTTAATTTAGCTTTCTATTTTAAAAATTCAGGGTGTTACATTTAGTATTATTTCTCTATTTCTGTCATTACTAATTTATTTAGTTACCTTTATTTAATCAACTAAGATTGATGACATGTTGTTACTTAAGGATTTAGTCATTATCCTAGTTTCTATGCTTTAATGCTTAATTAGGATATTTCCTCCCTAAAAATCATTATCTAATTTATAAGTTACACCTTTTTATTGTTAGTCTACAGTTTAAATTCAAAAAAAATCTCTTCCATGCCCTTTACTATCATTAGTTATCAATATTTTAAAATTCTAATGCTTGTCTCTTCTTTAAACTTCTAAACTTATTCTGAATTATTTGAAAGTATGTACCATTTACTTTAAAATTACCTAAGGTCCCTTTTTATTATAAGTCTAAATCCTAGAATCTTCTCTTTATTTAACTAACTAATATCTTTAAGCCTAAAACTTCTTTAATTCCCTTCACTTGCATTTTAATGATTTCTTAGGTTTCTAACTCTTAACATTATTTTCTTTTATTAGATTTCCAAACTTTAGACTTATTTTATTTAGGTACGTAATTCCTTCCCTAATTAATTCATAAAAATCTTTTTCTATAATTTACTCCAAGTTAGACTCTAGCTATTTCTTTTCATTCTTAGCCTAATTAATCTATTAAAATATTTAACCAAAAATTTCATTTCCTTCTCAATTTCAAGTTCATTCCATTTAATCAAGTGCTTAAAGTCACTTTTTATTTTTTACCTCAAGTGGTCACAAAATGGTCACTAAAATTTGCCACGAAATTCTCCTTCTAAATTCTGGAATTTGTCACTTAAGATTTAACCGTTAGATCGTGACGAAATTCAAAACGGAGGCTCATGAGTGTACAAGTAATATTATGGAACATTTAGAAATGAGATTTAATGAGGTGAAAGCCCCCCTTACCTCATGGTACCTCACGGCCTTAAAGGGGAAAAAGTGGTTTGCTTAAAAAAAAATTTGATCTCCGTTCTTGCCACCGATCGCCGCGGATTGCCTCTTGAATGCTTTTCTAAAGTTCTAATAGCCTTTGAGTCCTTTATCGTTTAGGTGCCGATTCCTATCGGTGATTTTTAAAGAGTGTAAGGTCAAACATGCAGCTCCAAGAACAGCCATGGTACATGGTTTTTGAGTCCCAATAATAGAAAAAGAATGATGATGAATAAGCATGCATGGCGCTAGAAAATTTAGAAGGAAATAGATGATCATAAACCAAAGATTCCAAGTGCAAAGGCCTTACCTTTAGGCCAAGGAAGTCACGGCCTAGAAGGGATGAACAAAGGGGTTTAAATACTAGATTTTTGACTCTTGGATGATGAGGAAATAAAGAAGTTCTTGCTGCCTGGAAGGAGTTCATACGCTGGCCAAGAAGGAGAGAATGAGAGCAAGACAATGTGTGTTGGTTTAGAGTAATGGTGATGGTGGTGGTGTAGCCATGAGGGAGGAGAAATATGGTGGTTGATTTGGATAATTAAGGAGGAGATGTGGTGGCTAGAATAGAGAAGAGGTGGCTGTTGAAATTTAGAGAAGAGAGTAAGTTAGTGGTAAGTGTGTTGGATGAAGTGGAGGCATCATGTGTATGGCATAAGGCATGGTGAAATCAAAGAATGTGGTGTGTTAAAGTCTTGGTCCTAAGCTTGCAATTCTGAACGTGAATGGGTAAAGAAAAGAACACAATCTTAATGAATGATGTGGCATGGTATAGGGTATGGCATGATGATTTAGGTGATGGCTTATCATGACATGATACCATGTCATTACTTCTCCTTGTGAAGAAAGCTATTATAGCTTGTTGGGAAAGGAGTTAACCATTGCTAGACACATAGGAGGACATGTATCAAGCTATGGAAATGCATGGAGGAAGAGTTCAAGGTGAAGGAGACAAGTGTCCATTGGTGTTGCAAGTTGATTGGCTCATGTGCATGGGAGTTGGTGTGTCAAGGTGTTGGGCGTTACTTTATGTAGGGTCTTAGGGCCCTTTCTGTGTCGAATTATAAAATGTCCCAAACATAAAAGTTATAGAACTTTTTGTCCTCTTTAATTCCATATATAGCACAGAAAAATCCATTAAGGATTGAGTGAGATAGGGCCCAAATACTAAACTAGTGTAGGGTTGTGACGGGATTTTTGTCCCTTGAACAAATAATTTTTCTGGGCCAAATGGGCTGTGAATTAGACTTTGATTTCTTCATCAAAGTTGTGTAGAAATGTGTTAAAAATATTTTAGTGAAGGCCTAATTCAATTTCATGGCCATATGAGAGAGATATATGGAAAATACTGCACCTAGTGCAAGTTGTTGCTGGGGAAACGTGAATTGGTGTAGTGTTTTAAACTTTGGGATTTATTGAGGGGGAATTTTATTTCAAGCTCTGCATAAAGTTTTTAGATCTTCCTTTCCTCTTTAATGTGATATATTATTTGCAAATATCCAAGTTTTGTAGCCCGAGATATACCCGATTTACGATGGGGTGCTCTAGAAGCTTTCCGGATCAGCTAGGGCCTTCAAAAGAAATTCACCATTAATTCTCCTTTAGGAATTTGATTTTGTGCCCTTCTTGAACATTGTAGATATCTATGATAAGGATCCATAGAAAAAAGAATAGAGTGATCCAAGTACCGGAAGAGGGACATACGTGAATTTTATCAAAGGCTGCCAGCATTGAAATGAAACAGCCAGGGGGTCACAAAGATTTATTAAACTGTACCAATCTAGAAGGATTTATCTTTTGATGTCTTCATAGAAAACGTAGAAAATTTTGTTACGGAGATTTGGACACCAAGTTTGCACAAATTGAAGGTTGTATGGGAAAGTTATGAATTGTTTTCTGAACCATGCACAGAGAAAATGTCCAAACGTTTGAATTTTGAGATGAATTTACTTAATCTTCGATTTTGGGGTTGACAGAGTAAGAATTGGAGTTCGGGGCTAGAAACGGAGATTGAAGATATTTTCAAAACAAAAAGATTAACACCAAAATTATTTAATTCTAAGATCGTATGAAAAATCTGGGTCCAAAACACCAGAGGCATTCGGGTCGAGTTTTAAAGCTATTTCTAAGGAAATCAACTTATTGAAAAACAGGGATGATAGAGTCCGAATCAAGCTTCGGTCCCTTTAGGAAAAATTCCCAAAATGTCGAAATGAGTCACCAGAGATTGACTGTGTCACCATCGGATATCCCGAGATATATGAACGGTCAAACGTAAGAGACTCCAAAGGTTCTGATTGAGCTTATCAGGCTAAGTCAGACACCCTCGATTCTTCACAGAGAGATTCTAACAGGACTAGCATCCCTACTGGATCACTAGTCTTGGTTCAAACGGTCAGAGTCTAACCTCAAGCTGAGTCCCACAATTCAAATTTGAGAAACCCGACAATATTTTATTATTAGATATAATTATCAAATAAATGAATATATATAAAACTTAAAATAGATATAATTTCAAAGTAAATCATTATAATTATTTATATATTAAATATTGTTGACAGAAAATGATTATCTAATAAATATAATGATAAATTAATTTGTACCCAAAATAATCGTCGTTAACGTATTATTTTTGATTAAACAGCGTTGTCGAACGTTATTTATTATTTTCATATTTCTGCCTTTCTCACTCATTACATTCTCTCGATGTTCTTACTTTTCATATTAAACTTTACTTCTCTCTATTTTCTCATTCTAAACGGTTCAGGGAACAGGCCGAAGCCTCGAGCTTCTTACCAAAAGCTCAACAGAATATCCTCAGAGTCCTGAGGGTTTGGTTTCCTATTGTCAAAAATCAGGGTTGTTACATAAAACATTATGTCAGGTCTACTAGATGTGAAGTACAAAAGTGAACCTATCATTCCTCTGTACAGGGTCTGATCCACTAATCTACCAGATTCATCTTTATTAATTATACAGTTTTGATGCATAGAAGTGCTCATGGGTTTAGCATCAGCCTTTTTAAACTTTTTAAGAAACTTCTTGTTGTACTTCTACTGATGGATGAAAATACCATCATTAGTCTGTTTAATCTGCAAGCCTAGGAAGAATTTAAGTTTTCCTATCATACTCATTCCAAACTCTACTCGTATCATTTTAGAAATATCTTTACACAGACTTTCATCAATAGCACCAAAAACTATATCATCCACATAAATCTGCACAATAATAAAGTGTTTCTGAGAGCTTTTTCTAAAAAGAGTCATGTCTACTTTTTCTCTTATGGAGCATTTTGAAATTAAAAAAGAACTGAGTGTATCATACCAAGCCCTTGGAGCTTGTTTTATACCATACAATGCTTTTCTTAATTTGAAAACATGATTTGGAAAAGACATATCTTCAAAACTAGGGGGTGTTTTACAAAAACTTCTTCAATAAAACCATTCAGAAAAGCACTCTTCACATCCATCTAATATAATATGATACCTTTATATGTAGCAAATGCAAGAAGTATTCTGATAGCCTCAAGTCTAGCTATAGGTGCAAATGTTTCAGTGAAGTTTATACCTTCCTGCTGGTTGTAGCCTTAAGCTACAAGTCTAGCTTTGTTTCTGATGACTTTCCCATCTTCATCAAGCTTATTTCTAAAGACTCATTTTGTTCCAATAATACTCTTATTTTTGGGTCTTGGAACAAGGTCCCATACTTTGTTTCTCTCAAACTAATTTAGCTCTTCTTATATGGCAAATAATCCAATCAGTGTCTTCTAATACTTCTGCAACATTCTTTAGTTCTAATTCTAAAACTAGAGCAATTGAGGATTGGTTATGAAGTTTGGATCTGGTTTTAGCTCTAATTGTCTGATCTTCAATATAAGGTTTGGAGGATGATAAGCCTTGAACTTTCAGTCTCTTAGCTTTTCTAGTTCAATTGATGACTAATTCTATTCAAATTCTTTGTCTCCATATTCAGCTGGTTTTGATTTATCAAGATTTTTTTTTGCTTTCCTTGTTCAGCTTCTTGTTGTAGAATTCTTACATCATTAGAATCTAGATCTGCTAGTTTCCTGTCAGTCTTTTGAAGTTCATCAAATCTTACATGCATTGATTCCTCAATAGTTTGAATTCTAGTATTGAAGACTCTAAGATTTTGATGTGGTTATGTAACCCATAAATACTCCTTTGTCACACTTAGAGTCAAATTTTCCAAGATGATCCTAGTGTTAAGGATATAACAGGTATATATAAATGGATGAAAATATGAAATGTTGGGTTTTCTTCCTTTCCATAGTTCATAAGGAGTCTTATTCAATATAGGTTTAATGAGAATTCTGTTTTAAATATAACAAGAAGTGCTCACAGCCCTTGCTTAGAAATATTTTGGAAGATTTTTTCACAAAGAATTGTTCTGGCCATTTCTTGCGGAGACCTATTTTTCCTTTCCACAATACCATTTTGTTGAGGTGTTCTTGGATAAGAAAAATTGTAAGTTATACCAGAATCATTGCAAAATTTTTCAAAATTTTCATTTTCAAATCCTCTGCCATAATCACTTATGTACCCATTTTATTCTTATGTAATCATTAATAATGACAAATCAATATTTCTTTCCTGCTAGACTTTGCACTTGAGATAAACCCAAACAAGTCTAAATGTAACAGCTCCAGGGGTCTGGCAGTGGAAACAACATTCTTGTTTTCAAATGAGGTTTTGTGTTGTTTCCCTCTTTGGCATGTTTCACAAGGCAGGGAGTTGTTAAAGGAAATTTTTGGTAATCCCTTAACAAGACCTTTTCTATGAAGTTTTGAAATATGTTTTAAACTTACATGCCCAAGTTTTTTATGCTAGATCCATCTCTTTTCAGAGTTTGAAAACAAACATGTTATATTCTGATCATTCAGTTCATTCAAGTTAACCTTGTATATGTTATGATGTTTGCTGGCATTAAAGAGTATGGTCCCATCATAGTTGATGGCAGTACACTTATCTTTGTCAAAAGAAACCTTATACCCACTACCATAAAATTGACTAATGCTCAATAAGTTATGTCTCAGACCTTTAACAAGAAATACATTTTCAATAATAGGTGAAGGAATTTTACCCATTCTACCAGAACCAATGATTCTCCATCCTGGTTTCCTCCAAAGGTGACAGTTCCACCTTTAAACTGCTCTAGATCTAGGAACATAGAACTTCTTCCTGTCATATGATGTGAGCATCCATTGTCTAGATACCAATGCAGAGGTTTTGTCTATTTTCAAGTACATTTGTAATTGGAATAATTAATTACTTTGGTACCTATATCTTTTTGGGCCCTACATTGTTAGTAACTTTTTCATTTCTTCTTTTCCTTTTTCTACAATCATTGATCAAATGACCATATTTTGCAGTAATTACATTTCACATGTTTCTGATTCTTTGAAATAAATATAAGAGGTGAAGGATTCTTCAAATCATTTTTTCTACATATCCCAAACTTGACCTTTTATGGATACCATGGGATTTTCCCAAAAGTATGTTCAACTTTTTAGTACTATTTACAAACTTGCTCATGTCTGAGGTAAGAGAGTCAACTTTCTTTTACAACTTAATGATTTCTTCACTTTGAGAGTTGCAACGAACTTTGGAACTTTCAAAATATGTTTTCAAAATAGCGTTTTCTTTTGAGTCTGCTTAACTCTTCATTGTGCATCTTCTCATTTTCTTCTATTTCTTTCAAAGTGTTTTTGTCAAGATTTTCTTCCCTCAATTTTGAAATTTGATTTTCAAAATCAGTGACCATGTCAACATGCTTTACTTTTAGCTTTTTGAAGTTTTTCAAAAGTTTAGAAAAATCACTTAACAATAAATCATAATTCTGTTTTACTTTAGTATAACTTACATCCTCAGATTTTGAGTCACTTGAGTTGCTTCAGAGTTTGGTACATCATTTTCCATGAGACAGATTTAAGCAGATTTTGTCTCTTCTTCAGACTCTTCAGAACTTGATGACTCTTTATCATCCCATGTTATTAATCCTTTTTGTTTCTTGGGAAATTGTCTCTTTTCCTTTTTGTCCTTCTTGTCTTTATTTAGAATAGGACATTCTGCTTTCATATGTCCTAGTTTCCTACAGTTGAAACATTCTAAAATAGGTTTTATAGTTTTAAACTTGAATTTATTTTTACCTTTATGGTCCTTCTTTTGAAACTTGCCAGGTCTAAACTTCTTTTTCTTTAACAGCCTATGAAATCTCTTGGTTACAAGGGCCAATTCGTCATCTATATTAGCTTTTGATTCATCAGAGTCTAGATCAAAACTTATGGACTCTTCAACTTTCAATGCTTTGGATTTTCTATGTAATTCATCTGACTTTAAAGCAATGCTCTTGGAGGATAAAGGTTTTATGACTTCCTTCTGCTTTAGCTTCAACTCATGCTCTATGAGTACTCCAAGTAATTCATCCAAGGAGAATGTACTCAGGTCTTTAGCTTCTTCTAGAGCTGAGCATTTTGCATCAAACCTTTTTAGCAAGCTTCTAATAAGCTTCACATTGATGTCTACTATAGACGGAAGGTTCCAAGAGCTTTAAGCTCATTTAACAGAGTTTGGAATCTTCCAAACATTTGATCCATAGTTTCATACTCCTCCATCTTGAAAGTTTTATACTGTTTGGTTAACAGTTTTTTCTTGGACCTTTTAACATTTGAGGTGCCTTCATAATTGTGTTGAAGAGCATCCCAGACTTCTTTAACTGTTTTGTAACTGGATATTTTATTGTATTCTGATTTGCTGATAGCACAAGTAAGCAAGAATCTGGCCTTGGCATTTATCTCCATCTTTCTAATTTCCACAGTATTTCATTCATCTTCAGTTTTAGGCTTCCTATCCTCATCAACAAGAGTCTTATAATCATCATTTACAATGACTTTCCATAGACTGTACTAAGTGGATTTTATGAACATTTGAATTATATCCTTCCAGTATGGATAGTCTTCTCCAAAGAAGGCAGGAGGCCTGTTGATTGAAGATCCTTCTACAATCAGTTGATTACTCTGAGGGGCTACCATAGATCTTTATCATTTTCACTCAAGGGAGTGGTCAACCGAAAGGATAAGCTCTGATACCAATCAATGGTTCATAGTTTGACTTAGAAGGAGGGTTGAATAAGTTATAGACTTATTTTGTAGAATAATGAACCAAGCATAACAAGTATATTGGTTCACTTCCAATACAGAAGCTACATCCAGTCCCTTTTAACTTGAAGGATTTCCACTATTGTAAATTCTCCTTTATAATAATAGCACCAGACCTATGGCATAAGTATTCTTGACTCTAGTAACTCCTGGCTTAAACCCAAGTATTCTTTCAACAAGCCATTCTTGGCTTAACCTAAGTAATCTTTCTAAAGCCTCTTTAGGCTACAACGTGTTTCCCACACTCATAAAGGCTGGTAACATACCAGACTTTACAAATTGTTTGTAAGAAATGGAAAGTAACTCACAAAACATAGTGTATGAGAGATATACAATAAAGAGATTATACACAAGTTACAAATGACACAAGACTAAGGTCTGCTAGAGGAAGAACAAGCAAGAAAGGTCTCTGTCTAAAATGAAAGATTGAATGAATTACAAAAAAGAATATGTTGACTTAAGAGATTTCTTAATAACTTCTTACTTATTGTAATTCAATCTTCTATAGTTTAAATAGGTGTTGGAATATGACCGTTGCTGATCCTTGAAAGGAGATATAGACATTGGAAATCCTGTGAAGGTATTTGCCTTAAGTTTGAATTACCAGACCTTTGATAATTAGAGAGGAGTTTAAGTGTTTGGTAGCAGGCTTCTTCTGTTTTTGCATAAAATAGGTTTCTTATGCATTCTCCAGAAAATAAGGCTATTTTGTTTGCTTATTTGATCTATCATAAGACTAGAAGCCAATGCTAAAAGCTTTCTAAAATAATCTGACACTCCTGCTGATATGGTTCAGCTTTTTTTGTACTTACGTAGGGTTAGGTATGTTGACTTTGGCTGTTGAGCTTTGTTTGTCTCTTATTCTTTTCTATGAAAAGTGACAGGGACCACAAGCGCATAGATTGTGTCACGTAATATAAAATATTGTCGTTTCCACAGGGACTATTCCAAGTACTAGTATATTGAAATTTAATTATCTAGATAAACGATTTGCAAGTTTCCAGACACAATTATATTTAAAGCAAAACAAGATAGACAGTAAAAAAGTATTTACCTTGCAATAAATTTTTTACCTTATAGTAAAAAAAATATTTAATTGAGGTTAAAAAATAGATTTGAGAGTAACTTGGGATTTCAGGGGTTTAAAATGTTATTTTATGTTAAGAGTTTAACTTTTAATTAATAAGAATCAAATTAAGTTTTCCAAGGCAGATTTTCCTTCAGTTAATTAATATGTTCTGGTTAAAACTATATTAATGTACCTAACGTATAGAGAACCGCATTCAATCCCTAAGAAAGGCCTATTATTGCTTTGTGAAAATCCCTTTTTAATTCCTTAACAGAATTTTGATTACTTTCCTGGATTTTTACTGGGGTCACAAAAAGTATTTCAAAATCTTAGGATTAATTGAAAAGCTTTCCGTAATTAGTGAATTGGTAAATCCAACCAATTACTTAAACTTACTAGTATACCTATAAGCATACAGTTTATCACTTAGATTCTTGCTCGAAATTACTAAGAGCATTGAGTAAAATTTGAATTAATTAGAAAACAAAAATTTATCACTTAGTTACCCATGCAGTAACTTAAATTCATACACTTAGTAAAGGAAAAACAAAGCATAAAATACATGATACAGTAAAAGAAAAACCTATGGGTTTCTCCAAAAAGCCCAGAAGTAATTCCAACACTATGTTTTCCCATCGTATTTTTTGTTGTTTTCCCACTGTATTCTGAATCTAAAAATTCAGAATTGTGTCTCTAAACTTAAGAGCTACACAAGATGTTCTTGGTATGTGAAGGTGTGTCTAAACTCTTGAAATTAAGGCTTATTTATAGTGATTTTCTAGAGGAAATTTTGCGCTAGGGAAGCCAACTAACATTGCATAATTAAAAAGCATAATGGTCCATTTTCTCTTTGCTTTTCATGTTGTCAAATGGCAATGTTCCTTTCCTAAATTTGCTTATTTAATTGCAGCAAAATGGAGTCCAAAAACAACATGTTGTAGCTGTCTATGTCTTTTGCATAATGGAGAACAATTGCTGAATATTTTAATCAAATAAAGAAACCAAAATGGATGCTTATTGCCATGAGAATACTTGCCATTTTCGAAGCTAGTTTATCATGGAAACAAGGTAGGACATGGTCTTAAATAATGGTTGAAAGCTTTGCACTTTGTGGACCACCTTTCATTAATTAATTAAAGCAATTTCATGCCTTAAGAGAAAGAATTGTCGTGAATGCACCTTGACCATTCAAAGCTTTGCACATTAAATTATTGAAGTAGAGCATTTCAATACTTACATAGTGAAAACTTTAGTGCTTATTTCAAGCCTTGAATTAACGTGAAAATGGTCTTGAAATTGCCTTCCAAATTTGAATAATTTAATGGCATGATAACATTTTCCAAAATCTGAATTTTTGACCTTCATTTTTCTTTGAATGCATTTATACCAAAAATATATCATCAGACAGTCTTAATTATATTAATTCCTACAAAATAAAACACCCAAGCGGTAATAGTGGAAAGAAAGCAGAAATCATAGGAATCGGGGAAATACAATGCAAATGACTTAAAAATTAAAATAAATTAAATCCTAATTATTGTGTTCTGAAACACTTATCAAAATACCCCAAACCAAACCTTTGGTCGTCCTCAAGCAATCACCATATCACACGATAAGATATAGAAAACATTTAGCTTAGTAAACTCTGGAACCCAATATCGTGAAACAAATTTATTCAAATGCCAAAACTAATTTTCTTGTGTGATTCAATTTTCAATGTCAAGACACGGGGTACTCTTCTCATAATTTTCACTTAAGGTGTTTCAAGGATTGTGTATTGCTCAAATCATCATAGTCCAGAATATTACCATAAGCATGGTAATTAACTAGAAACTCCACAGTTTAGATAGTGAGCATCTCAAAGTCTAAAGGTCTTTTAAAAGGTTGTAATAAGGCTAAGGGTTGTATTGTCAAGGTACAAATTCCAAGAAAATGAAGTATAAAAGGGCTTAAATAGTCATGAATGATTCAATTACCATCATAAATTCAAAAACTAACAACAAATTGTTGAATTTTTATGGTCATTTTAGCAATTCATTCAATATCATTCTTTTGATTTTCTCTTATTTTTCTTGCTTTTCTTTGCATCTCATAACATATTTTTCTTAAGTTCTTTTGATTTCTTTGCCCCACTTAATTTCAAACTTTTTCACCACTAAGAGAAGATCAATCAATGAAAGGCTTCAAAGAAAAATTTCACTTTCAGGCTCAAAAGGGGCAACTAGGGGTCAATTTATCATGTAAAAATTCTAAGGCTTAAGAAGAAGACCTAATTGTGCCTTTATCATCCTAGACATGCAATCAAAACCATTTTGAATCGGTTGAAAAGCAAGTTCTAGAATATCAATGACTATGAGATTCACTTATCCAAAAAAAATGCAGGTTTAAAATTTTTGATGAATTACACTTTTAGGCTCAAATCTCACCATGGAAAATCTTTTTCAAAGAAAATTTGAATCACATTAGGTTCATTTAAACATTTGTTTGGCATTTAAACAATCAAGTTTTGAAAAATTTTAATCAAAATTTGGGGTCCCTAGATACTTTTGGCTTTAAGTTCAAAGTTGATTATTATGTAATCATGGTAAACTACAAGATGGCAAACAAAACAAGGGCAAAATACATACATGCAAATAAAATGAAAAACATAACAATCACACAATGCAAATCAAACAGTTAAGTTTTCTTATCTACCTCCCCAAACCAGAGTTTGACATTGTCTTCAATGTTTATAATGGATAATGAAGATAAAAGGATAAGAAAACTTACCTGAAGTCACCGTAAACCAAAATTTAATGGAAAACATGTGTGGGGTTACCTCCCAATTAGTGCTAAGTTTAAAGTCTTCAGCCAAACTTTTCCTCTACCTCTTCAGTAAGGTTTAAGCAAGCTTTGAACCTTTTCATTTTGGATTAGGTCTCTGGCTATGTAATGCTTTAGCCTTTGACCATTTACCTTGAAAGTGTCAGTACTTTCAGCCCAGATTTCAACAGCTCCATATAGAAAGACTTTTGTGACTTGAAAAGGTCTAGTCCACCTTGATTTCAGTTTCACAGGGAACAGTTTCATCATAGAATTAAACAGAAGGACCATGTCTCCTTCCTTAAAGGATCTATGCATAATTTTCATATCATTCCATTTTTTGGTCTTTTTTTTGTAAATCCTGGCATTCTTATAAACATCAAGTCTTAGTTCCTCTAGCTCATTTAACTGCAACAACCTCTTTTCACTTATATCTTTTGGGTCAAAATTAAGCTTTCTAATTGCCCAAAAAGATTTACATTCAAGTTCAACAAGCCAATGGTAGGGTTTTTCATAGATTAACCGGTAAGGTGTGGTCCCAATTGGAGTTTTATAAGCAATTTTGTATGCCCGAAGAGCATCATCAAGTTTAAGAAACCAATCCTTACGAGTCAAATTTATAGTTTTTTCCAAAATAGCTTTGATTTGCCTGTTTGAAACTTCAACATGCCCATTAGTTTGGGGGTGATAGGGAGTGCCAACTTTGTGTTTCACCCCATACTTTCTCAAAAGTTTTTCAAAAGTATTTTCAATGAAATGTGATCCCCCATCATTGATAACTATTCTGGGAACCTCAAACCTTAGAAAAATTATTTTCTTGAAAAGTTTGATGACAGTGTTAGCATCTGAATAAGGTGAAGGAATTACTTCAACCCATTTAGATACATAGTCAACAGCAACCAAAATATATTTGTTTCCACAAGATGAAGGAAAGGGTCCCATATAGTCTATAACCCACATATCAAACAATTCAACTTCCAAATTATTATTTAGAGGAATTTCATTTCTTTTAGAAATATTACCTGTACACTGACAAGCATCAAAAGAAAGAACAAACCTCTTTGTATCCTTGAAGGTATGGGGCCAATAAAATCCTTCTTGGAAAATTCTGATGGCAGTCTTGTAATGGCTCATGTGACCTCCACAGGATAAAAAGTGACAGTGTTGAAGGATTTCACTTACCTCAGTTTCTAGAATACATCTCTTGATTATCCCATCAGCACTCTGTTAGAAGAGCAAGGGTTCATTCTAGTAAAAGTGTTTCACATCAGATAGAAACTTCTTTCACTGCTGAAAACTCAAATTAAAGGGTAAAATACCACAGACAAGATAATTGACATAATCAGTAAACCAGGGAATGTGTTTCACACTCATATAACACAATTGTTCATCTGGGAAAGAATCATTTATTGGCATATCCTCATCCATCTTATTTTTCTCAACCTGTAACCTAGAAAGATGATCAGCTACAACATTTTTAGTGCCTTTTTATCTTTTATTTCTAGGTCAAATTCTTATAAGAGCAAAATCCATTTAATTAACCTAGGTTTTGCATATTTCTTTTATAATATGTATTTGATAGCAGAGTGATTTGTATACACAATTATCTTTGAACCTACCAGATATGATCTGAATTTGTCAAATTTAAAGACAACTGCTAGTAATTCCTTCTTAGTGGTGGCATAGTTGATTTGAGCATCATCCAATGTTTTACTAGCATAGTAAATAACATGGAGTTTCTTATCCTTCCTTTGCCCAAGAATGTTAGTCCTCAAATTTACAATAAATTTTTTAATAAAAATTATGGAAAAAATAATAAAAATTAGTTTAAATTGTTAGAAATTTAGGTATTAAATTCAATAAATGGATGTTGTTGAAAATAATCTGCCCTTGATCAATTTTCTCTAGTTTTGTAGTGAAAAAGTAAAGAAATTAAAGAGAAAAATTAAAGAACTGAAGAGCTGATGCGTAGCATCAACACCATGCGTAGCGTGGGGATTTTTGATGCTGACGCTACGCATCATATCCATGCGTAGCGTCAGGAGCTACGTGGACTACACTTCTAAATGGCCAAGCACTTAGTTGACCCATTAATGGCCAATCCACTTCAGCTAAGTGCCAAGCCGAAAGAGGAAACATGTCTGGGCATTATTAATAAATAATTAACAAATCATGGCCACTTAATCACGAGCTTAATAGGAGCTGACTCAGGAATCTGACGCGTAGCGTCAGGACCCTTCTTCAGCCCTATAAATAAGGGCATTCTCTACACATATCATCCTCTTCTGAATTTCAAAATCTCTATTCTCTCTTTTCACTCAAGTTTGAGTGTTCTTCTTTGAGTTTGTAAGGTGAGAGTGATTTCTAGATACTTGATAGTGTTGTGTAGTAGTGTGAGTTCTTGTATCATGAAGCATTTTCAAGTCTTCGTAATGTCAAACTCTGTAAGTGTTGTTCTTACTTTTACCATGTGTAACGAAATTGTTTATGTTGGAATTTGGTGAATCAATCTATTATATGATGTTGTGATTATGACCTCTACATATTTATGATTTAAGTACATGTTAGTATTTCAACTCTTTATTAATATGAACATCAAATGGGAGAATGATTTTCATGTGTATTAAAACTTGTTTTATTAGTATGAATGTCAAACGGGAGAATGATTATTCATGATGAATTAAAATCTATTTTAATGAAAGTAAAAGTTGAAATACCCTTAATATGCCAATTACTAGGGATAGAATTGGTAATTATTGTTGCCATAAGGCCAGGACTTAATGCATGTTTTTAATGAGAAAGCTCACGAGGAATCGGACTTTAGGTAAATACTTAGAATTTATATCACGAGGGATCGGTTATAATGACTCTAAGCTACAATGATATGAACTTGATAATTAATTATGTATGTTTGTAATTACTTCATTATATTTTAGTGCGAGGATCCTAATTCCAATATAATTTGTTAATCTGTGTTTTTACATCAAGTATCTGAATTATTCTGAATTACATCTCAATTTTCTAGATAGATTTTATATTTACCATCTTTTTACCACATGAACAAATCAATCGTCAAATTCTGTGAATATTGTATAAATTGTTTATAAATTATTCTTTTGTTAATAACTTTTGATAAATTTACCATAGTAAATAAGAATTACTGTGAGTTACTAGAACTTTCAATCCCAGTGAAACGATATCTAAATTTGAAAACTACAAACGGTTGGTACGCTTGCCAATTAATAACCCAGCAGAAACATGGGGGTTAACAAAGAAAACACCCACAACTTGATCACTTGCATCACACATTAGCTCAAATGGTAATTCCCAGTCAGGAGGTTGCACAATGGGTATAGAAATCAAAGCTTGGTTAATTTTGTTAAAAGCATCTAAACAATCAGAGTCAAAATTGAATGGCATATCCTTTCCTAAAAGGTGAGTTAGAGGTTTTGTAATTTTTGAAAAATCTTTAATGAATCTCCGATAAAAATTGGCATGTCCAAGAAAACCTTTAATTCTCTTTTCATTTTTTAGAGGTAGGAATTTTTCAATAATTTCAATTTTTAGTTTATCCACCTCAATACCTCTTTCAGAAATCAAATGTCCAAGTACAATACCTTCCCTTACCATGAAATGATATTTTTCCCAGTTAAGTACCAAGTTGGTTTCTTTATAACGTTGCAAAACTTTACACAGATTAGTTAAGCAATCATCAAATCCAAAACCATACACAGAAAAATCATCCATGAAAACCTCCATCATATTCTCAATCAAATCAGAAAATATGGCTTGTATACATCTTTGAAATATTGCAGGTGCATTACACAACCCAAAAGGGATACGCCTATAAGCAAAAGTTCCATAAGGACATGTGAATGTGGTTTTCTCTTGGTCTGAAGGGTGAATGGGAATTTAGTGAAATCCTGAATACCCATCTAGGTAACAAAAATAAGAGTGCTTAGCTAGCCTCTTTAGCATCTGATCAATGAAAGGAAGGGGAAAATGATCCTTTTATGGCTTTATTTAATTTTCTAAAATCAATGCACAAACGCCATCCAGAAACTATCCTAGTTGGGATTAGTTCATTTTTTTCATTTTTTATCACTGTCATCCCTCCTTTCTTGTGTACTACCTATACTGGGCTCATCCACTCACTACAAGGAACAGGGTATATGACCCCTACATCTAAGATTTTAAATACCTTTGCTTTTACTACCTCTTGCATTTTAGGGTTTAGCCTTCTTTGGTGTTCAAATGAAGGCTTGCTCTCATCATCCATAATTATCCTATGCATGTATAAAGAAGGGTTAATCCCTTTGATGTCATCCATGGTATAACCTATGATTTTCCTATACAACCTAAGTTGTTTCAGAAGTTTTTCAGTTTCCTCAGGATTTAGATTTGCATTCACAATCACTGGATAAGTAGAATCAGGGCCAAGAAATTAATACCTGAGCACTGGTGGTAGTGGTTTAAGTTCAACCTAGTTCCTTTTCAATCAAGGAATCAATAATGTGCATTTGTGAAGTGCCTAAAAAATATCAAATAAAGCATATTCAAGTGGATCATGAGGGAGGTTTTGAATTGCCTTTTGCTACACCACTTGGTCAATAAAATCTACTCTATAACATACATCATCAATCAATGATTTTTCATGGCATCTTGCAAATTAAATTTAACCTTTTGATCTCCTACAATAAGAGATAATTTTCCATTTTTCACATCAATGACAACACCTGTGATTTCTAGAAATGGTCTACCTAAAATGATAGGAATCATAGAATCTTCTTCCATTTCAAGTACAACAAAGTCAGGAGGTATGAAAATTTTTTCCTACTTTAATTAGAACATCCTCTAAAATACCTACCGGGCCCTAAGCCTAGTTTTTCAACAATAGACAAAGGCATCAGGCTAACACTAGCTCTTAGATCACACAACTCTATCAATATCCATATTACCAATCATGCAAGGGATAGAAAAGCTACCTGGACCTTGGAGTTTTTATGGTAGTTTCTTCTGAATAAAATCACTGTACTCCTCAGTGAGTGCCATAGTTCCATCTTCCTCAATTTTTCTCTTGTTAGACAAGATGTCCTTAAGAAACATGGCATAAGTGGGCATTTGTTGTAGTGCCTCAGTGAATGGAATATTAATGTACAACTTCTTTAAGACTTTTAGGAATTTCCCAAATTGCTTATCAAGTTTAGCCTTAGCTAACCTCTATGGGTATGGAATAGGAGGCTGGTAAGGTTTCACTTCCTTTTACTTATTCTGTGGGATTTTCTTTTCAACAATTGGTGAAGGAGTTGAAGCATCAGGTTTTGGTACCATGTTTTTGGGTGTTTCACTTTGTTTTCCACTCCTAAGAGTGATTGCCAAAGTATGATTTGAAGGTATAATTTCAGGCTTTCTAGGAAATATTCTTGGAGGTCTTATGGCATTAGATGCTTGTTGAGCTATTTATGTTTCCAACATTTTGTTGTGCATGGCTAGTGAATCCACCTTAGATGTCAGATTCTTTATGGCATTTGAGAACTCTTCATTTTGTTTTGCTTGGGTACTTACAAAAGTCTCCATTAGTGTCTTAAGTTTAGACTTCTGCGGGATATAAGATCCTTTAATAGGTCTATAATTACCTTGCATGCCTTGATTGTTCTAAGTTCTATTTTGAAAGCCAAGTGGTCTCCTAAAATTGTTCCTAAAATTTCCACTAAAATGTCCAATGGAATCCACCTGTTGCATCTCAGGTTCTTGATTTAAGGTCATTGCTAAATGGAAATTTGTTATTGCATGTCCTAAAACACCACAAACTTCACAAACAACATTAGTAGCACTTGTTGACCCTAACTTATCAAGTTTTAATGTTAATGCTTTAACTTTGGTAGATAGTAAGGAAAAAGCATCAACAGAATACTTACCTGGGGTTTCAACGTGTAGACCTCTTTCAAAGTTCCATTGATGAGTGTTCTGAGTTATTTCTTCAATCAGATTTTAAGCTTCATCCATATTCTTGCTCATGAAGGAACCACCAACTACAACTTCCAAGGAGATCTTTTGAGTGGAATTTAGTCCATTATAGAAGATATGAATTGTCAACAACCTTTTTATCCCGTGATGAGGACATTCTCTCGATATTTCTTTATATTTCTCCTAAGCTTCATACAATGACTCATTATCTTTTTGTGCAAACTTTATTATTTGTTTTCTTAACAAATTAGTTTTATTTCTTGGGTACCATTTATTTATGAAAGCACTGGACAATTGTTCCCATGTTATGTTGGAACCTTCTAGAAGCGAGTATAACCATGCCCTCGCTTTATCTCTTAATGAGAAAGGAAAAAGTCTTAAGCGAATGGCATCATTAGTTGCTCTATTCATTTTTAGTGTGTCATAGTATTCAAGAAAAATTAGAGATGCAAATTGGGGTCTTCGAAGGGTAATCCTCCAAATTTATTTTGTTGAACCATAGAAAGTAATGAATGTTTTAATTCAAAATTGTTTACCTCCACTACAGGACCTAGGATGTGTTGTAGGAATTTCTTTGATTCCTAGCTTTGAATGAAGGATCTTCTCTTCTTGAATCTCTTAGATCCAAAATACCTCAAGAGAATGGAGAGGAATTTCATGGTTTTGGAAGCTTGAGAAGAAAGCTAAATAAATCTTGTAAGGGAAGCTAGAGTATAGAAGAAGCTAATGGAGGAAACTAGATCTAACAAAGCTTTGGTCTAGAAATGGAATGAGATGGAGAGGAAAGGAATGGCTATGGTGCTGCCACTCTCTATGACTTAGAGAGATAAGGTATTGAAGGTCACCACCTTTGGGAGAAGGTCTAAAGGATAAGACTCAAAGAAAGGAGCCTAGAACTTTTACTTTCTAGAGAGAAGGGAGAGTTTCTCACTCTAAAATCTCTAAACATTCAACTTATAATAGAAATACAAAGGAGATGAGCTTATATAGCCCTCTTATTATTTCGGCCAAGACTAGCTAATCATGGGCCCTGGATTAATTCCTAAGGCCCAATCCTAAATCCTACTTAAATTGGCCCAATACAAGCCCAAATGCAAAAAGGTACAAAGTAAAAGGCCTAAAAGTGGCCCATACCTAATGGTTATGCAAAGCCTAAACTAATTCCTAAAATATAATCCTAATATGCCTAGAATATAAAAGTATGGAAAATATGTACAAAATATGTGAGGCCCAAAGAAGAGGCCCAAAGGAGGCCCAAACATCAACATCAAGCCTATTACCCTTCTATAATGCAAGAGAAAAGGGTAAGGGTCTTCAAGAGCTCCTCCTTGGGCTTTGGCCCACTCAAGAAATGTATGGAAGAAGCTAACTGCTTTTGGATACCTTCCTTGGCTCTGTTGGCCCTTAACCTAGTTATAGGGCCCTTAAAAGCATCCAAGGCAACCTCCGAAGACTGTGTAGGGTCCATGGTTTCTTCCTGGGTAATGGCCATGTCGTGCTCCCTTTCTTGAAAAGGATTTGTCCTCAAATCCGAGGCAACCTCATCCAACTCATCTACAAAACAAGGGGTAAGGTCAGAGATATTAAAAGTAGCACTAACCCCATACTCACCAGGGAGGTCAAGTACATATGCATTATTATTAATTCTCCTACATCTAGGATTAAGTTTGGACTTCCTAAGGTTAGGAAAATGTTCCTTCCTCAAGTGAAGCCATACCCAATTCCCAAACATCTAGAATAATTTCTTTTTCCTTTTTATTTACACATCTAACATAGTGGTCATTTTTCTTTTGTATATGATTTTTAACCTCCTCATGAAGTTTTCTAACAAAAGATGGCTTTGCCTCACCATCCATATAAAGGATATCATCAAAAACCTCTAGAGGCAAAAGATCTAAATGAGTGAGGGGATTAAAACCATACACAATCTCAAAAGGACTATGCTTGATGGTAAAGTGAACTACTATATTATAAGCAAACTCAACATATGGTAGACACTCATCCCAAGACTTAACATTCTTTTTAATAAGGACTCGCAAAAGAATAGAAAGAGTCCTGTTAACAACCTCAGTTTGGCCATCTGTTTATTGATGGCAGGTGGTAGAAAAGACAAGTTTAGTTCCTAGCCTGGCCCAAAGGGTCCTCCAGAAGTGGCTAAGGAACTTAGTATCCCTATCACTTACAATAGTTTTAGGGATCCCATGCAAGCGAACTATATCTTTAAAGAATAGTTTAGCAATATGGCTTGCATCATCAACCTTATGGCAAAGGTTGAAGTGAGCCATCTTAGTAATTCTATCAACCACCACAAAGATAGAGTCCATTCCCCTTTGGGTCCTAGGTAACCCAAGGATAAAGTCCATACTAATATTTACCCAAGAGAAAGTAAGAATAGGCAAGGGAGTGTAAAGGCCATGAGGTAAAACCTTAGATTTGGCCTTTTTACAAGGAAAGCACCTAGAGCAAAGTCTTTGCATATCACGCTTCATATAGGGCTAATAAAAATGTTCACTAAGGGTAGATAAAGTCTTATCCCTCCCAAAGTGCCTCATGAGTCCTCCTTCATGACTCTCAAGAAGTAAAAGGTCTCTAATGGATCCCCTAGGAATGCAAAGCTTATTGGATTTAAAGAGAAAGCCATCTAACTTGTGGAATCCACTAGATGCAAGAGAAGAACCACAAGAGTGGTAGGCATTAGAGAAGTCAAGGTCATTTGGATACAATTCTTTTATTTCATCAAGACCATGAAAAGTGGCACCCAAAGAGGAAAGGAAGGTGTGCCTTCTAGATAAGGCATCAGCTACAACATTAGCTTTACCACTACGGTGCTTGATAACATAAGGGAATTGTTCCAAATATTCAACCCATTTGGCATGCCTTTTATTTAACTTATGTTTGCCCTTTATATACTTAAGTGACTCATGGTCACTATGAATGACAAACTCTTTGGGAATTAAGTAGTGTTCCCAAGTTTGTAAGGCCCTAATCAAAGCAAAGAACTCTTTGTAATAGGTGGGGTAATTAAGGTATGCCCCATTAAGCTTTTCACTAAAGAAAGCAATAGGGTACCCCTCTTGAAGCAAAATTGCACCTATTCCAACATTAAAAGCATCACATTCTAGCTCAAAAGTTTTTGAAAACTTTTATAGAGCAAGAATGGGAGCATGTATGAGTCTATGCTTAAGGTCTTGAAAGGCCTTTTCTTGCTTTAGCCCTCAAATAAAAGGAGCATTCTTTTTAAGCAATTCATTCAAGAGAGATACCAAAGTAGAAAAGTCTTTCACAAACTTTCTATAGAAGCTAGCCAAGCCATGGAAGCTTATAATATCATGAATGTTTTTAGGGGTTTGCCAAGCACTAATTGCTTTGACTTTTTCTTGGTGAACTTAGACCCCTTGGAGCTAACTACAAATCCTAA
This sequence comes from Clitoria ternatea, assembly GCA_037962975.1. NCBI lineage: Eukaryota > Viridiplantae > Streptophyta > Magnoliopsida > Fabales > Fabaceae > Clitoria > Clitoria ternatea. The sequence goes on from CM075672.1 coordinate 184,338,419, forward strand.
GAAGACAATGTGATCCAAACCAAAAGAGCATTTACAAAGTTAGCAAAGAGTTGGTTTGCTCTTAAGGCAAGTAACACATGTCTAAGGTGGGTAAGGTAAGAGTCCATAGACTTTGAATAAATAAGAATGTCATAAAAATAGACAACAATAAAAGGGCCAATGAAGTCCCTCAAAACATGATTCATGAGGCACATAAAAGTACTAGGTGCATTGGTCAAATCAAAAAGCATAACCAACCACTCATATAATCCAAGCTTGGTCTTAAAAGTAGTTTTCCATTCATCACCTTCCTTGATTCTTATTTGGTGATAGCCACTTTTAAGGTCAATCTTAGAGAATATGGTAGAGCCATAAATTTTATCCAACATATCATCAAGTCTAGGTATAGGATGCCTATACTTGATGGTGATGTTATTGATTGCTCTACAATCAGTGCATAAGCTCCAAGAACTATCTTTTTTTGGAACTAAAAGAATTGGCACAGCACATGGACTAAGACTCTCCTTAATCCAACCTTTAGAAAGTAGGTCTCTAATTTGTTTTTCTATTTCTAGACTCTCCTTAGGGTTACACCTATATACAGGCTTATTGGGTAAACTAGCCCCAGGTATAAGATCTATTTGGTGTTCTATAAGGTATTTAGGAAAGAAATCCTCAAACCTTAGAAGAAGATTTTGCAATCCCTTGGGCATAGGAGAAGAAGAGCCCACTAAGGAGAGGGAAGTGCAAGAGGTAGGTGTAATAGAAGGGCTAGGAGAGATAGATGAAGAGGATGTAGGGTAAAGCATGTAGAAAGGTTTGTGAAGAAGCAAGGCTTGCTTCATATCATGCTTAAAGGCAAGGAAAGAAGATTTCCTCTTGGGATCTTCATAGGTGAGGATCCCTTTACCTTTATCTTTTTGGCTTTTTTTAGTTTTTTATTTTTTTATTTTTGGGTTTTTGAAGGGGAGATGAAAGGCCCAACCTCCCTATCCCTTTTTAACTTCATTTGAAGTTGGTCTTCCAACACTTGTTTGGGAGACAAGGGATGTAGAACAAACTTCTTATTACTACAGACAAAAGTGAGGGTGTTGGTGAAACCCTTATGGGTAACCTTTTTATCATATTGCCAAGGTCTACCCAATAAGACATGAGTGGCTTCCATAGGTACAACATCACACCAAACTTAATTATGGTAAGTGCCTATAGAGAGAGAAAGAAGAACTTGTTTGTTCACTAACATTTCACCCTTTTCATTAACCCATTACAATTTGTAAGGTTTTGGGTGATCTATTAGTGGACAACCAAGTTTGTGAACTAGCCTTTGACTAGCCATATTAGCATAACTACCACTATCCACAATGAGAGAACATAGTTTTTCATTAATATAACATCTTGTATAAAATATGTTCTCCCTTTGTGTAGTGTCATCATCCCTTATGTGACTTCCTAAGAGTCTTCTAATCATAAACAATTCACCTTCATCTCCTAGAACATGTTCACTCCAATAGGAATCACTATTTGAGCTATCACTAGAATGTGAGAAGGAATATTCCTCATAGCTTGAATAGTGATCAACGCCCCTTAAAATCATGGTTTTCTTTATTGGGCATTGAGAGGCAATATGACCTCTTCCTAAACATTTAAAACATTTGATTGAACTTGTTCTTGAAGAATTGGGTTGGGACAAAGAGTTGTGATTCCTAGAAGAGTTATTTCTAGAAGGTCTTATAGGGGAGTGATCCCTATGAACCTCACTTTTGATCCTAGGAGTGGAAGTGCCCACTTGATGCTCCTTACCCTTCTTACTCATACTACCCTCTTTTGGAGTGGAGTCTTCCCTACCCTTCCACCTAGATCTAAAAGGTTTGTATTCTCTATTATAATAGGAAGCTTCATCCATGAGTTGAGCTTCTACTCTTGTGTATTGATGGAGAAGCTCCTCAATGTCCATATGAGGTTGAAGTTCCACTCTCTTCCTAATATTATAATTAAGGCCATGTAAAAACCTATGAATGAGGATTTCTTCATCCTCCTCAATATTGGCCCTAATCATTGCCATCTCTAAAGCCTTATAGTAATCCTCCACATTCTTGGACCCTTGGGTGAGTCTATTGATCTTGGCCAATAGTTCACCCCAATAATAGAAGGGAACATATCTCTTCCTAAGTAAGGCTTTGAGGTCCTCCCATTCATCAATGGGTGGGAGATGGTCTCTTTTTCTTTCTTTTAGGATTTAGGTCCACCATACTAATGCATAGTTTTGAAAGCTAAGGGTGGCAATCCTAACCTTTTTTTCATTCTTAGTTTCATGGGAGGTGAAGAGTTGCTCAACTCACATCTCACAATCAAGATAAGCTTCTATATCACTTTTGCCATGGAAGGGTGGGACCTCTAGCTTGACTTCTCTCAAGCCACCCTCCTCATGATTTCTACTAGGTCTCATATGATGTCTATGCCCATCATCACTATGATCATCATTGTGTCTATTTCTATGATTACTATGATCAACCTCACTAGTGTCATCATGTTGTCTATGTCTACGATTTCTATGATGACTAGTGGTTCAATCTCCACCCTCCCTATTTTCTATGTTATCTAGTCTAGTAGCCATGTTATTAAGTTGTTCTAAGATTTTGCACATGTATGGAGGGGTTTGCTCTCTACCTCTCTCACTAGATGAAGACATATTATGATGCAAGGATGCTAGTGATGAGATACTAGTCGTTGCACTCAATTGATTTTTTAATCGCCAAACAATGAAGAAAATAAAAGAAAGCTTGTAGACAAGACTAGTCGAGGTGCAAAAATTAAACTAAACCTAGCATGCAAGAGTGAACTTATGCTAACTAGAAAACAATTAAAGCAAACTAGTCGGATAGTGCAAAAATGTACACTAGGCCTAGGATGTCAAATCACACTTACACTAGTCGAAAGCAAAAGAATAAACTAAGTCCTAAGCGCAATTACTCCTAATCAACTAATTAAAGAAAGTTTGAAGTCCAATGTCCAATGTCTCTAATGTCTAAATACAAGGACTTAACAAAGTGGTAAAATTTAAAGTCCCAAAATACAAGGGAAAAGAAAAATACAATGCAAAGGAAAAATTCCTAATTTATTACAAAAGGTGCACTCCAATACAAGAGTCTTCCAATGTTTTTCAAGTCCCCCAAATTGATCCACCAAGCTACAAAAGAGACACTTGGAAACTCAAAGTAATAGTTAGCATAAAATATAAGAGAAAGAAAATGAAATGTGTTTACACTCTAAGCTCTCAAGTGTTTCACTCAAGGTCTATTTCTCTCTATGATGATAGAGTGCTCTAGATCAATTCTAGAGGTCAAATCTCAATCCCCTCAATATGCTACCCAAAATGGTAATGACTCACAAGCCTTAGTCTCAAGAGTGCCAATAAGGAGAAATACTCAAATGACAAAACTAGAGACAACAAGACAAGCAAGAAAAGCAAATTAGGAAGCCAAACCAAAGGAGAAGATAATGTGACAAACTAGAATGTGGCAAGCAACAAAAGATAAAGGAAGGAGGCACACAAGAGTATCAATTTGTTATGGCAAACTTAGAATGCAAATATAGCACTCCTGATTTTCTATACTCGAATCCCGATGTGATCGTCATATTAATAAAAATACAAGTAAATTTTTCGCGTTTGAAAACATTTCCAAGACACCACCATGATCACACCAAGACCCAAATCGCAGAAAACCAAAGAGTGAGATTATATAACCTAAAGCTGGATCGATAGATAATTTGCCCATAACGGTATACAAAAATAATAGAGTTTACAGCGGAAGAATATGTATACCGGGCACGCGCCTAGTCCCATATATGACGATATGAGAAAAGGCTCGGCAACGCATGCAGTGGCATAACATAGGCCTAGTAGACAACCATTTTCATTTTACATATTCACATAAGCATACTATGCCTAAGATATAGGTATATACTCATCTATGTGGTCATGCATCATACATCATCGAGGTCCATATCCATTTCGACTACAAGGCATGTGTCATCAACACTTATACACTAATCAAGCGGGTATGAGTGCATACACCCCCAAAGGCCAATACAATAACCACTCAAATTTTTATTCACAATACATTCAAGATTACTACTAAGATCAGTATTATTACATACATTCATTTACAACCCAATAGATTACAGTCGCTGCCGGCCAAGGCATCCCATTACAACTATTTACCTTCCCAAAAGCTTTACTTTTAAATCATCCTCTTCCCATGGTTTTCCTGCACCAATACTAAAAAGTAGACCACATGGGAGAGTGAGTTTACATTTCAAATGACGATATGAATACAATTGAAATTATGTGCATATGCATATCGACATCATGTATGCTTTGCTAAACACATCAATAATCATTATAAATTATTAATTCGACAATATATATATTCATTTCATGCTCATTCATCAAATCATAGCAAAGCAAGCATATACACATCTATAACATCGCCACAATGGGCCAACACATATCTATCATATCGCCCCAATGGGCCAACTCATCAATATAGACCATCTTGGTCTTTCATCAAGCCACTATGGGCTAAAATCATCATTTCCCATGATAATTAAATACGCCCTTCATTATATTGGGCCATGTCATACATATCGTCATATTCAACATCATTTCATATGTTCATATCATTTATTTCTTTTATGTGGTCTTTCATCATATTAACTTCGCATCTCATCGACACCAATATTAACATCTCAATCATTATCAATTATTATCATATTCTGGCATATCTCCATACTATGTGAATTTGTCAACCAATGCGGATCCGACTGTGGGAATAAACACCAAGTTGTGGGTCAAGCATAGGTGTGCTACTATGCCCCTACTGCAGTAGTAAAATGTGTACACATATCTCAAAGCATGCATGCATCTCAACAACATGTTTTACTGGTACCAAACCGCGATCGCCCATCTGTAGCACTAGTCACCTTGTGACTTGCGGATCAATAACATGGCCTCACTTGCCAAAAGTGCTACGGGCCCCTCCCGAACACACATCGAGAGAGCCGTGCCCCGTCGGACACCGAGGTAACTCGCTCACCATAGAGCCGCCCACCCACTGGGCCCGCCATATAGGGTGCCTCGTCACCAAACTATGGACAGCTTCGTGACTCACACACCGAGTCACAGGGGAAACATCAATAATGCTCGTGCACTGAGCCGCCCTCCCACTGGGCCCGCCTAGTGGAAACCCCCTCATATTCCACATAGACAGCTATCGATATGCCAGTCATCATCATCATCATTATACTCACCAACATCTCCATGTACGCCTTAGTGGGCCTTCTCATTATTTATTTCTTGACCATGGGTTTCAGGTTTTATACGTGGCCTTTTCATCACAACATATTTCATAGTTATTTCATCACATACACGCAAGATAACACTTGCAAACAGCCACCATAGCATTTCAACGTCACATATTATTCATCAATATCATCACACTTCATTTAGAGGATTTTCATCTCATTATTCATTACCATTGCTCAAGTATACTCATATAAGTATATATATAAAATTGTATGGCATTCACAACATTATCAATTTCATATTTCATACCACACATACAAGACCATGCTTGTATCATACACAATAGTACACAACCATTCATCAATATAAATATACACCTCTTTGTGCAAGAGAGTGTTCAACATCATTATCTAGCATTATTTAATATCATACTTCCTCTAATTCATCCAAATATAATTCATACAATGTCATTTATTCATTTACCCCTCGGTCTTATAATTATTCTGGAATATCTCTCATAACCCCACCATCTTATCCTCATTATTATTCTTTGGTTACTCTATTTTGGTGGCAAATACATCACAAGCAATTGATCCCAAAGTGCCAATTAATCCCAATTACTTCCATGTTTTATCATCATTATATTGTCCTTAACACATCCCCTTAATCATCTCATCTTATAAAGAAAAGGAGTCCAACATAAGCCCAATACAAGGAAAATGAAATAAATTTCATTTCTGGGCAACTCGCTCAAGCGAGATTCACCACCGCTTGAGCGAGATCAACATCACTCGCTTGGGCGAGTCCTCTCGCGTGGGCGAAATACTTCCAGTAGCGTTTTCACGCTCGCTCGCTTGAGCGAATCACACCCTCGCCTGAGCGAGATTGAAGTGGGTCGCTTGAGCGCCCAAAAGTTCTCCTTGAGCGAAGACATCTGGGAGTATCAGGTCACCATCTCGCTTGAGCGAGTCACTCTCGCTCAAGCGGAATTCTTCCAGTATCCAATCTTGTACTCTCTCGCTTGAGCGAGACTTAGCATGCCACGCCTCTCGCCTAAGCGAGATTCCTCCAGTGCCATTTTTCCACTTCGCTCGCTCAAGCGTGGCTACTCTCGCTTGAGCGAGGTTCACCCAGTATGTTATTCTCCTCTGTTAAATGCGTCTCGCCTAAGCGAGACCTCATCTCGCCTGAGCGAGATTGGACCCGAGACCAATCCTCTGGTACAGGGGACTCTCGCTTGAGCGAGATCCCATCTCGCTTGAGCGAGATTACCAGTACACGCTCAGAAACTCAGTCCGTTACTCTCCTTCTCACATCAAAACCAATATATATATAAGTTTGACCTAGATTAATCTTCCTTACTCCTCCATTTATACACTTAGAACCTGGTTCAATAATTCTTACATCTCAATTCCAATTATCAATCCATTAACTATGAAAAAGAATTATATAAACACTCTTCATCATCATTTCACTTTATCACAGCACAACCTTCAACACTTTATTCAACTCATCTATTCATTGAATATCACCACACATTTGATTCATATCAATTAAAAGGAACATCAAGTATTTATCATCAACATCATATATTCATATAATTTTCACAACAATTCCATAAGCCAAGCCATCATTCACTATTTCAACAATTCAAACATACAATTAATTCTTGGCAAGGCAATGCATGAGTGCACACATAACATAATTATCAATTAATCACTCATGCACTTGAAATGCAAACTCCTCTCCTACCTCAAGAGAAGATCCACAATTCCAATGCTCCAAATGCCTCGATCGCTCCGCATCATCGTCAAGGATACAATCCTATCACAACAAATATACATACAATTGCCATTATTATACTATCACAAAGCATCACCTTAGACATCATCACCTAGCCCATGATCAAGTCCTAGACTTGTCTAGTACTCCAAATTCATATGCTTGTATTAGGCTTCGGGAATTCCTTTCCCCAAAGCTAAGATTTCTAGATTTCAAAGGGCTAAACAACCCAACATCAACATCACCATGGCCTATAACAAGACCTAAGGCTTCATCAATTTAAACATCCATTCTCTTAGTTTATTATTAATGGTTTGCAACCATTATCAACATCATAAACATCAACACTTAAGACTAATTCCCTCAAATCAATGTACCTATATACATGCATATTTCCTCATTTGTAACTCATGACTTAGCTCCCCATTCTATCAACATCAATATTCAATCCCAATACTTCTAAATGTTCATTTCCTCATATAAATCCACTCCCAAGGCATCAAAATCACTAAGGTTATCAATTTGGCAAAAATCCCCAATTTATCACACTTAGGGTTTCCCATCTAAAATCATTTAACAATATTCTCAATCAATCTCTTAAAATCTTTATGGTCACTATAACTTTCTCTTCATCCCACAACATCAACCATGTTCAATTTCACACCTCCATTATTCATGCTTAAAGTTTCACTCTAGGTTTACCAACACAATCAACACCCATCCACATGCAAGGCTTCTAACATTATCATCTTCAACCCAATAACACAAAACCATAATAGAATGATGTGGAGGTAAGAAATCTTTACCTTAAATCCAAACTCCACCAAAACAAAAATAAGGGTGAAGAAGAAGAGGAGAAGACCAATGCATGCTCCCATGCTCCATAGATGCCTCACATATCCAAGCTCAAGTTCATATTTTTGGCAAGAATAGGGGTAGGGAGAAGTGGGTTTCGGTTTGCCCATTATAGAGGGAGGAGGAGGTAGAAAAATGAAGGAGACGGTGAGAGGGAGAAGCTGCCGAAAATATGAAGGAAAAAGGGGGAAAGAAAGTGTAAAAATCTAGGTTCTTGCACAATGGTTAATGTCCTAACTTTTGTGTTTGCCATTTTGTCCATTGGTCAATAGAAATTAGAAAAAGGGGAGGAGAAGCCACGGTGAAATGGAGAGAAGAAAATGGATTTTGCAATTTATTTTAATTCCAATCCCCTCGTATTTTCCCCGTTTCATATCATACGTCGAGTCCAATTAATTATCTCCTTAGCACTAAAAATTATTCTAACTACACCATCTTAACCACAATAATATTCCAAACATTCTAGACCCATCAACCACTCAGTTCAATTAAGTGGGTCCCACATCATCTGTTAATTCATCCGTTTCCGGTAAATCTTAATTTACCGATAATTCACCTCTAGTGTCTAACAACATCTCCCATAATTATTTGACCATGAATAATTAATTATCATCATCCGATAAATTTATTTTCTCTAAAATCTGGGATGTTACAATCCACCCCACCAAAAAGAAACTTCGTCCTCGAAGTTTAACATTGGCATACATCATAAGGCCACACTTCGGCCACACACCATTAAGGTCCAAGATCATCATAATGTAACATCGGACTTTCCAAAGTCTAGCAGGATATACTTATTATCATCCCTTTACCCAAGTATGAAACTTCTCCTATTCATCATGAGTCACCACTCATCTATTCCCGGTTTATTGATCATAATTTTCGCATTCTTATCCAGTACCTCCGGATAGGTCCAATACATTCACCGTAAGCAGTTACAACTCTACACTTGCCCGACCTATGTGTTGCTGCATCCGACATATAGGAAGGCGTCCCAATCCCGTAGTGGTTACTACAAACACATGAGATCGGCGCATGAGTGCACGTTGCCACAATGCCTATGGCACGTAAAGACATATCAGGATAAGTACCTTCATGTCCTGTTGCTTACATTATTCCTATCAATTCTAATATTATTCCTTTACACACGAGACTTCCCAAGAAGTCGCACAATCTCACGAGCAACATACTCACATCATATTGTTATTTAATCGTGATCCGACATAATTTATGTCATACCATTCATTATTCTTCAGTCACCATAACCATATATTGACATAACAACCACAAATTTCCAATCACCATAGGGTAATCACCCCACCATTGGACCTCGTTCATCTCAAAATCACAGTCAAATAACTTAGAAATCATTTGTCTAATCCAGATATTGCCAACGATAATTCGGTTCAAGCCTATAGGAATCACCAAACTCATATCAAATAGATGCTCCCAAGGTCAAAATAAGGTCAATATTCATATACTAATTTTCCACACTAGTGGTTTGCCTCTTTTATCACAGTCAAAGTCCATATATTGGACATACGATTCATATTGTATCACATCGGCATACGATTCTATCACCAATATATCTTCTTTTCAAAGCAAAAAGGGAGGTATCAATAGAATTAAATTCCATAACCAACTCATGTTAACATGCATTACCTCTATATCATACCGCAATTCATAATCAATCTAATCTTCATAACGTTAAGGGCATACAATCTAGCTCAAAATCATACCATAAAATTATATATCTTGGTCAATACCAAGGTATACTCCGAATTCAACATCTTTATTCACCAACTACGTATGGGTTCATGTTCTCATTTCCAATCCAATCGCACATCAGTTCTAGCCTCATCAACTCATTCCATACTTTATTTCACTACGGCTCAACCCTTCATGAGATTCAGTTCATCACTAGTCTTAGAAAATTCAAGGGTCATTTAGTACCCATCATGGAATACTTCCACAACACATAAAGTTAATACACATGGCTCATAGAAACATCATAGAGCCTAGACCACCATAGGGTCAAATTCAATAAGGTTCGATCGTTCATGATCATTTTGGGTCATTAGAGGTTACCACACTTAGTGGGTCACAACTAAATCAATCATTCACTCGGTTCACAAATACAAAACCGAGACATGCCCCAAGTCTACATATACACAATTTTAATGTTCAATCATCTTATTACTTACTCGTATCCTTCATCCAAAAAGGAATATAATAAATCATTTGTATTACATAATATCATACCTTTGTGCTCCAGGATATAAAATCCATAATTCAGATTAGCACAAACAATCATTTTAATTTATGAACGTCCACATTAGGGAATTTATTCACCATCTTTCATACAATTAGATTTCATCATGTGAATCATTCACATCTAACATCTCCTATCCGTGATCAACATACGGCATAGGTTCACCCTCAAATCAGTTCATACTCAATATTTAAAATAGGGGCTAATTGATACCAGGTTGAGACGCCCCAAACCCCAAATTTAAAATAGGGGAAAATTTTTCGCGTCTTTGAAAATATTAATAAATTCAACAATTAAAGTAGTGAAGTATTTTTCACCAAACCCTTGGATCTAAAATGAACCACTCCCATATATGAAGATATGAGAGGGTGAAACTAAATGTAAATTTTTCAATCAGAATCAGCGGAAGAATTACTTAGTTTGGTTTAATTAGTGGCTAATTGATTTTCAAGAGGAGTCCGTTCATAAAAATATGGGATACAAATTATATAATCTAGAAGGCCTAAATATATACTCCTCAATACCTTTAAAAATAATATCTAAAGAAGAAATAATGTATAACATTTTAAAATTTATCTTAAAATAACAAAATGAGAATCAGGGGCATACTCGCTCAAGCGTGACTCAAGTCGCTTGAGCGAGCCAGCGTACCCACGCTTGGGCGAACGCTGAGCGACCTTGAGCGAGAGAGGGAAGTAAGTATCAAGGCTCAACTCGCTTGAGCGAGCCCTTCCTCGCTTGAGCGAGACACGAAGGAATGCTTGAGCGAAGGAAGCGAGACGCTTGAGCGAAGAAGGAAGGAGCATCAGGGGTCGATCTCGCTTGAGCGGCCCAAGGCTCGCTTGAGCGAGATTGGTCCAGAAACGTTGAGGACTCTCTGGCCAATTTTCGCTTGGGCGAGGCACCACTCGCCTGGGCGAGAATCGTCCAGAATCCATTCTCCTTCTCCCTCGCTTGAGCGCTGCCCTTCACGCCTGGGCGAAAATTGTCCAGAATCAAAACACTGATTCTGTGGCAATCTCGCTTGGGCGAAATGCACGTCCGCTTGAGCGAATTTGGGGCAGAAACGAATCCCCTGCTCTACAACAATCTCGCTCGGGCGAGATTACTACTCGCTTGAGCGAGTTCTGTAGAAACTCAGCAGAAAACATGAACTTGCATTGCTAACACGCAACCTACCATACTAAAACTCAATCTATGGCAATTCATTCAGTTCCTACAAAATTTATACATTATACAACACTCTTGGAACTTGCTTCATTCACCATTAACCATCATCATGCTAATATTAGCTCATGCATATAATTTAAATTCATCACCAAACCACATGTACTCCCTACATACATTTATATTCCATATCATTCCACAAACTCCATAATATTGCATGAAAACACATCATCCATTCATTTAACAAAGTCAAGTATTCAGATTCATTCTTTACATCTTTTGGGTCATGAATGAAAATTGTCATTACACAAACATGTCCAATTTTCTCCCATGACCTCCAAAATTATCAACATTACAAAATTGAGTACATAAACCTCATATACTCTACAAAACAGATTTCATGCCGGCCAAGGCTTACGCATTCCTATCCATATTTTACCTTCTTCATACTCGGCCTCCAAAAGTTGTAGGATTTAAGTCATACCTACATCAACTTTAAAAATGGCAACGGGGAGGTGAGTAACATAATCCAAATGAATTAAAGTCATACATTATGATGAAATACATGTATACTTGCTCAATTATCAATCATTACACCATATTATACGTCATACACAGTACATTTCATAATCTTAAGTATACATTCACAATTTCAATCATTTGGATTACCAAACACACACATAGGGTTAGTATTCAACTCTTTCCCTTTTCGATTATCATTCATCCGTTGCCACCATGGGCTTTCACCTAGGCATATCTCCAGCTATATGTAAATGCTCTTAAAGCTAATGCATATGCACAAGAGTTTCTCATCAAAGCAATGCGGATCCGACTGTGGGAAAATATATCATTAAATCAATTATGGGACAAGCATAGGTGTGCTACTATGCCCCTACTGCAGTAGAAAAATTGTGTACACATATATCTCAATTCAAGCATGCTTACATACTCATTATTTTACTGGTACCAAACCGCTACCGCCCATCTGTAGCACTAGTCACCCTGTGACTTGCGGATCAACATCGTGGCCTCAACTACCACAAGTGCTACGGGCCCCTCCCGAACACACATCGAGAGAGCTGTGTCCCGTCGGACACCGAGGTAAACTCGCTCACCAATAGAGCCGCCCGCCCACTGGGCCCGCCACATAGGGTGTCTCGTCACCAAACTATGGACAGCTTCATGACTCATACACCGAGTCACAGGGGAAAATCACAATACGCTCGTGCACTGAGCCGCCCTCCCACTGGGCCCGCCTAGTGGAACCCCCTAATATTCCACATAGACAGCTATGATATGCCGTGGATGCAATGCAAATGCAAATCAAATGCATCCTTACACTATGCATCCTAGATGCCACTCCACATTCAATCATTCACCACCACCACTTGCTGGATTTCAACATTCTCATCATTCTTATCCAATCCCAATTCTCTTTGAACTCATTCACATCAATAGTTAGTGGCATACACATTCCATAACTCATACACACATATTTGGGATATTCACATCACAATCTCAATCCACATATGGTTGCAAACCATCATCATACTTCATTAATATAATATTACCACATCATTAATTTTATCCCAAACACAATGCCACATAGCAATCATCATTCTAAATGCATTCAAGTCACACATATCATATCATTCATTTAAACAACCATTAACATAATCACATATACATATTTTCACATCACCAATGGATGAAATCATGCATTTAGAAAAGTTACCCCTCCTACCTCAAGTGAAGTAGTGATCAACGCGGTTTGATGGTCCCGCTTCGTCAATGGGGTCACTTCCTACATCACAATACATTATACAATCAATTTTCTACTTACTCATTAAGATTCCAATACTTATATATCAATAAATACTTGCTATTTTTATTATTATAACCCTCAAACTCTGTTATTTCATTTTATCCACCATAACCACCATGGGTTAGGTGTCACCATTTATTATTATGCACTCAACAACCAAACCCCTTTCATGGGTTTCTCCATTATTAATTCCCTTTAACAAAATACCATCACCAATGACCCTTATGCATCACAACTCACATTTATTACCCACAATAAATGTTCACCAACCTCCATATACATTTTCCCCCAAATTCATAAAGTTAGGGTTTCATAAAATTCCAACAACCATCATAAATACTCTTCTCTTTCCAACCATAAATGCATCCACTTTATTACTTCTCAAAGAAACCTTACTTTCATAGAATCCACATCAAACCCTTGCATTAATTACTCTCCTCAAGAACATCCATACACATGCATGGTTTCAAAACTCATATTATCATACACCCATGGCAAAAACCTAAGTAAATGGTGAGTATTCCTTACCTCACACCCAAAAACGAAAATGGGTTCAATAGGGGGAGAGGAAGCTGCGAAAATGGAGAGAAAGAGGGAGAATACAGCAGCTCCACAAGCCTCCTTCAAGCTTCACAAAAACGAAAATGAAAGAGAGTAGAAGATAATCCCACTTGCTAGGGTTTGGAGGAAAAGGAAGAGAGAAATGAAGAAGATGGTGAAGAGAAGAAGAAGAAAGTGAAGTGTAATGTCCAACACCATCAGCAATCCCACGTGAATAGAGAAAGGAAAATGGGGTTTTTGATTTATTTTAATACCATTCATTAAAACTTCAACGTTCTATAACCAACAGGTTCTCCGTTCGGGCTCAATACATCATCTGAAAATTATTCCGAATACATATTCGGATTCCCAATAATATTCTCAATAGCCCTGACCAATATCATCTTATTCCGAGATACTTGGTCCGACACCCATATTTCAACCGGGTTTAATTTCAGTTTAACCGGTCTCCAAAAATTCCCAAAATTATCAATTTAATTATTTTCAATAGTTTGGGACATTAAATACTCCATATACCAATTTCTAATATTTATTTCGGTAATTAATTCTCTCATTTTTAAAATTCGAGATGTCACAGCAAACAAAGACAATCTAAAACTTAAATGCAAGAAAGGAAAGTAGGCACACAAAAGGCTACCTAGAACACTAGAATGCTTGAAACTTTTCACAAACTTTGGTATGATGCTACAAATGCTTTTGCCTTAAACAAATGTACAATTAGGCACTAAATGAAAGTAAATAGGTACTGCACACACTTAAAAATTAGCTGCTGGAAGTTTTTCTTTTTTTTTTTTGCTATTTCATGTTTTGTTTCATCACTTTTTCTCTCTTTTTTTGTAAGAAAGAAGGCATAAAAATTTATGACTAATTGGCCAACAAACTTTTTGATTTTTTTCACTTTTTTCTCTGTTTTTAAATGCTTTTTCCTCTGTTTTTTACAGCTAACTACTGCAGAAAAACCAAATGACAAATAGTGCATAAAAAGAGGTAAAACAATGCAACTAAAGCTAGTGTAAAGCAAGCATCATCTTCCAATAGAAAGAGGCAATGGAAGGCATGGTTTTATGCATCAAAGGACATTAAAATGAGTACACATATAACATGCAAAGAGTAAAGGACAGCTGCTGGAAAATTAAAATTAAACTAGAAACACTCAACCTAAAAGATTTCTAACAACCTACAACAATTAGGCACAACTTGTCACCTTAAAGAGAGTTGAACATCAAGACTCTACGAGCTTGTTATGTACTTTAAAAGATGTGTTTAAAGTACCTTAGAATCCAACAATAGTACTCAAGAAAAGATCAACACCAAAGTCCTAGAAACAAACAAGAAACAAGCTCCACACTTAAAGCAAAGTCTAAGGCAACTAAAGAACACTTAAGTAAGGTAATAAAGATGTAATCTAAGCAATTATATGACACGGTTTTGAACAGGTCCAGAACTTTTTTTAGGCTTTCAAATGATTAAATGATACTAAAACAAGTCAATAAGCAAAGGAAACACAAGAAAACATAAAGCAAAGCGTGTTACTTAAAGTAGAAGGCACCTTACGTAAATTTTTTTTTTACTTTAAAAATTTTTTTCTCCAAATTGAATGAGACTTTGAGGTTATGTTTTGGATTAGTGCAGTAGCAAGTCTTGTGAAGGAACTTTGTAAAATTCAAAGCCAAAAGGTATGGATCTTAAACTTCAAGTAAGCATAACATTTGCATTTTTTTTGAGTTTTTATGCATATGATATATGAAACTTTATGTATAGGAGGAGAGGAATTCAGATCTAGAATCAAAAACACAAAAAGAAAACAATTCAAAATTAGATCTAAGAAAAAAATTCAAGAAAAGTTGAGACTCATGATACCACTTGTTGTAGGAATTTCTTCGATTCCTATCCTTGAATGAAGGATCTTCTCTTCTTGAATCTCTTAGATCTGAAATGGCTCAAGATAATGGAGAGGAATTTCATAGTTTTGGAAGCTTGAGAAAAAATCTAAATGAATCTTGTAAGGGAAGCTAGAGTATAGAAGAAGCTAATGGAGGAAACTATATCTAAGTAAGCTTTGGTCTAGAAATGGAATGAGATGGAGTGGAAAAGAATGGCTATGGTGTCGCCACTCTCTATGATTTAGAGAGATAAGGTGTTGAAGGTCACCACCTTTGGAAGAAGGTCTAAAGGATAAGACTCAAAGAAAGGAGCCTACAGCTTCTACTTTCTAGAGAGAAGGGAGAGTTTCTTACTTTAAAATCTATAAACATTCAACTTATGATGGAAATACAAAGGAGATGAGCTTATATAGCCCTCTCATTATTTCGGCCAAGACTAGATAATCATAGGCCTTGGATTAATTCCTAAGGCCCAATCCTAAATCCTACTCAAATTGACCCAATACAAGCCCAAATGTAAAAAGGTACAAAGTATAAGGCCCAAAAGTGACCCATACCTAATGGCTAGGCAAAGCCCAAACTAATTCCTAAAATATAATCCTAATATACCTATAATACAAAAGTATGGAAAATATGTACAAAATATGTGAGGCCCAAAGAAGAGGCCTAAAAATCAACATCAAGCCCATTACCCTTCTATAGTGCAAGAGAAAAAGGTAAGGGTGATCATAATTCGGCTTGGCAAAATGTATTATGCATTTGGAATATTTACGGTATGCTATATGGTGATGTTATTTTCTTGGCAAGTTAATGAGGAAATTCTAAGGGAGTACCCACACACTATATTAGACAAAGGACTTGAGGCTTACAAAGGGCCCCTCACTAGGGCCAAGTCTAAGAAAAGCAAGGAGACTATCCATAAAGCCCTATCTTCCTTCATCTCTTTGTTTAATGGGCCCAAGCCCAATGGATATAGCTTGAGGATCTATTTGTATTCATCTTGTAATATAGGTCATAGGTAGATTCTTTAGTTACTTAGGCTTTATTTGGGCCTTACTAGGCCAATTGGTCACTTTAGGACCATGTATTCTCATATTGGGCCATGTATAGGCCATTTCCTTTCCTATTTCTTAGTTTTGGGCCTAGGATCCAATTAGCCAAGCCTATATCCATGCCTTGGCTGAATTCTCCATAGCCTATATAAAGGCTTCTCCCTTTGTAAAATGTTACACATTAATTCATTTTGAGATTTAGAACACTTGAGTGTGATTTCTAGTGAGAGATTCTCTCCCTTCTCTCTAGGATAGAGCAAGTCTTTAGCAAGCTCTTATCCAAGGTGGCTTCCTCCCTCCTTGGTGGCGAGAATTGTAGGAGTTATCTCCCTTGGGAATGGCCTTCAATCCTTCCTTCTCTATTTTCTATTTCCATTCTTCCATCTTCCCCTTTCTCCTTCAACTCTTCTTCTTTTTCTTTCATCCTTTTCATTTCAATTCCTATAACCTAAACACCTTGTGAGTTTGATTCCTACAAGATCAATTTATCTTCCATGGTAATTGAAGGGTAGAAGAAGAAAAAGAGCCAAGATCTTCTCCTTGGAAGCTCTCCTTGAAGATCTTCCTACATTATTTGGTATCTTAGAGCTTGGGAGGTTCTTTTTCCTACTTCTAAATCCTTTAAATTTCAAAGTTACTTTGTGATTGTTGGCTGGTTATTGTTTCCAATTCCATGTTTAGTTGTTGTTAAATGCCATGATAAAGTAGAAAATCATAAAAAGTTGTAGTTCTTTTGAATTTTGGTGATAGTTTTTCTTGTACTTCAATTTTGCATATTGTTTCTTCTAGTTTCGGTTTTGGTATGTCTTGAACTTGTTTTAGGCTTTTAAAATTCTGAGTTTGGCACTTATCTTGTCTCGGTCTTGTGCTTTAATTTTGCTTGTTGTGGGTTTATTGAATGCTAGAGCCAAATAGGAGTGTATGTGCCATTTGGAACCTTTTTCTAGAGTACTAGAAATTTTAATTGCTTCAACCTATTAGTTGTGCTAAAACCATGTAGAGGAGTGACTCAAATCATCTTTGGTTTACTCTCTAAAAGGTTCCAATCTTGTGGTTAGGAGACCTCATCTTAAGGTCCTCCAAGTGTACCTCACTTTTTAGGCTTGTTAGTGATCCAATCTTAGTTTTATCTAGGTTTAATTTTCTTTTCAAGTAGATTAGGTCAATATTCAAATTTGGTTTGCATATTGTTTTAGCATAAAAGAAATTGTCAAAAGAAGTTTACACCTTCCATTCATCTTGTGGAAGAAGGTTACACATTTACACCTAAGTAAAAGAGTAACAATTGAACCTAGTAAGCTAGCTAAGTGATTTCGGTTTTGTCATAAGAAAGGGTGTAGATTGGAAAATTGGTAAAAGGCAAAAAGAAAAGAGAAAAGACTAGACAAAAGCCAAAAAGAAAAAGGAAAAAGAAAACCCTAAAGACTAAAAGTAGAAAAAAGGGTACCAAAAGAAATGGTTGAAAATTCCTTTAACAAAGTTGGAGAGTGAAACACCATACTTTGGATCTTAATTTCGAAATCATAAAGCCTGAAGAGAAGTGTTTGCTAGTTGACATTTTACACTTGTTTAATTACACTTGCTTGCTTGGTAGTTGCAACTCTAGGGTTTCTAGGCTTAGGTTTCCTTTACCTTTGTTCTTGCATATTAATTTCTTGCTTGTCTTATTTTGTCATCTTTAAATTTCAAATTCCAAGTATTTGCTTTTATTGATTTGAACTTTTTCTTGCTTTGGTCTTGTCATAATCAAAAATCCAAAAAGAATCCATTTGAGTAGCTTCTTCAAATTTACCATTTTTAGTTTGTCTCCTTTCTTTCTTAAGTTTTGTCCTTGAGTTTGTAATCCTTTCAAATTCCAAGATAATTCCCTTTTCTCAATCCATTAAGGATAGTGTTTTGGAGACACTTGAGATAGGTGTGGAAATTGCTAGAGACTTCTTGACACCTAAGAGAAAGGGTGAGGATTGAGGGAAACACTTGAGAGGTTTCAAATTCTTGTTTGAGTTTTCCTAACAATTTTCGTTTGGAAGTCTTGTTTGTGTTATTTTGCTAGGTAAGGAGGAGCTTCTACACTCCAAGAGAAGAACTTGAAGACCATTTTAAAGGAAGCAAAATCCTTGAACTAGTAGAAAATTAGGGAAATTTTCAATTACTAGAAATTTTGTAGTAGGATTTTGTCTTGTATTTTGGACACTCATTGGACTTTGGACTATTGGACTTTTAATTTCCCCTCTAACTAATTTCGGCTAAACTTTAGTAGCATATGCATTTGAGTGTTTGTTAATTAGTTAGTTGGATAAAACTAGAAGTAGTTAATTAGTTGTTGGTCTTAACTAAAATTGGTTAGTTAGTTACTTGTCTTAACTAAGTTGGTTAATTAGTTAGTAGTTGGAACTAATTCTAGTTGTCATAACTAATCCTAACTGAATTTTTAGTTGGCATAACTAATATCATAACTTAAATTAGTTGCTAGTTAGGGTTGTTAGATCTAGTTCAAACTACCATAACTAAATAACTAATTCTAGTTAGGGTTTGTTAGGTTTTAGTTAGTTAGTTGAACTAAATTGGCTAGATAACTACCTTGTAGCCGAATTAGTTAGCCTTGTTTAGGGTTAGTTACTTGATTAATTACAACCTAGGATTCTCATAAGGAATATAGGTAAAGACAACCTAGGTTTTGCATAACTAATCATAGTACTACATCCTAGGATGCAACCTACTACAAGACAACTTAGGTTCTTGTTTCCCTTTAGGAAAGAAACCTAGTACTTGTATTTTAGGATTGTTGTATGTTTTCTAATACTTGCTTTGCATCAAGCATCCTCGACTAGTTTATTTACAACTTTGTTTGCCTTGTCTTCTTTTCTTTGACAACCATAAACCATGTCTTCTAGTGATAGGGAAAACAAATCTATGCTTCATAACATAATGGAAAGTTTGAATAACATCAACAATAGGTTAAATAACCTATAGCATAATGAAAACCCTAGAGCTAGACATAGAAATCAAAGAAATCAAAGACACAACAATAGTGATAGTGAGGATGAACCTAGACATAGAAGACACCATGAACATAAAAGAGAAAATATAGGCTTAAGAAAGGTAAAACTTGAAATCCCCCATTTAATGGCAAGAGTGATATTGAAGCTTATTTAGAGTGGGAGATATGAGTTGAGCAATTATTTAATTCTCATCAATTAAAAGAAGAAAAGAAGGATATAATAGCCACCCTCTCATTCCAAAATTATGCCTTAGTATGGTGGACCTAAGTGTGTAAGGAGAGAAAGAAAGATAACTTCCCACCAATAGATGATTGGTTAGACTTGAAAGTTATATTAAGAAAATGTTATGTTCCTAATTACTATTAAGGGGAGCTATTAGCTAAGCTAAATAGACTCACCCAAGGCTCAAAGAGTGTAGAAGATTACTACAAAGCCTTGGAGATAGCCATGATTAGGGCCAACCTAGAAGAAGATGAGGAAACCCTAATGCATAGGTTCTTACATGGCCTAAATAGGAACATCAAGAATAGAGTAGAACTCCTTCCACATGTAGACATAGAAGAGTTACTACACCAATGTACTAAGTTAGAGAGCCAATATAAAGAGAGAAAAGCCCATAATGGGGAAAATAAAGCCTATAAATCTAAGTGGGTAAGTCAAATAATAAGGGTAGGTTTGAGAGAAACCCTAGGGAGAGGGAAGTTGGCACTTAATCTTCCAAACGACAAAGTGAGTTGCATAAGAATGGCAAAATTTTTAGAAACCAAAGAGATAAGCATGAATCCACATCTAAACCACAATCCTCTAGATCATCTACCATAAAATGTTTTAAATGCCTTGGTGGAGGTCATATTGCTTCCGACTGTCCAACAAAAAGAATAATGGTTTTGAAAACTAATGGAACCTACTCAAGTCAATCAGAGTCTAATTCTGATTCTCACTCTTCAAGTGATGACTCAAGTAGTGATTCCTATGACAGTGAGCATATCTTAGGGGATTATGGTGAGCTTTACATTATTAGAAGATTGCTTGGTAGTCATGATGATACTACACAAAGAGAGAACATCTTTTATACAAGATGTTACATAAATGACAAGCTATGTTCTCTCATTGTGGATAGTGGGAGTTGTGCAAATGTTGTGACCCAAAGATTAGTAAATAAGATGGGCTTAGAACTAATAGATCACCTTAGACCTTATAAGTTGCAATGGCTTAATGAAAAAGGGGAGATGTTAGTTAATAAGCAAGTCTTAATCAACTTCACCATAGGCACATATAATGATAAAGTCAATTGTGATGTAGTACCTATGTAGGTAACTCATATACTTCTAGGAAGACCTTGGCAATTCAATAGGAAGTTCATCCATAAGGGGTTCACTAACACCCTCACATTCAAAATAGATGGTAAGAAAATAGTTTTACACCCCCTAACTTCACAACAAATAGCCAAAGATCAACTACAAATGAAGCTTAAAAGAGATAGAGAGTTAGGATCTTCTTCTTCTAATCATGTAGAAAAACATAAGAAAAACAAAAAAGAAGATAAAGGAAAAGGAGTTATCATCTATGATGACTCTAGAGCCAACTATTTGGCCAACAAATATGATGTAAAACATGTTATGTTTTCACAAAAACAATGCTTGATCATGTATGCGAAACATATCCCTAGCACTTCTTTGTGCTCTATGGGCACTCCTCCTCCTTTGCCCAAAGGGATTCAAAACATCATAAATGAATTCAAAAATCTCTTTCTAAAGGATATCCCAAAAGGCTTACCTCCTATTAGGGGCATTAAACATCAAATAGATTTAATTCCCGGTGCTAGCTTACCTAATAGGCCTGCTTATAGATGTAACCCTAAGGAAAGCCTTGAGATTGAAAAACAAGTGAATGAACTATTATCTAAGGGATGGATTAGAGAGAGCCTAAGCCTATGTGCCTTACCTGTTTTACTAGTTCCTAAGAAAGATGGTTCATGGAGAATGTGTATCGACTAGAGCCATAAACAACATAACCATCAAGTATAGGCATCCAATACCTAGACTTGATGATATGCTTGATGAGCTAAGTGGTTCTACTATATTTTCCAAGATTGATCTTAAAAGTGGCTATCACCAAATAAGAATCAAAGAGGGAGATGAATGGAAAGCTGCTTTTAAAACCAAACTTGGATTATATAAGTGGTTAGTTATGCCCTTTGGCTTGACTAATGCACCAAGCATATTCATGAGGTTAATGAATCATGTTTTGTGGGAATTCATTGGGCATTTTGTTGTGGTCTACTTTGATGATATTTTGGTATACTCCAAGACCATGACCTCTCATTTAAATCATCTTAAACAAGTTATGCTTGCCTTAAGAACAAACAACCTCTATGCAAATTTTGAAAAATGTTCTTTTGGCATGGATAGCATTGTATTCCTTGGATTCGTAGTTAGTTCCAAAGGGGTTGAAGTTGATCACTCTAAAGTGAAGGTAATCCAAGATTGGCCAACACCTAAAAATGTGAGTGAGGTTAGGAGTTTCCATAGTCTTGCAAGTTTTTATAGAAGGTTTGTAAAAGACATCTCTACCTTAGCCTCCCCCTAAATGAATTAGTAAAAAAGAATGTTCCTTTTATATGGGGACCAAGGCAAGAGAAAGCCTTTCTAGAACTCAAAGAGAAGCTCACCCATGCTCCAATTTTAACACTTCCAAACTTTTCTAAAACTTTTGAGCTTGAGTGTGATGCTTCAAATGTGGGAATAGGAGCTGTTCTCTTACAAGAAGGTCACCTCATTGCTTTCTTTAGTGAAAAGCTTAATGGGGCAACTCTCAACTATCCCACATATGACAAAGAATTTTATGCATTAATTAGAGCCCTAAAAACTTGGGAACACTACTTGATCCCAAAAGAGTTTGTTATACATAGTGATCACCAATCACTAAAATTCATTAAAGGGCAACATAAGTTAAATAAAAGACATGCTAAGTGGGTTGAGTACTTGGAACAATTTCCATATGTCATCAAGTACAAAAATGGAAAATCTAATACTGTGGCCGATGTTTTATCAAGAAGGTATTCTTTACTTACCTCTCTTGGAGCCAAAGTTATTGGACTTGATGAGATTAGGACTTTGTATCCAAGTGATATTGATTTTTCAAACATTTTTAACTCATCTTCCACTTTTTCATCTCATAAAGGCTTTTACATTTTAGATGGCTACCTCTTTAAAGCCAATAGACTTTGCATTCCTAGGAGCTCTTTAAGAGGTCTTTTACTTAGAGAAAGCCATAAGGGAGGCTTGATGGGCCACTTTGGAAGAGATAAAACTTTGTCTTTATTGCATGAACACTTCTATTGGCCTAAGATAAAAAAAGATGTTCAAAAATATTATGCTGGGTGTATTGTATGTAGGAAGGATAAATCCAAACTTTCACCTAGTGGTTTATATACTCCCTTGCCAACACCTAGTGCACCTTGGATTGATATATCTATGGACTTTGTGTTAGGCTTACCTAAGACCCAAAGGGGAATGGATTCTATCTTTATGGTATGGATAGGTTTAGTAAGATGGCTCACTTCATCCTTTGTCATAAGGTAGATGATGCTAGTCATATTGCTAAACTCTTCTTTAAAGAGATTATAAGACTTCATGGTGTTCTTAAAACCATAATTTCTGATAGGGACACCAAAATTCCTAAGCCATTTTTGGAAAACTCTTTGGTCAAGGCTAGGAACAAAACTTCTCTTTTCTACCACATGTCATCCGCAAACAGATGGACAGACAGAGGTAGTAAACAGGACCCTTTCTCAACTTCTTAGGGTCTTAGTGAATAAAATTGTTAAGTCTTGGGATGAGTGTTTACTCCACATTGAATTTGCATATAATAGGGTACAACACTCAACAACCAATCATAGTCCATTTGAGGTTGTGTATGGTTTTAATCCTCTCACTCCATTGGACCTTCTGCCTATTGAGGTGTCTGATTCCGTCCTTCATATGGATGGAAAGGCAAAGGCGAAAATTTATCAAAGACTTTCATGAGAAGGTTAAGAACCAAATACAAACTAAAAATGAATACTATGCTCATTGTGCCAACAAGAAAAGAAAGGAAGTCACCTTTGAGGTTGGAGATTGGGTTTGGCTACATCTTAGAAAGGAAAGATTTCCAAACTTGAGAAAATCCAAACTCGACCCTAGAGGTGATGGCCCCTTTCAAATAATCAATAAAATGAATAATAATGCCTATGTCCTTGATTTACCAGGTGATTATGGTGTGAGTGCTTCATTCAATGTGTCTACTTATCTCCTTTTGACTTAGATGAAGAGGATGATGCCTTAGATTTAAGGATAAATCCTTTCAAAGAAGGGGAGCATAATGAGGATATTCTAAAGGAAGACTCACACACTATATTAGACAAAGGACTTGAGGCTTACAAAGGGCCCCTTACTAGGGCCAAGTCCAAGAAAAGCAAGGAGACTATCCATAAAGCCCTATCTTCCTTCATCTTTGTTTAATGGGCCCAAGCCCAATGGAGATAGCTTGAGAATCTATTTGTATTCATCTTGCAATATAGGTCATAAGTAGATTCTTTAGTTACTTAGGCTTTATTTGAGCCTTACTATGCTAATTGGTCACTTTAGGACCATGTACTCTCACATTGGGCCATGTATAGGCCATTTCCTTTCCTATTTCTTAGTTTTGGGCCTAGGATCCAATTAGCTAAGCCTATATCCATGCCTTGGCCGAATTCTCCATAGCCTATATAAAGGCACTCCCTTTGTAAAATGGTACACATTAATTCATTTTGAGATTTAGAACACTTGAGTGTGATTTCTATTGAGAGATTCTCTCCCTTCTCTCTAGGCTAGAGTAATTCTTTGCAAGCTTTTATCTAAGGTGGTTTCCCCCCTCCTTGGTGGCGAGAATTATAGGAGTTATCTCCCTTGGGAGTGGCCTTCAATCCTTCCTTCTCCATTTTTCATTTCCATTCTTCCATCTTCCCCTTTCTCCTTCAACTCTTCTTCTTTTTCTTTTATCTTTTTCCTTTCAATTCCTATAACCTAAACACCTTGTGAGTTTGGTTCCTACAAGATCTATTCATCTTCCATGTCAATTGAAGGGTAGAAGAAGAAAAAGAGCCAAGATCTTCTCCTTGGAAACTCTCCTTAAAGATCTTCCTACATCACAAGTGTTATGCCTTGATATGATGTGGTTGTGTTTGTATTCACCATAAATATGGAATAATCATTATTGATGATGAATAAGAATGAATATAGATCATTAGCATACCTTGAATTTTGATGAAAGATTGATTAATATAGTTGAAGATTGTGATGCCATTGTGAATGATGCAAGTCTGACTTGTATGTATGAAATTATGTTAATGAGAAACATTATGGATGCCAAATGTAAAACTTGAAACAATGGTAATAACCAATGATAATAAAATCCACTAAGAATTGCATGGTGGTATTGGTGATGGTGATGATTGATGAGTGGCATGATAGGATGCATAGTTGTAAGAATGCATATGATTTGTATTTACATTGCATCCATGGCACATTGCATAGTTACTGGTGATGGAATGTTAAGGGTTCCTCTGGTTGGTCTAGTGGGAGTGCGGCTCTATGCACAAGCGAGATTGTCATTTCCCTAGTGACTCGATGTGTAAGTCACGAAGCTGCCCATGTATAGCTATGGGCAGCTGCATGTGGTTGACCTTGCGGGGGATGGCTCTTTGAGGAATAGGTGTCCCCGGTGGTCCTTTGGATCACAGCTGCCATGGTATAAATCATGGTTGGCCCACAACACCTTTATGTTGTTTAGGGTGTATACTGCGATCATGGTGAAAATGACTGGTATTGCAATTTGGGCGGTGCGGTTTGGTACCAGTAAAATATGGTGATATGTATGCAAATTATGATAAGTGTACACATTTTACTACTCCAGTAGGGGCATGGTTATGAATCCATGCTTGAACCCATAAATTGGTATTTATATTCCCACAGTCGGATCCGCGATTGTTATTAACTCCGTTGTGCATGTGCATTAGCCTAGGAGCATTTGCATATAGCCAGGAGATACGCCAAAGGTGATGAGATATGGTGATGGTTGTGATTGGGTGAAAGAATACCTAAAGACAACATATAAAATATGAATACAAAGAAATAAATTTGTGTATTGACAGGGCCCGCAAGCGCACGGGTTATGTCGCGTAATATAAAATATTATCGTTCTCCACAGGGACTGTGTTCAAAGTACCAGCATATTAAAATTTAATTATCCACACAATTGATTTTTAAGGTTTTTGTAAAATAAAACACAATTTAAAAATCTAAATTTAGAAACAAAATTTACTTGACACTAAAAAAAATCAGAGTTGAGAGTATCTTGGGATTTCGGGGGATTAAGACTCTATTTTATGTTAATGAATTTTAACTTTTTATATATAAGAATCGAATTAAGTTTTCCAAGGTGAATTTTCCAAAAGCTAATTAATATGTTCCTCTCGGAATCCTATTAATGTACCTAACCTATGGAAAGCGCTGCTTAATCCTCAGAAAGGCCCATTATTGTTTTATGAAAACCCCTTTTATTTCCTCAAAAGAATTTTGATTACTTTCATGGTTTTACCGAGGTCACAAAAAGCATCTCAAAAATCTTAGGTTTAGTTCAAAGCTTTCCGGTAAAAATAAATCTCTCGATTCTATTTATTACCTAAACTTACTAATATACCCGCAAGTATACAGTTTTATCATTTAGGTTCTTGTTAGGAATCACTAAAAGCATTGAGCATTTTTTAAAACTAAATGGAAAACAGAAATTTATTTAATTCCAAGTCAAAATAATATTAACAATAAAATATTATCATACCCCCTTTATCCCAAGATAATTAATTTAGCTACTCATGAAATAATTCAAATTCATATAAATAATGGAAAAATAAAACATACAAGACATGGTAAAAATAAAGACTTACGGGTTTCTCTAAAAGCTCAGAATAACTTACCACTATATTTCCTTGTTGCAGTATTCTCCACCAATTACAAATTTAAATAACTTACTTCTACATTTCACAACTCTTAAAATAAAATAAAGAAAAAGAAAATAAAAAGAGAAATTAAAATAAAAAAGAAAGGAAAAGGAACGAAGTAAAAAAAATGAAAAGAAAGAAAGAGAAGGACGGAAGAGAAAGAAAGAAAAGGAAAACAAAAGAGAGAGAAGAAAGAAGATGAATTAATGCTGATGGAATTGATGCCTTGGTGGTGCTGTCCGTGTTCCCTTTTATAGGCAAAGGAAGGGAAGAAGTCAGCTTGGAAAACGCGTTGTCAGTTGGTGCAATTGTTTTCTTCTCAGTCGCCCCACCATCACAGCTTGGAGACAGCCTGGATGGTGTCAAGTGGGAGAAAACTTTCGGTGCATGTGACTTCCAACTATCCCAAATTGCATTATTTTAATATTTCCAATAATTTGGTGCTTGGATTTATTCAGCTAGGCAAAATCCAAGTGGAAAAATGGGTCAGTTTTCATCTTTTCTCCAAAATTCGAGTGAAATCTTGCTGGAGGGTGGTTTGCTGAGTGTTGGACGGTGTTGCATTATGAAGAATTGGGTCGGTTTTCACCTTCTCTCTAGAATCCGAGTGGAAAAATGCCTTTTGTGCACAAAACCGACTGGAAAAAGGTGCATTTTCTAAAGAAGACCGAGTGAATCTTTGCTTGGTGTCGAGTTGAGGGGTCGGTGTTTGGAAGAAAACCGGTCGGTATTGAGTTGAGAGTCGGTGTTTGGAAGAAAACCGGTCGGTGTTGAGTTACTTTGAAGTCGGACAGTGTCTGAGGAGACGAGCAAAGCAACTCCGATTGCTTTATTCCTTCGGAACCGATTGAAGAGTGAATCGGAACCGAGTGAAAAGTGATTCACTCGGAACTGATTAAAAGGTGACTCGGAACCGACTGGAAAGTGGCTCACTCAGGATTGGGAAGTCTGCTCACTATTTCACTCGGCTATGTCTATGGAATTGAACCACTCGGAGAGATCTTGCTCAAATTTCTCAGGAATACACTCGGTCACATTCAAATGGTAAAATCACATCTTCACTCGGAAGTCCGAGTTGATTTCCACTCGGAATTGACTTCAGTCGTCAATCAAATCACTCGGAATGGCCTTCACTTTCACTCAAAAACTTTGGAATCCGGCTGATTGAATTTCTTTTATGTTCGAGCCTTGCTCTGCTCGGAAATGCAGCTTTCTGCCTCAACTCACTCGGATGTGCTTTTCTTTGGAGACTTCTCACTCGGGCTCAGTGTGAAACTTGAGAGTCTGCCCGAGTGTGTTTTATTTTCGGTCGGATTTTTCCTTGCTTGCTAAGAAATTACTCGGAAATGCCTTGTTCCGCTTGAGAATGCCATTTTCTCTGAATGAAACCACTCGGATTCCTCCTTATTCAACACATTCATTCAGTGGCCTCTTCTACTCGGAATCAACTCACTCGGAACAGCTTTTTGCCCAGAAAAGTTCTTCTTCCCTAGTCAGATCTGCTTCAGTCAGCATCCCTTCACTCGGAATTAGCTTTGGGCAGTTTTTATTGAAGGTCAGTCCCTTTTTTCACTTGGAATGGTTGCATTCGGACAGCTTCCACTCGGAATCACCTCCAACTCAGACTTATTCCTTTTCAGCATTGAACCTCCAACAGAGTCAGCCATTTATCACTCGGAATGTCTAAGACAGGGAACTTTCCACTCGGATTCTAATCCAACAGTGAAGTATTCCACTCGGATTTTCTCCATTCTGAGTAATTCCACTCGGATTTGGTCCTTTCTCAGTTATCCCACTTGGATTTGGTTATTTTGAGTCAGATTTTAACATTCTGAGTCGGAATTCAGCATTTCTGAGTCGGATTTTAACATTCTGAGTCGGATTTTAACATTCTGAGTCGGATTTCAGCATTCTGAGTCGGAATTCAGCATAAAAAGAGAGTTCTTTCTACTTTGGGCTTGTTCTTCTTGTTTCTTTATCATTTTATGGTCATTTTTCTCTTGTTTTTGACCCTTTATTACCTTAATTCCTGCAAAATAACATACCCAAGTAGAATAGAGTGGAAAGAAAGCAAAAATCTCAATAAATAAAGGAAATATAGTGCATAATGATTAAAATCCTAAGCAAACTAGATCTATTTTATTGTGTTATAAAGCACTTATCAAAATACCCCAAACCAAAGCATTGCTTGTCCTCAAGCAATCACCATATTCACAAGATAAAATACAGAAAACACTAAGCTTAATAAACTAAGGAATCCGAAACAAAGAAAAAGATTTATTCAAATGTCAATTTTAATTTACTTATGTGAATCAATTTTCAATGTCAAGACTTATGATACTCTTCTCACAATTTTCACTCAAGTGTTTCAAGGTTTGTGTATCTCTCAAATCATCATAGTCAAAACATATTACCATAAGCTTGTTAATAAACCAGAAACTCTACAGTTTAGATAGAAAATATGTCAAAGTCTAAAGGTCTTTCAAAGGTTGTAACGTGGCCTTGGGTTGTATTGTCAAGGTAGGAATTTCAAGAAAAATGGAATACAAAAGGGCTTTAATAGTCATGAATGATTCAGATTACCATCATAAATTTAACAGAGCAAATTTTTGAACTTTTATGGACTTTTTGGAATTCATTCAATATCATCCTTTTGATTTTCTTTTCTTTTTCTTGCTTTTCTTTGCATTCAATACATATTTTTCTTAAGTCCTTTTTTTTTTCTTTGCTCCACTAAATTTCCAACTTTTTCACCATTAAGAGAATATCAGTCAATGAAAGGTTTCAAAGAAAAATTTTCACTTTCAGGCTCAAAAGGGGCAACTAGGGGTCAAATTATACAAAATTCTGAGGCTTAAGAATAAGACCTAATTGTGTCTTTATCATCCTAAGACATATAATCAAAAACCATTTTGAATCGGTTGAAAAACAAGTTCTAGAATATTAATGACTATGAGATTCACTCAATCAAGAAAATATGGGTTTTGAAAATTTGTTTGATAAACAACCCATTTTGGCTCAAGTCTAACCATGGAAAGTCTTTTCAAAGAAAATTTTAATCACATAAGGTTCATTTAAGCATTTATTTGGCATTTAAACAATCAAATTTTGAAAATTTTACTCAAAATTTTGGGATCCTTAGATACTTTAGCCTTGTGTTCAAAGTAAATTTATCATGCAATCATGGTAAATTACAAGATTACAAACAAAACAAGGAAAACACACATGTATAATAAAATGACAATCACACAATGTAAACAAAACAGTTAAGTTTTCTTACCTACCACCCCAAACCAGAATTTGACATTGTCCTCAATGTTAAAATGGATGATAAAAGTATAAGAAAACTTACCTGTAGTAACCCCAAACCAGCAATTGACATAGTTGGGTTTTTTTTTTAAACTTAAAATGAAGCAACAACTTTTTATAGGGTTACCTCTCTATCAGTGCTAAGTTTTAAGTCTTTAGCCAGACTTCTTACCGTTTGGATTTACTCATCAGGAGCATCAAACAAGTCCAAGTCACTTGCTTGTTGTATTGGTTGACCTGTCAGATAGTGCTTTACTCTCTGTCCATTTACCCTAAATGTACCAGATTTCTCGCTCCATAGTTCGACAGCTCCAAAGGGAAAGACTTTTGTCACCTTGAATGGTCCCGACCATCGGGATCTTAGTTTACCTGGAAAAAGCTTCAATCTGGAATTAAATAGTAAAACCATATCACCTGGATTAAATGTTCTCCGTTGGATGTGACGATCATGCTATTGTTTGGTTTTTTCTTTATAAATTCTGGCATTTTCGTATGCATCTAGACGGAGTTCTTCAAGCTCATTTAATTCCAACAATCTTTGTTCACCTGCAGCCTTATGATCAAAGTTAAGAGTTTTAACAGCCCAAAAAGATTTATATTCTAGCTCAACAGGTAAATGACAGGGCTTCCCATATACTAGCTTAAAAGGTGTGGTTCCAATGGGAGTTTTATATACGGTTTGATACGCCCATAAGGAATCATCTAACTTAATAGACCAATCCTTACGTGATGTATTCACCACTTTTTGAAGAATATTTTTAATTTCCCGATTGGATACCTCAACTTGTCCACTAGTTTGTGGGTGATAAGGTGTAGCAACCTTATGCTTAACTCCATATTTCTTTAGAAGGGTCTGAAAAGTTTTCTCAATAAAATGAGACTCTCCATCACTTATAACACATTTTGGGACCCCAAACCTTGGAAATATTATTTTCTTGAAAAGTTTAATAACAGTCTTAGCATCAGAATGGGGTGAAGCAATGGCTTCTACCCATTTTGACACATAGTCAACTGCCACTAATATAAACTGATTTCCAAAAGAGGAAGGAAAAGATCCCATAAAATCAACACCCCATACATCAAACAGTTCAACTTCTAAAATGGTATTCAATGGCATTTCTTGTCTCTTACCAATGTTACCTGTTCTTTGGCAAGCATTACAAGTTAGAACATACTTATGTACATCCTTAAAAAATTTGGCCAATAGAACCCAGCTTACAATATTTTAGCAGCTGTCTTGGAGGTGCTCATGTGCCCTCCACAGGAAAGAGAATGGCAATGATCCAAGATAGCATGGACATCATTTTGTGAAACACATCTCCGAATCATACCATCTGCACATTGCTTGAAAAGGAGTGGTTCATCCCAATAATAATGCTTGACATCTGCATAAAACTTTTTCCTTTGCTGAAAGCTAAGATCAGGAGGTAAGATACCACATGCAAGAAAATTTACAAAATCAGCATACCAAGGGACACGTTGGATACTAAGATTCAAGAGTTGTTCATCTGGAAAAGATTCATTGATAGGAATATTATCTGTTTGTTCTTTTTCAGATGTCAACCTAGATAGGTGGTCAGCGACCAAGTTCTCTGTACCCTTCTTATCCTTAATTTCCAAGTCAAATTCTTGCAATATTAGAATCCACCTAATTAATCTAGGCTTTGCTTCCTTTTTATTCAATAGATACTTAATGGCAGAGTGGTCAGTGTAAACAGTAACATGTGAACCTACCAAGTAAGACCTAAATTTATCAAAAGCAAAGACAATAGCTAACAGTTCTTTTTCAGTTGTGACATAATTTACCTGAGCATCATCTAGCGTCCGGCTGGCATAGTGAATTACATGGAGCTTTTTATCCTTTCTTTGCCCCAACACAGCCCCACTGCGTAATCACTCGCATCGCACATCAACTCAAACGGGAGTTTCCAATCAGGTGGTTGCACGATGGGGGCAGAGATTAGAGCTTGCTTAATCCTGCAAAAAGCTTCCATACAAGATGAATCAAAATTGAAAGGCACATCCTTACCTAGAAGAGTTGTAAGAGGCTTTGTGATCTTGGAGAAATCTTTAATGAACCTGCGGTAAAACCCTGCATGTCCAAGAAAACTCTGAATACCTTTCACATTTGTGGGTGGAGGCAATTTTTCAATCACTTCTACTTTAGCCTTATCAACTTCTATACCTCTCTCAGACACCAGGTGTCCAAGAACTATGCCTTCTCTTACCATAAAATGGCATTTTTCCCAATTTAGAACCAAATTGGTTTCTTCACAACGCTGCAAGACTTGGCACAAATTTGTTAAACAATTATCAAAATCCAAACCATGCACTAAAAAATCATCCATAAAGACTTCCATCACATTTTCAATAAGATCAGAAAAAATTGCTTGCATACACCTTTGAAAAGTCGCAGGTGCATTACATAAACAAAAAGGCATACGTCTGTAAGCATAAGTCCTATAAGGGCAAGTGAAGGTAGTCTTTTCTTGATCAGATGGATGAATGGGAATTTGATGAAAACCTGAATACCCATCCAAATAACAAAAATAAGAGTGTTTCACAAGTCTTTCAAGCATCTGATCAATAAAAGGGAGGGGAAAATGATCTTTTTTCGTGGCGCTATTTAACTTCCTATAATCAATGCACATGCGCCAACCAGAGACAATTCTAGTAGGAATTAAGTTATGTTTATCATTTTCAATCACAGTTATTCCTCCCTTTTTAGGCACCACATGGACAGGACTTACCCATTTACTACTATCAACAGGATATATGACTCCAGCATCAAGCAATTTCAAAATTTCCTTTTTAACCACTTCTTGCATTTTAGGATTTAATCTCCTAAGTGGTTCTACTGTAGGCCTACTTTCATCTTCTACAGTAATCCTGTGCATACAAAGAGAAGGGCTAATCCCTTTGATATCATCCATTGTATAACCTATTACCTTTCTATACAACCTAAGTTGTTTCAAAAGTTTTTCAGTTTCAGATGGATTCAATTCAACATTAATAATCACAGGATATGTGGAATTAGGGCCAAGAAACTCATACCTTAAAGAAGCTGGTAAAGGTTTTAATTCCACATTGGGGCTTACCACTTTGTCACACATGACCTCAGTATCATGTGGGGCCTCAGAGCAATCAGATGTTTCTGTCGGCTCAATCATGAAAACAGTTTCAAGTGGGTCATTAGGAAGGGTTGCTTCCTTTACCACTTGTTCGACAAAATCCACAGTACAGCAAACATCATTATAAGGGTTTTCTAAAACATTTTTCAAGTTGAAATCAACCTTTTGGTCTCCAACAGTTAGAGATAACTTACCATTCTTGACATCGATCACAGCACCTGCAGTTGCTAAAAATGGTCTGCCTAAAATAATAGGAATCAAAGAATCTTCGTCCATTTCAAGCACAACAAAGTCAGCAGGTATAAAAAATTTTCCTATCTTAATAGGAACATCCTCTAAAATTCCTATAGGATATTTTACAGATCTATCAGCCAATTGTAAAGACATCCTAGTAGGTTTTAGTTCACCCAATCCTAACTTTTCAGCAACAGATAATGGCATTAAACTCACACTCGCTCCTAAATCACACAATGCTTTATCTATATTCATGTCACCAATCATGCAAGGAATAGAGAAACTACCTGGATCTTGGAGCTTGGGTGGAAGTTTCTTTTGAATTAGAGCACTGCACTCTTCAGTAAGTGCAACGATACCATCTTCCTCCAGTCTTCTTTTGTTGGACAAAATGTCCTTCAGGAACTTCGCATATGTAGGCATTTGTTGTAAAGCATCTGTGAAGGGAATATTAATATACAATTTCTTTAAAACATCAAGGAACTTACCAAATTGTTTGTCCAATTTTGCTTTGGCTAAGCGCTGAGGAAATGGAATGGGAGGTTGATATGGCTTAACCTCCTCCTTCTTTTCTTATGGTTTCTCTTCTTCAATTACTGGATGAGATGAAGATTCATCGACTTTCTTTTCCTCCTTTGCAGTCTTGTCAACTGGCCCATCGTATTGAGAACCACTCCTAAGAGTGACAGTCATGGTTTGGTTAGATGGTCCAGCCTCTGGTTTCCCAGGAAATGTTCCCGGTGCTCTTTGAGAATAGGAGGCTTGTTGGGCAATTTGATTTTCCAGTATTTTATTGTGAGTGGCAAGAGAGTCCACTTTTGAAGCCAGGTTTTTTATTGCATCAGAGAATTCATCATTTTGTTTAAGTTGAGTAGCTACAAATGTCTCCATCAAGGATTCTAGCTTTGATTTTTGTGGAATATAGGTTCCTTGTTGAGGTTTGTAGTTACTTTGGAATTGAGGTGGCCTATTTTGGAAGCCAGGTGGACCTTGTGGAGGTCTGTAGTTACCTTGATAATTTCCACCATAGTTTCCAATAGCATCAACCAGATGCATTTCTTGTTCTTGATTAGGAGTCATTGCTAAATGGCAGTTTGTAGCTCCATGTCCTGAAACACCACAAACTTCACAAACAATATTAGTAGCACCTATTGACCCTATTTTATCAAGTTTTAATGTTAATGCTTCAACTTTGGCAGAAAGTAGGGAAAAAGCATCGACAGAATACTTACCTGGTGTTTTAGAAGGTACTCCTCTCTCAGAGTTCCACTGGTGAGTGTTTTGAGCTATTTCCTTAATCAGGTTCTCAGCTTCATCAACATTTTTACTCATGAAAGCTCCTCCAGCTGTAGCATCTAAAGAGATCTTTTGTGTGGAAGTTAGTCCATTATAAAAAATATGGATTGTCAACCACCTTTCTATCCCATGGTGAGGACATTCTCTTAGTAACTCTCTGTATCTTTCCCAGGCTTCATATAAGGATTCATCATCTTTTTGTGAAAAATTTATAATTTGTTTTCTCAGTACATCAGTCTTGTTCCTTGGGTACCATTTATTGATAAAAGCACTGGACAATTATTGTAACATCCTAATTTTTAATTGAATAAATAAAATCAACAAGGGAAAAAAATTCCAAATTTTAAGGTTAACAAACCGTGCATAACCTTCCTAAATTGATAAAACCGAGTACAGCGGAAGAGATAACCCCCTGAGCGAGCCCTTCAGCATTGCACACGTACTCGCTCACACGAGACTCCACGTCGCTTGGGTGAGGCAGCCCACTCGTTCGGGCAAAGTACCATTCGCTTGGACAATGCCACGACAAAAGCCTTCCAGTAGTACACCTTCGCTGGAGCGGATCCCTCATTCGCTAAAGCGAGAAGCCTCACACGGCAATTTCATCACTCGGCGTTCGAACATCCATGCACTCGGTAAACGACTAAGTCCACTCAGAGGTCTTTCCTAAGTCCATTCGGTATTTCATAACTTAGCCTCTCAGATTCATCCATACGGCCACACCTATACTCTACTCGGATACTGGGAGCTGTCCCACTCGGATTCCAGAATTCCTTCTCACCCGGAATATACATTCTTCACTTGAATTATCAATGTTTCACACTTAGAACCCATTCCATTCTAAACCACTACACTAACTCCTCTCTCAGGAGAGAATTGCTCAGGGTTTTCACTCGGAAATACGAACTCCTCCTCACTCGGGTTTTACTTATATTTTCACTCGGTAATGACCGCTCTCATTATCACTCAGAGATTCTCTCATTAGATCTCACTCAGTATAGGTTCATCCAAGTATTTTACTCAGAGTCCATTGAAGTATCATCATTCGAACATGAAGGCATAGCCATTTGCAGCCCCACTCGGAGTTGACTCCCCAATTACTTCTACTCGGAAATCATTAACTGAGCAATATTCTAACCATCCACACCCTTCAGTCTACCCAGACACAAACCACCCGTATACAACGTATAGGTACGTATATAATTATACACTCGGAATACCCAATACCTTAACATCATTCATTCCTCAGCACCTGCTATCAATGTGAACTATATACGTATAAAAACATGTACTCGGGTCACAATAGCTTAAATTTCTTATATATATATATATATATATATATATATATTCGTATTCATTACACCACACTAATATTATGAGCCGACCAAGGCTACAACTGACGAAACATGACAAATTACAAAAATAAGCACTCTACGGTCGGAGTGCACCCCACTCGGACCTGAGACCTTATCATCACTTCAGAGTCCAACCTGCACACACTGAAAAATGGTGTAGGGGTGAGCTTTTGCATATAAGGTGACGGCTATTGACTCGGACTTTACCTCCATTCTCAATTATATAATTTACCGGGTTCAATCCATAACGATATATATATATATTGCCAATTAATTTAAGGGTTAGACCACATCATTCAATCGGAAGTTGTACAATAACATATATTCTCAATCATAGCATCACACTGCACTCAGCATCGGTATCAATACCCGTACATTCGTTCAGTCGGAATTCGCTCATACTACATCGTCTAGTCGGAGTTCACTCAATTCATTTAATCCATGCAATTCACAATAATCTCACTAACAATGCTCATAGACTCATGCATGCGGATCCGACTTAAACAGTGAGTTCAGTGCAGATTCCTTCCCGGTCCCTCGTCCACTAGCCCTTTCCGTGTGGCACCGGTCACCCCGTGACGTCTCGAGACCCAGCTCTAGCTCCATCGGCTACCACGGGTCCTCATGGATCTAACCAGGAATCTGACTGGAACTCATTTTACATGACTCTAGATGTCTTTCCGACCCCCCGTCCTCATGGAACTGGTCAGGAATCTGGGAATCATCCCACATATGCAATCTCATGCAAATCCACAACAACATCCAAGCTTACCAGACGCGTCTCACACAGCCATCAATGGGTCACAACCGATCCCCCACACAGCAATCAGATTCATTCGGAATCCCACATTCCATTACAACAATCACATGCCTCTATCATAATAACTCATAACAGCAAGCATAGGGAACCACATTACAGTACATCCACTCAACATTTTTACAGAGTCAGCATACCTTTCCACACGGCATTCAAAATGGAAATCACGCATCAATTCACATCTCATGCATTCGGGGATAATGGTAACACACACGCACATTCACTCAGCAAACTCAGATTTCAACAACATGCATCAAAGAAGTATTAACAGGCACTCAAAGACGAGGTCACACAACCCTCAACCTTTCACAGATGTCCCAATTCAGAAGTTGCATGCACAATCAGTCAATCACCACACATCGATCTACACATTTCACATACATATTACATTAAAGCAAGCAGCAGGGACCCGGTCATAAACCATACGCTTGACATGCAAAGCGCCCCCTACCTGCTGTCGGGGTTCAGAGACTCTTCAAGTTACAGTGCTGACCGATCGTCCCTCCGTTACTCCTCCAACAACCTTCGAGTTCAGCGTTGATCCTGGGCCAGAGTTGCTCCTTTCCTCCAACAGCTCCGTCTCCTCCACAGCTCCAAAGCACTTCCAGCACAGCCTTCCAACTGGAATACCACAGCTCCAGGTAGAAGAAGAAGGAGAGGAAGAAGGCAATAGGGAGGAAGGAGAGAACAGGGAGTGGAGTCAGAGCTGTGTTGATGTTCCTCCAGGAGCTCTCGACTCTCTCACTGTTCGAGTGGCGACGTGAATGAGAGTGAAGAAGAAGAGAAACAGGGAAGGAGAGACCATATACACGCACAAGGAGAGCTGCCAGCATGAATAATGAGAGAAAGAGAGAGCTGAAGTTGTCTTATACTCCTAGGGACACATGCGTCCTTTCGCCTGGCACTATTATTATTATTTATTTAATTATTTCTACCCAAATCAGTAATTACTCTAATTAACCATTAATCCTAATTCTGTAATTAACCTTTAATTAATAGCTTAACTTCAATCGGTAATTAAGTTAGAAATCGGGATGTTACAGTTCTCCCCCTCTCAAAAGAATTTCGTCCTCGAAATTCAAACACATGCTTAGCCTTAATAAACCACTCGGAAATCACTGACATACCACAATAAGCAGTTACACATCTATGTTCCTTAAGTATTCATCCATTGCTTAAATCCCAGTCGGCACAATTGGCCTCCAAAGCAATTCACCGATCGCTCCACCTGGAAAACCGGGACATTATGCTTAACACATTTCCACTCGGAAGTGGCACCATTGACTCGGAATAACATTCCTTTCTTTCACTCAGACTTACCTCAACAAACAGATCAGAATACCACAGCCATGTTCCGACTGAAACTCTTCATCCATCCATGTTTTTGACTGCTTCGTAATTTCTAATCAGCATAAAACAACTCTTCATAGCCTTCATTACATTCGGGACTCCATTTCCCACGTAGTTACCCCCATTCAGCTCTGCCAGTTCACCCTAGCCATTGGCACTTTCCAGTTCTTTGGCTGCTCGGCCTTACATTCTCAACACCGATCGGCGTATTCACACCATCAGGTCTCCCGACTCAATGTGTCACTCGGCACGACCATGCGCTCACACAAAACATAGGCTTGACATTGGGTCACATGGGACACATTCTAGACGTTATTCGACCATTTGGGAAGAATCCAGTCGGTAAACTACATTACCGATTCCCTAGGATACCCACTACTGACCAATTCATTTCGGATTTAGCTCTCGGATTTCCAAATTTTTGGCCACGAGATTCCTTTCTTAACCAAAATGAACACTCAACGAGTTCCCATAAGCTTTAATTAGCACACTTGTCTGGATTTGCCTGGTACAGGTACCACACTCGGTCCATACATCTCAGCTTCTTAACCATTCCTTTGGCTAACTGCATGCCTATAACCTACGAATGTCACTCGGCCCTCTCACTCGAAAATTTCAATCGGGGTTTTAAGGACAGTTCTCATCTGGGAATCCTTCCACTTATAGAATTTACTCATAATTCAAGCCTTCCGCGAAACCAACCCGAGTCCAAGCCCAGCAGTCCCAACCGCTGACCTGAGTACGATTTCAAATAAATCCTTCTCTTGGATATCTACTCCTCTTGGAGGTCCTTCACTCGGAGACTTCCTATTTACCAAATTTCCACTCAGAATCCAGGCTTACTCCAAATATAAATTTGAGTTCAATTCAGCAGCTTCACATCACCCGAACACAGTTATGAATAAGTTTACCGCTCGGTATTTTCTCTCCCTTGGGTAATTCACTCGAAAACACTCA
The DNA here is from genome assembly GCA_037962975.1 of Clitoria ternatea. Taxonomy (NCBI): domain Eukaryota; kingdom Viridiplantae; phylum Streptophyta; class Magnoliopsida; order Fabales; family Fabaceae; genus Clitoria; species Clitoria ternatea. Next base: position 184,377,572 of record CM075672.1, read on the forward strand.
CACTCAAAGTTCCAATTTCCGACGAGAAGTACTTTTCTCCTGGAAGACCACTCGGTTGGACATCCCAAGGGTATTAGGAATTCTACACTCGCTATCTTACTAGCCATTCCACTCGGAAGTGATACACTCTGAGTCACGTCACTCGAATCTTGCCTTACCCAGAAGGTTACGCTCAGACACCATTCCCTTAACTTAGTAATGATCCTCTCAATAAGGTTCTACTCGGAACCCCCAAAATTTGCACTCAGCAGTTCTTTTCCACAAGGACTTCACTCGGAATTGTCTCCACCCTCACACACTCGGAATTTACTAACCTTTCCCAAGCAATTCCTAACCTTACAATTTAGTTTAGCTCCCATCCTGGTTTCCTCATTAGGCTTACAGTATCACTCGGTTAACTTTTCAAAAACTCCAACTTCAGTGACAGTTGATCACCCTTCATATTCCATTACCAATCATCCTTTTAGTAGCCAATCCATACCCAGCAACCTCTAATCCTCTCGGAAGCTGACACATCAAAGCCAACAAACCCTCTACCTTCATTTTGGTACACAATCACATAACACTCATTTAAGATAACTCTCATCATCACTCGGAATCGTCTGAAAGACTCACCATCACCATAAGCAGTTACAGCTTCACCTGCCCGACTCATGAATTGCTGCATCTAACTTATAGGATGACATCTCATCCCTATAGGGTTACAACAATCACATGGTCACTACAACGTGTACGCTGCCACATTACCTATGGCAGGAAGAGTCATCTCAGAGCAGCATGCCTCACACGGACCAGACTTCACCCAACTAATACTAATTCACACGGTGGTTAATGGCAGTTCACACACATAAATAATACACCTACATCAACATCATGCAGCACATAGGGTACATCACGCATCAATAATCATGAAAATCATTTATCACCTCTATAAAACAGAATTAAGGCAATACAACAATCGGCTTCTAGCCAGCACCGAGTAAATATTTCCTCTAAATCTTATTCCTCACAAACCATGGCTTGGACTAAATTCTCAGTTCTCAGTTATATAATGACATCACTCATTCGGCTTCATGCAATTCAGTCAGGATTAAGTAATTCACATTCACATATGTTGTCATAACACACCATAGACTCGGCAACGACACTAATACACATACAACCACTCAGTCGGATTTTATAAAAATTATTCACGGCTATATTATTGTTCACTACAGCATGCACCATAACCATAACCACACATTGCACTCAACAATAGCATCAATATATATATATATGTGTGTTCATCCGAGCGAATTTACTTAAATCAATTCTCAACTACATTAAGGATTTCATTCACAACATCATATCCAATCGGGAGTTGCACAATAACTTACATTCTCAATTATGACACCACATTACACTCGGTAACAGTATCGGTACATACATATTCATTCAGTCAGAATTCACTTATACGTCATCATCTAGTCGGGGTTCATTCAAATCATTCAAATCCATGCAACCCATGTTAGTCTCCCTAACAACGTTCTCACACGCACCAATCAACTCACTCAGCTAATACTTACTCACAAGAATTAATGGTAATTCACATGCATATATATAAGCACATATTCTCATCAACATTATCATGATGCATCACGTAGGGCACGTCGCACAGCAACAATCATGTAATATAATTTACCCCTACGGTAAAACAGTATAATGGCTACAGGCTTCCGACTTGTACAAAAAAAAAATCATACACCTCTTCATTACTTATAAGTTAGCGCAACTCTCCTGATGACAATCGTCAAGTAGCAGTTACTATCACCCCAAAATAGTGTAATAACAGTCGGTTTCCGACCATTACCGTGTAATTGCTTCTTCCTTAGATCTTATCCACCATAAACCATACAGTATCATATACACATATATATGTATACGTGTGTACCAACATTCAATACATACACGCTATCATTCAATCAGAATCTATCCAGCCAGCTCTCGGCTATATCACTTACATTATTTACAATCCCATATAATCACAGCCATAGGCTCACCTTGCACTTAGCGACAGCATCAACACATATATATTCAATCATCCAATCGGAATATCAAATTCACATTCGGCCATACAATTCATATCATTCACCACAGCATGCATTATAGCCACAACATTAATATACATACATTCATTTAATCGGATTCCATTCAATCATGTTATTCTAAATAACATTCCACATATTCATGTAATTCATATTGAGCTCAACAGCCGTTATAGTGTGCACACATTCCTTTCACCCAAATTTAAAAGGGACTCCTCACTCTGAATTATTTAGTCACTCTTCACTCAGGAAACCTCAACAGTTATCACTCGAAGGGTATCCGGATCGATTCCCACTCGGTGTCACCCGTCCTCTTCACTCATTCTTACTCAGCAACTATAATCTCTCCTACTCTGGTTTTCCCACTAAGTCAAGACTTGCTCGGATTTTCTATCTACTTAATGATTTATTATAATGGATCCACTCAGAGTCGTAGGTGTCATCTTCTGATCGGTAAACTCTTGCTCGGCATCACACTGTCTCATTCACTCGGGATTACCTAGGTTTCCTTTTACTCGGAGGGAGTCACTAACTCTCTTCCCACGTCAACACTCGTCTCCATTTTCGACTTATAGTTAAACTAATCTCTCGCACACAACAAATACGCATAGGTATATTACTCGGATCTTCATGCACAGTATAGGAGTTCACGCAACATGGAGGGTGTAATTAATTACAGGCACTAATTTATGTCTTCTACTCCAAGGGTTCAGGTTCAAGTAAAAGGAACTAAGGCTAACACATTTCTTGTATCTCAAATCATATACTATTCATTCATCACACGTTCAAATTCCTCAGCAAGGCACAGGCATACAACCACACCATTCATATACCAAATCATCAAACACATACAATACCGATTAAGTCAGGGCATACAATCAATCGGACCAGGAGGGAAATGACCTCCTATTCACAAATCAATATCACAATAATGATGACCACTCGGTCATACTGCATACAACCGCTTACACTCGGTAAGCATACCTTGGCCTTGGACCTTTCGGTCTGCTCTGATACCAAAATGTAACATCCTAATTTTTAATTGAATAAATAAAATCAACAAGGGAAAAAAATTCCAAATTTTAAGGTTAAGAAACCGTGCATAACCTGCCTGAATTGATAAAATCGAGTACAGCGGAAGAGATAACCGCCTGAGCGAGCCCTTCAGCATTGCACACGCACTCGCTCACACGAGACTCCACGTCGCTTGGGCGAGGTAGCCCACTCGTTCGGGCAAAGTACCATTCGCTTGGACAATGCCACGACAAAAGCCTTCCAGCAGTACACCTTCACTGGAGCGGATCCCTCATTCGCTAAAGCGAGAAGCCTCACACGGCAATTTCATCACTCGGCGTTCGAACATCCATGCACTCGGTAAACGACTAAGTCCACTCAGAGGTCTTTCCTAAGTCCATTCGGTATTTCATAACTTAGCCTCTTAGATTCATCCATACGGCCACACCTATACTCTACTCGGATACTGGGAGCTGTCCCACTCGGATTCCAGAATTCCTTCTCACCCGGAATATACATTCTTCACTCGAATTATCAATGTTTCACACTTAGAACCCATTCCATTCTAAACCACTACACTAACTCCTCTCTCAGGAGAGAATTGCTCAGGGTTTTCACTCGGAAATACGAACTCCTCCTCACTCGGGTTTTACTTATATTTTCACTCGGTAATGACCGCTCTCATTATCACTCAGAGATTCTCTCATTAGATCTCACTCAGTATAGGTTCATCCAAGTATTTTACTCAGAGTCCATTGAAGTATCATCATTCGAACATGAAGGCATAGCCATTTGCAGCCCTACTCAGAGTTGACTCCCCAATTACTTCTACTCGGAAATCATTAACTGAGTAATATTCTAACCATCCACACCCTTCAGTCTACCCAGACATAAACCACCCATATACAACGTATAGGTACGTACATAATTATACACTCGGAATACCCAATACCTTAACATCATTCATTCCTCAGCACCTGCTATCAATGTGAACTATATACGTATAAAAACATGCACTCGGGTCACAATAGCTTAAATTTCTTATATATATATATATATATTCGTATTCATTACACCACACTAATATTATGAGCCGACCAAGGCTACAACTGACGAAACATGATAAATTACAAAAATAAGCACTCTACGGTCGGAGTGCACCCCACTCGGACCTGAGACCTTATCATCACTTCAGAGTCCAACCTGCACACACTGAAAAATAGTGTAGGGGTGAGCTTTTGCATATAAGGTGACGGCTATTGACTCAGACTTTACCTCCATTCTCAATTATATAATTTACCGGGTTCAATCCATAACAATATATATATATTGCTAATTAATTTAAGGGTCAGACCACATCATTCAATCGGAAGTTGTACAATAACATATATTCTCAATCATAGCATCACACTACACTCAGCATCGGTATCAATACCCGTACATTTGTTCAGTCGGAATTCGCTCATACTACATCGTCTAGTCAGAGTTCACTCAATTCATTTAATCCATGCAATTCACAATAATCTCACTAACAATGCTCATAGACTCATGCATGCGGATCCGACTTAAACAATGAGTTCAGTGCAGATTCCTTCCCGGTCCCTCGTCCACTAGCTCTTTCCGTGTGGCACCGGTCACCCCGTGACGTCTCGAGACCCAGCTCTAGCTCCATCGGCTACCACGGGTCCTCATGGATCTAACCAGGAATCTGACTGGAACTCGTTTTACATGACTCTAGATGTCTTTCCGACCCCCCGTCCTCATGGAACTGGTCAGGAATCTGGGAATCATCCCACATATGCAAATCCACAACAACATCCAAGCTTACCAGACGCGTCTCACACAGCCATCAATGGGTCACAACCGATCCCCCACACAGCAATCAGATTCATTCGGAATCCCACATTCCATTACAACAATCACATGCCTCTATCATAATAACTCATAACAGCAAGCATAGGGAACCACATTATAGTACATCCACTCAACATTTTTACAGAGTCAGCATACCTTTCCACACGGCATTCAAAATGGAAATCATGCATCAATTCACATCTCATGCATTCGGGGATAATGGTAACACACACGCACATTCACTCAGTAAACTCAGATTTCAACAACATGCATCACAGAAGTATTAAAAGGCACTCAAAGACGAGGTCACACAACCCTCAACCTTTCACAGATGTCCCAATTCGGAAGTTTCATGCACAATCAGTCAATCATCACATATCGATCTACACATTTCACACACATATTACATTAAAGCAAGCGCCAGGGACCCGGTCATAAACCATACGCTTGACATGCAAAGCGCCCCCTACCTACTGTCGGGGTTCAGAGACTCTTCAAGTTGCAGTGCTGACCGATCGTCCCTCCGTTACTCCTCCAATAGCCTTCGAGTTCAGCGTTGATCTTGGGCCAGAGTTGCTCCTTTCCTCCAATGGGTCCGTCTCCTCCACAGCTCCAAAGCACTTCCAGCATAGCCTTCCAACTGGAATACCACAGCTCCAGGTAGAAGAAGAAGGAGAGGAAGAAGGCAATAGGGAGGAAGGAGAGAACAGGGAGTGGAGTCAGAGCTGTGTTGATGTTCCTCCAGGAGCTCTCGACTCTCTCACTGTTCGAGTGGCGACGTGAATGAGAGTGAAGAAGAAGAGAAACAGGGAAGGAGAGACCATATACACGCACAAGAAGAGCTGCCAGCGTGAATAATGAGAGAAAGAGAGAGCTGAAGTTGTCTTATACTCCTAGGGACACATGCGTCCTTTCGCCTGGCACTATTATTATTATTTATTCAATTATTTCTACCTAAATCAGTAATTACTCTAATTAACCATTAATCCTAATTCTATAATTAACCTTTAATTAATAGCTTAACTTCAATCGGTAATTAAGTTAGAAATCGGGATGTTACAATTATTCCCAAGTCGTGATGGATCCTTCAGGAAGAGAGTATAACCACGCTCTCGCTTTATCTCTTAAGGAGAAAGGGAAAAGTCTTAAGCGAATGGCATCATTGGTGGCTCCGTTCATCTTCAGGGTGTCACAGTATTCAAGAAAGATTTGAAGATGAAGATTTGGATCTTCGGAGGGTAATCCTCCGAATTGGTTCTGTTGAACCATTGAGAGTAGTGAAGGCTTCAATTCAAAATTGTTAGCCTCCACTGTGGGTCTAAGGATGCTAGATCCTCTCCCATTAGTGCTTGGAGCGGCAAAATCTCTTAAGGGTCTGTGTTGGTCTGCCATTTGTTTTTCTTTTTGTTCTTTTTGTTGTTTTTGTTGTTTTCTTAAAGCTCTAAGGGTACGTTCTATCTCAGGGTCAAATCCTAAGTTTAGATCGACACTACGGCTTCGTTGCATAAAAAGAAAGTAAATGACAAATAAAACAAACAATTATCACAAAAATAACAGAACAACAGATACACAAAATAAAGAACAAAATACAAAATTACAAACAAAATAAAAATAAATAAAAATAAAAATAAAAATATTAACAAGTATAATCTAATCAAATTTCAATAATTACCGATATTTGAGGGACAACAGTCCCCGGCAACGGCGCCAAAAACTTGACAGGGCCCGCAAGCGCACGGGTTATGTCGCGTAATATAAAAGATTATCGTTCTCCACAGGGACTGTGTTCAAAGTACCGGTATATTAAAATTTAATTATCCACACAATTGATTTTTAAGGTTTTTGTAAAATAAAACATAATTTAAAAATCTAAATTTAGAAACAAAATTTACTTGACACTAAAAAAAATCAGAGTTGAAAGTATCTTGGGATTTCGGGGGATTAAGACTCTATTTTATGTTAATGAATTTTAACTTTTCATAAATAAGAATCGAATTAAGTTTTCCAAGGTGAATTTTCCAAAAGCTAATTAATATGTTCCTCTCGGAATCCTATTAATGTACCTAACCTATGGAAAGCGCTGCTTAATCCTCAGAAAGGCCCATTATCGTTTTATGAAAACCCCTTTTATTTCCTCAAAAGAATTTTGATTACTTTCACGGTTTTACCGAGGTCACAAAAAGCATCTCAAAAATCTTAGGTTTAGTTCAAAGCTTTCCGGTAAAAATAAATCTCTCGATTCTATTTATTACCTAAACTTACTAATATACCCGCAAGTATACAGTTTTATCATTTAGGTTCTTGTTAGGAATCACTAAAAGCATTGAGCATTTTTTTAAACTAAATGGAAAACAAAAATTTATTTAATTCCAAGTCAAAATAATATTAACAATAAAATATTATCATACCCCCTTTATCCCAAGATAATTAATTTAGCTACTCATGAAATAATTCAAATTCATATAAATAATGGAAAAATAAAACATACAAGACATGGTAAAAATAAAGACTTACAGGTTTCTCCAAAAGCTCAGAATAATTTACCACTGTATTTCCTTGTTGCAGTATTCTCCACCAATTACAAATTTAAACAACTCACTTTTACAATTCACAACTCTTAAAATAAAATAAAGAAAAAGAAAATAAAAAGAGAAATTAAAACGAAAAAGAAAGGAAAAGGAACGAAGTAAAAAAATTGAAAAGAAAGAAAGAGAAGGACGGAAGAGAAAGAAAGAAAAGGAAAACAAAAGAAAGAGAAGAAAGAAGAGGAATTAATGCTGATGGAATTGATGCCTTGGTGGTGCTGTCCGTGTTCCCTTTTATAGGCAAAGGAAGGGAAGAAGTCAGCTTAGAAAACGCGTTGTTAGTTGGTGCAATTGTCTTCTTCTCAGCCGCCCCACCATCACAGCTTGGAGACAGCCTGGATGGTGTCAAGTGGGAGAAAACTTTCGGTGCATGTGACTTCCAACTGTCCCAAATTGCATTATTTTAATATTTCCAATAATTTGGTGCTTGGATTTATTCAGCTGGGCAAAATCCGAGTGGAAAAATGGGTCGGCTTTCATCTTTTCTCCAAAATCCGAGTGAAAGCTTGCTGGAGGGTGGTTTGCTGAGTGCTGGACGGTGTTGCATTGTGAAGAATTGGGTCGGTTTTCACCTTCTCTCTAGAATCCGAGTGGAAAAATGCCTTTTGTGCACAAAACCGACTGGAAAAAGGTGCATTTTCTAAAGAAGACCGAGTGAATCTTTGCTCAGTGTCGAGTTGAGGGGTCGGTGTTTGGAAGAAAACCGGTCGGTATTGAGTTAAGAGTCGGTGTTTGGAAGAAAACCGGTCGGTGTTGAGTTACTTTGAAGTCGGACAGTGTCTGAGGAGACGAGCAAAGCAACTCCGATTGCTTTATTCCTTTGGAACCGATTGAAGAGTGAATCGGAACCGAGTGAAAAGTGATTCACTCGGAACTGATTAAAAGGTGACTCGAAACCGACTGGAAAGTGGCTCACTCAGGATTGGGAAGTCTGCTCACTGTTTCACTCAGCTATGTCTATGGAATTGAACCACTCGGAGAGATCTTGCTCGGATTTCTCAGGAATACACTCGGTCACATTCAAATGGTAAAATCACATCTTCACTCGGAAGTCTGAGTTGATTTCCACTCGGAATTGACTTCAGTCGTCAATCAAATCACTCGGAATGGCCTTTACTTTCACTCAGAAACTTTGGAACCCGGCTGATTGAATTTCTTTTATGTTCGAGCCTTGCTCTGCTCGGAAATGTAGCTTTCTGCCCCAACTCACTCGGATGTGCTTTTCTTTGGAGACTTCTCACTCGGGCTCAGTGTGAAACTTGAGAGTCTGCTCGAGTGTGTTTCATTTCTGGTCGGATTTTTCCTTGCTTGCTAAGACATTACTCGTAAATGCCTTATTCCGCTTGAGAATGCCATTTTCTCCAAATGAAACCACTCGGATTCCTCCTTATTCAACACATTCATTCAGTGGCCTCTTCTACTCGGAATCAACTCACTTGGAACAGCTTTTTGCCCAGAAAAGTTCTTCTTCCCTGGTCAGATCTGCTTCAGTCAGCATCCCTTCACTCGGAATTAGCTTTGGGCAGTTTTTATTGAAGGTCAGTCCCTTTTTTCACTTGCTTCCACTCGGAATCACCTCCAACTGAGACTTATTCCTTTTCAGCATTGAACCTCCAACAGAGTCAGCCATTTATCACTTGGAATGTCTAAGACAGGGAACTTTCCACTCGGATTCTAATCTAACAGTGAAGTATTCCACTCGAATTTTCTCCATTCTGAGTAATTCCACTCGGATTTGGTCCTTTCTCAGTCATCCCACTCGGATTTGGTCATTTTGAGTCGGATTTTAACATTCTGAGTCGGAATTCAGCATTTCTGAGTCGGAATTCAGTATTTCTGAGTCGGATTTTAACATTCTGAGTCGGATTTCAGCATTCTAAGTCGGAATTCAGCATAAAAAGAGAGTTCTTTCTACTTTGGGCTTGTTCTTCTTGTTTCTTTATCATTTTATGGTCGTTTTTCTTTTGTTTTTGACCCTTTATTACCTTAATTCCTACAAAATAACATACCCAAGTAGAATAGAGTGGAAAGAAAGTAAAAATCTCAATAAATAAAGGAAATACAGTGCATAATGATTAAAATCCTAAGCAAACTAGATCTATTTTATTGTGTTATAAAGCACTTATCATGTATGGTGATGATATGTGTGATAGCCCAATATGATGAGGGGCATAAATATGTGTATGCTTATATACTTTGCTATGAATCATGGAGATGATTAAGATATATGTATGTTGATGAGATGATGAAATTATGATGATGAATGATATGCTGATGCAAAGTATACATGTCATTGAATGCATATGCACATAATCATAAATGTATTCATATTCGTCCTTTGAAATGTATAACTCACTCTCCTATGTTGTCTATTTTTAGCCTTATGGTGCAGGACATTCATGGGGTGAGATTACATCTCTTTTGGAAGTGTATGTTTTGATGGTGAGGGTAAATTAGTTGTATAGGAAGTGCCTTGGCTGGCAACCATTGATTTTGTATAGCATATGTTATTGATATATTCTCATTATGTAATTTATTGATGAATATTCATTTTGAAGGTCATTTATGAAAATTGGACCCTTATGTGTATGGCTAATTTTTTATTATGACCTTAATGATGTATGATGACAATTACGACACTTGACTAATGCCAAAATGAAGAATGAATGATGTTATTCATGAGTTACAACCTTTTATGAGGCATGTGTGAAGTTTTGTCCTTGATGTTTATGCATAATTAAGGAACTAATAGGGTTAAATAGAGTTTTATGAGATTTGGATGGTATTTGATAGTTCCAAGAGCTTCCATATATGGTTTATGACTTGTAGAGATTGGAATGGGCCAATTCCATTAAGAATTGACCTTGAGTTGCACAAAAAATGTTGTAAAATGGGCTAAACACAGTTATGCACATAAGTCTATTATTTTTGGGAATTTTTGAGTACGACTAGTGGCTACACATCATAAATGATGTATATTAGTTTGTGTTAAAATTTGGTGGCCATTGGATTTCATATGAAAAAGTTAGGGTGGTTGGAAGTTGGAAAATCGTGTATTTTCTGCATTATGCAACTGATATGCTGTCTTGAATAAGTCCCTTGAATCGATTCATGAGCCTTTGGAATGATTTGAATTAATTCACATATCCCCTTGAATCGATTTAAAGGCTACTGGAATGGCTTAAATCGATTCATACGAAGTCCTGAATCGATTCAAGAGGTTCTATTTTTACTATTCATAATTTCTAATTTGCTTGAATTAATTCATATGAGGCTTGAATCAATTCAAGAGGTTCTGTTTCCACTGTTTTGAATTTCCAACACGCATGAATTGATTCATGGGGTCCTCGAATCGATTCATAGCCCTGTTTTCACAAAAACTCATAAGTTTTGATGTATGCTTGGTATTGTTGAACCTTGACATGATTATACAACAAAATGCACATATATTTACCACATTTTTGGAAATCATTGAGGGTATCTTTGAGTCTCCTTTCATACCCTTTTACACTTCTTGAAATAACTTATACTTCCGCTATTCCTTGTTGATGATCATGTGATTGGTTGTCCAAGGAGCACTCTTGATTTAAATTACACACCTTCTCATATCTTCTAATATGGGATAGGTTTTTATAATGGTCCGGGGTTACTTGTTGAAGTGTTATCTCGCGGTTTTCTCTTCATTCTTTAATCGCTTTTAAATCGTGAAAAATTTACCTTTATTTTTATTAATTACAGGATTAAGTAAGGTCGGTCCCCACAATTTGTAAGTTTGTAGACACAATTATATTTAAAGCAAAACAAGATAGACAGTTAAAAAATATTTACCTTACATTAAAAAAACTTTACCTTACAGTAAAAATATTAAATTAAGGTTAAAAAAACAGAGTTGAGAGTAACTTGGGATTTCGAGGGTTTAAGACGCTATTTTATGTTAACAGTTTAACTTTTAATTAATAAGAATCAAATTAAGTTTTCTAACGTAGATTTTCCTTCAGTTAATTAATATGTGTCGGTCAGAACTCTATTAATGTACCTAACGTATGGAGAACCGCGTTCAATCCCTAAGAAAGGCCCATTATCGCTTTGTGAAAATCCCTTTTTAATTCCTCAAAAGAATTTTGATTACTTTCCCAGATTTTTACGGGGGTCACAAAAAGTATTTCAAAATCTTAGGATTAATTTGAAAGCTTTCCAGTAATTAGTGAATTGGTCAATCTTACCAATTACTTAAACTTACTAATATACCCATAAGCATACAGTTTTATCACTTAGATTCTTGGTCGAAGTTACTAAGAGCATTGAGTAAAATTCAAATTAATTGGAAAACAAAAAATTATTAACTTAAAAGTTAAAACAACATTAACACAGAATATTAGTTACCCATGCAGTAACTTAAATTCATACACATAGTAAAGGAAAAACAAAGCATAAAATACATGATACAGTAAAAGAAAGACCTACGGGTTTCTCCAAAAAGCCCAGAAGTAATTCCAACACTGCATTTTCCCGTTGTTATTTTCTACTCTAAACTTAAAATCTACTCAAGATGTTCTTGGTATGTGAAGGTATGTCTTAACTCTTGAAATTAAGGCCTATTTATAGTGATTTTCAAGAGGAAATTCTGCACTATAGAAGCCAACTAACATTGCATAATTAAAAGCATAATGGTCCATTTTCTCTTTGCTTTTCACGTTGGCAAATGACAATGTTCCTTGGTTGAATTTGCTTATTTAATTGCAGCAAAATGGAGTCCAAAAACATGTTGTAGCCGTGAGTGTCTTTTGCATAATGGAGAACAATTGCTGAATTTTTTTATCAAATAAAGTAACCAAAATGGATGCTTATTGCTATGAGAATACTTTCCATTTTGGAAGCTAGTTTATCATGAAAACAAGGTGGGACATGGTCTTGAATAATGGTTGAAAGCTTTGCACTTTGTGGAACACCTTTCATTAATTAATTAAAGCAATTTCATGCCTTAAGAGAAAGCATTATTGTGAATGTACCTTGACCTTTCAAAGCTTTACACATTAAATTATTGAAATGGAATATTTCAATACTTGTATAGTGAAAAATTTAGTGCTTATTTCAAACCTTGAATTAACGTGAAAATGGTCCTGAAATTGCCTTCCAAATTTGAATAATTTAATGGCATGATAACATTTTCCAAAATCTGAATTTTTTACCTTCATTTTTCTTTAATGCATTTATACCAAAAATATATCCTCAGACAATCTCAATTATATTAATTCCTGCAAAATAAAACACCCAAGCAGTAATAGTGGAAAGAAAGCAGAAATCACAGGAATCGGGGAAATACAATGTAAATGACTTAAAAATTAAAATGAATTAAATCCTAATTATTGTGTTCTGAAACACTTCTCAAATAGCACACATATTTGATAAGAACATAGAATCCAATGCAATACGTAAATGGAATTAAGAATGTTGCAAATGAATCCTTAGAGGTAATATGTTTCTTCTGATGCTCTATAAGTCTGATTGGGTAAGATAAGCTTCTTCTAACAGACTCTTGGACATTATCCAAATACTAGGATTCAAATTTTAAATTCATGGGCTCCCTTTTTGTTTTACAACCTGTGCATTATTCATCCTGAAACACTTGAATACACAAATTAGTTTCTTGATATACAAACTTCATTTACCAATGGATTCTTAATGTATGTTATTAACAAATTTAAGGTCTGAAGATAACACATAAACTGAGGTATGGTTCAGTAGTATTCCATACTTCCTTTTTTCAACCAAACTTTTTTCTATAGATACACTAAGTAGAAAATCAAAGACAGTCTACAAGAAGCAGAGATCACTACTAGAAAAAACTGATTTAGCCACTGAAATTTTTTGTGGCTCAAACCTAAAATTCTATAGCTAATTGTTTCACCGAATTAGCCACAAAAGTTTGGACGTAACAGAAACCCAGTGGCTAAATCATTAGCCACGGATTTTAATTTTCCATGGCTAAATAGCCACCGAAAAGTTCATCGTAAAAAGTAAGATAATTTATGGCTAAAAATCAGTCATTTCAACCAAAAATGACCATTGTTTATGGCCAAACAATTTCATAGCTAAATCCATGGCAAATAGTAAGGAGTAATTCAGTGGCTAGTATGATTTTGTTAATATTATATCTTGTAAAATTTCAGTGGCTAATTCCGTGGCTAATTATTGTCAAATTCAGTGGCTAATCCCGTGACTAATTTTTTTCAAATTCTGTGGCTAATTTTTTTCAAATTCAGTGGCTAATTTCGTGGCTAATGAGTTCTATATTTCTATGGCAAATTCGGTGGCTAATTAACCAATGTGAAATTTTTTCATATAATTTCAAGGTCTTTTTTATGTGTGGTCTAACTGTGACACCCCGATTTTCTGGACTTGAATCCTGATGTAATCTAAATAATTAAATAATAAAAACACGCATAAATTTCTCATGTTCGAAATAATTTCAAAACACCACCACGATTACATCAAGACTCAAACCACAAAAAACCAAAGGGTGAGATTTGATAATCTATAACTGGATCGTTAAATAGTTTACCCATAACGGTATACAAAAGAACAGAGTTTACAGCGGAAAGAATGTGTATATCGGGCATACGCCTAGTCTCATATATGAGGATATAAGAAAAGGCTCGGCAAAGCATGCAAAGACATATCATAAGCCAATAGGAAACCATCGTCTTTTCACATAAATTCATGCATATGTTTTGCCTAAGATATGTATATATATACATACATCTATATGGTTATGCATCATACATCTCCCATACTCATGATCTATAATTGACCATATCATTTCAACCCTCAATTTATGTATTTTTAATACTTGTACATACCTAGAAGATTAATAAATCAATATCCCACTATACACCCAATAGGTATAAATCCAATGCCTCAAATATTAATACATCATCCATACTTATACATATTCCCCGTTCAACTATCCATGTCAGTAATACCATTTTATACACAACTCAATAAATTACAAACGCTGTCGACCAAGGCATTTCACTACCACTATTTTACCTTCACAAAAGCTTTACTTTAAAAATATCCTCTTCCCATGACCTCCCTGCAACAATACTAAAAAGTAGACCACATGGGAGAGTGAGTTATATATTTCAAATGACGATATGAATACAATTAAAATTATATGCATATGCATATCAACATCATGTATGCTTTGCTAAACACAATAATGATCATCACAAATTGTTAAATTCAACAACATATACATATTTCATATTCTTTAATCAAGTCATAGCAAAGCAGGCATATACACATCAATTCCAACGCCACAATGGGTCAACATCATCAGTATTGACCATTCTGGTCTTTTCTCAAAGCCACTATAGGCTAACATCATTATCATTAATCATAAATAATTATGCCCTTCATTACGTTGGGCTATAACATACATGTCGTCGTATTCAATATTGTTTCGTGGTAATTATATCATTTATCAATTTTATGTAGTCTTTTAGGTACTCAATTACCCATCTCATCAACACCATACCACAATCTCAATCATCATCAATCATCTGGCATATCTCCATGCTCTATGCAAATGCTCTTATGGCTAATGCATATGCACAATGGAATAGACAACAAATGCGGATCCAACTGTGGGAATAAACACCAAATTGTAGGTCAAGCATAGGTGTGCTATTATGCCTCTACTGCAGTAGAAAAATGTGTACACATATATCTCAATTTATGCATACTCAACAACATACTTTTACTAGTACCAAACCGTTCTCACCCATCTGTAGCACTAGTCACCCCATGACTTGCGGATCAACAACATGGCCTCACTTGCCATAAGTGCTACAGGCCCCTCCCAAACACACATCGAGAGAGCCGTTCCCCGTCGGACACCGAGGTAACTTGCTCATCACAGAGCCACCCGCCCACTGGGCCCGCCACATAGGGTGCCTCGTCACCAAACTATGGACAGCTTCGTGATTCCTAGGGAAATACAACAATATACCCGTGCACTAGGTCACCCTCCCACTGGGCCCGCCTAGTGGAACCCCTAACATTCTACATAGACAGCGTATGATATGCCATGGATGCAACGCAATGCAAATCAAATACATTTCTCACACTCTGCATCCTAAATGCCACTCATCAAACATCATCATCATAATCACCAACACCACCATACACACCTTAGTGGATTTTATCATTGTTGGTTTTAACCATTGTTTTTCAAGTTTTATATATGGAATTTTTATCTCGATATATCATATATTATACATGTAAGTCAACACTTGCAATCAACCACAATGGCATCACAAACATCACAAATCATCATTAGCATTCATTAATCTTTCATCAATACCACCATATAGTCAATTAGTGGATTTTTATATCATTATTCATTACCATTGTTTCATCTATATATATATATATATATTGGTGTGGCGTTCACAACATTTCATTATTATATTTCAAACCACACATACAAGATCACACTTGTATCACTCACAATGGTACACAACAATTCATCAATAATAACAATCAACCTCAATAGCAATCATCCTTTGTATAATAAAATAATCAACATCATCATCCATTCATTACTCATTACCCTTCATTCATGTCCCACTCTTGGTGGTAAATGTATCATAATTAATTCATCCCAAATGTGTCAATTAATTCCAATCATCACCATATCATGTCATCATTAAATACCCCATACACATTTCCTTAATTATCTCACAACACAAAGGAAGGGCTCTATCATAATCCCAAAACAAAGAAAATAAAACAAAATTACATTCTGGGCAACTCGCTTGAGGGAGGCCCTACTCGCTTGAGCGAGATCATCGCCACTCGCTTGAGCGAGCCACGCTCGTCTGGGAGAAAGTCCTCCAGTGTCATTGTCTCACACGCTCGCTTGAGCGAGGCTTCCCAAGGCTGACTACTCGATCAGGCAAAATTGACCGCGCTTGAGCAAGATTCGTCCAGTAGCTCATCCACCTATTCCACATACTTCTCGCTTGAGCGAGACCTCTTCTCGCTTGAGCGAGATTGGGCCAGAGGCGACTCCCTTGATACAGGGAACTCTCGCTTGAGTGAGAATCCATCTCGCTTGAGCGAGATTGCCATCATACGCTCAAAAACTCTGGTTATTCACTCCTTACACATGCCACCATTATTATAATGAAAAATTTGGCTAAGTTAACAATTTTTATCCATTGTAATCATACATGTGGGGCTTAATCCAATAAGTTATGCCTCTCAATTTAGGTTCAATTCATCAATTACATAAGGGAGGCTTTAAAACACTTCCCATCACCACCCCACTCATCTTTTTGCACAAACATCATAAACAATACTTTACACCTCAAATAATTTGTCTATTTATAGATTTTCATCAACAATTAATTCATGTCCAACCAAGGGACAATCAAGCACTCATCTTCATTTCACCTCTATGTATACATATACAATTTCTTAATATTCAACAAAAGCCAAGCCATCATTCATCACATCATCAATTCAACATTAAGCACATTCAAGGCAAGGCAATGCATGAGTTCATACATATACATAATTAATAATTATCCACTCATGCAATTTGAAATGCAAACTCCTCTCCTACCTCGAGAGAAGAACCACCAAGCAAACACTCCGATTATTCCGCATCATCGTCCGGGACACAATTCTATCAACAAACACATATATATATACCATTAATAAGCCATCATAAGGCATCATCTCTTAAAACTCATTATCAAGTCCTAGACTTGACTAAACCCCAATTCACATGCTTATATTAGGCTTCGGGAATTCCTTTCCCAAAACCAAGACTCTCTAAGCCTCAAAGGGTTAAACAAATCCAACAACAATAACATCATGGTCTTTATCCATAAGGCATCCAATATCTCATGAATCACTCAATTATCATCACAATTTATTCAAACTCATTATAAGCCTCTTGGCTCTATTCAAGACCATCATTAATCAACAAACTCTTATGGTATTTATCATGGCCTAAGACTTCATTAAGTCAAGTATCCATTATCAATGGTCATCCACCATTATTGTTATCACTTCCCCTCATAACCAACAACACCCAACTACAACATCACATAATTATTCTCAAACTCAATTCCTCAAATCATCATACTTAGGGTTTCGCTAAAATTTTTCCAATAACATTCAACATCCACTTTTTTCCAAGAATAACCTCATTCTCATATATTCACAAAACCATAATCAAAATCATTTCTCAAACATTCAAGCCTAGGGTTTCCATATTTTCATTAACACCCATAACCTCTAACACCACCATTTCAAACTTAAGTAATCATAAAACCACAAATAAAAGAGGAAGGATTCAAAGTCTTAACTCATGCCATGGCCAAAACAAAAATGATGGAGTGGAAGAGGAAGATGCTTCAATATTAGGCCCCAAGTGCCATCCATGCTTCATGAATCCAAGATTTATCTTTAATTTTGGCAAGAAACTGGAAAAAGAAGGAGGTGGTTCGGTTTTGTCTATTAGAGAGGAGAAAGGAAGTGGAAAAATGAAGAAGAAAGTGAAAGGGAGAAGCATCACCGAAAATGGGAGAGGAAGAGTGAGAAATTGACCAAAATTGGTCATTGTCCTACGAGTAAAGCCATGTATCATTACCTATTGTCCATTGTGTCCTAAAACTCCATATCCATTGGGTAATAGCATGAAAAGCAATATAAGAGAGAGAGGAAGTGAATGGCTAGGTGAGGAGAAGAAAAGGGAGTTTTCATTTTCTTTTTAATTCCATTTGGTTTGTATGTTTACCGTTTAATGACATATGTCGAGTCCAATTAATTATTTCCTTAACACTAAAAATTATTTCAACTATACCACCATAACCACAATAATTTTTCCAAACATTCTAGACCCATCAATTATTTAATTTGACCAAGTGGATCCTACATCATTTGTTAAATCACCCGATTCTGATAATTCTCAATCTACCGATAATTCACCTCTAATGTCAAATTAATTCTCCCACAATTATTAGACCATAAATAATTAATTATCATTATTAATAAATTGTTTTCTTTAAAATTTGGGATGTTACACTAACAAATATATAACAATATTTTCAATTAATGATGTACATGTTTTCTACGATTAATGAGCGGAACCCCTGACTTTGATGTACATATTTCTGCGGTTAACTATTGTAACCGTAGAAAATGTTTGGTTTTTTTAAGATAAATTTTTTAATTTACTATCAATAAACTAACTTTTACATAATTATAAACTAATTTTTATACTATTTTAGAAATATAGATACAATGTTATCACAAAGCACCCAACTCGTGACCTCCATAATATTCAACATATTAGTATACAAGTCTCATTTTTAATTGGCCATCTCAATTATCACGTTCATTAAATTAAACTACACATGAATTTTTATTGAGTTCTTATTGTAGATGGAAGACTAACAATGCAAGTTTTCATCAACTAGATGGTGAGATGATAGAATATGAAATTGAATGTGATCATTTTTTCTAAAAACTAAAAAGGCCAACATTTACCAAAATGGATAATACCTCAAATATAGTAACCTTATCAATGATACAAGACCGAAACATTATTTTGAACTTGTAAATAGACAAATAATAGTACCCATTAAATGTTTGACAATTATGAAGATGCCAACACCTTGGATAAATAATTAGATACTATTAGATCTCTCATATATAAGGTTTATGGTGTTTTGCTGCTGCTACTCTTAGGATTACATATTGAGGAAGCTAAAAAGGAAAAGATAGTAAACAATATACAAAAAAGAAGTTTATATTCGTACCTAAACCACTTTAAGCTAAAATAACTTTTTGAAATGCTTAAAGCACTCTTAACTCACAAAAAAAATCTAAAACTTCACTTAGAAAACCACACCTTCTCAAGCTGGGTTTTCTCTCTTTCTTTCTTAAGCACCAATATGGATTGTCACATGTCCACTCTAAGGAGGTCAGTTCATCACAAATGGCTCTCACCATGGTCTTTGCTCTTGGAATTCAACTCACAAGATGGATTTGCCCATAATGCATTGAATGTATCAACCTAATCCAAGAATTTAATTAGCTAATATATTTATAGAAAGAATAACATAACCCTCAAAAAAAGGTAGTGGAAACTTACTTAAGGCATGGAAGGTAAGCCTCCAATTAATGCACATCCTTAGTAAGAGTTTATACTAGGCTAAAATGCATTCAGATGAGAGAAAGGTTAACAATTTTTCCCTTGTATTAGAACAACAGAGTTCAAGCAAAAATGTACAATACTTGATCTGCTACACAAATGGACACAGGCCTCATCAGCTTTACATCCCAAAATCTAACACATTCATTCCACTTTATTGAGTTTTGCTTCAAGAAACCAACCTTTTTCAACTCCTAAATCAACACAAATGCAAATGCTCCCATCAAGAAGATTGAGAATCCTAATGACATAACATTCAATAATTTAAAATGAACAACTTCAGCATTATATTAAAGAGAATGAAGTCATGGTAAGTGGACTTGAAACCCTTATTGGGATAGAATTAATTCAATTACAATTTAAATGTTGACTTGCCTGTGTATGCCTTTGTTTCTCCACTGATTCAATTTAAGTTTCATGTGAAATAATTAAAGAAGAATTACTTTAGTTTTTTAAAATACAGGCAAGGGAGAGATATCAAGAATGTAAACCAATATCTACCTATAAGATTGGTAAAGTAGAAGATTCCGTGGATGACAAACTCTAGTAAGATAACCTGGTTTATCCTAAATGTTGAATCATATGGGTTGATATAATCAAACTCTAGATCCACCAACAATATAAGCTGCAAAAGAAATTTCAAGGGATATCAAATATATTTTATGAGTCTGTGTGAAAACAGAAGAATATCAATATCAATAACTTAGAAGTGGATACAAAAAGGGAAGCAGCATATAGTGTAACTTAACCAACAAACATTAGACATGTATTCTATAACTCAGAAGAAAAAAATAGTAAATATCTATAGAAGTACCAGATATTCATTTAAAAAGAAATTGTATCATAGGATAGACTTATAATATTCATGAAAAACTATAGTTATCAACCCCGTATAGCAACACATAGTAGTAGACCCCAAAAATGCTATAGCGAGATGGCACATAGAGGGATTGTCACTGTTTATAATTTATGTATCGGTTAAATAATTTTTACATACATATAAATGTTCAAAAATACATGACAGATTCATAATCAAGTATATTCATTCTAATTTTGGACATTTTTAAATTTCTCTCCTTCTTATAAGTTCTATACTATGTTTTCTAACAAATTAGTGTGCAATAATATTTTTTTGTATTATTTATTCTTTCTTTTCTATGCCCGAGGCCTTTTATATTCATCCAGGATATTGTTGATCATGTTTTTCAAAAGTTATACCTGAGGTACCCAAATAAAATACATTTTTATGCAATATAGGAATGGACCAAATTTGAGATCTACAAGAAAAATGTACTTAAACATATAAAATAAAATTTGAATGGTGCATACCTGTTCGTAGTGATTTTTCAAGTTTCTCAATGTCTTAATTTATAGCTTCATCATCATCAGCTAAACCAGGCTGCATCAAACAAAGTTTAAGAAGTACAACCATGAATCTAGTATGCTTCTAATATCTATGATATTTATAATTCCATATATGAAATAAAAGCATACCATTACTTCAGGATATAAGCTAATGCTCTATAACTTAAGCAGCAGCCTGTCTGGAGAGAGAGAGAGAGAGAGAGAGAGAGAGAGAGAGAGAGAGAGAGAGACATATGAATAAACATATCTAGCAATTTAAAAGAGAGAAAAATAAAAATTAAATAACTACCTAAAACCCTGAGCGTCTTAAAATTACACCTTCAAATCAGTATTTGCCTTTTGAAGAGTAGCCATTTTACATCCCTTTCACTAGTTATAACCATGTTACTCCACCTGCCCTCTCACTTGATGAATCAATCCTTTGTATTTGAATTTAATGCCTCCCTGTATGTATCCAATTTAGATATAGATTCCCTGTAGCATTTGATAATGAAACATCTACTTTACAAAATCTAGTTCAAAAGACAACATCATGAATACTTATCCTTTGACATCCACTAGAGTAATTTGTGTCAGCTCAAAACCTTTACTTTCTATAACATTAAAAATAACATCAAAATATAAGCAAAACCAAACAAAGAAAGAGATACCATACCGGAGATGACTCGCTACTTGAGTGACTGTACGGTTGAGGGTTTGGAAGGGTGGTGACCTTTTCCTCTCACTTTCTTTCTCACGACCTTCACCACCAAATAGATAAAGAGATACCACAACCACTCTCCTCCTCTCAATTTCTCTCCCGCGGCCTCCACCAGTAACCCACGGCTCCTATCACCAACCCGCAACCACCACCTAAACCACTTAAAGCCTTCACTTACAAACCCCCACCATCAACCACCCTTCACTTTCAAAAACCCCCACCTACTTTCACCCTCATTCATCAGCAATCCCTTTATCGTGGCCCACATCCACAACATCACCACTAGATGCCTTGTGAAGTGGGGTTCGACTAGTGAGGGAAATGAGAGAGTCATGGTACCGAGAGATAAAGGTGGTTCCGAGAGCGAGAGGGAATTCGAGAGAGAAGATGATCAGAGGAAGAAGGATGGCACGATGAGGGAGATGAAAGCTTGGACGATGGTTTTGGGGGAAAATGTGCCACCATTTATTAGCTGTCAAGAAGAGAAACAGAAAAGTTTTCAAGGAGAAAAGTGAGACAATGAGGGTCGTGGTAAGGAAGAGAGGGAGATGAAATTTTAAGAGGGAAAATAAAGATGAAATTGAGGAAAGGGGTTAGGATGAAATTGGCAAAGATGGGAAATTTCTGATGGAAAATATTTGTAAATTTAGGAGACTTTTAAATATAAATATTATAATATTATTATCATATTGTAATTAAATATAAATATTATTTCTACTTAATGTATCACACTATATTTGATTATTTTTAGTTTTAGGCTTTTTCTATTTTTTTTATTTATAAATAAATTATAAAATAACTTTAAAATATATTATAATTATAATAGTATTATTATCCTATTAAAAAATTATATTATTATTATATTATCATTAAATATAAATATATATTTAAAAATTTTTATTATTTGAATCAGTACATATTATATATAATATAATATTCAACAAATTTAATTTCACTTATAAATATATATAATTTATAATTATTTATCAATATTTCAATTTTAAAATTAATATTAAATTATAAATAGAAACCTATTTATTATCTCTAAGAAACATCTTAACGCAAAAAAAAGATGTGATTTTTATGATTCAGCATTAGCCACCGAATTTAATTTCAATGGCTAAACAAAACTAAACAATAATTTTGTGGTTTTAGCCATAGAATTATTCTGTAGCTAATTAAAAATAATAATAATTTTTTAAGAATTTGCCATGAACATATAGTTTCGTGACTAAAAATTAATAAAAAATTGGTATTTTTAGCCACGAGTCATAATTCTGTGACTAACAATTAAATAAATAATATTGTTAGCCACGAAATCCTATTTTCATGGCTATTTAAACAAAATATATTTAAATTATTTAGTTACTAATTTCTAATTTTGTGGCTAATTAAAAAATAAATAATATTTTTTTAGATTAGTCACTGAATTACAATTCTGTGGTAAATATGTTCAAAAAAATAAATTTTTTAGCCACGAAATTCTATTTCCATGGCTAATTAAATAGAATCATTATTTTTTGTGTTTAGCCTCTGATTTTTAAGTCTGTGACTAATTTTTCCTAAACTCCTGTGGCTAAATTTCATGGTTAATTTTTCTATTAAAATTTGTGGCTAATTTCAGTGGCTAATGTTGAAATGAAATTTTTAGTCACTGAATTTTATTTCCGTGGCTAAATTCGGGGGCTAATAGCTACTAAATGTATTCGGGGGCTAATATCTACTAAATGTATTCGGTGGCTAAATTCGGTGGCCGCTTTTGATTTTTCTAGTAGTGGATACAAAGAAAGTCTTTATTTTGAAATGAAAGTTTTGGTTCAATCACTTGTGGTTTTTAGATGGTTGCTTTCGCGTATGTTCTTTTGAATCTGAATATTTCTTCATATTTATAGGCCATTAAAGATAGTCGTTACTATTCCAAAGAGAAGAGATAGCCGTTTGAAACATGCAGACTCTGAGAGTTGAGAAGAAGACAAAGGTCTAAAACGAGGATCTTCAGAAGTTGCACTAAAATGGAATGCCTCGAGCATTACAGAGCAAAAGTCCTTTTGTTGGGTATCAACTATCATGAACTTTTGCAAATTAGGCTTGGTTGACCTTCTGAAGCATTCTAACTCAAGTAATGATCAGTGTCAGCTTTTCGAATAACGTAGAGTAGCTTTCTCGATTTCTTCTCCATGCAAGCCTTGGTTCTCTAAAAACTTTATCTTCTTATGCAAGCCTTGGTTCTCTAAAAACTTTATCTTCTTGTCCATTTTAGTGATAAGAGCTGCTTAGCTGTGAACAAAGCTAAATTTAAGGCATCTTCAAATTATCCTTGTGTAGATCGATGCAAAGTCAGAATAAACGTTCTTATATACTAAGAGTCAAGTCTGATTGTTTGAAGCATTTGTGAGAGAGAATGCATGGAAGAGTGAAATTGATGAGACTCGTGTTTCAACAAACTTAAGTCTTAAAAAACACACTTGAAGAATTGTCTTGTGACAGACTTGAGCTGAGACACACTTAGATAAATTTTAAACTTATTTTATAAATCTTCATACAAGAATATGCCTTTTGGAGAAACATTTTACAAAAAAAAACTATTAAGTCACACTATTTAACCCCCTTTTAGTATGCACATGTGAACCTTTATAATTTTTATTTTTACTTAAAATAATTTTAACACTATAAACTTATTAATTTAAGATTCCAATAAATTATCTATATTAAACTTGTAAATCAATAGTAAGCAAACTAGCAAGAAAAATCTCATCTAAAAACATAGGTGTGGTTTTTTCTTATTGTAAAATATTTTGTGTAATAGTCAATCCATACAGTTTTATTTTTTAGAATATAAGAAGGAATATACCATATACTCCCTTCTAATATAAATTATTTTCATTTTTGTTTGTTTTTTTGATATCGTATCAATCGAACAAATTTAAATGGTAATAGTTGGTTTGATTTTCGTACCTTATTTTTCCAACCATAATTTATTTTCATATATGATTTTGTTTTTTTTTACTATAGATCTGAACTGCAACACGAAGACGCTTGCCGCATATGAAAACCATTGCGTATTAAACGGACCATTCCTAAAAATCCATTTTTCATCGGGGTCTAATCCACTTGACCTGGGGGATGAGTGAGCCAACAGAACAACACATATATACCTGCGAACTAAGCGATGTTTGGCGTGGGCAGTAAACGGAGATTTATCCGTTACATGGAAGTAATATTTTGATGCTACGGGCCAAAAAAGTTTTGATTGTCTTGAATGACGTCAAAACCGTTAAAATTTTTATTTCAAGTAGCCCGTAAGACTCTTGAAAAGTAAAACAAAAAAATAGATGTAACGGAGACAGAGGTGCGGAAAGCGTTTGACGAGACAAAGAATGGAGAAGTCGTTGAAGAGAGTGTTGGTCACGTCAAACGGCGACGACGTTTCCGAAGGCATTGCATTCCATTTAGCGAAGCAAGGGTGCAGGTGAACCCTCACTCACTCACTGAATAATCTCAGTTATTAATTAATCATTCTTCCTTGGTTGATTGAAATTATCGTGTTTCTTTTATCGGTTAGTTGTTATTTATTTGTTAGAAATGTTAATTGTTAGTTGAAATTAACATGTTGATGATTAAGGTTGGTTCTGATGGGAGACGAGAGGTGCCTGCAGAGCATTGCGCACAAGATCATGGCGTCTCTCTCCCTCACTGCCGAAGGCTCTGTGCAGGTGGTTGGATTGGACATGGAAGACGATGACGAGTCCGTTTTCCATCACTCTGTCGATAAGGCCTGTAAGATCTTGGGGAAACTCGATGCTTTTGTTAACTGTTACACTTATGAAGGTATAATTATTTTATTCTTTTGCATCTCCAGATAGCATGTATAGCTCACTCATTTTACCTGTGATAGTGAATAATAAAGTATAAATGAAAGAATTTAATTGAATGTTGAGAACTTGTTGGCGACTATTTCAGGTTTTTAAAATTAAATGTGTTGAAGATGTCTCATGTCGACTATGACTATTGTTAGAATACTGTTAGAATATTCTTTATAAGACTTGGGATTACCTCCTCCCTTGGAGTTCACTTTTGAGAAATTGGAGTTTATTGTTTAGAAGAGTTAGATCTGACCCATTTTCTAACCTAACATCAAAGCCTAACCAACCTTGAAAATTGGGTCACCCGAAGACGTCTACAACTATAAACTTTAGCTGTGGAATTTGTGGGGGGGGGGGGGATGACTAATGAATAGGTTTACTTTTATTTTATTACTCAATATAGTTTTATTGTAATTGTTTGTTTTAAATTGAGGGAAATCAATAAGCTATGGAAGTTGGCCAAGGCTAATATTTATGTGCTGACTCAGGCTTGTAACCTTTTGGAACAGGGAAGATGAAAGAGCATCTTGAGTTAGCTGAGAGTGAGTTCAGAAAAATAGTCAAGATAAATTTTATGGCCGCATGGTTTTTGTTAAAGGCTGTTGGGCAAAGGATGCGGGATTTCAAGACTGGAGGATCCATTGTGTTTCTAACATCCATAATTGGTGCCGAAAGAGGGCTTTATCCTGGTGCTGCTGCATATGCCTCAGCCTTGGCAGGAGTGCAGCAACTGGTTAGGGTAAGAGTGTGAACAATGAAAATTTCTAATTATTTCTTTGAAAGGTCAGGTTCTTCAATTTCTTCACTTTACAAAATTTGGCACCTGGTATCAATTGATGCTGTTTCTGTTTTTTTTAGTTCCTACGTCCTCTGAAAAATAAATAGATAATATATATATATATATATGTATATATATATATATATTACTATGACATGATGAAAGAAGTGCTGATGCTTGAAAAACAATAATAATTTTTATTATAATGGTTACATGACTTGCTTGAATGTACATGTTATTAATTAATTTAACAACTATTTACTCTAGGACATTTTAGGACTAGAATTTTTGAAATTGTTCCGCTTCTGATTTGCATGTGCTGCTATGAATGGTCTATGCTTTAATATATTTTGAATTATGCTTAGGATCTGTTGAATTAAAACTTTTGATTAAAAATAAGCCTAATTGAATGCTGTCAATTATGTTATTGTGAATTCAATTGCATCTCATGATGAAAAGTAAAATGTGTAATTGGCTTAATTAGGATTAATAGGGGCCAGAAGCAGCACATGAGCTTGAGGAGTAGTTGTACTTGTTAATAACATTTTTACTTTAACCATGGTGTTGAGGCCACCAGGATATGGACTAGAAATATCAGTGAACCAATGTGAAAAATAGTTGTCTAATATATCCATACACTGAAAATAGGAGTACTGAACCACTTACAGTATAAGGGAAGAAAAGGAAATATGTATATTGTTGAAAGTCTCACATTGTTTAGAGATACGACCAATTAAAAGTATATATACGGTGAGAATAATTCTCATCCTTTGAGTTAACTTTTAGGATTGAATTAGGCTTGATATTTTAATATGGATGTATGAGATTGCAAGGGAGAATGAGCACATGATGTGGAGTGACTATGAAAGCAGAGTTTTACACATGATGTGTCGATTCCTTTTAGGCTTGTACAGAAAGTTGGTGAACTCAGAATTAATATATTGATATCTCTGTAATGGTAAAGTTTGCATTAGAGACTGAAGATATTTGAAGTAAGGAGCCAATGAACTACCGGCTGGGAGCAAATTGAATGATTGTGTAAGAGCCAATGATAGGAGATGGAGTTTGGGCCCTTTCTTTGCTCTCAGCAGGTTTCTTGAGTATGATTTAGTAAGTAGGAAGATACACCTTGAGAAAAATGCGTCTGCTGATGAGCTTCAGTATTGGTGAATGAATGAAAAAAATAAAATATTAAAATTAAGATTGAGTGTGATAAACTAAAGAGTCAGCTAGGAAGGACAGATAAAATATAATGAAATAGGAACTTGCTTATCTTAGCAAAGAAATGTTGGCAGAGAATTGAGTAGAAATGAGCCAGCCTTATTTGTTATGGTGAGAGGCTGAAACTGCATAACAACTTTCAGCTAACTGGATACCAGCTTATAAATATCTCTAGAGCTATCTTAGTTTCTTTTAGTGCTTTGAGACTTTCTGAGCTAAGACTTGATAGTTTGAAGAAACTATGCAAAGATCAACTGAGGATATCCAGCAAGTGTCTCTCTTGAGTTTAAGATAAGTGGATAATTTTCATTAAATCCTCCTACTCAGACCTTGCCCTTATAGTTGTTTCTGTTGATTATATGAGAGAAAATCTGTAGTGTTGATGGTCCTGTACCTGTACTATTTACTAAGGTCCATAGTAGTCAATCCCAAATCCTGGAGCATCGCGGCCAACCCCAAAACTGGGATCGTGGCGTCGCGGACACTATTTGCTACTATCGCAGGGATAAAACACATAAACAAATAAACAAATAAACAAATATATATGTAGAAAAACATAAAAAAATCACAGAATAATAATTGAAAACCACTCTAAATGCATATATTGACAATCAAAAGTCAAAAACATAATTAAAAACTAGAACTCAAGTGTCATAAGTAACTCATAACTCATAAGGCAGCTTTAAAGAAAGAAACATAAGTCACATTATCAACTTAGCATAGTAGTTGAATAGCGGAGGAGCGGCCGCGATCGCGCTGCAAAATCATGTCGCGGCCCCCTTGCGCGACTGCACACGGAGAGCGGCCTTGGAAGAAGTCGGGGGGCAATGCCCGCAATCCCAGCATCTCAAATTGCGGTGAATCGCGATGAGTAGCAGCCGTGATTTGGTTCAGGGGCAATGCTATGTCGTTTTTGGCAATTTTTTAAGGGTAAACTTGTACTTTTCACTTTTCCTCCTTTTTTAATTTAGGGCAAGCTTCTTCTTCTACCTTTCTCCCGATTTTGCTTCTCTTCTTACTGTTTCTTCGTGCTCCCACTCCTCTCTTCTCCGAAAGCTCCCTTCTTCTTCTTTGGCAGCCCCGTCCGTCTTCTCCGGCGAGTTCCCCTTCTTCTCCAGCCACTGTGACTTATGTTTCTTTTTCTAAAGCTGCCTTATGAGTTATGAATTATTTATGACACTTGAATTCTAGTTTTTAATTATGTTTTTGGCTTTTGATTGTCAATATATGCATTTAGAGTGGTTTTCAATTATTATTCTGTGTTTTTTTTATGTTTTTCTACATATATGTGTTTATTTGTTTATGTGTTTTATACCTTGCGATAGTAGCAAATAATCTCCGTGACGCCGCGATCCCAGTTTTAGGGTCGGCCGCGATGCTCCGTAATTTGGGATTGACTACTATGGATTGTACTTCGTGTAGATGAGCTTTATGTTTTGGGCCTATTAGTTTAGGGTTTATTTTACCTATTTCTAGGCTTTCTTTGTAAAACAGTTGTTACCCTTTTGATGGTCGATAATTCAGAATCCTTATTCTTGATATTTGAGTTGGGGACTAACTGCTCTAGAGGTGTCCTCTAGGTATTTTCAGGACAGTACCCTTCCAAAGGGAGTACCTTTGGGATTATGGCTCTGCATTAGTATGATCTAAAGGTTAAAACTTAAAACTAAGAAACCCGATTCAAAATTTACTTAAGTAGATGGTTTATTGGTTTGGTCCAGGAGATCCTTTTCAGGTGGATCATTTCTTACAATATATGTACATGTATGTATATATGAAATGCCTGTATGTATGACAAACTACTTCCTGTAACCTCTTGAAGTTAATATGATTTTTACTTCATTAGACTGAAGTTTCCCCCTATCGTGAAAACTTAAAAGATGATGTGTTTCAGAATGGATAATATGTTGAAATACAAGAAGACAATATCGTAAGGAATTGCCAATCCTGGGTTTTAAGTATATGGCTACTGCTACTGTATTTTCTATTTCTAACAATTGATTAGAAATTCAGGTCCTACTTTATTAACTCTGAATGAACAAGTAAACAATTGAATTTGAGAACTAAACCTTGAGGCCTATATTGAGGAATTGAGATTTGTTTACATGTTGATTGCTTAAAACAAGATAGTTCAGAGTTTATCAATTCACCTCCTTGAATTGGAACAAGAACATGCTTATTGCTCTGCACAACTGACATGCTCAAAAAGAATAATAGAAATAAGGAAGCATACTTGTATCCAATTGGCTTATGCATTGTAGCTAAAGTCGCGATTTTAATCGCTCAAATCGCTATTTTGTGATTTTTTTCCGGCCGGGCGATTCGAGTCTCATGTAGAATCGCAAATGGAGGCAAGTCCCAGTAGAATCGCGATTCTGGGCATCAAAGTCGTGAAAATCGCGACTTGAAAGGGGGGATGCGACTTTAAGGGGACCCGTTTTTGCCCTAACCCGGTTTTAGGAACCGGGTCTGACCCGCATGAAAATTTTCAAACCCGTGCAGCTGGAGCACGAAAATGCCATTCTTCACCTTCTCAAGCCACGCGAATGCCTTCCTTTGCCGTGCAACGTCTTCTCTGTTCAGTAGCCACCGTCTTCTCCAATTGCGCAACCGTCTTCTCCGACGAAGTCTGAGGCCACGTGATTGTTTCACCTTCTGAGGCAACGCTATTCTCTGTATTTTTGCGATAGGGAGGCTTCTGTTTTCCTTCAAAAGAAAAGAAAAGAAAAGAGGGTAGAAGAAGAGAGAAAATTTGCTGGATGGTAGGACTTTTCAGTTTTTTAAAAGAAAAGAAGAGGCTAAAAGAAGAGAGAGAATGACTTTTTAGTTTTTCAAAATAAAAAAAACAAAGGGTAAAAGAAGAGAGAGAAGCTGATGACTTTTCAGTTTTTCAATAAGGTGGGTGGAATAATTACTCATTTTTTTGGAATGGGTAAAAGGAGTTAATGGGCATTCAAATTTCAAATGTGGTTCTGACTTCTAAAGTTCTCATAAAAAACAAACTCTATTTAATATTTATTTAAGTTTAAATTAAAACTTAAGTGTTTTATATACTAAAATTTTTATGTATATATAAAGATATAAGAATTTATATGTATATATAGAAATTTTTAAAATCTTACGATACGATTTACGATTCTACGATTTACGTTTTTTGGGACCCTCTACGATTCAATCTAGAATCCCGGTTTTAACTACCTTGGGCTTATGAGTTATCTGATGTTATCTCGCTGCTCAAAAACTAGAACATGATTGATCTTAGACCAAGAGATTTTTTGGTATCTCATTAGTCATGTGAAAATGACTTGACAATTCAAAATCCTACTTAATGTATAGAGAATTAGTCCCGAGTTATGATGTTATACTTTGGATTAGTTTTCAGTTCAAGGCACAAGGAAATTGAGAACTTTGCAGAATACTGATTTATCTGGAGTAGGGAAAAATGCTAGAGAATCAGGATTCAAGTGACATGCTACAATTGAATTTCACCACGAGATGTGCTATGTTATAATGCATGATTTAATTTAGTATGGTACTCGATGATGTTATCCTCTACTAGCATTATTGTCATTTGAAGTTTTTGTATCAAGTACTTTCTGTTTTTCTTCAGGCTTCAGCTCTGGAGATAGGGAAGTACCAGATCAGAGTTAATGCTATTGCACGAGGCCTGCACCTGCATGATGAATTCCCATTAACTGTGGGCAAAGAAAGGGCAGAGAAAATGGTGAAGGAGGCAGCACCACTTGAAAGATGGCTTGATGTTAAGAATGATCTGGCGTCTACAGTCATCTATCTAATTAGTGATGGATCATGCTACATGACTGGAACAACCATATATGTTGATGGGGCACAGTCTATAACTAGGCCTCGGATGCGCTCCTTTATGTGATTCTTCCTCACAAGTTTGCGCTGAATGGAGCTAGGCAAGTTTGTTTCATCATTATCCTTCAGAAATGGTGACATTTCTAATAAGCATAACAATTTTTTATTTGGTATGTACTGTGAATGTTTTTTCTAAACAAGTTTGTGGGAAAAATATTATGCCTTCAATGGATGAATCCATTGATATAACTCAGGATATATAAGTGGCATACGAGTCACATGGTGATATTGAAATTGAATAACCCTGAGGTAGTGTGTTAAAAAGAAATAACCTTAATACACTGGAATGGGACACACACTTTTGGTAAATCAGAATGTAATGTATGATGAAATAACAGGAATGAGGAGTGGGTCAAGATTATTATTCAAAACCAAAACAGAGGATAGTGTAAGCTCTTGCAAAGGATAGTCTAGGGCCTTTTCTGTTTAAATTACCTCTTCTATAACTACGATGTTAGCCTTAACTAACTTTTGATCTCCATGGCATTACAAATTCTCTGCCCCTACACCTCCCTTTTACTAACAATCTCCAATTTGGTTTCATTTTGCTAGTTAGTGGTTAGTTATAGAATATTCTTCTTTCTGGAGGAAATAATGGTAAGGGATGTAGTGGTCTATCAATGGTGGTAACTGCTAAACTAACTCTGCAATAACTATTTACAAATCATGTAGTTTTATAAATTTAGGAGTATTACTAAATCCAAACTTGCTAAACTTTAGACCAATCACTTAATTAACTATTGTTATTGTTGAAGTTGTTTTTGTTGTTTGGTAAATTTCACATGTAAAGTTACTGGTAAATTTGAGACGAAAGCCATTTGGATTACTCTCAACCAAACGCATGATACATGAAGGATCAACTATAACATATATATTTATAGCTGCTAGCTGGTACAAAGCACTTATTTATCTCCACAACCAACTACATCTGATGGAATTAGGACTTCTATTTTGTGCTTTAGGTGGAGTTGCAGCAGCTTCAAACAATAGGTGTGCTTCTAGTTTGAAGAAAATTCTTGAACCAATGAGCTGAAAGCTTTGGATTCCTTTTCAAGTTATCATGGTGATCCACGTAGTTCAATCCAAAGCGAATAGTGAAGCCTGAACTCCATTTAATGCAGTCCAAAAGTGCCCATGCGAAAAATCCTTTCACCTTCACCCCTTTCCTATATTCCATTGAATGTCATAAATTATACATATAGCAATTAAAATTATAATGAGCTCTTCAAAAAATGTATAGAACCACTTACTCGATTGCCAATTTAAGATAATGAAAATGACGATAATAATAATCAATTTTGTAAGTATCCATAAGGATTTCTTCAAGGGACTTTGTTTCATCATGATTGACTTTGTTCATATCTGGTTGTTATATAAAATACAGAAATAATCGGATATATCTTTTAAATAAATAACTATTCAACAAAAGGTTTTATTCATTTTGTCCACATTTAAATTGCAATAACCTGTAAGGATAATAATTAGGTATCGTGTAGTTGTGTATTTACCATTTTCAGGGACATAGGGTCGTTGTATCTTAACTTGATATCTGATAGAAGTCCCTCAGGATAAATGCATAGCTAAGGTGAAGCAGCCTGCGTACAATTATAAACGTATGCATATTTCTTATCATATTTTATCAAAAGAATTCAACTTGGACCAAAGCTATAATTTTATGTGGCCACACACATACCATTGGACCTAGAGCATTTCCATCGCGTGCAACTGCAAGGAAAAAAAAATATCATTAATGCATTCAGTTCTACCTTTTTATTGCTTAAAGTTTTGTAGGTGTTTTCTATGGTATTTCTACCTTTGAATTTGTATTGGTATATTTTTTTTTCGCAATTGTACCGGTACTTCTCTTATTTAAACCAACATGAAATTTAGATATGGAAGAAAATTTTGGGTTTAATTTTTTGTCTACTAGTACACGTTTAATTGGAATGTTGAAATCCAAACGTATTTACTCTAACATGTTAATGCCCATTTGAAATTATTATTCATGAATAGATTTTTATTAATGTTTGAACGGATCAGAATACAGTTTTATTGTAGCTTTTTGGAGCAAATGCATATAGATTTCAACACTTTATTGAACGTGTACTGGTAAAGATGAATCAGAAAGTAAAAAATGTCCTCCGAATCTAATTTCCACATTAGTTTAAGCAAGTGATGTACCAATAAAAGCTCAAACAGAGAAGTATGGTAGAAAACACCAAAACTTGGTATTTGAAACTTTAGAGAACTAGGATAGATGTTTCATAGATGGTGAGTGTCGTCCTTACATGCATAATTGGTTTGATGATCTGTCATGTAACTGGGTTGGGCATTACTTGCTGGTGTATTTGTAACATAACTAGTGGAGTAATAGTTTATGCCAACAAAATCATAAGAACCTTTCACTAACTTGGCTTTTCTTTTAGAAAACCTGGGCAATCGACTTCCCAACAGGGTTCGCATGTTTTTAGGATACTCTCTGTTCACACAGAAAATAACTGGGACTATAAATGTTCAAGGCAAAGTCTCTGTTATTTAATGTATGTCACTTGCTTACAACATTAGCCCATGGCTGTATTTATACAACAAGATAATCAAGTGAGTGGGCTTCACATACGAGGCCACTTACATAACAAATATTTATGGTGGGGTCCTTTTCCCTGATTCGCGCAGGGAGTGGGATTTATGGAAGATGAGGCCAGTGGTGGGGGCCACCCTTAATCTCTGGGGGAACAGGAGCCCCCCAGCCACGAGTCTTGAGTGATCAGTCAAGCGAAGTGGCTACATAAGTGTGGTTGCGATCTGAAGCTTCTTTTTTGATTCGTTCAAATACCTTCTTTGATACTAACTTCCGGTAGCGCTCTGATTGGGACATTACCGAGTAAAGTATTTTTGAGTAAGATATTTCCGAGTGAATCATGTCTGAGATAAGACCCTCCAAGTGAAGAAAAGGATCTGACTTCGAGTGAGATATTTCTGAATGAGGCATGACCGAGAGAACATTTTCCAAGTGAAGGAAAGTTAAGATATTTCCGAGTGAATCATGTCTGAGATAAGACCCTCCAAGTGAAGAAAAGGATCTGACTTCGATGGAGATATTTCTGGGTGAGGTATGACCGAGAGAATCACTTCCAAGTGAAGGAAAGCTCCGGCTCCGAATGAGGCATTTCTGAGTGAGGCATGTCCGAGAGAACCACTTCCGAGTGAAGGAAGGTTTCGTACACGAATGAGACATTTCTGAGTGAGGCATGTCCGAGAGAACCACTTCCGAGTGAAGGAAGGTTTTGGCTTCGAATGATATTTCGGAGTGAGGCATGTCCGAGAGAACCACTTCCGAGTGGAAGGTTTTGCCTTCGTGGGTAGGGTGAGGAAAGATCGAGAACGTCTCACCTAGTTATGTAGAGTGGATTGTTGCCACCTGTTGTGGAAATTCAACCGTCCTTTTGAAGCATTAATTATTCTAATGATTGTGATGTCTTTTCATATTTCTTGCAAGGGGCTAATAAATGTATATTGGGAAAAGGGAATGTCTTTTGGCTCATTGAGAAAAGGGGCGTCTTTTGGTCTGAGGGGGTTTATGGGTGTAGTTATAATCAAATAATCGTGGCTACTAGATTTTCGTCCGTTGGATCGTTTTGTTTCTTGGTGTTCCCTCTTTTTTAGCCCTTCGATTGTGTGCTTTGGAGCCTAAAAGATTTTCATTGGGTTGCTTTGGTTTCCAGATACTACCACGTGGTGATCATCCGTCAATCCATCGAAGGGGTGGCTTTCTTTGACCGTTGGATCTAGAAGGTTGTTGTCTGTTCGTAGGGTATAAATATTGGCTTTTTCCTCTCAAAGTTCTTTTACAATCACTGTATTTCTTTAGCTTCCTGAGTTTTCCTCAAGCTTTGTGCTCCCAATCTCCTTTTGTCTTCAAGTTTTCCTTTCTTCGTCTCTTGTCCTTAGCTCATTCAGGTTAATGTTCCTTATCTTTTCCTTGTTTTCTTCTTTAGTGTCAATGGCTTCTTCCTCTGGAGTTTCGTACTCTTGGGTGCGAGAAGAGGTTCTTGCTATTTCTTCCTCTTTCCAGGATGAAACTTCCATTGCTAAGCTATGGGAAGAGAGTTTTTCTCACTCTGAGTTAGCGTCTAGCGTAGAGTGTGTATGTTGTTCTGAGTCGGAGAGGGTGTGCCATCGTCGCACTGACCCTAGCGAATTAGATTTCGTGTATGTATATGAAACGTTTTTTTCTCGTCTTCATCTATCTTTTCCCTTTTCCAATTTTGAAATCGAGGTTTTAAACACGTTAAATATTGCCCCGACCCAACTTCACCCAAATGGGTGGGCCTTTGTTAAAGCCTTTGAAGTTCTCTACGAATTTTTTGGTCGGGTACCCCCCGTCCCTGTATTTTTCTATTACTTCCAGGCGAAAGTACTGAAGGTGGGTGTTCCTTTGGGATGGGTTTCACTTAGCGCTGTGGCCCGTCGTAATCTAATCAGGGCCTTTGATCAATCTTACAAACATTTCAAAAAGGGTTTTTTCAAGATTTGTGTAAATTCAGACTTACCCGAGGAAGATTTCCTTCACGGGGCCGATTCTCGACCCTTATTTCCTCTGTACTGGACCCAGAACCCGACACAGTTTCGAGTGTTGTGGGATGATCTGACTGTCCCTGAGAAGTCGGATGTGAAATTTCTCTCCGAGGATGTGAATGTATTTTTTAGTTCTCAGGCACTGATTGGCCTGGCTCCGTCCCCGGACGCTCTGGCCGGCTGGATTTGTAAGTTTTAGTAGTGTCCTCCAATTGGAATTTCTCTCGTTTATTTGATGCTAATTTGAAAACTTTTCTATTTGTCTTGCAGGCGATATGGCTCCTCACCATCCTTTATAAAAGGAACTCAAGAAACGTTACGAGGAAGCCATTTCAAAGGGAGTCGGAAAAACGGCTTCGAAGAAAGCTGGTTCTTCCTCCGCTGTAACTGTAGCCCAGCCTGTATTTCAAATTCTGATCGCCGCTACTCCTCTGACCACTGTTCCTTCACAGCTGGAAGCTGAAGCTGGACGGGTGAATAAAAAGCCTCGTTCTGATAATACTGTTGCCGAGGCTGGAAGGAAATCGTCTTCTATTCCTCCGGCTTTACCCCACACTGAGACGATTTTGGTTACCGATGCTGAGGATGAGGGTCCGTCTCTAGAGACTCGTAGCCGATCGGTCAGAAGAGCTCATGTTGCGCCATCGTCTTCAAACCCAC
This sequence comes from Clitoria ternatea, assembly GCA_037962975.1. Classification (NCBI taxonomy): domain Eukaryota; kingdom Viridiplantae; phylum Streptophyta; class Magnoliopsida; order Fabales; family Fabaceae; genus Clitoria; species Clitoria ternatea. Next base: position 184,414,388 of record CM075672.1, read on the forward strand.
CCCCTCCTGTTTCGACCCAGTTGATAGCCAGTGCTATTCCGTGTCCCATAGATGACTTTGAGCGTTTGTGGGAAGCATTCGTTAATGGGTCTCTAATTTCAGAGAGGAATCCTGCCCACTCCTTATGGGATGCTCGGTTTCCCATCGGGCCTTTTGTTGATCAAACAATTTTCTTCAAGGAAGATGAAGAAAAATATGCCTCAAATAACCCTGTTGCCATGTGTCGAGCAATGAAGTTGTTTGGCTTACGTTTTTCCTCCATGTCACGGGGTTTAGAAAAACGCCTGCTTGATCGGGAAAAATTACTGGCAGAGTTGACTTCCAAGATAAGTCCTTGAAAAAGGAAAGTGAGACATTGGAGGGGGAAAAACAGAAAGAAATCGACCGGGTTAGGGAGCTCAGAAAGTTGGTGGCCTTGATGAAGGAAACCATGAGGAGGTCAGAGGATGATTTGAAATCCACTCGGGATGAGAGGGATTCTACGGAGTCTCGTTTGGCGATCGCTGAGGAAAAATGTTCATACTGGGAGAGCAAAGTTGCCGAGGTTGAAGAGTCGTCTAACGCATTATCCCTTCAAAAACAGGAATTGGAGGTGGCACTCCAGGCGGCAAATTCAAATTTGGAGTCCCTAAAGGTAAAATCATAAGATGACCTGGCTGCAGCTCAGCAGGATGTTGCGGTTCAATATGTCGAGGCTTTTGATCTTTGTAGGGAGCAGATCTCATCCCTAAACCCTTCAGTCGAGCTAAATTTTGAAGGCCTCGACCTATTTGGGGTTGTGGTGGATGGGCAAGTTGTGCTTCCATCCGAGTCGGTGGAGAACCTAACAAATGTTGAAGCTGGGCCAGGGATTGCCGGAAACACGCCGAGTGTAGGGACTCCAGATGTAGGTGCGCCTGAAGGAACATCTTAGGGATATAGCTTATTTTCTTTGTAAAAGACTTCAAATTTTTAGTGAATTTTCTTTGCAAGTCTCTATCTTCTTTATTCCTTGTGTTATATTTGCTATGATGATCTTTACCGAGTAATAGTTTCGAACTCGAGGCATATCGTATTTTAGATTTTTACTGAGGGATCGTTTCGTACTCGGTTTTTTTGAATCGCGCCGAAAATCGTTTCGTATTCAGACTTTTTAGATGTATACCGAGGGATCGTTTCGTACTTGGTGCCGAAAATCGTTTCGTATTCGGACTTTTTAGATGTATACCGAGGGATCGTTTCGTACTCAGTTTTCTTGAGTCGCCGAAAATTGTTTCGTATTCGGACTTTTTAGATGTATACCGAGGGATCGTTTCGTACTCGGTTTTCTTGAGTCGCCGAAAATCGTTTCGTATTCAGACTTTTTAGATGTATACCGAGGGATCCTTTCGTACTCGGTGCCGAGAATCGTTTCGTATTCAGACTTTTTAGATGTATACCGAGGGATCGTTTCGTACTCGGTTTTCTTGAGTCTCGCCAAAAATCGTTTCGTGCTCGGACTTTTTAGATGTATTCTGAGGGATCGTTTCGTATTCGATTTTCTTGAGTCTCGCCTAAAATTGTTTCGTATTCGGACTTTTTACTGAGAACAAAACCTTGTTAGATTTTGTGTGGAAGAGTATCTTGTTAAGATCTAAAAAAAGTTCTTTAGTACTAAAATAGTGCTCGTACATTATACTTTAACTGAAGTAGAATTTCAAATGGGTTTCATTCCAGGTCCTTGGTATTTCCTTTCCTAATAATTCTTCAATGCGGTAAGCACCTTTTTCGAGCACTTCTTTGATTCGGTATGGTCCCTCCCAAGAGTGTGCTAGCTTGCCTTCTGGTGCGTAGGATGAGGTCCCCCCTTTTGAAGGGTCTGGGTCAGAGGAAGGAATTCCATCTTTGGGCAGATTTTTGTTTAGCCGCTTGGATTTTAATGTAGGCTACGTCTCTTTCTTCCATGCCAAGGTCTAAATCTTCGCGTCTCTTGTTGTCATTTGAAACTTCGTCATAGGCTAGTCGTCGGAGCGTGGGTTCCCCTAATTCCACGGGTATCATGGCATCAGCTCCATAGGTGAGTCGGAAAGGCGTCTCATGAGTTGAAGAATGCGGGGTTGTATGGTATGCCCACAGAATTCCATGTAATTCTTCTGCCCAACGTCCTTTTGCCTGTCCGAGCCGTTTCTTGAGTTGTTGAAGTATAACCTTATTTGCTGCTTCTGCCTGACCATTTGTTTAGGGATGTTCTACCGAAGAAAACTTCCTTTTGATGCCAAGATTTTCACAGAATTCAACAAAGTTTTTATCTGTGAATTGTCGACCATTATCTGATATGATGGTATGTGGGAGTCCGTGTCGACAAATGATGTTTCTCCACGTAAAGGAATGCACTTTAGCTGCTGTAATGGTGGCTAAAGCTTCGACTTCAATCCATTTAGTGAAGAAATCTATGGCCACAAGGAGGAACTTTATTTGTCCCTTTCCCGGGGGAAAAGGACCTAGAATGTCTATTCCCCAGATGTTAAACGGCCATGGAGAAAGGATTCCGTGTAGCGGTTCCGGGTGGCTGTGGTTTCGGTGGGCATTTCGTTGACACGGATCACACTTTTTGACCAGGTCGTAGCAATCAGAGCACAGGGTGGGCCAGAAGTATCCCGCTCGAAGGACGCGGGCAGCCAAAGGTCGTACTCCTCCATGTAGCCCACAAATTCCTGAGTGTAATTCTCGCATGACATAGTCGGCTTGTTCTTCATCCAGACATTTGAGAAAAGGTACTGTGAAACCCCTTTTATATAGTTGTGCATCCATCATGGTGTAATGGGCTGCCTGGACCCATAATTTCTTGGCTTCTTGTTGTTCATTTGGTAGGGTCTCCTGTGTTAGAAATTCAATAATAGGGGTCATCCAAGATGCTTTAATTTGAACTTCATTTACCTGGTAAGTTTATCGGTTCTCTTGGATTGTTGGCTCTTCTAGGACCTCCTGGACTATTGTCTTTAGATTCCCTGCTTTAATCGTACTAGCGAGCTTTGCGAGAATGTCTGCACGTTCATTTGCCGCTCGGGGAACATGGACTATTCAGAAATGTTTGAGTTTTGCTACCATCTCGTTTACTCGGGCAAGATATTTTCCCAGCGTCACGTCCTTGGTTTGGTAGGCCCCTTCGATCTGCCTGGCAACTAGTTGGGAGTCGGTTTTTGCTTGGATGCACCGAGTACCCAAATCAATGGCTGTTTTTAACCCGGAAATGAGGGCTTCATATTCTGCTTGGTTGTTGCTGGCTTTAAATCGGAATCGTAAGGATTCCTCAACTGTTAATCCAGTTGGTGATTCTATTACGACTCCTACACCACTGCCTTTTGTGTTAGAGGAACCATCAACTGACAGGGTCCATAATCCATGCTCGGCATCGTATTCTTCTTTATCTTCACCCAGTTCGACTATAAAATCTATGAGTATTTGAGCTTTCATGGGTCCCCTGGGTTCGTACCGAATATCATATTCGGACAACTCTATCGACCATGCCACCATTCGTTCGGCCAGCTCTGGTTTTTGTAGAATTTTTCCAAGTGGTTGGTCGGTTCGTACTACTATTTGGTGACTGTGGAAATAAGGGCGTAAACACCTTGCGGCAACTACCAAGCTGTAGGCGAATTTTTCTACTCGTTGATACCGTACTTCCGTCCCTTGCAATGTTTTGCTGGTGAAGTAAATGGGTCTTTGAACCGAACCTTCTTCTTGGATTAAGACTGAACTGACAGCTTCAGCTCCAACAGAAAGATAGAGAATCAATTCCGACCCTGTTTCCGGTCATGTCAGGATTGGTGGGGAAGCCAAATAAGCCTTAAGGTTTCGAAAGGCTTTTTCACAGTCGGTAGTCCATTCAAACAAGTCTGTTTTCTTTAACGTCTTGTAAAATAGCATGGATTTTTCTACAAATTTAGAAAGGAATCGGGAAAGGGCTGCGATTCTCCCGGTGAGACGTTGGACTTCTTTGACATTCCGGGGACTTCGCATCTGCAGAACGGCCCTGCATTGATCTGGGTTAGCCTCAATGCCTCGGTATGTAAGCATGTAGCCTAGGAATTTTCCCCCTTGAACTCCGAAGGAACATTTCTCAGGATTAAGTCGCATGTTGTGCCTTCGTAGTTCGGTGAAGGTTTCATTCAAGTCTTGTATGTGGGAATTGACTTGTTTAGACTTCACTACCATGTCATCCACGTACACCTCCATATTTTGCCCAATTTGTTTGGCAAATATTTTGTCCACCAGCCTCTGGTAGGTAGCTCCTACGTTTTTCAACCCGAAGGGCATCATTTGATAGCAATAGTTTGTTCCTCCGGTGATGAATGCAGTTTTTTCTTCGTCCTCAGGGTGCATTCGAATTTGGTTATAACATGAGTAACCATCCATGAAGCTCAACATCCTGTAACCTGAGGTACCATCCACCAGACGATCAATGCTAGGTAAGGGGTAAGGGTCTTTAGGGCATACCTTGTTTAGATCGGTGAAGTCAACGTACATCCTCCATTTGCCGCTTGTCTTTTTAACCATTACCACATTCGACAACCATGTAGGATATTTGACCTCTCGGATAAAGCCTGCTGATAATAGTTTTTCCGTTTCTTCTTTGACCACCTGCCTTTGGTCAGGGCCCATTTTTCTTAGCTTTTGGGATATTGGTTTGGCTCCCGGCTCTAAATTTAGCGAGTGGCAAATGATGTCTGGATCAATGCCTGGCATGTCAGCTGGACTTTAGGCGAATAAGTCAGAATTTTCTCGTAAAAAATTAACGAGTGATTCCTCCAGGGCTGGGTCAAGAATTGCACTAATTCGTGTGAATTGGCCTGGAGATTTTCCAACTTGTATGAGCTTGAGGGATTCAACTGGTTGAGGCCTCTCATATTCCCGTTCGTCGCGAGGATCAAAGTTGGTTTCTATGTCATCTTCAATTATGAACGCAGATTTGGGTTTGAGACTCTCATGGTAGCATTCTTACACAACTTCTGGGTCAGCTCTAACCATCCCTATCCTTCCATCTCCGAGCGGGAATTTCATAGTTAGGTGCATTGTGGAGACAATGGCTCCCAAGGCGTTTAGTGAGGGTCGTCTGAGTAGCGCGTTATAGGAACTGGGGAAGTCTACCACCAAGAATTTGACTTTTATAGCGCGACTACTCTCTCCGCCCCTGAAGGTGGTTATTAGGTCGATACTTCCCATGACCTGCACAGAATCACCAGAAAAACTAAAGAGCGTACCATCATACCTTTCTAGATTCCGTGCGGATAAACCCATTTTCTGGTATGCTTTCCAATGTAAAATGTCCACCGAGCTTCCTTGGTCTATGAGCACTCTTTCAACAATACAGTCGGCTACCCGGTAAAACCGTGAAAGTAATCAAAATCTTTTGGGGAATAAATAAGGGATTTTCACAAAATGATAATGGGCCTTTTCTAAGGATTAAGCAGCGCTTTCCATAGGTTAGGTACATTAATAGGATTCTGAGAGGAACATATTAATTAGCTTAAGGAAAATTCGCCTTGGAAAACTTAATTTGATTCTTATTTATGAAAAGTTAAAATTCATTAACATAAAATAAAGTCTTGATCCCTCGAAATCCCAAGATACTCTCAACTCTAATTTTTTTTAAGTGTCAAGTAAATTTTGTTTCTAAATTTATTTTTAATTTGTGCTTTATTTTACAAAAACATTAAAAATCAATTGTGTGGATAATTAAATTTCAATATGCTGGTACTTTGAACACAGTCCCTGTGGAGAACGATAATCTTTTATATTACGCGACATAACCCGTGCGCTTGCGGGCCCTGTCACATAGCATTGTAATCAGTAACCTCAATAGCAATTTGCCACAGACCGCATAGTGAACCGTAGAACTATAAGGTGACAACCTCTTCAGTAAACTATAGTGTTGGAAATGCATATGATGGTATAAAGTGAAAATCCATGTTTTAACAATGCGAACCATGGTGCAATACCAAATATCTCATCCTTAAACCAATTTATAGTCAACATCATCGTGTACAACTTATCATTAAAGAATAAATTTTACTATAGCAACAATAAACAACAATCATCATTGTAAGGACCGACCTTACATAATCTTGTAATTAATGAAAACGAGGGTAAATTTTTTATGATTTAAAAGCAATTAAGGAATGAAGAGAAAATCGCGATGTAAAACTCCCACAAGTAACCCCTGACCATTTTAAGAAACCATTCCATATATGAAGATATGAGAAGGTGTGTAATTAAATCAAGAGTGCTACATAGACAATCAACCACATGATCATCAAAAAGGAATAGCGGAAGTGTACGTTATTTCAAGGAGTATAAAAGGGTGTGAAAAGAGGCTCAAGGTACTCTAATTAATCGCCAAAAATTGGTAATCATGTATGCACGTTGTTGTATAATCATGTCATAGTTCAACAATACCAAACATACCTAAAAACTTATAAACTTTTTGTTAAAATAGGGTCATGAATCGATTCAAGCCTTTCCAGAATCGATTCATTCATGTTTGAAACTCCAAACAGTAAAAACAGGGGCTCTTAAATCGATTCAAGCAAGTTGGAAATGATGAACAGTAAAAATAGAAGCTCTTGAATCGATTCAAGACCTAGTATGAATCGATTCAAACCATTCCAGTAGCCTTTGAATTGATTCAAGGGGTCATTCGAATCGATTCAGACCACTCCAGGGGCCTATGAATCGGTTCAAAGAAGTGATGAATCGATTCATGACAGTATCCCTACCGCATCATTCAATAGTCATATACAAAATAGGCATCTACACATAGTCAAGTGCTTTACAAAAGAATGCCGACCATGGCTTATAAGCTTCCTTTCCGTATTTACCTCTGCCATTACTCAACCTCCAAAAAGAGTAGGATATCCAACATACCTACATCAACCTTTAAAAATGGCAACTAGGAAGTGAGTAACATATACCAAATGAATCAAAATCATACATTATGATGATACATATATACATGTGCACAACACACATTTCTCAAAGAGCATCATAAGCTCCATTCATATATCATATCATTCCATTTCAACATAACACACATCCAAATCGATACATTCACAACATATATACCAAATCATTGGTAATTTTATAATATACCACTACACACTTAAGGTTAGTACCACATTCTCTTTCTCTTTACTTATCAATCATCTATTGCCACCACGGGCTACCAACTTGACATATCTTCGGCTATATGTAAATGCTCTTATGGCTAATGCATATGCACAAGGAATCATTATCAAATCACGGATCCGACTGTGGGAAACATCATATCAAATATAGGTTAAGCATACATGTGCTACTATGCCCCTACTACAGTAGTAAATGTGTACATTTTTCTCATTAATTGCATGTATGATATCACTCTTTTACTAGTACCAAACCACTATTGCCCATATGTAGCATTAGCCGTGACTTACGGATAAACATTTTGGCCTCAATTGCCATAAGTGCTACGGGTCCTTCCCAAACACACATCAAGAGAGTCGTGCCTCATTGGACACTGAGGTCACTTGCTTATCACAGAGCTGCCCACCCACTGGGTCTGCCACATAGGGTGCCTCGCCACCAAACTATAGGCAGCTTCATGATTCCAAGAATCACTAAGGAATAACATATAAATTTTACCCGTGCACTGGGCTGCCCTCCCATTGGGCCCGCCTATTGGAACCCCAAACATTCCATATAGACAGCGAATAATATGCCATGAATGCAAATGCCAAAAAATGCATTTCCCATAGTATGCATCCTATAATGCCACTCCACAATCAATAATTCACCACAAACACTTAGTGGAACTCCATACACTCATCATTTTCAACCATCACCGATTATCATTCGATTTCATATACATCAATAGTTAGTGGTAATCATATTTTATCAAATCATATATCATGGGATATTCTAAAAGACGTATAAGTACGAAAAAACCCGAGTGAGGAATGACCCCTCAGCAATATGATTATAAAAAATCCCGAGTAAGGAACGAACCCTCGACAATATGATTACAAAAAGCCTAAGCGAGGAACGACCCTTCGGCAACACGATTTTGAACCTTAAAATACGTTTAAGTACAAAAAGTCTGAGCGAGGAACGACGAAACTTAAAATGTGTTTAAGTACAAAAAATCTGAGCGTGAAACAATCCCTCGACATTACGATTGTGAAACTTAAAATACGTTTAAGTACGAAAAGCTCAAGTGAGGTCTCAGCAATACGATTGTGAAACTTAAAATACATTTAAGTATGAAAAGCCCGAGCGAGGAATGACCCCTCGACAATACTATCCTTCTGAAACTTAAAGAGCGTTTAAGTATGAAAAGGCCTGAGTGAGGAACGATCCCTCAACAATACGATTGTGAAACGATTATGAAACATTAAATATGACTCCCGAACACCAAAAATATACGTGATATCTACAAATCATTAATATGGTCAGACAAAAAAAATGACTCCCGACACCATCAAAGATAATAACGCATAAACAATCATGGTAGTTATTACTACAATACACGACAAATAATGACATTCTAGAAAATGAAGAAATAAGTGTTTCATTAAAATCATAAAGTATTACAGAAGAAATAACAGTCATTGTGGGATAATGCTAGCAGCTCCCCCAGAAGTCTAAATAACCTAAGGCCTAGAAAATATGGCCCAGATGCATCTTCCTCACGCTCAAAGTCAGATAAGTCCATAACTTGACCTTCAACCACTTTCTTGAAGGGATCGATTTGACATTTAGCTCGACAGAAGAATTCAGAATGGCTATTTGTTCTTGACATAGCCTGAACGCATCCACATACTTCACTGCTACATCCTTCTTTGTCACCTCAAGCTGAGAAGCTGATTCTTCGAGAAGGTCTTCAAGGCCGCCTGCGCTTTTTCAAAGTCAGCTTCCAGTTCCTTCTTCTTCTTCTTCAAGGAAAGGGTATTATACGACCTTTCAATCTCCTCAACCTTTCAGTCCTAGAAGCTGCACCTGTCCTCTGCTGCAGCTAGCTTAGTTTCGGCAATCACCCATCCAAATAGGAAACCTCTAGATCCTTCCCAGACACAGCCAGGGCTTTCTTTAGAGACATCCTTCTCTCTATTGGCCAGCTGACCCTCTCAAAGCCCTTTTCCTTTCCTCAGGCCCTCATTATCCTTTTTTAGGGCCGTATTCTCCTTCACTAACGTAGCCAAAGCCTTACTCTGCAGGAAAACTATTTCTCTATTGATCGTGACATGGATGCTGCTCGGAGGCCAAGTATTTCTACCGCCTGGCACATGGTAATCGGGGTAGATGTTGCGTACCTCCTCTCATCCTTGTGAGATAGCACAATTTGGTCGATGAACTAGGATACGAGGAAACGTGTATCCTACAGAGAATGGATAAGGCATCTGTCATCAGCCACAGAGCTGTTCACGATAACCTCCCAAGGTTGCAAAGCGGCTTTTGATACTCCAGGGAGGGAGCCAACAATCATTTCAGCAGACACAGTGCCTGTCCTTTGGGCCGACCACCCTCAAGGAACCAGAAGCTTCTCTTTAGTATCAGAATCCTCCATCACTTGGATGGTAATGGGAGTCGGCCGAGAGTCATCCTATTTTATCCCTTCCAGATCCTTTCCATGACACCTCTTTGAGGTATGCTTTATCTCTTGCTGCAGTTGGGTTGCCTCATTGGTGACCAAAACACTGTTAGTAGTGTCGATGGAAGGTGGAGTAGTAGAAGAGAAGGCAAGTACTTTAGTCATTCTTTCTCTTTCCCTAGTTACCTTTGGGTCAACCTCCAGGTAGCGCTTCTGCATCTCCTTGATAGACAAGCCGTGTGGAGCCATATCCTCTGCACAAGAACAAGAGTTAGGAAAGCAAGAAAAAAAAACATCCCGAATAAATAAAGAAGCCAAATCAGAATAACACCACTTATGAATCTAGGCATCCACAACACCCAGGAAAAAAGATAAGGTGATCAACGCTTGTGATCTGAAAAGTAAATCCATGTCCTCAACAAAAAATCTTGCATTCAGTTGTTTAGAGATGGTAAGATCCCCCCAATTCACTCAGAATTGAATAAGGGTGCAAGTCCAATATAAAGGAAACAAGGGGTGAGAGTGAGAATCGTACAAAAAATCCTCCCTCGGTAAATCCAAGCCTAACCAAATCTTAAAAAACCTAGACTTCAAATTCTTATACGACTAATCAAACACTCACATCAGGTTACGAAGGGTAACCCCACTCAGGGAAACCTAATCCCTCGGTACCCTCATTTTGGGAATTTTGGCTTGAAAGAAGAAGAAAAAAAGGGAACAGACAACTTCGACCAAAATACTCATAAATGAGCTCAAACGCCCTTATAAAGGCCCAACCGTTGGGATGTAGTTGGGTTGGAGCAATATTGAGGGTGTTCAAATCCCTAATTTCGAAGTTGAAAAAAGGAAAAGAAAGGTCAAGGCGAGAGAATAGGGTGTCATACACGAAAATGAAGTCTAACTCACTGGGATTTGTACGTTGTTGACAAGCCTGGTCGGACGGAGAGTAATACACACACTCTACATTTTGGGAGAACTCAAAGGCTAAAATTTTCCCACTCCAATGCTTGGTAATGAATTCCTCACTCTAGAGAGATGAGGAAATGGCCAGGACCTTATCTTTCACCCAGTCGTAGGTAACCTTCGTGGTGGTAGCCATGGAACCCTAACTCATAAATGGTGTTTTCTAATACAAAAGAGGAAGAGACACTAACCTGTCTAAAGCAAGTAAATAAGAGAAACTTTCAAAAAGGAAGGTACATAACAAAACTCTATGCACAATGAGGATAGATGTAGAAGAAAAAGAGCAGCAATGGAAGTAAGTTCCTGAAAGTAAAACCTAGGAAGGAAAAGGGAGAAAGATATTTATACTCTCTAAAAATGAAAAGACCTAGCAGTCCAAACCCCACGAGACACCATCAACGAACATGGTCACACGACTCGCCCCATTAATACCAAACAATGCCTCGTATCCCTAAAACACGCTATTTAATAAGAAGGGAAAACCCAAACATCAGAATCATTAAGCAACGCTTAACGCATAAGACAACTTTTTTAGGGAAACACAAACGGCAGTTAATGATACTATGCCAAATGGCGCAAGGGACCTTGTGGCAAAGCCACACAAGCAAAGTAAGCTTAGCAGTCACGTGGACTCTCTTCCCGATCCACTCAGATTCAGTCAATCAGCACCAACTTATACATACCCAGGATAAATCTTCACTCGACATCCAATGTATGAGTGTCTTACCCTGGTGCTTAGTCACTTCACTCAGCCCTACGCCTAAAGCTCGTGACTGAGGGGCTCCTGTTCCCTCCTAGATTAGAGGGGGCCCCATGGTACCCCCTCATTTCCTTATTTTAGCAGATAATGTTCTCCATTATCCCACCAAAAGTAATCATTTCCCTTGTTGGACTTGGGCCCGAATTTTCCCTTTTTTGCCCTTTACTTTGCTATTGTATAAATACGACCTATATGCCCACATTGTAAACTAAGTGACACATTATTAAGAAATAGTAAACCTAATCCCTAGGGGAATTGTCCAGGGTTGTATGCTTTATACTTGTTGTGTGAACACTTATAATTAGGTTACCAAAGCTCAAGTTTGAAAATAAGTTTTGTGATGCTTGTAAAAAGGGAAAACAAATAAAATCTTCTTTTTGAGCCAAAAATATTGTTTTAACTACTAGACCTTTTCAAATTTTACACATAGATCTTTTGGACCCTTAAGACTTAAAAGCTTTGGTGGCAATTACTATACCTAATCCCTAGGGGAATTGTCTAGGGTTTTATGCTTTATACTTGTTGTGTGAACACTTAGTAATTGGGTTACCAAATCTCAAGTTTGAAAATAAGATTTGTGATGCTTGTAAAAAGGGAAAACAAATAAAATCTTCTTTTTGAGCCAAAAATATTGTTTTAACTACTAGACCTTCATAACTTTTACACAGATCTTTTGGACCCTTAAGAATTAAAAGCTTTGGTGGCAATTAATATGTGTTTGTGATTATGGATGATTTTTCTAGGTTCTCATGGACATTATTTCTTACTTATAAAAATTAAGCATTTAACACATTTAAAAGACTTGCTAAAGTTATCCAAAATGAAAAGAATACAATAATTGCATCTATTCAAACTAACTATCAGGTAAAGACATAAAGTTTTGATAATGACAAAAGACAAAAAGGAATCAATTATAAAGGACAAGATTTGAAGAAAAATGGACCAACTAAAAGGCAAGACCTACAAGTCAAGTAATGAAGCATCAAAGCTCAAAGGTCTTAGAATTTATGCAAGGTTTTACTTAAATATAAGCATGGCCTTCAATCTTAATTAAAACCTTCATACATGCAAATTTGAAATGTTTCCTAAAAGTTAAGACAACATGTAATCGATTACCATATTGATGCAATTAATTACACACTGATACGTTGCCAACGGTTTGATTCATAATCATGTAATCAATTACAACAACATCAGAATAAATGAAATGATGCAACTCTTTATGTTTTCTTGCATGGAAAGACATGTTCTTTTACCCAAACCTTTGAATGAACGCATCGATTTGAAAAGGCATCTTTCCACTATCAAAAGACATCTTTTCATTAAACAAATGCATCTCTTCAATTGTAATAAATAGGGAGAGGATTAATCATATCAAGACTTGGATTTTGATAAGAATTTTATCATTCTTTACAATCCAAATTCAAAAATACTCTATAATGATCTAAGGCCATCCTATTACTTTAAGTGTAATCATTGGTGAGCTTTAAGTTGTATTATCTACTCTTTAAGAGAGTTTCAAATTGTACTTTCCTTTATAAAGGTCTTCTTTATGGGTAAAATATCCCATATTGGATTTATGACTTAGGTGAGGTATCCCAGGAGGTTAAGTCTAGAGTGAGGCATCCCTTACAAGGTTGGAGGCTCCACATAAGGGGGAGGTATCCTGGAGGTATGGGAGTGCTCAGTTATTGTAACTTTGACAAGTTATAGTGAAAAACTTAAATGCTTCTTAAGAACTAGACACAGGTAGGTGTTGGGCGAACCAAGATAAAATCTCTGTTTGCACTTCCCTATCCCTTAACTCTTTACATTTCAAGTATTGTTATTTAAATTACTTGTCATTGCATAATAAGTTTTTAGAAGACAAATTTGTTAAGGGAAAAGTTTTCAACAACTTAATTCACCCCCCTTGAGCTCCTTAGAGGCTACTTTGCTAACATGGAGGAGAATTTGAGAACCATAGTTTTGAAATGTTTTGTGAAAAACACAATATTTAACAATTTTTCGACTCCTGTAACTACACAACAAAATGGAGTTGTTAAAAGGAAAAATCAGTATCTTGAGTAGCTAGCAAGAACTATGTTAAATGATAGTGAAATTACAAAAAAAAATTTGGCTGATGTAGTTGGAAAAACTTGTTATATTATGAAAATGCTTGAGAATACCCATTTTAAAGAAAACCCCTTATGAGCTTTACAAAGTCAAAAACCAAATATCTCTTATTTTTATATTTTTGGATGCAAATGTTTTGTTTTGAAAAATGAAAAGATAACTTGGGCAAATTTGATGCTAAGTCTGATGAAGCAATATTTCTATGTTATTCTTTATCAAGTAAAGCTTGTCAAATCTTTAATAAAAAACTTGTACAATTGAAGAATCAATACATGTTAAATTTGATGAGTTTAACCAAAAACCTATTGTGAACACCTATTTCGACCAACCAGTTTCTATGAAATAAACACCGCTACGGCTGGTACGGTCTATAAAAAGGGGACATCGTCTCTAACACCGTCCCATTCCATGAAGGATGCTGTCCCACTCCAGATCCGATGTCGAAATGTGATAAAGTAGTAAGGTAGACATCGTCACTAACACAGGTGACATGCTACTGAAGAGGACACTGTCATTCAGAAAAGCCGGTGTCTAAGCAATACAATAAGTTGGGCCGGTGTCCTATATAGTCCGATATTAAGGGTTTAATGAGCCCAACATCAGATACTTAGAACATCTCTTATAACACCGTTCACAGTGTCCGGTTGCCTATGCCATGACCTGGAAACACACTACCAGATTCGACCCTGAAATCCAGGAAACGGCAGACAGGGAATGAGAGAGAAACAATAAAAAACTCTCCACCGGCCGCGGTTCCCCATAACTGCTAGTGGCCAGGATGTCCCTCCACTACACGCATGGGTTGAGTGGAAGCCTGAGCTATCTAAGCACTCAGCACGTGGGAGAGACTCCAGGGAGCCTTTGTAAATACCTCAATTGAAGAGGCCCAAGGGTCCGCTTCTTGAAGCTGGAATCGCTGAGAAAAACTGGTCCAAACTCTGAAATCTAGGAGCCCCCTAGAAGGATTGGTCTGATCCTTGAAATCTTTAATCCCATTGAAATGAAGAATTGGCCCAAACTTTTGAATCCGATCCTTGAAAAGAGTAGGTCCTTATCCCATTCCTTGAATTTCCTGGGGAAAATCTTCTCCCGTTACCTTGACTCCGTCCAGAAATCCCCAAAATTCCTCTACATCCCACTTTCTTTAAAGGATCTTATATTCATCAATTCCACCGGATCCTCACAGAACTCCACATCGACTCCATACTGAATTCCCACCTTAGATTCACACTGAATTCTACACCGGTTCCCCATTGAATTTCACACCGGTTCCCTACTACATCAGTTCTTACAACTGTTTGGTCCACTTTCGCCATCACACCGGGCGCCGCTATTCCAGCCCACACCGGCTCATACCTGCAGTCTGGTTCTTTCCAGTTCCCACTCCATACCAGTTACGACCTTTTCTCCACTACTTTTTTATATATCAATTTGTTTCATATTGTTTGTTCTTTTGCTAAATCTGTCATTTTTGTGAAGTCTATTCTCTTGTTTGAATTAGTTCTGCTGGAAAATTTTCTTTTATCCTGATTCATAATAAATAATAACCAAAAACAAGTATTTTTCGCGTTCATTTTGATCAATGTAGAAGTTATTTTCAACTAGTGTCGTGTGGAAGTACTTCTGCCTACACCTCCTTTCGGGCCCATAAACGTGCGATGAACGTTCTCTTTGTATGTTTCCCTTCCATCGATTCACCTCATCGCCTAATTTATAACTTTATTTTTTTTAAAAAAGAATACCTCTTCAAGAACTACGTAACCCTGATTTCTTAAAAACTCGAGAATACGTAGGAGCAGCACTTAGCTCCTGTCAGGCCCACTTCCTTTCCTTTCTCGTTCCTCTTTAAAAATTAATTCCATTACTGTTACTTTCTTGTAAGTCAATTTAGACGCGACATCTTATTGACTTTCTTCCACTTTTGCTTGGCCGCTATCATTTTCTCGCAAAGATCAGGATAATTTGGACGAGACGTCCTATTTATCCCCTTCGACTTCCAACCTGACACCTGGATGAGAGAATGATTAATTTGGACAGGACGTCCTGTTAGCATTCTTTCTCCTACATACACCCACACTAAAAGGCCAGGGTTAATTTGGACGTGATGTCCTGTTAACCCCTCCTTTTTCCTTACCAATCTGGTATCTTGACGGAAGGATGACTAATTTAGATGAAACTTCTTATTAGTTTCCTTTCCTCTTTTTCCCATTTTCCCCTATTAAAGCTAAGATTAATTTGGGCGAGATGTCCTGTTGGTCTTACCCCGAGCTCTTTTTTGTCTGTCTCCTTTGTTTTCAAGAAAAAGAAATAGAAACAGTTTTAAGGCTATTCATGATATGTATTTTCAACTTTGATACTGTTTTTAACAGGCGATGTGTGGTGCTAATACCTTCCCCACTTGTAACCGACTCTCGAACTTAAATCTCACCTTTTTTTTAACTAGTGCTTTGTTAAAGTTTTTTCCAATGTTTTACCTATGGATAAAAATGTTAGTGGTGACTCCCTGTTCTGAGTTATTTCTATTTTCGCTGCGCCGCCGTGATCCCGGTCGTGACAAATGGCGACTCCGTTGGGGATATACTTGAGATTCAGGCCATTTAGGTTAAAAGCGCATGTTTTCTTATATAGCCTTTTGTTTGTTTTAATTTCTTCTTTTGTTTTATCTTTGTTGATAACTGTATATACTTGATTTTTATTCCAGTTATGTCTTGTCGTCTATGTACTATTAATATTTGTGCATGATTATTGAACCCTAGGGTAGATGACTCTGTGTTAGGTTTCTGTATAATTGTTGAACCCTAGGGTAGACGACTTTATTATTGTTATCTTGTGTTTGTTCACTGTGCAGGATGGGGTAAGGTACAGGTATTGAATGCCGTGTCACACACTACATGCATTTTTTACACACACTTATGAGTGGCGCCCTATACCCGGGCCCCAAATGAAACTTAAGTTAGGAGGGGTTGGTAGCGGTGTCGTTTGGGATGTACTTCCCATCCGACAATCATAAGAACCCTAACTAGAGTTTGACCTTTCATGATGTACGCACCTAGTAGATTCCCTACTGTTGTGACCACATCATGATTAGGATCTTGGCTCTAGTAACCTTTTAGAAGTCTAGTGTAGGCCACCCAATGTGAGGAGTCACTCTTACACAAGCCCTAGGGCCCAGAAAAGACTTTTAGAAAAACCTGGTTTAGGCCACGAAAGGGCAGACTTTACTTTACCTTACGCTATTCTTGCTTTCCTTTTTTTAGGGTTTAGGGTTTAGGGTTTAGGGTTTCAAAAAAAAATAACTCACTTTTCTGAAAAAGACTAGAAATCTTTTAACGGGTAGGTAGTTACCTCTTCTTTGTGTACTTCTGAGGCTTGGGTCGTAGATTTTCCCAGTCTTCGAGACAAAAATTAAAAGTAAAGAATAATTTTGTTTCCCTTCAAATGGGGCATTTATGACGATTGGAAAATCTAGGACCCACATGACTTTAGTGTGGCAAAAGTTTTACAGATCGCTACTTCCTGAAGCGAAAATGTTTTTCAGTAAATTGGTAAGGAAGTAGCAGTTTGCCAAAACATGGCTATAATTGATTTCTTCTTCTTTGTTTTCACAGGGAGCTCTTCGGGATTTGGCGCACACCTCTGATTAAGTATGGAAATTAACATGGGACAAGAAAGTTATGGTATAGATGTGATAGAATTAAGGAAAATACTTCATGTTAAGGCCAAGAAGGTTGATACGGGTAGTCTACAGGCAATGGGGAAGAAATTAAACCTGACTCAGAAGATGGCCTTTACAAGAAAGTACGGAAAGATTTTAAAGCTCTTGGAGGTTGAAATACAAACTAAGGCTATCACAGCCTTGGCGCAGTTCTACGGCCCACCTCTCAGATGTTTTACATTCAGAGACTTTGAGTTGGCCCCGTCCATAGAGGAGTTTGAACAAATATTAGGGATGCCTTTGGAAGGATAAATTCCTTACCGCCATCTCGATCATCATGCAACCATCGCTTTAATCGCCCGTATTTTAAGAATCTATCCTGAGATATTGAAAAATATACAGATGAATAAAAATCAAATTCCTGGGTTCACTCGAGAATTTCTCAAGAAACACATGCAGATCTTGGCAGATAAAGAAAAGTGAGAGGTTTTCATATACACTTTAGCCCTTACTATCTACGTGGTTGTCTTGTTCCCTAATATGGACAACGACGTGGATTATGATGCTATCGCCGTCTTCCTGGCTCACAAACACAGGCTGGAGAATCCCGTCACAGCCGTATTGGCTAATGTGTACTGCACTATGGATTTCTGCCATACACAAGGTGGGAAAAGAATTGTCTGCTGTCTACCTATCTTGTATGTATGGTTCATGTCTCATGCTTTCCATCAAATTTGCAAGGCTGAATGTGCTGTTTCTGATTTAAAACTGTGTCAGTTGGAAATAAAAAATGGACGCGAATGGGCCAATCATCTTATAGGGCTCACAGCCGAGAGAGTCAGATGGTATCCCCAATGGTTAGAAGTTGAGTCGATCATCTATCATTTTGGAAGTTATCCAAATGTTCCTCTCATTGGCACACAAGAGTGTATCAACTACAATCCTATTATAGCTAAATGTCAGTTGGCTTATCCTTTGCTTGGGCCACCGGACGAAGAGTTACTCACTCCTCTCATTTTATACTATGCAAAAGAGAACTATATGTCTACTGTTCAGGATATAACAAACGCATGGAAAAGAGTTTCCAAGATGGGTAAAGAATTAAGGGCACGAAGCCATGCTGTGGGAGAAAAATATTAAGAATGGGTCTTGAATAGGGTCTCCATTGTTAAATTACCCTTCAGGAGTCCCTCGTATCAATCTACAAGCACTCCCACTCCACCATTTATCGTGGAAGACAAAGCAACCCAGGCTTTGAAGGCCAAGATAGAAGAGTTAACAGTTAAGAATCAAAGGCTGGAAGAAGACCTACTAAAATATCAACAAGAATGCACATTCCAAAAGAGGGAAAATTTGGAGAATAAGTAGGCCATGGATGAGATTCGGAAAAAACGAAAGATTGAAGAAGACTATAGGGTGAAGCAAGATCAGTGTCTCCAGGCGGCAAATTCTCAACTGAAAATGAAAAGCAAGCAAAGCGACACCATCCTGGCTGAGAAGCATTTCCTAAAAGATCTGCTGACATAATCAAAGGAAAATAAAAGGGAGGCTTTGGTGCAGAAGGAGTTGCTGCAATCCCAAGTCCATAGATTGCAGCAACAACTTGGTGAGGTAATGAGAGCCTGCGAGCAGGAAATAAATGATGAACGAAGAAATACCATAAATACAGAGCAATATTATCAAGAGGCTGCACGCCTTTTAGAAGTTGAATTGGCTCGATAAGATAGGATCATTCGTTCATGGATAGATCGCTTTGCTAATCTAGCCTACTTGGCCAATGGAGTTCTGGAGGATCTTCTACTATTGTTAAAACAAGCCGAAGGAATGACTAACCCTCTCACTACTCTGAAGGAGATTTTAACATTTCTGAATTATTGTCATGAAAGAATTTGTAAAATGAGGGCTATGACCGCCCAAGCCAGGAACGGCTAAAATGTTGTAATCAAACCTCTACGGTGACATTGTATCTTTATGGAAGTATGAAATGATGAAGTATTTTGCCTCTGGAATTGTCTCATGTTAATTTTCATTTTACTGCTTTACCTAGTACTTTTGAACGTGACGTTCTGAGGAACTGAACCTTGAATCGTGTCCCGCGTAACATCTTTCTTTCTTTTATCATTTGTATTAACCATTTATCTTCTTTTTGCTAACAAATCTCCATGTTCTTTTAGACATTACTGGTAAACATCCTTACGAGACCATGCTCAGAAAGAAACTCATGGCCGAAATAAAATAAGAAAACGAGAGTTTAAGAGCCGAGCTCAGTCAACAGAAGGAAGAAATGGCAGAGATGGCCAAGCTTTTGGAAAAGAGGGTCACTGAAGGGGGTTCCTCTACCGGTGTTGAAGATGCCAGACAACAACCACCTACTCCACGATACTCTCCTGGTCCAGCTGGGGAACAGGGCCCTAATCCTATGGCAACTCCCTTCACCGTTCATATTAGAAGGCCAAACCCCGTTGATACCCAGCAGCATACCTTCATAGATGCGGATGGCAATGCTATCCCCTTCCCATTATATGGTTTGCCTCTGGGCTATTTTCCTCCTCTTCACACTAACCCACAAACAGACCCAAACCACCATGATCCTCACCCTGTTCAACCAAACATACCACCCTGTCGTGAATTCTGTACAACCCAAGGTCAAACATAATCCATTCAAGCCCACGTTACATAGCCTGCCTACGCGACCCAAACCACCACCCAACCACAGGTCTTTGTAGACCCAATAAACCCCTCTTATATAGCCATGCATGTACAATAACCTTATGGGTACATAGATCCTCGTGTCGCTGCTGGACCCAGTGGCACTGCAGCCATCCAAGAAGGAAGAATAGAGGTCCTTGAAAGGAGATTAAGGGAAATAAAAGGATTAGATGGTTTTGGGTTGGGAAGTGCCGTGGAACTTTACTTAATCCCGGACATTATCATCCCTCCTAAATTCAAGGTGCTAGAATTCGACAAATACCGAGGGTTAACCGGCCAAAAGAATCATCTCACCATGTACTATCAAAAAATGGCATCGCATGCATCCAATGACCCATTGCTAATCCATTGCTTCCAAGACAGCTTGGCTGGGGCCGCCCTTACATGGTACACTCACCTCGAACGGTCTCGTATACACTGCTGGAAAGACCTGGTTAATGCTTTCATGAAGCAATACAAATACAACATGGACATGGCGCCAGATAGGGTGCAATTGCAAAACATGACAAAAAGGAGACTGAGACATTCAAAGAATACGTGCAACGCTGGCGCAAAGTGGCTGCACAGGTCAACCCTCCTTTATCGGAAAAAGAAGTAGTTTCCATGATCATCGACACACTCCAATCTCCTTTCTATGATAGGATGATTGGGAGCGTTTTATCTCATTTCTCTGATATCATTACTATCGGAGAAAGAATAGAGAATGGAATAAGAACTAGAAAGATTATCTGAGGCCCGTCTGGGGCAGGCACGGTAAAGAGACCAACGACAGGGGAAGGTAGAAGAAGAGATGGAGAAACTAACGTTGTCTCTTACGACCAAAGGAGAAACCAAATGAGGCCGTTTAGCCCTGTCATATTTCTACCGGCCCATCCACACATGTCATACCTATGCGTAGCTGTAGTTCAAAATCCAAATCCACCTCACTTTCGTCCACCTGTTATACGACCACCAACACCACCGCAAGCACCTTACCAACCGCCATAAGTAAACCAACCACCAAATCCAAACTCAAGAAGGTTGAATAACGACCGTACCCAGATACAGTTCGATCTATCCCTATGACCTATACCAAGCTCCTACCTCACCTTATCAAAAATACTTTGGTAGTGCCCTGTCCTCTGAGATTAATTCAATCGCCTTACCCTAGGGGATACAATCCAAATGCGCGGTGTGATTACCACGCTGGCGCACCGGGGCATTCCATAGAGAATTGCCTGGCTTTGAAGTTAAAAGTGAGGGATCTAATCAGGGTCGACTGAATAAGCTTTCGTGAGGGGAGTCTGAATGTATCAACCAACCCTTTGCCCAACCATAGAGGGCCAGGAGTCAATGCTGTCGAGGAAGATGAAGAATGTATTTTGGAGGTTAATGACGTAAAAATGCCTTTGGAAATAATTCACTCCTACCTGTTGAAGAGGGGGTTGATAGAAGGCTCATTGGATGAGGAGTGCAATAATGACCAATCTATGAAGCGACAAGGCTTCCGAAGAACCCTTCGGGAACTCATGGACAGTCATACTGTAGAGGTTTGCAGGTGCCGTGGAGGCGGAGTAAACTACAAGAACAAACCAAGATATAAGCTCCAAAGCCCCTGGTCATATTCTACAACAAAAATACACCGGCAGCTCCAGCTCCTACCAAAACTATGATTACATTGCAAGCACCAACCCTGTTCCCTTTCAAGGATTCTCGAGCCATACCATGGAAATACGGTGCAAAGGTAATCGTTACCAGCTCCGAGGTAGTTGATTCTATGCCATCATTCTCTGTTACAAATATTGCCGGGGTCGGAGGCATGACTCGAAGTGGAAGGGTATATATTCCTCCGGAGTCAAAACTTGACAAAGCTGCGGGGAGATCAAGGCAGGAAAGGAAGGGACTGTCGACGAGGCAAAGAAGCCTGTAACTGAGGAAGAGGCCCAAGAGTTTTTGAAATTCATTCGCCACAGTGAGTATCAAGTGTTGGATCAATTAAACCATACCCTGGCCAAAATTTCTTTATTGTCCTTGTTGATGAGTTTCAAACCACACCGGAACACATTAATGAAAGTGTTAAGTGAGACACACGTCAAGCATGACTTGCCCGTTGATAAATTTGAAGGCATAGTGGGGAACATAGTCGCTAACAATTATTTGACCTTTACGGATGATGAGGTACCCACGGAAGGAAGAGGACACAATAAAGCTCTTCATATTTCTATGAAGTGCCGCGACCATATTTTGGCAAAGTTACTTATCGATAATGGCTCGTCCCTCAACGTGATGCCAAAGTCTATATTAGTAAAGTTGCCTTTCGATGGGACATGCATGAGACCAAGTTCCATGGTGGTGTGGGCTTTTGACGGGACTCACCGGGAGGTCATGGGGGAGATTAAACTGCCAATACAGGTTGGGCCATGCACCTTTCAAGTTCTCAGTCAAGTCATGGATATCACACCCGCCTACAGTTGTTTGCTAGGATAGCCGTGGATCCATTTGGCTGGGGTTATCCCCTCTATGCTACATCAAAAGCTGAAATTTATCATCGATAACAAATTAGTGATTGTTTCTGGGGAAGAAGACCTCTTGGTTAGCAAGCCTGTCACTACCCCATACATCGAAGAAGCTGAGGAAGCTCTCGAGACCTCATTCTAGGCTTTGGAGATAGCCAATGTAACTCACGTAAGGAAAAGCTTCACAAGGACATCCTTCCCGAATGTGCCTCTAGCGATGGCAAGAGCAATGCTATGGGAAGGATACGAGCCAGGGAAAGGGCTGGGGTGAAAGTTGGAAGGAAAAGTCCAACCTGTGTGCCTCCTAGAATATAAGGATAGTTATGGCCTGGGATACCGACCCACGGCCGCTGACAGAAAAATGGTAGGGGACGCAAGAAGAGAAAGAAGGATTGCTTGTCTTACTGGTCAAGAATTTAACACCGCGGGAATCCCCATTTGTGATCTTTACCAGAGCTTCCGGAGCACAGGGATAATGCCTCCGGGTCAAGTGGCCATGATCGAAGATGATCTCAAGAGTAATGTTGGGTTTATGTATGCTAGCTCACCGAATAAGGAGTTGAGTAACTAGGAGATCATGGAGTTCCCCACGACTCTAAACATTTTGTCAAAGTAATAATATTTTTTTATGACTTGTTGGTCCCTCTGCTATGCCTAAGGCTTTGGGACCTCTTTTTGTAATAAAGGCAAAAAATCTTATTTGTTTGTTTGGTTAATAAACACTGTCGGATTCTCATTTTGCTTGATATCCTTTTACTTGGGCCTTTCACTTGCTTGTTTTCTTTTTCATTCATTATAATACAATAAAATACAGATCCGAAAGTGATTCCTCTAAGAGTAATGAGAACTCAGATTTGTTTTATGATTCTGATTATCCAAACAATTATGCCGACGAAGAAAGTAAGGAAGACTTTAAACCTTCACCCGAGTTGACAAGGTTATTGGAGTAGGAGGATAAGGAAATTCAACCCCATTAGGAAAAGGTTGAAACCATTAACCTGGGGGACAAAGGAGAGGTTAAAGAGGTCAAGATCGACACCTTCCTAAACAAAGAGCGATGAGAAGAACTGATTAAGCTACTTAGGGAGTTTCGGGACATTTTGCCATGGTCATATCAAGATATGCCGGGGTTGGATAACAGCATTGTGGAACATAGGTTGCCTTTAAAGCCAGAATGTCCGCCGATCAAATAGAAGTTGCAACGAATAAAACCGAAAATGCTCCTTAAGATTAAAGACGAAGTTAAGAAGCAGTTTGATTTTAGTTTCCTAGTCGTAGCTAAATATCCTCAATGGGGAGCAAACATAGTTCCCATTCCGAAGAAAGATGGGAAAGTGAGGATGTGTGTGGACTACCGAGACTTGAATTGCGCCAGCCTTAAAGATGACTTTCCCCTACCACAGATCGACGTATTAGTCGACAATACGGCTCAATACTCTATCTTATCATTTATGGATGGATTTTCAAGATATAATCAGATCAAGATGGCACCTGAAGATATAGAGAAGGCCACATTTATCACTCTGTGGGGAACCTTTTGCTACAAAGTAATGTCCTTTAGATTGAAAAATGCTGGAGCAACCTATCAAAGGGGGATGGTGACTCTCTTCCACGACATGATGCACAAAAAGATAGAAGTCTACGTGGATGATATGATCGCTAAGTCCGGGTTATAGAAAGGACACATTACTGATCTGAGAAAGCTCTTCGAACGGCTAAGGAAATTTAAGGTTAGACTAAATCTGGCCAAGTGCACCTTTGGTGTGAAATCTGGCAAACTGTTAGGATTCATTGTAAGCGAAAAAAGGATAGAGGTTAATCCTGACAAGGTCAAGGCGATCCTGGAAATGCCTCCTCCTCGTATGGAAAAGGAAGTCTGAGGGTTTCTAGGAAGGTTGAACTATATTGCCCGATTCATTTCTAAAATAACAGCAACCTCTGAGCCGATTTTCAAGTTGCTCCACAAAAACCAACCCGGGCAATGGAATGAGAATTGCCAAATAGCATTTGAAAAAATAAAATAGTACTTGTTAAAGTCGCCAATCTTGGTGCCACCAATTCCTGGGAAACCACTGATCTTATATTTGACCGTGCTGAACAAATCCATGGGATGCGTATTAGGTCAACTTGATGAAATTAGGAAGAAGGGGCGTGCCATTTATTATTTGAGCAAGAAATTCACCGAATACGAAATGAGATATTCCTTCCTCGAAAGGACATACTGTGCGTTAGCTTGGGCTGCCCGACGTTTACGGCAATATATGCTATGTCACACTACATGGTTAGTGTCTAAAATGGACCCCATCAAATACATCTTTGAAAATCCTACTTTGATTGAAAGAATCGCTCGTTCGCAAGTGCTACTAACGAAATATGACATAACATATGTCACCCAAAAGGCCATAAAAGGGAGTGCGCTAGCAGACTACTTGGCACATCAACCCATTAGCAGTTACCAACCGATGCAGCATGACTTCCCAGATGAAGATATTTTAGCCCTTTTCAAAGAAGAAGATGGTCATGGAAATAAGTGGACTATGAGATTTGATGGAGCTTCTAATGCACTAGGGCATGGAATTAGGGTCATCTTAATCTCACCTGACAAGGAGTTCATTCCCATTTGCGCTCGGCTATGTTTTGATTGTGCCAATAATATTGCTGAGTATTGACAAGTCTTGAAAAGACTTAATTATTTCACCTTTTATTTAACATAATCCATTAAATATTGTTTAGTTTGGCTTTATTATTTAATAAATTGTCAATAATTCTTATTTTATTTATTTATTTCGAAAGTGTTTAATTTATGCAAGAAAATGATTAAAAACAATAATTAATTAAGAAATTATGTTTTATTTATAAATTCACTAATCCAGCTTACAAACGCTGGACAGCCAGCGTACTAACGCTAGGAATTTATTTGTTACATGTGCAGGAGCAGTTCACGCTCAATCTTGAAGGTTGCAAACTCAAGCGAGAGAGCCATGCAAAGTAAGTGAAAAGAAACAAAGGAAAGCACGATCTCGCTCAAGCGAGCAAACTCACGCTTAAGCGTGACTCTAAAACACCATCACGCCCAAGCTTCTCCATCACGCTCAAGCGTGAAAGCAATACTGCAGTGAATAATTCGACCTCGCTCAAGCGAGAGCCCTTCACGCTCAAGCGAGAGCCCTTCACGCTCAAGCGTGAAGGTGGTTATTTAAGCTGATGCTTTCCCTCCAAAAGAAGCTCTGCACCGTTGCTGTACTATTTTCCTGTTGTACTTTAGTAATTTAAGTAATGTTTGTAATTAATTATTTATTTCTATTTATGTAATTAGTTTAGTTAGTTTAATTATTAATTAAGGTTTCTTTGTAATTAATTAAGTTAGTTAGTTGTTTGCGTATATATATACTTGTACATACTCTCTGTAAGTGTACAGAGACGGTAGAATACAGAACACGATTCATTTGCCCATTTCCAATCTCTCTCTAGTTCCTTTCTCTCTATAATTTCTCTCATCCTTGTCTTTCCACATTCCTTCGTCCGAATCCATTTCCATGGGTTTCTAAGTCCCTAGGGTTGGGATTGCGAAGGTTTGCAATGAATTCTTGAAAGTGTATTGAGGAAGTCAACTTCTAAATCAAGAGGAGAACAAGCTGAGGAGTGGATCTACTTTGCTGGATTGACAAATCCAGATCTGATGAAGAAACTCACCAGTGAGGAATCATGGTTGAGGCTTAGGTAACTTCTCGCTTCCTAACTAATTCAGGCCTAGTAATTAGGTGAATAGTTAGGGTTCAACCCCCAATTTCGCATTAGATTTCTCTCTTAATTGAGCACTAAAGGGATTAGGGGTTAATGCTTAGGAATTAGTGTTATTCACCTAAGGAATTAGGGATTAACCATCTGTGAATTATCCTCTTGAGTCTGAAGCTTGATTGAACCTTAAATGCATGTTTCTTGATAAAATTATAAATTGAAGCAATTCTAACCTATCTTCCATTACTCACATTTCATCTTTTGTACTGTCTCTAAAAAATACAAAAACATTAGAAATATAAAACAACAAAAATAGAATGAAATCTATCCGCATTGCATTGGTTCAGCTTGTACTAGTCTAAGATTGCGGTAATTACCACAATCCCTGTGAGAACGATCAAATATATTACAAATTAACGATTGGTGCACTTGCCAAAAGAATAAATCCTCTGAGAGTCATACAATAAGTCAATATTAATTCAAGATTTTCCAACCAAATTAATAACTCAGGGATTTAGCATCAAGTTAATGGCGCTGTTGCCGGGGATTGTTGAGTAATATCAACAATCCTTGGACCGGTACTAGACTGAACCATTTTTTTTAGTCTTTGTAAGTTTTATTAGTTGTTGGTGAATTTTGTTGTAGGAGTAGATTTTGTTAAGTGTTGGTATTGTGTTGAGTGTTTGCTGTTAGTTGTTTTTGGCTATTTTAGTGGTAGCACTAACTATTGCAGTGGCCTTGTTTGTAGTTAGTTGTTGCATTTATGTTTTTTCTAGTTCCTTTGGAAAGTGAAAAGTTGCAGGTGATGGATCTTGATGACACCTTAGCAGAGTTTCTTTAATATTCACAAACATTATGCATGAACCATGTTGAGGAGGTACAACCAATTGAGGAGGAGCCATCGGAGTTAGAAAGGATTTTAATTCAATTTATAAAAGTCACTCAAACTGGCCTCCAAAATTTTGATAATTCAATCATGAATATTCAAAAGCAAGTGAATTTTATTGCAAAGCAGTTAGGCGAAGAGCAAAGAAATACAGAGGTTGTACGAAGAGAAGACCAATATGAAGAGCCATGGGATGATGATGTTGGACTAGCTGAAGAAACTAAGTTTGGGGAAGAAAAAGACCAGCTAGAAAACATTAAAATGGATGAACCTGAACTTGAAGTTGATGTAGAAACAAAAGAAGAAAAAGAAAATAAGGAAGTTCAGGGATATTTAATGAAAGAAGAGTCAATTGAAGAATGTGAAGAGGAAAGCTATAGAGATTATACTTCTGAATTGGAAGATGATATTATATCTAGTGAAGCATTCTTTGATGATTGGAATGAAGAAGATTGGTCTAAAGAAGAACAAGAGCAAGAGTTGTCATTGAATAATTTCTTTGATGATGCAAGTTTTGTAGGAGTGCAAATTGAACAAATGACAATAGAAGCCATTGAGGAACCTAAGAATCAATTAGAAACTATTGTTGAGCAAGAAGTGATAAAGGAGGTAGCGATCTCAGCTAAGATGGAAACCACATCTTGGCAACACAATAATGATACTGAAATTTTGTTAGAGCCAAGTGTGAATACAGAGAAAGAAGTAGAGGTTCATGCACAGGAAAAGTTAACATGTTTAGATGTTGAGAATACAAAAGAAGAAGAAACTCAGCCATGTTATGAGGAGCGTTTGCTAGTGGTGACTACTGCAGCTATGGAAATCACAAGGAAACACGAATCATCAAGTCAAGAAGAACACTGCTTGTGGCATAAAAAGAGGAAGACTAACACAAAATAGAAAAAGAAAAAGAGTGAAGGAAAGAAAAAGAAGAAAAAGCAGAAAGTTTGGAAAAATAAAGATTGGAGGAAAGTTGTGTTGAGCATTAGCCTCAAACACAACAAGGAGAAACAAGGAGTAAAAAGACCAAGAATGTATGGTCATAAGCAATGGGATCCTGGAGGATGATCTTATATTTGTTTTTCTTGTACATAAATAAAATAGTGAGAGAGGTTTTAAAAAAAAAGAAAAAAAAGAGAGAAAAATAGAATTAAAAAAAAGAAGAAAAAGAAAAAGAAAAAAAAGAAGAAAAAGAAAAAAAGAAGAAAAAAAAAGAGAATAAGAAAAAGAAAAAGAAAAAAAAGAAGAAGAGAGAGGAAGAAGAAGAAAAGAAAAAAAAAAGAGGAAAAAAAAAGAAAAAAAAGAAAAGACTGAACAACGTAAATAAATAAGCATCAGACCCCCCTGGCGCTCGAGCGCCCTAACCTGGCGCTTGAGCGTGCTCGGGTCCACGCTTGAGCCTGACCCGTTATGCTGACCCTGGCACTCGAGCGTGACTCTGTCACGCTTAAGCGTGAATTGTTCCTCGTCTTGATTTCTTCCATTCGCTCAAGCGAATATACTGGCGCTTAAGCGAGTGCATCCATTTTTCTTTTATTTCGCTCGAGCGAAGCACTTTTTGCTTAAGTGAATGTCATACAGAATAAAAATTCCCAAAGTCTCTTCTCCACGCTTAAGCGAGAACTTGTCAAGCTTGAGCATGATCGTCTTGTGCACCCCCTGATGCACCTCACGCTTGAGCATCATTCCATACGCTCTAAGCGTGATCGTGATGAGTACTCCCTTGTTGCACCTTGCGCTTAAGCGTATGTTCTTACGCTCTAAGCGTGATCCTCTGTGACTGATGGAAATCTTACCACGCTTCAGTATAGCTATCCACTTTGAGTGTGACTTCTGAATGTACCTCGCCTGAGCGCCCAGGATCACGCTTGAGCGTGATCGTGACCCCTGGTGCTTAATACAAACCTTGCACGCTTGAGCTCAGTTAACCACGCTTAGAGCGTGACTTGTTATTACTGCCGCGCTTGAGCGCTCTAGCCTCACGCTTGAGCGTGATCGGGCTGAGGCAGTTAGAAAGCTTTTTGTTCTAAATGTTTCGCTTAAGCGTGATGCTGTAAGCTTAAGCGTAATCATCCCAGTGAAGCAATCTGATACCTGTTTGTTTGGCGATTGAGCGTAGTTCTTCATGCTTGAGCGTGACATTCCCTTACATATTATTCACTTAAGCGAATAATGGTACGCTTTAAGCGTGATTCATACTTGTTGCCACCTCTGTGCTTTAATTTGGGCATGTGTACACCAAAGATCCAGCGTACCTACGCGTACCCGTGACTCATACCCCTTTTACGTTGGAAGCTCTGGCCCTTTAAAAAAAAGGAGAAAAAAGAAGCATATTCTTTGAATTCCATTGGAAGGTAACATCTCTTCCCTTCTTAATTTCACTTAATGGCTAGAATCATTGCATCCCACCGTTTCCATCTTGAAATTCTTGCATCCATCATGTCTATTCATCTCATATTTTTGTGTTGTAATAACTTTATTTTAGTATCTTTTCTTAAACAGTGTATCTCCTTTTCATTTGTAATGAAATCATATTTCCCTGTTAATTATTCAATGTTATTTCTTTTCTGATTTGTATTGTTCAATTCATGCAACCATCACTCAATAAATCCTTGCCATATAGGTAAGAAGGGAAGTAATTTATTCCTTAATCTCATTAACTTATGAAAGGTATTTACTTTGTTTAATTTAGAATCCATCTTAATAATTTAAAGTTGCTGATTCTCGGGAATTAATTGGATAATTAATTGATTGGCATTGCTTGATTCATGATCCCTGTCCATAACTATTTTTCATTATTAATTATTTGTTTATTTAGCATGCTAGTTAGCAATCTGAATTTATGATCTTGCATTAAGTTTGGGGACATGATTAGCTGATTACCTGTTATTATTAGCTTTTGAGCCTTTATTAATTCTCTTCTGAGTGAGCCTGCATTCTTGTTAGTGAGACAGAATTTGCTTCAGTACTTGATAATGATTGTTTGTTTGCCAATTGGAAATGATGAAGGCCTTTTTTGTTAAAATAACCAGAGCCAAAATTTAGCCATCCTAATTTTATTAATTATCCTTTGACCCAATAATTATATTTTGAGCCTGAGACCCTTTCATTCTAATTATGTACCTAACTTTACAAGCCTATTTATCTAAGAAAAACCAAGAGAACCATCCCTAGATGTTCCACTGATGAATTGCTGAGTCTTACTTATTGCTAGGGACTAGCAAATTCTAAGTTTGGGGATGAAGAGTGTGCCTAACAGCAATTAAAGGACACACTCTGACCTTAGTTATAGATGAGGATTTGAGAAATGAAAGGAAGAACAGTAAAAGTAAAAGAAAAGTGAAAAATCAGCAAAGAAAGAAGGTGCAAAGCACCACAAGAAAAAAATGTTATTGGAAAAATGGTATTGAAAAAAAAATTGAAAAAGAGAAAAGAAAGAAAGAAAGAGTCCAAAGGACTAAAAAAAGGGAGAGAAAAGCACCACAAGTCATGGAGTTACCCTTCATCTGAAAAATAATGAAAGCAAGAGAGCTTGTTAATAGAGACATTTAAGTTAAAATTGAGGCAAGGCATCAGTGGGCACATCTTTTAACCCAACATTGACTAGAAAAACAAAAATAGAGCCTGTAGCCTAACCCCATTACAAGCTTAAAAAGCCCTTACTGATCCAATTGTGCTAGCATATTTCATGATGTTTAGAACTGTTGCAAGCCTATGTTGATCTAACAATTATGCAGGTGATGAGTGCATGTAATTAACCTTATACACTGAGAGAAAAGTGAAACACCAATTCAGTGAGGAAAGTGTGACATCCCAAAAATAGGGGTAAATTTTTCGCATTTTTATTATTATTAATCTCTAAAACATGTGGGTGGTGAAGCCATTTAACAAATTCCCTGGATCTATCAGAGACCTATCTCATATATGAAGATATGAGAAGGTAAGTTAAAGGAATTACTCTTAAGAAATCCATAATTAATAATAGCGGAAGAATCTTTAGTAAAATAACATTATGGAATTAAATTCTTAAGAAGTCATTCATTCAAAATTTAATAGCCAAGGTTATCCCAAAGTGATCATGAAGTAAGATAGAATCATGAATTAGTATGAAGAAAAAGGAACATAATATATTTCAAGCTATTTGGGAGAATCAGGTCCCTCTCGCTCAAGCGGAATCCCAATTCGCTTGAGCGAGCTTCGCATAGCACGCTTGGGCGAACCTTAAAATGCTGGCCGAAAGAAGAAAATGGAAATTCAGGGGCCACTTCGCTCAAGCGAACCCCACTCGCTTGAGCGAGTAACACAATCCTCGCTTGGGCGAAGCCAGCGGGTGTAAAGCGAAAAACGCCCAGAATCCATTCCACGCTTACTCGCTCGGGCGACACTATCCTCGCTTAAGCGAGATTTCTCCCGAGAGTAATTTCTTGATAAACCCGAGAGCAAAACCTGAGGGCAGGACCCTCTCGCTCGGGCAAACCCTTAGCTCGCTTGAGCGAACACCAACCAAGGTCCAAACTCTGATTCTAATGCGATTTCGCTTGAGCTACATGTGCATCCGCTTGAGCGAAAATGAAATAATGTCCCAACACTGATGTTGGGACGATCTCGCTTGAGCGAGTTTCAATCTCGCCTGAGCGAGAATCATCCAGAAACCAAAATTCAACACAAGGGCATTCTCGCTTGAGCGAAAAGCCCTCTCGCTTGAGCGAGTTTGACAGAAAAATAGGGGAAATGCAGAAATCATCCAACTCTCAACACCAAAACTCATTCTAATCAAATTTACCTAATTTCAACACTTCATATATATCATATTCCACATTTGAGACTTGTTCTAATAAGTCATTCTTATCAAGTTCCATTACAACTCATCTATTGTATAAATCAACTCACTAACTCCTCCATTTCATAAATCTAACATTCCATATATAAACTTCATTCATTCATCAAGATATAGAGAGTTTCATCATTCATTCATTCATAGGGTCATGATTAAAAATGAGTCATAAACAAAAGATCTCATTTTCCTCCATGACCTCCCAAACTCATTATTCATACAATTATCCATTCTAAATCCACACTATATCAAAATACATTGTACTATATACATTACATCTATTCCACATATCTATGTAAACCAAAATATTGCCGGCCAAGGCATTCTTTACCAAAAAGGGGCCTTCTTCACACTCTTCCTCCACAATAGCTCCAAAGCCATACCTACAACATAGGAGCTAAAAAAATATACCACAGGGAGAGTGAGTATACTTTCTCAATGACGAAAATCCAATAAATAGAACAATATATGCATGAATGCAATACAACTAACTCCTTTTCAAGAGGAGTCTATTTAATATCAATCAATCAATCAACAATTTTTCATTCCAATACAACTATTCCTTGATTCTCTCAGAATTCTATCAATCAATCCACCATCACAATTTAGTAATTAAAAAGGGAGTTTTCATTCATATCTCATCATCAAAGTATCACACTATACCATGCTTTCAAACTGATGCACATGCTAGCGTCATGAAAATGCATATGCACGGATCCGATTTCATTTCCTCGGGTGATCGCAACCACCATATCACATACTCATTCTCAATGGTTTCCCACCTCGCAAGGGGTACTCCCTCTAGCAACCTCACAAGGTGCTTTTCGTGATCGCAACCACGTTCAATATTTCACATAGGTTTCCCTCTCGCAAGGGGTACTCCCACCTCATAAACATTTCATATAGGTTTCCCTCCTCATGATCACAACCATGGGCATTCAATCTTATTGGTCCCGCAGGGCCTTGCATTTCAACATCAAGTGATCGCAACCACTTATCAACATCATCATGATATGCATGTCATGCCATGTATACAAAATACTCATGCATGCTTCAAGCTCATTTGGATTATCCTACCCTTTCATCTAGGGTATATTCATTCTCAACCACACAATTTTCCATCAACTCATACACAAGAATCAATCTTCATATGAACTCAACCATATACCACGCATAATAAGTCATCCATAGCTACACACAGGCTTCATCACATAACACTAAATTCACATCATCATACGCAATTCACTTCACACACATAACATCACCTTTAACCACTCAAACATGTCATACTACATTAATACATATATTATCAGTACAATTTTCATGCATTTAGAAAATACACCCCTCTCCTACCTCAAGAGAAGTAGACCTCTGGGGTTGATGTTCCTGCTTCACCAATATTGCCAAGCCCTACACCAATCATTTATAGGGCCACATCAATTATTTATTCAAACACCAATTCAATATATATATATATATATACATAGGTGCACACATGATTCTTATCATGTGAAAACTATTTACCAATTTCATTCGTTTGCCTACTTAGGCTTCGGGAATTCCTTTCTTTGAATTACAATCTCTTAGTATCAAAGGCTACAACCTAATTATTAGGTTATTTCACCTAGTAGGTCTCCACCAACACCTTGGTGAGTTTCCACCTATTATAACTTCAAGTTAACATTATCATCATTTAATGTGTCTACCACCTCATTTATATCATTCTTCCCATCAACAAATGCTAATTTCTTCATTAATTGCAATATCCTTCAATATCCTACCTCTTCTCCTAGGATTCAAATTTAAGGTTTTCACCAACCCACCAACCTTCATAAATGCTCATATACCTTCTTCTTTTCTCACCATAGTTATAACTACCTCATTAATCATTCATAAGCTTGTATTTATGTCAACTTATCTTTTGATTTCTACTTTTAAACTTTCTCCAACATTACCCATACATTTATTGTGTTCTAACCCCAAAACTTCAACTAAACTTCAACTATATACTTATGTACATGGAAAATGATCCTAATCTTACCTCAATGAAAGAAAAGAGTAAGTTTGCAAAAGATGAAGAGGTTCACACGAATTTGAGGAGGAAGGAGGAGGAAATACTTTAGTTCTAAACTTCCTTGAAGTCTCTTGAAGGTTGTTAATGGAGAAGGAAGATATATTCCCTTTTAATTTATAATTCAAAAGGAAAGAGAAGAGGAATTTTGAAGAAGGAGAAGGAGAATATGTGAAGAAGAAGATAAGAAGAAAGGATGTCTACGTGAAAAAAAAGGCAACCGACTTTTGAATAGGAAATGAAGTGAGTTTAACATTTAAATTATTAATTCTTCATTAACTCTTCCGTTTTTTAACAAACAGGTTCGCCGTTCGGGCCCAAAACATATTCTAAAATTATTCCGAATATAAATTTGGAATCCCATTAACATTATCTACGGCCCTGACCAACGGCATCTCAATCGGAGATACTTGGTCCGACACCTATATTTTATCCGGGTCAGTTTTCAGCTCATCTGACCACCATATTTCACCAACAGTTTCGAAAAACCTTCTTTAAGTCGTTTCAAGAATTTTGGGATATTTATTAGCCCAAAGTTAATTATCCAACATTTATTTTCCTAATTTATCTTCCTATTTTAAAAATTCGGGGTGTTACAGAAAGTATCACCAACTTGTTTCCTAAAGGAGGTGTGACTTATTATATTTTCAGAATTTGGGAAAGGAAAGCATGGATGATATTTAATAATTATGGTATGAACTAAGTTAAGGAAAAGGTTGATTGTTTTGAGTAAGTGTTGTTGATTTAATTAATCTGAGTCTTCGCTTGAGGACAAGCAAGTTTTAAGTTTGGGGATGTGATAAGTCTTGAAAAGACTTAATTATTTCACCTTTTATTTAATATAATCCATTAAATATTGTTTAGTTTGGCTTTATTATTTAATAAATTGTCAATAATTCTTATTTTATTTATTTATTTCGAAAGTGTTTAATTTATGCAAGAAAATGATTAAAAATAATAATTAATTAAGAAATTATATTTTATTTATAAATTCACTAATCCAGCTTACAAACGCTGGATAGCCAGCGTACAAATGCTAGGAATTTATTTGTTACATGTGCAGGAGCAGTTCACGCTCAAGCTTGAAGGTTGCAAGCTCAAGCGAGAGAGCCATGCAAAGTAAGTGAAAAGAAATAAAGGAAAGCACGATCTCGCTTAAGCGAGCAAACTCACGCTTAAGCGTGACTCCAAAACACCATCACGCCCAAGCTTCTCCATCACGCTCAAGCGTGAAAGCAATACTGCAATGAATAATTCAACCTCGCTCAAGCGAGAGCCCTTCACGCTTAAGCGTGAAGGTGGTTATTTAAGCTGATGCTTTCCCTCCAAAAGAAGCTCTGCATCGTTGCTGTACTATTTGCCCGTTGTACTTTAGTAATTTAAGTAATGTTTGTAATTAATATTTATTTCTATTTATGTAATTAGTTTAGTTAGTTTAATTATTAATTAAGGTTTCTTTGTAATTAATTAAGTTAGTTAGTTATTTGCGTATATATATACTTGTACATACTCTCTGTAAGTGTACAGAGACGGTAGAATACAGAACACAATTCATTTGCCCATTTCCAATATCTCTCTAGTTCCTTTCTCTCTATAATTTCTCTCATCCTTGTCTCTCCACATTCCTTCGTCCGAATCCATTTCCATGGGTTTCTAAGTCCCTAGGGTTGGGATTACGAAGGTTTGTAATGAATTCTTGAAAGTGTATTGAGGAAGTCAACTTCTAAATCAAGAGGAAAACAAGCTGAGGAGTGGATCTAATTTGCTGGATTGACAAATCCAGATCTGATGAAGAAACTCACCAGTGAGGAATCATGGTTGAGGCTTAGGTAACTTCTCACTTCCTAACTAATTCAGGCCTAGTAATTAGCTGAATAGTTAGGGTTCAACCCATAATTTTGCATTAGATTTCTCTGTTAATTGAGCACCTAAGGGATTAGGGTTTAATGCTTAGGAATTAGTGTTATTCAATTAAGGAATTAGGGATTAACCATTTGTGAATTTTCCTCTTGAGTTTAAAGCTTGATTGAACCTTAAATGCATGTTTCTTGATGAAATTGTAAACTGAAGCAATTCTAACCTATCTTCCATTACTCACATTTCATCTTTTGTACTGTCTCTGAAAATACAAAAACATTAGAAATATAAAACAACAAAAATAGAATGAAATCTATCTGCATTGCGTTGGTTCAGCTTGTACTAGTCTAAGATTGCGGTAATTACCAGAATCCCTGTGGGAACGATCAAATATATTACAAATTAAACGATTGGTGCGCTTGCCAAAAGAATAAATCCTCTGAGAGTCATACAATAAGTCAATATTAATTCAAGATTTTCCAACCAAATTAATGACTCAGGGATTTAGCATCAAGTATGAGGCATGCTCTTTAGGAATACAAGCTGCTCTGAATGAAGGAATAAAATCTCTAGAAGTTTATGGAGACTCTGCTTTGGTTATCCACCAATTGAGAGGTGAGTGGGAAACTAGAGATAACAAACTAGTTCCCTATCATACTCACATCAAAGAGATGATGAAAGAATTCGATGAAATTACTTTCCATCACATTCTTCAGGAGGACAACCAAATGGCTGATGCCCTGGCCACTTTAGCTTCAATGTTCGAGGTCAATAGTGAATACGAGGTACCTTTTATTAAAGTGAAGAAACAACAAGAACCTACATATTTCCAAGTTATAGAATAAGAGCCGGACGGTAAGCCTTGATATCATGACATCAAAAGATACCTCCGATACCAGGAATATCCTGAGGGTGTCACAGATAATGACAAACGAACCTTGAGAAGGCTTGCTATGGGTTATCTCTTGAACGGCAATGTACTGTACAAGTGAAACTATGATTCTGTCCTACTCCGGTGCGTCGACACTGAGCAAATCAAATCATGAGAGATATCCATAAAGGATCTTTCGGAACTCACACAAGTGGGCATGCCATTTCAAGAAAGATTTTAAGGGCCGAATATTATTGGATGACCATGGAAGCAAATTGTTTCGCTTATGTGAGGAAGTGTCATAAATGTTAGATATATGCTGATCACATTCATGCACCCCCTTCATCCCTAAACGTATTGTCAGTACCATGGCCCTTTTCAATGTGGAGCATGGATGTTATTGGGCCCATTGAGCCAAAATCCTCAAACGGTCATCGTTTCATCTTGGTTGCCATTGATTACTTCACTAAGTGGGTGGAAGCAGCTTCGTACATTAATGTGACTAAGAATGTCGTTGTCAAATTCATTAAGAAGGAGTTGATTTGTCGATATGGTTTACCAAATCAAATTATTACCAACAATGGCATAAATCTAAACAACAAGATGATGAAGGAGCCTTGTGAAGATTTCAAAATCTCTCACCACAATTCCTCCCTGTATCGGCCGAAAATGAATGGAGCAGTCGAAGCGGCCGACAAGAACATCAAGAAGATAGTGTAAAAGATGGTGGTAACTTACAAAGATTGGAGTGAAATGCTCCCTTTTGCATTGCACGGATACCGGACCGCGGTTCGAACCTCGACTAGGGCAACCCCATTCTCCTTGGTCTATGGAATAGAAGCAGTAATGCCTTTTGAAGTGGAGATCCCATCCCTCCAAGTAATAATGGAGACAAAATTGGAAGAAGATGAATGGGTCCAAGCTAAGTACGACCAATTGAACTTAATTGAAGGAAAGAGGTTCACTGCTCTCTGCCGTGGGCAATTGTACCAAAAATGTGTGAAGCGGGCGTACGAAAAGAAAGTGCGACCCTGAAAGTTCAGGGAGGGAGACCTGGTCCTCAAGAAGATTTTGCCAATCCAAAGAGACGAACGGGGTAAATGGACACCTAATTATGAAGGACCCTATGTTGTGAAAAAAGGCCTACTCCGGAGGAGCTTTGACCCTCACCAACATGGATGGAGAAGATCTACCAAAGCATGTAAACACAGATACAGTGAAAAAGTACTATGCCTAAAAAAAAATAGGTGCTCGCTAGGCTGAAAACCTGAAGGGGCAATCTAGGTGAAAGTTAGAGCTACTTGGTTGGTCGAAAAACCTGAAGGGGTGGCTCAGACAAAGTTAGAGTAAAATCTTGGCACAATGACTTAGGTCCCCCAAGCAGAAAATGCCAGACCCAACTAGGGCATATGGATCATCGTCGAATTACATTCTAAAGGGCAGAATCAGAAGATGAACAAGAAATCGTGAGAGGGAATCAAGATTCTCATCGCTCTTAAGAAATCGCTGGAGGATCCGTGAGCCTCCTCTTTTCCCCTTACCTTCAATCTTTTGTACTTTATTCCACCTGTTCCATTTGTTTTACATTGCTTTCCTTACCACTGTACATACTTGATATCCATAAATAAATTTACCCTTCTTTCTGTACGTGTTCGTGACCAAGTCTTATAAACAAATAAATTTTCCTAAATATTTGAAAATGAAAATGGTGAATCATAGAGTCGTGGGGAACAAAATGCTCCCATGCACCTGACCTTGCCTCAGGCAAGCATAACAAACTCTACTAGGCGCTTACCAAAGTTGGAAGTTGCTTCTATTTCATCCATGAGTTATCTCAAGGCCCGTCTCTAACGAAGTTCACCTGAAAATGTCAATTTGTTTACTTTTTTTTAACTCATCCTCTTTTTGAAGGTTGACTGAAGTTCCCAGCCCGGAAGCGAAAGTTTGCCGAGTAGTTCCCCAGCAAGGTTACAACCTTCTACAAAAGAGAACAGGTCAAGATCTCCTCCCAGGTTAATCTAAACTAGATTTCTCCCCAAGTGGAACCAATAAGTCATTTCCCCAGCAAAACCATGGTTACCACTAAGTAGAGGCGGACCAAACCTTCTTTCCCTAGTGGAACAATACTCGATTACAATCACCACAGAAAATGGTGCCAATCATAAAATCCTCTATTGGTATTTGCCTTCCTCCACCGGATCCTCCCCGCCAGCGAATACCCCAAACTTGGGACAGCACCCCAAGCTTTATCCTCCTTTCCAAACTTAAGGCATTACCCCAAGTCTTCCAAACTTGGGGCATCACCCCAAGTCTCTCAAATACAGGGCATCACCCCAAGTCTCTCAAATCTAGGGCATCACCCCAAGTCTCTCAAATCTAGGGCATTACCCCAAGTCTCTCATTCCTTTCTAAACTTGGGGCATCACCCCAAGTCTCTCATTCCTTTCCAAACTTGGGGCATCACCCCAAGTCTCTCATTCTTTTCCAAACTTGGGGCATTACCCCAAGTCTCTCATTCCTTTCCTAACTTGGGGCGTCACCCCAAGTCTCTCAAATCTGGGGCATCACCCCAAGTCTCTCAAATATGGGGCATTACTCTAAGTCTCTCATTCCTTTCCAAACTTGGGGCATTACCCCAAGTCTCTTTTTTTTTCCAAACTTGGGGCATCACCCCAAACTCTCTACGTTCCCTCTCAAAACCTGGGGCATCTAGATGTTGGCTCTCAAAGCAAAGCCAGTTTAAGTTCAAAGTTATTGGCTGCAATCGGAGGCCTAAGGATGCTAGATTGAGATCCTTCTTCAGTAGGCCTAGAGTAGTCACTTAGTGTAACTCTCCTCTGTTCCATTTCTTGCTGTTCTTTTTACTTTTTCTCCTTTCTAAGCTTACGTTCTAACAAATCAATATCAGGATCAAAGAAAAAATGCTCTCCTCTGTTCCTTGACTGCATACACCAAATGTTAGACACAAATAATTCAAATCTACTGCTACAGCTACACAAAAACTACTACTATACTAAAAATGAGAATTAAACTGCTACTAAATGCAAAACAAAATTAAACAGTTCAGTCTAGTACCAGTCCAAGGATTGTTGATATTACTCAACAATCCCCGGCAACGGCGCCATTAACTTGATTGGTAAATCCTGCGCCATTACTTGGTGTGTAACTCTCGAAGGATTTATTTTTTTTGGCAAGTGCACCAATTGTTAAATTTGTAATATATTTGATCGTTCCCACAGGGATTGTGGTAATTACCGCAATCTTAGACTAGTACAAGCTGAACCAACGCAAGCAGATGCAATTCATTCAGTTTTTGTTGTTTTATACTTTCTATGTTTTTGTATTTTTAGAAGCAGTTTAAAATATAAAATGTGATTAATGGAAGATAGGTTAGGATTACTTCAGCTTACAACTTCATTAAGGAACATGCAATCGAGGTTCAATTAAGCTTCAGATGCAAGAGGACAATTCACAGATGGTTAATCCCTAATGCCTTAGGTGACTAACACTAATTCCTAAGCATTAAACCCTAATCCCTTAGGTGTTCAATTACAGAGAAATCTAATGTGAAATTGGGGGTTGAACCCTAACGATTCACCTAATTACTAGGCCTAAATTAGTTAGGAAGCCAGAAGTTACCTAAGCCTCAACCATGATTCCTCACTGGTAAGATTCTTAATTTGGATCCAAATTTGTCAATCCAGCATAGTAGATCCACTTCTTAGCCTGTTTTGCTCTTGTTTCAGAAGATAATTTCCTCCATGCAGCTTCAAGATTCCATCAGAAGCTTCAACAATCCCAACCCTAGGGGTTTAGAAACCCATGGAGATGGATTCTGACGAAGGAATGTGAAGAGACATGGACGAGAGAATGTAGAGAGAGAAAAGAATTGGAGAGAGATTGAAAATGAGAAAATGAATCATATTATTGTTTCTGTATGTTCTCTCCTCTCTACTGCTTCCCTTTACAGAGTATGTACAAATATATAAATAGGCATCTAACTAACTAACTAACTTCATTAATTACAAAGGAAACTTAATTAATAATTAAACTAACTAATCTAAATACATAATTACAAATAGATAATTAATTACAACTCAATACTTAAGTTACTAATGTACAGCAGCAAAACAAGGACAGCAACAGTGTAGCGCTTCATTTGGAGGGAAAAATAACAAACTGGGCAACAGAATCACGCTTGAGCGTGATCGCTTTATTCACTGTACTATGTCTTCGCGCTTGAGCGTGATCGTTTTATTCACTGCACTATGTCTTCACGCTTGAGCATGAATGGGGAAGCTTGGGCGTGATCGTATGTTGTGTCTTCCTGTCTTTGTACATAACTTGCATGGTTCTCAAGCTTAAGCGTGAAGCTTTTAAGCTTGAGCGTGAAGAATATCTTACTACACCTGCACGTGCAAACAAATAAATGCCTAGCGTATGTACACTGGCTGTCTAGTGTATGTACGCTGGGTTAATAAATTTATAAATAAAAAAGTTTCCTTAACTAATTATTATTTTTAATCATTTTCTTACATAAATTAAACACTTTTGAAATAAATAAATAAAATAAGAATTATTGATAATTTATTAAATAATAGTGCCAAACTAAACAATATTTAATGGATTAAGTTAAATTAAAGGTGAAATAATTAAGTCTTTTCAAGACTTATCACATCCCTAAACTTAAAACTTGCTTGTCCTCAAGCAAATACTCAAATTAATTAAATCAATTGCATTTTCTCAAAACAATCAACCTTTCCTTAACTTAAATCATACCATAATTATTGAATACCAATCATGCTTTCTTTTTGTAAAGTCTGAAAATATAATTACTCACACCTTCTCTTGGGAACAACTGGTGATGCTTTCTCACTGGATTAGTATTTCACTCTTCTCTCAATGTATAGGTTCAATAATATGCACTCATCACCTGTATAATTGTTAGATCAACATAGGCTTGCAAGAGTTCTAAACATCATGACATATGCTAGCACAATTGGGTCAGTAAGGACTTTTTTAAGCTTGTAATGCGGTTAAGCTACAGGCTCTATTTTTGTTTTTCTAGTCAATATTAGGTTAAAAGATGTGCCCATTGATGCCTTGCCTCAATCTTAACTTAAATTCCTTTACTAACTAGCTCTTTTGCTTTCATTATTTTTCAGATGAAAGGTGCTTTGTCTTCCTTCTCTTTCAGTCCTTTGGACTCTTTCTTTCTTTCTTTTCTTCCATCTTTTTCAATTTTTTTTTTCAATACCATTTTTTTCTTGTGGTACTTTGCACCTTTGCTTTGTTGATTTTTCACTTTTATTTTGCTTTTGTTGTTCTTCCTTTCATTTCTCAAAATCCTCATCTAAAATTAAGGTCAAAGTGTGTCCTTTAATTGGTGTTAGGCACACTCTTCATCCCCAAACTTAGAACTTACTAGTCCCTAGCAATAAGATAAGACTCAGCAATCCATCAGTGGTACATCCAGGGCTAATTCACTTGGTTTTTCTCAGATAAATTGGCTTGTAAAGTTAGGTACATAAGTAGAATGAAAAGGGTCTTAGGCTCAAAATATACTTGTTGGGTTCAAGGATAATTAATAATAGTTAGGATGGCTAAATTTGGCCTTGGCTAATTAACAAAGAAGGCCTTCATCATTTCCAATTGGCAAAAATATAATCATTTAGCAAGTACTGAAGCAAATTTTGTCTCACTAAGAATAATGCAGGCACACTCAGAAAATAATTAATAAAGGCTCAAAAGCTAATAATACAACAGGTAATCAACCAATCATGTCCCCAAACTTAATGCAAGATTATAAACTCAGATTGCTAACTAGTAATGTGGACATACCCAAGGAAGACCCTCACACTACATTGGAGAAAGGACTTGAAGCATATAGAGGTCCCCTCACAAGGGCCAAGACTAAACGGGCCAAAGAGAGCATTCATAAAGCCCTTTTCTCTTTTCTCTCTTCTAGTGGGCCTAAGCCCAATAAGGAACCTATGAGGATCTATGTGTACTTTACTTGTAATATACTTCCTAAATAGTTTCTCTAGGCTTATAGGATAGCTTTGGGCCTTGCAAGGTCAAATGGGCCACTTTTGGGCCTTGTACTTTTCCCTATGGGCCATGTATAGGCCATTTGCTCATCTTTTCTCTTAATGGGCCTTGGAGTCATGCTCAAGCCCACTCTTCTAGTCCTTGGCCGAAATTATCCATGGCCTATATAAGGGCTTCTCCTTTTGTAAACAAGCACCATTAATTCATTTGCAAAATTTGAGAGCACTTAGTGTTTCCTAGTGAGAGATTCTCCTCCTTCTCTCTAGAATTAGAGAGCTCTCTCAAGCTCTTATCCAAGGGGTTTCTCCCTCCCTTGGTGGTGAGTGGAGTTATCTTCCCCCTCTTTGGGAAGTGGCCTCCAACCTTTTTCCTCTCCTTTTTCCAAGCCTTCCTCCATTGTCCACCTTCTCTCCTTCCATTTCACTCCCTTTCCCTTTGTTTTTGCGTCACTCTCCTCTAGTTTTAGGCTTAGATTTTCGGTTTCATTGCCTTGAAGAAGTTCTCAAGCTTACATTGAAGGAAGATAGGAGAAAGAGCCCTAGATCCATCTCTCTTCAAGAAAGTGCATGAAGAGCCTACATCATGTGGTATCATTGAGCCTTGGGAGGTTCTTTTCTCCTTCTCTTCCATTTTAATTTTCGGTTTTCATTTCTCTTTGCTGGCTGGAATTCTGTTTCTTAGTCATTCATATGCCTTATTAATGCCATGTTAGCATACAAAAATCATAAAAGTCTTGGTTCTTTTGAGTTTTTTTTTGGTGCTAATTTCTTTGTGGCCTTATTTTTGCATATTGGATGGTCATTTTCGGTTGGTTTGTGTTAGCATTCTGTTTTGGTTTCTAAAATTCAGATTTGGCACATGTTAATTTCGGTTTGTTAGGTGGTTAGGTTGTTGTTACATGTTAGTTAATTGTTAGTTGTTAGTTAGAGCCAATTTAGGAAGTTAGTTAAGTGCCATGTGGAACCTTTTCTAGAGTTCTTGGAAGTTAATTGTTTCTTCCTTTTTAGTGTGCAAAACCGTGTGATATAGGGGCAATTCAAGCACTTTGATTGGCTCCTAAAAGGTTCCATTCTTGTTGGGAGGTCTCACATTAAAGACACTTCAAAGTCAAGTCATCTTTTAGGATTGTTAGTTTCTATTCTTAGTTTGATTCTAGGTTTAATTTTGTTGCACTTTTAGGATATCACTTTTACTTTCCTTTTTTTCATCTTGCTTGCATCAAAAACAAAAACTTGTCAAAAAAAAAAAATTAGTCACCTCCTATACATCAATTTAGGAGAAGGTTGCATAATTTCCCTTAAGCAAGAAGCATTAATTGAACTTGTTGTACCATTTGTGCATTTCGGTTTTAGTATTATAAGATTGGTGTTGTAACCTTGAAATTTTGAAGAGGCAAAAAGAAAAGAAAAGTATCAAAAGAAAAGCCAAGTATCAAAAGAAAAGAAAAGTACCAAAGAAGAAAAAGAGTGTTAAAGAGAAAGCCTCATTACCAAGTTGAAATTGAGACACCAAACATCATCACCAAAATTTCGAAATTACTAATACCAAAAGAGAATTGTTTCATTACTTGACATTTCTAAGACTTGTTCATTAAGACTTCCTTGCTTATTCTTGCAACTCTAGAGTTTCTAAGCTAGGTTATACCTTAAGCTTTGTTTCTTGCATGAGTTTTCTTGTTTGTCTTGTTTTGTCAATTTCAATTCTATTCCAAGTTAGCTTTCATTCTTTTGAACTTTTATTGCTTTTAGAGTCTTGTCATTCCAAGTTAATTGTTGAACTTTCATTCTATTCCATTTGAGTAGCCTTTATTTCTTAAGCCTTTTTAGTTTGTCATTTTTGCTTCTTAAAGTTTTGTCTTGAGTTTGTATTCTTTTGGACTTCTAAGATCACTCCATTTCGCCATTAAGTAAGGGTAGCATATTGAAACACTTGAGATTGGTGTGGAAATTGATTGAGCTTGATAATCTCTAAGAGAAGGCATACACTTGAGAGATACACTTTTGTGAGATTTAAAGTTTTCTTTGTGATTTCCATTAATCAAATCTTGTTTGGAGTTGTTGTCTTGTTCTTTTGCTAGGTAAAGTTAGAGCTTATACATCAAGAAGGACTTTTGAAGACAATTGTAAAGG
This sequence comes from Clitoria ternatea, assembly GCA_037962975.1. NCBI lineage: Eukaryota > Viridiplantae > Streptophyta > Magnoliopsida > Fabales > Fabaceae > Clitoria > Clitoria ternatea. The sequence goes on from CM075672.1 coordinate 184,459,102, forward strand.
AGGCAAAAGCTTTGTAACTAGTAGAAATTAGACAATTTTTTTTCAATTCTTAGGCTTTGTGTAGTAGGATTTTGTCTTGTATTTTGGACACAACAAGGACATTGGACTTTTTGGACATTATAACTTTCCTTTTTGCTTAGTAAATTTTGAATTAGGATAGTGCATGTGCATTTGATTGTTAACTACTTTTAGTTAATTGGTTAGAATTAGTTAGAAGTTACAACTATAATTAGTTAGTTAGTTGGTAGTTAGTTGAGTGTCTTAACTAATTAGTTAGTGGTTGGAACTAATTCTAGTTGTCATAACTAATTGTTAGTTGGGTTAACTAATAGATAACCGAATTAGTTGGTTAGTTATAGTGGTTAGACTTTGTTACAACTTCCATAACTAAATAACTACTTTTTAGTTAGGTTTGTTAAGACTTAGTTAGTTAGTTGAACTAATTTTCTTAGGTTAACTACTTCTTAAAACCGAATTTGGTTAGGCTTGTCTAGGGTTAGTTAATCACTAGTAACATCCTAAGACAAACATAATCAATTTAGGTTAAGGACAACTTAGGATTTCCATAAGCAACATAGGACTAACCTAGTTAAAGACAACCTAGGACATTGTTTTTCCCTTAGGATAGAAACCTAGTATTGATATTTTAGGATTGTTGAGGTGTTTCTTTCACTTGTATTGCATTCATCTTCCTCGACTAGCTTGTCTATACATACTTTGTTTTTGTCTTGAATTTCTTTGACAACATTAAAAGATGTCATCTAGTGATAGGGAGAACAAAACCATGCTTCATAACATAATGGATAGCTTAAACAATATTAATGCTAGGCTAACCAATCTTGAGCATAATGAACCCCCTAGAACTAGGCATAAACAAAGAAATCAAAGACATAACACTAGTGATAATGAGGAAGAAACAAGACAAAGAAGGCACCATGAACATAGAAGGGATGATATAGGCTTAAGAGAAGTAAAGTTAGAAATTCCCCCATTCAATGGCAAGAGTGACATTGAAGCTTACTTAGAGTGGGAGATGAGAGTAGAACAAATATTCAACTCTCATCAAGTAAAAGATGAAAAAAAAGTTAGGATTGCAACTCTTTCTTTCCAAAATTATGCCCTAGTTTGGTGGACCCAAATTTGTAAGGAGAGAAAAAGAGACAACTTCCCTCCCATAGATGATTGGGTAGACTTAAAAGCTCTCCTTAGGAAAAGATATGTTCCTAACTATTATCGGGGTGAACTATTAGCAAAGCTTAATAGGCTCACACAAGGCTCCAAATATGTAGAAGACTATATAAAGCCTTAGAGATAGCCATGATTAGAGCCAATCTAGAAGAGGATGAGGAAACCCTAATGCATAGGTTCTTACATGGGCTTAATAGGAACATCAAAAATAGGGTAGAACTTCTTCCACATGTGGATATAGAAGAATTACTCCACCAATGCACCAAAGTAGAAAACCAATTTAAGGAAAGAGAAGCCTATAGTGGGGATAACAATAGAGCCTATGAGTCAAGATGGGTAGAAAATAAGGGTAAGTTTGAGAGAAACCCTAGAGAGAGAGAAGTGGGCGCTTCCTCCTCCAAACCCCAAAGCGAGTTACACAAAAATGGCAAAGTCTTTCGTAATCAACATGATAAGCATGAACCATCATCAAAACCACAATCCTCTAGATCTTCTTCCATAAAATGTTTTAAGTGTCTTGGAAGAGGATACATTGCTTCAGACTGTCCAACAAAAAGAACAATGATTTTAAAAACTAATGGAACCTACTCAAGTCAATCAGAGTCTAATTCTGATTCTCACTATTCAAGTGATGACTCTAGTAGTGATTCCAGTGACAGTGAGCACATTTTAGGGGATGATGGTGAGTTATACATGATTAGAAGATTGCTTGGTAGTCATGTAAAACTCGATGACACAACACAAAGAGAGAACATCTTTTATACAAGATGTTACATTAATGACAAATTATGTTCTCTTATTGTTGATAGTGGAAGTTGTGCAAATGTTGCAAGCCTAAGACTAGTCAAAAAGATGGGATTAGAGCTTATAGATCACCCAAGTCCCTACAAATTACAATGGTTAAATGAAAAAGAGGAAATGGTAGTCAATAAGCAAGTCCTAATAAACTTCACCATAGGCACATATAGAGATGAAGTCAAATGTGATGTAGTGCCTATGGAAGCAACCCATATACTATTAGGAAGGCCTTGGCAATTTGATAGAAAGGTCCTTCATGAGGGGTTTACTAACACCCTCACATTTAAACTAGATGGTAAGAAGATAGTATTACATCCTCTAACTCCACAACAAGTAGCAAAAGACCAAATCCAAATGAAAGCTAAGAGAGAAAAAGAGTTAGGATCTTCTTCCCATATGAGTTTAGAAAAACCAAAGAAAAACAAAAAAGACAATAAAGGGAAAGGAGTTATTGTCTATAATGACTCCCAACCTAATCTCTTCGCAACAAAATATGATGTGAAACATGCCATGTTTTCACAAAAGCATTGCTTGATCATATATCCAAAAGATATCCCTAACACTTCCTTGTGTTCTATGGGCACCTCTCCTCCCCCTTTGCCCAAAGGGATCCAAAATATCTTACAAGAATTTAAATACCTCTTCCCAAAAGACATTCCAAAAGGGTTACCTTCTATTAGAGGCATTGAGCATCAAATAGACCTTATTCCTGGGGCTAGTTTGCCAAATAGACCTGCCTATAGATGTAACCCTAAGGAAAGTTTAGAAATAGAAAATCAAGTGAATGAACTACTTTCCAAAGGTTGGATTAGAGAAAGTTTAAGCCCTTGCACATTACCGGTTTTACTTGTACCCAAGAAAGATGGTTCATGGAGAATGTGTACGGATTGTAGAGCCATTAATAACATCACCATCAAGTATAGGCATCCCATACCTAGGCTTGATGACATGTTAGATAAGCTTAGTGGATCTACAATCTTCTCCAAGATTGATCTTAAAAGTGGCTACCACCAAATTAGAATAAAAGAAGGAGATGAATGGAAAGCCGCTTTTAAAACCAAGCTTGGCCTTTACGAGTGGTTAGTGATGCCTTTTGGCCTAACTAATGCACCAAGTACCTTCATGAGACTTATGAACCATGTTTTAAGGGATTTCATAGGGCATTTTGTTGTGGTATACTTTGATGACATTCTTGTGTACTCAAAGTCCATGGCATCTCATCTAATCCACCTAAGACAAGTTATGCTTGCTTTAAGAACAAACAATCTTTATGCTAACTTTGAAAAATGTTCTTTTGGCATGGATACCATTATCTTTCTTGGTTTTGTAGTTAGTTCTAAAGGTGTTGAGGTAGATCACTCTAAGGTTAAGGCAATCCAAGATTGGCCTACACCTAAAAATGTGAGTGAAGTAAGAAGTTTCCATGGTCTCGCAAGTTTCTATAGGAGATTTGTGAAAGATTTTTCAACCTTAGCCTCCCCTCTAAATGAGTTGGTTAAAAAGAATGTTTCTTTTGTATGGGGGCCTAGGCAAGAAAAAGCCTTTCAAGATCTCAAAGATAGGCTCACTCATGTCCAATTTTAAAACTTCCAAATTTTTCTAAAACCTTTGAGCTTGAGTGTGATGCATCAAATGTGGGCATAGGAGCTGTGCTTTTACAAGAAGGTCACCCCATTGCTTTCTTTAGTGGAAAACTTAATAGGGCCACTATTAACTATCCCACATATGATAAGGAATTCTATGCATTAATTAGAGCCCTACAAACTTGGGAGCATTACTTAATCCCAAAAGAGTTTGTGATACATAGTGATCACCAATCTCTAAAATTCATAAAAGGGCAACATAAGTTAAACAAAATACATACTAAGTGGGTTGAGTATTTGGAACAATTTCCTTATGTCATCAAGTATAAGAATGGCAAAACCAATACTGTGGCTGATGCTTTATCTAGGAGGCATTCTTTACTTACCTCTCTAGGAGCCAAAGTTATTGGGCTTGATGAAATTAGGTCTTTGTACCCAAATGATCTTGACTTTTCAAATATCTTTAACTCATCTTCCACTTCGACATCTCATAAGGGCTTTTACATTTTAGATGGCTATCTTTTTAAAGCCAATAGACTTTGTATTCCAAGAAGCTCTTTAAGAGATCTACTACTTAGGGAGAGTCATGAGGGAGGACTCATGGGTCATTTTGGAAGAGATAAGATTTTGTCTATATTACATGAACACTTTTATTGGCCCAAAATGAAAAAGGATGTTCAAAAACATTGCTCTAGGTGTATTGTATGTAGAAAGGCTAAATCAAAACTTTCACCTAGTGGTTTATATACTCCCTTGCCAACACCTAGTGCACCTTGGATAGATATATCAATGGACTTTGTGTTAGGCCTGCCTAAGACCCAAAGGGGAATGGATTCAATCTTTGTGGTTGTGGATAGGTTTAGCAAGATGGCTCACTTTATCCCTTGCCATAAGGTTGATGATGCTAGTCATATTGCTAAGATCTTCTTTAAAGAGGTTGTGAGATTACATGGTGTGCCCAAAACCATTATTTCTGATAGGGACACCAAATTCCTAAGCCATTTTTGAAAAACTCTTTGGTCAAGGCTAGGAACACAACTCCTCTTTTCCACAACTTGTCATCCTCAAACAGATGGCCAAACAGAGGTAGTAAACAGGACCCTCTCTCAACTTCTTAGGGTCTTAGTACACAAAAATGTAAAATCATGGGATGAGTGTTTACCCCACATTGAGTTTGCATATAATAGGGTACAACACTCCACAACCAAGCATAGTCCATTTGAGGTTGTATATGGGTTTAACCCTCTCACACCTTTGGACCTTTTACCCATTAAGGTTTCTGACTCTATCCTTCATATGGATGGAGAGGCAAAGGCCTAATTTATCAAAGATTTTCATGAGAAGGTTAGGCACCAAATACAAACTAAAAATGAACATTATGCTCGTTGTGTAAATAAACAAAGAAAGGAGATCACCTTTGAGGTTGGAGATTGGGTATGGTTACACCTCCGAAAAGAACTCTTTCCTAATTTGAGAAAATCCAAACTCAACCCTAGAGGTGATGGGCCTTTCCAAATTCTTAAGAAAATTAATAATAATGCTTATGTCCTAGATCTACCAGGAGATTATGGTGTGAGTGCTTCTTTTAATATAACTAATTTATCTCCCTTTGATATAGATGATGAGGATGATGCCTTTGATTTGAGGACAAATCCTTTTGAAGAGGGGGAGCATAATATGGACATACCCAAGGAAGACCCTCACACTACATTGGAGAAAGGACCTAAAGCATATAGAGGTCCCCTCACAAGGGCCAAGACCAAACGGGCCAAAGAGAGCATTCATAAAGCCCTTTTCTCTTTTCTCTCTTCTAGTGGGCCTAAGCCCAATAAGGAACCTATGAGGATCTATGTGTACTTTACTTGTAATATACTTCCTAAATAGTTTCTCTAGGCTTATAGGATAGCTTTGGGCCTTGCAAGGTCAAATGGGCCACTTTTGGGCCTTGTACTTTTCCCTTTGGGCCATGTATAGGCCATTTGCTCATCTTTTCTCTTAATGGGCATTGGAGTCATGATCAAGCCCACTTTTCTAGTCCTTGGCTGAAATTCTCCATGGCCTATATAAGGGCTTCTCCTTTTGTAAACAAGCACCATTAATTCATTTGCAAAATTTGAGAGCACTTAGTGTTTCCTAGTGAGAGATTCTCCTCTTTCTCTCTAGAATTAGAGAGCTCTCTCAAGCTCTTATCCAAGGGGTTTCTCCCTCCCTTGGTGGTGAGTGGAGTTATCTTCCCCCTCTTTGGGAAGTGGCCTCCAACCTTTTTCCTCTCCTTTTTCCAAGCCTTCCTCCATTGTCCACCTTCTCTCCTTCCATTTCACTCCCTTTCCCTTTGTTTTTGCGTCACTCTCCTCTAGTTTTAGGCTTAGATTTTCAGTTTCATTTCCTTGAAGAAGAAGTTCTCAAGCTTACATTAAAGGAAGATAGGAGAAAGAGCCCTAGATCCATCTCTCTTCAAGAAAGTGCATGAAGAGCCTACATCAACTAGCATGCTGAATAAACAAATAATATAGGATTCAAAGAGTTATGGAAAGGGATCATGAATCAAGAAATGCAAATCAATTAATTTATCCGATTAAAACCTGAGAATCAACAAACTTTAAATTATTAAGATGGATTCTAAATTAAACATAATTAACATAGTTTATCAATCAATAAGTCAAAAGGATAGATTACTTCCCTTTTTACCTGAATGGCAGTGAATGGTGAGGAATTGTGTGCATGAATTTAACAATACAATTCAAAAAAGAAATAACAACAAACAACTTAACATAGAAATAAAGTTCCATTACACTGAAAAGAAAATACATTGTTCAAGAGAATATTTAAACAAAGTCATTACAACTTGAAAATAGCAAAATAACATATAAACAAAGTAAAAGATCAGTCATCCTCTTCTTTATTTTCTTCATTCATAGACTCATCATTATGTTGCTCAGGGTAGGATGGAAATTCAGCTGCTAAGGGTGTGTCATCAGGGGGAATGGTGAATCCAATGGAAGCCAACCATAAATCTCTGTCAGGTAGAACTCCCATTTCTTCAGTGTGATCCACATTCAATGTGGTGGCAATCTTTCTTAGCATGAGATCATGGTTCAGGACCAGATCGTAGGTTCCTAGCTACATCTTCTTCATAACCTAAAGTTCCTGCATTACCATGGAAATATCAGAAGAAGTACTTGCTCCTGTTGGAGGTAGTGGTGCAAAAGATGTTGGTTTAGGTTGTCTGGGACGCTTTGACTCTTGAGGCATAAAATTGTCAATGTGGTCTATCACCAAATGCTTGTCCATAATCCTTTCAGGCTTTACCTTTGTCAGCTCATCATAATTCAACCTAACCTGATTCTTTTGGGCCAATAAAGTGATAACAGAGCAATATGGCAGTTGGAGATTCTTTTCAAGGTTTTTCATCATCTCCTCCAGTATTAACTCACCCAGATTAACATACAGGCCTCTCATTAAACAGTAAATCAACACCAACCTCTTAATGGTAATCTCAGTAGAATGAGCCACAGGTTGCAGGGATGAAAGGACATAGTGGCACCATAAAAGGGAAAGATGATTCAAACAATTCTTCGTGACACATTTTGGTGCACAATTAACCTTTGTTCTATATGCAGCTCCTTGTTCACAGCATTCCTCTAAAATTTCTTTCCTAAGATTTTCATTTTCAGCCCTATGAAAGATATCTACTTTCCATGTGTAGTGACATCCTTCCTCATCCAATATAGGTACTTTCGATAGCTTATTCAATATGTGACCAGTTAGAGGAATGGTGACTCCTTTCAAGAAGGAAGAAAAAGGAAACTTATCTTCCATAGAATGAGTTCTCAGATTGGCATAGAATTCTCTAATGAGTTCCTGGTAACCATTGCCTAAATTCTCATTAAAGAACTGCCATCCCCTTTCAATCATAGCAGCTTTTACATTAAAATTAGAACAATTTTCTTCATCAAGGACCAGATCTCTATCCCTTATTACTCCCCTATGTTTGAACTTATTCTCATAATTTTGGGCGGCCTTGGAATCTCTTAACCTATACCCATCAAAACCCTCAACTGTCTGAGACTTTTTTTCTCCTTCAAGACTTTTAATCCTTTTAGTTGATGGAGAATCAGGGATACTAATAGTAGCCACCCCTTTTCCTTTCTCTTTTTGGGCTTCTTTCAAGTTTTCTATTTCAACACTTTTTTTCAGGTTTTCTACAAAGTCTTTGTGATCTTCTGATCATGGTGAGTGTTAACGATGGTATTTATAATGCCTAAATGGATACATATATACAAATAGCAAAACCACAACAAAATGACAGTGTAAGATGAACAGATATGATGGATGAAAGAAATTTGAAATTGAAATAGTAAACTACAACAATTCTAACTATAAAGTGAAAGTAAGAACTGAAAAGATGGTACCTTTCAAAGAATTTAGAGACTGTGCCTTTTCCTTTTCAAAACCCAAGGTTCCAGTGTAAAGAGTTAGGGTTTGTACACTGAGAGGGTTTTATACTATTGAACCCAATACCTGAGGTACACGTAGGTACGCTGAAATCTTGGCGTATAAACGCCCAAATTAAAAACACACAGGTAGCATCAGGTATGAATCACGCTCAAGCGAACCATTATTCACTCAAGCGAATGATATGTAAGTGAATGTCATGCTCAAGCGTGAAGAACTACGCTTAAGCGCCAAACAAACATGTATCAGATTGCTTCACTGGGACGATTACGCTTAAGCTTACAGCATCGCGCTTCAGCGACAAATTTGAAACAGGACTGCCTTAACCCGATCACGCTCAAGCGTGAGCTTGGGGCGCTCAGGCATGAAGCATATATACAAGCCACGCTTAAAGCATGAATAGCTAAGCTCAAGCGTGGGATTCAATTAACAAGCACCAGTGACGATCACACTTAAGCGTGGACTTGGGCGCTCAGGCGAGGGACACCTTCAGGCAAGTAATGAAACTCACGCTCAGGCATGAATAAACACACGCTTAAGTGACAAGAAGTCGCACTCAAGCGCAAAGGGAAACTTTACACTCACGCTCATGATCACGACCACGCGCAAGCTTGTCGAGTTCTCTCTTGAGCGTGTAGGAGAAACAGGGCCTTCTCATCATGATCACGCTCAGGCATGATGATCCAAGCTCAAGCGTAGAAGTTTGGTATGAATCACGCTTTAAGCGTGAATGAATTACGCTCAAGCGCAAGGCATGAAATAGTGAGAGGTTTGGTGCAGGCACGCTCACGCTTAAGCGTGGATTTACTCACTCAAGCGCAAGGCCAAATCCAGTCCAGGCGTGATCACACTTAAGCGTGAATATGTCACGCTCATGCGCAGAGCCAAATACAGTAGTCACGCTCAAGCTCACTGATGCCACGCTTAAGCGTGAGGAAAAGATTTTATCCACGCTTGAGCGCGAGAGGGATTCGCTTGAGCGCCAGGAGGGTCTGATGCTAATTCTAGCTAATAGATTTTCATGTAGGTACACTGGGAATTGAGCTTATGAACGCTTAAACTTTATTCAAAAAAAATTTTCAAGATTATTCACACCTTGATCAAAATTTTTAGTTTTCTTTTACTGTTTTAACACAAAATGCAACAAATCAAAATGTAGGGTTGCCTCCCTAAAGCTCTTTAAGGTCACTAGCTTGACCTTCTGACATCTAAGAAGATGCCTGCAACAGCATGGAGGTTTTCTGCCTATCAAACTCTCCTCCAAAGTAGAGTTTGAGTCTTTGGCCATTCACTTTAAAAGTTCTATCAGTGGCTGGTTCTTTCAATTCAATGGCACCATGAGGGAAGACCTCATTCACAATAAAAGGTCCAGACCACTTTGATCTTAGTTTTCCTGGAAAGAGTCTCATTCTAGAATTAAACAACAGGACCTTATCATCTTTTTGAAACTCTTTCCTGTTTATCCACTTATCATGCCACCTTTTAGTTTTCTCTTTATAAATTGAGGCACTCTGATAAGCATTGAGTCTGAACTCCTCAAGTTCATGGAGTTTTAGAACTCTTTCCTCTTGAGATTGGTTAAAATCCATGTTTAACAACTTTGTGGCCCACCATGCCTTATGTTCTAACTCCACAGGGAGATGGCAAGCCTTACCATATACCAACTGATAAGGAGACATGCCAATTAGAGTTTTAAATGTTGTCCTATAGGCCCTCAATGCATCATTCAATCTCACAGACCAATCCTTCCTAGACTTCCCTACCATTTTCTCTAAAATCCTCTTAATTTCTCTATTAGACAGCTCAACTTGTCCACAAGTTTATGGATGATATGGAGTAGATACTTTATGCAGTACCTCATAGTGTCTTAGGGCTTTTTCCATGATTCTATTGTAGAAATGTGACCCTCCATCACTAATGAAGACTCTAGGGACTCCAAATCTAGAGAAAATATTCTCATTGGAGATTTGTTAAAGGCATGCCAGCTTTAGCAAAGGTTTAAGTTCAAAGTTATTGGCTGCAATCGGAGGCCTAAGGATGCTAGATTGCGATCCTTCTTCAGTAGGCCTAGAGTAGTCACCTAGTGTAACTCTCCTCTGTTCCATTTCTTGTTGTTCTTTTTGCTTTTTCTCCTTTTTAAGATAACGCTCATATGAATTAATATCAGGATCAAAGAAGAAAGGCTCTCCTTTATTCCTTGACTGCATACACCAAATGTTAGACACAAACAATTCAAAGCTACTGCTACAGCTACACAAAAACTACTACTATACTAAAAATGAAAATTAAACTACTACTAAATGCAAAACAAAATTAAATGATTTAGTCTAGTACCGGTCCAAGAATTGTTGATATTACTCAACAATCCCTGGCAACGGCACCATTAACTTGATTGGTAAATCCTGCGCCATTACTTGCTGTGTAACTCTCAGAGGATTTATTTTCTTTTGGCAAGTGCACCAATCGTTAAATTTGTAATATATTTGATTGTTCCCATAGGGATTGTGGTAATTGCCCCAATCTTAGACTAGTACAAGCTGAACCAATGCAAGCAGATGCAATTCATTCTGTTTTTGTTGTTTTATACTTTCTATGTTTTTGTATTTTTAGAAGCAGTACAAAATATGAAATGTGATTAATGGAAGATAGGTTAGGATTACCTCAGCTTACAACTTCATCGAGGTTCAATTAAGCTTCAGATGCAAGAGGACAATTCACAGATAGTTAATCCCTAATCCCTTAGGTGACTAACACTAATTCCTAAGCATTAAACCCTAATCCATTAGGTGTTCAATTATAGAGAAATCTAGTGCGAAATGAGGGGTTGAACCCTAACTATTCACCTAATTACTAGGCCTAAATTAGTTAGGAAGCCAGAAGTTACCTAAGCCTCAACCAGGATTCCTCACTGGTGAGATTCTTTATTTGGATCTGGAGTTGTCAATCCAGCAGAGTAGATCCACTTCTTAGCTTGTTCTCCTTTTGTTTCAGAAGATAATTTCCTCAATGCAGCTTCAAGATTCTATTGGAAGCTTCAGCAATCCTAACCCTAGGTGTTTAGAAATCCATGGAGATGGATTCTGACGAAGGAATGTGAAGAGACATGGACGAGAGAATGTAGAGAGAGAAAAGAATTAGAGAGAGATTGAAAATAAGAAAATGAATCGTATTATTGTTTCTGTATGTTCTCTCCTCTTTACTGCTTTCCTTTACAGAGTATGTACAAATATATAAATAGGCATCTAACTAACTAACTAACTAACTTCATTAATTACAAAGGAAACTTAATTAATAATTAAACTAACTAATATAAATACATAATTACAAATAGATAATTAATTACAACTCAATACTTAAGTTACTAATGTACAGCAGCAAAACAAGAACAACAACAGTGCAGCGCTTCATTTGGAGGGAAAAATAACAAACTGGGCAACAGAATCACGCTTGAGCGTGATCGTTTTATTCACTGCACTATGTCTTCACGATTGAGCGTGAATGGGGAAGCTTGGGCGTGATCGCATGTTGTGTCTTCCTGTCTTTGTATGTAACTTAAGCTTAAGCATGAAGCTTTCAAGCTTGAGCATGAAGAATATCTTACTGCACCTGCACATGCAAACAAATAAATGCCTAGCATATGTACGCTGGCTGTCCAGCGTATGTATGCTGGGTTAGTGCATTATTTTTAATCATTTTCTAACATAAATTAAACACTTTTGAAATAAATAAATAAAATAAGAATTATTGACAATTTATTAAATAATAGTGCCAAACTAAACAATATTTAATGGATTAAGTTAAATTAAAGGTGAAATAATTAAGTCTTTTCAAGACTTATCAGGGCGTCACCCCAAGTCTCTCAAATCTGGGGCATCACCCCAAGTCTCTCAAATCTGGGGCATTACCCCAAGTCTCTCATTCCTTTCCAAACTTGGGGCATTACCCCAAGTCTTTTTTTTTCAAACTTGGGGCATCACACCAAACTCTCTATGTTCCCTCTCAAAACCTGGGGCATCACCCCAAGTCCCTCAAAACTTGGAGCATAAGCCCCAATTCTTTACTTCTAGACAGCTGAGGGTCAATCCTAATTCTTTTATTTCCAGTCAGCCGAGGGTTAACCATAATTCTTTTATTTCCAGTCAGCCGAGGGTCAACCCCAATTCTTTTATTTGCAGTCAATCGAGGGTCAACCCCAATTCTTTTATTTCCAGTCAACCGAGGGTCAACCCCAATTCTTTTATTTCTAGTCAACCGAGGGTCAACCCCAATTCTTTTACTTCTAGTCAGCCGAGGGTCAACCCCAATTCTTTTATTGCCAGTCAACCGAGGGTCAACCCCAATTCTTTAACTTCCAGTCAACCGAGGGTCAACCCCAATTCTTTTATTCCAGTCAACCAAGGGTCAACCCCAATCCTTTTATTTCCAATCAATCGTGAGGCAGCACCCCCAACCTCTTTACTTCCTGTTAACCGAGAGGGAACACCCTCAACCTTTACTTTCTTGTCGACCGAGAGACAACACCCTCAATCTTTTATCTCCTGTCAGCCAAAAGGCAATACAAAACTGGGGCATCACCCTGATTCTGTTTCCAGGTTTATAGTTTTTTAAAAAAAGGTTTATTGAATCCAATGTTGACACCGGTCTAAAGGAGGATTTTAACTGATATGAGTACTTTCTGCTAGAGTGAATTCAATGGAGGTAAAGTCAGGGTCATGGAAGAAGCAGGAAAACAAGGCCTCTTAAACACCTTCTGAATTGAACTAGGATCAAACTTCGTTTTGAAAAGTTGAAATCAGCCAATGTTCAAAGATGCAAGTCGATGTTGATACTTATTTCACATCGGCTAACAAATTGGACGATGTAAAAGGAACTAAGAACGATGTTACCCTTATTATACCGGTCAAGAATTTAATTTACTTCATTTGATTTGATAGTGGAACGAGTAAAGATGTTACAATGGACGATGTAGTTTCGAGTTACTTCATCAATTATACATCGGTTTGGAGTTTAGTTGCCAACTATAATTACAATGAGCGATGTTATTTCAAGTTGCTTCATTAATTACACATCGATTCACATTTCAATTTAACTTGCATTATTAAAGAAAGGTAGAGGCAGATATGCAAAAGAGTCACTTCATTCAAAAAAAGAGGGGCACTATGGCGTTACAAAATTTTTAAATCTGGAGCCTATCCCGGAACAAGGCAAACAAAAAGAAAACTAATATATACATCGGTGGTAGGGGAGTCCGGTTCGGCGACGGTGGCTGTTCTCTCGGAATCTTCTGACACCATCCTCAACTCCATACTTTGGCCCTCAGGGAGAGGCAGAGGTTCGTAAGGAACATCCTCAGGTTCCACTGCCTGACCCCGGTCCATAGCATATAGGTGTCCACCATAAAATTCATAGTAAACACCTATGTCATTCAAGTTAAGCTGCACATCGGAGTTCCGATGTACAACTTGATGAATGGCGGTGCTGAAGACGATGTCAATGAGCTCCGAAAAAGCAGCCATTTCCTCCTCCCTCTCCTGCTGCTCTCAAAGTCGAGCCTCCTTCACAGTTACAACCTAAGCTGTAAGTTCTTCATTTTTCTTCTCTACATCGGCCCGTCCAGCAAGGGCTTCATCCAGTTTTGCTTGAAGAGCTTGAAGGGCATCCTCCGTGACCTTTTGTTTGACCTCGGCTTCTTTTGCCATATTAGCAGCTAAATTATACGCCACTGTGAGTTCGACCATATCCTTCTCCCTCTTGGCCAAAGCCGTCTGAGCCTTCACTCTTTGGGCTTCAGCCTTCTTCATCCGGTTTAGGCATTGTTTAGCCTCGACACCAGAATAGTAAGACTGCCCCAAAGAGTGAAAGGCCCCGGCAGCCTTGATCAGGTTAAAGATTGCTCCCTTGGCAGCACTCCTCGCCTCGGAAGCAGGAAGATCCTTCTTGAGATTGAAAGGGACTTGGAACCGCGCCAGTGTATCCCCAATGTAATCTAAAAACTCCGAAATGCTGGAGTTGTAGTAGGGGACGTTGGGGTCAGCTGGCTGAGTCCGGTTAAGAATGTTATTTACATCAGCAGCCTTCTCCTCTTCACGCTGGGCCTTCACCCCGGCCTCTGCCCTTTGGGACTTATGTTTCTTGCCCTTGGAACTTTGGCCAGAATGGTGACGCTTCTTACCCTTATCCTGGGCCCTATTCTCCGGAGCCAAAGCCAAGTCACCAACTTTGTCAGCCAGTATACTGACAACTTTGGCCGCTGTCCACTTCAGAGTGACCCTATTCTCCACATCGACAGCAGCAGCATTCCTGGCCTCGTCTTGCTCCTAGAGGTTCTTCAGAATGTTTATCCGAGCCATTTCGCCTGAAAAGAAGAAAGAACTATTGTTAACACCGGCAAAGACGATGTAAAAAAAACTACTCAGATAGCCATCCCGGTTAAACTTCTCCCCCAGGAGGGTTTTGCAGGAAATCTTGGAGAAGGTGGAGTAAGCCTTAGGGCGTCCAACATCTTCTTGGACATCATCGACAAAATACTCTCACTAACAGAGTAGGCGTTACTGGTTAGGAGGAAGTACTCATGAGTCCAGCCGGTGTAGAACCTCTGGGAAAAATTAGAATTCTCCCAAAACACCGGCTTTCCTGGGTTAACCTCGACCTTGACATAAGAGTGTCTGAAGCTCACCCCATCTGTATTGGCCGATTTAGTGAAGCTTTCGAAGTTCACCACCTTGGCGTCATACCAGAGATTGATGAAACCGAGGACACAACCTTGGTTACCCCAGTGTATCACCCTGCGACGTCTTGTTGACTTTCTTCCACTTTTGCTTGGCTACTATCATTTTTTCACAAAGATCGGGATAATTTGGATGACACATCCTTTTTATCTCCTTCAACTTCTAACCCGATACCTGGATGAGAGAATTATTAATTTGGACATAACATCCTGTTAGCATTCTTTCTCCAGGGTTAATTTGGACATGATGTCCTGTTAACCCCTTCTTTTTCCTTATCGATCTGGTATCTTGACAGAAGGATGACTAATTTAGACGAAACGTCTTATTAGTTTCCTTTCCTCTTTTTCCTGCTTTCCCCCATTAAAGCCAGGATTAATTTGGATGAGACATCCTGTTGGTCTTACCCAGAGCTCTTTTTTTCGTTTGTCTCCTTCATTTTCAAAAAAAAGAAATAAAAATAGTTTTAAGGCTATTCATGATGCACATTTTTAACTTCGGTACTATTTTTAACAGGCGATGTGGGGTGCTAATACCTTCCCCTCTTGTAACCGACTCCCGAACTTGAATCTTTCCTTTTTTTAACTAGTGCTTTGTTAAAATTTTTTCCAATGCTTTTCCTATAGATAAAAATGTCGATGGCGACTCCCTGTTTTGAGTTATTTATGTTTTCGCCGTTATCTCGGTCGCGACACCTACGAGAAAGAACTATAATGATTTTGCAGATTCCATTAATGGCACAACACTAGAAGTCAAAGAAGAATAAGGAGGAAATGGCAAAGACGAAGAAGATTCACAAAGAAGCAACGAGCCTATTAATGCTCCCGAGGAATGGATCATATCTAGACACCACCCAAATGATAATATATTAGGTGATATCTCAAAAAGTATAAGTACTCAAAACTCTATTAGAAAGGCTTGTAATCATCTAGCTTTTGTCTCTCAAATTAAACCTAAATATATAGATAATACTGTTATTGATGAACATTGGATGTTGGGAATGCATGAAGAATTAAATCAGTTTGAAAGAAATCAAGTATGGGACTTGATGCCAAGAGCCAATAACCATTAAACAATAGGAACTAGGTGGGTTTTTAGAATAAGCTTGATGAATCTAGAATTATCAAGAGAAATAAAGCTAAGCTAGTAGCTGGAAGTTATAATCAAGAAGAAGGTATTGATTATGAAGAAACATATGCTTCTGTTGCTAAATTAGAAGCTATTGGTTATTGCTTGCTTTTGCCTGTTGCATGAGCTTTACATTTTATTAAATGAATGTCAAAAGCACCTTTTTAAATAGTTATATACATGAGGAAGTATATGTAGATCAACCTCCTGGTGTTAAATTAGATAAAAATCCCTCTTAGATGTGATAATACAAGTGTCGTTAATATCGCAAAGAATCCAATCATGTATTCTAGGACTAAACATATTGAGATTACGTATTAATTCATAAGAGATAATGTGTTAAAAGGAGATTGTGTGGTTGAACATGTAGAAACATCTAAGCAATTAGCTGATATATTCACTAAACCATTGCCCTAGAACGGTGTTACAAGTTTTGATATGATCAAACCTTTCTGTGGCAAGTTCCACTGTCAAGTTATAGTATATGTTAAAAACAGAGTGTTGTTCCACTAGGATACGGTGTTAAAATATTGATTCGTCATTACCTTAGAAGAAACAAATGGATAATTTTACAAACATGAAGAATTTAAAGGAACTGAACATTAACCAACATAAGCTAAAACAAACGATAAGAAATATGAACTATCAAATGATAAAAGCTGGGATTGGATTTTATTAATCTCGCCCTTCAATACATTGCATACATTTATACAAACAGATTTTGAACTATCACTTTTTACGTCACAATCTTAAATCATTCGCATTGATTCCTTGACTACGAAATCCATAAGAACATTCTTAAATATGTTGATTCCTCAATCACATTAAGAATATTCCAGCATTATAAGCGATTGTTTTGACGTTCGTTATAACATCCCAAATTTTAAAATAAAGAATTAACTAGGGAAATAAATATTGAATAATTGAATGCAAATTATTTAATGTCCTAAAATATTGGAAATAATTAAATTAAGATTTTCGAGGACTGTTAGTGTAACATCCCGAATTTTATAAAAATTAATAATTGATGGGAATGAATAATAAATAATTATATATGAGTGGATTTGCATCCCAAAAATATTGGAATAACTAGAATTGGGATTTGTTGGGGATATTTATGATTTATTGAGATTTAAAGAGTTAAAATTTTACCCGAATAGAATATGGGTGTCAGACCAAGTATCTCCGATTGAGATGCCGTTGGTTAGGGCTATTAAGAATATTATTGGGAATCCAAATCTATATTCGGAATAATTTTTGGATAATGTATTGAGCCCAAACTGAGAGGCTGTTTGTTATAAAACGATGAACTTTTAATGGAGAGTTAAAAATTAAAACCAAAAAGCCCATTCTTCCCTCCTTATTTTCGTTGGGTTCTTGCTTCCATTGGCAAACACATTTTTTCTTCTTCTCTTACTTCCCTTCTCCTTCTCCACTTCTTCTTCTCTTCAAAACCCTAAGCCAATGGTGGTGCCTCTTCCTCCTCCCTTTATTTTCGTTCTTCCATGGAGCTTGAGGGAGATGATGTTGATTGAAGCTCCTTTCTTCTCCTCTCCCTCTCACTTTTATTTTGGAGCTTAAGCTTGGAAGAGAGGTATGGTTTTTGACCACTCATAGTTTTTATTAATGGTTTTGGGTTATTGAAGTGTTAAGATGGGAGGTTAGATGTTGTTTTGATGAATGGTGGTGTGCGGAATCAATCCTAGGTTAGAAAAATTATTGGGGTGTTGAATGAAGCCATTAATATAGGAAACCCTAAGGTGAGGGGTTGTTATTATGGCATTAATGGTGGGTTATTATAGGTGCATGGAGTTAATACTTGGATGAGTGGGAAATAAATGAGCATTTATGGTGTTATTGGGTTTTAGTGAAACCCTAACTTTAATAAATTGGGGAAAGTGTGAAATGTGTGTAGAATGTAGGTTTAATGATATTGGAGAATGATATTAATGATAAAAGATGGCCATTGATAGTGATTAATGAGTATGGGTAAATGTTGTTGGGTTTTGGATGCAAACCCTAGCCCTAAGAATTTGGGGAAATGGATATAATCTAGCTTGGAAGATTAAGTTGAAAGTGAATGGATGATGTTTAAGATTAAATGTTGCTTAAAATAATATAGGACCATTGGTGGTGAAACCTATAGATAGGTATTGATATGGATTAAAGAATGTGAGGAAGTAGGAGAATTGATTTTAAGGATGGATATATGGAATATTCAATGTTGGGTATCTTTAGATATGATAATAGGTGATGGTGATGTTGTTGGGTTTAGTTGGCCTTTTATGATCTAGAGGATCTTGGCTTTAGGAAAGGAATTCCCAAAGCCTAACACAACTGTATATGTTGGTATTTAGCAAGTCTAGGACTTCAGGTTGATCTTTATGATAAGCTAGCAAGTGTTTAGAATTATGATGGTTATTAATTACGTGAATATACTTGCATATGGTATGTAGATCGTATTCCGGGTGATGCAATAGAGCATTCGGAGCATTGGAATCGTTTTGGTTCTTCCCTCGAGGTAGGAGAGGAGTTAACATTCAAATTGCATGAGTAAATTCGATAGTGATTGTTGTATGTGATGAATACTCATGCTTGCCTTGCCATGTGTGTGTATTGAATTAATTGAATTGACAAGTTGATGATTATTGAGGATGATGTGTGAGAATATGTGGTTTTGTTGTGGCAAGGTATGAATATAAGTATATAAGATGATGATGAGTTTGAATTCAACATGAATAATATGTTTGGAATGTAAATCGATAAGTATGAATGTGTGAACAGTTGGTATGTGCCTTTTATAGTGTGTAAGAACGTTGGATATGTTTAAATTTGACTTATAATGAAAACTTCCAAGTGAGAATGCTTAGAACGAGTTGTATAAGCCTTATATATTGTACATGAGGTGTTGGAAGTGAGGGAATTGGCTTTGAATGCAAACTTTATGGACTGAGTTGTTAGAATTTTCACTTTTGTTTGGGTGCTGATATTCTCACCCGTGCGAGAAGGGATCTCGCTTAGGCGAGGATCCCCTGTATTGGTATAATGGTCTCTGGACAAATTTTGCCTAGGCGGGTGAGGTTTCCGCTCAAGCGAGCTACATATTATGCAATCAGGGGAGTTATTGGATGAATCTCGCTCAAGCGGGCATGGCCGCGCTTGAGCGAGCTAGTAAGGAAATGGTCACTGGACATTTTTTGCCCAAGCGTGTGTGAGTGGCTTGAGCGAAAGTGTGAAGTTTGATGCTGGGAGGGTGCCCACTCAGGTGAGTGATTGGTATGGTTGTGTCTTGACCGAGTGTAGCGAGTGAGTGGGAGCAAGTAAGATTCTGGATGAAATTCCACTCGAGTGGGAACCTTAAAAAATAATTTCATGATGTAGTGAATTTCTGAGTGGGCTATGCCAAGATAGGACCTTCCAAGTGAGGGAGTGGATATAATTCTGAGTGAGAGGTCTCCCAGTGTGATATTCCGAGCAGTGGAGTTCCGAGAGGGAATTTCTGAGTTCAGTGTAACTCGTTCCGAATAGAGTCCCTCCGTGTGTGTAGTTCCGAGTGGTGATGGCACCGATTGGGGATACATGGTGTGAGTTTGTCCAGAAGTACTCTGGAATAACTCCGTTTGAGAGAAAAAAAAGGAAGTCGGATTTGGAATAAGATGCCGAGTGAGTGACCACTTGGGTGGTGAGTCAGTTTCTGGATTATTTTTCCGAGTGGAACACCATGTGAGTGAAGACTCGGATTTGGAATGAATTTACCGAGTGGAAGTCTGAGTAAGAGAGGACTCGGTCTGGACTGATTTTGCCGAGTGGAGGACCGAGTGAGTGATGGTCGGTCTTGGAATTAATTTGCCGAGTGAAAGATCACAAGAGAGAAGAGTGGGTTTTGAAATAATTCACCAAGTGAGGACCGATCAGGTAATGAGTCAGTTTTGGAGTAATTAGCCGAGTGATAGACTATGTGAGTGTGAGTCGACCCTGGAATAATTTGGTTGAATGAAAAATGGGTCGGTCTAGAT
Organism: Clitoria ternatea; assembly: GCA_037962975.1. NCBI lineage: Eukaryota > Viridiplantae > Streptophyta > Magnoliopsida > Fabales > Fabaceae > Clitoria > Clitoria ternatea. Next base: position 184,478,995 of record CM075672.1, read on the forward strand.
TGTTATGCCAAGTGGGAAGCCGAGTCTGAGATGACTCAGATCTGGATAAATTTTACCGAGTGAAAACCGAATGAATGATGGGTTGTTTTGGGGGGATTCTGTCAACAGAAACCCGAGTGTTGGGAAATTTTCCGAATGAGTGAGCATATGCTCGGCTCTAGGAGTTATTTGCCTAGGTGAGGAGGTTTCGCCCAAGTTAGTTATGGGTTATACTGGTACTGGCCGAATTCCGCTCAAGCGAATGGCCTTAGTTGTGATGCTTGCCCAAGCGAGTCAGTATGGAACTTGTTTCTGGACGATTTTCACCCATGCTCGCTGGCTCCGCCCAAGCGAAGCTTGTTTCTCTCGCTCAAGCGAGTCGATTTTAGCTTGAGTGAAGCTCCCTCTATTGCTTCTTATTTCTGTTCGCTCTACTCCCTTCTGTCTCACCGATGTGTATTGTTCGGTACTCGCTCAAGCGAGTAGGGATTTCACTTGGGTGAGTGACCCTCCCTGATGGAATTTTCCCTTCTTTTCTCTCGGTTCTGTTTGTATTGACCCTTCTTTTCTCGGTTCTGATGGCTTGGGGCCTTCTTCCCTTATATTGTATGAGTTTTGAGGGGATGTAAAGGGATATATATATTTAAGACATTGATATGGTGGTGTTGGATAATGATTAAAATATTGGGATACTTGATTATGCCCATAATACACATAATGAGAAACATAAAATCTTAACCACCAAGAATGATCATACGAAAGCAATGTTAAGGGCTTGATGATGAGTTATGAGATGTATGTCCAAGAACATGATTGTGTTGGGCATAAGTGTGATTGCCTTAAGTGGAATGGTGAATATGCTTCGAATAATTTTATGTACAGACTAATACTATGATTGGCTGCCATGCCTTTTTATATCCATGTGTGGATTATTATGAATGATGTTGTGGCCATTGAAGTGCCTATTATATGTATATTGTGCCTTGAGGGGCCTTGTGAATGTTTGTATGCCATTGATGATAAAACTAAAATATACAATATACCCCTAAATGAGAGGGTGAGATATCCTTGCGAGGTTGTTGTTGAGCATATGCATTATTGCATTGCATTCATGGCATGGCATAGCATTGATACTTTGTGGTTGCGATCACAGTGATGAAAGATCCTGTGGGATTCTATGAAGGGAGTACCCCTTACGAGGCGGGAAACCAATGTGATGATGATATGATATTATATTGTGCCGGTGGTTGCGATCACCCGGTTGTGAAATGTGAAAGGCCCTGCGGGGACCATTGTATAATGATGAGCCAGTGGTTGCGATCACTTGGTATTTGATATGATAAAGGGCTTGCGAGCACCTATGATGCCCATGGTTGCGATCATGAGGCAGGAGTACCCCTTGCGAGGCGGGAAACCAATGATTATGAATGATTGATTATGGTGGTTGCGATCACCCGTGATTTGAAATTGGATCCGTTGCATATGCATTAAACAGTTGACATACGCATTAGCTTTAAGACCATGGCATTTAAAATGGGATGACCACGAGTGTTGAGAAACCCCTTGCGAGGAGGTATTGAGTGAAACCTTAATGGATTAATGATGATAATGATTATGAATGCCCTTGTTGATAAGTGGCAGGTGATTGTGTATATGATTATGTATGTGCTTGTGCTTATTTATGATATGAATTGCGATTCATGAGGCTTGTATGCCTATTGTGATAATGAGATAATGAATGAATGATAATTTGATGTTTTGATAGCAAAGCACACATGATGTTTGTATGCATATACACATGATCACAATATATATATGTTATTCGTCATTTTGAATGTATAACTCACTCTCCCATGTGGTCTCCTTTTCAGCATTGTGATGCAGGTTGCCTTGGGATGAGCTCAGAAGGTAAGTAGTGGTAGAGGAAGTGTCTTGGCCGGCATCATTTATGAGTTCTTGCATAATGAATGAATTGTTTAGAAGAAATAGATGATTTAGAGATTTTGATTATGTATAGAATAATCCTTAAAATTGTGGATGGTGAATACATATGTAGAATGTAAGAAATGATCTGATGTGTACTTAAAGGATTGAAAATTGAATGATGTTCATTGATGATTGTGTTAATCGGGAGAAGATTCCCGAAAGTATAGGAATATATATATATGTATATGTACAATTATATCCTAGGCTTGCGTGCTTATGTAATTACGTAAAATGATGATGATTGCCTATTAGGCTTTTGAAATGCCGTTGCATGCTTTGCCGAGCCTTTTCTCATATCATTATATATGGGACTAGGCGTGTGCCTGGTATACATATTCTTCCGTTGTAAACTCTATTATTTTCGTATACCGTTATGGGCAATTTATTTATCGATCCAGCTTTAGGTTATTTAATCTCGCTCTTTGGTTTTCTGTGATTCGGGTCTTGATGTGATCATGATGATATTTTGAAAACATTTCAAATGCGAAAAATTTATTTGTATTTTTATTAGTTATGTCGATTACATCAGGATTCGAGTACAGAAAAATAGGGGTGTTATAAGGTGGTATCAGAGCCTATTTTGCTCTGAATTAGAGTTATTGGTTATTACCAGAGCAGCATCATTGGAGCATGATTGCTCAATGGTGAGATACTTATGGTGATCTTTGGAGCGAGATGCTCATTATTGGAATATGGTTGTTTGTATAGATTTAAGAATGATAATTATCTAGAGAATGACGATATTATGTTTGATTGCCCTACATGGACATAAGATGGACTAAGTGTCTAGGAATTATGAATTGATTATAAGGGCATTATTGTTTGTTGAGGAATTGTTATGAATCATTAATGTTAAGTTGGAATGGATGCTCAATGGGAACTCTTATGAGGTTTTGATTCATAAGATATGGTTGTTGACTATTGGGAGTATACCCTTTTTATCATTAAGGTTGTATGATGTACTTGTGGAGCCTAGTTGCTCATTGATAATTATGAATGAATTATGAGATCGAATATGAGTGAATGAATTTCCTCAATATGTGATTGATGTACCTATTTGTGTAAGACCAGCCAAGTTCCTTACCCTATTACCTTCAAATGATGAATATATTGTTATTGTGCATTGATGTTGATATATATAATGCAAATTGATTTGATGATGAATCCATGATTGAATGTTAATCATGGGGATGAAATATTGAGATATGAATATGAAATACGAGATATGAATCGATATGATGATGAATTTGTACCATGTGTGATCATGGATATGATATGTTAAATATGTATTGATTTAATGATGGACCTATGCCGTATGTTGATTACGGATAGGAAGTATTGAGAAAGAAATTGATATGGTAGTAGACCATACCTGTTGAGACCTTGATGTGCATATGCACTTTGAATATGGATTGTGGTTAGGTCTCTTATATGCACTATGCCTGTGGCATCTAGCCAAGGAGTGCTTGTTAAATGAAAACAGAACTCATATGTTTGAGTTGATTGAATGAATAATATTGAAAGAATTCCCTAGTGTGGGTATTTTCGAATTTGAATGATTGGTTGTGCCAGTTGTGAAGGATAGATTTTATATCCTTAGGCACAGCAGCCTTATATGTTAAATGATACAAGTGATTTGTTGTATTTCCCTAGATTGGGAGACTGAATATGTGATAAGTGATTAAACATGAAATTGGATACATGTTAGATTGGGGTTGTGTCTCGGTTTTGAGGTGTGAAAAACAAGTGGACAATTGATTTGATTCTGACTCACAAGGTGTAACGACCTAGATTGACTTGGTATGATCTTGTATGATCAATCATTGTAGAGAATTGACTTAATAGACCCTATGGCGGTCTAGGCTCTATATTGCTTTGTGAGCCATATCCAATGATGATTGTGTGGTATGTGAGAATTCCACAATGGGTGCTAGGTAACCCCTGATGAATGATGGATAATAATGTTGAATTTGGGGTATAATTGGAATTGATTATGGTATATGATTTTATGAAGTGACCTTGGGCTAAATTGTGTGTTCTTGGGATTATGATCATTGGAATAATTATGGATGATGATGTGATTTAGGGATGACATATGTGATTGTGAGTCGGTGAATAGAAATTTGATCATGTCATTACCCCCTATTTTATTTGAAAAGTGCTATATCGATGATAGAAAGCACGTAGTGATGTTGTACTATATGAGATGTAGGTCTAATTCATGGACTTTGGTTGTGATCTGTGAGGAGAATGCCTAATGTGGATGCTTATTATACAATTAAGTAGCCTACTTGATAAAAGTTGGGTGAATCTTTTAAGGCTTAAATTGATTTATAGCCAATAAATATGTAAGCGGGACAAGAATTTTAGGCTATTTGAGCATGGATTTGGATGGATAAAGCCTGAGGACAAGGTATTTAATTTGTGATGATTGAAAATATATGATTGGTACACTGATTGATGGTGAAGTTAATTAAGATTTGATGATTGATATGGCATGATGGATGCCAAATTAATTGTAGAATGACGATGAAATAGGAATATGTTAGTTGATGAATGGTACTATTTGGAAATATGTGACCAATATGAGCAATAGGAATATGAAGTACTGGTCCCGATATGGCCTTACATGCCATAGGCATTGTGGCAACATGCACTTATGCGCCGACTTTATGTGTTTGTGGTAACCACTACAGGATTGGGACGCCTTCCTGTATGTCGGATGCTGCAACACATAGGCCGGGCAGGTGTAGAGATTGTAACTGCTTATGGGGAATGTATTGAGCCTATCTAGTCATACTGAGTATGAACATGTGTGCTCTGTTGGGTGAGTTGTAAATAATGATATATGACACACTGGATGTGGAAATTTTGTGTTAAGAATGATGAAGTGATGATGAACATGTCTTGATGGACTTTGAGAAGTCCAATGTTATTCTATGGTGTCGTTGAACCTCATTGGTGTGCGGCATGAAGTATGGCCTTATGGTGTGTATATCGATGCTGAATTTCAAGGACGAAATTCTTTTTAGGTGGGGGTGAATTGTAACACCACGAATTTTATAAAAATGAATAATTGATGGGAATGAATAATAAATAATTATATATGAGTGGATTTGCATCCCAAAAATATTAGAATAACTAGAATTGGGATTTGTTGGGGATATTTATGATTTATTGAGATTTAAAGAGTTCAAATTTTACCCGAATAGAATATGGGTGTCGGACCAAGTATCTCCGATTGAGATGCCGTTGGCCAGGGCTATTAAGAATATTATTGGGAATCCGAATTTATATTCGGAATAATTTTTGGATAATGTATTGAGCCCGAACTAAGAGCCTGTTTGTTATAAAATGATGAACTTTTAATGGAGAGTTAAAAATTAAAACCAAAAAGCCCATTCTTCTTTCCTTATTTTTGTTGGGATCTTGCTTCCATTGGCAAACACATTTCTTCTTCTTCTCTTACTTCCCTTCTCCTTCTCCACTTCTTCTTCTCTTTAAAACCCTAAGCCAATGGTGGTGCCTCTTCCTCCTCCCTCCATGTTCGTTCTTCCATGGAGCTTGAGGGAGATGATGTTGATTGAAGCTCCTTTCTTCTCCTCTCCCTCTCCCTTTCATTTTGGAGCTTAAGCTTGGAAGAGAGGTATGGTTTTTGACCACTCATAGTTTTTATTGATGGTTTTGGGTTATTAAAGTGTTAAGATGGGAGGTTAGATGTTGTTTTGATGAATGGTGGTGTGTGGAATCAATCCTAGGTTAGAAAAATTATTGGGGTGTTGAATGAAGCCATTAATATAGGAAACCCTAAGATGAGGTGTTGTTATGATGGCATTAATGGTGTGTTATTATAGGTGCATGGAATTAATACTTAGATGAGTGGGAAATAAATGAGCATTTATGGTGTTGTTGGGTTTTAGTGAAACCCTAACTTTAATAAATTGGGGAAAGTATGAAATGTGTGTAGAATGTAGGTTAATGATATTGGAGAATGATATTAATGATGAAAGATGGCCATTGATGGTGATTAATGAGTATGGGTAAATGTTGTTGGGTTTTGGATGCAAACCCTAGCCCTAAGAATTTGGGGAAATGGATATAATCTAGCTTGGAAGATTAAGTTGAAAGTGAATGGATGATGTTTAAGATTAAATGGTACTTAAATAATATAGGACCATTGGTGGTGAAACCTATAGATAGCTGTTGATATGAATAAAGAATGTGAGGAAGTAGGAGAATTGATTTTAAGGATGGACATATGGAATATTCGATGTTGGGTATCTTTAGATATGATAATAGGTGATGGTGATGTTGTTGGGTTTAGTTGGCCTTTTATGATGTAGAGGATCTTGGCTTTGGGAAAGGAATTCCCAAAGCCTAACACAACTGTATATGTTGGTGTTTAGCAAGTCTAGGACTTAGGGTTGAGCTTTATGATAAGCTAGCAAGTGTTTAGAATTATGATGGTTATTAATTACGTGAATATACTTGCATATGGTATGTAGATCGTATTCCGGGTGATACAATGGAGCATTTGGAGCATTGGAATCGTTTCGGCTCTTCCCTCGAGGTAGGAGAGGAGTTAACATTCAAATTGCATGAGTAAATTCGATAATGATTATTGTATGTGATGAATACTCATGCTTGCCTTGCCATGTGTATGTGTTGAATTAGTTGAATTGACAAGTTGATGATTATTGAGGATGATGTGTGAGAATATGTGGTTTTGTTGTGGCAAGGTATGAATATAAGTATATAAGATGATGATGAGTTTGAATTCAACATGAATAATATGTTTGGAATGTAAATCGATAAGTATGAATGTGTGAACAGTTGGTATGTGCCTTTTATAGTGTGTAAGAACGTTGGATATGTTTAAATTTGACTTATAATGAAAACTTCCGAGTGAGAATGCTTAGAACGAGTTGCATAAGCCTTATATATTGTATATGAGGTGTTGGAAGTGAGGGAATTGGCTTTGAATGCAAACTTTATGGACTGAGTTGTTAGAATTTTCACTTTTGTTTGGGTGCTGATATTCTCGCTCGTGCGAGAAGGGATCTCGCTCAGGCGAGGATCCCCTGTATTGGTATAATGGTCTCTGGACCAATTTCGCCCAGGCGGGTGAGGTTTCCGCTCAAGCGAGCTGCATATTATGCAATCAGGGGAGTTACTGGACGAATCTCGCTCAAGCGGGCATGGCCGCGCTTGAGCGAGCTAGTGAGGAAATGGTCACTGGACATTTTTCGCCCAAGCGTGTGTGAGTGGCTTGAGTGAAAGTGTGAAGTTTGATGCTGGGAGGGTGACCACTCAGGTGAGTGATTGGTATGGTTGTGTCTTGACTGAGTGTAGCGAGTGAGTGGGAGCAAGTAAGATTCTGGATGAAATTCCACTCGAGTGGGAACCTTAGAAAATAATTTCATGATGTAGTGAATTTCCGAGTGAAATTCCGAGTGGGCTATGCCAAGACAGGACCTTCCGAGTGAGGAAGTGGATATAATTCCGAGTGAGAGGTCTCCCTCTGTGATATTCCGAGCAGTGGAGTTCCGAGAGGGAATTTCCAAGTTCAGTGTAACTCGTTTCGAGTGGAGTCCCTCCGTGTGTGTAGTTCCGAGTGGTGATGGCATCGATTGGGGATACATGGTGTGAGTTTGTCCAGAAGTACTCTGGAATAACTCCGTTTGAGAGAAAAAGAAAGGAAGTCAGATTTGGAATAAGATGCCGAGTGAGTGACCACTTGGGTGGTGAGTCGGTTTCTGGATTATTTTCCGAGTGGAACACCGTGTGAGTGAAGACTCGGATTTGGAATGAATTTACCGAGTGGAAGTCTGAGTAAGAGAGGACTCGGTCTGGACTGATTTTGCCGAGTGGAGGACCGAGTGAGTGATGGTCGGTCTTGGTATTAATTTACCGAGTGAAAGATCACAAGAGAGAAAAGTGGGTTTTGAAATAATTCACCGAGTGAGGACTGATCAGGTAATGAGTCGGTTTTGGAGTAATTAGCTGAGTGATAGACTATATAAGTGTGAGTCGACCCTGGAATGATTTGGTTGAATGAAAAATGGGTCGGTCTAGATTGTTATGCCAAGTGGGAAGCCGAGTGTGAGATGACTCGGATCTGGATAAATTTTGCCGAGTGAAAACCGAATGAATGATGGGTCGTTTTGGGGGGATTCTGTCAACAGAAACCCGAGTGTTGGGAAATTTACCGAATGAGTGAGCATATGCTCGGCTCTGGGAGTTATTTACCTAGGCGAGGAGGTTTCGCCCAAGTTAGTTATGGGTTATACTAGTACTGGCCGAATTCCGCTCAAGCGAATGGCCTTAGTTGTGATGCTCGCCCAAGCGAGTCAGTATAGAACTTGTTTCTGGACGATTTTCGCCCATGCTCGCTGGCTCCGCCCAAGCGAAGCTTGTGTCTCTCGCTCAAGCGAGTCACTTTTAGCTTGAGCGAAGCTCCCCCTGTTGCTTCTTATTTCTGTTCGCTCTGCTCCCTTCTGTCTCGCCCATATGTATTGTTCGGCACTCGCTCAAGCGAGTGGGGATTTCGCTTGGGCGAGTGACCCCCTGATGGAATTTTCCCTTCTTTTCTCTCGGCTCTGTTTGTATTGACCCTTCTTTTCTCGGTTCTGATGGCTTGGGGCCTTCTTCCCTTATATTGTATGAGGCTTGAGGGGATGTGAAGGGATATATATATTTAAGACATTGATATGGTGGTGTTGGATAATGATTAAAATATTGGGATGACTTGATTATGCCCATAATACACATAATGAGAAACATAAAATCTTAACCACCAAGAATGATCATACGAAAGCAATGTTAAGGGCTTGATGATGAGTTATGAGATGTATGTCCAAGAACATGATTGTGTTGGGCATAAGTGTGATTGCCTTAAGTGGAATGGTGAATATGCTTCGAATAATTTTATGTACGGACTAATACTATGATTGGCTGCCATGCCTTTTTATATCCATGTGTGGATTATTATGAATGATGTTGTGGCCATTGAAGTGCCTATTATATGTATGTTGTGCCTTGAGGGGCCTTGTGAATGTTTGTATTCCATTGATGATAAAACTAAAATATACAATATACCCCTAAATGAGAGGGTGAGATATCCTTGCGAGGTTGTTGTTGAGCATATGCATTATTGCATTGCATTCATGGCATGGCATAGCATTGATACTTTGTGGTTGCGATCACAGTGATGAAAGATCCTGCGGGATTCTATGAAGGGAGTACCCCTTACGAGGCGGGAAACCAATGTGATGATGATATGATATTATATTGTGTCGGTGGTTGCGATCACCCGGTTGTGAAATGTGAAAGGCCCTGCGGGGACCATTGTATAATGATGAGCCAGTGGTTGCGATCACTTGGTATTTGATATGATAAAGGGCTTGCGAGCACCTATGATGCCCATGGTTGCGATCATGAGGCAGGAGTACCCCTTGCGAGGCGGGAAACCAATGATTATGAATGATTGATTATGGTGGTTGCGATCACCCGTGATATGAAATCAGATCCGTTGCATATGCATTAAACAGTTGACATACGCATTAGCTTTAAGACCATGGCATTTAAAATGGGATGACCACGAGTGTTGAGAAACCCCTTGCGAGGAGGTATTGAGTGAAACCTTAATGGATTAATGATGATAATGATTATGAATGCCCTTGTTGATAAGTGGCAGGTGATTGTGTATATGATTATGTATGTGCTTGTGCTTATTTATGATATGAATTGTGATTCATGAGGCTTGTATGCCTATTGTGATAATGAGATAATGAATGAATGATAATTTGATGTTTTGATAGCAAAGCACACATGATGTTTGTATGCATATACACATGATCACAATATATATATGTTATTCGTCATTTTGAATGTATAACTCACTCTCCCATGTGGTCTCCTTTTTAGCATTGTGATGCAGGTTGCCATGGGATGAGCTCAGATTTTTAGTCAAGCTTTGGTGAAGGTAAATAGTGGTAGAGGAAGTGTCTTGGCCGGCATCATTTATGAGTTCTTGCATAATGAATGAATTGTTTAGAAGAAATAGATGATTTAGAGATTTTGATTATGTATAGAATAATCCTTAAAATTATGGATGGTGAATACATATGTGGAATGTAAGAAATGATCTGATGTGTACTTGAAGGATTGAAAATTGAATGATGTTCATTGATGATTGTGTTAATCGGGAGAAGATTCCCGAAAGTATAGGAATATATATATGTATATGTACAATTATATCCTAGGCTTGCATGCTTATGTAATTACGTAAAATGATGACGATTTCCTATTTAGGCTTTTGAAATGCCATTGCATGCTTTGTCGAGCCTTTTCTCATATCGTCATATATGGGACTAGGTGTAACACCCCGAATTTTACAAAGGAATGAATAATTAATGTGAATGGCAAATAGTTGATGCTTATTGAGGAAGATGAGTGAGAATATGTGGAATAAATCTAATTTGATTTATAATGAGGAATTCTGAGTGAGAATACTTAGGAACAAGTTAAACATGTCTTATATGATGTATATGATAGTATAGATGTGATTAAATTGGCTTATGATGAAGTTTCATAAGTTGGACTGTGTGAAATCTGCGTTTCCTACCTCTGTGTTGATAGTCTCGCCCAAGCGAGAAGGGATCTCGCCCAGGCGAGGATTCCCTGTGTTGGCCTTATGGTTTCTGGGCAATTTTCGCTCAGGCGAAGGTTAATTTCGCTCAAGCGAAATTGCCTATGTATCAGTGTTGCTCTCTGGAGGAAATTCGCTCAAGCGAATGGAGTCTCGCCCAAGCGAAGGGTCTGAGAAATGGCATTCGCTCAAGCGAGTGAGGGATCAGCTTGAGCGAGCCAGTGAGGAATTGGTCACTGGATCTTTCTTCGCCCAAGCGAATGTGAGTAGCTTGAGCGAAAGGGGAAGTATGAATGCTGGGTGATGCTCACTCAGGTGTGACTGGTACAGTTGTACTAGACCGAGTGTGGTAAGTATATGGTGAGTGTGTGGGATTTTGAACGAGATTTCCCTTGAGTAAGAACCTTAGAAAATAATTCTGTGATGTTATCAATTTCTGAGTGAAATTCTGAGCAGTTGTGTTCCGAGTGGAAGTATTCGAGTTCAAGGTAACTCATTCTGAGGGAAGTCTCTCTGTGAGTGTAATTTCCGAGTGGAAATGGCACCGAGTGGGGTGTGTTGTCCAGAAGTATTTTGGAATGACTTCACTCGTGGGAAAAACAAAGGAAGTCAGCCTTTGAATTATTTATCCGAGTAGAATCCTGAGTGAGTGTGAAAGCAACAAGCATTCCGAGTGTATGATTATATATATGGGTCGGTAGATTGGATTTGTGGATAGGTTTGTATGTATGAAAATATACATATATACATAAGGGATTTATGTTGATTTGATGCTTCTTACCGACTGGAATATGAATAATGTTGGGTGAATAATTCTAAGTTGATGAATTCCGAGAGAAATATAGGAGGCTTGGATCCAATTCCGAGTGAGGCTATGATGTTTGTCTTTCTTTTCTGAGTGGAGAATATTTAAATGGATTTTTAGAGAATTGCCATTGATGAACCCATCCGGTGTAGGATTAGATGGGAGAATTTCCCGAGTGATCCTTGTGTGGCCTTTTTCTGGGTGGAAAAGCTTGAGTAAACCCCGAGTGGGATGGGTTTAGATATTCCCGAGTGGAATTCTGAGTGATCCTCTTCCAAGGGAGAGTTATTGTAATGGTTTAGATTGGACTATATCCTAAGTGTAGGAAATAGATATATAATCCGAGTAAATAAGATTATATACTCCGAGTGGTTAGGATCTGAACAAGTCCGGTGAGACTTAATGAATTCCCCGAGTGAGTAAGATATCATATGCCGAGTGAATCTGGCTGGAATATTCCGAGTGGAGTATGATTGTGAAGACCCCTTCTGAGTGAAGGAAGGTCTACGTATTCTCCGAGTGAGAAATGTGAAAATATACCGAGTGGTGAATGTGGAATACATTCCGATTGACTTATAGTGGTGATACACCGAGTGGTGTTGACAAGCAAATATTCTAAGTGAGGAAGGATTTAGGATTCTGAGTGGGATGCCCCTCATTTACCGAGTGGAAGACCTAATAAGTGATGGGTCAGTTTTAGAGAAATTACCGAGTGAAGGGTTGATTGAGATGACTCGGATTTAGTTGAAGTTTGCCGAGTGAAAATCGAATTAATATTGGGTCGGTTTTAAGGAATCCTGCCAACAGAAACCCGAGTGCTGGGAAAGATGATTTCTGGTTGGATTCGCTTAAGCGAATTAATACCTCGCTCAGGCGAGTGAGTGTGGAAATAGGTACTGGGGTTATTTCGCTTGTGCGAATGGAGAGGCTTATGCGAGATAGAGCTGTTCCGCTCAAGCGAATATGGGTTTCGCTTAAGCGAGTGACACCCTGTTTGCGTGTTTCTTCCCTTTTCTCGCGGTTTAATTATGTGGACCCTTCTTTTACTTAGTTCTAAGGATATTAAAGTAAATATGACATGGTATGATGGATTATTGGACTGCCATTTGTAATTATGAGGTAATAGTGAGATATTTTAAAGGGAAACATTTATTAAGACAAAAACTCTTACTTTCTTTCTACCTTTCACGTCACTTCTTCCCCTCCTTTCTTCATTATTCTTCTTCGTCTTCTTCATGCTGTTCCCCATCTCCTCTTTTCTTCTCTCCAAAAACCAAAACCGTGTGGAGCTTTCTTACCCTCTCCCATATTTGTTTTCATGAAGGCTCAAGGGAGAAGCTCATGGTTGAATCCTCTTCCACTCTTCTCCTCTATTTTCGTGTGGATCTCTCTTTTCCTTGGGAGCTCATAGCCAACTCTTGGGTGAGGTAAGTTCCTCACCATTCCTTATGAGTTTATGCCCTAGATTTTGGGTTTTTGGTTTTGGAGGAGTATTTATTGTGTATAGGGATTGTTGGGAGAAGCTTAAAGTGAGGAAACCCTAGGTGGGGTGTTGTTATTATGATTTTAATAGTGGGTTATTATGGAGATGCATGAATTAATATTTGGATGGGTGGAAAATAAATGAGTAATTATGATGTTGATGGGTTTTGGTGAAACCCTAACTTTAATAAATTGGGGGAAGTGTGAAAGGAGAGTAAAATGTATGTTTAATGACATTGGGGAAGGATATTAATGATGGAAGATGGCTATTGATGTGAGTAATGAGTATTGGTAGCAGTTGTTTGGTTAATTGGCATTTATGATCTAAAGGATCTTGACTTTGGAAAAGGAATTCCCGAAGCCTAATACAATTATATAACTTAGTGTTTAACAAGTCTAGGACTTGATGATAAGCTAGAAAATGTCTAAAAACTATAAGGAATGCCTTGTGATGGCTTATTAATTGTATGAGTGCATATGTATAATATGTAGATCGTATTCCGAATGGTGCAAAGGAACTTTTGGAGCATTGGAATGGTTCGGCTCTTCCCTTAAGGTAGGAGAGGAGTTAACATTTAAATTGCATGAGTTATATATTTGATGATTATCGTATGTGATTGATACTCATGTTTGCATTGCCATATATATATGTATTGAATTAGTTAGAATGGCAATAGCTAATTATTGAGAATTATTATGATACTCTTGTGTTGGGTTGAAAATCCCTAATGAATATATATAACGATATTGATATATAAAAGGAAATATTATGACATTCTAGTGGTGGATACAAGTAGTTGACTTGTATGTATATGAGGCAATGATGATTGCCAAATATGTGAATGGTGAATGTGCCTCGAATGAGTTTATGTTTGGATTAATATTATGTTGTTTGCTATGCCTTTGTTATCCATGTGTGGATTATTGTGATAGATGTTGTGGCTATTGGATGCCAATTATTTGAATGATGTGCCTTGAGGGGCCTTGTGAATGTTTATATGCCAATGAATGCTAGTTAAATTGATGATATGCCTTGAGGGGCTTGATAAATGATTTTGTATGATTATTGAAATGCCATTGATGACAAAATACGAAATATACAATATATCCCTAATTGAAAGGGTGAGATGTTCTTGCGAGGTTGTTGAGCATATGCATTATTGCATCTTGCATTCATGGCATGTCATAGCATTGGTTTTATGTGGTTGCGATCACAATGATGAAAGATCCTGTGGGATTCTATGAAGGGAGTACCCCTTGCGAGGTGGGAAACCAAAGTGATGATGATATGATATTATAATGGTGGTTGCGATCACCTGATTGTGAAATGTGAAAGGCCCTGCGGGGACCATTATATGATAATGAGCCAGTGGTTGCGATCACTAGGTATTTGATATGATAAAGGGCTTGCGAGCACCTATGATGCCCATGGTTGCGATCATGAGGCGGGAGTACCCCTTGCGAGGCGGGAAACCTATGATTATGAATGATTGATTATGGTGGTTGCGATCACCCGTGATATGAAATCGGATCCGTTGCATATGCATTAAACAGTTGACATATGCATTGTTTTAAGACGATGGCATTTGTGATGGGATGACCACAAGTGTTGAGAAACCCCTTGCGAGGAGGTATTTGAGTGAAACCTCAATGAATTAATGATGAAAATGAATATAAATGCCCTTGTTGATAAGTGGCAAAGTATTGATGTATGTGATCGTGTATATGTTGTGCTTATTATGATATTGATTGTGATTTATGAGGCTTGTATGCCTATTCTAATGATGAGATGATCAATGAATGATAATTTGATGATTTGATAGCAAAGCACACATGATGTTTGTATGCATATACACATGATCATAATATATATGTTATTCGTCATTTTGAATGTATAACTCACTCTCCCATATGATCTCCTTTTTAGCATTGTGATGCAGGTTACCATGGGACAAATTCAGATTTAAAGATCAAACTTGGGTGAAGGTAAATAGTGGTAGAGGAAGTGTCTTGGCCGGCATCATTTATGAATTCATGTGTAATGAATAAGTTGTGTATGATGATATAGATGATTTAGAGATTTTAAGTATATGCAAGATAATCCCTTGAATTGATGGATGATGAATAAATATATGTAATTGTGTAAGAGGTGGTTGTTTAATAGGCTTATAATTATACCATTGCCTGCTAGCCTAGCCTTTTCTCATATCGTCATATATGGGACTAGGTGTATGCCTGGTATACACATTCTTCCGTTGTATACTCTATTGTTTTTGTATACCTTTATGGGCGAACTAGTTATAGATCCAGGTTTAATGTATTAAAATTGTACACTTTGGTTTTCTGTGATTCGAGTTTTGGTGTGATGCTGAACTTAGTTTGGAACGCAAAAAATTTATTCGCATTTATATTATTTATGACGATCACATCGAGATTCGAGTACAGAAAATCAGGGGTGTTACAAAGGTGGTATCAGAGCATATGTTGCTCTGAATAAGAATTATTGGTTACTACCCGAGCATGATTGCTTTAAGATAATTGATATTATGAATGGCTAGAGGATGATTTCGCAATAGTGAGACTTTTAAGACAATTTTTGGAGCAGGATGCTCATTATTGGGATCTGGATGTTGGTATAGAATTAAGAATGATAATTATCTAGAGGATAATATTATGTTTTATTGCCCTACATGGACCTATGATGTACTAAGTGTCTAGGAATTGAGAATTGATTATAGGGCATATTTGCTTATTGAGGAATTATCGTGAATGGTTAAAGTTGAGCTGAGATTGGTGCTCAATGAGGACTTTTGTGAGATTATGATTTATAAGATGTGGTTATTGACTATGGGAAGTATACCCTTTATTATTGGGGTTATATGATAAATTGTGGAGCCTAGTTGCTCATTGATAATCATGAATGAAATTTCTTGACATATGATGGATGTATGTATTGTGTAAGACCGGCCAATTTCCTTACCCTATTACCTTCGAATGACGAATATATTGTAATTGTGCATTGATGTTAATATATATAATGCAAATTGATTGATGATGAATCCATGATTGAATGTTAATCATGGAAATGAAATATTGCGATGTGAATGAGATATGAAAAATGAATTGATATGATGATGATTTGATGCCATGTGGTGATCATGGATATGATATGTATATATTGATTTAATGATGGACCTATGCCATATGTTAATTACGGATAGGAGATATTGAGAAAGAAATTGATATGGTAGTAGACCATATATGTTGAGATCTTGATGTGCATATTCACTTGGAATATGAATTGTGATTAGATTTCTTATATGCATTGTGCTTGTGGCGTTTAGCCAAGGAATGTTTGTTAAATGAAATGAAACTCATATGCTTGAGTTGAATGAATGAATAATATTGAGTAATTCCCTAGTATGGGTATGTTTGAATTTAAATGTTTGGTTGTGCCATTTGTGAAGGATGGATTTTATATCTTGGGCACAAGAACCCTATGTGTTATATGATATAAGTGATTTGTTGTATTTCCTAGATTGGGAATTTGAATATGTGATAAATGATTAAATGTGAAATCGAATACCTGTTAGATTGAGATTGGGTCTCGGTGTTGATGTGTGAAAACCGAGTGAAGGATTTATTTAATTATGACCCACTAGGTGTGATGACCTAGATGGATTTGGTATGATCTTGTATGATCAATTGTTGAAGAGAATTAATTAAATTGGTCCCTATATTTGTGATGGTATGATTAAATGCGTATGATGCTTGTTCATGCATATACTTGTGATAAATGCATGTATGGGGACTGTTATGATGAATGTCGAGTGGACTTTATGGAGGAAAGCATGAAATGCTTACTGTAAAGGGTAAATCCGAGTGAATCGATGATAATCCGAGTGAATCGATGATAATCCGAGTGAATGGCATAGGATTGCCGAGTGAATGTGGTATAAGCCGAGTCATCTGACTGTTGTTGAGTTGCCGAATGAATTTAATGTTTAACGCAGATTTCCGAGTGGGCAATCGAATGAATATGAGTTGAATTTCATATGCATACGTGTTATTGTGTATTGAATATGAACACCTTGCGGGGTGCCACGAGGGTGTTATCCCGAGTGAAGAGGACATGGTCCTAATGTTGATTGTGATGAAAGACCCGGGTTAGACTCGGGCAGTGCCTGGGGCACTAAGCGTGAAATGAGACGCTTGATGATATGTCGAGTGCATTGGCGTTGAACGCCGAGTGAATGAAACCGTATGCATCCGATTCGCCACTGGAATGCGTTGGATTTGTATACCGATCGGCAAACAGATGACAGGTGATGGATATGCTTAAGTCCTGGAGCTGGGCTCGGACAGACTCTTGAGCGTGGCTCGGAGTGTGAATATTGTTGACATAGTATTGGAGCAAACTGGAAGTGAAATCTGATTGAGGATGATTGTGATTGATCATATTGAATGACAATGAATGTTGTGTTGAGAGATGTCAATTGTGATCATGAGTTGATGAATAGAAATTTAACCATGTCATTACCCCCTATTTTATTTGAAGGGTGCTATGTTGGTGATAGAAACCACATAATGATGTGATATAATGTGAGTTATATGTTTAGTTTATGAGCCTTAATTGTGATCTGTAAAGAGAATACCCAATGCGAAAGCTCATTATTTGATTATGTAGCCTATTTGATAAGAGTTGATGAATCTTTTAAGGTTCGAATTGATTTATAGCCAGCAAATATGTAAGTAAAATAAGAATTTTAGATTAATTGAGCATGGATTTGGACGAATAAAACCTAAAGATGGGGTATTTACCTTGTGAGGATGGAAGAATTATGGTTAA
This sequence comes from Clitoria ternatea, assembly GCA_037962975.1. Lineage (NCBI taxonomy): Eukaryota > Viridiplantae > Streptophyta > Magnoliopsida > Fabales > Fabaceae > Clitoria > Clitoria ternatea. The sequence goes on from CM075672.1 coordinate 184,496,746, forward strand.
TACATTGATTTATTATGATGTTAAACAATATTTAATGATTGATATGGCATGATGGATGCCAAATTATCTATATAATGATGATAGAATATGAGTATTTTGGTTATGGACTGGTGAGGATTGTCACCAAGTCTTACATAAACTAGTATCGTTTGAATATATGTAACTAATATAAGCAATGGGAATACGAGGTACTGGTCCCGATATGGTCTTACATGCCATAGGCATTGTGGCAACATGCACTTATGCGCCGACTTTATGTGTTTGTGGTAACCACTACAGGATTGGGACGCCTTCCTGTATATCGGATGCAGCAACACCTAGGCCGAGCAAGTGTAGGGATTGTAGCTGCTTATGGTGAATGTACTGAGCCTATCTGGTCATACTGAGTATGAACATGCGAGCTCTGTTGGATAAGTTATAATTGATAACATATGACATGCTTGATGTAGAAATTTGTTAGGAACAATGGTGGGAGATGAACATGTCTTGATGGACCTTGAGAAGTCCAAGGTCATTTCATGGTGTTGTTGAATCTTGTTGATGTGTGGTCTGAGATATGGCCTTGTGTCATGGGAATTGATGCTGAATTTCGAGGACGAAATTCTTTTTAGGTGGGGTGAATTGTAACACCCCGAATTTTACAAAGGAATGAATAATTAATGTGAATGGCAAATAGTTGATGCTTATTGAGGAAGATGAGTGAGAATATGTGGAATAAATCTAATTTGATTTATAATGAGGAATTCTGAGTGAGAATACTTAGGAACAAGTTAAATATCTCTTATATGATGTATATGATAGTATGGATGTGATTAAATTGGCTTATGATGAAGTTTCATAAGTTGGACTGTGTGAAATCTGCGTTTCCTACCTCTGTGTTGATAGTCTCGCCCAAGCGAGAAGGGATCTCGCCCAGGCGAGGATTCCCTGTGTTGGCCTTATGGTTTCTGGGCAATTTTCGCTCAGGCGAAGGTTAATTTCGCTCAAGCGAAATTGCCTATGTATCAGTGTTGCTCTCTGGAGGAAATTCGCTCAAGCGAATGGAGTCTCGCCCAAGCGAAGGGTCTGAGAAATGGCATTCGCTCAAGCGAGTGAGGGATCAGCTTGAGCGAGCCAGTGAGGAATTGGTCACTGGATCTTTCTTCGCCCAAGCGAATGTGAGTAGCTTGAGCGAAAGGGGAAGTATGAATGCTGGGTGATGCTCACTCAGGTGTGACTGGTATAGTTGTACTAGACCGAGTGTGGTAAGTATATGGTGTGTGTGGGATTTTGAACGAGATTTCCCTTGAGTAAGAACCTTAGGAAATAATTCTGTGATGTTGTCAATTTCTGAGTGAAATTCTGAGCAGTTGTGTTCCGAGTGGAAGTATTCGAGTTCAAGGTAACTCATTCCGAGGGAAGTCTCTCTGTGAGTGTAATTTCCGAGTGGAAATGGCACCGAGTGGGGTGTGTTGTCCAGAAGTATTTTGGAATGACTTCACTCGTAGGAAAAACAAAGGAAATCAGCCTTTGAATTATTTATCCGAGTAGAATCCTGAGGGAGTGTGAAGGCAACAAGCATTCCGAGTGTATGATTATATATGAGGGTCGGTAGATTGGATTTGTGGATAGGTTTGTATGTATGAAAATATACATATATACATAAGGGATTTATGTTGATTTGATGCTTCTTACCGACTGGAATATGAATAATGTTGGGTGAATAATTCTAAGTTGATGAATTCCGAGAGAAATATAGGAGGCTTGGATCCAATTCCGAGTGAGGCTATGATGTTTGTCCTTCTTTTCCGAGTGGAGAATATTTAAATGGATTTTTAGAGAATTGCCATTGATGAACCCATCCGGTGTAGGATTAGATGGGAGAATTTCCCGAGTGATCCTTGTGTGGCCTTTTTCCGGGTGGAAAAGCATAAGTAGACCCCGAGTGGGATGGGTTTAGATATTCCCGAGTGGAATTCCGAGTGATCCTCTTCCAAGGGAGAGTTGTTGTAATGGTTTAGATTGGACTATATCCTAAGTGTAGGAAATAGATATATAATCCGAGTGAATAAGATTATATACTCCGAGTGGTTAGGATCTGAACAAGTCCGGGTGAGACTTAATGAATTCCCCGAGTGAGTAAGATATCATATGCCGAGTGAATCTGGCTGGAATATTCCGAGTGGAGTATGATTGTGAAGACCCCTTCTGAGTGAAGGAAGGTCTACGTATTCTCCGAGTGAGAAATGTGAAAATATACCGAGTGGTGAATATGGAATACATTCCGAGTGACTTATAGTGGTGATACACCGAGTGGTGTTGACAAGCAAATATTCTAAGTGAGGAAGGATTTAGGATTCCGAGTAGGATGCCCCTCATTTACCAAGTGGAAGACCTAATAAGTGATGGGTCAGTTTTAGAGAAATTACCGAGTGAAGGGTTGATTGAGATGACTCGGATTTAGTTGAAGTTTGCCGAGTGAAAATCGAATTAATATTGGGTCGGTTTTAAGGAATCCTGCCAATAGAAACCCGAGTGCTGGGAAAGATGATTTCTGGTTGGATTCGCTTAAGCGAATTAATACCTTGCTCAGGCGAGTGAGTATGGAAATAGGTACTGGGGTTATTTCGCTTGTGCGAATGGAGAGGCTTATGCGAGATAGAGCTGTTCCGCTCAAGTGAATATGGGTTTCGCTTGAGCGAGTGACACTCTGTTTGCGTGTTTCTTCCCTTTTCTCGCGGTTTAATTACGTGGACCCTTCTTTTACTTAGTTCTAAGGATATTAAAGTAAATATGACATGGTATGATGGATTATTGGACTGCCATTTGTAATTATGAGGTAATAGTGAGATATTTTAAAGGGAAACATTTATTAAGACAAAAACTCTTACTTTCTTTCTACCTTTCACGTCACTTCTTCCCCTCCTTTCTTCATTATTCTTCTTCGTCTTCTTCATGCTGTTCCCCATCTCCTCTTTTCTTCTCTCCAAAAACCAAAACCGTGTGGAGCTTTCTTACCCTCTCCCATATTTGTTTTCATGGAGGCTCAAGGGAGAAGCTCATGGTTGAATCCTCTTCCACTCTTCTCCTCTATTTTCGTGTGGATCTCTCTTTTCCTTGGGAGCTCATAGCCAACTCTTGGGTGAGGTAAGTTCCTCACCATTCCTTATGAGTTTATGCCCTAGATTTTGGGTTTTTGGTTTTGGAGGAGTATTTATTGTGTATAGGGATTGTTGGGAGAAGCTTAAAGTGAGGAAACCCTAGGTGGGGTGTTGTTATTATGATTTTAATAGTGGGTTATTATGGAGATGCATGAATTAATATTTGGATGGGTGGAAAATAAATGAGTAATTATGATGTTGATGGGTTTTGGTGAAACCCTAACTTTAATAAATTGGGGGAAGTGTGAAAGGAGAGTAAAATGTATGTTTAATGACATTGGGGAAGGATATTAATGATGGAAGATGGCTATTGATGTGAGTAATGAGTATTGGTAGCAGTTGTTTGGTTAATTGGCATTTATGATCTAAAGGATCTTGACTTTGGAAAAGGAATTCCCGAAGCCTAATACAATTATATAACTTAGTGTTTAACAAGTCTAGGACTTGATGATAAGCTAGAAAATGTCTAAAAACTATAAGGAATGCCTTGTGATGGCTTATTAATTGTATGAGTGCATATGTATAATATGTAGATCGTATTCCGAATGGTGCAAAGGAACTTTTGGAGCATTGGAATGGTTCGGCTCTTCCCTTAAGGTAGGAGAGGAGTTAACATTTAAATTGCATGAGTTATATATTTGATGATTATCGTATGTGATTGATACTCATGTTTGCATTGCCATATATATATGTATTGAATTAGTTAGAATGGCAATAGCTAATTATTGAGAATTATTATGATACTCTTGTGTTGGGTTGAAAATCCCTAATGAATATATATAATGATATTGATATATAAAAGGAAATATTATGACATTCTAGTGGTGGATACAAGTAGTTGACTTGTATGTATATGAGGCAATGATGATTGCCAAATATGTGAATGGTGAATGTGCCTCGAATGAGTTTATGTGTGGATTAATATTATGTTGTTTGCTATGCCTTTGTTATCCATGTGTGGATTATTGTGATAGATGTTGTGGCTATTGGATGCCAATTATTTGAATGATGTGCCTTGAGGGGCCTTGTGAATGTTTATATGCCAATGAATGCTAGTTAAATTGATGATATGCCTTGAGGGGCTTGATAAATGATTTTGTATGATTATCGAAATGCCATTGATGACAAAATACGAAATATACCATATATCCCTAATTGAAAGGGTGAGATGTTCTTGCGAGGTTGTTGAGCATATGCATTATTGCATCTTGCATTCATGGCATGTCATAGCATTGGTTTTATGTGGTTGCGATCACAATGATGAAAGATCCTGCGGGATTCTATGAAGGGAGTACCCCTTACGAGGTGGGAAACCAAAGTGATGATGATATGATATTATAATGGTGGTTGCGATCACCTGATTGTGAAATGTGAAAGGCCCTGCGGGGACCATTGTATGATAATGAGCCAGTGGTTGCGATCACTAGGTATTTGATATGATAAAGGGCTTGCGAGCACCTATGATGCCCATGGTTGCGATCATGAGGCGGGAGTACCCCTTGCGAGGCGGGAAACCTATGATTATGAATGATTGATTATGGTGGTTGCGATCACCCGTGATATGAAATCGGATCCGTTGCATATGCATTAAACAGTTGACATATGCATTGTTTTAAGACCATGGCATTTGTGATGGGATGACCACGAGTGTTGAGAAACCCCTTGCGAGGAGGTATTTGAGTGAAACCTCAATGAATTAATGATGAAAATGAATATAAATGCCCTTGTTGATAAGTGGCAAAGTATTGATGTATGTGATCGTGTATATGTTGTGCTTATTATGATATTGATTGTGATTTATGAGGCTTGTATGCCTATTCTAATGATGAGATGATTAATGAATGATAATTTGATGATTTGATAGCAAAGCACACATGATGTTTGTATGCATATACACATGATCACAATATATATGTTATTCGTCATTTTGAATGTATAACTCACTCTCCCATGTGGTCTCCTTTTTAGCATTGTGATACAGGTTACCATGGGACAAATTCGGATTTAAAGATCAAACTTGGGTGAAGGTAAATAGTGGTAGAGGAAGTGTCTTGGCCGGCATCATTTATGAATTCATGTGTAATGAATAAGTTGTGTATGATGATATAGATGATTTAGAGATTTTAAGTATGTGCAAGATAATCCCTTGAATTGATGGATGATGAATAAATATATGTAATTGTGTAAGAGGTGGTTGTTTAATAGGCTTATAATTATACCATTGCCTGCTAGCCTAGCCTTTTCTCATATCGTCATATATGGGACTAGGTGTATGCCCGGTATACACATTCTTCCGCTGTATACTCTATTGTTTTTGTATACCTTTATGGGCGAACTAGTTATAGATCCAGGTTTAATGTATTAAAATTGTACACTTTGGTTTTCTGTGATTCGAGTTTTGGTGTGATGCTGAACTTAGTTTGGAACGTGAAAAATTTATTCGCATTTATATTATTTATGATGATCACATCGAGATTCGAGTACAGAAAATCAGGGGTGTTACACTAGGCGTGTGCCCGGTATACATGTTCTTCCGCTGTAAACTCTATTATTTTCGTATACCGTTATGGGCAATTTATTTATCGATCCAGCTTTAGGTTATTTAATCTCGCTCTTGTGTTTTCTGTGATTCGGGTCTTGATGTGATCGTGATGATATTTTGAAAACATTTCAAATGCGAAAAATTTATTCGTATTTTTATTAGTTATGTTGATTACATCGGGATTCGAGTACAGAAAAATAGGGGTGTTATAGTTAGTAATTTATTGGGACCGAAAAGCGGAAAACTGACCCGATTGAAATATGAGTGTCGAACCAAGTATCTCTGATTGAGATGCCGTTGGTCAGGGCTGTAGATAATATTATGGGGAATTCAAATATGTATACGGAATAATTTTTAGATAAAGTATTGAGCCTAAACAGGGATCCTGTTTGAAGTAAAACGGTAAAATTTAAATGAATGAGGTTAAAAAAATCAAGGCACAACTTTTATCCTTCACTCTCCTTCACATTGGCCCCCACTTCTAATAAGAGAAAACACTTCTTCTTCTTCTTTTCCTTTTCCCACTTATCTCCTTCCCTTTCTTCTCATCCAAAACCTAAGTAAAAGTGGTGCCCCTTCCTCTCTTCATTTTTGTTCACCAATGGAGCAAGAAGAAGATCATAGTGGCTTGAAGTTTCTCCTCTTCTTCCTTTATTTTTGTGCTCAACCTTATTCCCTTGGTACCCACTCTCATTTCTTGGTTGAGGTAAGTTCCTCATCATTTTTATTGTGCTTGGACCCTAGGTTATGGGTTATTGAGGCTTGGGAAAGTATTTAATGTATGTGGGTATAGAATGGGAGCTTTAAATATGAAAACCTAAGGTGGGGTAAAATAAATATGGACTCTTATGGGCATTTATTGGGGAGCACAAAAATAGAGTTAAAGGATGATGAATATTGATGTGCATTTATGATGTGGTTGAGTTTTTAATAAAACCCTAACTTATGATTTTGGGGCAAAATGTGTAATGTGAATGGGAAAGGCATTAAATGATGATGGAAATGTCATTAATGATGAGAGATTTCCATAGATGAAGATTTATGATGGTGGTTAGGAACCATTAATCAGGAAACCCACTTAAGGAGCTAGGTGTGGAATTGGTATAGGTGGTAATTTAACTACTTAGGTTGTGGCTTTTGATAATAATGAATATTGACTGAAGGGAACGAATTCCCGAAGCCTAATTAGGCAATGAATAAAACTTGTAAATAATTACTACATGATGAGAATCATGTGTGTAACTGCATATGCATCTTTAAACACCTGATGAAATGAAATCGGATCCGTGCATATGCATCTTTAAACACCTAATGAAATGAAATCGGATCCGTGCATATGCATCTTTAAACACGAACATGTGCATTAGCCATAGAAGCATGGCATCGAGTGATATCCCAATGAGGAAGTTATGTGAAGTGTATGTGGAACCCTCTTGATCACTAACTATAATTGTGTTATTGGTTTGGTGTGGCTCGATGAATCTTTATGGATATGAGTGTTCTATGAGTTGGGTGATTGATTGATTTTAGTGTCATTTGAACTCCTTTTTGGGAGAAGATGTTTAACTTGCATTCATATGTATATTATCATAGATTGTTAGATTTTTCATCATTGAGAAAATATACTCACTCTCCATGTGGTCTATCTTTTTTTAGCTCTTGTGTTGTAGGGCTTGACCATGGAGCTCATGGGAGAAAGATTTGTGTGAAGGAAGTTATTTTGGGTAAAGAATACCTTGGCCGGCAATTGTCTTGATTTTATGGCTTTTACGTATATTTTTGTTATGTATATACATGATGGATATTTTGTATAGCCATGGATTTATGTGGATAACGTGTATGGATGATAGATATATGAATGATGATTTTGGGAGGTCATGTAGGAAAATAAGACCCTTGTATTTTATGGCTCATTTTCATTGGTGACCTTATCAATGTTTGGATAATGATAGTGTTGAGTTATGCTATTAGAGTTGATGAATGAATGACAATTATCTAAATTTTAGTGTTCTACAAGCACCCTGTATGATAAGCTTGATTATGATATGACTTAATGAATTGAAAAGGAAATCGTTGAACATGATACTTGAAACAAATTCTAGATGCTTAATGTAATGTAGGTAATGTATCGAACTTGTTTAATTTTGTTTGGAATGAATTTCTATATGCTAAGTTGTGAAGTTCACAAGTTCTACGTATGAACTGGTATTCTCACTCAAGCGAGATGGATTCTCGCTCAAGCGAGAATCCCATGTGTTGGGAGTATGTGCCACTGGCCTAATCTTGCTCAAGCAAGAGTGTGTTTCGCTCAGGCGAGATGCCCCTGCACTGGGTATATGCATACTGGACAATTCTTGCTCGAGCAGGCTCGCCTTCACTCGAGCGAGAGCTGTGTTGAATCGCCTCTGGACGTGTTTCGCTCAGGCGAACTAGCATCTCGCCCAAGCGAGATTGCTCATGCATCAGGTATTAGTTACTGGAGGGAATTAGCTCAGGCAAGTAAGGTCTCGCCCGAGCGAGGGTAAGGTATTTAGCTACTAGACTAATTTCGCTTGAGCAGATGGCCTGTGTTCTTGGAGGCTCGCTCAAGCGAGGGGGAATGAGATTGGCTACTGGTGCAATCTCACTCAAGCAAGCAGGGCTCGCTCAAGTGAGATAGGCACCTGATACTTTTCTCCTCTTCGCTCAAGCGTGTTTACTTGGCTCGCTCAAGCATACCACGCGGACTCGCTTAAGCGAGAGTGGCACTTGCTTGAGCGAGTGGTGCCCTGATTCCCCAAATTGCATTGTTTTGATTATTTCCCTTCCTTTTGCATTAAATCTTCTTCTTGTATCATCTTAAAAATACTTTGGACATATTATGAAGTCATTAAACCTCATAATGTTTAACCACCTTAGACCCAATCATATAGCATCAATTTAAATAATTCTTTTCGTTGTTTTTAATTGAGGACTTCTCATTAATCGTTTTTAACTTACCTTCTCATATCTCCATATATGAGATAGGATTTTCATAGATCCAGGGTGATGAATTAAAGCTTTAACATTATATGCCCTCATTAATTAACGACGTTAAAATCGTGAAAAATTTACCCCTATTTTCGGGGTATTTCAACTTGGTATCAGAGCTTTGTTTGTTCCTTATTGTTGTGATTGATTAATCTTATTAGAACATGACATGCATTTGGTGAATGATTGTCATTGTTGTCTGACTTGTATGGATTGTTTGTGGATGAAATTGGATTTTATAAGCCCGACCAAGCTTTCTTCACACCGTTCTTCCTCAATGATGAATTCTTATGATTATGTGAATGCATGTGACATCATAATGTGATGATATGCTTTTTATGAGCTTTAATGTGGATTGGTCGATGTTAGACCCCATGACGGAGGGCCATGACTCAATTATATAATGAATTATTATAGCATGAGACTATAGAGAGGTCTATGAGTTAGTAAACTGATGTGAGTTGAATTTAATGTTATGATTATAGATATTGTGATGGCTCGTCATCGTCTAGATAATGATGGCGCTATAGCTAGAGCTTTGAATCGCTTTGCGAACCTCCTTGAGTTACAAAACCGTGATAGACAAGAAGCGGAAAGATAAACTACTCCTGCTGCTCAAAGTACTCAAGGCCTTGACATGTTCTTGAAGCGGAAACCCTCTGAGTTTCATGGCGGATTTAGACCCAAGCAAGCTTATGTTTGGATCCAAGATGTTGAGCGGATCTTTGACAATTTCGAATGCACTAAGCTCCAGAAAGTGGAGTATGTTACTTTTATGTTGAGAGATGAAGCTAAGACTTGGTGGAGACTCACCAAGAGTAGGATGATTGCTGCTGCTATTCCCTTGACTTGGGAAAATTTTAAGCTCGAACTCATGAGGAAATACGTACCTGAAAGCTATAAGAGTAAGAAGGAGCTTGAGTTCATGGAACTTAAGCAAGGCACAATGACGGTGGAAGAGTACGCTTCCAAGTTTGAAGAACTCTGTGAATTCTACCCTCCTTATCAGCAAGAGGGAATGAAGCCTCTAAGTGTGTAAAATTTGAGAATGGTCTACGTCCTGACATTTAAAGGGCCATGTGCCATCAAGAGATCCGAAGTTTCACTGTACTTGTGAATAAATGCCGCATTTATAAGGAACATGCTCCACCTCATCATTCCAAATTTGACTCTAAGTTGAAGGGTCAATCCTCCGATTTCAAGAAGTAAGGGAATTTCAGAAGAGGATGTTTTCAGAGGGGTGCTCATTCTAGTGTCCAAACTAGAGGTGGTGGTTATGGTAACACCTTTGGCCGGGGCAATGCAAATGCGAATGGGCCGAAATGTTATTGGTGTGGTGACCCTCACTATTTTCACGAATGAGTGCACCGTGATGATGTGGTGTTTTAATTATGATCAAGTAAGACATATCCGTCCTGCATGTCCTTTGCTCGCAAGACAGACTCCTATGCAAGCTAATACCCCTAATCGTGCTATTGTTCCTGCTCATGGGAACCGCGGAGGCCACAATAGTGGTAGGGGTCGTGGTAATGGAAATAATGGCGGTCGAAATGGTGGCCGAGGTGGCTATAATGGTGGAAGGCATGGTAATGGTCGTGGTAACAGCAATGGTGCCTGTGATGGAAATGGAAATGGTGAGAATCCCCAACCAACTACTAGAAGAGTATTTGCTATGACCGGGAGGAAGCAGCCCAAGCTGATAACTTAGTTGAAAGTAAGTGTGAAATACTCAAAAATTTTGTGCATGTTATTTATGATTCGGGTGCAACTCATTCTTTTGTATCTGAGGATTGTGTACGGCGATTGAGATTGCCGGTGTGTTTAATGAAAAATGCTCTTATGGTTACCACCCCAACCGGTACTTGTCTCAGATCGGTTAACCGATGTGATAATGTTGATGTACTCCTAGAAGGGAGAAAGTTTGTTATGTCTTTTATTTATCTCTCCGCCAATAAAGTTTTAGTTGACTGTCAACAACGGACTGTCATTTTCCCTTCTTCAGATATGAGGAAATTCGATATGCAAGGTATAGCTCAACTTTGCGTATTATTATCTCTTGCCGATGGGACAAATGGTCCCGATCCCTTTAATATCCCTGTGGTGTCAAAATTTTTAGATGTGTTTCTCAAGGAGGTACCCGGCTTGCCGCCTCCAATGGAGGTTGAATTTGCTATCGACTTTGTACCTGGCGCGGAACCGGTGTCTATCACTCCTTATAGGATGTCTCCTATAGAGTTGGTTGAACTTAAGAAGCAAGTTGAGGAGCTACTTAAGAAGGAATTTGTTCGACCCAGTGTCTCACCCTGGGGGGCTCCTATCTTATTGGTTAAAAAGAAGGATGGAACCATGCAAGTGTGTGTTGATTACCGCCAATTGAACAAGATGAAAATAAAGAACAGATATCCCTTGCCTCGTATCGATGATCTGTTGGATCAATTAAGAGGTGCTGTGGTGTTTTCGAAGATTGATTTGCGTTCTGGTTACCACCAAATTTGGGTGAAAACCGAAGACATCCCGAAAACTGCTTTTAGGACGCGATATGGCCATTGTGAGTACGCTGTGATGCCATTCGAAGTAACTAATGCTCCAGCGGTGTTCATGAGTTACATGAACCACATCTTTCATGATTACCTAGATCACTTTGTTGTGGTATTCATCGACGACATCTTAGTGTATTCAAAGAACCGTGAGGAACACGAGGAACATTTGAAGCTTGTGTTGAGTATTCTTAGAGAGAATTAGTTGTACGCTAAGCTCTCTAAATGCGAATTCTGCTTGACGAGCGTCTAGTTTCTTGGACGTGTGATATCTGAAGAAGGTGTTTCGGTGGATCCTTCTAAGGTTGAGGCCGTTATGGCATAGCCTAGACCTACATCGGTTACTAAAATCCGAAGCTTCCTTGGACTTGCCGGTTATTATCGAAAGTTCATTGAGGGTTTTTCTCATCTTGCTAAACCTTTGACAAACTTGACAAGAAAGAACCAACCTTTTGTGTGGACGCTCGAGTGTGAGAGATGTTTTGAGGAGTTAAAAATGAGGCTGACTTCTGTGCCTATCTTGGCATTGCCTGATTTATAAGAGGACTTTGCAGTATACTGTGATGCTTCCAAGCATGGTCTTGGATGTGTTTTGATGCAAAAGGAATGTGTTATAGCTTATGCTTCATGCCAATTGAGACCTCATGAAGTTAATTACCCAACTCATGACTTGGAGTTGGCGGAGGTTGTATTCGCCTTGAAGATTTGGCGTCATTATCTCTATGGTTTGAGGTTCGTGGTCTTTAGTGATCACAAAAGCTTGAAATATCTCTTTGATCAAAAGGAACTGAATATACGCCAAAGAAGATGGATGGAATTCCTGAAGGACTATGATTTTGAATTGAAGTATCATCCAGGAAAGGTTAATATAGTTGCAGATGCTCTTAGTCGGAAGTTATTACACATATCGGCCATGATGGTCAAGGAATTCAAATTGATCGAGGAGTTTTAGAATTTGAATGTTGGGACCGAAGTTCAATCTTCCAAGAAGCTGTGTTTTGCTACACTGAAGGTATGCAATGAGTTTCTAGAGCTTGTATAGAAGAAACAAGAAGATAATGATTACTTACAAGAGATGAAAAGATCTCAACGTGAGGGAAAAAATTTATTCCTTGTTGAGCGTGTTGATGGGTTATGGCGTGTAAAAGGTCGTGTGTACGTGCCTTTATTTAGAGATTTGAGATATATAGACGGTGCTTGAGGAGGCACACAAAATCATTTTTAGTATTCACCCTAGTACGACCAAGATGTACCAAGATGTAAAGAAGAATTTTTGGTGGCCCAGAATGAAACGTGATATTGCCAACTTTGTATCTTTGCGCCTTATTTGTCAGAAGGCGAAGGTAGAGCATCAGAGACCTTCTGGTACATTAAGACCACTTGATATCCCTGTTTAGAAGTGGGATGCGATTACTATAGACTTTGTGTCCAATTTACCTAGGACGAGGTCCAAATGTAATGGATTCTGGGTGATTGTGGATCGCTTAACAAAGAGCGCATATTTTCTACCGATCAGTATGAAGAGTCCTTTGTGGGATTTGGCACAGTTATACATCAAAGAAATTATGAGGTTGTATGGTGTTCTATCTAGTATTGTTTCTGATAGGGATCCCTGATTTACTTCCTGATTCTGGGGAAGCCTACATGAGGCAATGGGTTCTAAATTAAAGCTAAGCTCGGCGTATCATCCCCAGACTGATGGACAATCTGAGAGGACTATCCAGAGTCTTGAGGACTTATTGCGTGCTTGTGTTTTGGAGCACGGTGGTTTATGGGAGAAATATTTGCCTCTAATCGAATTTACTTACAATAACAGCTTTCATTCTAGTATTGGCATGGCACCATATAAGGTGTTATATGGAAGGAAGTGTCGAACTCCTTTATGTTGGCTTGAAGTCGGTGTGAACGTGGCCTTAGGGCCTGAGATTGTTGAAGATACCACTGAGCAAATTAAGATGATCTGAGAGAAGATGAGAATCGCTCAGGATAGATAAAAGAGCTATTATGACAAGAGGAGGAAGCCACTTGAATTTCAAGTTGGCGATTATGTGTTTTTACGAGTCTCGCGTGATAAGGGTATTGGGAGAACTTTGAAGAGCAGAAAATTAAGCCTTACGTTCATCGGACCTTATGAGATCTTGGAGCAGATCGGCGATGTTGCTTATCAGATTGCACTCCCTACGCATCTTTCAAACCTGCATAATGCGTTCCATGTGTCGCAGTTGAGGAAGTATATCCACGATCCCTTGCACGTGATCCCTATTGATGATGTTGATGTGCGAGATGACTAGTTTGTTCCTTCCGTTTCTGTTCGTATTGTCGAGTATTCCGTAAAAAGGTTGCGGAATAAGATGGTACCTTTAGTAAAGGTAGCATGGAAACATGGAGACACTCACATAGGAACGCAAAGGAGATATTCGGGAACGGTATCCTCACGTATTCGAATCCGGTATGTCAAATTTCAAGGACGAAATTTCTTTAAGGTGGGGTGGATTGTAACATCCTAAATTTTAAAATAGAGAATTAACTAGGGAAATAAATATTGAATAATTGAATGCGAATTATTTAATGTCCCAAAATATTAGAAATAATTAAATTAAGATTTTCGGGGACTGTTAGTAATTTATTGGGACCGAAAAGCGGAAAACTGACCCAATTAAAATATGAGTGTCGGACCAAGTATCTCTGATTGAGATGCCGTTGGTCAGAGTTGTAGATAATATTATGGGGAATCTGAATATGTATTTGGAATAATTTTTAGATAAAGTATCGGGCCCAAACAGGGATCCTATTTGAAGTAAACGGTAAAATTTAAATGAATGAGGTTAAAAAAAAATCAAGGCACAACTTTTATCCTTCACTCTCCTTCACGTTGGCCCCTACTCCTAAGAAGAGAAAACACTTCTTCTTCTTTTCCTTTTCCCACTTATCTCCTTCACTTTCTTCTTATCTAAAACCTAAGTAAAAGTGGTGCCTCTTCCTCTCTTCATTTTCGTTCACCATTGGAGCAAGAAAAAGATCATAGTGGCTTGAAGTTTCTTCTTTTCTTCCTCTATTTTTGTGCTCAACCTTCTTTCCTTGGTACCCACTCTCATTTCTTGGTTGAGGTAAGTTCCTCATCATTTTTATTGTGCTTGGACCCTAGGTTATGGGTTATTGAGGCTTGGGAGAGTATTTAATGTATGTGGGTATGGAATGGGAGCTTTAAATATGAAAAACCTAAGGTGGAGTGAAATAAATATGGACTCTTATGGGCATTTATTGGGGAACACAAAAATGGAGTTGAAGAATGATGAATATTGGTGTGCATTTATGATGTGGTTAAGTTTTTAATAAAACCCTAACTTATGATTTTGGGGAAAAATGTGTAATGTGAATGGGAAAGGCATTAAATGATGATGGAAATGTCATTAATGATGAGAGATTGCCATAGATGATGATTTATGATGGTGGTTGGGAACCATTAATGAGGAAAACCCACTTAAGGAGCTAGGTGTGGAATTGGTATAGGTGGTAATTTAACTACTTAGGTTGTGGCTTTTGATAATAATGAATATTGACTGAAGGGAAGGAATTCCCGAAGCCTAATTAGGCAATGAATAAAATTTGTAACTAATTACTACATGATGAGAATCATGTATGTATATGTATATTTATTAAGAAGGATGATTGGATGAGTGATTAATGTGGTCCTATAATTAATTGATGTAGGACTTGATAGCACTTGTGAGGTAGAAACATCAAACCCGGAAGTCTACTTCTCTTGAGGTAGGAGAGGGGTGTATTTTATAAATGCATGAAACCTTGTATGTTGATAATGTATGTATTGATGCCATGCTGCATGTTACTCCTTGAATGGATGTAGTGCTTTATGTGTGTGGTATGAAATAGAGATTGAATCTTACGATGGTTGATTGTGAAATGGTATATATATACATATATTTGATTATGTGGGATTAATAGTACAATTGAGTATGAGTGATACCCTAGACGAGAGGGTGAGATAATCCTTACGAGGTTAAGGCATGCATGAGCATTGTTGCATACATAGAATAGCATGCATATCATGACATTTAAAAGTGATTGCGATCACTTGATGTTTGGAACACAAAGGGCTTGCGAGTTCCTGTGGTATTGAGCCGGTGGTTGCGATCACCTGGTGTTTGAAATGGAAGGCCCTGCGGGACCATTGAGATTGAATGCCTGTGGTTGCGATCACAAGGCGGGAGTACCCCTTGCGAGGCGGGAAACCATTGTGAATCGTTGAACATGGTTACGATCACAAAAAAGCACCTTGCGAGGCTGCTAGAGGGAGTACCCCTTGCGAGGCGGGAAACCAAGGAGAATAAATGAATGATTATGGTAGTTGCGATCGCCTGATGAAATGAAATCGGATCCGTGCATATGCATCTTTAAACACCAACATGTGCATTAGCCATAGAAGCATGGCATCGATTGATATCCCAATGAGGAAGTTATGTGAAGTGTATGTGGAACCCTCTTGATCACTAACTATAATTATGTTATTGGTTTGGTGTGGCTCGATGAATCTTTATGGATATAAGTGTTCTATGAATTGGGTGATTGATTGATTTTAGTGTCACTTGAACTCCTTTTTGGGAGAAGATGTTTAACTTGCATTCATATGTATATTATCACAAATTGTTAGATTTTTCATCATTGAGAAAATATACTCACTATCCATGTGGTCTATCTTTTTTTAGCTCTTGTGTTGTAGGGCTTGACCATGGAGCTCATGGGAGGAAGATTTGTGTGAAGGAAGTTATTTTGGGTAAAGAATGCCTTGGCCGGCAATTGTCTTGATGTTATGGCTTTTACGTATATTTTTGTAATGTATATACATGATGCATATTTTGTATATGTGGATAACTTGTATGGATGATAAATATATGAATGATGATTTTGGGAGGTCAGGTAGGAAAATAAGACCCTTGTATTTTATGGCTCATTTCATTGGTGACCTTGTCAATGTTTGGATAATGATAATGTTGAGTTATGCTATTAGAGTTGAGGAATGAATGACAATTATCTAAATTTTAGTGTTCTATATAGCACCCTGTATGATAAGCTTGATTGTGATATGACTTAATGAATTGAAAAGGAAATCGTTGAACATGATACTTGAAATAAGTTCTAAATGCTTAATGTAATGTATGTAATGCATCAAACTTGTTTAATTTTGTTTGGAATGAATTTTTATATGCTAAGTTGTAAAATTCACATGTTCTACGTATGAACTTGGATTCTTGCTTGAGCGAGATGGATTCTCGCTCAAGCAAGAATTCCTTGTGTTTGTAGTATGGCCACTGGCCTAATCTTGCTCAAGCAAGAGTGTGTTTCGCTCAGGTGAGATGCCCCTGCACTGGGTATATGCATACTGGACAATTCTTGCTCGAGCAGGCTCGCCTTCGCTCGAGTGAGAGCTGTGTTGAATTGCCTCTGGACGTGTTTCGCTCAGGCAAACCAGCATCTCACCCAAGCGAGATTGCCCATGCATCAGGTATTAGTTACTGGAGGGAATTCACTCAGGGAAGTAACGTCTCACCCGAGCGAGGGTGAGGTATTTAGCTACTGGACTAATTTTACTTGAGCGGATGGCCTGTGTTTTTGGAGGCTCGCTCAAGCGAGGGGGGATGAGATTGCCTACTGGTGCAATCTCGCTCAATCGAGCAGGGCTCGCTCAAGCGAGATGGGCACCTGTGACTTTTCTCCTCTTCGCTCAAACGTGTTTACCTGGCTCGGTCAAGCGTACCACGCGGACTCGCTTAAGCGAGAGTGGCACTCGCTTGAGCGAGTGGTGCCCTGATTCCCCAAATTGCATTGTTTTGATTATTTCCCTTCCCTTTGCATTAAATCTTCTTCTTGTATCATCTTAAAAATACTTTGGACATATTATGAAGTCATTAAACCTCATGATGTTTAACCACCTTAGACCCAATCATATCACATCAATTTAAATAATTCTTTCCACTGTTTTTAATTGAGGACTTCTCATTAATCATTTTTAACTTACCTTCTCATATCTACATATATGAGATAGGTCTTTCATAGATCCAGGGTGATGAATTAAAGTTTTAACACTCTATGGCCTCATTAATTTACGATGTTAAAATCGTGAAAAATTTACCCCTATTTTCAGGGTGTTTCATTCGTTATGTCGAACATTATTCCTAATATCCGTCGTAACAAGCATTCCATTTAGATCCATTTTCTTGAGCTATTTTCTAATAATCAAAAAGAAACTAAGATCAAGAAACTATTTCCTAATAGAGTCAAGCATTAAACGTAAAATGAAAAGCCAAAAACGATAGAACAAAAATACCGAATATATAAGTGTAGAACAAGCGTATGTCGGGGTTTGATCAACTACATCCAATCCCAATAGAGGATTTAGCTATACATCGTAGCCATTACAATCAAAGCTCATAAAGAAAAAGATGAAGAAGTTGAAAAATATGGATTCCAATGAGAGCTCCACGTTCCAAGAAGTGAAAATCTGCTGACCGCCTTGATTTTTGACTGTGTTTGCCTTTATATTATGTATCTTGCTTAAGCTAAAGTTATCTCGCTTAAGCAATATAGCTTTCTTCAGCATGAAGAACTCTTTCTTTAATCTAATTTTTCCCTCGCAGACTCGCTTGGGCGAATGCGCCGCTCGGGTGAGTTAGATCCTTTGTTTCATTTTGTATATTCGCTTGAGCTTAGCATAATTCGCTCAAGTGAATAAGCTTTAAATTTGATTCTGGACCATTCTCGCTTGGACGGATTGACTCTCGCTTAAGTGAGTTCTTCAACCTCTGTTTTTGGACACTTTTCGCTCAAGCCAGTTCACCTTTCGCTCAAGCGAAGCCTTCATATTTGCTTTCTGGACAACTCTCGCTTGAGCGGACTGGGACTCGCTCAAGCGAGTTCTTCATTGATACTTTTTATAAGTTATTTGCTCAAGCGAGTTGAGATTCGTTAAAGCAAAATCTGCCTCTCATTGTTTCTTCTTGAAAATTCCTAGCTTGCTCAAGTGGAGTATAGTCTCGCTTGAGCGAGACCCCCAAAACTTGTATTTTTCTTTATTTTGAATTGGGGAATGGCTTGGAATTCTTTTCTTTTCTTTTTCATCTTTTTCACCTGTTATTTACACAAAAATAAGATAAGAGCTTAATTGCATTGAAACATATTAAAATATCTAGTTCTTAATTTCTATCTATTTCCATGCATAAAACTTTCCAGACAATGCAACATCTAACGAAATTATACTCAAATACCATCAAAATATCTATACATTTGAGCATTTATCAAATAGCTCCGATTGCATAATCACTAGCATCACACATCAATTCAAAATCCAAATGCCAATCAGGAGCAACAATTACAGGGGCAGAAATAAATTTATTTTTCAATAATTCAAAAGCAGATAAACAAGCATGATTAAAATCAAAAGAAGTACCTTTATTCAAGAGATTACGCAATGGCTGGCGATTATAGAGATATCTTTGATGAAACACCAGTAAAATCCTACATGATCAAGAAAAATTCTAACTCCTTTCATATTTACTGGTGGTGGTAGTTTCTCTATTACTTCCACTTTAGCTCTATCAACTTCTATTCCTCTGTTGGAAACTTTATGACCTAGAACAATGCCTTCAGTTACCATGAAATGACATTTCTCCCCGTTTAGAACCAAATGAGTTTCTACGCATCTCTTTAACATAATATCCAAATTATTCAGACAGTGATCAAATGATGATCCGAAGATAGAAAAGTCATCCATGAAGACTTCTATACATTTTTCCATAAGATCAGAAAAGATGGACAACTTACACATCTAGAATATGCCAAGAGCATTACACAATCTAAATGGCATTTTCCTATAAGAAAAAATTCTATAAGGATATGTAAAGGCAGCTTTCTCTTGATTCTCATAGGCAACTGATATTTGATTATACCCAGAGTGACCATCAAGAAAATAGTAATATGCCTGCCATGCCAATCTTTCTAGCATTTGGTCCATGAATGGTAACGGAAAATAGTCCTTCCAGATGGCCTGATTAAGCTTCATGTAATCAATGCACATACGCCAATGGGTGACTATTTGGGTAGGTATCAATTCATTTTTCTCATTTCTCACAACAGTCATGCCCCCTTTATTTGGAACAACCAGCACTGGGCTTACCCAAGAGCCATTTGAGATTAGGTAAATCATCCCTGTTTCTAAAAGCTTCATGACTTACTTTTTGACAATTTCTTTCATTGTTGGATTGAGTTACCTCTAGGGTTGAGCAACTACTTTGTATTTTTGATGAAAATGTTATGCATATAATAAGCTGGGCTAATTCCTTTCAAGTCTTCCAAACACCATCCAACTGCTCTTGCATTTTCTTTAAGCACACGAACCAACCTCTTCTCTTTGGATTCTAAAAGATGACTACTGATAATAACAGGCTTTTGACCTTCATCATCAAGAAAAACATACTTCAAATGAGATGGTAAGGTCTTCAACTCAAGCTTCTAAGATATAATCTCTGCCTGTCCTGGGAGTTTTTCTATGGAATTTTCTTATAGTAGAATTAATTTTCTGGAATCAAAATCTCTCAAAAATCCTTCTACCTTATCTTTCTCTTCATCATTCAAATCTTTTAATGCATAAATCAGAGCTTTCTACCAAGGATCCAAAGTAATCATGCTATCAGACTCCTTCTGGAAAAACTGGACACAAGAGTACCGTCTGCCCCAAGAAGAACTTGGAATACCCAAATAGGGAAGTTAGAGGTCAAATAGAACGTCCTGCAGGCCGTGGGAATGGAGGACCAGCTACTAGTGCATCGGTTAATAACCCTAGGGTGGCGAATCTGAACCGTTAAGGTAGTGGTAATACTGAACAAGGACCAAGAAATGCTATGGCAGGTAGAGGTAGAGGCAATACTAGAGTCTTCACCATGAATAAAGAAGAGGTTGCACAAGAAAATGACCTGGTGCAAGGTACGTGCTTTATAGGTAAAGTACTTCTGAATGTGTTATATGATTCTGGAGCCACTCATTCATTCATATCTAAGGATTGTGTGAAGCATTTAAATTTACCCTTAACCCTTTTATCTAGCAAAATGATTGTTGTTACTGCTGCTAATAAACCTATAAATTCTTTTATTATGTGTATGAATTTCCCTATCATCATTGATGGAAGGTCTTATCAGGTGGACCTGGTCTGTTTGCCCTTGATTAATCTAGATATTGTTTTATGAATGGATTGACTTGCTGCCAATCGCATTCTGATTAACTGCCACAGTAAGTCTATATCCTATGGAGTCTTGACACTTGACCCTCCCAGCTTGGGAAGTCTCAGTCTATTGTTGCTACCCAAGAGGTAACTCTATTCCCAGAAGAAGCGCGAGTATTTATGGTTCTCGCCAGTACCAAGTGTGAGAAGAAGTTAAAGCCCAAACAACTTCCAGTTGTTCGAGAGTTTCCCAAAGTCTTCCTAAAAGATATACCTGGGATACCGTCTGAGAGAGAGTTTGAGTTTAGCATCGATATTCTACCTGGTATTAGGTCGATATCTATTGGTTCATACTGCATGTCACCAAAGGAACTAGTGGAGCTTAAGAAGCAAATCAAAGAACTCTTAGTGAAGGGAATGACCTGACCCAATGTTTCACCATGGGGAGCGCTAGTGTAACTGGTAAAGAAAAAGAATGGTAGTAGGTGCCTATCTGTGGATTATTGTCAGTTGAGCAAGGTCACGATCAAGAATCGGTATCCTCTTCCACGTATTGATGACTTAATGGATTAACTGTAGGGAGCATTCATCTTTTCCAAGATAAACTTGAGATAGGCTACCATCAGCTACGAGTCAAGAAGGAAGACATCCCTAAGATGGTGTTTTGAACTCGCTATGGACACTATGAGTATCTTGTTATGCCTTTTAGAGTCATGAATGCGCCCGTTGTTTTCATGGATTATATTAACTGCATCTTTCACTCGTATCTCGACAAATTTGTGGTCGTATTTATCAATGATATTCTGGTATACACCAAGAATGACAAGGAGCATAAAGAGCATCTTAGGACTGTTCTGAATACATTACACTCAAGGAAGTTATATACAAAGCTATCTAAGTGTGAGTTTTGGCTGAGGGAAGTATAGTTTCTTAGGCATGTCATCTCCAAGGAAGGTATAGTCGTAGATCCCGCTAAGATAAAAGCTATGCTACATTAGGAAAGACCGAAAAGTGTAACAGAAATCTGTAGTTTCTTAGGTCTTGCCAGCTACTATCACAGGTTTATCGAGAAACTTTCTAGTATAACTTCACCTTTGACCAAGTTGACTCATAAAGATCAACCTTTTGTATGGAGCGACAAGTGTGAAGGTAGTTTCCTGGAGCTTAGACAGAGGCTAACTAGCGTACTGGTTTTGATTTTGCCCGATCCGACTAAGTCGTATGAGGTATATTACGATGTGTTTGGACAAGGATTAGGATGTGTCTTGATGTAAGAAGGGAAGGTTGTAGCTTATGTATCGCGTCAGTTGAGACCCCATGAACTAAATTATCTAGCGTATGACCTAGAATTAGCCGCAGTTGGTTTTGCCTTGAAGATCTGGAGGCACTATCTATACAGAACCATGTTTGAAGTCTTCAACAAACACAAAAGCTTGAAGTACCTTTTTCATTAAAAGAAGTTAAAATGAGGCAGCGACGATGGATGGAGTTTATTAAGGACTACGACTTTGAGCTTTATTATCACCCAGGTAAAGCAAACATGGTAGCCGACGCACTTAGTAGGAAAGCATTACATTTGTCCTACATGATGACTAAGGAGCTCGAACTAGTGGAGCAGTTCCATGATTTGAATCTTGTCGTGTCACCCAAATCAAGAAGCACGATGATAGGAATGCTCAGAGTCTCCAATGAATTCTTGAATTAAGTTAAGGAAGCCCAACGAAATAATAAGGCTCTATAGAAACAACCTGAGAAAGCAAAGACATGAGAGTTTATACGAGATGGGCAAGGAGTGATCAGGTATCATGGGAGATTATGCGTACCTGAGGATGTTGATTTAAGAAGATCCATCCTTGAAGAAGCTTATAAGAGCAAGTACAACATACACCCAGGAGCAACCAAAATGTATCAAGACTTAAAGAAGGTATTATGGTGGCAAGGAATAAAATAGGATATTGCTGAATATGTTGCTAAATGCCTGACTTGTCAGAAAATAAAGGTAGAGAAATAGCGAACGTGTGAGACTCTTTAGCCTTTGGAGATTCTGGAATGGAAGTGGGATGAGATCGCTATGGACTTTGTGTCTGGACTTCCAAGAACCCAGACGGGATATGATGCAATTTAGGTAGTCATGGATCGACATATGAAGACCGCGCACTTTATCCCTATCAACATGAAGTATTCCCTGAAGAAGCTCACACAAATTTACATTAGGGAAATAGTCAGATTACATGGTGTATCATTTGTAATTGTATCCAATCAAGATCCTCTTTCACTTCATGTTTCTAGGAGAGATTGCAAGGAGCGTTAGGGACTCGGTTGAAGCTGAGTTCAGCATATCATTCTTAGACCGACGGTCAGTCTGAGTGCATTATCAGAACTCTTGAGGATCTTCTACAAATATGTATGCTAGAGCATGGTGGAAGTTAGAATGAGCATTTACCGCTTATGGAATTCTCTTACAACAACAACTACCATAGTAGTATTGGAATGGCACCATACGAAGCATTCTACAAAAGAAAGTGTCACACACCCTTGTGTTGGTTTGAAATAGAAGAAAAAAGTTATGATTGGATCAGAAGTTATTTAGAGAACCACAAAACAAATCAAGGAAATCTAAGCAGCCATGAAATCTTCTCAAGATCTTCAGAAGAGCTACTACAATAAGCATCGAAAACCGCTCAAGTTTGAAGAGGAAGGCCATGTTTTTCTACGAGTTACTCCTGTCACAAGAGTAGAAAAAGCCTTAAAGATGAAGAAGTTGAACCCCAAGTATGTCAGACCATATCAAATTCTTGAAAGAATTAGGCCAAATGCTTATCGCATAGCCCTACCTCCTGAATTGTCTAACCTTCATAATGTTTTTCATGTCTCCTAACTCTGAAAATATGTGCCACATCCTAACCACATTCTAAAACCTGAACAGCTTATCCTTAAAGACAATCTTACCTACACAGTTGTACCTGTAAGGATTGCAGATAGCCGCCTGAAGCACTGAGAGGGAAAGATGTACCCTTGGTGAAGGTAATCTAGAGCCAGTCCAACGAAGGAGATGCTACATGAGAACTTGAAGAAAAGATGCAAACTCTTCATCCATATTTGTTTGCTAGCACTAGGTGAAATTTTGGGAAAAAATTTCTAAAAAGAGGAAGGAGTGAAACAGCCCTCACTTTTGTGTGATTGGTCTCTAAGGCTGAATACTTTATTGGTGTTTTGAATTTCATGTGTCATAATATTTGGGCTATGGCCGTCTTACTTATATAATAAATGATTAAGATTCTAGAAGAATTTAAAAAATCAAAAAAGAATTATTTCAATATGAATTATGTGAATAATAATAATAATCATTAATTAGTTAAGAGAATTTAATGGTTTATTAAGAGTATTTAAATTATTATTTTAAATCTGTAATTTTGTGTAATTTTCCCTAATTCTAGCCAAGAGGTTACCCGGAGCATTTGAGACAAGTTATTTAACCTTGGTATATCCCTTATACCGTGTTTCGTAGATTTCATGAAGGACTCGATGCCTATTTTCTATCGCCTAACCCCAAAGGTTTTATTTTCAAGTTAACCGCGTAAGCCAATCTATGCACTTGTATGTATTTTGGGTATAATTTCTTCTCCTCTTATTAGAATTGAGTCGTTCTTATCCCAAAATTTTTGTATCAAAATTATCTACAACTTTGATGTTTACCACAAACACCTATTCCTACTCAATCAATCCCAGAATTAAAAATACCACACTGATTCATGTTTTCCTGATGGTAGCTTGCACTATGTCTAGTATTTTCCACTTTTCTCACTCGTATGACCATGAAATTGAATGATTCTTTTGCAAAAATTTTCTAGACTCAACTCCCTAAAACTTTGGTGAAGGGCATGAAGACTAATTCTTTACCAATTTGGCCCAGAAAATTATTTCTTGTAAGAAACGTTAATCCCATAACAACACTGCAGAGTTTTTGTAAAATAGCCATATCTACCTCGTCCAACGATATATTTTTATGTGTCATATATTGTTTTAAAGATAAGACAAAGATATACAACTTTTATGTTTATCATTTTTTCTAATTCAGCCTGCGACACCCTCTAAAAGTTGTGACAATTTGCTAGACTTGTTGTTGAAACATCATCCATGCATGCTAAGTGGACCAATTGCCTTACAACATCATGTGGACACTTGCTAGCCCATGCTAACTCCTTCCTCCATACCCCATTAGCTGAGCATGATACCTAGCCATGCATGAGGAGGGCTTGACACATCTCCTTTCTTCACTCATGGCCGTGGAAGCTCCTTGGCAAACAAGGGGTGCATGTAAATTTTCCATCTTTTCTAGACTACACCTTGCTTCTTCCAACTTCTTTTTTTCTCTAAGTTATACAAAATTCCAACAAGCTTCTTCTTCTCTTCCACTCTTCCAATTCACATTAACCACCA
Source organism: Clitoria ternatea (assembly GCA_037962975.1). Classification (NCBI taxonomy): domain Eukaryota; kingdom Viridiplantae; phylum Streptophyta; class Magnoliopsida; order Fabales; family Fabaceae; genus Clitoria; species Clitoria ternatea. Next base: position 184,521,643 of record CM075672.1, read on the forward strand.
TCATCCACCCAACAACATCAAGCCTAAACCACTCCACCACCCCTCCTAGCCTTCATGCAAAAGATGGCACTTCCTAAACACCTCATAATCTCTTAAAATCCTCCAAAAATAGCAACACCTTCTACTCCTTCCCACCATTATCACGTCACCCTTCATCCACCAAACAAACATGTCTTCCTTTCTTTTAGTGTGGCAACTTGTAGTGATCTCGAAGAAAAGCTTAGAGCTCTTGGTGCCTTTCCTTCTCTTGGTTAAAAATCCCTAAGGTAAGGGGGAGTATTGGCTTGTTTTAATCATTTAATTTTACATCCATGGTGAAGTGTAAACATCCTTAAAAGTTTACACCTTGATACCCCTTGAAAGTATCTACTTTAAAATTTTTACACATGAAAATCTCTTGTTAAAATTTATGATTTCTTTGGGGGTACCATCGCTGCATTATAATTAATATTAGATCTATGATTTTATTAATTTTTGACATATGAGTTACTAAACTTAATGATGATGTTGCTGTTGAAATTTTTCTTTTGTGCATGCACATCCATTTTTGAAACAAGCTCACAAAATCCATAATCTATGGAGTTAAAAATTAACATGACCCTCCTACATGGTTGGAATGAAATTAATGCTTGAAATATAATTACTAATGTTGATTAATCATTCAAAAAATGGATAGCTTGATAATTGTTGGAAAAAAATTATTTGTTGATTGTTGAAAAGTCAAGAAATTATGTTTTCTTTGGTTTAAGTGACTTAGTATTTAAAAATTGGCATGCATGACTTGGCCTTGGAATCTTAATGATAAAAATAAATTTTTAGGCATATATTCAATTCTAGAATTTTTATAAAAAAATCAATTACTTATATTTATAATATTTGCCTTGTATGCTTAAAACTAAAGGTGATAACTTATAGGATATGTAAAGTTTAATTTTTGAGGAAATACAAGATGATGGAGCTGTTGTATTTTAGGCTGTTTTGGTACCAATATTAATCACAAAATTCATGTAAATGTGATAAGATTAAAGATTAAAAGGAAACCCGAGTATAGACATAAACGATGAGTTAGAAACGGAATAAGACGTGTTTACGTGGGCAAATGGAGGAATTTGGCCAAACTGTTTTGGGGGTGTGTTTTATGGTATGGGATGTGAATTTTGAACATGGGAAAATTACCCAACTAAAGAAAATTAGTTTGAAAAAATTCTGATGCGTTATTTGTCCTTAAATGTGTTTCTACGAAAGCTAAAAACGACGAACTTAGGCACCATAGTACATTTTCGTGTAGTACCTGTTTCTGGGTAGATTTAATATTTAATTTTCTTATAATTAATTAGTATTTTAAAAGTTAAGTACTTTTGGCTTTGGAATCACTCAATTCATTATTTTCTAGACAAAATATGACAAAAACAAAGTTTTTGACAACGAAAGAGAATTAATGATTTTACTAACTCTCAATCGCCAAAGAAAATTTCATTATATGTATACATCTAGGAGGAAATTTTGGTGATTATAGTAAGGCACTTTTACTTAAGGTTTTGGAAATTTTTAGAGTCGAGGCTAATCTAGTCGATTTTGTTGTAGATCAATACGACAGTTTGACATTGATAAAAGGCCTGAAATATTAATATACCTTGTCATAAATTTTCTTTCAAAAATTAAATATTTCTATATAAATTCACACCATTAGAATTAAAAGTAAAAGAAATTTGAAACTTTATTTATTAAATGAATAGTTGGTAACATCTCTTTAAAAGGAAGCCTTTCAAATTTGGGCGTTAAGATCTTAGAAGTCGTTTACCTTTGAAATTAATTTGAGACCAAACCTCTGTTCTCCTAAAAAGGGATTATTAGGTAGCACTTAGGCATTGGTTCCTAATATTTTCTCCATTTAAAAAGGATTTATGATTAGCAGTATATGCTTTAAGGACAAATATGTCAGCACGTAAGATTCTGTCTAGTACTCGGCACCCTTATGATAAGACAAGTAAATTGCATATTGCATTTAGTGTTAAGGAGAGATGTTAGAGTGATCCCCTAGAGTATACAGTGATCGGTACATTGAAGAAATAGTAGGCGTTTCGAACCCCTGAGGGAGATCTTAGGAATATATCGGGGGCGGACCTCTAATGGCTCGGATTCGTGCCCGAAGTTGGACAACCCGTGGCAAACTCTGATGTACTTCAACTCTAGATAAGGGTTTCTATGATCGTAGAAAGCCTATTCCTATGAGATAAGCGTGGGATCTATTATTGATGGGACTACGAGTCCTTACCTCTTTTATAGAAACAGAACGAGGTGAGCTCCGGTCGCTCTAGCTGGGCAGGAGGATAAGGTGGGATTGTTATGCACATGGATGTTGATTTGTGAGGTCGATGAATGGAAGTTGGGCCCTATTGCATACTGGTATTTAACCAATATAAGTATTAATGAACCTAACGCATGCATAGCATATCATAGTTGTGTAACTAACTCTACTAGTGTGTATTTCCTCTGTGTATGTATTAAATTACTGTATGCTTGTCTGACACATGTACAACTCTTTAATACTTATGGCTACCCTTGCATGTGAAATATATAGGTTGAGAGCTTATACTCACCCTTTTTTTGTGTTGTATGTACTTTTTTCCTTTCTGTGATCATCAGTTGAAGGTCAAGGTGAACGCGAACAAGATCTGGACAACCTACAGTAGGGGACATAGGACCGTAGACGTTGACTGTCTATACTCGCTATTAGTGTTAAGACTATTGTAGGTCCCGACGTTTAATTATGTTTTTCTTTATTGTACTAGTTGTTATAGGGAGCCTGCGAGCCATATATCTTTGAGTACACTATTGATGCAAGGAATCAATCTATGTTATAATCTCTATTTGAACTATGTGTTGATGATCACCAATAAAAAAAATCCTATTATTTTCAATTAATTAGTGACTCCTTAATTAAGTACGAAGCTCTAGTGCAAGAATTAGTCCTAGTTAATTAAGGGAGTCACAAAATATGACCTAAAATTATGTGTTTTAAATACACATCAGTGGCCTAATAAGCAAACATGGCTTTACAAGGCCCAAACTAACTAAGTTTAACAGGCTTTAAGGAAATTAGAAAATACAACAACTCCAAAGCCTAATGGGCTAAGACAACTCCTATGCAAAGGAATGGAAGCCCGAATAAGGCCCAACGAGTGAAATGAAGCTTATCACTCCAAGATAGTGCATGTAAAGTGTGAATAGGTCTTCAAGACCTCCTATATGGGATTGGACTTACCTATTGGGATCTAGCAATAAGGCCACAAGCTTTGGGAGGTCACCGTTGTCTTTTTAGTCCTTGACCTAGTCATAGGAACCACTAAGACTCTTTAAGGTGCCCTTTATTTTTTGAGTGTACTCCAAGCAAGTGAGGTCCTAATCAATCATCACTGTTGTCGCCACTGCCATAGTCAACCTAAATCTTAAACCATCACCATTGCACCGCCTTCATCACTATCACCACCATCACCATCACCATCGCCATCACCACTCCACCATTGTCATTGCCATCGACACCATCATCATTTCAACCACCACGATTATATTGTTGTTGTTGTTATTATTTATGTGTAATGTAGTTGAGATTAAATAAAATTTTTGAAAAAACTTTTAAAAATTCAAAAATGTAAATAGGAAAACGTGAAACCAAAAACCAAAAACAAATTTGATTTTTTAAAATTTTAAAACTAAAAACCACTTCAAAGAAGGCCTGACTTTTCCAAATAAGCAAAATGTTTTAATTATATCTAACAAATATTTTTTTTAAACATTAAACATACTAAACATATTTAACATTACTAATAATTACGATTTAAAAAAACACTTTGGATGTACTGTGAAAAAAAATGTTATTGAAAAGTAAAACTATGATGCGAATGAGGCAACGAGAAAATTAAGTGAAAGAAAAGACTATAAAAGAGTGGACGGTGTAACATCCCAAAATTTTAGAAAATAAATTATTAGCATAATATTAATTAATTAATTGATGTAAAATACATAGGATAATTAATTATGCGACAATTGTGACTTACCAGTAGATTAAGATTTACTGAAAATAGACAATTTTACAGATGGTGTGGGACCCACTAGGTCAATTGGAATATTTGATGGGTCTAGATTAATGAGGGATTTATTGTGGTTACAGTGATATATTCAAAATAATTTTTGGTGTTGAAGAGATATTTATTTGTACACGGCGTATGTTATTGAACGGTGAAATTACGAACGAAATAGAAATCAAGAAAATTCCAAAATCCTATTTTTGCTTCTACTCATTGCCGTGACCCACTTTTCTCTCCCCTCACACTCTTTTTTACCCATTAGATAATGAGGTTTGGTTGCCTTATGGACAAAAGCCAAAAAGGTGAGTTGTAGACCATTAGGTAATACCTAATTTTTTATTTTTCACTCTCTCCTTCCTCTAATTTTCGGTCACTCCTTCTCCCTCACTCATTCATCAAAATTTTTCTTCTTCCTTCTTCCTCCAAGAAAAACTGTCCATACCCCCTATTTCCCTTCATCTTTTATAAAAATCAACACCTAAACCAAGATTCATGAAGCTTTAATGGAGCATTGAGGCACTGTCACTTTCATCTTCTCCTCCAACTCTCTATTTTCGTTTTTGGCCTTAGCTTAGAAATAAGGTTGGTGATTTTGACCCTTTATGGTTTCTAGTTGTTGTTTTAAGGTCCTTGGAGCATTATAATGGATTATTAGGAGTTGTTTGATGAAAAAAATGTATGTGGAACCTAAGATTAGGATAGAAGACCATTGGGCTTGTTGTTGATATGCAATGATGATTTGAATATGGTGTTGATAATTATGGATATTGGAATTGGATTATGATAAATGAGGAAATCAAGAGTTTGGTGAAGTTTATGAAAAACCCTAAGAATTTGGAATTAGGGCTTATGGTGAAATATATGAAATTTGAGAAATTAATTGTCATGGTATTGTTTTAAATGTAGAAATACATTTTTTTTTTGAATGAGTAAAGGTGACTCTTGGTATTGGAAGTTAAGACACCAATAAAGGTGTTGGTACTCTAACTACGGAAATTGGTGATGGTTATGTATGTTAGTGGTAATGGCATGAGTAAAGTTGATATAAGGATGTGGGATAGGAAGTTTGGTATGTGTTGGCAAAGTTAGATTTGGTGTCATGCCCTTTTGATATAATTGAATTTGACTAATGGGAAGGAATTCCCAAAACCTAATAAAGTAAAAGGATAATGTTTATAAGCAATTACCACATGATGAAAATCATGTATATGTGTATATATTTAATTGTATTACAATAGTTGAGGATGATGCTTGAATAAATGATTGATGGGGTCCTACAATTTATTGATGTAGGATTTGATAATACCTGTGAAGCGGGATCATCAAACCCGGGAGAATACTTCTCATAAGGTAGGAGAGGAGTGTATTTTCTAAATGTATGATATATTGGGTAATGATAATATATGTATTGATGCATATTTACATGTTCTTACTTGATTAAATGTAGTGCCTCAATTGTATGATATAAAATTAAGATTGACCCTTATAATGATTGATTATGGGATGATACCTTGGTATGATTATGAATTATAGAGTGTGTTGATGACATGCTATATGCTTTCCATGTGTGGATTGAAAATTATATGAATTCCTTGGCTAGAATAACCCTTGAGTATTGTGAATGGTATGCCTTGGAGAACAATGTATATGAGATTGTGTGTCACTAACTATGACGTTGAATGTGAATTATACCCCTAAATTGAAAGGGTGAGATATTCCTTACGGGGTTAACGCTAGCATGAGTATTATTGTATTTATAGCATGCATAGCATTTCATTTGAATGTGGTTGCGATCACACACCAAAAGTCTTACGGGACTAGAATATGAATGATTATAGTGGTTGCGATCACTTGGTACCTTGAATGAAATTGGTCTTGCGGGACTATGAAGGGAGTACCCCATGCGTGGCGGGAAACCAATATGAGATAAATGATTATAGTGGTTGCGATCACTTGGTGAAATGAAAATTGGATCCATTGCATATGCATTCCTAAACACGACATATGCATTAGCCATAGGAACGTGGCATTCGAGTGAAGTAAAGTTGAGAAAGGGATACCCTATTGAAAATGTTGTGAAATATATGCGTGAAATCCACTTTTGATCACTAATTATACTTGCGTTATTGATTTGTGTGACCCCTTGTGAATTTCATGAATGGTGACAATGGATGTGATGATATCAAGAATTGATGATATGGTCTTATTTGATGTGTCCTTGATGATGGACTTTCCATATTTATATATATATATATATATGAACATGTGTGTTCAATGGGTTTTATAAATTAGTTGGTTTTATTGTTAATTGAACTACTTGATAGGAAAGGATGTTGGTTTGTATTCATATTTGTATTATCATAATTGTTGGATGGTCATCATTGAGAAAGTATACTCACTCTCCATGTTGTCTATCTTTTTAGCTCTTGTGTTGTAAGGCATGACCATGGAGCAAGGCACTTCATGAGTAGAAGAATTATGTGAAGAAGGTTTTGGTATAGGTGCCTTGGCCGGCATGTTTTTGAATTGTTAGCTTTTGTGCATCCTTTTTTGAAAATGTTGTATATGGCATTGTTTTGTATAGTCATACTGTAACATCTCAAATTTTAAAATAGAGAATAAATTGAGGAAATAAATATTGAATAACTGAATGTAAATTATTTGATGCCCCAAAATATCAGAAATAATTAAATTAAGATTTTTGGGAGTTGTTAGTAACTTATCTGGACCGAATAAGCCGAAAACTAACTCAGATAAAATATGGGTGTCAGACCAAGTATCTCTGGTTGAGATGTCGTTGGTCAAGACTGTAGATAATATTACTGGGAATCCGAATATGTATTCAGAATAATTTTTAGATAAAGTACTGGGCCCGAACAGAGAGCCTATTTATTAAAAAACGGAAGAGTTTAGTGATGGGCTTAAAACATAAACAAAAACCTCACCTCTTTCACTCTCAATTCTCATGACTCTCACTCTCCCTTATACAAACTCACCTCTTCTTCTTTCTATCACCTTTCCATTCATCTTCTTTACTCTTTTCTCCCTTATACACCTAAGAAAAGGTTTGGTGCCCTCTTCCTTCTTCACTTTCGTTTTCACGGAGCAAGGAGAAGACAATGGATACTTGAAGCTTCTCCCATTCTCCTCTCTATTTTCGTCACAACCTCTCTCCCTCTTGATTCTCATTTTATTTTCGGAGCAAGGTAAGTTTCTTGCCTTTTCTTGTGTTTTGAACCTAGAAAATGGGTAGTTATGATTTGGGAGAGTAGTTAAGGTAAGTGGGTATTGAATACAAGCTTCAAATAAGGAAAACCAAAGGTGGGGTGAAATAAATGAAGGCATTTATGAGCAATAAATGGGGTGCACGAAAATAGGGTTGAAGGATGAGGAATATTGAAGTGCATTTATGAAATGGTTGAGTTTTAATGAAACCCTAACTTATGAAATTAGGGGAAATATGTAAGGTGAATGTGAAAGGCATTAATTAATGATGAGAATGTTACTAATGATGAGGTATTGCCATAAATGATGATTGCTGATGGTGGTTGGAAGCCATAAATGAAAAACCCATATGAGAAGTTGGGTGTGAAAATGGCACATATGGGTAACTTGACTACTTAAGTTATAGCTCTTGATAATAATGGATTTTGATTAAAGGGAAGGAATTCCCGAAGCCTAATTAGGCAAATGAATGAAGCTTGTAAATAAATTACCACATGATGAAGAGTCATGAATATGTAGAAGTATATATATTAAGAATGATGCTTGAATTGATGATTAATATAGTCCTACAATTGATTCATGTAGGATTTGACCATACTTGTGAGGCGGGATCATCAAACCCGAAGGTCTACTTCTCTTGAGGTAGAAGAGGGGTGTATTTTCTAAATGTATGATGCCTTGTATGTTGATAATGTATGTATTGATGCCAAGTTGCATGTTTTCCTAGAATGGATGTAGTGTCTTAGGTACGGCTTAATGAATATTTGAAATCCTTGACTAGGATTACTCTTGAGCTTTATGAATGATATGTTTTGGAAGAATGATATGTATGCTGAAATACGTGTTACTAACATTATGTTTGAGTCTGAGCTATATCCTAAATGAGAGGGTGAAGAAACCCTTATGAGATTGAGGTATGCATGAGCATTAATGTATATATATATAGCATGGCATGCATAAGCACATTTGTGATGTGAATAACCTTGCGGGGTTCCATGAAGGGAGTACCCGACGTGATGATGTTGAAATATTATGATATGAATAACCTTGCGGGGTTCCACTAAGGGAGACCCGACGTGATGATGTTATGATAATTGATGAATGAATAACCTTGCGGGTTCCATGAAGGGAGTACCCGACGTGATGACGATATGAAATTGTAATGAATGACCTTGCGGGGTCCCATGAAGGGAGTACCCCTTATGAGATGGAAAACCGACATAATGATAATTAATATAAGTGGTTGTGATCACTATTAGAAGAAAATTGAATCTGTGCATATGCATCGTTAAACACCAGCATGTGCATTAGCCATAGAAGCATGGGATTGAGTGATACCCCAATGAGGAAGTTATGCAAAGTGTATGTGCAACCCTATTGGTCACTAACAATATTTTTATCTAGTGGTTGGGTGTGGCTTAGAGAAATTGTTTGAATATGAGTGTTCTATGCATTGGATGATTGAATGATTTTTAGTGTTACTTGACTTCTTTTAGGGAAAAGATGTTAACTTGCCTTCACATGTATATTATCACTAATTGTTTGATTTTTCATCATTGAGAAAATATACTCACTTTCCATGTGGTCCATTGTTTTAGTTCTTGTGTTGTAGGGCTTGCCCATGGAGCTCACGTATGGAGGAATGGTGTGAAGGAAGTCTTTTGGGGTAAAGAATGCCTTGGCCGGAAAACGTTTTGATTTTATGACTTTTATGTAGACTTTGGTAATGCATATAGATATAATGAATATTTTGTATAGCCATGATTTGATTAAGACACTTGTATGGATGATGATAAATTTGGAGGTCATGTAGGAAAATGAGACCCTACTATTTATGGCACATTTTCATTAGTGACCTTAACTTTAATTAGATAATGAAAATGATGTATGATGTAGTTAGAATTGATGAATGAATAAAGGTTAATATAAGAATTTCATTTTCTTGGAATACCCATAGTAATGAGATTAACTAAAGTGTGATTCATGAGTTGGAAGGAAAATTTTTGGGCATGAATGGTAGGAACAAGTTTTAAATGCTTAACATGAGGTATGTGATGTGATGAATTAAACCAATTTGGTCTGAATTGAGTTTTGGCATGTTGAGTTGTATAATTTCCATGTTTTCTACGTTTTTACAGGTATTCTCGCTTAAGCGAGATGGATTCTCGCTCAAGTGAGAGTCCCCTGTGTTAGTATATGGTCATTGGCCAATTCTTGCTCAGGCGAGAGTGGGTCTCACTCAAGCGAGATTTCCCACGCATCAGTTGTTAGCCACTAGAGGAAAATCGCTCAGGTAAGTAGGATCTCGCTCGAGCGAGAGTGAGACACTTTGCCACTGGACCATTTTCGCTTGAGCGAAAGGCCCTTGGATGTGGCTCTGGCTCAAGCGAGTAAACTGTTAGGGAATCCCTAGTGTATGTGCAGTAGAAATACAAGGATTCCCATAGGATTTACAAAGCGCCGTGTTTCAAAGCATAAGATAAACACAAAAAAATTGCGTTTTAGGATTACCTCTTGAAGAATATCAAAGCAATCGTAGCCTCGTCCTTTAGGAGTCCACACGAGTACTCCCACTAGAAATGCTACACCTTCCAAATTCTAGTTTGACAGCGTGTAGCTTTTGCAATTTTTACGTATTTTTGTGTCTCTTTTTGGGTATCCTCCTATGAGCATCTTATGCTCTATTTATAGGCTTAGGTTTAACCTAATTTGCTCTCTAAAGAGTGGGCTCTTTACTCATTCTAAATGAGTTAGGCCCAATAGTCTTATTTTAGTCCAACTAAAATAAAAAGATAATTTCTGATGGGCTTACTCTATGTGTGTGACCCTATAGGTAAAATACTCAGTTATATTAATAATAAACTATTTTATTATTAATATAAATAAGAGCGGCATCTAGCAATGCATCATTATGTCCGAATATTATTTATTAACAACATAACCTATAAGTGATAATTATTTTATATGTTTGTTCTTTTTGTCACGATATCCTAATTGGGCCTAAGGCATGGTCGTGTCATCCTTGTACGGTCCAATTTATTTTACTTGATACCAGAGTAGACATTATCTGAATAAATATCCAATATTTATTCTTTCTAGCATGGCCATGCATTTCCTTAGTCTCACTCCATTAAGTGGCCTATAAATATCACTCCTGTCACATAGGAGAGACAAATCCCATCTACATCACTCACATCCCTCTACATAATTTGTACATTGCCTATCCGCAACCTTTATAGTCCTCTTATTACAGAAGACGTTTGATTGTATTAAAATAATAAACTCTTTATGTAGGAATCGTAGTGACTTCAGGTCAAAGGACTACATATTATCACATTGATAATCGTTTATGACATTCATGTAACGATCCATGCAACGTTCTCATGGTGGGTCTATCTAGTACATCATTACTCTTAATGTGTACCCGTGTGAAGACTTGATATCATTTATATCCATGATCTGTGAGATCAGATCATCAGTAGACTCACACGCTAGTCTTAATGTGTTTACATGTCCCCACGTAAATACTTGACTAGGGACATTTTAGGAATAACTCTCATATGACCTATTACTCCAAGGATAAATAAAGGTTGTTAAACTATTTAACAAAAAATGACTTATTCAAAATGATGCGACCTATATAGGCTTTTAGTGCATATTTCCAACAATCTCCCACTTGCACTTAGAGCCGATAAGGTTAATGCCCAATGACGTCTACAGTGCCCTTATGCTTTTACTACATAAGCGATTTTACTAGTGGGTTCCCAACAATTTTGTTGGTGTGCATATTGCATATTTTCACATCTTCCAAAGATGAAACTATTTAAGTATATGCTTGGATTAATCCACTTCTTTATATTGTTCTATGGTTCCATTGTCATCACAGTGGAAACTCATAGGATACAAAACATTTGGAATGATTAAATGTAAATTGACTTCTTTTGTATTTTAACATAGCAAAATACTTAGATTTGTTAGTAGAACCAATAGTTGTTTCTTGCTTTGAACCTTTCAAGCATACATCGTAACCATCTTGACAACACATATATTTTGATTGCAATCTTAAGTCTTTCAAATTAATCAAAAATTGATATCGATGTAACCTTTAGAACGAGTTCATCTTCCATTTATCAAGATTAAATCCTTAGTCCTTCTTAAGTGTTTAAGGATACTCTTGACTATAGAATGAGAATATTATTAGTTCTAGAAGAAGCATGTCTTCTGCATGTAATACTAGAACTATAATTATGCAGTTACTAACCCTTTTGTAGTCACAAGATTTATCTTCATTATTTAATGAAGATTCTAGCTTCTAAAAGCTTGCTTTAGTCCATAAATACAACATTTGTAGTTCACATACCTTCCTAGATATTTTAGGCATAAAAGGCCTTTAGGTTGTGTCACATACACATCCTCAAGATGATTTCCATCTTAACATCTATCTACCATATCTCATAATGGTGGTATACTGCTACAATAAGCAGGATCTAAATGGTTTTTAAGCTAATTGAATTTTGTCAATCTTGCTTTTAAAGGTACTTTTATTACCATCCATGTTTAGTTTTCCTTTTGAAAACCCACTTGCATCCTATAGGTTTTACCCTTTAGGTATGTCAACCAAGGTTCATACCTTGTTAATATACATGGAATCCATTTCAAATCCCATGGTCTTATGCCATGTCTTAGAATCTAAAATTGCATTGGCCTCTTCATAAGAAGCTTGGTCATTTAGCAATATGCCTCCTTCCTGATTTATAAGATATCCATATCTTTCAGGTTTAGTGACATATCCTATTTGATCTTACGCAAGTCTTATGCTATCGGAGCTCAGGATTTCACAACACTTTGTGATTTCTGCTCCAAGTCCATCCTTGACTTTTAAATGCTTTGTGATACTTGAATTTCTTCAAGTTCTACCATCCTCCTACTGATTCTTTAAGGGATGTACTCTTATTCAAGAATACAACATTCTAAGCAACAAGCCTTTTATTCTCAGATGGATTGTAGAATTGATAACCCTTAGCTTTCTTTGGGTATCTCACAGAAGACATTTATCTAATTTGGATCTGACCTTGTTAGAGTTGGATGCTCTATAGAAGCATCATAGTTCCAAATTATTAGTAAAGACATACTAGGTTTCTTCCTAGTCCATATCATATATGGTTTCTTTAAGAAAGTCTAAGATGGAACATGGTTAAGTGTGGAAATTTTGTTAATAAAGGAACGTTGAAGGAGTTAGAGATGTTTGATAATAATCAATAATCAAACTATGTCCAACAAGTTTTGACTTTTCCCCGTAGAGATGTTGTCGCAACCTGGATCGCGACGGCGCGGCGAGAAAGAAAGAAAGTGTAGGATGAAACAGGGACTCGCCACCAACGTTTTTATCCATAGGAAAAACATTGGAAAAAAACTAAGTTCAGTAAAGCACTGGTTAAAAATTGAGATTCAAGTTCGGGAGTCGGTTACGAGTAGGGAAGGTATTAGCACCCTACATTGCCTGTCAAAAACAGTACAAGATTGAAAATGCGCAACATAAATAGCCTTACAAAAGATGGTTTATTTCTTCCCTTTTATTATTGTATTTTTTATTTAAAAATGACAGAATGGAGTGAGAGAACTGTACAAACATAGAATGTCGAAGCGAGGTCAATGGGACGTTTCATCCGAATTAAACTCGACTTCGATATGAGACAGAGAGGTGAAGAGAATGCTAATAAGGCGTCACGCCTAAATTAGACGTTCTAAAAAAAAAGGGTTAGGAAAGAGATAAGCGGGATGTCTCGTCCTAAGTATCCCTTCCCTATGAATTATGGCAAGGCTTGAGCAAAAACTAGGGGGAAATCAACAAGACGTCACGTCTAAATTGATTTTCACGGAAGCGACCAAAAAAGGAACATTTATGAAAGAAACATGAAAGTGAGGAAATAAATCAATAAAAAAAAATAAGAAAGATGGGCCCGACAGGAATTGAGGTCCTGCTCCTACGTATTCTTGAATTATCAAGAAATCAGGGTTACGTACTTCTGAGTGTTTTTCTTTTAGGAAAAGACTTGGGAGATGATGATGGATGTTACTGAGGTGGGGAACTCGTACAAGGCGAAGTTCTTCGCACGTGTACGAATCCTAAAGAGGTTGTGTAGACGGCAGTGCTCCCGTACGACACTATTTAAAAATGATTTGTTTCCCCTTTTTTTTGATTTTATTTAGATTTGAAAGAAAACATAGGAAGCATTTATTTCCCTTTATTATATTTTTACTATGAAGCGAAAGGGGAAGGTAGCAGAAGCTACAAAAGAGAAAGGGAAATAGTAGGTTCGGAGAATAGAGGGAAAATGAGCGAAAACTGAGGGGAAGAAGAGAAAACCGAGTGAGAAAGAGGGAAAACCAAGTGAAAATGGAAAAAACCGAGTGGAAATGGAAGAAACCGAGTAAAAAATGAAATACCGAGTGATGAAAGCAGAAAACCGAGTGAGGACGAGGAAAACCGAGTAAAAAATGGTAAAACCGAGTGGAAATAGGAAAATACCAAGTGAAAGTAGTAGATTACCAAGTGAGGAGTGAATACCGAGTGAGACTGAGTGAGAAGAGGGACGGTGTTGGAGTTGAGAGAAGAACGGTACCGAGTGGTGAGGACGGAGTGGTAAAAGGGAATTGGGGAGGTCGGTTTGGTGAGGGACAGTGTTTGGAGTGAGGAGTGAGGAGGTCGGATTGGTGAGGAGAAGGAGGAGTAGGGCTGTTGGAGAGGGTGAGAGGAAGGAGCTGGAGGGTGTTTGGTGGCCGAAAGGGGCTGGACAGTGTGTGTGAGAGAGAGGATGAGGGTGAATTCAAGCAGAGTTTTCTCACTTAATCAATCCCCTGTATCAAAGCTTCAGCCCTCTATTTATAGGCTTTTTCGAGTGGAAAGCCAGCTCAGGCTTCCACTCTGAGTGGAATGCCAGCTCAGGCTTCCACTCTGAGTGGAATGCCAGCTCAGGCTTCCACTCGGTCCTGGTAGTGGGGGACAGCGGCTGGTGGGAATTTTTAATTCCTCCACTTCCGCCCCTTGTCTGCCAGCCACCTCCAGGATTCCTGGATCCACTTGGGTGGTGGAATCCAGTTCAGCATGTGCAATCCGAGAGAGAATGGTAGAAATCCGAGAGAAAATAGTAGAAATCCGAGAGAGAATAGTGGAAATCCGAGTGAGGATGGCTCGGATCAGCCTCCCAGTCAGTATTCATCCATATTGGGAGTCAATTCCGAGTGGAATGAAGCATTTCCCATAGAAAGCCGAGTGAAAAATGCTCCTTTCCGAGTGAGGATTCTTCTGGGAGGAGCTGTGAGACATTCAATCGGAACCGAGTGACAAGTGACTTGGAACCGACTAAAATGGTTGAATAATGACTCAGAATTGGGTTTAAAAGGACTCAGAATTGGGTGAGAAGTAGCTCGGTAATTGTTTAAAGGATGACTCGGAGATAGGTGAAAGATGACTCGGGAACAACTGAAAAGTGGCTCGGTGATGGTTTGAAGTATGGCTTGGAAATTGGTGGAAATGGGCTCGGTAATTGGTTGAGGAAGGATGAGAGGGAATCGGTTTGAAAAGGGCTCAGATTTGAGTGAGAGTGGTCATTTAGGAGTGGGTGAGAAAGGAATGACACGGAATTGGTAAAAAATAAGTCAGAAATGATTGAAGACTGACCAAGAAATGAGTAAAGGATGACTCAGAATCCGGGTGAGAATGGTGAGTCAGATTTGGGTGAAAATTGGTGACTCGGGTTTGATGAAAATAAGTGAAAGGACTCATTCGGTTCTGATTGAAGAAGCAACTCTCGATTCTGATTGAAGAGGCAACACTCGGAATTCTTTCAGTCGGATGTATTTTGTTCGGATCTCATCTCTGTGTGAAGCATTCACTCGGAATTTCTTCAAAAGTGACACAGAACTTCACTGCTTGAAGAATTTACTCGGAACTGACCTCGGGAGCTCTTAATCAGAATAGAACTTGGACATTTTCACTCGGAACCTTCCTTCCTTGCACTCAGAAATATGAATTTGAATTTTCTCAATCAGAATCTACCTATTTTCCACTCATACATTGGAATTTCATTCGGAAATCAGCTATTTGATGCACTTTCTTAGAAGTTCTTCACAAATCCGAGTCTTGGAAACACATGACTGTTTCCCAACTCACTCGGAGTCGGCTTCATGCTTCAATCAGAATTAAAAACTCAGTTTCATCAATCGGTATCTCCTGAACCACTCGGAGAGACTTTGCACACCTTCATTCAGAAATCATTTCATTCGGTTGTTGTCACCCGGGAACCGATTGAAGATTGACCATTTGGCACAGGATCAGTCGGAACTTAGCATTTTCACTCGAAAAGGGCTTGCTTCCCACTCAAGACTTGGAGACTTGGTATTTTCACTTGGAAAAGCTTCCCCCCAATCAAAATTTGTCCTTCCAATTACACTTTGAGTTGGATTTTCCTTCGCTCAGACTTGTTTTCACTCAGATCAGTAGCAATCAGAAAGTACTCACTCGGATTTAGCATTTCTTCACTCGGATTAGATGCAATTAGAAAGCAATCCTTCTCAGCATTCATCCTCCAACAGAGTCAGCTATTCATCACTCAGAATGGCTCTGACAAGGAGTTATTCCACTCCTATTCACCTTCATCAGTGAAGCATTTCACTCGGAACTGACCCATTCTGAGTAATTTCACTCGGATTTACTCCAACAGGGGCACATTCCACTCGGATTTAATCCATTCTGAGTAATTTTACTCGGATTTACTCCAACAGGCGCACATGCCAGTCGAATTTTTGTTCAACGGGGCTATATTTCACTCCTAAATACTTCAATCAGAGTCATCTTACTCGGATTTGCCATTTTTGGGCCATTCCACTCGGATTTTCTTCATTTTGACTCGGATTTGACCATTTTTTGAGTTTTTTCACTCGAATTTATTTCCACCAGGGCTGTATTTCACTTGGAAATGCTTTAATCTAAGTCATCCTACTCGGATTTGATCATTTTGAGTCATTCCAATCGGATTTGCCTCCAACAGGGCTGTATTTCACTTGGAAAAGCTTCATTTTGAGTTATTTCGCTCGGTTCTGATTATTTTGGAGCCATTCTACTCGAATTTGACAATTCTGAATTAGAATTCAGTATAAAAAAGATTCATTCCACTTGGACCGGACCAAAAGAGGTGTTCACAGATGCCCCTCTTTACTTCTTTTTCACAAAAGAAACACGAAGCTTCTGTGTTTTTGAAGTGAAAAGGAAGTAAAGATATGAACACCGATGTAGGGGCCAAGTGGTACTTTTTGATGGCGTCTGATAGTGTCGGCAATCACGAGTCAGTGTGACCTTTCTTCTTTAAAGACGAGCATTTTCCTCTTCCGTTTCGCTTTTCTCTTATTCTTCTTTCTCTATTTTTCTTCTTTTTTTTGTTTTTTTTTCTCTTGCATTTTGTTTTTTTTTTTTTTGTTTTTTTTTGTCCTAAATCTAGGGAAAAAAAGTGGGGCAGTGCTCCAATTTTTTTAGCAAGAAGTGGTTAACTAGGAATTATCCTTTGAATGACATGAAGCAGAAGGATTGTCTTCCAGTTAACAAGAGGCGAGAGGATTGAGTGTCTATTCTCAATTGATTGGAGATGAAGGGTGCCTCATTGAGCGACCGGAAGAAAAAGGATGTCTTCTTAGGCGATTGAAAGGTAAAAGGATGCCATTTGTTCAGCGACAGGAAAGTAAAGTAGTGCCATTTGATCGGCGATAGGAAAGTAAAGGTGCCATTTGATCGGCAACAGGAAAGTAAAGGTGCCATTTGATCGGTAACAGGAAAGTAAAGGGGTGCCATTTGATCAGCGACAGGAAAGTAAGGTGCCATTTGATCGGCAACAGGAAAGTAAAGGGGTGTCATTTGATCGGCGGCAGGAAAGTAAAGGGGTGCCATTTGATCGGCGACAGGAAAGTAAAGGGGTACCATTTGATCGGCGACAGGAAAGTAAAGGGATGCCATTTGATCGGCGACAGGAAAGTAAAGGTGACATTTGATCGGCGACAGGAAGATAAAGGGGTGCCATTTGATCGGCGACAGGAAAGTAAAGGGGTGCCATTTGATCAGCGACAGGAAAGTAAAGATTGGGGGAGCTAACAGGACGTCTCGTCCGAATTAACTCACGGTTGGCAGGAAATGTAAAGGTTGGGGTTGACCCTCGGTTGTCATGACTGCGGGTCCTTGGGGAACTGCCCTTTGAACGCAAGAGAATGAATCTGGGGGGATGACCCAGTTTGACACGACTGTGGGTTGTTGGGGAACTACCCCTTGATTGAGAGGATATACCTGCGGTGATGCCCCAGTTTGGCAAGTTTTGAAGGAATCTTGGGGAACTGCCCCTTAATGAATGAGAACGAACCTGGGGTGATGCCCCAGTTTGACTGTATTTAATGGAATCCCGGGGAACTGCCCCTTGACTAAGAGAATAAACCCGGGGAGATGCCCCAGTTTGACATGATTGGATGAAGCTTGGATGGTGCTCCTTTTTGATGAAGAGAGGCCCTGGTGATGTCCTAGTTCAGACATTCTGGGAGCGCGGGGTACTGTCCTAGGGTCGACAAGAGATAATGACCTAGGGAAGATGCCCCGGTTTGACCTGATCGAAAGAGTCTTTGGGGAAAACTGTCCCTTGACCGAAAGAAGAATCTGGGGAGATGCCCCAGTTTTGGGTTGACTGGGAAGTGTAGTCCCACTGGGGAAGGATTTGGGAAGTGTAGTTTTTGGCAATTATGGTTCCACTGGGGGAGAAAATTTTGGTGATTCGGGGTAATGTCTCTTTGGGTGAAAGAGAATGGACTTGGGGTTTACTGCGGATATGCCGAAGGTCTGCTAAGGAGAGAGTTGGGCAACTACACATCTTGGGGATCATGGTTCCTGGCCATCCTTTAACAGAGAAACGTGAAACTAATTAAAAACTTACAGGCGTAGTTCCTTGGCGACAGGCATTGAAGTAACTCATGGCCAAAATAATTATTACTTCTGACTTCATTGAGGTTGTTTCGCAGAGTTGGTTGAGCTTGCCCGAGGTAAGATCTGGCAATGGTGTACACTTCGTTCCCTATAACTTTGTGTTTTCGTCTTTCTCAAAAACTCATTTTTAAGAAATTCTTTTTTAGGCAAAACTTGTTTATTTATTCTAGTCATGAACACATGTGAGAAGAAGGGAAACTTTTTATTTATGAACAACAGATATATACAGGTGACACCAATAATGCAAAAATATGAATTGATGGCAAGGATGGAAGGGAAGGCCTTTTAGATCCTCCATCGATTTCCTAAGAGCGATAAGATTCTGGTCTTTTCCATGATTTCCTGCTTATCTTCTGATTTTGCTTTCGAGGGTGTGACTCGACAATGGCTTCGATGCCCTAGACCCATCCCCTTGTCTGTGACTTGAAAAATTGGCGTTGTAGTGTTGAATCTATAGGGTGTGAATTTGTCTGGGTCGTTTTCGACCCCACCAATTGCTCTAACTTTTGCCTAGGTCGCCTTTTCAGGTTTTTAACCCAGCGAGCCCTTTTTTTTCTTTTTTCTTTCTTTTTTTTTTACGCGTAGTATCTTCTCACTGCATCCGCGTTTATAGGCATCGGTAGATCTTCCCCATCCATGTTGGCGAGTATGAGAGCACCTCCGGAAAAAGCCTTCTTCACGACATAAGGCCCTTCGTAGTTAGGAGTCCATTTTCCCCTGTGATCTTTATGCATCGACAAAACCTTCTTGAGCACCAAGTCTCCTTCTTGGAACTGTCGAGGTCGTACTTTCTTTTCAAACGCTCGCTTCATACGCCTTTGATATAACTGACCATGGCAGAGGGCAGTCAGTCTTTTACCATCAATCAGATTTAATTGGTCATGTCGAGTCTGGATCTATTCAGCTTCAACCAGTTGGGCTTCCATTATTACTCGGAGGGAAGGAATCTCCACTTCAAAAGGCAGGACTGCTTCCATGCCATAAACTAAAGAGAATGGGGTTGCCCCAGTCGAGGTTCGGACCGAGGTACGATAACCGTGTAGAGCAAAGGGAAGCATTTCGTTCCAGTCTTTGTAAGTTACCACCATCTTCTGTACTATCTTTTTGATATTTTTGTTCGCCGCCTCGACTGCCCCATTCATTTTTGGGCGGTACGGAGAGGAATTATGGTGGGAGATCTTAAAGCTCTCACAAAGCTCCTTCATCATTTTGTTGTTCAGGTTTGTACCATTGTTTGTGATGATTTGGCTCGGTAGGCCGTACCGACATATCAACTCACGCTTGATAAATTTAACAACACCTTTGGTTACATTAGTGTATGAAGCCGCTTCCACCCATTTTGTGAAATAATCAATGGCGACCAAAATAAAACGATGGCCGTTTGAAGCCTTTGGTTCAATAGGACCAATGACATCCATGCCCCACATCGAGAAGGGCCATGGTGCTGACAAAACATTTAGAGATGACGGGGGTGCGTGAATATGATCAGCATATATTTGGCACTTATGACATCTCCGAGCATAGGCGAAGCAGTCTGCTTCCATGGTCATCCAAAAATAACTAGCCCTTAAGATTTTCCTTGACATGGCGTGCCCATTGATGTGGGTTCCGAAAGATCCCTCGTGGATATCCCTCATGATTCTATTTGCTTCAGCGGTATCAACACAGCGAAGAAGGATAGAATCATGGTTTCTTTTGTAAAGCACGTCTCCATTTAAGAAAAACCCCATGACGAGCCGTCGCAGGGTTCTCTTGTCATTTTCTGTGGCATTGTCGGGGTATTCTTGCCTCTGGATATACCTCTTGATATCATGATACCAAGGTTTTCCATCCGATTGTTCTTCGACTACTTGGTAGTATGCGGGCTCATGACGCCTTTCTACCTCGATGAGGGGCACGTCATAGTCATTGTTTACTTTGAACATTGAAGCGAGAGTGGCCAAAGCGTCAGCCATCTGATTATCTTCCCGAGGAACATGATGGAAAGAAATATCTTCGAAATCTCTGATCATTTCCATAATGTAGGCGTGATAGGGGAGAAGCTTGCTATCTCTGGTTTCCCACTCACCTTTTAACTGGTGGACGACTAAAGCAGAGTCTCCGTAGACTTCCAGTGTCCTTACTTTCATATCTAATGCCGCTTGGATCCCTAAGGAGCACGCCTCATATTCAGCGACATTGTTGGCACAATCGAAACATAGCCTGGCGCAGACAGGGATGAATTCTCTTTTTGGCGAAATCAAAATGGCCCCAATTTCGTGCCCTAAAGCATTAGAAGCTCCATCGAATCTTAAAATCCATTTGTCTTTGTTATCGCCTTCTTTCGTCAGACAATGCCAAAATATCCTCGTCTGGGAAGTCAAATGGTATTGGTTGGTAATCACTTACGGGTTGATGAGCTAGGTAGTCAGCCAAAGCGCTCCCTTTTATGGCTTTCTGAGTGACATATGTTATGTCGTACTCAGTTAGCAGCACTTGCCATCGAGCAATCCTTCCAGTCAGGGCTGGCTTCTCAAAGATGTACTTGATAGGATCCATCTTAGAGACTAGCCAGGTAGTGTGACTCAACATGTATTGCCTTAAACGCTTCACAGCCCATGCTAACGCGCAACAAGTTCGTTCTAATGCGGAGTATCGCATTTCACAATCAGTGAACTTTTTGCTTAGGTCCATGGACTCATCCAGTACCGTCATGTATAAAATCAGTGGTCTCCCAGGGGTTGGTGGTACCAATATTGGTGGTTCTTTCAAGTATTGCTTAATCTTCTCAAAAGCCGTTTGGCAGTCCTCATTCCATTGCCCCGGTTTGTTCTTGTGGAGTAGCTTGAAGATCGGCTCGCAGGTCGATGTCAATTGTGAGATAAATTGAGCGATGTAGTTTAATCTTCCCAAGAACCCTCTGACTTCTTTTTCTGTGCAAGGAGGTGGCATTTCTAGGATTGCCCTGACCTTGTCGGGATCTACTTCAATTCCTTTCTTGCTTACAATGAAACCCAACAGTTTGCCTGACCTTGCACCAAACGTGCACTTGGCAGGGTTCAATCTAAGCTTAAACCTTCTCAACCGTTCAAACAATTTCCTTAAGTCGCGGACATGATCTTCCGCGGTTCTGGATTTTGCAATGATATCATCCACATAGACCTCTATTTCCTTGTGCATCATATCGTGGAATAAAGTGACCATTGCTCTCTGATAGGTTGCCCCTGCGTTCTTTAAACCAAAGGACATTACTTTGTAACAGAAAGTACCCCACAAAGTGACGAACGTGGTTTTTTCCATGTCTTCGGGCGCCATTTTAATCTGATTGTACCCAAAGAAACCATCCATGAAAGAGAAAATAGAGTGTTGGGCTGTGTTATCGACCAACATGTCAATATGCGGCAGGGGAAAATCGTCCTTAGGGCTAGCCCTGTTTAGATCTCGATAGTCCACACACATCCGCACTTTTCCATCCTTCTTCGGGACCGGGACTATGTTAGCTACCCATTGTGGATATTTGGCTACGGCCAAGAAACCGGCTTCAAATTGTTTTTTGACCTCTTCCTTTATCTTGAGAAGCATTTCCGGTTTCATTCTCCGTAGCTTTTGCTTAACTGGTGGACACTCTGGTTTCAGAGGCAACCTATTTTCCACTATGCTGTTATCCAACCCTGGCATATCTTGATATGACCAAGCGAACACATCCTGAAATTCCCGGAGTAGTTCAATCAATTCATCTTGTCGGCCTTTGCTGAGGCCGGTGCCGATCTTGATCATTTTATTTTCTCCTTCATCTCCAAGGTTGATGATTTTAATTTCCTCCTGATGTGGGCGGATCTCCTTATCCTCTTGTTCCAACAATCTCGTCAATTTAGATGAGGGTCCAAAGTCTTCCTCACTTTCCTCGTAGACGCAATCATTTGGATAAATAGGGTCATGAAATAAATCCAGGTTTTCGTCGTTCTCAGGGAAATCATTTTTGGATCTGCATTTGGGTTATATTATAAAGTGAAAAGAGAACAAACAAGTGAAAGGTTTGAGAAAAATAGAGTGCACAAAGACGAGGTGATGGGAAATAAAATGTGTTCATTGGTTTTCAAAAATAAAATAAACAAGTTTTGCCCTTGTTACAAAATGGGTCCCGGAGCCTTGGGCATGGCAAGGGGACCACCAAATTATGAAATACAGTGATTACTCTGATAGAACGTTAATGGTTGTAGGGAACTCCATGACTTCCCAATTGCTCAGCTCTTGATCTGGATGGCAAGCATATACCAGCTTCACATTGAGGTCAGGCTCGTTCTCAACCATGGCAACTTGATTCGGATATATCACTCCGGCGCTCTTAAAGCTCTGATAGAGATCGCAGATAGGGATTCTCGCAGTGTTGATCTCTTGACCAGTAAGGCGAGCAACTCTCCTCCCCTTCTTTTCCTCTTCAACCCTTTTCTTATCCGTCACAGTAGGCTTATATCCCAAACCATATCTGTTTTTATTTTCTGGGAGACTCACCGGTTGGGTTCTGCCTTCCAAATCCCGCCCTAATCCTTTTCCGGGTTGGTACCCTTTCCGCAACATGTTCAGCATCACCATTAGAGGTACGTCGGGGAAAGACACCTTTACAATGCTTGTTGCATTGGCAATCTCCAAGGCTTGGAAGGATGTTTCGAGCGCTTCCTCGGCAGCCTCGATGTATGGAGTGGATATGGGTTTGCTGACCAAAAGGTCCTCCTCCCCATAAACAGTCATCAACTTGTTGTCGATGATGAATTTTAGTCTTTGATGCAGCGTGGAGGGGACCACCCCCGCTGAATGGATCCATGGTCGCCCTAATAAACAGCTGTAGGCGGGCATGATATCCATCACTTGGAAGAGTACTTGGAAAGTACAGGGTCTGACTTGTATAGGCAATTTGATTTCTCCTATGACTTCCCGACGCGTCCCATCGAAAGCCCGCACAACCATGGAGCTAGGTCTCATGTATGTCCCATCAAAAGGCAGTTTTGCCAATGTGGATTTCAGCATGACGTTCAGAGAAGATCCATTATCCATAAGTACTTTTGCCAGGATATAATCCCGACATTTCACAGAAATATGGAGGGCTTTGTTGTGCCCTCTTCCTTCAATAGGTACTTCCTCATCTGTGAAGGTCAAGTAATTGTTGGCAATGATATGCCCCACTATGCCCCCGAATTGTTCGACGGGTAAATCATGCTTCACGTGTGCCTCGCTCAACACCTTCATCAACGTGTTCCGATGTGGTTCAGAACTCATTAGCAAAGACAACAAGGAAATTTTTGCAGGGGTGTGGTTCAATTGGTCCAACACCTGGTAGTCACTATGGCGAATAAACTTCAGAAATTCCTCGGCTTCCTCTTCAGTCATAGCCCTCTTTGTTTCGCCAGAGGCTACTTCTTTCTCAATTTTTCCTTCTCCGGTAGTCTTGCCTTGTTTGGGCTCAGGTGGCGTATATACCCTTCCACTCCGTGTCATTCTTCCCACTCCGGTTATATTTGTAATAGAGGAGGATGGCATGGAGTTGATCACTTCGGGATTGGTGACGACCACATCTGTATTGTACCTCCATGGCACAGCGTGGGAACTCTGGAAGGGGAAAGGGGTTGGTGCCTTTACCGTGAAGACAGTCTTGGCAGGAGCCGAAGCCGCTGGCGTATCCTTGTTATAGTATACAACCAGGGGTTTTGGAACTCGTGCCTTGCCATGTCCTTGTACCATATTTATTTGTCCTTCACGGTGCCTACAGACCTCTATGACTTGAGCATTCATGAGTCTTTGAAGGGTTTCCTGGAAGCCCCTTCGCTTTGCGGACTGGAGGTCATTATACTCTTTATCCCATGACCCTTCTATTAATCCCACCTTCAGCATATGGGAGTGTATTGTTTCCAAAGGCATTTGGATGTCCTCTACTTTGGAAATGCATTCTTCATCCCCTCTATAGCGTTGACATCTGATCCTTTATGATTTGGAAGCGGATTGGTTGTCACACTTGGGCTCCCTTCTTTAAAGCTTATCCAATCGACCCGGATTAGGTCCCTTACCTTAAACTTCAGTGCCAGGCAATTCTCAGTAGAATGTCCCGGTGCACCAGCGTGGTAATCACACCGTGCATTTGGGTCATACCCTCTAGGATATGGCGGCTGAAGTGGCTTTAGAGGGCATGGCACTACCATTTTGTTTTCGATGAGGTAAAGGAGAAGCTCTGTGTAAGAGATGGGAATCGGATCAAATTGCGGTGGGGCACGGTCATTGTTTTGCCTTCTCTGATTTGGATTCGGCGGGTTCATTTGTGGCTGTTGGTACGACGCTTGTGGTGGTTGATATGGTGCCTGTAGTGGTGTAGGCGGTCGCATGACAGGTGGGCGGAAATGTGGTGGATGTGGTGTTTGAACGGCAGCCACATATGGATGTGGTGTATTATGATAGGTTGATGGAAAGGCGACCGGGGTGGGTGGCCTCGGCTGGTTTCTTCTCTGATTATGGGAGATTAGATTAGTCTCTCCCTCTCTTCTCTTTCCTTCCCCATGTGAGGGTCTTCTTGCTGCATTAACCCCAGCTGGACCTCGGGCGATCTTCCCTGTCCGGAGGCCATTCTCTATTCTTTCTCTGATAGTGACGATATCGGAGAAGTGGGATGAAATACTTCCAATCATCTTGTCATAGAATGGCGATTGGAGTGTGTCAATAAATGTCGAGATCACCTCTTTCTCAGACAGAGGTGGGTCAACTTGCGCTGGTACTACACGCCACCGTTGGGCGTATTCTTTGAACGTCTCGTTGTCTTTCTTGGACATGTTCTGTAATTGTACTCTATCTGGCGCCATGTCCAAATTGTACTTATACTGTTGCATGAAAGCATCTACCAGATCCTCCCAATAGCGTATACGAGATCGTTCAAGATGGTTGTACCAGGTCAGAGGCGCTCCAGCCAAACTATCTTGAAAACAATAGATGAGCAGAGAGTCGTTGGAGGCATGCGAAGCCATCTTCCGGCAGTACATGGTAAGATGGTTTTTCGGACATGTCAGCCCCCGATACTTATCAAATTCAGGCATTTTGAATTTGGGAGGAATAACAACGTCGGGAATTAAACAGAGTTGTGCAGCACTGCCTAATCCAAATCGATTCATTCCATCCATTTCCCTTAAACGCCTTTCCAAGAACTCTAATCTTCCTTCCTGGGTAGCAGCAGTGGCAGTACTTGGACCTGTAACGACATAGTGACTAGCACTCCTGACTGGTCGGTCAACATGTGCCGGGCTCTCATTCGGAATCAAGGCTTGGTGTCCAG
This sequence comes from Clitoria ternatea, assembly GCA_037962975.1. Taxonomy (NCBI): domain Eukaryota; kingdom Viridiplantae; phylum Streptophyta; class Magnoliopsida; order Fabales; family Fabaceae; genus Clitoria; species Clitoria ternatea. The sequence goes on from CM075672.1 coordinate 184,547,258, forward strand.
CTGTGGCTTAGGCAGCTTGTGGTTGTTCAGCCTGTGTATGGACCGGAATCGTTTGAGGATTCCGGACAGGTGGGATGTTTGGTTGAGCTGCGTGAAGGATTGCTTCCTGATAATCTGGCTCCTCTTGGAGTGGCGGGAAATAGCCCGGGGGTAACCCATACTGTGGGAAGGGTATGACATTCCCTTCTTTATCGACAAAAGTGTGTTGTTGAACATGGGCAGGGTTCGACTTACCAAGGCGAACGGTAACAGTAGGCCCTGCAGGGTTTGAGCTCGGTGCTCCAGCATGACCTTGCGCGTGTTGGGGAATGGGAGATTGTTGCCTAGCATTTTCAACTTCCGCTAAAGAATCCCTTTCTGCGATTCTCCTTTCGAACATCTTGGCCATTTCAGCCATTTGTTCATTCAACTGATTAACCTCAACTCACAAATTCTCATTTTCTTGTTCTATATCGGCCATGAGTTTCTTTCTGAGCCTGGTCGCGTAGGGATGCTTACCCGTAGTGTCTAAAGAATCACGACAAACGGTTAGAAAAATAAAGGGAACAGTTAAAGAAGATAAAAGAAAAATAAATGGGCATACGCGGGATACAATTCCGAATTTGACACGTATTCCTTAACCTTTCCCCAGAACGTCGCGTTCAAAAGTACTCGGTATAACAGTATATTGGAAATTAACATGAGACAACTTATGGAGATGAAAAGAGCTTCATTATTTTATTCTTCCAAATGATACAATGTTGCTAGAAAGATTCGGATTACAAAACTTTAGCCACTCCTGGCTCGGGCAATCATGGCCCTCATTTTACAAAGTCTTTCCTGGCAATAGCTCAGAAATGATGATATCTCTTTGGGAGTGGACAGGGGATTGACCATGCCTTCGGCTTGCTCCAACATTGAGGGAAAATCTTCCAGGACTCCATTGGCTAGGTAAGCCAATTTAGCGAAACGATCCATCCATGAATGAATGATTTCGTCACTTTGGGCCAACTCTGTCCTCAGAGCCTGTGTAGTCTCCTGGCAACGTCGTTCAGCATCAAGGGCTTTTTTATGCTCTGTGTTTATCTCTTGTTCGCAGGCATTTATTACTTCCTCTAGCTGTAGTTCCAATTTACGAACCTGGGTTTGTAACATCTCTTTCTGCACCAAAGCCTCCTTTTCCTTCTCCTTGGATCGTACCAGCATGTCCTTCAAAATTTGTTTTTCGGCCAATACAGCATCGCTCTACTGACCTTTCATCTTTAACTACGAATTGGCCGCCCGAAGGCATTGATCTTGTTTTATTCTGTAATCTTCATCAATCTTTCTCTTTTTCCGCATTTCTTCCATAGTGATGCTAAAATCCCGAGTCATTAACTTGGTGGTAAAAATCTTAGTAAAACAAAATATGACTCTCGGATTTACACTTATGGCAAGCGCACCAGTCGTTAAAATTGTAGAATATTTGATCGTCCCACAGGGATTGTGGTAAGTACCTCAATCTAGGACTAGTACAAGCTGAACCAACATGAAATACAGGTAGTTCATTCGGTTTTTATGATTTTAATGTTTTCTAGTTGTTTTTAGTATTTTCAGAAACAGGGTTAAGATGAATATAAAAAGTGATCAAAAGAAAGCAGGTCAGGATTGCTTCGGCTCACAATTTCCTCAAGAATCATACAAATAAGTATAATCGGACTTCACAATCTAGAGGACAATCCGCTTGTGGTTATTCCCTAATTCCTTAGGTGAAAAACACTAATCCTTAAGCAATGAACCTTAATTCCTTAAGTGCTCGATTAGCCTAAGAATCTAATGCGAAATTGGAGGTTGAACTCTAACTATTCACCTAAATTGATTAGGCCTGAACTAGTTAGAAAGCTGGAAGTTACCTAAGCTTCAGCCATGATTCCTCACTGGTGAAGTTCTTCATCAATTCTGGATTTGTCAATCCAGCAATTCTGCTCTACTCCTCAGCTTGTTCGCCTCAGGATCTTAGAAGTCGATCTACTAGCTCACAGCTTCAAGACTCCATTGCTAACCTTCGCAATCCCAACCATAGGGATTTAGAACTCCATCGACGTTGGATTCATCGAAGGAATACAGAAAGACATGGATGGGAGAGTTTAGAGAGATGAAATGTAGTGAGAGATTGGAAATGGACAATGAAGTGTATTATGAATGTTCTCTGTTCTGTTATTTCGTATCTGTGTATGCGTCCCCCGTCTTTTACATAATATGTACAACCTATATATATGTTTTTACCTAACTTAACTAACTTAGCAAAAATAACTTAGAAAACTTAAGTTAACGACTAAACTACTAGTTACACACTTTACAGAGTAACTAAATTACAGCTCAGCTCTTAACAGGATTCAGCTCAGCCTTAGCTAATTTACAGCGCAGCACCAGCTAATTGACAGTTCACTACTTAAGTTACTAAGGTTGCAACAGTGGAGAAGAAGGCAATGGAAGCGGAAACAGTACTGCACCAGGTGTGTGTTGTTGGAAGGAAGAAACAGGGTTTAAGTTACTGCTTTTTTCGCTTCAGCTGCTAGGTTTTCGGTTGAGCTGATTAACTCTCGCTTGGGCGAGCTCGGGAATTGTACTGCAATGTTGCTTTGTCGCTTAAGCGTTATGGCGAAGCTTGGGCGAAGTGAAAATATGTAATGCAGAATGGCTTCCTCGCTCAAGCGTGATAGAGTAGCTTAGGCGAAAGGTGATGTTTTGAGGTCACGCTTGAGCGTAGGCTTGCTTTTCTTGAGTGAACTTTAACTCTCACCCGAGCGAACTAAACTATCGCTTAAACGAATTATCTTTTCAATCAGCATTTCTGAAGTGGACGCTCGGGTTCTTCCTTTTTATTTTCAATCGGTTCCTTGTTCTCTTTTGGAGTCGATATCTTGGAAATCTTTGCAGTCAGCTTTTCGTTAATTCTTTTCGGTCAACCCTTTGAAGTCTCGCCCAGTCGGTCTTGTGAACTTCCTTCAGTCGGATTTACGAATTCTCACTCGGCTCTGTAATTTCTTGCTCAGCTTTTTTGTAATTTTTACTCGGGTTTGTCTTCTTTTCTCGAGTACGCCCTGTTCCTGCACTATTAAACAGCTAATTGCCTAGCATTTATACGCTGGCTGCTTAGTGAATTTATAAACACTTCCAAATTCCTTAACTAATTAATATTTTCAATCGTTTTCTAACATAAATGAAGTACTTTTGAAATTCATAACTAAAATACGAATTGTTATCAAATTATTAAATAATACTAACAAACTAACCAATGATTACTGAATAATGTTAAATAAAACTTATCACATCCCCAAACTTAAAACTTGCTTGTCCTCAAGCAAATATTCAGACTTATTAACTAACAGCATTTGATCAACACACTCATCCTTTCCTTAACATAGTTCATGCTATAATTATTGAATACCAATCATGCTTTCTTCTCGTAAATTCTGAAAATACAATAACTTATACCTCTTTTGGAAGACAAGCTGCTGATGCTTTCCTCACTGGTCGGTGTTTAACTCTTCTCTCGGTGTATGGGGTAAATAGAATGCACTCATCACCTGCATACTTGTTAGATAAACATAGGCTTACAACAGTTCTAAACATCATGAAATATGCCAACCCAATCCGATCAATAAGGGCTTTTTTAAGCTTGTAATGGGGCTGGGCTACAGGCTCAATTATTGTTTTTCCGAGTCATAGATAGGTTACAAGATGTATCTACTGATGCCTTGCCTCAATTCTAACTTAATTGCCTCTACTAACAACTCTCTTAACTTTTCCGACTGAATGCTACTTAATAACTCATGCTGTTTTACACCTTCTTTTTCTTTTAGTCCTTCAGACTTTTCCTTTCCTTTTCTTTCTTTTCTTTTCATCTTTTCCCGATCGAATTTTTTTTTCTTATGGTGCTTTGCACCCTCTTTTTCTTTTCTGACTTTATTCATTTTTTTCTCTCGGCTTTGCCTTTCTTCTTTTTATTTTTCTACATATTTATCCATAATTAAGGTTGGAGTGTGTCCTTAATTACTGTTAGGAACACTCTTCATCCCCAAACATAGAAATTGCTAGTCCCTAGCAATAAGCAAAAATTGAGTAATTCACCAGTGTAACATCCAGGGTATTCTAGTCGGGTTTTTCTTGGATAATTAGGCTTGTAACGTTAGGTATTTAAAACGAATAAAAGGGTCTCGGGCTCAAACATAATTATTGGGTCAAAGGATAATTTAATAGATTAGGAAGGCTATTTTTGGCCCTGGCTAAATAAACAAAGAAGGCCTCCATCATTTCCGATTGGTTGACATACAACAATTAGCAAGCACTGAAGCAAATTCTGTCTCACTAACTAGCATGCAAGCTCACTCGGAAAAGGATAAAACAGGCTCAAAAGCTATGAATATAATAGTTACTCAGCCAGTCATGTCCCCAAACTTAATGTAAGATCATACATTCAGATTGCTAACTAGCATGCCGAGTAAACAATTTAATTAAAGATGAAAAATCGTTAGGGGCAGATATGATGAGTTAAACAAAATCGATCAATTAATTTATCCGACTAAGCTTAACGAATCAGTAACTTTTAAATTATTAAGATGGAGTGAAAGAAACAATAAACATAATTTTGTAACTTATAATTCAGAATATTAATTAAGGAATAAGTCGAAAAGATACTTCCCTTTTTACCTGAGTGGCTGTGGATGGGAAACGCATAGTCGGATTGGGACTCATGGATTTTACCAATACATATGAAAAACCGAATAAAACAAACAAATTAACCAGAAAATAAAATTTTCATTACATAATTAAAATAGAAGCAAGTTCACTGTTCAGAAAGCAGTTACAATAATATCTAATTAATTACATAGGAAACATCATAAAAATGTGGAACAACTGCTTAAACATCCTGATCTTCATCGTCTTTGTCCTGCTGGGAGGGAATCGTGAATCCAAGGGAAGCTAACCACGCATCTCTATCCGGTGGGGCTCCCATTTCTTCTGAATGTTCAACCCTCAGTTTCGTGGCAATCTTCCTGAGCATCTGATCGTGGTTCAAGACCCGATCATAAATTCCAAGTTGCATCTTCTTCATGACCTGTAATTCCTGTAACACCATAAGAATGTCAGAAGAAGAAGAATCAGCTCCTCCAGATTGCCTGGGACGTTCTGGTTCTGTGGCTTTAAACTTCATAGCACAGTTTTCAACAGCCTTAACACTTTCAACCTCTGGTGATTCATTTTCTTCACTCGCAGGGGATATATTCTTTTGAACCAGAGGAGATACATCCCTTTGACCCTGACTTTGACTGGGTACATGTGCAGACGAATCAGATATAGTGATGGTTGCCACTTCTCTTTCATTATCTATTTGTTTTCTTCGCACACTTCCTTCTGCAAAATTTGGTCTAGGTTTTTGCAGAAGTCTTTGTGATCTTCTTTTCATGATTAATGTTAAAAGAATGATGATAACCAACCTAAATAAATAAAAATAAGAACAGAAATCCAACAGAAAGACAGCAAACCAAAACTGTGAGATGCATGGCTTATGAACAGTGGAAAACAATGACAATGAAACAAGAAGATAATAAACACGAACTTACAAGTGCACGAACTAAGTGAAAGAAGTGGAAAGATGATACCTTTCTTAGAAACCAGAAAATGTCTTTTCGTCTTCAGCCCAAGTTCAGCATAGGTACTTAAGGTTTGGAAGCTGAAAGGTTTTTTATATTGTTGAATTCATTTTCCAAGAAACGCGTAAATGTGTTCCAGCTTTAATTAGTACTTTATTATTATAATATATATTATTATTATTATTATTATTATTTTTATTTTTATTTTTTTAATATTAATATATTGGATGGGTAGAAGATCGAGTAAGAGTGGGATGATACCAATGTGATGCCAAGTGGACACAAGAGAATAGAAGATGAATAAATGAACAAACGATAAGACAGAATGGGCGAATGAAAACTATAAGTAAATGAATGAGTGAAAGAACGAATGAGTGAAAGAACAGATGAATGAAATAGAGCGTATGAGAGACGAGTGAACTACAGTAGTGAAATACGAGTGAATAGAAAAGCGGATAGTAGAAGAAACGAATGGAAGTATAAATGAATGAAGGAATACCAAGTAAATGAATAAGATATAAAGAATGGAAGATTGTAAAGGAAGAGATTGCGTAAATGAGTGAAAAGAGTGAAACGATAATGACCGAGTGTGTAACATCCAAATTTTTAATAATTAATTAACCCAAACACAGAAAATTTTTTCACAAAAACAACCACAGGTCAGTTGGCATAGAAGAGAAGAGGAAGGCAAGGGAAAGTTAAGGAACACACACATGTATGGCTACCTGTGGAAGGAATGGAACCTGAACCAACTCCGCCCAGTTCAGCGAAGCACGACAACGCCTGGGCGAATTCCACCACAACGTCCATTCGCTCAAGCGGGGTCCAACACCGCCGAGCGAGACATGATAATGCAACAACGGAAGAGGAGGGTAATTGGGCGGAGTTCCACATTAACATCTACTCGTTTCAGCGTGATCCCACACGCTTGGGTGAACCGTCCTAGTCGCTCGGGCGAGGTATGACTCCGTCTAAGCGAGGTCATCACAAGCCTTCCCAAAACCGCACTCGCTGGAGCGAGTATCTTGCTCGCTGGAGTGAGGAGCCACACTCGGCTAAGCAGACGCTCGGACCCAGAGTCATCCTTCACTCATTCACTCAGAAAATGACAGCTAACTCACTCGGATTATAAATATCTTACACTCGGAATCCATTCCATTCTAACCCACTACACTAACTTCTTTCTCAGGAAAGAATCGCTCAGGGTTTTCAGTCAGGAATACGAACTCTTCCTCACTCGGGTTTTACTTATAATTTCCACTCGGTAATGACCGCTCTCATGATCACTCGGGGATTTTGCTCGTTTCTCACTCGGCGATATAGCCTTTTCGGCCCAAGCTCTCCTGCTAACTTAAACCTCCCTTTAAGAGTTTCATGGCTTTCTGATGGTCTATTATACGGGTTTCACCCGGAGTCAGATAGGTTATCCTTCAGTCGGAAGCATTCACTCAACTAGTCCTCAATCGAAGTGCATTTAGACTCTACTTTGAATTCTAATAGCTTATTGTTTGGGAAAGTCTTCCACGTTAATCCCCACTCGGAGTTGCATACTCTCATTCACTCGGAACATCTAAAACTCCCTTCCCTGGTGACGGGTCATGAATTCACTCTATCTTGGCTTCCTTCATACTAAGTCATACTATCCCTGCGCACCCAACAGAGCATGAATATGTATATGCTACTCAATCATCACACACGGAATGAGATAAACATACAACATGGCATACACGTAGCTATATATATATATATATATAAAAGTGTATATTGATGTTTACAAATACGATATCATACTCTTTCCGTCCCATAAGGATTCTATTTGTTCAAAACACTAACAACAGACATGAGCCGGCCAAGGCCTAACTTAAAACATTTCATGCGACATGTACACAGTCATAAATCCTCCATAGTGCATCAGCACTTCATCCGGCGTTCCAACTCTACCTGTGATCCTCATCCCAAGAGACATTCATTGAAAAATTGCCACTGCAGGGGTGAGCATCTTAAATTTTAAATGATAGATACCGATTCAGGTTACTTCACATTCATACAACAACATATACCCATACATACACACAATCATACGTTAACTCAATAATATTAACATTCCATAGTCAGTGACACAATGCTAAGGGTCCTTGAGTCAGGATATCTCTTCATAACATTTATCAATCAGAATACACAATTCTCACTCGGATATAAATGTATTCACAACTCCTCAACAACATATTATACATTCACGGAGCAGGTTTCAGTCAGCAATTATAGCACATGCACACGGAATAACGCACTCATTCACAAGTAAACACCACTTCACTAACATCATCACATGCATAATTAATTCCACATAACATTGTTGGTGTGGTTTTTGATTATATTAGAATGAAGAGTTCACTGAAAAAGAATCAAGTTTGTATAATATGAACTCAATGTCATGCTTGTGCCAAGTTTAAACACAGAAGTTGTAATATAGTATAGTTGTCGTTCCACTGAGGAGGTGTTAGAATGAAGATCTTAGTTTTGAATTAATTTGGCAGAATGTTTTGGTTTTTGTTTTGTTTTGAATGATGTTGAATAAGAAAGTGAATAAATAACAGAGAGTGAAATTTTGCAAAAGATGACAGTGTTGGAAAAATCAGTTTTGTAAAATAGGGATTGGCTTCATCACATCTTCACCTTCTGTAAGCTGCATAAGTTTTTATATAAGTAAATCAAAAAGATAATTTCTACGTCACAATCAAAGTCATTTGTATCGATCCCTCAACTACAAAATTCATAAGAATGATTTCAAACCGCTGATCCCTCAGTCACTTTGAAATCATCCCAGCATTATCGATCGATTGTTTTGACGTTTATTGCGTTAGACGCCATCCCTGGCTACCTACTCACAACAAGTATTTTTTTCGGATCTGCTTTCAAAAGTCACTTCCCAGCATACTTGAGAAAACTTAAAACAAGAAAATAGTGATCAAGTACTTTCAGGCATTAAACGCAGAAGGAAATACAGAAACTTATCAAATCTCATTACTAAATAAAAACTTACAAAAGCATTACTTCAGTGTCGAATGGATTACAGCCAATCCCATAAGGGAGATTTAGCTACTCATGCTTTGCATTTTCACCATCAAAAGAATGAATACAGAAAATAATGGAAAGTTTGGATTGTGAATGAAAAATAGGGGATGAATCTAATGTTGCATATATGATGATTCCTGATGTTGTTAGCAGCCTGATTTATAGGGGTTCTGGTTCAGCTCCCTTTGCCCACTTGCGTAGAACCCATGCAGCATCTTTCAAAGACTTGTAGAAACATAAGAAAATGGGTGAGTTGGCATCACACCATTGGTGAATATTAAATTGAAAAATCCCATACTGTATGAGTCACGCTTGAGCTTGATGGTCACGCTCAAGCGTGAAGGGTCCTGATACTCATTAAATGTTCCACGCTCAAACTATCTTAATCACGCTTAAGCGTGGTTTTCTTTTGTTCAGTATGTTTGTTCCACGCTTAATCCATGCTGGTTCCTCGCTCAGGCGCGCTCGGCTTATGCTTTGTTATCCATTAGTCACGCTCAAGCGTGTAATGCCTACGCTCAAGCGTTCTTCACGTGCAGGGTCACGCTTGAGCTCCATATAGTTACGCTCAAGCGCCATTCGTGCCTGGGGTCACGTTCACGCTTACTCCTCGCTTGGGCGCTCTCGAGCTCACGCTTAAGCGACTCATTCCCACGCTTGAGCGTGAGAGGGGTCCTGATGCCTCTTTGTCTCCTTTAATTCATGCCTGCCCATGCTTAATCCACGCTTAAGCGTCTAGTGTTCACGCTCAAGCGTGAGAGGTGCTTATACTCTCCAACTTGTTCAAGCTCAAGCTTGCTTACCTTGTCTTGCCTTCCTGTTGAATTTCCTGCAACTTTCCAAGAGCTTTAACACAATATTTCTTTTATACATTTATCCATCACTAATTAAAAGATTCATGCTCACTTCCTTCAATAATTCATTAATTTAGCTCAAAGTCTTTACAAAATTAGTTCAAATAAGTCATGAAATCAATGCTTAATCAACCCTTATCAAACTCTCCCCAACCTAGATTTTTGCTTGTCCTCAAGTAAAAAGAAGTTTGGAAAGGGAATCAAGCATTTCAACAAAATTAGCTTCTGTTACAGCCAAAATTTTAAAAGACAATAATCTGAGTTGATGTTTGGGCAAATAATCTCCTTAATACCAATTCCTTAAATTGTATGCACCATTATCTTGTTCATAGAGCATGTAACCAATTGCTGTAAGAATAAGGAACTCTCATTATTTCTCACCTAGGTGGGTGTGTTGCACATTCATCATGAGAACTGCCTAATTAACATTGCCGGTCATTTCTCATCGAAATCAATTCATAAGATAAGTAAGGATCAAAAGGTCTTTTCAAGGTTGTAATGAGGCTGGGCTATCAAGAATTCTTGGTTTTTCTTGAGTTCAAAGTGCATGCATGAATAAGAAGAGCATATGTTCTGAAATTTTTCAAACTTTTATGAGGCTTCTTCTTTTATGCTACTGAATTCTTCATTTTTCTTTTTCTAGTTCTCTATTTTTGTTAAATGTTGGAGAACTTTATTTCTTTTTCAGCCTCAGTTTCTCTTATCACCCTTTTTGGAGAAGTGTTTTATGCTCTTAAAAAATTTTTAAGCATGCTGGTAAGGTAAGATTTTATTTCTTATGCTTGGTTTAGGGTGTTTGAATAAAATTTTTGGCTCAAAAATGGGCTACAAAAATTAGGTCATATTCTTAAGGGTAGCTTTTTGGCTCTGAGTTGTTTTATTTTTCAAAATTTGCCTTTATCATTTCCTTGCTTAATCTCTAAAAGAAATGTTAATCAGAAAATCAGGCAATGCTTATTTGACGAATTCTCATGAGACTCTCAGTGTTTAGATTTCTCACTTCTCACCAGGATATAAGGCTTACTTCCTTATTCTAACAGAAAAGGGTTCAAGCATCTAAACAATACAAAGTACATCCATTCCAATTCCTTGGTTCTTAATTCAGCCATTTTACCCTTTTAATAATCAGTGTTATTGTCTAAAAGTATTTTGCTGCTTAGAAACTCTTCTTGTTCAAAAAGTAAAATCTTTGGTTGGGTTTTTCAAAAAATGTTCACAGCTTTAATCAAAACAAGAATAATCACAAGCAATTCTAAAGTATGCTGCACTAAAAATAAAGTAAAGCTATAAATTGTCAATTTGAAATAAAACTTAAAGTAGCAATTTAAACTCAAGAAATGAAAGCATTAAAATTTTTCACTCTTCCTCAGATGAGTCCTCTTCTGTTCCGGGGTCTCTTTCTGGAGGTCCCTATGTTGAAGTTCCTGGCCTATCCTGTGTAGTCTCACCTCCTCCCACAAAAAGGGGCCTGTCCCCAGGCCAAGCAATTAGGGCCTCAAACTGGGCAGGTGGCATCCAAGGATTGTGTTGACCTGCAGGAATGCTGTGATAAAGGCCACTGTGAATATGCAACAAACCTCTATGATTAGCGTTTTGCTGTGCCAGGAGGTGGCTATTTTGAATTTTCAAGAGGTGAATGCCTTGTAAAATCAGGGTGGCTTCTGTGCTGAGAGGAGGATGGGCAGGTGCTGTGTTGGATGCTTGCTGTGCTGCTTGAGAGGCAGGTGGAGGGGGTACATCAGTTGCAGGAGGTACTGGATTACTGCAGTAACACTCAATGAAGCGTTTGTCTATGGAAGGCCTAATTGGTTTGAGGTCTTGTACCTCAACACCATGAGCTGCACAAAAATCAGTGATAAAGGCAGGAAAACCGAGACTCCCTTTTACCTTCTGTCCTGCCTGGGAATACTTCTGGTCAGAAATCACAAACTTGTGAATTTCATCAGAGAGTATTTGGGCTAGATCAATGGAAATGTCCTCTCTTAGAATGCAGTATAGCAAATAACACCTACTAAAATTAGATCAGAGACATGAGCGTTAGGTGCTATGTTAGCTAATAAAAAAGAAGTCCAAACTTGAGAGATAGAAGTCATGTCTTTTCTTAAAATTCTCAGTGGGTTCTCTCCTTGCCCCATTTGAAAGTGGTGTCCTGGAACACATATGGCTGCTTCAAGGTCATTGGTGGCAATGAATTGGTTCCTTGCAACCATGGCAGCATATTCGCATATTTCTCCCTCTCCTAGGGTCATAATGTTCCCCAAGTAAAAATTGATTGTGTCTCTGTCATAGGAGAGCCAGGTTCCCCTCACATCAGTTTTTCTTTCTCCTCCTCCATCTCTTGTCCAAGCATTCGCATAGAACTCTCTCACAACTTCTGGGTCATACTTCTCCCTTGGGTAACATATCTTTAACCAATTTCTCCTCCTTATGATTTGCAGGAAGGTATCACAATCTCCCAAGGCCAAATCTACTTTTCTTTCTGGTATAAATGTCTAGTTGGAGATGTCCTCATAACGCTTGCTCTTATCTTTATTCCTGAATCTTGGAGCATTGTCTTGTTCATCTGTGCGTGGTCTTTTGCCTTTATTTCTTCGGGAACTCCTTGCTGGGGAAGTAGTGACAGGGGGTTTGGTGCAATTTGCTTTGTTCTGGCCATCTGCAAGAAGGTTAAGAGCCACTTTGCACTCAAAATACTTTCTTTCAGGAATTTTGTCAAACATTCAGCATGCGTTAAAAGAATGTGAAACATAAGGGCAACATGCATTAAGAAGGTGAAACATAAGAGCGGAGCATTGACCCCCTTTTTCTAAACAATCCAAAAAACAACCAAGCATAGATCATGGTATTCATTAGAAACAGGAAGAAGGTGGTTAAAGACTTCAATGTATGCAAAAAGAAAGGTATCAATTCTCCCTAACATAGTAACCATATGCTTGTAATTCAAAAGAGGATAGTGTAGTAGTTACCTAGAAGGATCCGAGAGTGATAGAGAGAAGAGAGGATAATGACTTTCAATGAAATGCAGGAAAGTATGACTTATGAGATGAGAGTGAAGAGACAATTATTTGAGAAGAATTTGGCAGTTACAAAACTTGGAGAGTCAGGAGATTAATGGATGGTTATTTGAGTGAGAGACTTAGTGGGAAGTTTCAAAATATTATATTTGTTAGCATCAGGGGCCATTTTGAATTTCACGCTCGAGCGCTGGATTGTCACGCTTGAGCGCAGGAGTATCACGCTTGAGCGCAGGATTATTACGCTTGAGCGTGATCGATCAATGGGGTGGCTTTGTCTCGCTTAGGCGTTCTTACTCCTCGCTTAAGCGTGTGGATCCTGATGCAGAGTGTACTTCCTCGCTCAAGCGGATTGTTAGTCGCCCAGGTGACAAAATGAAATTTTGTTTGCACGCCTAAGCGTATGTTTATCGCGCTTGAGCGTGATATTCATAATTGGTACCTGATGCTTCTCGCTTAAACGTGCAGTATTCTAGCTTTAAGCATGACAGTCTTTTAAATATTCTCGCTCAAGCGTGACGGATCGCGCTCAAGCGTGATCGGGTTTTATTTTGAAAACTTCATGTGCATTGTTGCCACGCTTAAGGATTGAATCCTTCGCTTAAGCCTGATATGGGGAGTGAGTGGCTCACCTTGGCTCGAGTACAGCAGCGCTTGAGCGTGAAGTTCATGAGAAATACTTTCTTTTCCTCGCTCAAGCGAGGGTATTGACGCTTTGGGCGAGATGAGTGTTTGCCTTGTTTAAATTCCATTCATGTTTGTCTTTTTTTTTTTGAAACTGTGGATTCTTCTTGATGAGTGACCTACAAAATAAACAGAAAATTTTTTAAACTTTATTTAAAGTAAACTTCTTATTAAAAGAAATCATAAAAGATTAGGTTGCCTCCCAATGAGCGCTTGTTTAACGTCTTTAGCTTGACGCCTGAGTTTGATCATGGGTCTTTTAGCAGAATGTCAGTGGCAACCTTCTCCACTTCTCCTCCTAAATAGGGCTTTATTCTCTGTCCATTTACGACCCAAGTTCTTTCAGATTTAGGATCTTGTAATGCAATAGCTCCATAAGGTCTCACCTCCTTCACAATAAAGGGTCCTGACCATTTAGACTTGAGTTTCCCTGGGAATAGTTTCATCCTTGAGTTGAAAAGAAGAACAGATTATCCTTGGTGAAAACTTTTCTTCATGATGTATCTATCATGGTAAACCTTCATTTTCTCTTTATAAATCCTTGATGAGTCATAAGCATGATTCCTCTACTCTTCTAACTTGTGCATCTGAATTTTCCTTTCTTCAGCTGATGCTTTTGGGTCATAGTTGAGGGTTTTCATTGCCCAAAATGCTTTGTGTTCAAGTTCCACTGGAAGATGGCAATTTTTACCATATACCAACTGATAAGGTGAAAATCCAGTTGGTGCCTTGTATGCTGTTCTATAGGCCCATAAAGCATCATCTAGCTTCAAGGACCAGTCTTTTCTGCTTTGACTGATTGTCTTCTCCAGTATCCTCTTAATTTCTCTGTTGGATACTTCTACTTGGCCATTGGCTTGAGGATGGTAAGGGGAGGTTACTTTGTGCTTGACTCCATAATGTTCTAGGCATCGTTGGAGTTGACTGTTGCAGAAATAAGAGCCTCCATCACTTATTAATACTCTTGGAGTGCCAAACCTGCTGAAAATGTGTTTCTTAAGAAATTTGATGACAGTCTTGGCATCAGCTTTAGTACATGCCATGGCTTCTACCCACTTAGAGACATAGTCTACTGCCACAATTATGTATTCATTTGAAAGTGACATTGGTAATGGCCCAGTAAAATCTATGCCCCAGCAATCAAAGACTTCTATTTCAAGGATGGTGGTTAATGGCATCTCATGTCTTTTTGATATGCTCCCTGTCTTCTGACATGCTTCACAATGCTGCACAAAAACATTAGCATCTTTAAACAATGAGGGCCAATAAAAACCTGATTGGAGGATTTTTGCCGCTGTCCTTTCCCCATTGAAATGTCCTCCATAGGGTGAGCTGTGACAGTGCCATAGGATGCTGTTAGCCTCTTCTTGGGACACACATCTCCTCAAAATGTGATCTGATCCAAGTTTGAATAGGTAAGGGTCATCCCATAAGAATTGTTTTGCATCCCTCAAAAACTTCTTCTTCTGCTGCCATGAAAGATCATCAGGCAATACTCCGGCAGCTTTAAAGTTAGCCATGTCTGCAAACCATGGCCGTTCTTTCATCATTAGTAGCTTTTCATTAGGAAATTCTTCCTTCACCTCAAGTTGGAGTAGTGTGACTTCCTGATTGACAAGTCGGGACAAGTGATCTGCAATAAAATTTTCGCTGCCCTTTTTGTCTTTGACTACTAGGTTGAATTCTTGCATTAGCAAGATCCATCTAATTAGCCTGGGCTTAGAATCAGGTTTATTCAGTAGATATTTAATAGCAGCATGGTCAGTAAAAATAGTGATCTTGGAACCAATCAGATAAGGTCTAAATTTTTCCAGGCCATACACCATCGCTAAGAGTTCTTTTTTTGTTGTTGCATAATTTGTTTGTGCAGGGTTCAAAACTTTACTAGCATAGTGTATAACATGAAAAATTTTAGCCTTTCTTTGTCCTAATACGGCTCCAACAGCATAATCACTGGCATCACACATCATTTCAAAGTCTAGTCCCCAATCAGGGGCAACTATTACAGGTGCACATGTTAGTCTATGCTTTAAAGTCTCAAAGGCATGTAAACAAGAATCATCAAAAATAAAAGGAGTGTCTTTGTTTAAGAGATTACTCAAAGGCTTTGCAATTTTTGAGAAGTCCTTGATGAACCTTCTATAAAATCCTGCATGGCCCAAGAAGCTCCTTACTCCTTTCACGTTTCCTGGTGGTGGTAATTTCTCGATTACTTCCACCTTTGCTTTGTCCACTTCAATGCCTCGTTTGGAGATTTGATGTCCTAACACAATGCCTTCAGTCACCATGAAGTGACACTTTTCCCAATTCAAAACCAAATTGGTGTCCACACATCTTTTCAGTACTAAGGTCAAATTTTTCAAACATTGATCAAATGGACCAAAAACAGAGAAATCATCCATGAAGACCTCAATACATTTTTCCACCAAATCAGAGAAGATAGCAAGCATACATCTTTGAAATGTTGCAGGAGCATTACATAATCCAAAGGGCATTTTTCTGTATGCAAACACCCCAAAGGGACATGTGAATGTTGTTTTTTCTTGATCCTCTGGTGCAACTGCTATCTGGTTGTACCCTGAGTAACAATCCAGAAAGTAGTAGTATGCTTGTCCTGCAAGTCTTTCCAGCATTTGATCCATGAAGGGCAGAGGAAAATGATCTTTCTGGGTAGCAGTGTTTAGTTTCCTGTAATCGATACACATCCTCCATCCTGTGATTGTTCTTGTAGGGATCAATTCATTTTTCTCATTTTGTATGACAGTGATTCCTCCTTTCTTTGGAACAACCTGCACAGGACTTACCCAAGAGCTATCAGAAATTGGATAAATTATACCAGCTTCTAGTAATTTAATTACCTCCCCTTTTACTACTTCCTTCATAGTTGGGTTCAAGCGTCTCTGTGGCTGAGCAATTGGTTTAAATTCTTGTTCCATGTAAATGTGATGAGTGCAATAGGCTGGGCTTATTCCTTTCAGATCTTCCAGTCTCCATCCAATCGCTGTTGAGTGCTCTTTCAATACTTGAATCAATTGCTTTTCTTCAGTACCTGTCAATTCCCTGTTAATAATAACAGGTTTTTGGTTATCATTATCAAGAAAAACATATTTCAAGTGTGGAGGTAAAGCTTTTAACTCCACTTTCGGTGGGACAACTTCTTTTGTTTCTTCTGACAGCTTTTCAAAGTGACTTTCTTGTTGAATATCTTGCTTGTCCTTCTTCGAGTTTCCCTTGTCTTCATCTATTGCTCCAACGTTTAGCTCACCCAGTGGATCTTTGTTGAGCCATTCGTTGGTTTGTTCTCTAATGGCTTCTTCTTCAATGTCAATTTTGAAGCACTGTTGTTTTTCCTTTGGGTATTTCATTGCATCAAACACATTGAAATTTACTTCTTCATCTTGCACTCTTACTTTTAGCTTCCCATCATTCACATCAATAATTACTTTTGCGGTCTTCATGAAGGGTCTCCCCAGAATGAGAGGCACTTCTGCATCTTCTTCTATATCCATTATGACAAAATCTACGGGAAATACAAACTTGTCAACTCTTACCAGTACATCTTTGGCTATGCCATATGGAAATTTCATAGATCGATCCGTAAGCTGGAGGGTCATCCGTATTGGCTTCACCTCAAGATCTCCAATCCTTTTCACCATTGAGAGGGGCATTAGGTTAATGCTTGCTCCCAAATCCAAGAGTGCTTTTCCTACTGGTAAAGTACCAATAGTCACTGGGATTGTGAAACTTCCGGGATCTTTTGTTTTTGTGGCAGTGCTTTTTGAATGATGGCACTGCAGCCTGCTGCAAGCTCCACTGTTCCTTCAGAAAATCTCTTTTTCTTTGTTAACTTTGTGTAAGTTGGCATTTGCTCCATGGCTTCCACAAAAGGTATGTTTATTTGCAACCTTTTGAAGATATCCATAAATCTTGCAAATTACCTCTCCTTGTCTATTTTTGCAGGGTTCTTTGGATACGGCAAGCTCTTCAGTTATGGTGTTGGGTCGTCCACCTTCTTCTTTCCTTCTTTTATTTCTTTCTTTTTTTCTTTTTCAACTTCCTCCTTCATATGTACATCTTCACATTTTTTATTTTTCTTTTCACTAGCTTCCTCTTTTGTTTCTTTTTCAAAATTTTGTCATCATGGTTCCTCCAGCTGCTGCATCCAGTATCATTTTGGTGTCTGCTTTAAGTCCACTATAAAAGATATTTAATTGGGCAATATCTTCTAAGCCATGGTTTGGGCATCTTCTCAGAAGAGATTTGAAACGTTCCCATGCTTCACAAAAGGGTTCATCATGGCTTTGTTTAAATGTTGTAATATCTGATTTAGCCTTGATGAATCTAGATAGTGGGAAAAATCTGTGTAGGAATTTTTCCTCCACTGTATCCCAGCTGTTCAGGCTTTGATTTGGGTGTGACTGGAGCCATTCTTTAGCTTTTCCTGCAAGAGAAAAAGGAAACAATCTTAGATATGCTGCTTCAATTACTTCTTGTTCAAAGCCCATTGTTCCTACTAATTCATAGAATGTGGCCAAGTGAGTGTAAGGATCTTCACTGGACATTCCATGGAATTGATGGGAACTAATTAAACTAAGGAAAGCAGGTTTCATTTCTATAGCCCTGATTGTATTTGGTATAGCAATGCTTGAGTAGTGTCTAGGTCCTTGTTGCAATGTGTAATCTCCAAGTGTTCTCCTTGGTGGATTTTGATTGTTACTGTTGACATCCATTGTATGAGAGGAAGTTTGTCCTTCGTGGAAGTTCTACTTGGCTTTCTTGATTTTCATGAGGAACCTATCTATCTCAGGATCAAATGCAAGTTGTTCTTTTGTACCCTGTCCTCTCAAGATCATAAATCAAGTACTCAAAATAGCAAAGTTACTACACAAAAAAAAATAAAAACAAATTGAAAACAAATTTATTTACACTGTCTTGTCAATTCAATGCTAAAATATTCAAACTTAAATCACCTCCCCAGCAACGGCGCCAAAACTTGTTGGTGTGGTTTTTGATTATATTAGAATGAAGAGTTCACTGAAAGAGAATCAAGTTTGTATAATATGAACTCAATGTCATGCTTGTGCCAAGTTTAAACACAGAAGTTGTAATATAGTATAGTTGTCGTTCCACTGAGGAGGTGTTAGAATGAAGATCTTAGTTTTGAATTGATTTGGCAGAATGTTTTGGTTTTGGTTTTGTTTTGAATGATGTTGAATAAGAAAGTGAATAAATAACAGAGAGTGAAATTTTGCAAAAGATGACAGTGTTGGAAAAATCAGTTTTGTAAAATAGGGATTGGCTTCATCACATCTTCACCTTCTGTAAGCTGCATAAGTTTTTATATAAGTAAATCAAAAAGATAATTTCTACGTCACAATCAAAGTCATTTGTATCGATCCCTCAACTACAAAATTCATAAGAATGATTTCAAACCGTTGATCCCTCAGTCACTTTGAAATCATCCCAGCATTATCGATCGATTGTTTTGACGTTTATTACGTTAGACGCCATCCCTGGCTACCTACTCACAACAAGTATTTCTTTCGGATCTGCTTTCAAAAGTCACTTCCCAGCATACTTAAGAAAACTTAAAACAAGAAAATAGTGATCAAGTACTTTCAGGCATTAAACACAGAAGGAAATACAGAAACTTATCAAATCTCATTACTAAATAAAAACTTACAAAAGCATTACTTTAGTGTCGAATGGATTACAGCCAATCCTGTAACACCCTAATTATTTGCAATTAATAAATCCCCAAAAACATGAGAAAATTTTGCACAAAAACAGTCACGTAACATTTGATGTAGAAGGGAGCAGGCAATGGGGAAAACTAAGAACATTCACGCGCATAAAGCAACCTACAGGGAAGCTAAAAACTGGGGCCGGCTCGATGGGTTTATCGTAACGTACTAACACTAGGGCGGATCGCACAACACCGTTTATTCGCTCGGACGGGGTCTTACACCGTCCAGGCGGAGTATGGTAATACAGCAGCGGATAGAAGAATTTCGCACTGAGACTTCCCTTCGAGAATTACTGGTCACTCAACAGGAGGAATAGATAAGGGAAATATGTTAATACATTCACACGCATAGCGTTTGGTGGAAAGGCGAAGTTAGAATCATCCTACTTGGCAAGGCGGGGTATATTTATCTTGGGCGGGCTGTCCTAGTTACTTGGGCGAGGTATGACGCCGCCGAAACGAAATCTACATAACGCCTCCTTAACACAACTACAAGGTAATTTCCTCCATCGGGTATGGACAAGGGTTCACTAAGTAAATCCTCACACTCGCCTTTCACTCAGAGAAGTGAGAAGTTACAGGGTACACACACGTTAGTAGGTTGTGGAGAAAGGAGGGATCTGAACCTGTTCCACCCAGCTCAACTAATTATGACAACGCCTGGGCGGACTTAGCCATAACGCCCAAATCCGGGGTTCAACACCGGGGTCCGGATTGCGTTAGTATCACAACGGATAGGAAAGGATAATGGTCGATATCTCGCTCTGGTAATTACTCGCTTCAGTGTGAGTCCTCGCGCTTGGGCGAATTGCTCCCACACTTCGGGCGGGGTACGACTCCGCCCAACGTATCCAACATAAGTTTTCCTAAGACAATTCTCAATTTACTCTGACTTGGCTATAGCCTGCTCAATCATACTGTCCCTGCGTATCTATTAAGCACGATTATAAAACAAGACGGCACATAGCATCACACACACAAAACCATACATCCATATGTACATAAGAGTGTATATTAATATTTACAATGCAAAGTCAGACTTCTTCTTGTTCATAAAGTTCTATTCATCATAAAACATTAACATCCGGTATGAACCAGTCCGGGCTTCATCTAACAACGCCTTAATTAAACCTTCGAAATGCATCAGCACTCCGCCCAGCATTCCAGCTCTGCCTCTGATCCTCCTCACGAGAGACATTCACTGAAAATGGCCACTGCAGGGGTGAGCTTTTACATGTAAAATGATACTCACAGACTCGGTATCAGCGTTAGTACACGCTCCTGCTATCATTCAACCTTTCTCAAGTGACCAAATTCATACAATTCAAACAACATTCATGACACACATGATTCACAGAATTTATTCCACATCTAAACATATATTCATGCATTCAGGATCATACACATGCACATACGTAGATTTATACATCACCACAATCAGCCTTATTTCTATATGCATGCCTGCGGATCCGACTCGGGAAAAGACTCTCAGTTACGGCCCCCTTTCTTTTGGCCCCTCGTCCCTCAGCTCTTACCAGGTGGCACCGGCCTCCCCACGGCGTCTCGAGACTCACTTCTCTAGCTCCAACGGCTACCACGAGCCCTATTGGGATCTAGCCAGGGTTGGTAACTGGAAGTCATTTCCCTTGGGGTTCTTGACCTTCCATGGGTCACCCCACTCTTACTCATGCAACTAACACATTCATTATTACACATCATCGCGTCATGAACACATTACCGTAGTCATTAAGTAAGAACGAATATCCTCCACTACTCGTCATCATTCAGTCAGTCACACCAGCGCATGTTACAATCGGTCATCAGACTAACAACATTGAGCAATCCAATTAAGAACATGCACATACATACTTTTCATAGTGACAACAAAATAGATCCATCATTATCATCCACGAGCAGACTACGCCATAGCCACGAAGATCACTATCAGAATCTCAAATCATGCATCAGTTCTAATGATTATAAAAACATGCACACACACACCCACGCTCAGCAGCATGTTCATCCGGTACCGTTCTTAGACCATGCATTCGACATGCAAGCGCCCCCTACCTTTAGAAGAATCCTCAGAAACCTTTTTCGTTCTTGTTGTCGGGTCCGATGTCCTTCTCCTGGTTCGTCCGGTCTTCCTTGGCTTTGTCGTATCCTGCGCCTGATTCTGGGATGAAGTGTGGTCCGTTCTTCAGTACTGGAATCAAGATCTCCAGGAGCGAAGAGTAAGATGGAAGAAGAAGAAAGATGGAGACGAAGAGAGGAAGTAGAGGATGAAGTGACGGAGGAGAAAGTCTGAAGAAATAGCAAGTGTGTTTTCTCTGCCAAGGGCTCACGCTTATATACATATATATGTGCATGCGCACAGTAAAAGGAGGGTGGGATGGGAGAGTGTGTGCTGCAGCAGCCACGTGCACTCCACTCCATCCCCTGACCATCACCATTTTCATATTTTAGTGGCTTAAACCTACTTAGTTAAATACAATTAACAGTTATTTCTAGTTGAAATCAAGTCTTAATGGTTTATTTTTCATTCAACATTTAATTTTAAAACGGGGATGTTACAGTTCTCCCCCACTGAAAAAGAATTTCGTCCCCGAAATTCAGTCGGTACTTACGTAGGTAAACAATTCGGGGTACTGCTGTCGCATGGCGTCTTCGCGTTCCCACGTGCAGGAGGTGATCTTGCCTTGCTGCCACTCCACCTTAACCAGCCTTACGTTCTTGTTCCTTAAGCGTTTTACCGATTGATCCACGATTCCAACCGGTGTAGTCACAGTGGTTAGGTCTTCCTTAATTTCTACCTCGTCGTCAGGCATCGTGTGGCTGGGGTCATGCAAATACTTCCTTAGCTGAGACACATGAAAAACGTTGTGTAATCGGGACAAGTGAGTTGGTAACGCGAGGCGGTATGCCACGGGGCCAATCCGTTCTACTACTTCATAAGGTCCGATGTAGCGAGGGCTTAACTTCCCACTTTTTAAGGCTCGTCCAACTCCTTTACTCGGAGAGGTTCTCAGAAACACTCGATCTCCGACTGAAAATTCCAATGGCTTGATGCGCTTGTCATGGTAGCTCTTCTGCCTGTCTTGTGATGCTTTCATCTTCTCCCTTATCACTCGGATCTGTTCTGTGGTTTGCTTCACGATGTCTGGTCCCAGTAATAGACTTTCACCCGCTTCCGACCAACAGAGTGGGGGTTCGGCATCTACGCCCATATAATGCCTCGTAAGGTGCCATGCCAATGCTGTGATGATGGCTGTTGTTGTACGTAAACTCGATCAAGGGAAGGTACTGCTCCCAGTCCCCACCGTACTCTAACACACACGCTCTCAATAAGTCTTCTAGACTCTGAATCGTTCGCTCGGATTGTCCATCCGATTGGGGGTGGTAGGCAGAACTAAGCCAAAGCTTCGTCCCCAGTTCTTGATGCATGCTGGTCCAAAACCTGGACGTAAATCTAGGGTCCCTATCTGAGACGATGGAAGTAGGTATGCCATGCAGTCGAATAACTTCTTGAATGTAGATTCGAGCCAATTTATGCAATGGGTACTTCATATGTACAGGTAAGAAGTGTGCACTCTTCGTCAATCTGTCAACAATGACCCAAATGGCATCATGGCCCGCTCGGTTTTTGGGTAATCCCATGATAAAATCCATCGCAATTGAGTCCCATTTCCACACGGGGATTTCTAGAGGCTGCATTGCACCGTACGGTTTTTGGTGCTCTACCTTCGATTTCTGACAAGTGATACACCGGGCCACGTACTCCGCCACATCCTTCTTTAGTCCGGGCCACCAAAACTGTTTCCTCAAATCGTGGTACATCTTCGTGGTTCCTGGGTGAATGCTGAGTAGGCTTTTGTGGGCTTCATCAAGCACCATTCTTCTCAATTTTCCTTCACTTGGTATGTATATTCTGTTCCTCACCCGGAAGATCCCATCTGACCCTTCTGCCAAGGATAAATCCTTTCCTCTAGCCTGAATTTCCTTCATTTCAGCTAGGTAAGAGTCCGCCTGTTGCTGTTCGTATACGGATTTTAAGAATTCGTTGGCAATCCTCAACGTACCGATTGTCATCTTCTGAGAGGAAGGGGCGTCAACATGCAAGTTCATGTCTCGGAACCGCTCCAACAACTCAACTTCTTTTGCCATCATGGCTGCTATGTGGAGGGATTTTCGACTCAATGCGTCTGCTACGACATTTGCCTTACCTGGGTGGTATTTCAACTCGAAATCATAGTCCTTCAAAAACTCAATCCATCTTCTCTGCCTCATGTTTAGCTCCTTCTGGTCGAATAGGTATTTAAGGCTCTTATGATCGCTGTACACTTCAAATTTGGATCCGTACAAGTAATGCCTCCAGATTTTCAATGCAAAAACTACTGCTGCCAACTCCAAGTCATGGGTCGGATAATGTTGTTCGTGGGGTCTCAATTTTCGAGAGGCATATGCTATCACTCGATCTTTCTGCATGAGTACACATCTTAATCCGAGTCCGGACGCGTCACAATAGACCACGAAGCTTTCTCGTAACTCAGGTAATGCCAACACCGGAGCAGTTGTCAACTTATTCTTCAGCTCTTGGAAGCTGCTCTCACACTCCGGACTCCACACAAAAGGAACATTCTTTCGAGTCAATTTAGTCAGGGGTAATGCCAATTTAGAAAAACCTTCGATGAACCTTCTATAATATCCTGCCAAGCCCATAAAACTCCTTATTTCCGAGATCGACCTGGGCCTCTCCCATGCCATTACAGCAGCTACCTTCGCAGGATCCACCGAGACGCCTCGCTTGGAGATCACATGCCCGAGGAAGTGGATCTCATCCATCCAAAATTCGCACTTTGAAAGCTTTGCAAACAATTGCTTCTCCTTCAACACTTGGAGTACCGCCCTGAGATGTCCTTCATGCTCCTCAGATGTCTTAGAATAAACTAGAATATCATTGATGAAGACAACAACAAACCGATCTAAGAAGGAATGGAATATGCTGTTCATGTAATTCATGAAAACAGCAGGGGCGTTTGTCACACCGAACGGCATCACTACATACTCATAGTGACCATACCTAGTCCTAAAGGCAGTTTTAGGAATGTCCGAGTCCTTCACTCGGATTTGGTGATATCCTGATCGTAAGTCGATTTTCGAGAAGACTGAGGCTCCACGCAGCTGGTCAATTAAATCATCAATTCTAGGCAGTGGGTATCGATTCTTGATTGTGAGTTTGTTAAGCTGTCGATAATCTATACAAAGTCTCATGCTGCCATCCTTCTTCTTAACAAGTAGCACAGGTGCGCCCCATGG
Source organism: Clitoria ternatea (assembly GCA_037962975.1). Taxonomy (NCBI): domain Eukaryota; kingdom Viridiplantae; phylum Streptophyta; class Magnoliopsida; order Fabales; family Fabaceae; genus Clitoria; species Clitoria ternatea. The sequence continues at coordinate 184,571,559 of CM075672.1, forward strand.
TGACACGCTTGGTCTAATGAACTGCTTCTCAAGTAACTCATCCACTTGTTTCTTCAACTCTACCAATTCAGTTGAGGACATTCTGTAGGGTGCACTGGAGACCGGTTCGGCTCCAGGGATCAAGTCTATAGAGAATTCAACTTCTCTATGGGGAGGTACACTCGGGACGTCCTCTGGGAACACTTCTGGGAATTCGCAGACAACGGGAACTTCGTTCACTAAGGGCTCATTCTCATCTTTGGTTAGACAAAGCATCATAAATAGTTGGGTTATACCTTGTGCCGCGCCATCTTCAGTGGGTTGTTTTGGGAAAACTATCTCTCGGTTTCTACAATCTACTAATACCTTATTGGCTGAAAGCCAATCTATTCCAAGCACAATATCAAGACCCTTTAAGGGCATGCAAATCAGATCGAAGGTGAAACTCCGATCACACAACTCAAATGCTACATTTTTACATATTGACGATGTGAACACACTAGGGCCAGTGGGGCTGGCCACCTCTAAAGTCCGGTTCATAGACACAGTTGGTAGCTTCAACCGTTTCACGCACTCATCAGCTATAAAAGAATGGGTTGCCCCCGAATCGAAAACAACATTAAGCGTGTTCATTCCAAGTGAGCACTTACATTGTACTAGATCGCTTGCTGGTGCAACATCCTCTGCATTGATGGTGTAGATCCTTCCTGTCGCTGTTGGGCCGGTGTTCCTCTCTCGACTGTTCGGGGCATGCATCATACTTCCTCTGGTTCCGTTGCCTCTGCCACCATGTCGTTGGTTATCATTCACTCTGGTTCGATCTTGAAATCCTCCTTGACGCACATTGGTGTTCGCCTGGCGGAGTTGGGGGCAGTCCGGGCGAACGTGTCCCTTCTCTCCGCAGTGGTAGCATTTAACATTTGTATCATTGCATTCCTTAGCAAAATGATCACCGCCATATTTAAAGCATCCGCCATACCTTGGTCGCCCACTCATCTGTCTCCCTCGGTCATTATGGTTCTGATATCTGGTGAAGGGTTCATTCCTCCTCACGTTCCCTGGCCTCTTGAAACGTGATTGCTGAGGCCTCAGGTGCTGGTTAGCTCTGCTGCACTGGCCCAAATGGGCCCTGTCATCCTCTTCGAATATTCTACACTTGTTCACTAAGGCAGGGAAACTCCGGATTTCATGGTATCTGCAGGCCCTCTTGATATCCGATCTCAGTCCGTTCTCAAACTTAAGACACTTGGAGTGCTCCGTTCCCGGCTGCTGGAAGGGCGGATAGAATAGGCACAATTCTTCAAATCTGGTCGCGTATTCTTCCACAGTCAGGGAACCCTATTTTAACTCCATAAACTCCAGCTCTTTCCGACTCCTCACCGTGTCGGGAAAGTATTTGTCTAGGAAGCAGGCCTTGAAATCGTTCCACGTCAGTTGATTGTCATCTTCGGGGAATCGGCTCCAGGCTATCTTCCACCAATTCTCCGCTTCATCTCGCAGCATATACACTGCGCATTCCACCTTCTGGGCTTCGGTACAGCGAAGGCCCCTAAAAATTCTCTCTAATTCCTGAGTCCACTTGAACGCCGCCTCAGGGTTCCGTCCTTCTAAGAATTCACTCGGCTTCCTCTTCAGGAAGCGGTCCAGCACATGGCCATCCTCAGGTTGAGTTTGGCCTTGCCTTTCAAACACATCAGCAAAGCGTTGGAATGCTGTGGCTATAGCCTCCATACTTTGACGATGCGCCATTCCTTATCCTGAAATTGACATTTAAGGATAAGTATACGGAGCCACTTACTACCGATCTAGTTATTAGCCCAACAATTAATAACTTAGCACATTATGTTATTCGCCTAAGTCATACACACAATCGGACCAGGGGAAAACAACCCCTTGTCTTCAAGACAATCATCAATCAGGTCAACCAGCATCAGAACAATTTCAACCATTCAATCAAAAAGACACAAACACCACCGCTTACACTTGGTAAGCATACTTTGGCCTTGGACTTTTCGGTCCGCTCTGATACCAAAATGTAACACCCTAATTATTTGCAATTAATAAATCCCCAAAAACATGAGAAAATTTTGCACAAAAACAGTCACGTAACATTTGATGTAGAAGGGAGCAGGCAATGGGGAAAACTAAGAACATTCACGCGCATAAAGCAACCTACAGGGAAGCTAAAAACTGGGGCCGGCTCGATGGGTTTATCGTAACGTACTAACACTAGGGCGGATCGCACAACACCATTTATTCGCTCGGACGGGGTCTTACACCGTCCAGGCGGAGTATGGTAATACAGCAGCGGATAGAAGAATTTCGCACTGAGACTTCCCTTCGAGAATTACTGGTCACTCAACAGGAGGAATAGATAAGGGAAATATGTTAATACATTCACACGCATAGCGTTTGGTGGAAAGGCGAAGTTAGAATCATCCTACTTGGCAAGGCGGGGTATATTTATCTTGGGCGGGCTGTCCTAGTTACTTGGGCGAGGTATGACGCCGCCGAAACGAAATCTACATAACGCCTCCTTAACACAACTACAAGGTAATTTCCTCCATCGGGTATGGACAAGGGTTCACTAAGTAAATCCTCACACTCGCCTTTCACTCAGAGAAGTGAGAAGTTACAGGGTACACACACGTTAGTAGGTTGTGGAGAAAGGAGGGATCTGAACCTGTTCCACCCAGCTCAACTAATTATGACAACGCCTGGGCGGACTTAGCCATAACGCCCAAATCCGGGGTTCAACACCGGGGTCCGGATTGCGTTAGTATCACAACGGATAGGAAAGGATAATGGTCGATATCTCGCTCTGGTAATTACTCGCTTCAGTGTGAGTCCTCGCGCTTGGGCGAATTGCTCCCACACTTCGGGCGGGGTACGACTCCGCCCAACGTATCCAACATAAGTTTTCCTAAGACAATTCTCAATTTACTCTGACTTGGCTATAGCCTGCTCAATCATACTGTCCCTGCGTATCTATTAAGCACGATTATAAAACAAGACGGCACATAGCATCACACACACAAAACCATACATCCATATGTACATAAGAGTGTATATTAATATTTACAATGCAAAGTCAGACTTCTTCTTGTTCATAAAGTTCTATTCATCACAAAACATTAACATCCGGTATGAACCAGTCCGGGCTTCATCTAACAACGCCTTAATTAAACCTTCGAAATGCATCAGCACTCCGCCCAGCATTCCAGCTCTGCCTCTGATCCTCCTCACGAGAGACATTCACTGAAAATGGCCACTGCAGGGGTGAGCTTTTACATGTAAAATGATACTCACAGACTCGGTATCAGCGTCAGTACACGCTCCTGCTATCATTCAACCTTTCTCAAGTGACCAAATTCATACAATTCAAACAACATTCATGACACACATGATTCACAGAATTTATTCCACATCTAAACATATATTCATGCATTCAGGATCATACACATGCACATACGTAGATTTATACATCACCACAATCAGCCTTATTTCTATATGCATGCCTGCGGATCCGACTCGGGAAAAGACTCTCAGTTACGGCCCCCTTTCTTTTGGCCCCTCGTCCCTCAGCTCTTACCAGGTGGCACCGGCCTCCCCACGGCGTCTCGAGACTCACTTCTCTAGCTCCAACGGCTACCACGAGCCCTATTGGGATCTAGCCAGGGTTGGTAACTGGAAGTCATTTCCCTTGGGGTTCTTGACCTTCCATGGGTCACCCCACTCTTACTCATGCAACTAACACATTCATTATTACACATCATCGCGTCATGAACACATTACCGTAGTCATTAAGTAAGAACGAATATCCTCCACTACTCGTCATCATTCAGTCAGTCACACCAGCGCATGTTACAATCGGTCATCAGACTAACAACATTGAGCAATCCAATTAAGAACATGCACATACATACTTTTCATAGTGACAACAAAATAGATCCATCATTATCATCCACGAGCAGACTACGCCATAGCCACGAAGATCACTATCAGAATCTCAAATCATGCATCAGTTCTAATGATTATAAAAACATGCACACACACACCCACGCTCAGCAGCATGTTCATCCGGTACCGTTCTTAGACCATGCATTCGACATGCAAGCGCCCCCTACCTTTAGAAGAATCCTCAGAAACCTTTTTCGTTCTTGTTGTCGGGTCCGATGTCCTTCTCCTGGTTCGTCCGGTCTTCCTTGGCTTTGTCGTATCCTGCGCCTGATTCTGGGATGAAGTGTGGTCCGTTCTTCAGTACTGGAATCAAGATCTCCAGGAGCGAAGAGTAAGATGGAAGAAGAAGAAAGATGGAGACGAAGAGAGGAAGTAGAGGATGAAGTGACGGAGGAGAAAGTCTGAAGAAATAGCAAGTGTGTTTTCTCTGCCAAGGGCTCACGCTTATATACATATATATGTGCATGCGCACAGTAAAAGGAGGGTGGGATGGGAGAGTGTGTGCTGCAGCAGCCACGTGCACTCCACTCCATCCCCTGACAATCACCATTTTCATATTTTAGTGGCTTAAACCTACTTAGTTAAATACAATTAACAGTTATTTCTAGTTGAAATCAAGTCTTAATGGTTTATTTTTCATTCAACATTTAATTTTAAAACGGGGATGTTACAAATCCCATAAGGGAGATTTAGCTACTCATGCTTTACATTTTCACCATCAAAAGAATGAATACAGAAAATAATGGAAAGTTTGGATTGTGAATGAAAAATAGGGGATGAATCTAATGTTGCATATATGATGATTCCTGATGTTGTTAGCAGCCTGATTTATAGGGGTTCTGGTTCAGCTCCCTTTGCCCACTTGCGTAGAACCCATGCAGCATCTTTCAAAGACTTGTAGAAACACAAGAAAATGGGTGAGTTGGCATCGCACCATTGGTGAATATTAAATTGAAAAATCCCATACTGCATGAGTCACGCTTGAGCTTGATGGTCACGCTCAAGCGTGAAGGGTCCTGATACTCATTAAATGTTCCACGCTCAAACTATCTTAATCACGCTTAAGCGTGGTTTTCTTTTGTTCAGTATGTTTGTTCCACGCTTAATCCATGCTGGTTCCTCGCTCAGGCGCGCTCGGCTTATGCTTTGTTATCCATTAGTCATGCTCAAGCGTGTAATGCCTACGCTCAAGCGTTCTTCACGTGCAGGGTCACGCTTGAGCTCCATATAGTTACGCTCAAGCGCCATTCGTGCCTGGGGTCACGCTCACGCTTACTCCTCGCTTGGGCGCTCTCGAGCTCATGCTCAAGCGGCTCATTCCCACGCTTGAGCGTGAGAGGGGTCCTGATGCCTCTTTGTCTCCTTTAATTCATGCCTGCCCATGCTTAATCCACGCTTAAGCGTCTAGTGTTCACGCTCAAGCGTGAGAGGTGCTTATGCTCTCTAACTTGTTCAAGCTCAAGCTTGCTTACCTTGTCTTGCCTTCCTGTTGAATTTCCTGCAACTTTCCAAGAGCTTTAACACAATATTTCTTTTATACATTTATCCATCACTAATTAAAAGATTCATGCTCACTTCTTTCAATAATTCATTAATTTAGCTCAAAGTCTTTACAAAATTAGTTCAAATGAGTCATGAAATCAATGCTTAATCAACCATTATCAAACATCAGTAGCCATATATGCACAGATTATTCACTCGATTCCGCATACGTGTGTAATCGGTTCTAACGCTGCAACATAGGCTCTCAGCCTTTTATACATAGCTCTCAGCTACCGTTTCAGCTCCCAGCTGCTTGGCCGTTTTACAGGTACCCAACCGTTTGCCCACAGGTGACACCAACGCTCTCAGTGCCAACGGAGGTGTTCACAGGCAGCCCGAGTCCCACTCAAGGGCTACCTTGAGTCCCACTCAAGGATTTTGCAGCGTCCTACGCTGAATAACCGATGGTAGTGTCCCACACTACGTGCTCTCAGCACAAACGCATCCCATGCGCCACACGCGGATTCGACACACAGCATTGAATTCATACACACATCCTCTTATTCAATCACACATATTTCACATGCAGTCGGTAATTCACATTCTCAGAACTCCGCATGTTAATTTAACACATACAAACTTCCATGCAATCATCATCATAGCAGCATATGAGTCTAATGCAGTCGGTGTCAATCAATATCAAGCTTCCATGAGCATTTTCATCAACTCGAGTTTAACATGCACTCTGTTCATAGCAGTATCAGAACTTAATCAATGCATGCATTTACATGAAGATTAACAGGTTCACACAAGCATTCCAATCAATCGTAACACAACATTGCAAATGGTATATGCCAGTGTCAGGACTCAATCAACGCATACATTCCTATAAACACGAACAGATTCAATAAAGCATTCTCATCAACACAACACAATCATGCAATCGGGTTCTATGGTAACATATGCATCCTCAAGGACGATGATAACATGCAACACTCACTCTCACTTGTCATGCACTCAGATATTCTACATGCAAGCATATTATACAACAGAATACAGTTCCACAATTATCAATGTCTTCCAAACCCGTTCGTAACCCATGCATTTAACATGTAAGGTACTCCCCCTACCAACTGCAAGACTCCGAGAGATTCTTCTGCTTCGACGCTCGTCCTCCACCCGTATGAGGGAGCTTGACTTCTTTGCCGCACCGTCACTTGGCTTTCGAACAGGGAATGGAGTAGAGAGCAGAGAAGGAGAAGAAAAAGGGGGAAGAAGAGAATAAGAAGAAGAGAGAAGAGGGAGTTCGCAGAGAGAGTTCTCGAGAGTGAAGGGCAAGGGGCCATCACCCAATATAAACACACGCATGAAGAACAGGATGGTGGGGTGGGGAAACGTGAAGCAGCAGTCCTGCCCACGCCACCCTGTCCCATCAGCATCCTCTAACACTAATCACCTCACACCTTTTTAGTTAATTAAGTTAAGGGTAATTAGTGAACAGATTTCCTCTTCTGGCTTGTCATTTTAAATGGCTTTTATTTTGCCCGGTTCCTTTTTATTAAAATTGGGATGTTACAGAGTGAGTATGGAGAAAGATACCGAGTGATAGAGATCTGAGAAATGAAGAACAAGTTGGAAGAGTAAACAAAACAACGAGTGCCGAGAAGGAATGAGTAAATGGAAGAACCGATAAATAACAGATGAACGGAAAATTGAGAGCAAAGCTGAAGGAATGAAACAACAAGTGGAATGGCGCCCGAGTGTATTGAGGAACGAGTGGATTGGGGGTGAGTGAGAAAAACGAGTAGAAGAAAGAATGAATGGGAAAATGACTGAGAACATTCCGAGTGGAGATGAGTAAAGGGTAAACTGATTGGATGAAGGAGATGAATAACTGCACAAGCCAGTGGAAAAATGAATAACAAACTACCGAATGAATAACATCAAGAAAGGAATCGGTTGAAGAAATGAGAGAATTTGAATGAGACTGAAAGCATGAAAAACCGAGTGATGCGAACATCGGGTGAATAAAAAAAACTAAATCACAGGAAACTGGGTACTGGAAATACGAATGTGACAATCACGAATAAAAAACGAGTAAATGAAGAAGGAAAATACAGCATGAGAAAAACGAGGAAGAAAATAAGTGGAATGAAACAACGAGTGGTCGACAAATGGTAAAACGGGTAAATGTAAAATGAGTGAATGATATACTGAATGGAAAGAATACTGAGTGAATGAAGAATGAGTAAATGAAAGACGAGTGAAAGATTGACTGGGTGAATGAAGGCTGAGTGAAATAGATGAATATAAGTTATACCAAGTGGATGAAGAACCGAATGAAAAGAATATGAGGTGAAAAACAAAAGTCAGAATAAAATGAAGTGACAGAGTAAGAAAGATGAGTGAAAAGTGAACGACTGCGGAAGGATCCGAGTGAACGGAGTACCGAGTGGAAGAAACCGAATACTCTAATGAGTCATTGAGTGAATGAAAAAGGAATTGCGAAAAGAGATGCATGAAAGAAATACCGAGTGATAAAGGTCGGCCAAGAGAAAGAGAGAAAGCTGAGTGGATGAATGAAAAACTGAAAGACCGCGTGAATAGGAGACTAATGGATACAATACTAATTGTGATGAGTGAGGAATCCAAGTGATAAAAAGCCGACTGAAATAAGTCGCCTTTCACCATCTGACCCGTTCATTACATCAACGATCAGAAATCCTTCAAAGTCTTCCTTTTATTCGCATCAGAAATTGGAATTTTATTGAAAAATGACGAGTGAAGTTCAGTCGGGAAGAAGGGTTAAAAATAAGCAATAGTTATCCGAGTGTACTATTTTCACTCAAACTCAGTAAATTTTCGCTTAAGTGTGAAACAACACCTAGCAGTGTTTCGCCTAAGCTACAAGTGCTTCGCCTGAGTGAAAATCGAAGAATCTAGCTCGGATTTCCTTCTTCAACTTCACAAACTTTATTTACTAAATTTTTAGTTTTTCTTTTTTATTCATTCCGACTCAAAGTTCAAAACAAAACAATCGGAAGATAGGGCTGCCTCCCTAGAGCGCTTCTTTAAGGTCACTAGCTTGACCTTATTGCATCTAAGAAGATGCCTGCAGTAACAGGGATGTTTTCTGCCTATCAAACTCTCCTCCAAGGTAGAGTTTGAGTCGCTGGCCATTTGCCTTAAAAATCCGATCAGTAGTCGGGTCTTTCAGTTCGACTGCACCATGAGGAAAAACCTCATTTACAGTAAAAGGCCCTGACCACTTGGATCTGAGTTTTCCAGGGAAGAGTCTCAATCGGGAATTGAATAATAAAACCCGATCACCCTTCTGAAACTCTTTCTTATTAATTCGCTTATCGTGCCATTTCTTGGTTTTCTCCTTATAGATGGAGGCACTTTAATAAGCGTTGAGTCGGAACTCCTCTAATTCATGGAGTTTCAAAACTCTTTCCTCCTGAGATTGGTCACAGTCCATGTTTAATAGCTTTATGGCCCACCACGCCTTATTTTCCAACTCCACAGGGAGATGACAAGCCTTACCGTATAGTAATTGATACGGGGACATGCCAATCAAAGTTTTGAAAGCTGTTCGGTAAGCCCACAATGCATCATCTAACTTTACCGACCAATCTTTTCTAGATTTTCCGACCACTTTCTCTAAGATTCTTTTGATTTCTCTATTTGACAGCTCGACTTGTCCACAAGTTTGTGGATGGTAAGGAGTCGATATCTTATGTAACACCTCATAGTGACGCAGGGCTTTCTCCATTATCTTATTGCAAAAATGTGAACCCCCATCACTAATAATTACTCTCGGAACTCCAAACCTAGAGAAAATATTCTTCTTGATGAACCTAAGCACCACCTGTGCATCATTGGTTCTGGTCGGAATTGCCTCCACCCATTTAGAGACATAGTCTACAGCAACAAGAATATATTCGTTGGAGAACGACTTAGGAAAGGGTCCCATGAAGTTGATACCCCAAACGTCAAATAATTCCACAATTAGAATGTTTGTCAAAGGCATGCCAGCTTTAGCAGAGAGACCTCCGCTCCTTTGACATTTATCACACCTTTTGACATATTCTTTAGCATCTTGAAAGATAGTTTGCCAATAAAAGCCACTCTGTAAGATTTTTCCTGCTGTGCCGGAGGCACCATGATGACCTCCATAATAGGAGTTGTGGCAATGCCACAAGAGCCTTTCTTGCTCGGATTCAGGCACACACCGCCTGATCAATCCATCTACTCCTATTTTAAACAGAAATGGATCATCCCAAAGGAAGTTTTTACTATCATGAAAGAATTTTTTTCTTATTTGGGATGTCCAACCATCGGGTACCACCGAGGCACTTTTAAAGTTGGCCATATCAGCATACCATGGCCCAGTTATAATTGCCATCAAGTTCTCGTCTGGAAATTCTTCTTTTATTAAGACAGAATCTGACTCACCTTCCAGACGAGACAGTTGGTCTGCAACTGAGTTCTCTACTCCATTTTTATCTCGTATTTCTAAATCAAATTCTTGGAGCAACAGAACCCACCTGATCAGTCTCGGTTTAGACTCTTTCTTAGCTAGTAAATACTTGATTGCCGAGTGGTCTGTATATACAATAACCTTGGCCCCAATCAAGTAAGCACGAAATTTATCAAATGCATACACCACAGCAAGAATTTCTTTTTCAGTAGTGGTGTAATGTATTTGATTTTCATTCAACACCTTACTAGCATAATAAATTACATGAGTTAATTTTCCTACTTTCTGACCCAGTACAGCTCCGACTGCGAAGTCATTTGCATCACACATTAATTCAAACGGTAAAGACCAATCAGGTGCTGCAAGGATCGGAGCTGAAATCAGATTTTGTTTCAATTTTTCAAAAGCCTTGACACGGTTTTCATTAAACGCAAATACATGATCTTTCACCAGTAAGTCAGTCAGAGGCTTAGCTATTTTTGAAAAATCTTTAATGAACCTTCTGTAAAAGCCAACACATCCTAGAAAACTTCTCACTCCTTTCACATTGATTGGAGGAGGAAGTTTTTCAATAATTTCAATCTTGGCTCGGTCCACTTGAATGCCCTCAGCAGAGATTCTGTGGCCAAGGCTATCCCTTCCTTAACCATAAAATGGCATTTTTCCCAGTTAAGGACGAGGTTAGTTTCTTGGCATCTCACCAGCACCTTAGATAGGTTGCTGAGGCATGAATCAAAATTACTCCCAAATACCGAGAAGTCATCCATAAACACTTCAATGAATTTTTCCACCATATCCCCAAAAATTGCCAGCATGCACCTTTGAAAGGTTGCTGGAGCGTTGCACAGCCCGAACGGCATGCGCCTATATGCAAAAATTCCATAAGGACAGGTGAATGCAGTCTTTTCTTGGTCTTTTGGGTCAACCACAATTTGGTTATAACCTGAGTACCCATCAAGAAAACAATAGTACTCATGCCCTGATAACCTCTCGAGCATTTGGTTAACAAATGGCAAGGGGAAATGGTCTTTCTGAGTGAAGTCATTCAGCCTTCTGTAATCAATACACATCCTCCAGCCTGTTGTGGCCCGGGTAGCAATAACTTCACCTTGGTCATTTCTTACAGTCGTCATTCCTCCTTTCTTGGGCACCACTTGGACCGGGCTGATCCAAGTGCTGTCCGAGATAGGATAAATGATTCCTGCATCTAGGAGCTTGACCACTTCCTTCCTTACCGCTTCCTTCATAATGGGGTTCAGTCTGCGTTGTGGCTGTACTACAGGGGAATAGTCATCCTCCATCAGAATTTTGTGCATACAAAATGATGGACTGATTCCCTTCAAGTCAGAAATATTCCAGCCAATCGCAGATTCATGAGCCTTTAATACCCCAATTAGTTTATTCACATCCTCTTCTTTTAAGTCGGCATTAATAATGACAGGATGAGTGTTGTTTCCTCTCAGGAAAACATATTTCAGATGAGAAGGTAATGGTTTTAAATCATATTTTTCTTCAGAAAATTCCTTTCCTTTCTCAGCTTCAGCACTTTTCAAATTATTTTTCTTTTCTTTTTCACAATCACCTACTTCTAATACTTCCAGTAGGCTCAATATTTCTGAGTGAAAGTCATTTAACTCCTCAGTCTCAGAGTCAAAGTCATCCTCTAAAAAAGTTCGTAGGGACTCTTCCTCAGTTTTTAAAAGCATTGGAGTGTGGTAGCTTTTAATCTCTTCAACCATTAAACAATCCATCCTTTCAGTTGGATGTTTCATGGAATTGAAGACATTGAATATTACCTGCTCCTCCTAAACTCTCAGCATGAGTTCACCTTTTTCTACATCAATTAATGCTCTGCCAGTAGCTAGGAAGGGTCTACCTAAGATTAAAGAGATCTCTCGGTCAGCTTCCATATCCAACACTATGAAGTCTGCTGGAAAGATAAATTTATCTACTTTCACTAACAAGTCTTCTAGCATCCCTTGGGAATATTTAATGGACCTGTCAGCCAACTGTAAGGACATGCGAGTCGGTTGCAAGTCATTAATTCCCAGTTTTTTCATCAAAGATAGAGGCATCAGGTTTATACTGGCTCCTAGATCACAGAGAGCACTTCCTATATGAATATCCCCAATTGCACACGGTATTGTAAAAGATCCAGGATCCTCTAGCTTTTGGGGAAGTTTCTTTTGAATGATTGCACTACACTCTTGAGTGAGAGTAATCATTTCGTCCCCCTTAAGCTTCCTCTTTTTAGACAATAATTCTTTCAAAAATTTTGCATAAGAAGGCATCTCCTGCAATGCCTCGGCAAAAGGGATATTGATGTGAAGTTTCTTGAAAACCTCTAAGAACCTAGCAAACTTCTGCTCCTCTATTTGTTTTTTAAACCTGTGTGGAAATGAAGCATTCCTCAATTTTTCAGGAGTCAGCTTAGAAGCTTCCTCCAAAATCAGATCAACCTTTTTCTTCTTCTTTTGATGGACTTTATTTTCTTTTTCTTTTTCTATTTCATTTTTATTTTCTATTTCATTATTATCCTGCTCGGTTTCTTGTATTATTTCTTTTCCTTTTTCTTTTTCTGAACTTATTTCCTGACTCGGAGATGGAGAAATAATTTTTCCACTCCTAGTAATTATGGCCTTGCAATGTTCCCTTGGATTTACCTCGGTATCTCCAGGGAAATTGCCTACTTGCCTCTCAGCTAATTGTTTAGAAAGCTGTCCGACTTGACTTTCTAGATTTCTGATGGACGCTTCCTGATTCTTAAAATTAGCCTGAGTGGCCTGGATAAACTGAGAAAGTATATTCTCAAGTTTGGATTTTTCCTTGACAGGGGGGTGAGAAAGTTATTGTGGTCTATTTGTGGGTTGACTTGGTGGGATGTTCTAATTCAGATGTGGACCTTTCTGCCAGGAAAAATTGGGGTGATTCCTGTAATTAGGATTAAAGGAATTAGAAGGATAATTCCTTTGATACTGTTGCTGCCCCATATAATTCACTTGCTCGGAAGGCACATTTGGATCACATAATCCATTCTCATGATCTCCACCACAAAAGTCACAACTGATCATAGAAACCTGACTCGGCTTTTGGAGTTCTGAAATTTGTATGCTTAGTTTCTCCAAAGCTTGAGTCATCAGTTTACTCTGAGCCAGATAAGCATCTTGTGCTTCTAATTCTAATATCCCTCTCTTAGGGACTTGGCTCCTCTCACTAATCAAGCATTCAGTAGAAGCCATAACATCAATCAGCTCTATGGCTTCTTCTACAGTTTTTGTTGTTAATGAACCTCCAGCTGAGGCATCAATCAGGACCCTGGTAGCTGGCCTGACACCATTATAGAAAATAGTTACCTGTTGCACATCAGAAATTTGATGATGAGGACATTTCCTCAAACTTTCTTTATACCGATCCCATGCTTCCATCAAAGACTCACATTCTCTTTGTTGGAAACATGTTATTTCATTGCGCAACTTTGCATATTTAGAGGGAGGAAAATATTTAATCAAGAATTTTTGTTGCAAGTCCTCCCAAGTTGAAATACTGCCTCTCGGTTGACTCTGCAACCAGGCTTTTGCTCGGTCCCTCACTGAAAACAGAAACAATCTCAGTCGGATTGCCTCGTCAGGGACTCCATTCATTTTTACTGTGTCACAGATTTGGAGGAAGGTTGCTAGACGCAAATTTGGATCCTCAACCTCACTTCCTCCGAACTGTTCATTTCTTACCAACTGCAGTAAAGCTGGTTTTAGTTTGAAATTATTTGCTAAAATTGGTGGCCTAAGGATGCTAGATTGCGATCCTTCTTCAGTCGGCCTGGAGTAGTCACCTAGTGTAACTCTCCTCTGTTCCATTTCTTTTTCTTCTTTTTGCTTTTTCTCTTTTCTTAATCTACGTTCTAACAAGTCTATGTCAGGATCAAAGAAGAAAGGTTCCCCTCTGCTCCTTGACTGCATACAACAAATGTCAAACAAAAGAACAATTCACAGCTACGACTAAATCTATACGAAAATGACAAACTACTACTACTAAAAACAAAATTGAAACTACGTATTAAATGCAAACAAAAGTAAAACGGTTCAGTCTAGTACCGGTCCAAGGATTGTTGATATTACTCAACAATCCCCGACAACGGCGCCATTAACTTGATGCTAAAATCCCGAGTCATTAACTTGGTGGTAAAAATCTTAGTAAAACAAAATATGACTCTCGGATTTACACTTATGGCAAGCGCACCAGTCGTTAAAATTGTAGAATATTTGATCGTCCCACAGGAATTGTGGTAAGTACCTCAATCTAGGACTAGTACAAGCTGAACCAACACGAAATACAAGTAGTTCATTCGGTTTTTATGATTTTAATGTTTTCTAGTTGTTTTTAGTATTTTCAGAAACAGCGTTAAGCTGAATATGAAAAGTGATCAAAAGAAAGCAGGTCAGGATTGCTTCGGCTCACAATTTCCTCAAGAAACATACAAATAAGTATAATCAGACTTCACAATCTAGAGGACAATCCGCTTGTGGTTATTCCCTAATTCCTTAGGTGAAAAACACTAATCCTTAAGCAATGAACCTTAATTCCTTAAGTGCTCGATTAGCCTAAGAATCTAATGCGAAATTGGAGGTTGAACTCTAACTATTCACCTAAATTGATCAAGCCTGAACTAGTTAGAAAGCTGGAAGTTACCTAAGCTTCAGCCATGATTCCTCACTGGTGAAGTTCTTCATCAATTTTGGATTTGTCAATCCAGCAATTCTGCTCTACTCCTCAGCTTGTTCGCCTCAGGATCTTAGAAGTCGACCTACTTGCTCACAGCTTCAAGACTCCATTGCTAACCTTCGCAATCCCAACCTTAGGGATTTAGAACTCCATCGACGTTGGATTCATCGAAGGAATACAGAAAGACATGGATGGGAGAGTTTAGAGAGATGAAATGTAGTGAGAGATTGGAAATGGACAATGAAGTGTATTATGAATGTTCTCCGTTCTGTTATTTCGTATCTGTGTATGCGTCCCCCGTCTTTTACATAATATGTACAACCTATATATATGTTTTTACCTAACTTAACTAACTTAGCAAAAATAACTTAGAAAACTTAAGTTAACGACTAAACTACTAGTTACACAGTTTACAAAGTAACCAAATTACAGCTCAGCTCTTAACAGGATCCAGCTCAGCCTTAGCTAATTTACAACGCAGCACCAGCTAATTGACAGTTCACTACTTAAGTTACTAAGGTTGCAGCAGTGGAGAAGAAGGCAATGGAAGCGGAAACAGTACTGCACCAGGTGTGTGTTGTTGGAAGGAAGAAACAGGGTTTAAGTTACTGCTTTTTCGCTTCAGCTGCTAGGTTTTCGCTTGAGCTAATTAACTCTTGCTTGGGCGAGCTCGGGAATTGTACTGTAGTGTTGCTTTGTCGCTTAAGCGTTATAGCGAAGCTTGGGTGAAGTGAAAATATGTAATGCAGAATGGCTTCCTCGCTCAAGCGTGATAGAGTAGCTTAGGCGAAAGGTGATGTTTTGAGGTCACGCTTGAGCGTAGGCTTGCTTTTCTTGAGCGAACTTTAACTCTCACCCGAGCGAACTAAACTATCGCTTAAGCGAATTATCTTTTCAATCAGCATTTCTGAAGTGGACGCTCGGGTTCTTCCTTTTTATTTTCAATCGGTTCCTTGTTCTCTTTTGGAGTTGATATCTTGGAAATCTTTGCAGTCAGCTTTTCGTTAATTCTTTTCGGTCAACCCTTTGAAGTCTCGCCCAGTCGGTCTTGTGAACTTCCTTCAGTCGGATTTACGAATTCTCACTCGGCTCTGTAATTTCTTGCTCGGCTTTTTTGTAATTTTTACTCGGGTTTGTCTTTTTTTCTCGAGTACGCCCTGTTCCTGCACTATTAAACAGCTAATTGCCTAGCATTTATACGCTGGCTGCTTAGTGAATTTATAAACACTTCCAAATTCCTTAATGTCGCGACCAAGATCACGGCGGCACGACCGACCCTCGAAACTATTTTAAATAATAAACAGGGAGTCGCCACCAATATTTTTTTAGGATAAAATAGTGGAAAAACCTTTTGTTAAAGCACTGGTTATAGAAATGAAATTCATGATTCGGGAGTCTGATTACAAGTGAGGAAGGTATTAGCACCTCACAACTGTCCGTTATAAAAAACGGTTACCTCAATTTGATAGTGCGTATTATAATTAACCCAATAATTATTTTAACTTCTTCATGAAAAGAAAAATGTACGGAACGATAAAATAAACAACAAAAAAAAATAAACAAAAATCAACACAAAATATTTACGTGAGATTAACAGGATGTCTCGTCCAAATTAAACTCGCTCCTTCTTTTAAAAGAGATAAAAAAAGATGTGAGATTAACAGGACGTCTCGTCCAAATTAACCTCGCTCCTCCTTTTAACAGCAAGATGAAAATGGAAAAAACTCCAAAAATTGAATAAAGAAAGATGGGCCCGACAAGAACTATTTTCCGCTCCTACGTATTCTCAAGCTTTTGAGAAATCAGGGTCACGTAGTTCTTAAAAGTTTTTTTTATTTAGGAAAAAGATTAAGGAAATATTGATGGGAATCATTATGGTGAGGAACCCATACAAGGTGAAGTTCTTCGCACGTGTACGAATCCTATAAAAGTGGTGTAGACGGAAGTATTTTCCGTACGACACTGACTAAGAATGATTTATCTTTGATTTTTATTTAAAATAGAAAGAAAACATAGGAAACATTTATTCCCTTTATCATATTTTAGTACAAAGCAAAAAAATGAGTGAAAACTGAGTGCAAAAAACTAAAAGAAACGCGTGAAAAATAAGAAAACTGAGTGAAAAATAAGAAAACAGAGTGAAACTATGAAAATCCGAGTGAAACTATGAAAATCCGAGTGAAAACAGGGAAACCGAGGGAAACTGGAAAGATCCGAGAGGAAAATTAAAAATCCGAGTGAAACAGTGAAAATCTGAGTGAAACAGTAAAAATCTGAGTGAATGCCCTCCCCTCAGCTGCCCTTCCCCTTGCCTATTTATAGGCTGGCCCAAGTGGAATGCCAGCTCAGGTTTCCACTTCCGAGTGGAATGCCAGCTCAGGCTTCCACTCGGTTTGGGTAGTGGGGGGACAACGGCTGGTGGGAATTTTTAATTCCCTCCACCTCCGCCCCTGTCTGCCACCCTCAGGATTCCTGGATCCACTTGGGTGGTGGGATCCAGGTCAGCAAGGTGGAGATCCGAGAGATGGTGAAAGGCCGAGTGAAAATAGTGGAAATCTGAGTGTGGATAGTGGAAATCTGAGTGAAAATGATGGAATTCCGAGTGAGGATATTGAAATCCGAGAGAGGATATTGAAAATCTGAGAGAGGATGTGAAAATCCGAGAGAAGATGACTCGGATTAGCCTCTCAGTCAGTATTCATCCTCACTAGGAGTCAATTCCGAGTGGAATGAAGCATTTCCCATAGAAGGCCGAGTGAGAATACTCATTTCCAAGTTGTTTTACTCGGTTTGTAGTTGCTGCGAGACATTCAATCGGAACTGAGTGACAAGTGACTCGGAACTGACTGAAATGGTTGAATAATGACTCAGAATTGGGTTAAAAGTGTCACTCGGAATTGGCTTGATGAGGGATCACACGGAATTGGTAAAAAGTGAGTCAGAACTAACCAAGAACTGACCAACAATTGACTCGGAAATGATTGGCCAAAAGGGCTCAGGAAAGGTTTAAGTATGGCTCGGAAATTGATGGAAATGGGCTCGGAATTGATTGTTTGAAGAAGGATAATACGAAATTGGTTTGAAGAGGGATGACCGACTGAAGTGTCACTCGGTTCCAACTGAAGACTGGCTCGGAATTGGTAAAAAAAAAAACTGAGTCAGAAATGATTGAAGATTGACCAAGAACTGATTGGAGAGAATGATGACTCGGAAGTTCGTAAAAATGACTTGGAAATGGGTAAAGGGTCTCAGAGTTCGCTAAAGGATGATTCGGAGCCAATTGAAAATCAAAGAAAAAGACTCGGAAGTTGATTGGGAGAGTACCTGGCTCGGACTTCACTTCCTCTCCATAATCCGAGTGACCAATGACACGGAACCGACTGAAATGGCTCAGAAATTGGAATTTTTGCCATTTTTCACTCGGAAATAGGCTTCTTCTCACTCAGAATTGGAAATTTGAATTTCTTCACTCGGAATGGCTCTGACAGGGAAACTTTCCACTCGGATTCAACTTCAACAGGGAAGCATTTCACTCGGATTTGATTATTTTTGAGTCATTCCACTCGGAAATGCTTCATTTTGACTCGGATTTGATCATTTTTGAGTTATTCCACTCGGAAATGCTTCATTTTGAGTAATTTCATTCGGATTTGCTCCAATCTGAGTCATTTCACTCGGATTTCTCTTCAACAGGGACATACTCCACTCAACAATGCTCCAATCTGAGTCATTTCACTCAGATTTCTCTTCAACAGGGACATACTCCACTCGGCAATGCTCCAATCTGAGTCATTTCACTCGGATTTGCCTCCAACAGGTCTATATTCCACTCGGAAATGCTCCTATCATAGTCATCTTGTTCGGATCTGATCATTTTTGAGTTATTCTATTCAGATTTGACTATTCTGAATTGGAATTCAGTATAAAAAGATTTATTCCACTTGAACCGGACCAAAAGAGGTGTTCACAGATGCCCCTCTTTACTTCTTTTTCACAAAAGAAACACGAAGCTTCTGTGTTTTTGAAGTGAAAAGGAAGTAAAGATATGAACACCGATGAAGGGGGCCAAGTGGGACCTCTTGATCGGTATGGCAACTGATGGTGTGGGCAATCACGAGTCAGTGTGACCTCTTTTTCTTAAAAACAAGCATTCTCCACTTCTGTTTCTCTTCTTCTCTCCTCTCTCTTTTTCTTTTTTTCTTTTTTTTTCTTTTTTTTTTTGAACTCTGAATTGACTAGGAAAAATTGTTTACAAATGGACAGGAAGTGAGAAGATCGGGATTGACCCCCGGTAGACTGAAAGGTAAAGGGTGTCTGCATAGGCGGACGGGAAAGTAAAGGATACCTTGATAGGCGGCTGGAAGATAAAGGATGCCTTGATAGGCGGCTGGAAGATAAAGGATGCCTTGATAGGCGGCTGGAAAATAAAGGATGCCTTGATAGGCGGCTGGAAGGTAAAGGATGCCTTGATAGGCGGCTGGAAAGTAAAGGATGCCTTGATAGGCGGCTGGAAAGTAAAGGATGCCTTGATAGGTGGCTGGAAGATAAAGGATGCCTTGATAGGTGGCTGGAAGATAAAGGATGCCTTGATAGGCGGCTGGAAAGTAAAGGATGCCTTGATAGACGGCTGGAAAGTAAAGGATGCCTTGATAGGCGGCTGGAAGATAAAGGATGCCTTGATAGGCGGCTGGAAGATAAAGGATGCCTTGATAGGCGGCTGGAAAGTAAAGGATGCCTTGATAGGCGGCTGGAAGATAAAGGATGCCTTGATAGGTGGCTGGAAAGTAGAGGATGCCTTGATAGGCGGCTGGAAAGTAAAGGATGCCTTGATAGGCGGCTGGAAGATAAAGGATTTGGGGGAGCTAACAGGACGTTTCGTCTGAATTAACTCACTGTTGGCATGAAATGTAAAGGTTGGGGGAGCTAACAGGACGTCTCGTCCAAATTAACTCACTAGTCCTAAAGGCTCGGGGTGATGTCCCAGTTTGACATGATTGAGAGAATTGCTCTTTGACTGAAAGAGAGTGATCCTGGGGTGATGCCCCCAGTTTGAGATGGTTGAGAAGGAATCTTGGGGAATTACTCTTTGATTGAAAGAGGGTGAACCTGGGGTGATACCCCAGTTTGAGATGGTTTGAAGGAATCTTGGGGAATGGCTAGAACAAAAGAAATCTGGGGAGATGCCCTAGTTTAATTTGTCTGGGAAGTGTAGTTCTACTAGGGAAGAGAAATTGAGAGATAGCGACTTTAACAGTTAAGGATGAGACTTTGAAGGCGCCTGATGGAAGAAAAAACCTTGAAAGGTGCTGGCTTTGGCGATTATGGTTCCATTGGGGAATGCATGGCAAGCCCATCGGAGGAGAAAAATCTGATGGATGTCCCAATTTGGGACATTTTAATGAGGGTAACTCCACTGGGGAAAGTGTTTTCCTCTTGGGGAAGGAAGGCGTGGCCTTTGATCTCTGTGGTTCTGTCGGAAAGGTAATTCTATTGGGTATAAACAGGTTTTCCTAAATCTGATTAGGAGGTTTTTTTTTTAAAATCCATTTGGTGGCTTTTCCTCGAGAGGAATTCTCAGTCTGTGTTCCTTTTGGGGATGAATAGTGGGTCCACTAGAGGAGAGAAATCTGGGGGATGCCCCAATTTGAGTTGCTTGGGAGTTCAGTGTATTGTCTCTTAGGGAAGAGAAATTTAGGGAGATGCTTCAGTTAGAGTATGATTGAAAGGATTTTTGGAGAACTACCCCTTGACTGAAAGAGGGGAGACCTAGGGTGATGCCCATTTTTAGAAAATTTGCCTGAAGGAATTAGGGGTGCTTCTCCTTGACAGAAAGAGTATAGAGACGTGGGGAGATGCCCCAGTTTGGAAAATTGGGAGGACTTCGAGGACTGGCCTTTGGCTGAAAAGATTTAGGGTGATGCCCCAGTTTTGGAGATACTGGAGAAGCTAGGGTGTTGTTTCTCGAATAGAAGAAAAATCTAGGGAGATGCACCAGTTTAGAAAGACTAAAAGTTTTAGGAATACTGCTGCTGGACTGAAAGAGAAAAGTTATGGGGGACGACGCCCTAGTTTGACACAATTAAAAGAGTCCTAGGGGAAACTACTCCTTGACCAGGACAGAAGAAATCTAGGGGGATGCCTTAGTTCAAACCTTCAGGACACTGCCCCTTGGCCGACAAAAGATCTGGAGGTGAGGAATGATAAACTTGGGGGCTAAAATCCCAGGTTTGAAAGATTTGGGGGTTAATAGGGCGTCCCGTCCAACTTAACCAGGTTCTAGAATATACCAAGTTGATTTCTTGGAGATGTGACCCCTAAGATGCTTCATGAACAAGACAAAAACCTTGAGAAGACGCCGGCTTCGACTACAAGGTATTGATGGACTTCATGGAAATCTCAAAGCAAAATGGAAACTCAGAAAGGTGTCATGTTTGGCTATAGAAGGGTGTTTTGTCCAATGATTTGGGTGGGTTATGAGAAGAAACTCGAGGATGACCTACTTTAATGAGTAAAGGCAAGAGTGAGCTTTGGAGACTGATGGACATACACCTGGAAAGTGCCAATTTTGGCGGTTGAAGCTTGACACATCTACTTATTACATTATCCTGCAAGAAAGGTTAGTGATGCAAAACAAATTGGAACTTGAAAAGACTTACCACAAAAACACAATCCTTAGAGATTCGAAGTGACTCATGACTGAAACAGAGCAAATAAAACAACCCTAGCTTTGGAAACGTGTCAGGCCTAGTCTTCATAATGTTTGCTTGAGGTGAGATCAAGTAACAGGAACATCTTGTCCTCATGATTTTAAATTTTCATTACCTTTTCATTTATATTTTAAGGGAAAACATATGTCTCATCAAATCATGGAAAATCACAATAAATACGTGTCAAAAATAGGTGAGATTGTATTTACAAGTCGGGTAAGTGTGGAAAAAAGGAAACCAAAAAAAAAGCAAGTGAAGACGTATGGGAAATATTAATAATTGGGTAGAGTAGGAATGATTTTACGGATCTTCTAGTGAACTACTGAGAACAAAGCATATCTCAATCCCACATCATGACTCTGAATTCACCACTTAACTCTGCTTCTGAAAAGGTAGTCAGACTACAATTACTTGGCCAAAATCGTGATCCCAATTGATTGCCTGAGCCGCTTATTCAGGTTTTCAGCTTACCAGGTCGCTCTAACTTTTGCCTAGGCTGCCCTTCCAGGTTTTCAGCCTAGCGAGCTTCTCTCTCCATGTGACGCCTCTCTTTTTTTCTTTCTTTTTTTCTTTTTTTTTATTAAGGTTGTGTCCCTCACAACAAAGGTTTAAGCTGATTGCCAATGAGCTTATTTGATCTTTCTCAATTTGATCTCATCCTGTGGGGGAATAGATGTTATTTCGGATAGGAAAATTTGCCCCTAACACCATGTATCCAAGGAAACAAAGGCGAGCCCTTTTCGGTACCAATGAGGGGGCTCGTTTCGAGCCTTTATCTTTTTGTTCATTATTTCCTCTCTTTTTTGTTATTGTCTTTTTTTCATCATTTTTTTTTGGAATGACCCCTTTGGTACCTTTGTTATGGTCCAACTATTTTATCCCCTAACCAATGTGGTAAAGAAATATGATATTAATGGTATCACAGTAGACCAATCCATTGGTTACACTGGTGTGGGAATAGTTATACTCCCTTAAAGTTGGGGTGTTGATTGCGACACAGATGAAACATTGTTTTTGTCACGTTCTTAGCTTGATAACATTTATGCCCCCATGTGGAAAAGTGATAATTTGATCTATGAATCAGCTTGCCCTAATTGGTATATGCGTAAGGCACCAACCTTGACCTTTTTTATATCATTTCTTTGTTTTTTTTTGTTTGTTTTTGTTTTTTTTTGTTTTTTTTTTGGAGAGTATTTCTTGACCATCTTAGTAAGCTTTTGTTATCCATGTCGATCAATGATAACATTTCTTTGAAGGGTAGATATGCCATTTAATGGAGTCTGGCACTATCTTCATTTATGTAGACTTTTGTATCACCAGACTGAGCTTGTAACGTCTTCCGTTGTTTGTGAGTCCTCTTCATTCTGTGTGCGGACCTTGCCTTTGGGCAGAGCTAGGTGATCCTTATCCAAACATCCTACTCAATTCAGCCAAGGAACTTCACCCTTTTTGTCAGCGCAATCGACTGGGTGGTCAAAGTTATGAAATGGAATTAGGATCTCATTGTTCTCAAAAGGATCATTTCAGACTGGCATTTATTCGGTTTTTCATGGCGAATGAGAAAAGAAAGAAAAAAAAAGCAAATAAAGGGAAAAGGATTCAAGGTGGCAATAAGGAAAACAAGAAAAGGCATTTTGAAATTTGACACGTATTTATTGAGAGAAACTTAAAATGATAAAAACATGTTTTTGCCCTTATTACATAACAATATCCCAAAGCCTTAGGCATAGCGTTTGGGTTGAAACGTCATAGAAACAGAAGTTTAAAGTCATAAGGAACCAGGTGGTTTCCTGGTCATGAACCTCTCCAGTTGGCGTGCGATTCACAAAAACTTGCATGCATCCTCTTTACACCCTTAGTCCCTCTTTACCACACTGACCCCAGAAGTCTCATGGTTAGACCTGGGGTTTATGATTATATTGGGACTCCCTTCCTGGAAATCTAGCCACTTGGCTTTAATCAGATCCCTCACTTTGAATTTCAAGGTATGACAGTCCTCAGTAGAGTGCCCCGAGGCTCCAGCATGGTAATCACATCGGGCGTTAGGATTATAACCTTTGGGGTAAGGAGGAACCATCGGTTTTAGTGGGTAGGGTACTACAAGGAAATTACGAAAAAGGTGAGGTAAAAGTTCTGTGTAGGTTATAGGAATGGGGTCGAACCAGACCGGTGTTCGACTACCAGTGGGTTTTATTGTGCTTTGGTCTGGATTAGGTGGCTGAGTTTGTACTAGTGGGGGATGATAGGGTTGTGGAAAGGAGGACTTAATAGCAGGCAAATGAGAATGGGAAGGTGTTTGAGGGATATACGGACGAAAGTAGAGTTGGAATGGGAAAAGAGTAGAGCCCTGGTTAGGGGTAGTGGTGGCCATATAAGGTGTAAGGAGATTGGCAGGTGGAAAGAAAGTATGTGTTATTGGTCTGGGTTGGGCCCTTTTTTGGTTACAGGAAGTTGAATTAGCATCCCCTTTTCTTTTCCCCTTATCTCCCGATGCAGACATTCTTGTGATAGGAGCCCCAGGCGACTGGGAGGACTGTGAAATATGGGGGTTCATCGTTTGTAAATCACGATCCTCTTGTTGGTTATGGAACGAGGGAATTTGGTCTTTTGTCAGTCCAGGAAGGTGGAGTGGGATGGTTGGCAAATGTTGACCATTCTTGACACCCGCAAAGGGTTCCTCCTCTATAATCTTTTTCTCTAAAAGTTTGGCCATCTCTGCCACTTGCTTCCTTAGCTGATTAACTTCACTCTTGAGATTTTCAATTTCTTGCTCTCTTTCAGCCATGAGTCTCCTTTGAAAATCTAGTAAGAGTGTCTTTCGGTGTCGAGTGAAAGAAGAAAAAGAAATGTCAGGTGGAAACAGATGGAAAGAGAATATCGTGGGAAGCAATCACAGACCTTGACAAGCATCCTTTAACCGTTCCTTAGAACGTATTGTTCAAAAGTACTAGGTATGGTAAACATGGAAATTAATACGGGATAGTTGTGAAGACAGAAAAATCCTTCATTCTGAAATGAAATAAGAGCCTCAAGTTTAGCTATTTCTAGCTCAGGGAACCATGATCCATCTCTTAAAGGTTTGATCCCACATTAATTTCCATATCTTGGTCAAGGGTATTCGTTAAGCTCTGAATAGCCTCCGATGAGAATAGAAAGAAAGGAGAGAAAGAGCCATTGGGAAATGACGTGCTTTATAAATCGATACTCCCCTAGTAATTTTCTTGAAAACATTTTTGTATTTAGGGGGGTTACGATTTACTAAAACTTATGTCAAATCAAGGGTCATGTAACCTACGGATTTTCTGATCATCGACAATACGAAGAAAATTGATTTTTTCTTTTGATTTCTTCTCTTTTTTTTTTGATATGTATTTTTTGCTTTTTTTTTTATGATTCAAAAGATCTGTAACTCAGGGCCCAAAGACTTGTGCATAAAGAGAAAGAACTACTTGCCCGTTAAAAGATCACTAGTTAAAAGTATGTCATTTTTTTTTGAAAAAAAGTAACCCACTAAATAGGCAAGTAGTCCTATATTTTGGATCAGAAAAGAGAGTGAGAATGAGAAAAGGTAAAAGTAAAGTTTGCCTCTTTTGTGCCTTAAGGTAGGTTTTTCTAGAGGTCTCCTAATGGTTCTAAGGTTCATCTATCAGTGAGACCTCACATTAGGTGGCTTGTTCTAAAACTTCTAAAGGTCACTAGAGCCAAGATCCTATTCATGATGTTGATCACAAATAGTAAGAAGTATACTAAGTGTGAGCACCATGAATAAGTCGAACTCTAGCTGAGGTTCTCACAGTAACCAGACAGGAAGTACATCCCAAATGGCTCCGCTATCAACCTCTCCTAATCTTAAGCTTATTTGGGCCCGGGTATAGGGTCCCACTCAAAAGTGTGTGCAAATTGTGAGTGTAGTGTGTGAAAGAGGCATTCAATACCTGTACCTTACTCATCCTGCACATAGAACAAACACAGAGCAACAAAATAAAGTCGACTACCCTAGGGTTCAATGATCACACAGATATTTACAGAACATAATGATAGAATACAAACAAAACAGAAACTAAACATTGACAAGGAAATAAAATAAAATAAGAAGTTAAATATTTAATATGCTAATTAAAACATACGCTATCAAATTGACTGGCTTGACTCTCTAAGTCCCTAGTGGAGTCGCCATCTGTCGCGACCGGGATCGCGGCAGCGCGGCCGACCCTCGAAACTATTTTAAATAATAAACAGGGAGTCGCCACCAATATTTTTTTAGGATAAAATAGTGGAGAAACCTTTTGTTAAAGCACTGGTTATAGAAATGAAATTCATGATTCGGGAGTCTGATTACAGGTGAGGAAGGTATTAGCACCTCACAACTGTCCGTTATAAAAAACGGTTACCTCAATTTGATAGTGCGTATTATAATTAACCCAATAATTATTTTAACTTCTTCATGAAAAGAAAAATGTACGGAACGACAAAATAAACAACAAAAAAAAATAAACAAAAATCAACACAAAATATTTACGTGAGATTAACAGGACGTCTCGTCCAAATTAAACTCGCTCCTCCTTTTAAAAGAGATAAAAAAAAGATATGAGATTAACAGGACGTCTCGTCCAAATTAACCTCGCTCCTCCTTTTAACAGCAAGATGAAAATGGAAAAAACTCCAAAAATTGAATAAAGAAAGATGGGCCCGACAGGAACTGTTTCCCGCTCCTACGTATTCTCGAGCTTTCGAGAAATCAGGGTCACGTAGTTCTTAAAATTTTTTTTATTTAGGAAAAAGATTAAGGAAATGTTGATGGGAATCATTATGGTGAGGAACCCATACAAGGCGAAGTTCTTCGCACGTGTATGAATCCTATAAAAGTGGTGTAGACGGAAGTATTTTCCGTACGACACTGACTAAGAATGATTTATCTTTGATTTTTATTTAAACCAGAAAGAAAACATAGGAAACATTTATTCCCTTTATCATATTTTAGTACAAAGCAAAAAAATGAGTGAAAACTGAGTGCAAAAAAATGAAAGAAACGCGTGAAAAATAAGAAAACCGAGTGAAAAATAAGAAAACCGAGTGAAACTATGAAAATCCGAGTGAAACTATGAAAATCCGAGTGAAAACAGGGAAACCGAGGGAAACTGGAAAGATCCGAGTGGAAAATTAAAAATCTGAGTGAAATAGTGAAAATCTGAGTGAAACAGTAAAAATCCGAGTGAAACAATGAGAATCTGAGTGAAACAGTGAAAATCTGAGTGAAACAGTGAAAATCTAAGTGAAACAGTGAAAATCTAAGTGAAACAGTGAGAATCTGAGTGAAACAGTGAAAATCTGAGTGAAACAGTGAGAAACTGAGTGAAACAGTGAAAATCTGAGTGAAACAGTGAAAATCTGAGTGAAACAGTGAGAAACTGAGTGAAACAGTGAAAATCTGAGTGAAACAGTGAAAATCTAAGTGAAACAGTGAGAAATTGAGTGAAACAGTGAAAATCTGAGTGAAACAGTGAAAATCTGAGTGAAACAGTGAGAATCCGAGTGGAAATAAGGGAAACCAAGTGCAAAATAGTAAATCCAAGTGATAAGAGGAATACCGGGTGAAGGTTGAGCGAAAACCGAGTGATGATGGAGTAGGAGTGCTGGTCCGAGAGGGGAAAAGGGAATTACAGGGAATGGGAAAAGGCTGGGAAAGGTGCTGTTGAGTGGGAGTGAGGACGGTGTTGGAGTAGAAGAGGGGTGGAGGATGGAAGGTTTTTTTGATAGAGTTTTTCTCCTCTAATGAATGCCCTCCCCTCAGCTGCCCTTCCCCTTGCCTATTTATAGGCTGGCCCGAGTGGAATGCCAGCTCAGGCTTCCACTTCTGAGTGGAATGCCAGCTCAGGCTTCCACTCGGTTTGGGTAGTGGGGGGACAACGGCTGGTGGGAATTTTTAATTCCCTCCACCTCCGCCCCTGTCTGCCACCCCCAGGATTCCTGGATCCACTTGGGTGGTGGGATCCAGGTCAGCAAGGTGGAGATCCGAGAGATGGTGAAAGGCCGAGTGAAAATAGTGGAAATTTGAGTGTGGATAGTGGAAATCTGAGTGAAAATGATGGAATTCCAAGTGAGGATATTGAAATCCGAGAGAGGATATTGAAAATCTGAGAGAGGATGTGAAAATCCGAGAGAAAATGACTCGGATTAGCCTCTCAGTCAGCATTCATCCTCACTGGGAGTCAATTCTGAGTGGAATGAAGCATTTCCCATAGAAGGCCGAGTGAGAATACTCCTTTCCGAGTTGTTTTACTCGGTTTGTAGTTGCTGCGAGACATTCAATCCGAACTGAGTGACAAGTGACTCGGAACCGACTGAAATGGTTGAATAATGACTCAGAATTGGGTTAAAAGTGTCACTCGAAATTGGCTTGATGAGGGATCACACGGAATTGGTAAAAAGTGAGTCAGAACTAACCAAGAACTGACCAACAATTGACTCGGAAATGATTGGCCAAAAGGGCTCGGGAAAGGTTTAAGTATGGCTCAGAAATTAATGGAAATGGGCTCGGAATTGATTGTTTGAAGAAGGATGATACGAAATTGGTTTGAAGAGGGATGACCGACTGAAGTGTCACTCGGTTCCAACTGAAGACTGGCTCGGAATTGGTAAAAAAAACAACTGAGTCAGAAATGATTGAAGATTGACCAAGAACTTACTGGAGAGAATGATGACTCGGAAGTTCGTAAAAATGACTTGGAAATGGGTAAAGGGTCTCAGAGTTCGCTAAAGGATGATTCGGAGCCGATTGAAAATCAAAGAAAAAGACTCGGAAGTTGATTGGGAGAGTACCTGGCTCGGACTTCACTTCCTCTCCACAATCCGAGTGACCAATGACACGGAACCGACTGAAATGGCTCGGAAATTGGAATTTTGGCCATTTTTCACTCGGAAATAGGCTTCTTCTCACTCAGAATTGGAAATTTGAATTTCTTCACTCGAAATGGCTCTGACAGGGAAACTTTCCACTCGGATTCAACTTCAACAGGGAAGCATTTCACTCGGATTTGATCATTTTTGAGTCATTCCACTCGGAAATGCTTCATTTTGACTCGGATTTGATCATTTTTGAGTTATTCCACTCGGAAATGCTTCATTTTGAGTAATTTCATTCGGATTTGCTCCAGTCTGAGTCATTTCACTCGGATTTCTCTTCAATAGGGACATACTCCACTCGATAATGCTCCAATCTGAGTCATTTCACTCAGATTTCTCTTCAACAGGGACATACTCCACTCGGCATTGCTCCAATCTGAGTCATTTCACTCGGATTTGCCTCCAACAGGTCTATATTCCACTCGGAAATGCTCCTATCATAGTCATCTTGTTCGGATCTAATCATTTTTGAGTTATTCTATTCAGATTTGACCATTCTGAATTGTAATTCAGTATAAAAAGATTTATTCCACTTGGACCAGACCAAAAGAGGTGTTCACACTTAACTAATTAATATTTTTAATTGTTTTCTTACATAAATGAAGTACTTTTGAAATTCATAACTAAAATACGAATTATTATCAAATTATTAAATAATACTAACAAACTAACCAATGATTACTGACTAATGTTAAATAAAAAGGTGAAATAATTAAGTCTTTTCAAGACTTATCAATAGCATGCCTTCCTTCGGAATTCTCTTTCCTATGGAGGGCGCACTCTTGTTGGCACTTCAGGAGATCTTCTTCCAGTTTTTGATTCCTTGCCTTTAGCTCTTCTACTTGGGCTTTTAGTGATATGGTAACCTTGTCCTCCATAATGGACGGCGGAGGAACTGTGTCCACAGGTTGGTATGAAGGGCCCTTGAAAGGCAATTTCACGATGGAGACTCTATTCACCACCCAATCTAAGTATTCAACTTTCACAGCATGGCTTCGTGCTCCCAGTTCTTTGCCCATCCTATGGACCTTCTTCCAGGCATTGGCTATATCCCGAATAGTGGAGGTGTAATTCTCATTCGCATAGTACAAAACGAAAGGAGTAAGAAGTGCTTCGTCCGGCGGCCCAAGTAGAGGATAAGCCAACTACCGCTTAGCAATAACAGGATTATAATTGATGCAACCTTGTGTCCCCATTAGAGAAACATTTGGATATCCTCCATAGCTATAAATGATGGACTCAACTTCTAGCCATTGGGGACACCATCTCACCTTTTCTGCTGTAAGGCCCATAAGGTGATTAGCCCACTCACGCCCATTCTTCATTGCCAACTGACACAACTTCAAATCAGAGATGGGACACTCGGCTTTGTATAGTTGATGAAAAGTGTGGGATGTGAGCCACACATACAGAATAGGCAAACAGCAAATAATCCTCTTTCCTCCTTGGGTATGATAGAAATCCAAGGTGCAATAGACATTGGCCAATACTGCTGTGATGGGATTTTCCAGTCTGTGCTTGCGAGCGGTGAAAACACCTATAGCATCATAATCCATGTAGTTGTCTAAGTTAGGGAATAAGACAACTCCATAGATAGTGAGAGCCAAGGTATCGATGAAAGCTTCCCATTCTTCCCTCTCTGCCAGGACATGCATGTGTTTCTCCAGAAATTCCCTAGTAAATCCGGGAATCTGGTTTCTGTTCATTTGTACACTTTTTAACATTTCAGGATGGACCTTCAAAATGCGAGCGTCAGAAGTGACTGATGTATGACAGTCCAGATGACGATAAGGTATCTGTCCTTCCACTGGCATCCCCAATATTTGTTCAAACTCTTCTATGGAGGGTGCCAGTTGAAAGTCTTGAAAAGTGAAATAGCGGAGAGGTGGGTCATAGAATTGAGCCAGAGCTGTGATGGCTTCTGTTTGGACGTCTACCTCCAAAAGTTTTAGGATCTTCCCATACCTCCTTACGAAAGTCATCTTTTGTGTCAGGCTCAGTTTCTTCCTTAGTACTTGTAGACTGTCAGTATCGATCTTTCTAGCCTTGAGGTGCAATAACTTCTTTAATTCAGTCACCCCTATATCACAATTACTGTGTCCCATGTTAATTTCCATACTGATTTAGAAATATCGACAAATTCGGAATCGTCCCCTGCGAACATCAAGACAAAAAATGGAATCAGTTATTATCAAGTCCTAAAGACCAATGTTCCTCCCAGGGATTTGATACAAGTTAAAAAAATGGGGGGAACATGGATTTTTAAAACTCATGCGAGCTCAAAAGTCGTAGGTTTTTCCCAATCGTCATTGCCATTTCAACCAGAGGGAAATGAATTATAATTTTTTTATGGATTTTTCCTTTGACGATTAAGAGAACCTATGACTTCGGACTCAGAGTTACATGACAAAAAAAAGAAAAAAAAGAAAAGAGGATCATCCATTCACCCGAAGAATACTTATGTGTTCCAAAGATTTTGACTAAGCGAATCTTTGGGTGATAGATAATCCCTCTTTAATAACAGGAAAGTGAAAATGACATAAGGTAAAGTAAAGTTTGCCCTTTCATGGCCTAAGTCAGGTTTTGTTGAAGGTTTTCTCTGGACCCTAGGGCTTATCTAAAAGTGACTCTCCACACCGGGTGGCTTATACTAGACTTCTAGAAGGTCACTAGAGTCAAGATCCTACCCATGACAGGGACGCAACAGTGGGGAACCACTAGGTGTGTATGTCACAAGAGGTCGAACTCTAGTTAGGGTTCTCACAATCACCAGATAGGAAGTACATCCTATACGATTCTGTATACCAACCCCTCCTAACTTAAGTTTCATTTGGGGCCCGGGTATAGGGCGCCACTCATAAGTGTGTGCGAGTAATTTGTGAGTGTAGTGTGTGAAAGGGCATTCAATACCTTTTTACCTTACACCATTCTGCACAGAGAACAAACACAGAACAAATATACAAAGTCGTCTACCCTAGGATTCAATGATTGTAGAAAAGTAACATGGTCCTCTACCCTAGGGTTCAACAAACATGTAAAACATAGACAACGAAACAAATAACAAGATACAATCAAAACAAGAACAAACATTCACAACAGTCGACAGAAAATAAAACAAGGGGAAGAAATCCGAGATAACAACGGCTATATAAAAAGAACATGCGCTTTCAATCAAACTGGCCTGACTCTCTTAAGTGTCCCCAGCGGAGTCGCCATTTGTCGCAACCTGGATCGTGACGGCACGGTGAGAAAGAAAGAAAGTGTAGGATGAAACAGGGAGTCGCCACCAACGTTTTTATCCATAGGAAAAACATTGGAAAAAAACTAAGTTCAGTAAAGCACTGGTTAAAAATTGAGATTCAAGTTCGGGAGTAGGTTACGAGTAGGGAAGGTATTAGCACCCTACATCGCCTGTCAAAAACAGTACCAAGATTGAAAATGCGCAACATAAATAGCCTTACAAAAGATGGTTTATTTCTTCCCTTTTATTGTTGTATTTTTTATTTAAAAACGACAGAATGGAGTGAGAGAACTGTACAAACATAGAATGTCGAAGCGAGGTCAATGGGACGTTTCATCCGAATTAAACTCGACTTCGATATGAGACAGAGAGGGGAAGAGAATGCTAATAAGGCGTCACGCCTAAATTAGACGTTCTCGAAAAAAACAGGGATAAGAAAGAGATAAGCGGGACGTCTCATCCTAAGTATCCCCTCCCTATGAATTATGGCGAGGCTTGAGCAAAAACTAGGGGGAAATCAACAAGACGTCACGTCTAAATTGATTTTCACGGAAGCGACCAAAGAAGGAACATTTATGAAAGAAACATGAAAGTGAGGAAATAAATCAATAAAAAGAAATAAGAAAGATGGGCCCGACAGGAATTGAGGTCCTGCTCCTACATATTCTTGAATTATCAAGAAATCAGGGTTACATAGTTCTGAGTGTTTTTCTTTTAGGAAAAGACTTGGGAGATGATGATGGATGTTACTGAGGTGGGGAACTCGTACAAGGCGAAGTTCTTCGCACGTGTACGAATCCTAAAGAGGTTGTGTAGACGGGAGTGCTCCCGTACGACACTATTTAAAAATGATTTGTTTCCCCTTTTTTTTGATTTTATTTAGATTTGAAAGAAAACATAGGAAGCATTTATTTCCCTTTATTATATTTTTACTATGAAGTGAAAGGGGAAGGTAGCAGAAGCTACAAAAGAGAAAGGGAAATAGTAGGTTCAGAAAATAGAGGGAAAAATGAGCGAAAACTGAGGGGAAGAAGAGAAAACCGAGTGAGAAAGAGGGAAAAACCGAGTAAAAATGGAAAAAACCGAGTGGAAATGGAAGAAACCGAGTAAAAAATGAAATACCGAGTGATAAAAGCAGAAAACCGAGTAAGGACGAGGAAAACCGAGTAAAAAATGGTA
This sequence comes from Clitoria ternatea, assembly GCA_037962975.1. Lineage (NCBI taxonomy): Eukaryota > Viridiplantae > Streptophyta > Magnoliopsida > Fabales > Fabaceae > Clitoria > Clitoria ternatea. The sequence goes on from CM075672.1 coordinate 184,604,212, forward strand.
AAACCGAGTGGAAATAGGAAAATACCGAGTGAAAGTAGTAGATTACCGAGTGAGGAGTGAATACCGAGTGAGACTGAGTGAGAAGAGGGACGGTGTTGGAGTTGAGAGGAGAACGGTACCGAGTGGTGAGGACGGAGTGGTAAAAGGGAATTGGGGAGGTCGGTTTGGTGAGGGACAGTGTTTGGAGTGAGGAGTGAGGAGGTCGGATTTGGTGAGGACGGAGTGGTAACAGGGAGTTGGGGAGGTGTGTAGGAGAGAGGAGTGAGGAGGTCGGATTGGTGAGGAGAAGGCGGAGTGGGGCTGTTGGAGACGGTGAGAGGAAGGAGCTGAAGGGTGTTTGGTGGCTGGAAGGGGCTGGACAGTGTGTGTGAGAGAGAGGATGAGGGTGAATTCAAGCAGAGTTTTCTCACTTAATCAATCCCCTGTATCAAAGCTTCAACCCTCTATTTATAGGCTTTTTCGAGTGGAAAGCCAGCTCAGGCTTCCACTCTGAGTGGAATGCCAGCTCAGGCTTCCACTCTGAGTGGAATGCCAGCTCAGGCTTCCACTCGGTCCTGGTAGTGGGGGACAGCGGCTGGCGGGAATTTTTAATTCCTCCACTTCCGCCCCTTGTCTGCCAGCCACCTCCAGGATTCCTGGATCCACTTGGGTGGTGGAATCCAGGTCAGCATGTGCAATCCGAGAGAGAATGGTAGAAATCCGAGAGAAAATAGTAGAAATCCGAGAGAGAATAGTGGAAATCCGAGTGAGGATGGCTCGGATCAGCCTCCCAATCAGTATTCGTCCATATTGGGAGTCAATTCCGAGTGGAATGAAGCATTTCCCATAGAAAGCCGAGTGAAAAATGCTCCTTTCCGAGTGAGGATTCTTCTGGGAGGAGCTGTGAGACATTCAATCGGAACCGAGTGACAAGTGACTCGGAACCGACTGAAATAGTTGAATAATGACTCAGAATTGGGTTTAAAAGGACTCAGAATTGGGTGAGAAGTAGCTTGGTAATTGTTTAAAGGATGACTCGGAGATAGGTGAAAGATGACTCGGGAACGACTGAAAAGTGGCTCGGTGATGGTTTGAAGTATGGCTCAGAAATTGGTGGAAATGGGCTTGGTAATTGGCTTGAGGAAGGATGAGAGGGAATCGGTTTGAAAAGGGCTCGGATTTGAGTGAGAGTGGTCATTTAGGAGTGGGTGAGAAAGGAATGACACGGAATTGGTAAAAAATGAGTCAGAAATGATTGAAGACTGACCAAGAAATGAGTAAAGGATGACTCAGAATCCGGGTGAGAATGGTGAGTCAGATTTGGGTGAAAATTGGTGACTCGGGTTTGATGAAAATGAGTGAAAGGACTCACTCGGTTCTGATTGAAGAAGCAACTCTCGATTCTGATTGAAGAGGCAACACTCGGAATTCTTTCAGTCGGATGTATTTTGTTCGGATCTCATCTCTGTGTGAAGCATTCACTCGGAATTTCTTCAAAAGTGACACAGAACTTCACTGCTTAAAGAATTTACTCGGAACTGACCTCGGCAGCTCTTAATCAGAATGGAACTTGGACATTTTCACTCGGAACCTTCCTTCCTTGCACTCAGAAATTGGAAATTTGAATTTTCTCACTCGGAATCTACCTATTTTCCACTCAGACATTGGAATTTCACTCGGAAATCAGCTATTTGATGCACTTTCTTAGAAGTTCTTCACAAATCTGAGTCTTGGAAACACATGACTATTTCCCAACTCACTCGGAGTCGGCTTCATGCTTCAATTAGAATTAAAAACTCAGTTTCATCAATCGGTATCTCCTGAACCACTCGGAGAGACTTTGCACACATTTATTCAGAAATCATTTCATTCGGTTGTTGTCACCCGGGAACCGATTGAAGATTGACCATTCAGCACAGGATCAGTCGGAACTTAGCATTTTCACTCGAAAAGGGCTTGCTTCCCACTCAAGACTTGGAGACTTGGTATTTTCACTCGGAAAAACTTCCCCCAATCAAAATTTGTCCTTCCAATTACACTTTGAGTCGGATTTTCCTTTGCTCAGACTTGTTTTCACTCAGATCAGTAGCAATCAGAAAGCACTCACTCGGATTTAGCATTTCTTCACTCGGATTAGATGCAATTAGAAAGCAATCCTTCTCAGCATTCATCCTCTAACAGAGTCAGCTATTCATCACTCGGAATGGCTCTGACAGGGAGTCATTCCACTCCTGTTCACCTTCATCAGTGAAGCATTTCACTCAGAACTGACCCATTCTGAGTAATTTCACTCGGATTTACTCCAACAGGGGCATATTCCACTTGGATTTGATCCATTCTGAGTAATTTTACTCGGATTTACTCCAACAGGCGCACATTCCACTCGGATTTTTGTTCAACAGGGCTATATTTCACTCCTAAATGTTTCAATCAGAGTCATCTTACTCGGATTTGCCATTTTTGGGCCATTCCACTCGGATTTTCTTCATTTTGACTCGGATTTGACCATTTTTTGAGTTTTTACACTCGGATCTATTTCCACCAGGGCTATATTTCACTTGGAAATGCTTTAATCTGAGTCATCCTACTCGGATTTGATCATTTTGAGTCATTCCAATCGGATTTGCCTCTAACAGGGCTGTATTTCACTTGGAAAAGCTTCATTCTGAGTTATTTCGCTCGGTTCTGATTATTTTAGAGCCATTCTACTCGAATTTGACCATTCTGAATTAGAATTCAGTATAAAAAAGATTCATTCCACTTGGACCAGACCAAAAGAGGTGTTCACAGATGCTATTAAGGCATTCTATGAGGAATGAGTTAAGAGGTAATCTCTCACTCTATTAGATAGTTATCAACCTTATAACTCAAATTATTTGCTATCTTGATCTAATCAAGAGCTTGAATTGTCTTGCCAATTTGGTTTTTCACTTCATTATGAATTCTTTGAACTTTTCAAAGAATTTCTAACTTATGTTACATAAATCCATACTCATTGACTTTTCAATTAGTATGTTGAAGTATTGAACAATATATCTAGTTATTGTTCCAATAGGCCCACATACATCGTTATGTATTAGATAATAGATTACTCATCTTTTCAATGAATGAGGTCTCAATTATCTCTCCAATAAATAAGATTTACATGTCTCCATTGATTCCAAAATTAAAAAGAGTCCATATAACCACATTAATGGTATTTAGAAAATGTGTTTCTTATCCATTTGCCTTAGGAGACAATACCATGTATGTAAGGTTCAAAATCACTTATTTTAACCTACTTTGGTAGTTGTTATAAATGGGTGTTTTGAGATTTAGGATGTGGAATCCATTACTCAATTATGCATCAATATCCATTTGAAGAAATAAAGTTATTTTATAATAAGAAAAACATTTCTTGTCTAACAAGAAACAATATACACAATGTCTAGCTCACTAACTAGCCCAATAGGTAAAGATCTTATCTTTATTGTAGCAACTTTTGCTCAATTTTACACAGATTTCTCCACCCTTAACAAGTGATCTACTTCCTTGATCTTTCAAAATTTGAGATCTACTACTAGTATCTGATACTAATGTTAGTGAAGTAAAATAACTTGACTTCTATAACATGACCTGTAGTGGAAGTCTTACTTCCCTTTCTTTTGAACTCCTTCAAGTTCTTTAGACAAATTATTTCAATGTCTTATTTTGGCTAAAACTGGAAACAATTTCCTCTCTTGATCACCTTTTAGACTTCCAGATTAACTTGGCCTTAATAAAGTTTGTATACGATCATATCGTATATCTCCCATATATTTATATTGCCTTTTACAGCTCAGAGTTTATGCAGACTCCATAGGGTATTCAAGACCTAACCATAGATGATATATAAGCCAAACATGACACACTGCCGCTTCATCTTTAATGAAGATAATTCTCAAGTCTCAATACCTATCTAGGCATTTTTTTAGATAAAGTGTCCTTCCAAAGGATAGATTGCAACAAAACAATATTTGGTTTGTCATGGTTATTCTAAAATAAATTACATGCAAATCTTATCACTTCTATTTAAAAACATATTTAAATTTTGGTCATTAAATAAATATGTTGTCTCCCACTATTTTGATTCAAAAATAAATACCCTCACTGAATCATAAAAAATCCTATTGGAAGATTTTTCTGGTAGGCCAAGATCCATATTTGGCCTAGTGTTGAGTCAGCTTTGGCTGATCGCCCAACCCTTGGTGGTAGGAAACACATTTCCAATTGCATCTCATGCAACTCTTGGATGATTGAGTGGGTAACTCTTTACCCTTATTCATCTTATGAATTTAAGCTCAATGCTTACGCCTCTAAGTTATTTTCAATCCAATTGAAAAACTTAGTTTAGGCCTAATAAAAACAATTTGGATATTACAATTATCCCATCGCGCCTTACTAATATAAATGATAGCACCCTGCTTTGGCAGGCCCACTATTTATTGACATTAGTCTCGACGAGTGTTACTTATTAGAAGGCGTTTAAACTTAATATTAATGCTTCTAGGTTCTTCAATCTGATTAAAGTTACCTAGATAAGTCCAATAACAAATGGTTGGATAATCCAATTATCCATCATCCTTTACTAATAACAATAAAAGCACCCTGCTTTGGCAGAACCTACACTTTATTGAAACTAGCGTTGATGATTGTTGTTTATTAGAACGCGTTTTAGACTATTCATACCTTTAGGCTTTTCCAATCCAATTGAAAAAAGTCTATTTGAATAAAACTTAATAATACTTGGATAATCCAATTATCCAATCATGTCCTACTAAACATAAATAAAGGCACCCAACTATGACGTGACCTGCACTTTATTTATATCAAGTTAGACGTTATTACTTATTGGAAGGTAAGATTGTCAGGCTTGAGGGATTTCAATTTTCTTATTGTTCATTACTGACTTTCATTAAATGCTTTAACGCAAAATAAAACCCCAAAACATGCAATCAAAATTGTGAGATAGTTATGGTCTTTCTAGAAAATAAAATAAAATAAAATAAACCTAAAGGAACTATGGTGTCTTGACTCCGTGAAGTCCTACTTCTTGAAACCACCATCCTCCTGGAGTCACCACTCCTTTGTTCCTTTCAAGGTCATATCCATCAAGAGTCACCACTCTAGGTTTCTTCTAAGTCTCCATCTTGTTGGCTTATCCAAGATTACAATGTAATAAAGGAAACTTGTTTTACATACGAGTGAAGGGTTGAGAGAAGAAATTTTAAGAATAGAGAAAGGCACAACACGCAGGCTGTATTTAAAATTAAATAAAAAAATCTAAGACTATAACCATTCACCGCTGGACGTGTCAATTAATCAATTAATAGAGTAATAAATTGTATTTAAAATAAAATAAATTTTAAAATACATAATTAAACACGTAGGGTCATAAAAACAAAACTACGTAAAGAAGTTTGGCGACTCCGTTGACCGTTCAACAGATAGGGTCAAAGGGGTGTTCCCACCCAAAAATTTAGTATTGTAATTAGGTTAGTTCCCAGGAAAGAGAGGTGGGTCCGGAGTGACCGCTTAAGTACCAAGTCTTTCCTAGCCAGAACATCCCACTGACCATTAATAGCTCAAAATATTTGGTTATGATTTCAAACAATTTGAAATCTTTAATTTTGAAACGGCCAAGATTTAACTTTTAAACCTTATCTTTTAACCCTTACAATTATCCTAAAATAGGAATAGTCAAGGTTTAACTTTTAAACCTTATCTCTAGAGTCTCAACAATCATCCTAATTTTTAGGAACGATCAAGGTTTAAATTTTAGACCTTATCTCTAGAGTTTAAGATATTTTATTTTGAATCCTATTAAATTTGATAAAGATCTTATCTTTAATTTGTAACTTTTACAAATCCTATCAAATTTATTAAGGATTAAATATTTGATTTTAAAATTATTAAATTTAATAAAGATCTTATCTTCTATTTGTAACAATTACAAATCATATTAAATTTAATAAATATGAATCAATTTGTAACTCCTACAAATCACATTAATTTTAAAAAGATCACATATGATGCAAATCCTATTAAAATTAATAAGAATAAATTATTTAAATTTGTAACTCTTACAAATCACATTAATTTTAAAAGGATCACAAACAATGCAAATCCTATTAAAATTAATAAGAATAAATTATTTAAATTTGTAACTCTTACAAACTTTAATTTTAACAAATAATTAAAATTTTGATTTGTAACTTTTACAAATCAAATTTAAAATATAATATTAAAATCAAATATTTTATTTGTAACATTTACAAATAAATAAAATACCATTACGGCTAGGTTTCAACTTTCGAATCTTAGTTTTCATTACGGCTAGGGTTTAACTCTTAAACTTTCTAAACACAATCTCACATGAACAATTCATATTAGAAAAGAGAAAGCATATAGACGTCATTGCATACAACCCTTGATTTCAATTTAATTAAATAAACATAAAACATGCCTTATAATTAGAACACATATAAAACAATCACCATTGCAACATACAACATGTTCATATAATAAAGCACATCCCAAAAACATGTTCTTTAATTAAAATGTTGAGAAAAGCAATCAATATACATAAAACAAAAATAAATTGATATTAGCTTTCAAAAGGTGCAACCTTTGCAACATATCTCATAAAAATGCAACCTTTGCAAAATATCTAATAAAAGATGAAACCTTTACAAAAGGATTCAACCTTTACAATTCTTTTCATAAAAGAAATATTTTTACATGTTCTTCAAATAAACATTTGCCCAAAACATGGTTTTGCAACCTGGCTCTGATACCACTGTTAGGGAATCCCTAGTGTATGAGCAGCGGAAATACAAGGATTCCCATAGGATTTACAAAGCGCCGTGTTTCAAAGCATAAGACAAACACAAAAAAATTGTGTTTTAGGATTACCTCTTAAAGAATATCGAAGCAATTGTAGCCTCGTCCTTTAGGAGTCCACACGAGTACTCCCACCAGAAATGCTACACCTTCCAAATTCTAGTTTGACGGCGTGTAGCTTTTGTAATTTTTGCGTATTTTTGTGTCTCTTTTTGGGTATCCGTCTATGAGCATCTTATGCTCTATTTATAGGCTTAGGTTTGACCTAATTTGCTCTCTAAAGAGTGGGCTCCTTACTCATTCTAAATGAGTTAGGCCCAATAGTCTTATTTTAGTCAACTAAAATAAAAAGCTATTTTCTGATGGGCTTACTCTATGTGTGTGACCCTATAGGTAAAATACTCGGTTATATTAATAATAAACTATTTTATTATTAATATAAAATAAGAGCGGCATCTAGCAATGCATCATTATGTCTGAATATTATTTATTAACAATATAACCTATAAGTGATAATTATTTTATATGTTTGTTCCTTTTGTCACGATATCCTAATTGGGCCCAAGGCATGGTCGTGTCATCCTTGTACGGTCCAATTTATTTTACTTGATACCAGAGTAGACTTTATCTGAAGAAATATTCAATATTTATTCTTTCTAGCATGGACATGCATTTCCTTAGTCTCACTCCATCAAGTGGCCTATAGATATCACTCCTGTCACATAGGAGAGACAAATCCCATCTACATCACTCACATCCCTCTGCATAATTTGTACATTGCCTAACTACAACCTTTATAGTCCTCTTATTACAGAAGATGTTTGATTGTATTAAAACAATAAACTCCTTATGTAGAAATCGTAGTGACTTCAGGTCAAAGGACTACATATACCATTATCACATTGAGAATCATTTATGACATTCATGTAACGATCCATGGAACGTTCTCATGGTGGGTTTGTCCAGTACATCATTACTCTTAATGTGTACCCGTGTGAAGACTTGATATCATTTATATCCATGATCTGTGAGATCAAATCATCAGTACACTCACACACTAGTCTTAATGTGTTTACATGTCCCCACGTAAATACTTGACTAGGGACATTTTAGGAATAACTCTCATATGACCTATTACTCCAAGGATAAATAAAGGTTGTTAAACTATTTAACAAAAAATGACTTATTCAAAATGATGCGACCTATATAGGCTTTTAGTGCATATTTCCAACATAAACGTATACTAGATTCTGGATGAATTTCACTTACGCTCGCCTTCCTCACCCAAGCGGATCCTGAGGATCTCGCTCAAGCGGATTGGGGGCTCGCTTAAGCGAGACAGCCCCTTATGCTCTTTTTTTTTCCCTCGCTCAGTGTGTTCCATGGCTCACCCGAGCACCCCACTCAGTCTCGCTCAAGCGAGTGTCACTCTCGCTTGAGCGAGCGGTGCTCTGATTCCCCAATTTTAATTATTCTGATTATCCCCTTTTTCCTTCACACCAAATCTTCTACTTGAAATATCTTATGAATGCCTTGAACACATTATGAAGTAATTAAACCTCATGATGATGAACTACTTTGAATCTAATCATATAACATTAATTTAACTAATTATTTTTGTTGTTTTCAATTGAGAACATCTCATCGATTATTTGTTACTTACCTTCTCATATCTCCATATATGAGATAGGTCTTCCATAGATCTAGGGTACTGAGTGATAACTTCACCCCTTTTATGTTTTCATAATTTAATGATATTAAGATCACAAAAAAATTTACCCCCATTTTTTGGGTGTTTCACATACTATGGTCAATATCTTATGTATATGATGATGATTGGATACTGATGACTTGACATCCTAGAATGGTAATTGATAGACTAGGATCATTTGAATGAACTTGTGATCATTTTGTATCACCAAGTAACACATGATGATATTTGACATTGAATGTGTTAGCTATTTTAATGGCGTTGATGCCTTGTTAATGAAAATCCATGGATGGATGAACTGTATAAGTATAAGGTTGTGATCATAATGTCCATGCATGATTTAAAAGTATGTTTGATGATTTAATGATGCTTGGAATTGGTATAATAAGTGCTTAGTGGATTGGTTATATGTCCCTTTATGTCTTGTGCCATAATAAAATTGACTCTTGATGGTTTTATGCGTGTGGAGATCTAGGCATTGCATGATTAAAGGTCCCAAGGCATGGCATGATTGAAAAATACATTTTTAAGCATCAGGGGGTGATCCACGGCCAGTGGATCCATGAAACCAGAGAGGTCCACGACCAGTGGGTTTTTCCCACTGCCAGTGGGTTTCTCCAATGATGGATTTTACATACTTTTATGTCTTTTGGGTTATGTTTTGCACTTCCTTACTTCATGGAATGTTTGTACGATTGATTGTACATGTTTTGAGTAACTCTCGGCAATCACCTTGTATTTTCTTGGACTATTTCTTATATCCACTCTTGATCTTGGGTTAACTTACATGTTTCAGAAACACTTGTATAACGACCACGTGATTGATTGTCCTATGTAGACATTTGTTTAAGTTACATGTTTTCTCATATATTCATATATGAGATAGGTCCTTAAAAAGGTTTGGGGTTAATTGTCGAGGTTTTTAAATCGTGGTGTTCTTCTTCCGACCATTGTTAAGTCGCAAAAAAAAATTCCTAGTTCTCATTATCTAATTAATAATGTCTTTAATATTAATTACAGGATTAAGGGCGCCACAGACGGTACAAAAACACAATAATACAGAATTAAGTTAAAATATAAACATTAATTTACTAATTTTAACGGTGGATTTCTCGATACTCATTTTTAGTTGTGAGCATCAATAAGTTTCCAGGTAGCATATATACCGACGATTATATTAGTCTTAAAGCTAAAGAAAGGTTTAGTTGGATCTCGTTATCCAAGACAAACACTAGTACAAAAAATGGATATAACAACTGGATATAATCACAGAATAGAGTGGATCAGTGATAAAAGAATACACGGTGGCATTTTTGAAATTATAAGGTTACTATATAATCACGGGTGGTGAACAACCGTGGTTGTAGGTTCAGGGGTAACTATATAATCACAGATAACAACAGAACCATGATCGTATCCTTAAATATATAATCACGGTTGTATTTCTAACCATGATTATATAGTTTAGGGTTTATACGTCGGGGACTATACAATCACTGTTGACTCTACAACTGTGATTATATATTGATGGATACGATCACGATTATGGTTTTAACCATGGATGTAGAGTTAATATATGTGTAATATAATCATGGTTGCAAGGGGATCCGTGGTTATATGTTTAATTTAAGTTAGAAATGGAAAGGTTTTAGGTCATTTCCTCGCGTCCCTAACTTCTTCTTCTTCCTTGCATGCTCATCTTCGTCGTCTACGTAATTGGTTAGGTGCTTCATCTTCTTCCCCTTTCTGTTCAGGTAAGTGTTTTCTTCCTCTCTTCACTTTCCCTATACTGCATTGTGCCTTTGTCATGTGTGACGTTCTCTTCTTCTGTTTGGCTGTGCAGAGCACATACGTTGGTGGTTTCCTGAGCGTCATGCCCTTCTCTGTTCACTGTCGGCCAGCCCTAACGCATATAACTATCTTTGTTGTTTCTTCATTCAGGTAGGTTCCCTCTGTTCCCTAAACCCCCATTATCGTATATTGCGTGTTGTCATTGTGTGTATGTGCTTCCACTTAATATAAATTGTACGGCTATGTTTGATTTAGTTTATAGGATATGGTTGGACATATTTCTACTGATGTTTATGGTCTCTAATGTTTATAGTAATTGGTCTGTCATATAATATGTATTGAGGCTCTATTTTGAAGAAATATATTAAAATCTGAATTTTCTAATAATAATAGATAATGATAATCAAATTAAAAATTTAAATGTTGTGAGGTTTAATTAAAAGGTGGTATTATATCTTTAATGAGAAAAAGAGAGAATATTCATAAGGATAATAGCTTTTAATCCTGTTAAAATATGGCAGTGTGAAGTACTTATGTAAAAATCAAATGTTACACATAATTAATATTAATTATTGTAGGATAACTCATTATCAATCGAAGTCTTGTTCATATTATTAGTGGGTTTTTATATACTTTAGAATCGCATTTTGATGTATATTGGTTTAGTTTGGGACGCCAATTGGTGAATGTAATAGGTTCTACTTACACATATGTACTGCATATAAGTGAGTTTAGAGTAGCCTATACATAGCCAACCAACTTCATTGTTTCTCATTTGAATTTTTATTGCAAATTTTAAAGACTCATGAATTTCAATTTTGGCTAATTGTCATTTGTGTTAACCGAAAGGTGGATTTTCCTACCATTAACCAAACATCAAGAGTTTAGTATTCACACTAGTGCAAAAAATGACTATGAACACAGGATATGAGCACGGTCCTAGGGGTAGATATGTGTATTCACATTAGTATTATTCCTTACATTAGTAAAAAAAATTAAATACATAAAAATTGATATTTTCTACTAAATAAAAAGTTACTTGTAAAAGTAAAATAATAAATTATATTAAACATGAACATTGTAACAAAATTACACAAGTCCAACCAAGGATATGTGTATAAATTGTGATTAGGCAATTTAAAATTTTAATTACATAATGAATTAACCCCATAATTATTTTACTTCTATAATTTTAAATAATTTTATTTTAACAATAATAACTAGTTTTGTTTATTACACAACACCCCAAAACACCATATGTTAAATCTAAATACTACTAGACTAAATAAAAAAAATTAGTAATAGTAAACTAATAAAAATACTCTGTTTACTGTCTTTAATTTGAATTTGAATTTTATGTCACTAATTTTGTTTAGGTTATTTTTTATTTGTTATATTTTTAGTTTCTAATAAGTTTATTTAGTCCCTTTTAAATGAGTTTGTGATTTTTAAAATTGTATGAGTGAACCATAGTTCCCCATTTGAGATTCAACACAAATGGTCATTAAATTAATTAATTTCATCATTTGTGTTGAATCTTGAATTGTCTGTTTGGATAGTTTGGGATGAACAATTGTTTTTATACGCCGTTGGTATGTACAAGTTAAGAGTTATTTTAAAATTTGATAAAGTTTTGGTAACTTGCATTTTGTGTTGTTCTCTGGGTGCATATTTGGTTGTGGTTGAATTTGATTTGACCACTCTTATTTTGTGTACTTAGAGACCGATGCAAAATGCTACCGAAAGTTGATCAAATTTTAAAATAACTCCTAACTTGTATATATCAATGACGTATAAAAACAATTGTCATCCTAAATGGGCAGGACCACCACCTTTGTAAAAAAAGTAAGATTGATCATAGCACCTTGTAAACAGTTTGTATGTATCAGAGTTGGATAACTACATCATGCATAAGTCTAGAGTACGAGAGTCGAGTTGAATCATTTATAGAATTCATAGTGAGGAATGCTGAGGAGGTGAATGGAAGGTATGTTTGCCCTTGTGTTAAATGCTTGAACCTGCGTTGGCTAGACTTGGGAGAGGTGTGAGAACATCTATTGTGTGATGGTTTTCTTCGTAGTTATACCCGTTGGATATGGCACGGTGAAGATGAGGTGGTGGCAAGTACTAGCTTTCAAACTAAAAACCGAAGCTCGATGCATGACACCAATGTCGACATGGATGACCGACTTGAGGATATGATCCATGATGTAGGGGTAGAAGGTTTTTAGAGAGTTCATGTATATACGATTTTGTGTGAGGATTCTAAGAAGCTGTTGTATCTAAACTGTGTTAATTTCATGAGGTTTATCAACAGTTTTATGATTGTTTAATTTGAAGGCCATAAACAGGTGGACGGATAAAAGTTTCACTGACTTATTAAAGTTGTTGAAAGAAATGCTCCCAGCTAGAAACACCTTGCCGAATCGGTAACTATAAGGCAAAAAGGTGTTGTGTCACAAAACTCTAAATCACTCTAGCTTGAGTAGTCACAAAGGTTGGGGTTTAACCTTTGGGTATTGAGAGATTGTGAGATTGGGTGGGTTGCCTTTTTACTTGTGAGGATTGGGTTCTTGAGTGTGGGACATCAAGAGATAATTGCTCAAAGCTTATATCTCAAATCTTTAATAGTGGAATCCTTTAACTAGGTTGCTTGAAGGCGAGACGTACACCAGATTGGTGGAACTCGTTAAATTGGTTTGCATTTCTCTTAACCTTGAACTCTTTACTTAACTGTGCATATAAACTGTTTGTTGTTTTGCCTAAGCTAAATATTTAAATTGATCTTGCTGCTCAAGAAGAAACATAACCTTGCACACAAACTGTTTGATAAAATTGCTAAACCAATACTCTGTTTTGCTTCTCATTCTTGGTTAAAATTACTTTGGCTCTAGAGTTCAATACCTTGATTCAAACCTATTAAAGTGTGATACATACTGTTGTTTGTAAAATTCTTGTATATCTCATTTAAGTTACATAAAGAACCAAGTTCAAAGGCATTCCAAGCAAATTTTTTAAACACTCAATTCACCCCCCTTCTAAGTATTGAGGCCACTTGGTTAACAAGTTGTATCAGAGCTTGACTCTTGGTTAATAGAGCTTAACGACTTTAAGAGATTAAGATGGCCTCTATCTCATATAACATGATTCCTGAGGATAGTGCTACAAATAGACCTCCAGCTTTTAATGTTGAAGGTTATGCTTCTTGGAAAGAAAGAATGAAAATCTTTGTACAATCTATTGATTTGAAAGTTTGGAATGCAATTGAAAGTGATCCCTTCATACCTATGTATACTGTTGATTGCAAAGAAGTAGAAAAACTAATGGATGATTGGACTAGTGATGAGGAGAAAAAGGTCCAATACAATTACAAAGCTAAAAGTCTCATTACCCTTACTTTAGGTCCGGATGAGTTCTTTAGAGTTGTAACTTGTAAAACGGCCAAAGAAATGTGGGACACTCTCCAAGTCACCCATGAAGGTACTAGTGATATAAAAGATTCAAAAATTAGTACAATCACTAGTCAATATGAGAGTTTTAGGATGAACTCCGGAGAAACTATTCTTGAATTGCAAAAGAGGTTCATATTAATCATGAATCATCTTATTTCACTTGGCAAGTCTTACACTAACAAAGACCCTATTCATAAAGTATTGAAAAGTCTTACTAGGGAATGATAACCTCTTATCACCACAATCAAGCAATCTCCAAACATCAATAATATGTCTCTTGCCACATTGTTTGGAAAGCTACAAGAACAAGAGCAAGAGCTCAAAGACTTGAAGAATACAGAGGAAGAAGAAAAATCCTCCAAGAAGAAAGGACTAGCTCTCAAAGCAACCTCAATTGATGAGGATGAGCTAGAGAGTGATCTCAATGACGATAAAGAATTTGGCTTATTTGTGAAGAGGTTTGGCAAGCTTATGAAAAACAAGAAATTTTAAAGAAGCTTCAGAAACCAAGGTAAGAAACCTATGCTCAAAGACAATACATCCTTACCCTCTTGCTTTGAATATGGCAAGGAAGGATACTTCAAAGTAGATTATCCAAATCTAAAGAAGAAAAACAAAGAAAGAAAGGGAAGAAGGAGAGCCTACATAGCATGGGACGAAAATGATGTGAGAAGCTCTGAAGAATCGGATAATGAAGAAGCAAACTTATGCATAATGGCCAACCACCAAGAAGAGCAAGATGAGGTAAATAATCATGAACTTGATAAAGAAGAATTGTTTGATACTTTTGTAGAATTGTATGATAGATTAAGTATAAGTTGTCAAGAAAAACCATAGAAACTCTTGAGATGCATCTTATTGAACAAGTAAAAGAAAATGAAATTTTGAAAAAGAAAGTTATAGATACCTAAACTTGTTCTAAAGCTAAACCATGTGACTATTTTAAGAAATGTGGTCACCTAGAAAGGAGAGTACTAGACTTGAATAAAACTCTTGAGAACTTCACAAATGGTAGAGATAATCTAGATGCATTACTTGGAAAGAAAAGATGCATGTTTAATAAATCCGGCTTAGGATTTAATCCCACTAAGAAAGAAAAACATTATAAAAATTTCTTTGTGCATCCTAGAAAATCATCATCAATCATTATGGTGTTAAGGGTCATAGTGCTTCAAATTGTAATGTTGTAAAGTTTAGACTAAAGGTTGCAAGAAAGGTGTGGTTTCCTAAAGGAACATTACCATAAGCTAACCAAAAAGGACCCAACATAAAATGGGTACCAAGTTCTCTAACTTGACTTATTTTGTAGGTATGCTTCTGTTAAAAATATGCACTAAAAGCCTATATAGGTTTGTATCATTTTGAATAAGTCATTTTTTGTTAAATAGTTTAACAACCTTTATTTATCCTTGGAGTGATAGGTCGTATGAGAGTTATTCCTAAAATGTCCCTGGTCAAGTATTTACGTGGGGACATGTAAATACATTAAGACTAGTGTATGAGTGTACTGATGATCTGATCTCACAGATCATGGATATAAATGATATCAAGTCTTCACACGGGTACACATTAAGAGTAATGATGTACCGGACAGACCCACCATGAGAACGTTGCATGGATCGTTACATGAATGTCATAAACGATTCTCAATGTGATAATGGTATATGTAGTCCTTTGACCTGAAGTCACTACGACTCCTACGTAAGGAGTTTATTGTTTTAATACAATCAAACGTCTTCTGTAATAAGAGGACTATAAAGGTTGTGGTTAGGCAATGTACAAATTATGCAGAGGGATGTGAGTGATGTAGATGGGATTTGTCTCTCCTATGTGACAGGAGTGATATCTATAGGCCACTTGATGGAATGAGACTAAGGAAATGCATGGCCATGCTAGAAAGAATAAATATTGGATATTTATTCGGATAAAGTCTACTCCGGTATCAAGTAAAATAAATTGGACCGTACAAGGATGACACGACCATGCCTTGGGCCCAATTAGGATATCGTGACAAAAGGAACAAACATATAAAATAATTATCACTTATAGGTTATGCGGTTAATAAATAATATTCGGACATAATGATGCATTGCTAGATGCCGCTCTTATTTTATATTAATAATAAAATAGTTTATTATTAATATAACCGAGTATTTTACCTATAGGGTCACACACATAGAGTAAGCCCATCAGAAAAATAGATTTTTATTTTAGTTGGACTAAAATAAGACTATTGGGCCTAACTCATTTAGAATGAGTAAGGAGCCCACTCTTTAGAGAGCAAATTAGGTCAAACCTAAGCCTATAAATAGAGCATAAGATGCTCATAGGCGGCTACCCAAAAAGAGACACAAAATACACAAAAGTTGTAAAAGCTACACGCCGTCAAACTAGCATTTGGAAGGTGTAGCATTTCTGGTGGGAGTACTCGTGTGGACTCCTAAAGGACGAGGCTACGATTGCTTCGATATTCTTCAAGAGGTAATCCTAAAACGCAATTTTTTGTGCGTTTGTCTTATGCTTTGAAACATGACACTTTGCAAATCCTATGGGAATCCTTGTATTTCCGCTGCTCATACACTAGGGATTCCTAACAATGGTATCAAAGCCTAGTTGCAAAATCGTGTTTTGGGCAAACATTTGTTTAAAGAACATGTAAAAATAAAATTAAAATTTCTTTTATGAAAAGAATTGTAAAGGTTGAATCCTTTTGCAAAGGTTGCATCTTTTATTAGATATGTTGCAAAGGTTGCATTTTTAATGAGATATTATATAAAGGTTGCTTTTTTATGAGATATGTTGCAAAGGTTGCACCTTTTGAAAGCTAATATCAATATATTTTTTCTTTATGTATATTGATTTCTTTTCTCAACATTTTAATTAAAGAACATGTTTTTAGGATGTGCTTTATTATATGAACATGTTGTATGTTGCAATGGTGATTGTTTTATATGTGTTCTAATTATAAGGCATGTTTTATGTTTATTTAATTAAATTGAAATCAAGGGTTGTATGCAATGTGTAACATCCCAATTTTAATAAAGGTAATCGCGCAAAATAAAAAGCCATTTAAAATGTCAAGTAAGATCTGTCCACTAATTACACTTAACAAAATTAACTAAAAAGAGTGAAGTGATTAGCGTTAGTGGGTACTGATGGGATTGGGTGACGTGAGCAGACTGCTCCTCACGTTTTCCCACCCCACCATTCCTTCCTTCATGCATGCGTTATAAGTGGACGATGATTTCCCCTTGCCATTCGTTCTGGAGAGAGCTCCCTGCGAATTCCTTCTTCTTCTCTTCTCCTTCTCTGCTCTCTATTTCATCCCCTGTTTCCGAAGACGAGTAACAGTGTTGCAGAAGAGTCAGAGTTCCCTCACACGAGTAGAAGAAGAGTGTTGAAGCAGAAACATCCCCGCACCATTCGTGACTAGCATTCAAGTAAAGGCTAAGCGAGCGGAAACACTGAGTGAAGCAGCGAGGAAAGGAACCAACATCCAAGCGGAAAAGCCTCTCGGAGTCTCGTAGTTGGTAGGGGGAGTATCTTACATGTTAAATGCATGGATTATATTTGGGTTTCGAGTAGTGAAACGATAGCCCTGCATCCTATTGTATGATAATGCTTGCATGTGAAGTAACCGAGTGTGAGACAAGTAAGAATGAGTGTTGCATGTTAGTATCGTCCTTGATGATTGCATGATATGTTGAGATTATTGAGAATGCGTTGTTGAATCTGTTCATATTCATATGATGCATGCGTTGATTAAGTTATAACACTGTGGTATATTGATTGCATGTTAACTAGAGTTAATGAAAACACCCATAGGAGCTTGATATTAAATGATACGACTGCATTAGATTGATATGCTGCTATAATGATAACTGTATTGAAGTTTGTGTGTGCTAAATTAAT
Source organism: Clitoria ternatea (assembly GCA_037962975.1). NCBI lineage: Eukaryota > Viridiplantae > Streptophyta > Magnoliopsida > Fabales > Fabaceae > Clitoria > Clitoria ternatea. The sequence goes on from CM075672.1 coordinate 184,621,918, forward strand.
ATGCGGAGTCCTGAGAATGTGTGTTACCGACTGCATGTGAAATCTGTGTGATTGAATAAGAGGATGGGTGCAAAAGAATTTAATGCTGTGTGTTGAACCCGCGTGTGGCGCATGGGATGCGTTGTGCTAAGAGCACGTAGTGTGGGACACTACCATCGGTCATAAAGCGTGGGACGCTATGAAATCCTTGAGTGGGACTCAAGGTAGCTCTGAGTGGAACTCGGGCTGCCTGTGAACACCTCCGTTGGCGCTGAGAGCGTTGGTGTCACCTGTGGGCAAAACGGTTGGGTACCTGTAAAATGGCCAAGCAGCTGGGAGCTGAAATGATAGTTGAGAACTATGTACAAAAGGCTGAGAGCCTACGTTACAACGTTAGGACCGATTACACACGAACGCGGAACCGAGTGAATGAATTGTGTATGTTAACTGTTGATATTGCTGGAATTGATTATGCATGAGATGAGGAATATATATATATATGTATATCCGTGTGCTTGTGCTATTGATGCTAAGTGAAACCTGCCTTATGAATACATGTTATATTATCGGAGAGTTATATATATATATATATATAGCCGAGTGAGAATCAGGGATCCTGACTATTAATTATTCCAGAGATTCATTCTGATTTATGGACCTTAGTATCGCGCCACTGATTGTTGTATGTTAATATTATTGAGTAGGTGTGTGTAAGGGACCGATTGACAATTGTGGAATCTTAATCGGTAAGGATCTTGTGCGTGCGTTCTGGTTAATCAGTTATACTCTGACCTTAATTATTGCTACGTGTGACTGTGTGTACATATATATATAGTTATATAAATGTGAAACGACCTGAGTAAGTATCTATCATTTAAAATTTAAGATGCTCACCCCTGCTGTGGCAATTTCCTTTCAGTGAACATCTCTCGTAATGAGGATTGGAAGAGGAGCGGAAATGCCGGGTGAAGTGTTGAAGCACTATGGAAGTTTTTATGATTGTGCATATGCTGTATATAGTGTTTTTGGGTTAAGCCTTGGCCGGCTCATGTTTTGCTAGTAGTCTCTTATAAGGAGTTGTTTCCCTTAGAATGGGGACATGTCAATGTGGTCGTAGATCTGTGATATGCACTCCTATGTATATGTATATGCCTATGTGATGCCATGCTGTATGTCTGTTTTATGCCGTGAAATGCTTGGGTAACCTTTATATATACGTGTTCACATTCCCGAAGGTGTAAGATATGATATAATTTAACGAGAAGGAAGCCAATTTAGAGTCTAGAGGGTGAGTTGTGACGCTGTCACCGAGTGGGGAAGGTTCGGACGTTTTGAGTGAGTGAAATCAGATAGCTCCGAGTGAGAGTTGACATAGAAGACTACCCCTAACAACGAGTTATTAGGGTCAAGGTTGAGAGTCTAAATATGCATTCCGAGTGGTCATTACCAGGGTTTCCCCGAGCGTAGGATAATCAATGAACCCTGAGTGAGAATTTGCCGAGTGATGATTCTTCCGACTAGAGAGTGACCTTCTAGAATCTTGGGGACCCCCGCTGTAGTAAGCTGTTAGTGACAAAAGGATCCGAGTGAGCCTTAGCCGAGTAGAATGTTTAGAGTCGGAAGGATATAGTCACCGAGTGAAAATTTAGTAAAAATACCCCGAGTGACAAAAGGACGTAAAGATTACTTTGAGTGAGGAGCTCCATAGAACCTGAATAAGTGTTAGTGGGGGCCATGTCAGTATTATTCGTGTATGTGTTCTGATTGATGAAATTGTAGAATGAGTTACTTTTCCGAATGGGACTAGTAGGCGTAAGGGCCAAGTCTGAGTGAATCAGGTGATGAAACCCGAGTGCGGAATTACCGAGTGAAATGAGCGATTACCGAGTGAAGCTTTCGCTTGAGCGCGTGCGCGTTGCTATGTAACCACCGATGCAATTTCCCTTCTTTCGCTGTTAGTTCCTTGTAATTCTTCTGTACTCTCGTTTTTCTCCTCCTCTCATCCCTTTCGGTGGCATTCTAGTTTAATTGTGGAAAAAATTTCCCTCTATTTTTCTCGTCTATGATTTGTTTAAATTAGGGTGTTACATTTTGGTATCAGAGCAGACAGAAAGGTCCAAGGCCAAGGTATGCTTACCGAGTGTAAGCGGTTGTATGCTTCTGACCGAGTGGTCATCCTGATTGTAATGTTAGTTGAACCTGATTGATGTTGACTTGTAGATAAGGGGGGAGGGGTTGTTCCCTACTGGGCCGATTGATCGTATAACATATGAGGATGGAATGATGAGTTAAGATACTAAAACATTAGGCTGAAACCCGATTGGTAATGAGTGGCTCAGTGTACTTATCCTTGGATGTTAATTTCAGGATAAGGGATGGCAAATCATCAAAGCATGGAGGCTATAGCCACAGCATTCCAACGCTTTGCGGATGTGTTTGAAAGGCAGGGCCAGCCTCGAGTTAAGGAGGGCCAAGTACTAGACCGCTTCCTGAAGAGGAAGCCGAGTGAATTTCCTGGAGGAAGGAATCCTGAGGCAGCGTTTAAGTGGACTCAGGAGCTGGAAAGGATTTTTGGGGGTCTTCGCTGTACCGAGGCCCAGAAGGTGGAGTGTGCAGTGTACATGCTACGAGATGAGGCGGAAAATTGGTAGAAGATAGCCAGAAACCGATTCCCTGATGATGATGCTCAGCTAACATGGGACAATTTCAAAACATGCTTCTTGGAGAAGTACTTTCCCGATACAGTAAGGAGTCGGAAGGAGTTAGAGTTTATGGAGTTGAAACAAGGCCCCATGACTGTGGAGGAGTATGCGACCAGATTCGAGGAGTTGTGCCTATTCTACCCACCTCTCCAACAGCCTGGGACGGAAAGTTCCAAGTGCCTCAAGTTTGAGAATGGGCTAAGATCCGATATTAAGAGGGCTTGTAGATACCAAGAGATACGGAGTTTTCCCGCATTAGTAAACAAGTGTAGGATATTTGAGGAAGATGACAAGGCCCATTCGGGCCAGAGCAGTAGAGCTAACTATTCTTTGAGGCCCCAGCAATCCCGCTTCAAGAGGGCAAGCAACGTTGGTAGGAACAAGTCTTTTTCCAGATATGGAAGGCAGAATCAGTCTGAAAGACGACCAGTAGTAGGAGACGGTAAATGTTTCAAGTGTGGAGGAAGCCACTATGCTCGAGACTGCAACAGTAGTGGTGAAATGGTGTGCTTCCATTGTAATAAAAGAGGACATATTCGCCCCAATTGCCCCCAACTCCGTCAAGTAAGCCCCAGCGTACGTCCGGGAGGTTCCCAAGGGAGAAGCCGAGTGCATGATAACCAACAACCAGGTGGCGGAGGCAACAAAGCTAAGAGGAACACAATACTTGCTTCAAGCAACCATGCGGACCAACCAGCAGTGGGGAGAGTCTATGCCATCAACGCAGAAGGTACTACACAAGCAAATGACCTGGTACAATGTAAGTGCTCACTCGGTAGACATACACTTAATGTCGTTTTCGATTCGGGAGCCACCCATTCTTTTATAGCTGATGAATGTGTAAAGCGTTTAAAATTACCGACTGTATTTATGGATCGGACTTTGGAAGTAGCCAATCCGACTGGCCCTTTAGTGTTGACATCGTCAGTATGTAAGGATGTGACGTTTGTGTTGTGTGATCGGAGTTTTACTTTCGATTTGGTATGCATACCTTTAAAGGACCTCGATATTGTGTTGGGAATAGATTGGCTATCAGCCAACGAGGTGTTAGTGGATTGCAGAAGCCGAAGGATAATCTTCCCGAGGCAGCATAATGAGGACGACCCAGCACAAGGTATAACCCGACTGTTTATGATGCTTTGTCTAACACAGGGTGAGAGTAAAACCCGAGTGAACGAAATCCCAACTGTTTGTGAATTTCCTGAGGTATTTCCTGATGACGTGCCGAGTGTCCCTCCCAATAGAGAAGTCGAATTCTCTATAGACCTGATCCCTGGAGCCGAGCCAGTCTCCAGTGCACCCTATAGGATGTCCCCGACTGAACTGGCTGAGCTGAAGAAGCAAGTGGACGAATTACTCGGAAAACAATTCATTAGGCCGAGTGTATTGCCTTGGGGCGCACCTGTACTGCTCGTTAAGAAGAAGGATGGCAGCATGAGGCTTTGTATAGACTACCGACAGCTAAATAAACTCACGATTAAGAATCGGTACCCGCTGCCCAGTATTGATGACCTCATTGACCAACTACGTGGAGCCTCAATTTTCTCAAAAATCAACCTGCGATCGCGATACCACCAAATCCGAGTGAAGGAGTCGGACATTCCAAAGACTGCCTTCAGGACTCGATATGGTCACTACGAGTATGTAGTGATGCCGTTCGGTGTGACAAACGCCCCTGCTGTCTTCATGAATTACATGAACAGCATATTCCACTCCTACTTAGATCGGTTCGTAGTTGTTTTCATTGACGACATTCTAATCTATTCTAAGAATTCCGAGGAGCATGAAGGGCATCTCCGTGCGGTACTTCAAGTGTTGAGGGAGAAGCAGTTATTTGCAAAGCTTTCGAAATGCGACTTCTGGATGGATGAAATCCATTTCCTTGGACATATGATTTCTGAGGAAGGTGTCTCGGTGGACCCTTCAAAGGTGGCAGCCGTAATGGCATGGGAGAGACCCAGGTCGGTCTCAGAGATAAGGAGCTTTATGGGCTTGGCCGGATATTACAGGAGGTTCATTGAAGGTTTTTCTAAGTTGGCTTCACCACTAACTAAATTGACTCGGAAAAACATTCCCTTCGTATGGAGTCTTGAGTGCGAGAGCAGCTTCCGAGAGCTGAAGAACAAGTTAACAACTGCACCAGTGTTGGCATTACCTGACTTGCAACAGAGTTTCGTGGTTTACTGCGATGCATCAGGACTCGGATTAGGATGTGTACTCATGCAGAGAGACCGAGTGATAGCGTATGCCTCTCGGCAACTGAGACCTCATGAGCAGCATTACCCTACCCATGACTTGGAGCTGGCAGCAGTGGTTTTTGCATTGAAAGTCTGGAGACATTACTTATACGGGTCCAGATTTGAAGTATACAGTGATCATAAGAGCCTCAAATACCTATTCGACCAAAAGGAGCTGAATATGAGGCAAAGGAGATGGATGGAATTTCTAAAGGACTACGATTTCGAGTTAAAGTACCATCCGGGTAAGGCAAACGTTGTTGCCGACGCGTTGAGTCGGAAATCTCTCCATGCAGCGGTGATGATGGTGAAGGAAGTAAAGTTATTAGAACAGTTTAGAGACATGAACTTACACGTTCCAACGAATTCCTAAAATCCGTATACGAGCAGCAGCAGTCAGACTCCTACTTGGCTGAGATGAAGGAAACTCAGGCTAGAGGAAAGAACTTGTCCTTAGCCGAGGGATCAGATGGGATTTTCCGAGTGAAAAATAGGATATACATTCTGAGTGGGGGAGAGTTAAGGAGAATGGTGCTAGATGAAGCCCACAAAAGCCTACTCAGTATCCACCCGGGTACCATGAAGATGTACCACGACCTGAGGAAACAGTTCTAGTGGCCCGGACTAAAGAGGGATGTGGCGGAATACGTGGCTCGGTGTATTACTTGTCAGAAATCAAAGGTGGAGCACCAAAAGCCGTACGGTGTAATGCAACCCCTGGAGATTCCCGTGTGGAAATGGGACTCAATTGCCATGGATTTTGTCATGGGATTACCAAGGAACCGAGTGGGACATGACGCCATTTGGGTCATTATTGACCGACTGACGAAGAGTGCACACTTCCTACCTATAAACATGAAGTACCCGTTGCATAAGTTGGCTCAGATTTACATTCAAGAGATTGTCCGACTACATGGTATACCCTCTTCTATCGTGTCAGATAGGGATCCTAGGTTCACGTCTCGGCTTTGGAACAACCTACACCAGGAAATGGGCACGAAGCTTTGGCTTAGTTCTGCCTACCACCCCCAATCAGATGGACAATCCGAGCGGACGATTCAAAGTTTAGAAGATTTACTAAGAGCATGTGTGTTAGAGCACGGTAGAGATTGGGAGCAGTATCTCCCCTTGATTGAGTTTACGTACAATAACAGCCATCATAGCAGCATTGGCATGGCACCCTACGAAGCACTGTATGGACGGAGATGCCGAACCCCACTTTGCTGGTCGGAAACGGGAGAAAGTCTGCTATTGGGACCAAACATTGTGAAGCAAACCACAGAGCAGATCCGAGTAATACAGGAAAGGATGAAAGCGTCTCAAGATAGGCAAAAGAGCTACCATGACAAACACATCAAATCATTGGAATTTTCAATCGGAGACAGAGTGTTTTTAAGGACTTCTCCGAGTAAGGGAGTCGGACGAGCCTTGAAAGGTGGAAAGTTAAGCCCTCGATACATTGGACCTTATGAAGTATTGGAACGAGTCGGCACCATGGCCTACCGAATAGCGCTACCAACCCACTTATCCCGATTACACAATGTGTTTCACGTGTCTCAACTAAGGAAGTATCTACATGATCCTAGCCACACAATACCGGATGACGAAGTAGAAATCAAAGAAGACCTGACCACTGTGACTACACCGATCGGAATCGTGGACCGATCGGTAAAGCGCTTGAGGAACAAAAACCTAGGGCTGGTTAAAGTAGAGTGGCAGCAAGGCAAGACTACCTCTTACACCTGGGAACGCGAGGACGCCATGAGACAACAATACCCCGAATTGTTTACTTAGGTGAGTAACCGACTGAATTTCGCGTGATTTACCGACTGAATTTCGGGGACGAAATTCTTTTCGAGTGGGGGAGAACTATAACATCCCAATTTTAATAAAGGTAATCGCGCAAAATAAAAAGCCATTTAAAATGTCAAGTAAGATCTGTCCACTAATTACACTTAACAAAATTAACTAAAAGGAGTGAAGTGATTAGCGTTAGTGGGTACTGATGGGATTGGGTGACGTGAGCAGACTGCTCCTCACGTTTTCCCACCCCACCATTCCTTCCTTCATGCATGCGTTATAAGTGGACGATGATTTCCCCTTGCCATTCGTTCTGGAGAGAGCTCCCTGCGAATTCCTTCTTTTTCTCTTCTCCTTCTCTGCTCTCTATTTCATCCCCTGTTTCCGAAGACGAGTAACAGTGTTGCAGAGGAGTCAGAGTTCCCTCATACGAGTAGAAGAAGAGTTTCGAAGCAGAAATAGCCCCGCACCATTCGTGACTAGCATTCAAGTAAAGGCTAAGCGAGCGGAAACACTGAGTGAAGCAGCGAGGAAAGGAACCAACATCCAAGCGGAAAAGCCTCTCGGAGTCTCGTAGTTGGTAGGGGGAGTATCTTACATGTTAAATGCATGGATTATATTTGGGTTTCGAGTAGTGAAACGATAGCCCTGCATCCTATTGTATGATAATGCTTGCATGTGAAGTAACCGAGTGTGAGACAAGTAAGAATGAGTGTTACATGTTAGTATCGTCCTTGATGATTGCATGATATGTTGAGATTATTGGGAATGCGTTGTTGAATCTGTTCATATTCATATAATGCATGCGTTGATTAAGTTATAACACTGTGGTATATTGATTGCATGTTAACTAGAGTTAATGAAAACGCCCATAGGAGCTTGATATTAAATGATACGACTGCATTAGATTGATATGCTGCTATAACGATAACTGTATGGAAGTTTGTGTGTGCTAAATTAACATGCGGAGTCCTGAGAATGTGTGTTACCGACTGCATGTGAAATCTGTGTGATTGAATAAGAGGATGGGTGCAAAAGAATTTAATGCTGTGTGTTGAACCCGCGTGTGGCGCATGGGATGCGTTGTGCTAAGAGCACGTAGTGTGGGACACTACCATCGGTCATAAAGCGTGGGACGCTATGAAATCCTTGAGTGGGACTCAAGGTAGCTCTGAGTGGAACTCGGGCTGCTTGTGAACACCTCCGTTGGCGCTGAGAGCGTTGGTGTCACCTGTGGGCAAAACGGTTGGGTACCTGTAAAATGGCCAAGCAGCTGGGAGCTGAAATGATAGTTGAGAACTATGTACAAAAGGCTGAGAGCCTACGTTGCAACGTCAGGACCGATTACACACGAACGCGGAACCGAGTGAATGAATTGTGTATGTTAACTGTTGATATTGCTGGAATTGATTATGCATGAGATGAGGAATATATATATATGTATATCCGTGTGCTTGTGCTATTGATGCTAAGTGAAACCTGCCTTATGAATACATGTTATATTATCGGAGAGTTATATATATATATATATAGCCGAGTGAGAATCAGGGATCCTGACTATTAATTATTCCAGAGATTCATTCTGATTTATGGACCTTAGTATCGCGCCACTGATTGTTGTATGTTAATATTATTGAGTAGGTGTGTGTAAGGGACCGAGTGACAATTGTGGAATCTTAATCGGTAAGGATCTTGTGCGTGCGTTTTGGTTAATCAGTTATACTCTGACCTTAATTATTGCTACGTGTGACTGTGTGTACATATATATATAGTTATATAAATGTGAAACGACCTGAGTAAGTATCTATCATTTAAAATTTAAGATGCTTACCCCTGCTGTGGCAATTTCCTTTCAGTGAACATCTCTCGTAATAAGGATTGGAAGAGGAACGGAAACGCCGGGTGAAGTGTTGAAGCACTATGGAAGTTTTTATGATTGTGCATATGTTGTATATAGTGTTTTTGGGTTAAGCCTTGGCCGGCTCGTGTTTTGCTAGTAGTCTCTTATAAGGAGTTGTTTCCCTTAGAATGGGGACATGTCAATGTGGTCGTAGATCTGTGATATGCACTCCTATGTATATGTATATGCCTATGTGATGCCATGCTGCATGTCTGTTTTATGCCTTGAAATGCTTGGGTAACCTTTATATATACGTGTTCACATTCCCGAAGGTGTAAGATATGATATAATTTAACGAGAAGGAAGCCAATTTAGAGTCTAGAGGGTGAGTTGTGACGCTGTCACCGAGTGGGGAAGGTTTGGACGTTTTGAGTGAGTGAAATCAGATAGCTCTGAGTGAGAGTTGACATAGAAGACTACCCCTAACAACGAGTTATTAGGGTCAAGGTTGAGAGTCTAAATATGCGTTCCGAGTGGTCATTACCAGGGTTTCCCCGAGCGTAGGATAATCAATGAACCCTGAGTGAGAATTTGCCGAGTGATGATTCTTCCGACTAGAGAGTGACCTTCTAGAATCTTGGGGACCCCCGCTGTAGTAAGCTGTTAGTGACAAAAGGATCCGAGTGAGCCTTAGCCGAGTAGAATGTTTAGAGTCGGAAGGATATAGTCACCGAGTGAAAATTTAGTAAAAATACCCCGAGTGACAAAAGGACGTAAAGATTACTTTGAGTGAGGAGCTCCATAGAACCTGAATAAGTGTTAGTGGGGGCCATGTCAGTATTATTCGTGTATGTGTTCTGATTGATGAAATTGTAGAATGAGTTACTTTTCCGAATGGGACTAGTAGGCGTAAGGGCCAAGTCTTAGTGAATCAGGTGATGAAACCCTAGTGCGGAATTACCGAGTGAAATGAGCGATTACCGAGTGAAGCTTTCGCTTGAGCGCGTGCGCGTTGCTATGTAACCACCGATGCAATTTCCCTTCTTTCGCTGTTAGTTCCTTGTAATTCTTCTGTACTCTCGTTTTTCTCCTCCTCTCATCCCTTTCGGTGGCATTCTAGTTTAATTGTGGAAAAAATTTCCCTCTGTTTTTCTCGTCTATGATTTGTTTAAATTAGGGTGTTACACAATGACGTCTATATGCTTTCTCTTTTCTAATATGAATTGTTCATGTGAGATTGTGTTTAGAAAGTTTAAGAGTTAAACCCTAGCCATAATGAAAACTAAGATTCAAAAGTTGAAACCTAGCCGTAATGGTATTTTATTTATTTGTAAATGTTACAAATAAAATATTTGATTTTAATATTATATTTTAAATTCGATTTGTAAAAGTTACAAATCAAAATTTTAATTATTTGTAAAATTAAAGTTTATAAGAGTTACAAATTTAAATAATTTATTCTTATTAATTTTAATAGGATTTGCATTGTTTGTGATCCTTTTAAAATTAATGTGATTTGTAAGAGTTACAAATTTAAATAATTTATTCTTATTAATTTTAATAGGATTTGCATCATATGTGATCTTTTTAAAATTAATGTGATTTGTAGGAGTTACAAATTGATTCATATTTATTAAATTTAATATGATTTGTAATTGTTACAAATAGAAGATAAGATCTTTATTAAATTTAATAATTTTAAAATCAAATATTTAATCCTTAATAAATTTGATAGGATTTGTAAAAGTTACAAATTAAAGATAAGATCTTTATCAAATTTAATAGGATTCGAAATAAAATATCTTAAACTCTAGAGATAAGGTCTAAAATTTAAACCTTGATCGTTCCTAAAAATTAGGATGATTGTTGAGACTCTAGAGATAAGGTTTAAAAATTAAACTTTGACTATTCCTATTTTAGGATAATTATAAGGGTCAAAAGATAAGGTTTAAAAGTTAAATCTTGGCCATTCCAAATTAAAGATTTCAAATTGTTTGAAATCATAACCGAATATTTTGAGCTGTTAATGGTCAGTGGGACGTTCTGGCTAGGAAAGACTTGGTACTTAAGCGGTCACTCCAGACCCACCTCTCTTTCCTGGGAACTAACCTGATTACAATACTAAATTTTTGGGTTGGAACACCCCTTGACTCTGTCTGTTGAACGGTCAACAGAGCCATCAAACTTCTTTACGTAGTTTTCCTTTTATGACCCCGCGTGTTTAATTATGTGTTTTAAAATTTATTTTATTTTAAATACAATTGATTACTCTATTAATTGATTAATTAACATGTCTAGTGGTGAATGGTTATGGTCTTAGATTTTTTTATTTAATTTTAAATACAGCCTGCATGCTGTGCCTTTCTCTATTCTTAAATTTCTTCTCTTAACCCTTCACTCGTATGTAAAACGAGTTTTCTTTATTACATTGTAATCTTGGAAAAGCCAACAAGGTGGAGACCTAGAAGAAACCTGGAGTGGTGATGGATATGACCTTGAAAGGAATAAAGGAGTGGTGACTCTAGGAGGATGGTGGTTTCAAGAAGTAAGACTTCATGAAGTCAAGAGACCATAGTTCCTTTAGGTTTATTTTATTTTATTTTATTTTCTAGGAAGACCATAACCATCTCACAATTTTTGATTGCATGTTTTGGGGTTTTATTTTGCGTTAAAGCGTTTAATGAAAGTCGGTAATGAACAATAAGAAAATTCAAATCCCTCAAGCCCGACAATCATACCTTCCAATAAGTAATAATGTCTAACTTGATATAAATAATGTGCAGGTCATGTCATAGTTGGGTGCCTTTATTTATGTTTAGTAGGACATGATTAGATAATTGGATTATCCAAGTATTATTAAGTTTTATTCAAATAGACTTTTTTCAATTGGATTGGAAAAGCCTAAAGGTATGAAAAGTCTAAAACGCATTCTAATAAACAACAGTCATCAATGCTAGTTTCAATAAAGTGTAGGTTCTGCCATAGCAGGGTGCTTTTATTGATATTAGTAAAGGATGATGGATAATTGGATTATCCAACCATTTGTTATTGGACTTATTTAGGTAACTTTAATCAGATTGAAGAACCTAGAAGCGTTAATATTAAGTTTAAACGCCTTTTAATAAGTAACACTCGTCGAGACTAATGTCAATAAATAGTGGGCCTGCCAAAGCAGGGTGCTATCATTTATATTAATAAGGCGCGATGGGATAATTGTAATATCCAAATTGTTTTTATTAGGCCTAAACTTAACTAAGTTTTTCAATTGGATTGAAAATAACTTAGAGGCGTAAGGATTGAGCTTAAATTCATAAGATGAATAAGGGTAAAGAGTTACCCACTCAATCATCCAAGAGTTGCATGAGATGCAATTGGAAATGTGTTTCCTATCTAAATAACCAAGGGTTGGGCGATCAGCCAAAGCTGACTCAACATTAGGCCAAATATAGATCTTGGCCCACTAGAAAAATCTTCCAATGTGATTTTTTTTATGATTCAGTGAGGGTATTTGTTTTGAATCAAAATAGTGGGGGACAACATATTTATTTAATGACCAAAATTTAAATACGTTTTAAATAGAAGTGATATATTTGCATGTAATTTGTTTTAGAATAACCATGATATACCAAATATTGTTTTGTTGCAATCTGTCCTTTGGAAGGACACTTTATCTAAAAAAATGCCTAGATAGGTATTGAGACTTAAGAATTATCTTCATTAAAGATGAAGCGACAGTGTGTCATGTTTGGCTTATATATCATCTATGGTTGGGTCTTGAATACCCTATGGAGTCTACATAAACTCTTAGCTATAAAAGGCAATATGAATATATGGGAGATATACGATATGATCGTATACAGACTTTATTAAGGCCAAGTTAGTCTGGAAGTCTAAAAGGTGATCAAGAAAGGAAATTGTTTCCAGTTTTAGCCAAAATAAGACATTGAAATAATTTGTCTAAAGAACTTGAAGGAGTTCAAAAGAAAGGGAAGTAAGACTTCCACTACAGGTCATGTTATAGAAGTCAAGTTATTTTACTTCACTAACATTAGTATCAGATACTAGTAGTAGATCTTAAATTTTGAAAGATCAAGGAAGTAGATCACTTGTTAAGGGTGGAGAAATCTGTATAAAATTAAAGAGTCCTTAACATCGCTAGTTCCTTCATGAGTTACTTGAAGGGTATCCCATATTTCCTTAGCAGATTTACATGTAACTATTCTAAAGAACTCATCAGGACCTAAGGCTAAAGTAATAAGATTTTTTGCTTTGTAATTATATTATACTTTCTTATCTTCCTCACTAGTCCACTCATCCATAGGTTTTTCAACTTGTTTATCATTAACAGTATGCATAGGTACAAAAGGACCATTTTCAATAGCATTCCATACTTTCAAGTCAATTGATTGCACAAAAATTTTCATTCTTGCTTTCCAAAAAGTGTAGCCCTCACCATTGAAAGCAGGAGGTCTATTTGTGGCACCACCCTTGGGAAAAAGGTTAGAGAATTTGAGGCCATTTGTTCTCTTGAAGCTGTTAAGCTTGATCTACCAAGATTTAAGCTCTGATACCACTTGTTAACCAAGTGGCCTCAATTACTCAAGAGGGGGGTGAATTGAGTATTAAAAAAATTTTACTTTGAATGCTTTTGAAATTGATTCTTTAGTTACTATGTTTATTGAAGATGATAAGCTTAATGGCAAGTGATAACAAGTTATGCACAAGTCAAGATAATAAGTACTTAAAAAGTCTAAGTAATAATCAAGATATAGAATCAAATTAACCACAAAGCAATTTATGAGACTTTTAGAAAGATTAATAGAAGAGTGTTACTTAAAGTCAAGTTCAACAATGTTAAACAAAATAGTTTGCAACTTAGTATAACATGCACTTAGTCCAAATTAGTGAAGCAATGAATCAAGCAAGCAACTTAAGTGCGTGAATTAAATGAGTTTAGGGAAGAGAGATTTGCAAATCGATATATACGAGTTCCACCACGCCAGTGTACGTCTCGCCTCTAAGAAACCCACTTAGAGGATTTCCACTATTGTAGATTAGAGATACAACTTTGAGCAACTGTGACTTCCTAGTGTCCCACACTCAAGAATCCAATCCTCACAAGTACAAGGGCACCCCACCTAATCTCTCAATCTCACAATTTACAAGGTTGAAACCCAACCCACAACTCTAGAATTTTTGGTGTTTAAGTGTACAAAGATAACTCTCCAAAAGAGTGGATATACAAGTTAAGGTTTTACACAATGATAACTCTCAAAGAGAGGATATACAAGTTTTGGCACTAAAAATAAATTTTGCTCACACCTTCACTCTCAAAGTAATTAGCCAAGAAATAGAAACAGAGAGTAAAGAGCTAATAGAAAAGAAGCAGCGTGAGAGGAAGAAAGAATTGCAGAGGGAATGCTTCACTGCTTGGTACTTCTTGCAAATTCAATTGCCTTCCCTATTTATAGTAGATGGAAGCATGGTGATTGCAATTAAAATATTCACCCGAGGATAGTGCAGTATGGTTCCTTGTATCTTTAACTTCCTTCGATGACATGGAGCAACATGGTCATTTTATGGTGGAGCAGTGTATTTAATTTCCACGACAAGGTGGAACAGTGGAGCGTATGTCTATTTTTAGTTACTTAAATTGCAACTTGCATAGTGGAGACCTGGAGAATGCAATCTGCTTAGAGAATGTTGGAAAGCTGTATTTGGCTAATTCATAGTGTGATTCAGTTTGTCCAAGTACGATGCAAGGCTGTCATATATTCAATAGAGATTCAAATTCAAATTCACATAATTCATTTGAATTAAGTAAACTGATCTGACTCATGGTGACATAGTTTAATCATCTGAGAGTAGCTTGATGTTTGAATTAGCTTCTTGGAACTTCTGATATTCAACTGCACATCATAAACACATGCTGTAATTAATTTTGTAGCATCCTCGCTCAAGCGAGTTTAATCACGCTTAAGCGTACAGGTATATTTCCCTTGATTTCCTTTTCACACTTGCATCATGCTCGAATCCATGCTCAAGCGTGCTATCACGCTTAAGCAAACCTTGTTTACGCTTAAGCAAGACTTATGATTTTGGGCTCCTGATGCATCACGCTTTGCTCCACGCTCACGCTTAAGCTCCATAGCTTCACGCTTAAGCGAGCTTGTCCAGCGCTTAAGCGAGCTGGTCCAGTGCTTAAGAAAGCTTCAATTGTAGCCCCTGATTCATTACTTTCAAGCCCATACTTCCACGTTGACTCAAGCTTAGAGTGTGCAAGTCCCTGATTCTTCATTCTTTTGCTTAAGCTTCCTTCATTTCATCGCATACTTGTAATGGCTTTTCTAGGATGATTTAACAACCAAGTTTCTTCAAGTTTTATTTTGACTATTTTGGCAATCATTTGTTTATCTTATCAATCATTATTGATTTGTGTATTTGAACTTAAATCTTCATTTGTTGTTTATTGTCAAAACCTACATCAACATATAAATACACTAGTGCCTTCACGCTCAAGCGTGAACCTTGTACGCTTGAGCGTGGCTTGAAGCGTGACCTCTGGGTGTGTCTTCACGGTTGAGCGAGAACCCTTATACGCTTGAGTGAATCACCACACGCTTGAGCGAGCTCGAGGAGCGCTTAAGCGTGACCCTTCACACTGGCAGCTTGAACCTTAGAAAGAAATGGCGCTTGTAGCGTATGACTTTACACTTGAAGCATGATCCCTGGGTGTGTCATCACGCTTGAGCGAGAGACTTCATGCTTAAGCGTGACCTGCATGCGCTTAAGCGTGAACCCTATGCACTTGAAGCGTTACCCCCTATATGTGTGGTGTACTTGAGCGAGCACCAAGCGTGACCCTTGGTGTGCCTTTGCGCTTAAGTGAGGAGACTTCACGCTTAAGCATGAACCCTATGTGTTGAGCGTAACCCTTTCACGCTTGAAGCGTGACCCTCTTAAGCATGTCATGTGCTTAAGCATGATCATGTACGCTTACAGCGTGGCCTATTCCTGTTACCACCTATTATGCTTTAATGTAGGTGTATGTAGGCCAAAGATCCAACGTACCTACGCGTACCCCAGTATGTCCAAACTGTTACCACCTGCAGCAATCAAAACATAAGCGTATAAACGCTGGGTTTAGCAGTATAAAAACCCCTCCTAGCGTACAAACCCTAACTCACATCCCTTTACGTTGGAAACTTGGGTTTTGAAGAGGAAAAAGCACAATATTTGGAATTCATTAAAAGGTAACATCTTTTCATTCCTTGACTCTAGTTAATAGTTAGAATTCTTATATTCCACTGTTTAAATTTTAAATTTAATGTATCCATAATGTCCATTCATCTCATATTTTCATTTTGCTGTGCTTGAGTTGTTTATGCATTTGCACCCATTTAGGCTCTATAAATACCATCCTTAATATTCATAATGTCCACAAGATCACAAAGACTCATTAGAAAAATAGAAAGAGTTGTTGAAATGGAAAGTGTGAAGAAAACCCCAAAAGAGAAAGGAAAGGGGGTGGCTACTTCAAGCACCCCTATTTCTCCACCACCCAAAAAGAGTAAAAGCCTTAAGGAGGAAAAGAAGTCCAAGAAAAATAAGGATTTTGACTAGAATAGGTTTAGGGATCTCAAGGCTGCCCAAGAATATAAGACAAAATTCAAAAATAAAGGAGTAATAAGGGAAAGGGCTCTGGTCCTTGATGAAGATAATTGCTCTGATATTGATGTAAAGGCTACTATGTTTGCAAGGGGATGGCAGTATTTTAATGAGAACTTAGGCAATGGTTATCAAGAACTCACTAGAAAGTTCTATGCCAATTTAAAGGGCAATTCTATTGAGGATAAGGTACCTTTTTCTTCCTACTTGAGAGGAGTCACTATTCCTCTCTCTGGTCACATATTAAATAAGAGTTTTAAAGTACCTATCTTAGATGGTGAAGGATGTCAATACACTTGGATAGTGGATATCTTCCATAGGGTTGAAAATGAGAATCTTAGAAAGGAAATACTAGAGGAATGTTGTGAACAAAGGGATACATATATAACAAAAGTGAGTGGTGCACCAAAATATGTCAAGAAAAGTTGTTTGAATCATCTCCCCCTCTTATGGTGCCACTACGTCCTTTCATCCCTGCAACCTGTGGCTCAAGCTACTGAGGTTGTCATTAAGAGGTTGGTGTTGATTTACTGTTTAATGAAAGGCCTGTATGTTAATTTAGGTGAGTTAATACTGGAGGAGATGGTGAAAGCCAATGAAAAAAATCTCTAACTGCCATATTGTTCCATTGTCACTTTGATGGCCAAAAAGAATCAGATTAAGTTGAACTATGAAGAAATGACAAAGGTGAAGCCTAAGAGAATTATGGATAAGTACTGGGTAATAGACCACATTGACCATGTAACATCCCAAATTTTTATGAAGATGAGTAATGTGGTAATGAGAGGTGTTTTAAAACCTTCATTTTATAATTGACAATCAGAATTTAAAAGAGAGTGATTGATGAGTGGAAATAAAGACTTCTCGAGTATGAATGGATAGAGAGTGGTATATATATACCTCATGTAATGTGTATGATATTTTGGAAATGATTCAGTTGGCTTAGAATGAGATTCCGTGTGTTAGGATCTTCATTATTGTATATGTGCTGATATCTCGCTCAGGTGAGAGGGTGATCCGATCAAGCGAGATACATGCAAATGATGTTGGTGAAGACACTGGACGGTTCTCGCTCAAGCGGGTGTGGCCGCGCTCGAGCGAGAGAAAGAGAGAGGAAATACATACTGAGTGTTTTTTGCTCAAGCGAGCTTGGGACGCTTGAGTGAGTGAAGGGAGTCTGATGCTGGGACTCTAGGCGAAATTCACTAAGAGGAAAATAATAATAATAATAATAATAATAATAATAATAATAATAATAATAATAATAATAATAATAATTTTAGCAAATGATTCATATGCCTTGGTGGAAAATGGGTCCGGTTCTCTCTCTCTTTGTCCACGTTGGAAGGGAGTGATGATTGCTGAGAGAATTAGCATTAAATGAGGATAGGATGTTGTGATGATGAGAGTGGGACGCTGATGGGGCTGAGATGATAAGGCCTTGGTTGCATGTTTTCTCTCTCTCTCTCTCTTCATTCTTCGTTGGTGCATGTCATGGAGGAGAGAAACGCTCCTCCTTCTCTCTAGAATTCATTGGAGCTCCTGCTCCTTCATCCTCTCCTTCATCTTCTTCTCCACTCACGAACTGTGTCGAACCGAGGGAATCAGTTTGGCTGTGAAAGAAAACAGCGTGGTGCTGTGTTTTGGAGCTTGGTTCCTCCTCTGTTCCCTGGTGTTTCTCCTTCTTGCTGGTCCTTCTTCTTCTTCTCTTCTTCATCTTCGTTGATGGGGCTGTTTGTGGCTCGGTTGGGAGCCTGCAGCTATGTGGGTGCCTTATTATGGAAAGATGATCCACTGTGTGAGGCTGTGCTGTTTGTGTGAAGAAGACAGAGATGGTGTGGTGCATGGAAGCTTAGTTGTCCTCCATGGTGGTGAGGACGGTGTTGTTGGAAATATGGAACAGCTTTGTGTTGTGCTTAGGAGCTTCTGTAACACCCCGAATTTTATAAAAATGAATAATTAATGTGAATGGCAAATAGTTGATGCTTATTGAGGAAGATGGGTGAGGATATGTGGAATAAATCTAATTTGATTTATAATGAGGAATTCTGAGTGAGAATACTTAGGAACAAGTTATATATGTCTTATATGATGTATATGATAGCATGGATATGATTAAATTGGCTTATGATGAAGTTTCATAAGTTGGACTGTGTGAAATCTGCGTTTCCTGCCTCTGTGTTGATAGTCTTGCCCTAGCGAGAAGGGATCTCGCCCAGGCGAGGATTCCCTGTGTTGGCCTTATGGTTTCTAGGCAATTTTCGCTCAGGTGAAGGTTAATTTCGCTCAAGCGAAATTGGCTATGTATCAGTGTTGCTCTCTGGAAGGGATTCGCAGTATCAGTGTTTGCTCTCTAGAGGAAATTCGCTCAAGCGAATGGAGTCTCGCCCAAGCGAAGGGTCTGAGAAATGGCATTCGCCCAAGCGAGTAAGGGATTAGCTTGAGCGAGCCAGTGAGGAATTGGTCACTGGATCTTTCTTCGCTCAAGCGAATGTGAGTAGCTTGAGCGAAAGTAGAAGTATGAATGCTGGGTGATGCTCACTCAGGTGTGACTGGTACAGTTGTACTAGACCGAGTGTGGTAAGTATATGGTGAGTGTGTGAGATTTTGAACGAGATTTCCCTTGAGTAAGAACCTTAGAAAATAATTCTGTGATGTTGTGAATTTCCGAGTGAAATTTCGAGTGGCCTTGTCAAGGCAGAACCCTCCGAGTGAGGGAGTAGATAAAATTCTGAGTGAGAGGCTTTCTGTGTGAAATTCCGAGCAGTTGTGTTCCAAGTGGAAGTATCCGAGTTCAAGGTAACTCATTCCGAGGGAAGTCTCTCTGTGGCCTTTTCCCGGGTGGAAAAGCATGAGTAAACCCCGAGTGGGATGAGTTTAGATATTCCCGAGTGGAATTCCGAGTGATACTCTTCCAAGGGAGAGTTGTTGTGATGGTTTAGATTGGGCTGTATCCTAAGTGTAGGAAATATATATATAATCCGAGTGAATAAGACTATATACTTCGAGTGGTTAGGATCTGAACAAGTCCGGGTGAGACTTAATGAATTCCCCGAGTGAGTAAGATATCATATGCCAAGTGAATCTGGCTGGAATATTTCGGGTGGAGTATGATTGTGGAGACCCCTTTTGAGTGAAGGAAGGTCTGCGTATTCTCTGAGTGAGAAATGTAAAAATATACCGAGTGGTGAATGTGGAATACATTCCGAGTGACTTATAGTTGTGATACACCGAGTGGTGCTGACAAGCAAATATTCTGAGTGAGGAAGGATTTGGGATTCCGAGTGGGATGCCCCTCATTTACCGAGTGGAAGACCCAATAAGTGATGGGTCAATTTTAAAGAAATTACCGAGTGAAGGGTTGATTGAGATGACTCGGATTGGATTGGAATTGCCGAGTGAGAGACTATATGAGTATGAGTCGGCCCAAAATGTCTTGGTTGAATGGAAAGTGGATCGGTTTAGATTGTTATGTCAAGTGGGAAGCCGAGTGTGAGATGACTCGGATTTAGTTAAAGTTTGCTGAGTGAAAATCGAATTAATATTGGGTCGGTTTTAAGGAATCCTACCAATAGAAACCTGAGTGCTGGGAAAGATGATTTCTTGTTGGATTCGCTTAAGCGAATTAATACCTCGCTCAGGCGAGTGAGTGTGGAAACAGGTACTGGGGTTATTTCACCTGTGCGAATGGAGAGGCTTATGCGAGATGGAGCTGTCTCGCTCAAGGGAATGTGGGTTTCGCTTGAGCTAGTGACACCCTATTTGCGTGTGTCTTCCCTTTTCTCTCGGTTTAATTATGTGGACCCTTCTTTTACTTGGTTCTAAGGATATAAAAGGATATTAAAGTAAATATAACATGGCATGATGGATTATTGGACTGCCATTTTTAATTATGAGGTAATAGTGAGATATTTTAAAGGGAAAAAATTATTAAAACAAAAACTCTCACTTTCTTTCTACCTTTCACGTCACTTCTTCCCCTCATTTCTTCACTATTCTTCTTCGTCTTCTTCATGCTGTTCTCTATCTCCTCTTTTCTTCTCTCCAAAAACCCAAGCCATGTGGAGTGTCTTCTCCTCCTTCACCATTTTCGTTTTATAGATGCTTGAAGGAGAAGCTTATGCTGGAACTCCTCCCTTTCTCCCACTCTATTTCCATGAGGATTTCTCCCTTTATGGGAAGCCCAATGTTGGCTCTTGGGTGAGGTAAGTTCTCCACCATTCTTTGAGTTTTATGCCCTAGATGTTGGGCCCTATGTATTTGTGGGAGTGTTTATGGCATATGGGTTGTTGGGAGAGCTTTAAAGTGAGGAAACCCTAGGTGGGGTGTTGTTATTATGGCTTTAATAGTGGGTTATTATGGAGATGCATGAATTAATATTTGGATGGGTGGAAAATAAATGAGCAATTATGATGTTGATGGGTTTTGGTGAAACCCTAACTTTAATAAATTAGGGGAAGTGTAAAAGGAGAGTAAAATATATGTTTAATGACATTGGGGAAGGATATTAATGATGGAAGATGGCTATTGATGGTGATTAATGAGTATTGGTAGCAGTTGTTGGGTTAGTTGGCATTTATGATCTAAAGGATCTTGACTTTGGGAAAGGAATTCCCGAAGCCTAATACAATTATATAACTTAGTATTTAACAAGTCTAAGACTTGATGATAAGCTAGAAAATGTCCAAAACTATGAGGAATGCCTTGTAATGGCTTATTAATTGTATGAGTGTATATGTATAATATGTAGATCGTATTCCGAAGGGTGCAAAGGAGCTCTTGGAGCATTGGAATGGTTCGGCTCTTCCCTTAAGGTAGGAGAGGAGTTAACATTCAAATTGCATGAGTAAATTTAATAGAGATTGTGTATGTGATTGATACTCATGCTTGCATAGCCATGTATATGTATTGAATTGTTTGGAATGGCAACTTGATAAATATGGAAAATTATTATGATACTCTTGTGTTGGGTTGGAAATCCCCAATGAATATATATAAGGATATTGATAGATAAAATGAAATATTATGACATTCTAGCGGTGGATACAAGTAGTTGACTTGTATGTGTGTAAGGCAATGATGATTGCCAAATATGTGAATGGTGAATATGCCTCGAATGATTTTATGTGTGGATTGATATTATTATGTGTGCTATGCCTTTGATATCCATGTGTGGATTGTTATAAGTGGTGTTTGTGGCCATTGAATGCCAATTATTTGAATGATGTGCCTTGAGGGGCCTTGTGAATATTTATACGCCATTGATGATAAAACTAAAATATATAATATACCCCTAACTGAGAGAGTGAGATATCCTTGTGAGGTTGTTACTGAGCATATGCATTATTGCATTTTGCATTCATGGCATGGCATAGCATTTGTATTATGTGGTTGCGATCACAATGATGAAAGATCCTGCGGGATTCTATGAAGGGAGTACCCCTTGCGAGGCGGGAAACCAATGTGATGATGATATGATATGGTAATGGTGGTTGCGATCACCTGATTATGGAATGTGAAAGGCCCTGCGGGGACCATTGTATGATGATGAGCCAGTGGTTGCGATCACTTGGTATTTGATATGATAAAGGGCTTGCAAGCACCTATGATGCCCATGGTTGCGATCATGAGGCGGGAGTACCCCTTGCGAGGCGGGAAACCTATGAGGATTGTTAAACGTGGTTGCGATCACAAGAAAGCTCCTTACGAGGCTGCTATAGGGAGTACCCCTTGCGAGGCGGGAAACCAATGATTATAAATGATTGATTATGGTGGTTGCGATCACCCGTGATATGAAATCGGATCCTTGCATATGCATTTGAAATGGGATGACCACGAGTGTTGAGAAACCCTTTGCGAGGAGGTATTGATTAGAGATATAATGAATTGATAAGAATAATGATTATGAATGTCCTTGTTGATAAGTGGCAAAGTGACAGTGTTTGTGATTATGTATAGGTTGTGCTTACTTATGATATGAATTGCGATTCATGAGGCATGTATGCCCATTGTGATAATGAGATAATGAATGAATGATAATTTAATGTTTTGATAGCAAAGGACACATGATGTTTGTATGCATATACACATGATCACAATATATATATATTATTCGTCATTTTGAATGTATAACTCACTCTCCCATGTGGTCTTCTTTTTAGCATTGTGATGCAGGTTACCATGGGACAAATTTGGATTTAAAGATCAAACTTGGGTAAAGGTAAATAGTGGTAGAGGAAGTGCCTTGGCCGGCATCATTTATGAATTCATGTGTAATGAATAAATTGGGTATGATGATATAGATGATTTAGAGATTTTAAGTATGTATAAGATAATCCCTTGAATTAATGGATGATGAATAAATATATGTAATTGTGTAAGAGATGGTTGTCTAATAGGCTTATAATTATGCCATTGCATGCTAGCCTAGCCTTATCTCATATCGTCATATATGGGACTAGGTGTGTGCCCGATATACATATTCTTCCGCTGTATACTCTATTATTTTTGTATACCTTTATGGGCGAACTAGTTATAGATCCAGGTTTAATTTATTAAAAGTGTACACTTTGGTTTTCTGTGATTCGGGTTTCGGTGTGATGCTGAACTTAGTTTGGAACGCGAAAAATTTACTCGCATTTATATTAATTATGACGATCACATCGAGATTCGAGTACAGGAAATCAGGGGTGTTACAAAGGTGGTATTAGAGCATATGTTGCTCTGAATAAGAATTATTGGTTACTACCCGAGCATGATTGCTTTAAGATAATTGATATTATGAATGGCTAGAGGATGATTTCGCAATGGTGAGACTTTTAAGACGATTTTTGGAGCGGGATGCTCATTATTGGGATCTGGATGTTGGTATAGAATTAAGAATGATAATTATCTTTGTAACATCCCAATTCTGAAGTTAGATACCGAATGAAAATTAAACGATAAAAACCTGAATGCAAAGTAAAGAATTAATTGTTAATCATAATCAATATAGCTTGTGAGTTAGTGACAAGCTGATTGGACTTAGTTGGTGGAATGTGGCTGTTTGTGATTGGCGGAAGGTGTGAGTGGACTGCGACTCACACTTTCCCATCCCACTTCTTCCCTTTGCATGCGTATATATGTGCGTACCCTGTATTACCGTGTGTGCAAAACTTCTCCCACTACTTCATTCTCTCTTTTCTTCTTCGTCTCCATCTTCTTTTCCTTCCCCTGTTTTTGTTCTTCATGACGATAGTGCGGGAAGAAGGTCAGAGCCCTCTAACTGGTGAAGGACGATCGTTGAGGCAGAGGAAGAACAACGCTTTATTCCAGAACCGAGTACAGAGTACGACGGGGCGAAGGAAGGCTGAACGAATCGGAAGAAGGGCGTCGGATCCAACGACGAGAGCAGAAAAGCTTCTTGAGGTTCCCTCCGAAGGTAGGGGGCGCTTGTATGTCAAATACATGGTCCACGAACGGTACCGGATGAATGTACTGCTTTGAGTGTGTGCATGTGTTTATGACGACAGGATCTTATGCATGATTGTTGGTTTTGGATTCTGTGTGTTTTACAGTGGTTATATAGTAGTTGCATGCAATCAAGATGGTGGTAATGTGGACTGTTAGCCTTTGATAATGACGTATGAAATGCATGGTTCCATCTTTGTTAACACTGTGAAATATGAATGTGTGCTCGTTAGTTGATTTGTCAAATGCTATTACTTGATTGCCCGATTGTTGTACATATTGGTATAACTGATAAAGCAAATATAAAGGTTGTGTTGAATCTGTTCTACTTACGGTTACGAAGGAGGTATCGGTTGTGTGATGGTGCTTACTGGAAAATGCATTAGCTGTATGTGTAAGAGTGGGGTGACCCGTGGAAGGTCATGAGCCTGAGGGAATGACTTCCAGCTAGAGACCTTGGCTAGATCCCGAGAGAGCTCGTGGTAGCCGTAGGAGCTAGAGAGGAGTCTCGAGACGCCTATGGGAGGCCGGTACCATATGGGAAGAGTTGAGGGACGAGGGGCCAGTAGAAGGGAAACTGTAACTGAAAGTCATCACTCGAGTCGGATCCGCAGGCATACATGTAGATATGAGGTTAATTAGAACAGTACGCATAGCATGTGTTGAGTGTTATGAATGATTTCTGAGTGTGTGGACATTTGTATGTGTTGTATGTGTGCCATAGATAATATTCTGCTTCCCTAACCTTAATTGACTTGAAAACGATTGAATGAAAGTGAGTGTGCGTATTGACACTGATACCGAGTCCTTGATTGTCATTTTACCTGTGAAAGCTCACCCTGCAGTGGCTACATTTTCGGTGAATATCTCTCGGAATGACGGATGAAGGAGGAGTTGAGTGTAGAACAAAACAGCCGAGTGCTTTTGAATATATGTGTATATGTATATACCGTGTGTAAGGTCCTGTTAAGCCTTGGCCGGCTCATGTTTTGGTTTTAGTCTTTACGTTAGAACTTGAACAGCTTCGGGTAACAGAAGTCATGATGAAACTCTTGTAATTATTTGAATGCTTTCATTTATATATATATATATATATTGTGTGTTCTTCTATACTGTAAGTGATGTCCGAGCGGTGAATATGGATGCATGAGTATGCCTTATGAGCGTAGGAGGTTAGTGTGTTTATGGGTGGTTATGAAGCTGAGTGGTTCCAAGTGGAAGATTATATGTAAGCCGAGTGAGGAAGAGCTTGTACTCCCAAGTAAAAAGATCCTAAGTGATCCCCCGTCTGAAGGAGGAGTTAATGGAGTGGTTTGGAATGGAATGTACTCTAAGCGTAGGATAATTATAATCCAAGTGATCAAATTGTAGTATGCCGAGTGAGTTAGCTGCTATTCCCCAAATGAATATAGGCCTGAGGATTTCCGAGTAAATGTAAGTATGAAATTCGAGTGAGATTCATTCACATGAGTTCCCCGAGAGAGAAACACTTAGACGGATTCTTAGGGAAGTTTCCTCCTATGACATCCAGGTGAGTAACTTAGTGGAAAGAATCTCGAGCGCATAGGCTTAACTGATTCTGAGTGAAAACGTGTATAAGCTCCGAGCGGGAAATATTCTGAGTGAGAGTTTATAGAATCCGAGTGGAAAGTCCCCTACTTACCGGGCGAATCTAGTATATACCTTGGTGGATAAATATAAGAGACTATGTTATAGAAGGTAGGCGTGGGAGTCGATTCCCGAGTGTTGGAACCCCTCATACCGAGTTGCCTTAGGAGTGAATCCCGAGTGGACTTAGTCGTTTACCGAATGTATGGATGTGTCGATGTCGAGTGAGGGATTAGCTGAGTGAGACTCCTCGCTCCAGCGAATGTGGGTCGCTGGAAGGCGTTGTCGCGATATCGCTCGTGCGAGTTAGGCGTCTCGCCCAGGCGGATTCGTGCTTCGCTTGAGCAAGTGTATGCTGTGTGGTGGTCCGCTCAGGCGCTGTCTGTGTTTCCGTGTGAATGGTTTTTAATTCCCTTGCCTTTTTTTTCTCTTTCTTCTTGGCCATGGGACCAGCTCTCATATCTTCATACATGGGAGTGTTTTATTAAGGATCCAGGTTATTCCCCCAATTAATTCGCGAAAATTTTTTCCACCTAAAACCAGGATGTTACATTTTGGTATCAGAGCGGACCGAAAGGTCCAAGGCCAAGTTATGCTTACCGAGTGTAAGCGGTTGCGTGCTTTCTGACTGAATGGTCATTATTGTTATGATATTGGTTGAACCTGATTGATATTGGCTTGTGGATAGGAGGGTGTTTCCCCTCTTGGTCCGATTGATTGTATAATATATAGAGATAGCATGATTAGCTAAGTCATTGAACATTAGGCTGAAATCCGAATGGTAATGAGTGGCTCGGTATACTTATCCTTGAATGTTAATTTCAGGATAAGGGATGATGCATCGCCAAAGCATGAAGGCTATTGCCATAGCATTCCAACGCTTTGCAGACGTGTTTGAGAGGCAAGGCCAGACTCGAGCTGAGGATGGCCACGTGCTGGACCGCTTCCTGAAGAGGAAGCCGAGTGAGTTTCAGGGAGGACATAACCCGGAGGCAGCTTTTAAATGGACTCAGGAACTGGAAAGGATTTTTGGGGGTCTTCGTTGTACCGAGGCCCAAAAGGTGGAATGTGCAGTGTATATGCTGTGGGATGAAGCGGAGAACTGGTGGAAGATAGCCAGAAACCGATTCCCTGACGATGATGCTCGGCTGACATGGAACGATTTTAAGACATGCTTCTTAGAGAAGTACTTCCCCGACACAGTGAGGAGTCGGAAGGAGTTGGAGTTTATGGAGTTGAAGCAGGGCTCCATGACTGTGGAAGAGTATGCGACTAGGTTCGAAGAATTGTGCCTATTTTACCCACCTTTTCAACAACCAGGGACGGAGAGCTCCAGGTGCCTTAAATTTGAAAATGGGTTGAGATCGGATATTAAGAGGGCCTGCAGATATCAAGAGATCAGGAGTTTTCCTGCATTAGTGAACAAATGTAGAATATTTGAGGAAGATGACAAGGCCCACTCGGGCCAGAGCAGCAGAGCCAACCAGTATTTGAGGCCTCAGCAGTCACGTTTCAAGAGGCCAGGAAACGTAGGAAGAAATGAACCCTTCACTAGATATCAGGATCGCGGTGACAGAGGGAGACAAATGAGTGGACAACCCAGGTATGGCAAGTGTTTTAAATATGGTGGCGACCACTTTGCTATGAGTTGCAATGGTACCGATGTTAAGTGTTTTCACTGCAGGAATAAGGGGCACATTCGCCCTGACTGCCCCCAGCTCCGTCAAACAAATGCTAGTGTGTGTCAAGGAGGGTTCCAGGTGAAGAGCAATAGGAATGATGGACAAAGCTCTCGGGGCGGAAACAATAGAGCTAGAGGGAATATGATGGTTGCCCCAAATAACCGGTGGAGAAACACCGATCAACCAGCTGTTGGAAGAGTCTACGCAATCAACGCAGAGGATGTCGCACAAGCAAATGACTTAGTACAATGTAAGTGCTCACTCAGTAGATACACACTTAGTGTAGTTTTTGATTCTGGAGCCACCCACTCCTTCATAGCTGATGATTGTGTAAAACGTTTGAAATTACCGATCGTAGAAATGGATCAGATTTTGGAAGTAGCCAATCCGACTGGTCCTAAGGTACTGACCTCATCAATGTGCAAAAAAGTGACGTTCGAGTTGTGCGATCAGAGTTTCACTTTCGACTTAGTGTGCATACCTTTGAAGGATCTTGATATCGTGCTCGGAGTAGATTGGCTTTCAGCCAACAAAGTGTTAGTGGATTGCAGAAACCGAAGGATAATCTTCCCGAGACAGCACCATAAGGACTGCACAGCACAAGGTATACCTCAACTGTTCATGATGCTTTGTCTAACTGAGGGTGAGAGTAAAACCCGAGTGAACAAAATCCTGATTGTCTATGAATTTCCAGAAGTGTTCCCTGAAGACGTACCGAGTGTCCCTCCCAATAGAGAAGTCAAATTCTCTATAGACTTGATCCCTGGGGCCGAGCCAGTCTCCAGTGCACCTTATAGAATGTCCCCAACTGAATTAACCGAGTTGAAGAAGCAAGTAGATGAGTTACTCAGAAAGCAATTCATTAGGCCGAGTGTATCACCATGGGGCGCACCTGTGCTGCTTGTTAAGAAGAAGGATGGCAGCATGAGACTTTGTATAGACTACCGACAGTTGAACAAACTCACAATTAAGAATCGTTACCCGCTGCCCAGAATTGATAACTTAATTGACCAACTGCGTGGAGCCTCAGTCTTCTCAAAGATCGACCTGCGATCGGGATACCACCAAATCCAAGTGAAGGACTCGGATATCCCAAAGACTACCTTTAGGACTCGGTATGGCCACTACGAGTATGTAGTGATGCCGTTCGGTGTGACAAACGCCCCTACTGTCTTCATGAATTACATGAACAACATATTCCACCCCTATTTAGACCGATTCGTAGTTGTTTTCATTGATGACATCTTAGTCTATTCCAAGACTTCCGAGGAGCATGAAGAACACCTCAGAGCGGTACTCCAAGTGTTAAAGGAGAAGCAGTTATTTGCGAAGCTTTCAAAGTGCGAATTCTGGATGGATAAGATCCACTTCCTCGGACATGTGATTTCCGAGCAAGGTGTCTCGGTGGACCCTTCGAAGGTGACAGCTATAATGACATGGGAGAGACCTAAGTCGGTCTCGGAGATAAGGAGCTTTATGGGCCTGGCAGGCTATTATAGAAGATTCATTGAGGGTTTTTCTAAGTTGGCTTTGCCACTGACTAAATTGACTTGGAAAAACATTCCCTTCGTGTGGAGTCCTGAGTGTGAGGGAAGTTTCCGAGAGTTGAAGAACAAGTTGACGGCTGCACTGGTGCTGGCATTACCTGACTTGCAAGAGAGCTTCATGGTTTATTGTGATGCATCCGGACTCGGATTAGGGTGCGTGCTAATGCAGAAAGACCGAGTGATAGCGTATGCCTCTCGGCAATTGAGACCACACGAGCAGCATTATCCGACCCACGACTTGGAGTTGGCAGCTGTGGTGTTCGCGTTAAAAATCTGGAGGCATTATTTGTTCGGGTCCAGATTTGAAGTATATAGTGACCACAAGAGCCTCAGATACTTGTTCGACCAGAAGAAGCTGAATATGAGGCAGAGGAGATGGATGGAATTTCTAAAAGATTATGATTTCGAGCTAAAGTACCACCCGGGCAAGGCAAACATTGTTGCCGACGCATTGAGTCGGAAATCTCTTCATATGGCAGTGATGATGATGAAGGAGGTAGAACTATTGGAACAGTTTCGAGACATGAACTTACATGTTGACATCCCCTCCTCTAGGAAAATGACGATCGGCACGCTAAGAATTGCCAATGACTTCTTGAAATCCGTGTACGAGCAGCAGCAGTCGGATTCCTACTTGACTGAGATGAAGAAGACTCAGACCAAAGGTAAGGATTTGTCCTTGACCGAGGGAACGAATGGGGTTTTCCAAGTAAGAAACAGAATATACGTGCCGGGTGGAGGAGAATTGAGGAGAATGGTGCTTGATGAGGCACACAAGAGCTTGTTAAGTATCCACCCGGGAGCCACAAAGATGTACCATGACCTGAGAACACAGTTCTGGTGGCCCGGACTAAAGAAGGATGTGGCAGAATATGTGGCTCGGTGTATCACCTGTCAAAAGTCGAAGGTCAAGCACCAGAAGCCGTATGGTGCATTGCAACCCTTGGAGATTCCCGTGTGGAAATGGGACTCAATTGCTATGGACTTTGTCATGGGATTGCCCAAAAACTGAGCGGGCCATGATGCAATTTGGGTCATTATTGATCGACTGACGAAGAGTGCACACTTCCTACCTGTGAACATGAAGTACCCGATGCATAGGTTAGCACGGATCTATATTCAAGAGATCGTCCGACTGCATGGTATACCGACTTCCATCGTATCAGATAGGGATCCTAGGTTCACGTCCCGATTTTGGACCAGCCTGCATCAAGAAATAGGCACTAAACTTTAGCTTAGCTCTGCCTACCACCCCCAATCAGATGGACAATCTGAGCGAACGATTCAAAGCTTGGAGGACTTGTTGAGAGCGTGTGTGTTGGAGCACGGTGGAGAATAGGAGCAGTACCTTCCCTTGATTGAGTTTACGTACAATAACAGCCATCACAACAGCATTGGTATGGCACCCTACGAAGTGTTGTATGGTCGAAGGTGCCGAACCCTGCTTTGCTGGTCGGAAACGGGTGAGAGCCTGCTATTGGGACCAAAGATTGTTAAGCAAACTTTGGAACAGATCCGAGTGATAAGAGAGAAAATGAAGGCGTCTCAAGACAGGCAAAAGAGCTACTACGACGAGCGAACCAAACCGTTAGAGTTGTCAGTCAGAGACAAAGTATTTTTAAGGACTTCACCAAGTAAAGGGGTCGGGCGAGCCTTAAAAAGCAGAAAGTTGAGCCCTTGATACATTGGACCTTATGAGGTGTTGGAACGAGTCGGCTCCGTGGCATATCGTATAGCACTATCGACTCACTTATCTCGATTACATGACGTGTTTCATGTGTCTTAACTAAGGAAGTATCTACATGACCCCAGCCACACAATGCCTGATGATGAAGTGGAAGTCAAGGAAGACCTGACCACTGTGACTACACCGATCAGAATCATGGACCGATCGGTGAAGCGTTTGAGGAGCAAAAACGTACAGCTGGTCGAAATGGAGTGGCAACAAGGCAAGACTACCTCTCGTACCTGGGAACGCGAAGACACCATGAGGCAGCAGTACCCCGAGTTGTTTACTAAGGTGAGTTACCGACTGAATTTCGAGGATGAAATTCTTTTGAGTGGGGGAGAACTGTAACATCCCAATTCCGAAGTTAGATACCGAATGAAAATTAAATGATAAAAACCTGAATGCAAAGTAAAGAATTAATTGTTAATCATAATCAATATAGCTTGTGAGTTAGTGACAAGCTGATTGGACTTAGTTGGTGGAATATGGCTGTTTTTTATTGGCGAAAGGTGTGAGTGGACTGCGACTCACGCTTTCCCATCCCACTTCTTCCCTTCGCATGCGTATATATGTGCGTACCCTGTATTACCGTGTGTGTAAAACTTCTCCCACTACTTCATTCTCTCTTTTCTTCTTCGTCTCCATCTTCTTTTCCTTCCCCTGTTTTTGTTCTTCACGACGACAGTGCGGGAAGAAGGTCAGAGCCCTCCAACTGGTGAAGGACGATCGTTGAGGCAGAGGAAGAACAATGCTTTATTCCAGAACCGAGTACAAAGTACGACGGGGCGAAGGAAGGCTGAACGAATCGGAAGAAGGGCGTCGGATCCAGCGACGAGAGCAGAAAAGCTTCTTGAGGTTCCCTCCGAAGGTAGGGGGCGCTTGCATGTCAAATGCATGGTCCACGAACGGTACCGGATGAATGTACTGCTTTGAGTGTGTGCATGTGTTTATGACGACAGGATCTTATGCATGATTATTGGTTTTGGATTCTGTGTGTTTTACAGTGGTTATATAGTAGTTGCATGCAATTAAGATGGTGGTAATGTGGACTGTTAGCCTTTGATAATGACGTATGAAATGCATAGTTCCATCTTTGTTAACACTGTGAAATATGAATGTGTGCTCGTTAGTTGATTTGTCAAATGCTATTACTTGATTTCCCGATTGTTGTGCATATTGGTATAACTGATAAAGCAAATATAAAGGTTGTGTTGAATCTGTTCTACTTATGGTTACGAAGGAGGTATCGGTTGTGTGATGGTGCTTACTGAAAAATGCATTAGCTGCATGTGTAAGAGTGGGGTGACCCGTGGAAGGTCATGAGCCCGAGGGAATGACTTCCAGCTACAGACCTTGGCTAGATCCTGAGAGAGCTCGTCGTAGCCGTAGGAGCTAGAGAGGAGTCTCGAGACGCCTATGGGAGGCCGGTACCACACGGGAAGAGTTGAGGGACGAGGGGCCAGTAGAAGGGAAACTGTAACTGAAAGTCATCACTCGAGTCGGATCCGCAGGCATGCATGTAGATATGAGGTTGATTAGAACAGTACGCATAGCATGTGTTGAGTGTTATGAATGATTTCCGAGTGTGTGGACATTTGTATGTGTTGTATGTGTGCCATAGATAATATTCTGCTTCCCTAACCTTAATTGACTTGAAAACAATTGAATGAAAGTGAGTGTGCGTATTGACACTGATACTGAGTCCTTGATTGTCATTTTACCTGTGAAAGCTCACCCCTGCAGTGGCTACATTTTCAGTGAACATCTCTCGGAATGAAGGATGAAGGAGGAGCTAAGTGTAGAACAAAACAGCCGAGTGCTTTTGAATATATTTGTATATGTATATACCGTGTGTAAGGTCCTGTTAAGCCTTGGCCGGCTCATGTTTTGGTTTTAGTCTTTACGTTAGAACTTGAACAGCTTCGGGTAACAGAAGTCATTATGAAACTCTTGTAATTATTTGAATGCTTTCATTTATATATATATATATTATGTGTTCTTCTATACTGTAAGTGATGTCCGAGCGGTGAATATGGATGCATGAGTATGCCTTATGAGCG
Source organism: Clitoria ternatea (assembly GCA_037962975.1). Classification (NCBI taxonomy): domain Eukaryota; kingdom Viridiplantae; phylum Streptophyta; class Magnoliopsida; order Fabales; family Fabaceae; genus Clitoria; species Clitoria ternatea. The sequence continues at coordinate 184,654,219 of CM075672.1, forward strand.
TAGGAGGTTAGTGTGTTTATGGGTGGTTATGAAGCTGAGTGGTTCCGAGTGAAAGATTATATGTAAGCCGAGTGAGGAAGAGCTTGTACTCCTGAGTAAAAAGATCCTAAGTGATCCCCCGTCTGAAGGAGGAGTTAATGGAGTGGTTTGGAATGGAATGTACTCTAAGTGTAGGAATATTATAATCCGAGTGATCAAATTGTAGTATGCCGAGTGAGTTAGCTACCATTCCCCGAATGAATATAGGCCTGAGGATTTCCGAGTAAATGTAAGTATGAAATTCGAGTGAGATTCATTCACATGAGTTCCCCGAGAGAGAAACACTTAGACGGATTCTTAGGGAAGTTTCCTCCAATGACATCCTGGTGAGTAACTTAGTGGAAAGAATCTCGAGCGCATAGGCTTAACTGATTCCGAGTGAAAACAAGCGGGAAATATTCCGAGTGAGAGTCTATAGAATCCGAGTGGAAAGTCCCCTACTTACCGGGTGAATCTAGTATGTACCTTGGTGGATAAATATAAGAGACTATGTTATAGAAGGTAGGCGTGGGAGTCGATTCCCGAGTGTTGGAACCCCTCATACCGAGTTGCCTTAGGAGTGAATCCGAGTGGACTTAGTCGTTTACCGAATGTATGGATATGTCGATGCCGAGTGAGGGATTAGCTGAGTGAGACTCCTCGCTCCAACGAATATGGGTCGCTGGAAGGCGTTGTCGCGGTATCGCTCGGGTGAGTTGGGCGTCTTGCCCAGGCGGATTCGTGCTTCGCTTGAGCAAGTGTACACTGTGTGGTGGTCCGCTCAGGCGCTGTCTGTGTTTTCGTGTGAAAGGTTTTTAATTCCCTTGCCTTCTTTTTTTTCTTTCTTCTTGGCCATGGGACCAGCTCTCATATCTTCATATATGGGAGTGTTTTATTAAGGATCCAGGTTATTCCCCCAATTAATTTGCGAAAATTTTTTCCCCCTAAAACCAGGATGTTACAATCTTGAGAATGATATTATGTTTTATTGCCCTACATGGACCTATGATGTACTAAGTGTCTAGGAATTATGAATTGATTATAGGGCATATTTGCTTATTGAGGAATTATCGTGAATGGTTAAAGTTGAGCTGGGATTAGTGCTCAATGAGGACTTTTATGAGATTGTGATTTATAAGATGTGGTTATTGACTATGGGAAGTATACCTATTATCATTGGGGTTATATGACAAATTTGTGGAGCCTAGTTGCTCATTGATAATCATGAATGAATTGTGGAATTGAATATGAATGAATAAAATTTCTTGACATATGATGGATGTATGTATTGTGTAAGACCGGCCAAGTTCCTTACCCTATTACCTTCGAGTGACGAATATATTGTAATTGTGTGTTGATGTTGATATATATAATGCAAATTGATTGATGATGAATCCATGATTGAATGCTACTCATGGAAATGAAATATTGCGATGTGAATGTGAGATATGAAATATGAATTGATATGATGATGATTTGATGCCATGTGTTGATCATGGATATGATATGTATATATTGATTTAATGATGGACCTATGCCGTATGTTAATTACGGATAGGAGATATTGAGAAAGAAATTGATATGGTAGTAGACCATATATGTTGAGATCTTGATGTGCATATGCACTTGGAATATGAATTGTGATTAGATTTCTTATATGCATTGTGCTTGTGGCGTTTAGCCAAAGAATGTTTGTTAAATGAAATGAAACTCATATGCTTGAGTTGAATGAATGAATAATATTAGTAATTTCCTAGTATGGGTATGTTTGAATTTAAATGTTTGGTTGTGCCATTTATGAAGGATGGATTTTATATCCTTGGCACAAGAACCCTATGTGTTATATGATATAAGTGATTTGTTGTATTTCCCTAGATTGGGAATTTGAATATGTGATAAATGATTAAATGTGAAATCGAATACCTGTTAGATTAAGATTATGTCTCGGTGTTGATATGTGAAAACCGAGTGAAGGATTTATTTAATTATGACCCACTAGGTGTGATGACCTAGATGGATTTGGTATGATCTTGTATGATCAATTGTTGTAGAGAATTAATTAAATTGGACCCTATGGCGATCTAGGCTCTATGTTGTTTTGTGAACCATATCTAATGATGTTGTGTGGTGTGTGAGAACTCCACAATGGGTGCTAGGTAACCCTTGATGATTAATGAATAATAATGTTGAACTTGGGGTATGATTAGAATTGATTATGGTATACGAATTTACGATGTGCTCTCGAGCTAAATTCTGTGCCTTAGAAATTATGATCAATGGATCAAGTATAGATGATGATGTGATTTAGAGATGTCAATTGTGATCGTGAGTTTATGAATAGAAATTTAACCATGTCATTACTCCCTATTTTATTTGAAGGGTGCTATATTGGTGATAGAAACCACATAATGATGTGATATAATGTGAGTTATATGTTTAGTTTATGAGCCTTAATTGTGATCTGTAAAGAGAATACCTAATGTGAAAGCTCATTATTTGATTATGTAGCCTATTTGATAAGAGTTTGATGAATCTTTTAAGGTTCGAATTGATTTATAGTCAGCAAATATGTAAGTAAGACAAGAATTTTAGATTAATTGAGCATGGATTTGGATGAATAAAACCCAAAGATAGGGTATTTACCTTGTGATGATGGAAGAATTATGGTTAATACATTGATTTATTATGATGTTAAACAATGTTTAATGATTGATATGGCATGATGGATGCCAAATTATCTATATAATGATGATGAAATATGAGTATTTTGGTTGTGGACTGGTGAGGATTGTCACCAAGTCTTACATAAACTGGTATCGTTTGAATATATGTAACCAATATAAGCAATGGGAATACGAGGTATTGGTCCTGATATGGTCTTGCATGCCATAGGCATTGTGGCAACATGCACTTATGCGCCGACTTTATGTGTTTGTGGTAACCACTACAGGATTGGGACGCCTTCCTGTATGTCGGATGCAGCAACACATAGGCCGGGCAAGTGTAGGGATTGTAGCTGCTTATGGTGTATGTACTGAGCCTATCTGGTCATACTGAGTATGAACATGCGAGCTCTGTTGGATAAGTTGAAATTGATAATATATGACATGCTTGATGTAGAAATTTTGTTAGGAACGATGGTGTGAGATGAACATGTTTTGATGGACTTTGAGAAGTCCAAGGTCATTTCATGGTGTTGTTGAATCTTGTTGATGTGTGGCCTGAGGTATGGCCTTGTGTCATGGGAATTGATGTTGAATTTCGAGGACGAAATTCTTTTTAGGTGGGGTGAATTGTAACACCCCGAATTTTATAAAAATGAATAATTAATGTGAATGGAAAATAGTTGATGCTTATTGAGGAAGATGGGTGAGGATATGTGGAATAAATCCAATTTGATTTATAATGAGGAATTCTGAGTGAGAATACTTAGGAACAAGTTATATATGTCTTATATGATGTATATGATAGCATGGATATGATTAAATTGGCTTATGATGAAGTTTCATAAGTTGGACTGTGTGAAATTTGCGTTTCCTGCCTCTGTGTTGATAGTCTCGCCCGAGCGAGAAGGGATCTCGCCCAGGCGAGGATTCCCTGTGTTGGCCTTATGGTTTTTGGGCAATTTTCGCTCAGGCGAAGGTTAATTTCGCTCAAGCGAAATTGCCTATGTATCAGTGTTGCTCTCTGGAAGGGATTCGCAGTATTAGTGTTTGCTCTCTGGAGGAAATTCGCTCAAGCGAATGGAGTCTCGCCCAAGCGAAGGGTCTGAGAAATGGCATTCGCCCAAGCGAGTGAGGGATCAGCTTGAGCGAGCCAGTGAGGAATAGGTCATTGGATCTTTCTTCGCTCAAGCGAATGTGAGTAGCTTGAGCGAAAGTGGAAGTATGAATGCTGGGTGATGCTCACTCAGGTGTGACTGGTACAGTTGTACTAGACCGAGTGTGGTAAGTATATGGTGAGTGTGTGAGATTTTGAACGAGATTTCCCTTGAGTAAGAACCTTAGAAAATAATTCTGTGATGTTATGAATTTCCGAGTGAAATTGCGAGTGGCCTTGTCAAGGCAAAACCCTCCGAGTGAGGGAGTAGATAAAATTCTGAGTGAGAGGCTTTCTGTGTGAAATTCCGAGCAGTTGTGTTCCGAGTGGAAGTATCCGAGTTCAAGGTAACTCATTCCAAGGGAAGTCTCTCTGTGAGTGTAATTCCGAGTGGAAATGGCACCGAGTGGGGTGTGTTGTCCAGAAGTATTTTGGAATGACTTCACTCGTGGGAAAAACAAAGGAAGTCAGCCTTTGGATTGTTTATCCGAGTGGAATCCTAAGTGGGTGTGAAGGCAATAAGCATTCTGAGTGTATGATTATATATATGGGTCGGTAGATTGGATTTGTGGACAGGTTTGTATTTATGAGAATATACATATATACATAAGGGATTTACGTTGATTTGATGCTTCTTACCGACTGGAATATGAATGATGTTGGGTGAATAATTCTAAGTTGATGAATTCCGAGAGAAATATTGTAACATCCTGGTTTTAGGGGGAAAAATTTTCACGAATTAATTGAGGGAATAACCTGGATCCTTAATAAAATACTCCCATATATGAAGATCTGAGAGCTGGTCCCATGGCCAAGAAGAAAGAGAAAAAAGAAGGCAAGGGAATTAAAAACCATTCACACGGAAACACAGACAGCGCCTGAGCGGACCACCACACAGCGTACACTTGCTCAAGCGAAGCACGAATCTGCCTGGGCGAGACGCCCAACTCGCCCGAGCGATACCGTGACAACGCCTTCCAGCGACCCATATTCGCTGCAGCGAATCCTCCATTCGCTGAAGCGAGGAGTCTCACTCAGCTAATCCCTCACTCGGCATCGACACATCCATATATTCGGTAAACGACTAAGTCCACTCGGGATTCACCCCTAAGGCAACTCAGTATGAGGGGTTCCAACACTCGGGAATCGACTCCCACGCCTACCTTCTATAACATAGTCTCTTATATTTATCCACCAAGGTACATACTAGATTCGCCCGGTAAGTAGGGGACTTTCCACTCGGATTCTATAGACTCTCACTCGGAATATTTCCCGCTCGGAGCTTATACACGTTTTCACTCAGAATCAGTTAAGCCTATGCGCTCGAGATTCTTTCCACTAAGTTACTCACCAGGATGTCATTGGAGGAAACTTCCCTAAGAATCCGTCTAAGTGTTTCTCTCTCGGGGAACTCATGTGAATGAATCTCACTCGAATTTCATACTTACATTTACTCAGAAATCCTCAGGCCTATATTCATTCGGGGAATAGCAGCTAACTCACTCGGCATACTACAATTTGATCACTCGGATTATAATTATCCTACGCTTAGAGTACATTCCATTCCAAACCACTCCATTAACTCCTCCTTCAGACGGGGGATCACTTAGGATCTTTTTACTCGGGAGTACAAGCTCTTCCTCACTCGGCTTACATATAATCTTTCACTCGGAACCACTCAGCTTCATAACCACCCATAAACACACTAACCTCCTACGCTCATAAGGCATACTCATGCATCCATATTCACCGCTCGGACATCACTTACAGTATAGAAGAACACACAATATATATATATAAATGAAAGCATTCAAATAATTACAAGAGTTTCATCATTACTTCTGTTACCCGAAGCTGTTCAAGTTCTAACGTAAAGACTAAAACCAAAACATGAGCCGGCCAAGGCTTCACAGGACCTTACACACGGTATATACATATACACATATATTCAAAAGCACTCGGATATTTTGTTCTACACTCAGCTCCTCCTTCATCCTTCATTTCGAGAGATGTTGACTGAAAATGTAGCCACTGTAGGGGTGAGCTTTCACAGGTAAAATGACAATCAAGGACTCGGTATCAGTGTCAATACGCACACTCACTTTCATTCAATCGTTTTCAAGTCAATTAAGGTTAGGGAAGCAGAATATTATCTATGGCACACATACAATACATACAAATGTCCACACACTCGGAAATCATTCATAACACTCAACACATGCTATGCGTACTGTTCTAATCAACCTCATATCTACATGCATGCCTGCGGATCCGACTCGAGTGATGACTTTCAGTTACAGTTTCCCTTCTACTGGCCCCTCGTCCCTCAACTCTTCCCGTGTGGTACCGGCCTCCCGTAGGCGTCTCGAGAGTCCTCTCTAGCTCCTACGGCTACCACGAGCTCTCTCGGGATCTAGCCAAGGTCTGTAGCTGGAAGTCATTCCCTCGGGCTCATGACCTTCCACGGGTCACCCCACTCTTACGCATGCAGCTAATGCATTTTCCAGTAAGCACCATCACACAACCGATACCTCCTTCGTAACCATAAGTAGAACAGATTCAACACAACCTTTATATTTGCTTTATCAGTTATACCAATATGCACAACAATCGGGCAATCAAGTAATAGCATTTGACAAATCAACTAACGAGCACACATTCATATTTCACAGTGTTAACAAAGATGGAACCATGCATTTCATACGTCATTATCAAAGGCTAACAGTCCACATTACCACCATCTTGATTGCATGCAACTACTATATAACCACTGTAAAACACACAGAATCCAAAACCAACAATCATGCATAAGATCCTGTCGTCATAAACACATGCACACACTCAAAGCAGTACATTCATCTGGTACCATTCGTGGACCATGCATTTGACATGCAAGCGCCCCCTACCTTCGGAGGGAACCTCAAGAAGCTTTTTTGCTCTCGTCGCTGGATCCGACGCCCTTCTTCCGATTTGTTCAGCCTTCCTTCGCCCCGTCGTACTCTGTACTCAGTTCTGGAATGAAGCGTTGTTCTTCCTCTGCCTCAATGATCATCCTTCACCAGTTGGAGGGCTCTGACCTTCTTCCCGCACTGTCGTCGTGAAGAACAAAAACAGGGGAAGGAAAAGAAGATGGAGACGAAGAAGAAAAGAGAGAATGAAGTAGTGGGAGAAGTTTTGCACACATGGTAATACAGGGTACGCACATATATACGCATGCGAAGGGAAGGAGTGGGATGGGAAAGCGTGAGTCGTAGTCCACTCACACCTTCCGCCAATCACAAACAACCACATTCCACCAACTAAGTCCAATCAGCTTGTCACTAACTCACAAGCTATATTGATTATGATTAACAATTAATTCTTTACTTTGCATTCAGGTTTTTATCGTTTAATTTTCATTCGCTATCTAACTTCGGAATTGAGATGTTACAGTTCTCCCCCACTCAAAAGAATTTCGTCCTCGAAATTAAGTCTGTAACTCACCTTAGTAAACAACTCGGGGTACTGCTGCCTCATGGTGTCTTCGCGTTCCCAGGTACGAGAGGTAGTCTTGCCTTGTTGCCACTCCACTTTGACTAGCTGTACATTTTTGCTCCTCAAACGCTTCACCGATCGGTCCACGATTCTGATCGGTGTAGTCACAATGGTCAGGTCTTCCTTGACTTCTACTTCATCATCAGGCATTGTGTGGCTGGGGTCATGTAGATACTTCCTTAGTTGAGACACATGAAACATATCATGCAATCGAGATAAGTGAGTCGGTAGTGCTATACGATATGCCACGGAGCCGACTCGTTCCAACACCTCATAAGGTCCAATGTATCGACGGCTCAACTTTCAGCTTTTTAAGGCTCGCCCAACCCCTTTACTTGGTGAAGTCCTTAAAAATACTTTGTCTCTAACTGAAAACTCTAACGGTTTGGTTCGCTCGTCGTAGTAGCTCTTTTGCCTGTCTTGAGACGCCTTCATCTTCTCTCTTATCACTCGGATCTATTCCAAAGTTTGCTTAACAATCTCTGGTCCCAATAGCAGGCTCTCACCCGTTTCCGACCAGCAAAGCGGGGTTCGACACCTTCGACCATACAACGCTTCATAGGGTGCCATACCAATGCTGCTGTGATGGCTGTTATTGTACGTAAACTCAATCAAGGGAAGGTACTGCTCCCATTCTCCACCATGCTCCAACACACACGCTCTCAATAAGTCCTCCAGGCTTTGAATCGTTCGCTCGGATTGTCCATCCGATTGGGGGTGGTAGGCAGAGCTAAGCTAAAGTTTAGTGCCTATTTCTTGATGCAGGCTGGTCCAAAACCGGGACGTGAACCTAAGATCCCTATCTGATACGATGGAAGTCGGTATACCATGCAGTCGGACGATCTCTTGAATGTAGATCCGTGCTAACCTATGCATCGGGTACTTCATGTTCACAGGCAGGAAGTATGCACTCTTCGTCAGTCGGTCAATAATGACCCAAATTGCATCATGGCCCGCTCGGTTTTTGGGCAATCCTATGACAAAGTCCATAGCAATTGAGTCTCATTTCCACACGGGAATCTCCAGGGGTTGCAATGCACCATAGGCTTCTGGTGCTCGACCTTCGACTTTTGACAGGTGATACACCGAGCCACGTATTCTGCCACATCCTTCTTTAGTCCGGGCCACCAGAACTGTGTTCTCAGGTCATGGTACATCTTCGTGGCTCCCGGGTGGATACTTAACAAGCTCTTGTGCGCCTCATCAAGCACCATTCTCCTCAATTCTCCTCCACCCGGCACGTATATTCTGTTTCTTACTCGGAAAACCCCATTCGTTCCCTCGGTCAAGGACAAATCCTTACCTTTGGTCTGAGTCTTCTTCATCTCGGTCAAGTAGGAATCCGACTGTTGCTGCTCGTACACGGATTTTAAGAAGTCATTGGCAATTCTTAGCGTGTCGATCGTCATTTTCCGAGAGGAGGGGATGTCAACATGTAAGTTCATGTCTCGGAACTGTTCCAATAGTTCTACCTCCTTCATCATCATCACTGCCATATGAAGAGATTTCCGACTCAATGCGTCGGCAACAATGTTTGCCTTGCCCGGGTGGTACTTTAGCTCGAAATCATAATCTTTTAGAAATTCCATCCATCTCCTCTGCCTCATATTCAGCTCCTTCTGGTCGAACAAGTATCTGAGGCTCTTGTGGTCACTATATACTTCAAATCTGGACCCGAACAAATAATGCCTCCAGATTTTTAACGCGAACACCACAGCTGCCAACTCCAAGTCGTGAGTCGGATAATGCTGCTCGTGTGGTCTTAATTGCCGAGAGGCATACGCTATCACTCGGTCCTTCTGCATTAGCACGCACCCTAATCCGAGTCTTGATGCATCACAATAAACCACAAAGCTCTCTTGCAAGTCAGGTAATGCCAGCACTGGTGCAGCCGTCAACTTGTTCTTTAGTTCTCAGAAACTTCCCTCACACTCGGGACTCCACACGAAGGGAATGTTTTTCCAAGTCAATTTAGTCAGTGGCAAAGCCAACTTAGAAAAACCCTCAATGAATCTTCTATAATAGCCTGCCAGGCCCATAAAGCTCCTTATCTCCGAGACCGACTTGGGTCTCTCCCATGTCATTATAGCTGTCACCTTCGAAGGGTCCACCGAGACACCTTGCTCGCAAATCATATGTCCGAGAAAGTGGATCTTATCCATCCAGAATTCGCACTTTGAAAGCTTCACAAATAACTGCTTCTCCTTTAACACTTGGAGTACCGCTCTGAGGTGTTCTTCATGCTCCTCGGAAGTCTTGGAATAGACTAAGATGTCATCAATGAAAACAACTACGAATCGGTCTAAATAGGGGTGGAATATGTTGTTCATGTAATTCATAAAGACAGCAGGGGCGTTTGTCACACCGAACGGCATCACTACATACTCGTAGTGGCCATACCGAGTCCTAAAGGCAGTCTTTGGGATATCTGAGTCCTTCACTCGGATTTGGTGGTATCCCGATTGCAGGTCGATCTTTGAGAAGACTGAGGCTCCACGCAGTTAGTCAATTAAGTTATCAATTCTGGGCAGCGGGTAACGATTCTTAATTGTGAGTTTGTTCAGCTGTCGGTAGTCTATACAAAGTCTTATGCTGCCATCCTTCTTCTTAACAAGCAGCACAGGTGTGCCCCATGGTGATACACTCGGCCTAATGAATTGCTTTCTGAGTAACTCATTTACTTTCTTCTTCAACTCGGTTAATTCAGTTGGGGACATTCTATAAGGTGCACTGGAGACTAGCTCGGCCCCAGGGATCAAGTCTATAGAGAATTCGACTTCTCTATTGGGAGGGACACTCGGTACGTCTTCAGGGAACACTTCTGGAAATTCACAGACAATCGGGATTTTGTTCACTCGAGTTTTACTCTCACCCTCGGTTAGACAAAGCATCATGAACAGTTGAGGTATACCTTGTGCTGTGCAGTTCTCATGGTGCTGTCTCGGGAAGATTATCCTTCGGTTTCTGCAATCCACTAACACTTCATTGGCTGAAAGCCAATCTACTCCGAGCACGATATCAAGATCCTTCAAAGGTATGCACACTAAGTCGAAAGTGAAACTCCGATCGCACAACTCGAACGTCACTTTTTTGCATATTGATGAGGTCAGTACCTTAGGACCAGTCGGATTGGCTACTTCCAAAATCCGATCCATTTCCACGGTCGGTAATTTCAAACGTTTTACACAATCATCAGCTATGAAGGAGTGGGTGGCTCCAGAATCAAAAACTACACTAAGTGTGTATCTACCGAGTGAGCACTTACATTGCACTAAGTCATTTGCTTGTGCGACATCCTCTGCGTTGATTGCGTAGACTCTTCCAGCAGCTGGTTGATCGATGTTTCTCCTCTGGTTATTTAGGGCAACCATCATATTCCCTCTAGCTCTGTTGTTTCCGCCCCGAGAGCTTTGTCCATCATTCCTATTGCTCTTCACCTGGAACCCTCCTTGACGCACACTAGCATTTGTTTGACGGAGCTGGGGGCAGTCAGGGCGAATGTGCCCCTTATTCCCGCAGTGAAAACACTTAACATCGGTACCATTGCAACTCTGAGCAAAGTGGTCGCCACCACATTTAAAACACTTGCCATACCTGGGTCGTCCACTCATCTGTCTCCCTCGGTCACCGCGATCCTGATATCTAGTGAAGGGTTCATTTCTTCCTACGTTTCCTGGCCTCTTGAAACGTGACTGCTGAGGCCTCAAATACTGGTTGGCTCTACTGCTCTGGCCCAAGTGGGCCTTGTCATCTTCCTCAAATATTCTACATTTGTTCATTAATACAGGAAAACTCCTGATCTCTTGATATCTACAGGCCCTCTTAATATCCGATCTCAACCCATTTTCAAATTTAAGGCACTTGGAGCTCTCCGTCCCTGGTTGTTGAAAAGGTAGGTAGAATAGGCACAATTCTTTGAACCTAGTCGCATACTCTTCCATAGTCATGGAGCCCTGCTTCAACTCCATAAACTCCAACTCCTTCCGACTCCTCACTGTGTCGGGGAAGTACTTCTCTAAGAAGCATGTCGTAAAATCGTTCCATGTCAGCTGAGCATCATCGTCAGGGAATCGGTTTCTGGCTATCTTCCACCAGTTCTTCGCTTCATCCCGCAGCATATACACTGCACATTCCACCTTTTGGGCCTCGGTACAACGAAGACCCCCAAAAATCCTTTCCAGTTCCTGAGTCCATTTAAAAGCTGCCTCCGGGTTACGTCCTCCCTGAAACTTACTCGGCTTCCTCTTCAGGAAGCGGTCCAGCACGTGGCTATCCTCAGCTCGAGTCTGGCCTTGCCTCTCAAACACGTCTGCAAAGCGTTGGAATGCTGTGGCTATAGCCTCCATGCTTTGGCGATGCGTCATCCCTTATCCTGAAATTAACATTCAAGGATAAGTATACCGAGCCACTCATTACCATTCAGATTTCAGCCTAATGTTCAATGACATAGCACATCATGCTATCTCTATATATTATACAATCAATCGGACCAGGAGGGGAAACACCCTCCTATCCACAAGCTAATATCAAACAGGTTCAACCAATATCACAATAATAATGACCATTCAGTCAGAAAGCACGCAACTGCTTACACTCGGTAAGCATACCTTGGCCTTGGACCTTTCGGTCCGCTCTGATACTAAAATGTAACATCCTGGTTTTAGGGGAAAAAAAATTTCACGAATTAATTGGGGGAATAACCTGGATCCTTAATAAAACACTCCCATATATAAAGATATGAGAGCTGGTCCCATGGCCAAGAAGAAAGAGAAAAAAAGAAGGCAAGGGAATTAAAAACCATTCACACGGAAACACAGACAGCGCCTGAGCGGACCACCACACAGCGTACACTTGCTCAAGCGAAGCACGAATCCGCCTGGGCGAGACGCCCAACTCGTCCGAGCGATATCGCGACAACGCCTTCCAGCGACCCATATTCGCTGCAGCGAATCCTCCATTCGCTGAAGCGAGGAGTCTAACTCAGCTAATCCCTCACTCGGCATCGACACATCTATATATTCGGTAAACGACTAAGTCCACTCGGGATTCACTCCTAAGGCAACTCAGTATGAGGGGTTCCAACACTTGGGAATCGACTCCCACGCCTACCTTCTATAACATAGTCTCTTATATTTATCCACCAAGGTACATACTAGATTCGCCCGGTAAGTAGGGGACTTTCCACTCGGATTCTATAGACTCTCACTCGGAATATTTTCCGCTCGGAGCTTATACACGTTTTCACTCAGAATCAGTTAAGCCTATGCACTCGAGATTCTTTCCACTAAGTTACTCACCAGGATGTCATTGGAGGAAACTTCCCTAAGAATCCGTCTAAGTGTTTCTCTCTCGGGGAACTCATGTGAATGAATCTCACTCGAATTTCATACTTACATTTACTCAGAAATCCTCAGGCCTATATTCATTCGGGGAATAGCAGCTAACTCACTCGGCATACTACAATTTGATCACTCGGATTATAATTATCCTACGCTTAGAGTACATTCCATTCCAAACCACTCCATTAACTCCTCCTTCAGACGGGGGATCACTTAGGATCTTTTTACTCGGGAGTACAAGCTCTTCCTCATTCGGCTTACATATAATCTTTCACTCGGAACCACTCAGCTTCATAACCACCCATAAACACACTAACCTCCTACGCTCATAAGGCATACTCATGCATCCATATTCACCGCTCGGACATCACTTACAGTATAGAAGAACACACAATATATATATATATATAAATGAAAGCATTCAAATAATTACAAGAGTTTCATCATGACTTCTGTTACCCGAAGCTGTTCAAGTTCTAACGTAAAGACTAAAACCAAAACATGAGCCGGCCAAGGCTTAACAGGACCTTACACACGGTATATACATATACACATATATTCAAAAGCACTCGGCTGTTTTGTTCTACACTCAGCTCCTCCTTCATCCTTCATTCTGAGAAATGATCACTGAAAATGTAGCCACTGCAGGGGTGAGCTTTCATAGGTAAAATGACAATCAAGGACTCAGTATCAGTGTCAATACGCACACTCACTTTCATTCAATCATTTTCAAGTCAATTAAGGTTAGGGAAGCAGAATATTATCTATGGCACACATACAACACATACAAATGTCCACACACTCAGAAATCATTCATAACACTCAACACATGCTATGCGTACTGTTCTAATCAACCTCATATCTACATGCATGCCTGCGGATCCGACTCGAGTGATGACTTTCAGTTACAGTTTCCCGTCTACTGGCCCCTCGTCCTTCAACTCTTCCCGTGTGGTACCGGCCTCCCATAGGCGTCTCGAGACTCCTCTCTAGCTCCTACGGCTACCACGAGCTCTCTCGGGATCTAGCCAAGGTCTGTAGCTGGAAGTCATTCCCTCGGGCTCATGACCTTCCACGGGTCACCCCACTCTTACGCATGCAGCTAATGCATTTTCCAGTAAGCACCATCACACAACCGATACCTCCTTCGTAACCATAAGTAGAACAGATTCAACACAACCTTTATATTTGCTTTATCAGTTATACCAATATGCATAACAATCGGGCAATCAAGTAATAGCATTTGACAAATCAACTAACGAGCACACATTCATATTTCACAGTGTTAACAAAGATGGAACCATGCATTTCATACGTCATTATCAAAGGCTAACAGTCCACATTACCACCATCTTGATTGCATGCAACTATTATATAACCACTGTAAAACACACAGAATCCAAAACCAACAATCATGCATAAGATCCTGTCGTCATAAACACATGCACACACTCAAAGCAGTACATTCATCCGGTACTGTGAACACCTATTTCGGTCCGACCCAAATGGAAAAGACACCGGTCCCAAATGGAAATATAACCGGTCCAAATTCCAAAAGGGGGGGAACACCCACTCCGCCCAACCGTCCTCACCTCAACTCCGCCCAACAGTCCTCACCTCAACACCGCCCAACCGTCCTCACCTCAACTCCGCCAACAGTCCTCACCTCAACTCCGCCCAACCGTCCTCACCTCAACACTCCGTCAACCGTCCTCACCTCAACACTCCGTCCAAGACCATCCTCACCTCAACTCAGCCAACAGTCCTCACCTCAACACCGCCCAACTGTCCTCACCTCAACTCCGCCCAACCGTCCTCACCTCAACACTCCGTCCAAGACCATCCTCACCTCAACACAGCCAACAGTCCTCACCTCAACACCGCCCAACCGTCCTCACCTCAACACCGCCCAACCATCCTCACCTCAACACTCCGCTCAACCGTCCTCACCTCAACACTCCGTCCAAGACCATCCTCACCTCAACTCAACCAACAGTCCTCACCTCAACACCGCCCAACCGTCCTCACCTCAACACTCCGTCCACGACCATCCTCACCTCAACTCAGCCAACCGTCCTCACCTCAACACTCCGCCCAACCGTCCTCACCTCAACACTCCGTCCAAGACCATCCTCACCTCAACTCAGCCAACAGTCCTCACCTCAACTCCGCCCAACCGTCCTCACCTCAACACTCCGCCAACAGTCCTCACCTCAACACTCCGCCAACCGTCCTCACCTCAACACTCCGTCCAAGACCATCCTCACCTCAACTCAGCCAACAGTCCTCACCTCAACCCTGCCCAACCGTCCTCACCTCAACACTCCGCCCAACCGTGCTCACCTCAACTCTGCCCAATCGTCCTCACCTCAGGAGTCCCTTAATGGCCGATGTCGCGGATCTGACAACAAAAGACGAGTGAGTCCGGCCCAAGTAAGAAACGATGATCTCGTGGGCGGACTCAGGTCGAAATATGTGCACACCGGCTTGTAGTAGATCCGGACTAGGAGGGAGAACATCGCCCCTGTGATTACATTGAAAGACTCAACCGGTGTGAAGACATAGGTGAAGGTTCTTGAGACACCACAACGGATCAATGGAGACTCCGTCCAACCGATGTCTTTGCTAACCGATGTCATAAATTTGACAACAGATGGGCGAGGTCGGAAATTAATGCATGATGACCTAGAATCGCACTCCCCAAGAATGGCAGACAGGGAGGCGAAAGTGGACAATTAAAAATACCCCACTGAAACCCTGCTCCCCACAAACAGATAGTGGCCAGGGTTGCACCACTATGCGTATGGGTGAGTGGGAACTCTGGTTGTCCCAAACACTCAACCCATACCTTTAAGCCTTATAAATACCCCAGCCAAAGAAGCTACGGGGGTTGCGTTTTTTGAGAGGCTGGTTCGCAAGGAAGCTTTTTTCAAAACTCTCTCTGATTTCTTTGAAGACCTTCTGAAACCCTTCCCCACTGGAAAACCAATAACTTGTCATAATCACCAATCACCAATATAAACACCTCCCCAAACTATACCATCCCAACACCTCCCAATTCACCATCTCCATATTCCTTGAACACCACACCGTCTCAGCCTCCAACCCACATCGTCCTAACAGCATCCTCCCAACAGCACTGTCCTCCCTCAGATCCTCATCCACTCCACCGATTCACTATAGCCTTTCACACCGATCTCCTAAACTTACCATATCGTATCTATATCCCCGAACACCGCCCAGTTCTGCCCTAATCCGTCCTAATCTCTCCACACCGTCCCAACAACTCCTGAACACTTCCAATACTTCTTAAACACTACACCGTCCCAATACCCCCCAAAATACTACACCGTCCAGCAAATACATTGTCCATCAAGCCACAACACCGTCCCTTTCTCCCGAAACCGTCCTCATCAAAACCGACCTCCTCACCCCTTCTCCTACACCGTCCCAGTACTAAATTATTCCCCAGATTCCATACTGTACCTTACCTAGTCATTACCCTTGCCAATCCTCAACGTCGTCCATACACAGCGCCCAGTCACTCCCTCACCTCGGATTAGCTCCCACCAATATCGGCTACACTCTTCAGTTTTCAGCATTCGTGCCCAACACCGGTCCAGTGCTTCTATCAGCGTGCAAGTCCGGAATCAGTCAGACACCGTCACTGCGTTTGACTCACACATCGGTTCTGAGCCCATCACACCGGTTCCACCCTGTTCCTTATTTCTTTTACTTTTACCCTTTTATTTTCCTGTCAGTTCGCTGTTTGTTGGTTATGTTCGTTTGTGTGCCATAGTTTACACTGTTAATATTTTTGTCCTTTTCCCTAACAAGCACATATAATAAAAATAAGTGATTTTGTATATGTTTTATTTTCCAGTCTAAAAATTCTTTTTTCTTCCTTTTTTTAAAAAAAAATATAGTGTCGTACGGGAACACTCCCGTCTACACAACCCCTTTAGGATTCGTACACGTGCGAAGAACTTCGCCTTGTACGAGTCCCCCACCTCAGTGACATCCATCATTATCTCCTAAGTCTTTTCCTAAAAGAAAAACATTCAGAACTACGTAACCCTGATTTCTTGATAATTCAAGAATACGTAGGAGCAGGACTTTAACTCCTGTCGGGCCCATCTTTCTTATTTCCTTTTTTGTTGATTTATTTCCTTACTTTTATGTTTCTTTCATAAATGTTCCTTTCTTTGGTCACTTCCGTGAAAATCAATTTAGACGTGACGTCTTGTTGGTTTCCCCCTAGTTTTGCTCAAGCCTCGCCATAATTTCATAGGGAAGGGATACTTAGGACGAGACGTCCCGCTTATCTCTTTCCTATCCCTATCCTTTTTACCCGAGGATGTTTAATTTAGACGTGACGTCTTATTGGCATTCTCTCACCCTCTCTGTCTCATATCAAAGTCGAGCTTAATTCGGACAAAACGTCCCATTAACCTCGCTTTAACATTCTATGTCTGTACAGTTCTCTACTCCATTCTATCATTTTCAAAATAAAAGGGAAGAAACCATGTTTTATTTAAGGCTATTTATGTTGTGCTTTCAATCTTGGTACTGTCTTTGACAGTCTTTGACAGGCGATGTAGGGTGCTAATACCTTCCCTACTCGTAACCGACTCCCGAACTTGGATTTCAATTTTTTTAACCAGTGCTTTACTGAACCTAGTTTTTTCCCAATGTTTTTCCTATGGATAAAAACGTTGGTGGCGACTCCCTGTTTCATTCGATACTCTTTCTCTTGTTCGCCGCGCCGTCGCGATCCAGGTTGCGACAGATGGCGACTCCACTGGGGACACTTAAGAGAGTCAGGCTAGTTTGATTGAAAGCGCATGTTCTTTTATATAGCCTTTGTTAGCTTGGATTTCTTCTCCCTCGTTTTATTTTCTGTTAATTGTTGTGAAAGTTTGTTCTTGTTTTAATCGTATATAGTTATTTGTTTCATTATCTATGTTTGCATGCTTATCGAACCCTAGGGTAGGAGACCATGTTACTTTTCTGCAAATATTGAACCCTAGGGTAGACAACTTTGTATATTTGCACTGTGTTTGTTCTTTGTGCAGGATGGGTAAGGTATAAGGTATGGACTGCCCTTTCACACACTACACTCACAATTATTTGCACACACCTATGAGAGGCGCCCTATACCCGGGCCCCAAATGAAGCTTAAGTTAGGAGAGGTTGGTAACGGAATCGTATGGGATGTACTTCCTATCCGGTATTCGTGAGAACCTCAACCAGAGTTTGACCTCTCATGATATACGCACTTAGTGAATTCCTCACTATTTGCGTCCCTGTCATGATTAGGATCTTGGCTCTGGTGACCTTCTAGAAGTCTAGCGGAAGCCACCCAATGTGAGAAATCCACTGTTAGATAAGCTATAGGTCCCAGAAAAGACTTTTAGAAAAACCTGGCTTAAGGCACAAGAGGGCAGGCTTTACTATACCTTATCTCATTCTCGCTTTCCCTTTAAATCCAAAATTGATGAGCTGCTTACATGTTCAAAGGGTTACTTTATTCCAAAAAAAAGTGAATCATTTTTCTTTCTAAAAAAAAACTAGTAATCCTTTGACAGGTAAGCAGTTCCCTCTCTTTTTTGTGTACTTATGAGTCCTAGGTTATAGATCTTCCCAATCGTCAAAACAAAATGAAAACAAATTCTATTCAAGCGGATATTGATGACGTTAGGAAAATCCATAACCCATGCGACTTTAGTTTCACATGAGTTTTGCCGACCGCTACTTCTCAAACTGAAATTGTTTTCCAATGAATTAATAAAGAAGTAGTGGTTCACAAAACACCCATGGCAGAAATTGATTTCTTTTTTTCCTCTCTTTTTGCTCTTGCAGGAAGCTGTTTGGAACTTAGCGAGTACCTTTGAGCAATATGGAAATTAACATGAGATCTGATAGTTGTGACACAAATGTAACCGAGTTAAGGAAAGTATTACACCTTAAGGCCAAGAAAATTGACATGGGTAGTCTGCAAACAATGGGGAGAAAATTAAACCTGACACAGAAAATGGCTTTTACACGAAAGTATGGGAGGATTCTGAAGTTGTTAGAAGTGGAAGTACAAACTGAGGCGATCACTGCCTTAGCACAATTCTATGACCCACCGCTCAGATGTTTCACATTTAGAGACTTTCAGTTGGCCCCATCCATTGAAGAATTTGAACAAATCTTGGGGATGCCTTTGGAAGGACAGATACCTTATCGTCATCTCGACCATCATGCAACTATTGCTTCCATCGCCCGTGTTCTGAAGATCCGTCCCGACACCTTAAGGGATGCACAACTAAATAGAAATCAGATCCCCGGATTCACTCGGGAATTTCTCGAGAAACATATGCAGGTCCTGGCAGAAAAGGAAGATTGGGAAGCCTTTATGGATGCTCTAGCTATTACCATCTATGGCGTTGTTTTGTTCCCCAACATTGATAATTATGTGGATTATGATGCTATTGCCGTATTCCTAGCTCGTAAACACAGGCTTGAGAATCCTGTTACGGCTGTATTGGCAAACGTGTACTGCACCATGGATTTCTGCCACACACAAGGTGGAAAAAGGGTTGTCTGTTGTTTACCTGTTTTGTATGTATGGCTCACATCGCATGTTTTCCACCAAGTCTGTAAGGCCGAATGTCCGGTTTCTGATCTGAAGCTATGTCAATTAGCAGTGAAAAGTGGGCGTGAGTGGGCCAATCACCTTATAGGGCTCACAGCTGAGAAAGTTAGGTGGTATCCCCAATGGTTGGAAGTTGAATCAATTGTTCATCACTGTGGAAATTACCCAAATGTTCCCCTTATTGGTATGCAAGGATGTATCAACTATAATCCCATCATAGCTAAGCGTCAGCTAGCTTATCCTTTGCTTGGACCACCTGATGAAGAGTCTCTCACTCCTTTCATCTCATATTACTCGAAGGGAAGCTGTGTCTTTGTCATTCGGGATATAACGAATGCATGGAAGAAAGTCCACCGAAAGAGAAGAGAGCTGGGGGCCCGAAGCCATGTTGTCAGAGAAGGATATTATGAGTGGATCCTGAATAGGGTCTCTATTGTTAAATTGCCCTTCAGAAGTCCCCCTCATCTCCAGGGAAATCCTCCTGCTCCATCACTTGTTGCGGAGGATGAAGCAACCAAGGCGCTAAAGACCAAAATAGAAGAGTTAGCCGCCAAGAACAAGAAGCTAGAGGAAGACTTATTGAGATGTCAGCAAGAATACACCCTTCAGAAAAGGGAGAACCTGGAGAACAAGCAAGCTGTTGAAGAGATTAGGAAGAAACGAAAGATTGATGAAGACTACATGATAAAACAAGACCAATGTCTTCAAGCGGCCAATTCTCAACTAAAAATGAAAAACAAGCAAAGTGATACCATCCTGGCTGAGAAACACCTTCTGAAGGATATACTGGCGCAATCAAAAGAAAATGAGCGGAATATCATGGTGCAAAAAGAGCTCCTACAGACACAAGTCCACAAATTGGAGCAACAGCTCAGTGAAGTGGTAAAGGCTTGCGAGCAAGAGATAAATAGGGAACGACAACGCGCCATGAACATTGAACAAGATTGTCAAGAAACCATACGCCTCTTGGAAGCTGAACAAAATGAAACTGTTCACTTATGGATGGATCGCTTTGCTAAGCTGGCGTACCTGGCTAACGGGACTCTAGAAGATCTCCCGTTCTTACTCAAAGAAGCGGAAGGAATGGCCAACCCTGTCAATACTCCTAGAGAAATCGCAACGTTCTTAGATTACTGCAGAGGACGAATTTGTAAAATGAGGGAAATGATTGCCCGAGCTAGGGATGACTGATTTATTTTCCCGCTTTGTAACTCAGCACTTTATGGCAATAATGTACTCTTTTCAAGATAATGGATTCCTTTGTCTTCACCACTATCTCATGTTAATTTCCATTCAATGCTTTACTTAGTACTTTTGAACGTGACGTTCTGAGGAACGGTCGAAGGGTTCGTCAAGTTCCAACATTGCTTCCTGCGTAATCCCATTTCACTTAATTCTTTTCTTTAATTCACTCATCTTTTCTAAATTTTTTTTGTGTTCCTTTCTAAAGGCAACACGAGGACGCACCCTTACGGAACCCGACTACAGAAGAAGCTCATGGCTGAAACAGAACAAACGAATGAGAACCTCAGGAATGAGAATAATCAACTAAGGGAACAGATTGCAGAACTAACGAAGCTCTTGGAAAGAGGGGTCACTGAAGGGGGGCCTTCTGCGGGAAACGAGGGTCCGACATCAAGCCAGGTTATAAATCCCACGGCAGTTCCCCTCACTATTAATGTTGGGAATCCCAATCAGCCTACTGATTCCCACGCCAGGCCTCATGGCTATACGCCACCACACATTTTCATTGGCTCAGACGGTAGCCCTATACCCTTTCCACCGTACGGCCTGCCTCCAGGATATTTCCCTCCTCTATTAATCAATTCCCAAGATGGTAATGCCCTACAATGGACAAACCTCCAAATTCCAAACTCTATCCAAACACCCATGCCACCTGCCAATCAAACCTTAGGTTCTCAAACCGCCCAAGCTCAAGCTCAAGTTACTCAAACTCAAACCATCCCGGCTCAAGCAACCCAAACTCAAACCACCCAAACAGCTCAACCAGTTCCCATTACCCAAGCAACAGCCCAATCACAGGAGCCGGCACAAAACACTAACCTGGTGAACCAACCTCATTCGACAACACCCTACTACCCATATTACGGCTACCCGTATGGATACATGAATCCTTACACTGCCAACCCGCGGGATGTGACCCAGACGGTGAATCCGGTTGCTGATCATGGTACAACCGTAGAGTCCCAGCAAAGAGGGAAGATAGAAATCCTGGAAGAGCGACTACGAATTGTGGAAGGTGTGGAAGGCCTTGGCTTAACAAGTGCTTCTGAACTCTGTTTAGTTCCAGACGTCATTATTCCACCAAACTTCAAAATGCCAGACTTTGACAGATATCGAGGAGTGACTTGCCCTCGAAATCATCTCACGATGTATTACCGAAAAATAGCTTCCCATGCCTCTGATGATAAGCTGTTGATACACTGCTTTCAAGACAGCCTAGCTGGGGCTGCACTCACTTGGTACACTCATTTGGAGCGAACCCGTATTCGCTGTTGGAAAGATCTGGCGGATGCCTTTTTGAAGCAGTACAAGTATAACTTAGACATGGCGCCTGATAGAATTCAACTCCAAAACATGACAAAGAAGGATAGTAAGACTTTCAAGGAATATGCGCAGCGCTGGCGTGAGATAACCGCGCAAGTAGATCCTCTACTCTCTGAAAGAGAGGTAGTAGCCATGTTTATTGACACTCTCCAACCACCTTTCTACGATAAGATGATCAGCAGTGTTTCATCCAATTTTTCTGACATTGTGATTATTGGAGAGAGAATAGAGAGTGGTATAAGGACGGGGAAGATTTCCAAAAACCCATTTGGGGCACCCACTGCAAAAAGATCAGCACCAGGTGAGGTAAGAAAGAGAGATGGGGAAACCAACTCTGTCTCTTATGACCAGGGGAGAGCTCAGCCCAGACCATTTGGCTCTACCACTTTTCAACATACCAATCACTTCCCTCATACTCCATACCCCCATATGGCAGCCGCTACCCATAACCAGATCCCCTATCCCGTATCTCCACAACCCCACGTCCGTCCGCCCATTGCCAGGGCACCGAATCCGCAGCCAGCCCAGTACAATCCTCTACAACAATGGCCGCAACCACCTAATCCCAACCAAAACCAAAGGAGACCAAACAATGACCGGACACCAGTCCAATTTGACCCCATTCCTATGACATACACTGAACTTCTACCTCACCTTATTCGATACTCCCTTGCAGTCCCTTGTCCTTCTAGGCCGGTGGAACCTCCATACCCTAGGGGATACGATCCAAATGTCCGATGTGATTATCATGCTGGGGCACCTGGGCACTCCACAGAAAATTGTATAGCCTTGAAATATAGAGTGCGAGATTTGATCAAAGCCAATTGGTTAAATTTTAAGGAAGGAATACCAAATGTGACTACAAATCCCTTGCCCAACCATCAAGGTCCTGAGATTAATGCTGTGGAAGGGGGTGAAGAGCTTGTGGTGAATGTCTCTGATGAGGTAAACATGATACATGGGGAAACAGGAATGTCCGTTCCTAAACCGTTGATAATTTACTACACCAAGAACACCTCAAAGACTATAAGCCCTGCGCATCAGCCTGTCATAATCCAGACACCCGCTCCTTTTGCATTTAAAGATTCTCACGCTGTTCCATGGAAATATAATGTGGAGGTAACAGCCGAAAGCCCAAAAATGAATGACTCATTTCTGTCAAACATATCAGGGATAGGAGGTGTGACCCGGAGTGGTCGAGTTTACTATCCACCGGAATCAAGGAAGGAACCGACTCCAGTGAGTGGAACTAGTGGTAGTGGAAAAGCCAAGATAGTCAAAGGAGGCATTGATGAGGAAATCAAAAGAGCTGTGACCGATGAGGAAGCTCAAGAATTTTTGAAATTTATTCGCCAGAGTGAGTACCAGGTGATAGACCAGTTGAACAATACCCCGGCGAAGATTTCCCTTTTATCACTTTTGCTGAACTCTGAGCCCCACCGAAAAATTTTGATGAAAGTACTTAATGAGGCTCACGTCACTCACGATATCACCGTTGATAAGTTCCAAGGAATAGTGGGGCACATCGCTGCTGATAATTATCTGTCATTCATAGATGATGAGATACCCGCGGAGGGAATGGGGCATAATAAAGCCCTCCATATCTCAGTGAAGTGTCGAGATCACATATTGGCAAAGGTGCTGGTCGACAATGGGTCGTCATTAAATGTCATGCCAAAATCTACATTGGCCAGGCTCCCTTTTGATGGAACCTATATGAAGCCGAGCTTTATGGTTGTAAGAGCATTCGATGGCACTAGGAGGGAGGTGATAGGTGAAATTGAGCTTCCAATCCAAGTAGGGCCATGTACTTTCCAGATCCTCTTCCAAGTGATGGACATTATGCCTGCCTATAGCTGTTTGTTGGGCCGTCCCTGGATCCACTCAGCTGGAGTGGTTCCCTCTACCTTGCACCAAAAACTAAAGTTTATTATTGATAATAAACTAATTATCATTTCTGGTGAGGAAGATTTTCTGGTCAGTAAACCCCTATCTACCCCCTACATCGAGGCTGCAGAGGAAGCACTTGAAACTTCATTTCAAGCGCTGGAGATCACAAATACCTCATATGTTGGGGAAAGAAGTGTAGGAATGGAAGCCCATATGCCGAATGCATCCCTTATGATGGCCAAAATGATGCTACAAGGGGGATATCAACCTGGGAAAGGCTTGGGGCTTGGTTTAAAAGGAAGAATAGAACTGTTGCATCTGCCAGACAATAAAGACAGGGATACCAGCCTTCAGCTGCTGACAGGAGAAGAGTAGTAGAAGAAAAGAAAGAGAGAAGGATTGCCTGTTTAGAGGGTCGAGAGCCCCGCATCGCTAAAGTCCCCCTATATGACCTCTACCAGAGCTTCTGAAGTGCTGGTTTGGTACCTCCTGATCAAATAGCTGCTATTGAAGATGATCCCTATGAAGGTGGAAGCTTTGTGATCCCGTGCTCATCAGGCAGAGATCTTTGTAACTGGGAAGCCATCGAGCTACCCACAACTTTAAATGTTCTATCAAAGTAATTAACAAAAACTTTAATGAATTGTTGGCCTCATTGCTATGCCTAAGGCTCTAAGGCATTTTTTTTTCTGTAATAAGGGCAAACACATGTTTTTTATCATTTTCAGTCTTCATAAATAAATGCGTATTGAATTCCATTCCTTCTGGCTTTCCATATCTTTGCATTGATTCCTTTATCCTTTACTTATTCATTTTTATTATTCTCTGTAATAACCTGAATAAACGCAGATCTAAAGATGATCCTCTTGAGAATAATGAGCTTGCAATCCCATTTCATGACTTTGACCACCCGGTTGACTATGCTGATGAGGAATATGAGGAAGTTTGTGATCCTTCGCCTGAATTAACAAGGTTATTGGAACAAGAGGACAGAGAAATTTGGCCTTATTTGGAGATAGTCGAGATTATTAATTTGGGGAGTAAAGAGGATAGAAAAGAAGTCAAGATTGGTACCTTCTTGAATAAGGAGCGGAGGCAAGAACTAATTAAACTGTTGATAGAGTTCTACGACATCTTCGCTTGGTCTTACCAAGACATGCCCGGCCTGGATACTAGCATTGTTGAGCATAAATTGCCACTAAAGCCAGACTGTCCCCCGATAAAGCAAAAATTGCGCAGGATGAAGCCCGAAATGCTCTTGAAAATCAAGGAAGAAGTTAAAAAGCAGTTCGATGCCGGATTCTTAGCAGTGGCAAAATACCCTCAATGGGTAGCAAATATCGTCCCTGTCCCGAAGAAAGATGGAAAGGTACGAATGTGCGTAGACTATCGGGATTTAAATAGGGCTAGCCCCAAAGACGATTTTCCTCTGCCACAGATTGATGTCCTGGTGGATAACACAGCCCAACATACAATCTTCTCATTCATGGATGGTTTCTCTAGGTATAATCAGATTAAGATGGCACCCGAAGACATGGAGAAAACCACGTTTACCACTTTATGGGGCACCTTCTGTTACAAAGTTATGTCTTTCGGTCTGAAAAATGCTGGGGCAACCTACCAAAGGGCAATGGTGACCCTTTTCCATGACATGATGCATAAGGAGATAGAGGTTTATGTGGATGATATCATTGCTAAGTCAAAAACTGACAAAGAGCATATTGTTGACCTGAGAAAGCTTTTTGAAAGATTAAGGAAGTATAAGCTCAGGTTGAATCCGGCCAAGTGTACTTTTGGCGCAAGATCAGGCAAACTGTTAGGGTTCATTGTAAGCAAGAAAGGAATAGAGGTGGACCCTGACAAGGTCAAAGCGATTCTCGAAATGCCTCCTCCCTGTACAGAAAAAGAGGTCAGAGGATTCTTAGGAAGGTTGAACTACATTGCTCGGTTTATCTCACAGCTGACGGCAACTTGTGAGCCGATCTTCAAGTTACTTTGTAAGAATCAACCGACACAATGGAATGAAGATTGTCAAGTGGCTTTTGAAAAGATAAAACAATATTTACGGGAGCCACCGATATTGGTACCGCCGACCCCTGGAAAGCCCCTGATCTTGTACCTGACAGTGTTAGATGAATCTATGGGTTGTGTATTGGGTCAGCATGATGAGACTGGAAAGAAAGAGCATGCCATTTACTACTTGAGTAAAAAGTTCACTGATTGTGAAATGAGATATTCGGCTTTAGAGAGAACTTGTTGTGCATTAGCATGGGCAGCCCGACGTTTAAGGCAATATATGTTAAGCCACACTACTTGGCTTGTTTCCAAAATGGATCCTGTCAAGTATATCTTTGAAAAACCGGCCTTAACAGGAAGAATCGCTCGATGGCAGGTTTTATTAACTGAATACGACATAATCTATGTCACTCAGAAAGCCGTAAAAGGGAGCGCTTTGGCAGAATACTTAGCCCATCAACCTATAAGTGACTACCAACCCATGCACTTTGAGTTCCCGGACGAAGATATCTTGGCATTATTTAATGAAGAAGATACCCAGAAAGACAAATGGATTTTGAGATTTGATGGAGCTTCTAATGCACTGGGGCATGGGATTGGTGCCATCCTAATTTCACCAGATCGAGAATTCATCCCTGTATGCGCTAGGCTCTGTTTTGACTGTACTAACAACATCGCCGAATATGAGGCATGCTCTCTGGGGATCCAAGCAGCATTAGATGCAAAAGTGAAGAAGTTGGAAGTCTACGGGGATTCCGCCTTGGTCATTCACCAACTGAAAGGTGAATGGGAGACTAGGGACAGCAAGTTAGTCCCTTATCAAGCTCATATCATGGAGCTAATCAAGGAATTTGATGATATCTCTTTTCACCACGTCTCTCAAGATGACAATCAAATGGCTGACGCTTTGGCCACCCTTGCTTCGATGTTTAAATTGAGCGATGACTGTGATATGCCTCTCATTGAGGTAGAAAGGCACAACAAGCCCGCATACTGTCAAGTAATAGAAGAAGAGTCGGATGGGAAACCATGGTACTATGATATGAAAAAATATATACAGACTCAGGAATACCCTGAGGGTACCACAGAGAATGATAAGAGGACCTTGAGACGACTTGCAATGGGTTTCTTTTTGAATGGTGATGTGCTTTACAAGAGAAATCATGACTTTATCCTTCTCCGTTGCGTCAATACTGTTGAAGCAAGCAAGATCATGGCGGATATTCATGAAGGATCCTTTGGAACTCATACCAATGGACATGCCATGGCAAAAAAGATCTTGAGAGCTGGATACTATTGGATAACCATGGAGGTCGATTGTTTCTCTTATGTTTGAAAATGTCACAAGTGTCAGATATACGCTGACCATCTTCATGCGCCTCCATCATCCTTGAATGTCTTATCAGCACCGTGGCCTTTCTCGATGTGGGGCATGGATGTTATTGGACCCATCGAGCCAAAAGCCTCCAACGGTCATCGTTTCATTTTGGTTGCCATTGATTATTTCACCAAGTGGGTGGAGGCAGCTTCATATACCAATGTGACAAGGAACGTTGTAGTCAAATTTGTCAAGCGAGAATTGATATGTCGATATGGCTTGCCGAGCCAGATCATTACTGACAATGGCACAAATTTGAACAACAAGATGATGAAAGAACTGTGTGAAAGCTTTAAGATTCGTCATCACAATTCCTCTCCTTATCGGCCAAAAATGAACGGGGCAGTCGAGGCGGCCAACAAGAATATCAAGAAGATTATACAGAAGATTGTCCTAACTTACAAAGATTGGAGCGACATGCTCCCTTTTGCACTACACGGGTATCGCACCTCAGTTCGAACTTCGACAGGCGCAACCCCTTTTTCACTGGTTTATGGTATGGAAGCAGTCCTGCCTTTTGAAGTAGAGATTCCATCCCTTAGGGTTATAATGGAGGCGAAACTAAAAGAGGCTGAATGGGTCCAAACTCGATATGACCAATTGAACCTAATAGAGGGGAAGAGACTGGATGCCCTCTGCCATGGACAGTTGTGTCAAAGGCGTATGAAACGAGCGTTTGAAAAGAAAGTACGACCTCGACAATTTCAGGAAGGAGACTTAGTCCTCAAGAAAGTTTTGCCAATCCAAAAAGACGACCGGGGCAAATGGACACCTAACTATGAAGGTCCGTATGTAGTGAAGAAAGCCTTTTCTGGGGGGGCCTTGATACTCACAACCATGGACGGTGAAGATTTGCCAATGCCCATAAATGCGGATGCGGTCAAAAAATACTTTTCTTAGGGAAATAATGTCAAAAAAAAAAAGGAGAGAAAAAAAAAAAAAAGACGCTCACTAGGCTGAAAACCTGAAAAGGCGGCCTAGGCAGAAATTAGAGCGACCCGGTGAGTCGAAAACCTGAAAAGGCGGCTCAGGCAAAATTAGGGTCAAAATCCTGACAGTATGACTGAGACTTCCCATGCAAAAAGTACGAGTCCAAACTGGGGCATACAAGTCACGACTGAATCGCTTTCCTAGAAGCAAAGTCGAAGAGGTAGCTTGAAGTCATGATGTGGGGTTTAAGATGTGCGTTATCCTCAGGAGTTCACCAAGAGATCAGCGAGTTTTCCCTGTTCCCTCAACTATCAACTTGTGTATTAAACTTCTTTTGTTTTCCCTACTTCCCTCTCTATGTACTTACTCAACTCATAAATAAAATTCACCTCTTTTTCGATACGTGTTTATATCGTGAATTTCATGAATCAGATAAGGCATGTGTTTCCCTTTATCAAATAAAATGAAATATAATTATTTAAAGTTGTGGGGCAAGATGATCCTATTGCTCAAATCTCACCTCAGGGGATCGTTATGAAGACTTAAACCCAGACACACTCTTTGAAGTTAGAGTTACTTCATTCGTTCTGTTCAGTCATGAGTCACCTCAAGAGATCATGGTTCCATGGGGAGCCTCCTCTGATTTCTATTTACTTTGCCATTGCTATGCTTATCCCTTTTCTGCAGGTTGTTATAACAAGCAGTTTCATTTGGAGCCTCAAATTCTCTTTCCCAGTGGAACCCTAATCGTCAAAACTGGCGCTTCCCAAGTTTTTTTTCCACAAGGAGACTACACTTCCCAAACAAATCAAACTGGGGCATCTTCCCTGGTCCATTCTCTTACAATCAAGAGACAGTTCCTCCTAGATTCTTCCAAACCATCCTAAACTGGGGCATCACCCCAAATCTCTTCCTCTTTCAGTCAAGTCAAAGGGGCAGTACCCTGAAGTTCCAAACAACTCAAACTGGGGCATCACCCCAGGTCTCTTCCTCTTTCAGTCAAGTCAAAGGGGCAGTACCCTGAAGTTCCAAACAACTCAAACTGGGGCATCACCCCAGGTCTCTTCCACTTTCAGTCAAGTCAAAGGGGCAGTACCCTGAAGTCCCAAACAACTCAAACTAGGGCATCACCCCAGGTCTCTTCCTCTTTCAGTCAAGTCAAAGGGGCAGTACCCTGAAGTTCCAAACAACTCAAACTGGGGCATCACCCCAGGTCTCTTCCACTTTCAGTCAAGTCAAGGGGCAGTACCCCGAATCTCCAGACAGCTCAAACTGGGGCACCACCCCAGGTCTCTTCCACTTTAGATCATAAGGGTCAACCCCACCTTTTACTTTCCTGTCAGTCGAAGGGTCAACCCCACCTTTTACTTTCCTGTCAGTCGAAGGGTCAACCCCACCTTTTACTTTCCTGTCAGTCAAGGGGCAATCCCCCACCTTTTACCTTTCTGCAAACCAAGGGCCACACCCCACATTTATTTTTCCTGTCACCTTTTACCTTTCTGCAAACCAAGGGCCACACCCCACATTTATTTTTCCTGTCAGTCAAGGGGCAATCCCCCACCTTTTACCTTTCTGCAAACCAAGGGCCACACCCCACATTTATTTTTCCTGTCAGTCAAGGGGGCAATCCCCCACCTTTTACCTTCCTGCAAATCAAGGGCCACACCCCATGTATTATCTTCAGTAAAAGGGCAACTCCCCACTCTCGCCTTCCTGTCACCCAAGGGACGGCGCACCATTAAAAAAAAAAAAAAAAGAGACGGTGTTGATCCGATATGGACGCTAGGTAGAGGTTCACTCTATTACGGAATATGGTGATTCCAAAGACGGTGTCATGGCTCTTAAAGTCAAACGAAGTAGGCCCTATGAACACCTATTTCGGTCCGACCCAAATGGAAAAGACACCGGTCCCAAATGGAAATATAACCGGTCCAAATTCCAAAAGGGGGGGAACACCCACTCCGCCCAACCGTCCTCACCTCAACTCCGCCCAACAGTCCTCACCTCAACACCGCCCAACCGTCCTCACCTCAACTCCGCCAACAGTCCTCACCTCAACTCCGCCCAACCGTCCTCACCTTAACACTCCGCCAACCGTCCTCACCTCAACACTCCGTCCAAGACCATCCTCACCTCAACTCAGCCAACAGTCCTCACCTCAACACCGCCCAACCGTCCTCACCTCAACTCCGCCCAACCGTCCTCACCTCAATACTCCGTCCAAGACCATCCTCACCTCAACACAGCCAACAGTCCTCACCTCAACACCGCCCAACCGTCCTCACCTCAACACCGCCCAACCGTCCTCACCTCAACACTCCGCCCAATCGTCCTCACCTCAACACTCCGTCCAAGACCATCCTCACCTCAACTCAGCCAACAGTCCTCACCTCAACACCACCCAACCGTCCTCACCTCAACACTCTGTCCAAGACCATCCTCACCTCAACTCAGCCAACCGTCCTCACCTCAACACTCCGCCTAACCGTCCTCACCTCAACACTCCGTCCAAGACCATCCTCACCTCAACTCAGCCAACAGTCCTCACCTCAACTCCGCCCAACCGTCCTCACCTCAACACTCCGCCAACAGTCCTCACCTCAACACTCCGCCAACCGTCCTCACCTCAACACTCCGTCCAAGACCATCCTCACCTTAACTTAGCCAACAGTCCTCACCTCAACCCCGCCCAACCGTCCTCACCTCAACACTCCGCCCAACCGTCCTCACCTCAACTCCGCCCAATCGTCCTCACCTCAGGAGTCCCTTAATGGCCGATGTCGCGGATCTGACAACAAAAGACGAGTGAGTCCAGCCCAAGTAAGAAATGACGATCTCGTGGGCGGACTCAGGTCGAAATATGTGCACACCAGCTTGTAGTAGATCTGGACTAGGAGGGAGAACATCGCCCCTGTGATTACATTGAAAGACTCAACCGGTGTGAAGACATAGGTGAAGGTTCTTGAGACACCACAACGGATCAATGGAGACTCCGTCCAACCGATGTCTTTGCTAACCGATGTCACAAATTTGACAACAGATGGGCGAGGTCGGAAATTAGTACATGATGACCTGGAATCGCACTCCCCAAGAATGGCAGACAGGGAGGCGAAAGTGGACAATTAAAAATACCCCACTGAAACCCTGCTCCCCACAAACAGATAGTGGCCTGGGTTGCACCACTATGCGTATGGGTGAGTGGGAACTCTGGTTGTCCCAAACACTCAACCCATACCTTTAAGCCTTATAAATACCCCAGCCAAAGAAGCTACGGGGGTTGCATTTTTTGAGAGGCTGGTTCGCAAGGAAGCTTTTTTCAAAACTCTCTCTGATTTCTTTGAAGACCTTCTGAAACCCTTCCCCACTGGAAAACCAATAACTTGTCATAATCACCAATCACCAATATAAACACCTCCCCAAACTATACCATCCCAACACCTCCCAATTCACCATCTCCATATTCCTTGAACACCACACCGTCTCAGCCTGTAACCCACATCGTCCTAACAGCATCCTCCCAACAGCACTGTCCTCCCTCAGATCCTCATCCACTCCACCGATTCACTATAGCCTTTCACACCGATCTCCTAAACTTACCATATCGTATCTATATCCCCGAACACCGCCCAGTTCTGCCCTAATCCGTCCTAATCTCTCCACACCGTCCCAACAACTCCTGAACACTTCCAATACTCCTTAAACACTACACCGTCCCAATACCCCCCAAAATACTACACCGTCCAGCAAATACATTGTCCATCAAGCCACAACACCGTCCCTTTCTCCCGAAACTGTCCTCATCAAAACCGACCTCCTCACCCCTTCTCCTGCACCGTCCCAGTACTAAATTATTCCCCAGATTCCATACTGTACCTTACCTAGTCATTACCCTTGCCAATCCTCAACGTCGTCCATACACAGCGCCCAGTCACTCCCTCACCTCGGATTAGCTCCCACCAATATCGGCTACACTCTTCAGTTTTCAGCATTCGTGCCCAACACCGGTCCAGTGCTTCTATCAGCGTGCAAGTCCAGAATCAGTCAGACACCGTCACTACGTTTGACTCACACATCGGTTTTGAGCCCATCACACCAGTTCCACCCTGTTCCTTATTTCTTTTACTTTTACCCTTTTATTTTCCTGTCAGTTCGCTGTTTGTTGGTTATGTTCGTTTGTGTGCCATAGTTTACACTGTTAATATTTTTGTCCTTTTCCCTAACAAGCACATATAATAAAAATAAGTGATTTTGTATATGTTTTATTTTCCAGTCTAAAAATTCTTTTTTCTTCCTTTTTTTAAAAAAAAATATAGTGTCGTACGGGAACACTCCCGTCTACACAACCCCTTTAGGATTCGTACACGTGCGAAGAACTTCGCCTTGTACGAGTCCCCCACCTCAGTGACATCCATCATTATCTCCTAAGTCTTTTCCTAAAAGAAAAACATTCAGAACTACGTAACCCTGATTTCTTGATAATTCAAGAATACGTAGGAGCAGGACTTTAACTCCTGTCGGGCCCGTCTTTCTTATTTCCTTTTTTGTTGATTTATTTCCTTACTTTTATGTTTCTTTCATAAATGTTCCTTTCTTTGGTCACTTCCGTGAAAATCAATTTAGACGTGACGTCTTGTTGGTTTCCCCCTAGTTTTGCTCAAGCCTCGCCATAATTTCATAGGGAAGGGATACTTAGGACGAGACGTCCCGCTTATCTCTTTCCTATCCCTATCCTTTTTACCCGAGGATGTTTAATTTAGACGTGACGTCTTATTGGCATTCTCTCACCCTCTGTCTCATATCGAAGTCGAGCTTAATTCGGACAAAACATCCCATTAACCTCGCTTTAACATTCTATGTCTGTACAGTTCTCTACTCTATTATATCATTTTCAAAATAAAAGGAAAGAAACCATGTTTTATTTAAGGCTATTTATGTTGTGTTTTTAATCTTGGTACTATCTTTGACAGGCGATGTAGGGTGCTAATACCTTCCCTACTCGTAACCGACTCCCGAACTTGGATTTCAATTTTTTTAACCAGTGCTTTACTGAACCTAGTTTTTTCCCAATGTTTTTCCTATGGATAAAAACGTTGGTGGCGACTCCCTGTTTCATTCGATACTCTTTCTCTTGTTCGCCGCGCCGTCGCGATCCAGGTTGCGACAGGTACCATTCGTGGACCATGCATTTAACATGCAAGCGCCCCCTACCTTCGGAGGGAACCTCAAGAAGCTTTTCTGCTCTCGTCGTTGGATCCGACGCCCTTCTTCCGATTCGTTCAGCCTTCCTTCGCCCCGTCGTACTCTGTACTCGGTTCTGGAATGAAGCGTTGTTCTTCCTCTGCCTCAACGATCGTCCTTCACCAGTTGGAGGGCTCTGACCTTCTTCCTGCACTGTCGTCGTGAAGAACAAAAACAGGGGAAGGAAAAGAAGATGGAGACGAAGAAGAAAAGAGAGAATGAAGTAGTGGGAGAAGTTTTGCACACACGGTAATACAGGGTACGCACATATATACGCATGCGAAGGGAAGGAGTGGGATGGGAAAGCGTGAGTCGCAGTCCACTCACACCTTCTGCCAATCACAAATAGCCATATTCCACCAACTAAGTCCAATCAGCTTGTCACTAACTCACAAGCTATATTGATTATGATTAACAATTAATTCTTTACTTTGCATTCAGGTTTTTATCGTTTAATTTTCATTCGCTATCTAACTTCGGAATTGGGATGTTACAAATATAGGAGGCTTGGATCCAATTCTGAGTGAGGCTATGATGTTTGTCCTTCTTTTCTGAGTGGAGAATACTTAAATGGATTTTTAGAGAATTGCCATTGATGAACCCATTTGGTGTAGGATTAGATGGGAGAATTTCCCGAGTGATCCTTGTGTGGCCTTTTCCTGGGTGGAAAAGCATGAGTAAACCCCGAGTGGGATGAGTTTAGATATTCCCAAGTGGAATTTCGAGTGATCCTCTTCCAAGGGAGAGTTGTTGTAATGGTTTAGATTGGACTGTATCCTAAGTGTAGGAAATATATATATAATCCGAGTGAATAAGACTATATACTCCGAGTGGTTAGGATCTGAACAAGTCCGGGTGAGACTTAATGAATTCCCCGAGTGAGTAAGATATCATATGTCGAGTGAATCTGGCTGGAATATTCCGAGTGGAGTATGATTGTGGAGACCCCTTCTGAGTGAAGGAAGGTCTGCGTATTCTCCGAGTGAGAAATGTGAAAATATACCGAGTGGTGAATGTGGAATACATTCCGAGTGACTTATAGTTATGATACACCGAGTAGTGTTGACAAGCAAATATTCTGAGTGAGGAAGGATTTGGGATTCCGAGTGGGATGCCCCTCATTTACCGAGTGGAAGACCCAATAAGTGATGGGTCAGTTATAAAGAAATTACCGAGTGAAGGGTTGATTGAGATGACTCGGATTGGATTGGAATTGCCGAGTGAGAGACTATATGAGTATGAGTCGGCCCAAAATGTCTTGGTTGAATGGAAAGTGGATCGGTTTAGATTGTTATGTCAAGTGGGAAGGCGAGTGTGAGATGACTCGGATTTAGTTGAAGTTTGTCGAGTGAAAATCGAATTAATATTGGGTCGGTTTTAAGGAATCCTGCCAATAGAAACCCGAGTGCTGGGAAAGATGATTTCTTGTTGGATTCGCTTAAGCGAATTAATACCTCGCTCAGGCGAGTGAGTGTGGAAACAGGTACTGGGGTTATTTCGCCTGTGCGAATGGAGAGGCTTATGCGAGATGGAGCTGTCTCGCTCAAGCGAATGTGGGTTTCGCTTGAGCGAGTGACACCCTATTTGCGTGTGTCTTCCCTTTTCTCTCGGTTTAATTATGTGGACCCTTCTTTTACTTGGTTCTAAGGATATAAAAGGATATTAAAGTAAATATAACATGGCATGATGGATTATTGGACTGCCATTTTTAATTATGAGTTAATAGTGAGATATTTTAAAGGGAAACAATTATTAAAACAAAAACTCTCACTTTCTTTCTACCTTTCACGTCACTTCTTCCCCTCATTTCTTCACTATTCTTCTTCGTCTTCTTCATGCTATTCTCTATCTCCTCTTTTCTTCTCTCCAAAAACCCAAGCCGTGTGGAGTGTCTTCTCCTCCTTCACCATTTTTGTTTTATGGATACTTGAAGGAGAAGCTTATGCTGGAACTCCTCCCTTTCTCCCACTCTATTTCCGTGAGGATTTCTCCCTTTATGGGAAGCCCAATGTTGGCTCTTGGGTGAGGTAAGTTCTCCACCATTCTTTGAGTTTTATGCCCTAGATGTTGGGTCCTATGTATTTGTGGGAGTGTTTATGGCATATGGGTTGTTGGGAGAGCTTTAAAGTGAGGAAACCCTAGGTGGGGTGTTGTTATTATGGCTTTAATAGTGGGTTATTATGGAGATGCATGAATTAATATTTGGATGGGTGGAAAATAAATGAGCAATTATGATGTTGATGGGTTTTGGTGAAACCCTAACTTTAATAAATTAGGGGAAGTGTGAAAGGAGAGTAAAATGTATGTTTAATGACATTGGGGAAGGATATTAATGATGGAAGATGGCTATTGATGGTGATTAATGAGTATTGGTAGCAGTTGTTGGGTTAGTTGGCATTTATGATCTAAAGGATCTTGACTTTGGGAAAGGAATTCCCGAAGCCTAATACAATTATATAACTTAGTATTTAACAAGTCTAAGACTTGATGATAAGCTAAAAAATGTCCAAAACTATGAGGAATGCCTTGTAATGTCTTATTAATTGTATGAGTGTATATGTATAATATATAGATCGTATTTCAAAGGGTGCAAAGGAGCTCTTGGAGCATTGGAATGGTTCGGCTCTTCCCTTAAGGTAGGAGAGGAGTTAACATTCAAATTGCATGAGTAAATTTAATAGAGATTGTGTATGTGATTGATACTCATGCTTGCATAGCCATGTATATGTATTGAATTGTTTGGAATGGCAACTTGATAAATATGGAAAATTATTATGATACTCTTGTGTTGGGTTGGAAATCCGCAATGAATATATATCTAAGGATATTGATAGATAAAATGAAATATTATGACATTCTAGCGGTGGATACAAGTAGTTGACTTGTATGTGTGTAAGGCAATGATGATTGCCAAATATGTGAATGGTGAATATGCCTCGAATGATTTTATGTGTGGATTGATATTATTATGTGTGCTATGCCTTTGATATCCATGTGTGGATTGTTATGAGTGGTGTTTGTGGCCATTGAATGCCAATTATCTGAATGATGTGCCTTGAGGGGCCTTGTGAATATTTATACGTCATTGATGATAAAACTAAAATATATAATATACCCCTAACTGAGAGGGTTAGATATCCTTGTGAGGTTGTTACGGAGCATATGCATTGTTGCATTTTGCATTCATGGCATGGCATAGCATTGGTATTATGTGGTTGCGATCACAATGATGAAAGATCCTGCGGGATTCTATGAAGGGAGTACCCCTTGCGAGGCGGGAAACCAATGTGATGATGATATGATATGGTAATGGTGGTTGCGATCACCTGATTATGGAATGTGAAAGGCCCTGCGGGGACCATTGTATGATGATGAGCCAGTGGTTGCGATCACTTGGTATTTGATATGATAAAGGGCTTGCGAGCACCTATGATGCCCATGGTTGTGATTATGAGGCGGGAGTACCCCTTGCGAGGCGGGAAACCTATGAGGATTGTTAAACGTGGTTGCGATCACGAGAAAGCTCCTTGCGAGGCTGCTATAGGGAGTACCCCTTGCGAGGCGGGAAACCAATGATTATAAATGATTGATTATGGTGGTTGCGATCACCCGTGATATGAAATCGGATCCGTTGCATATGCATTTGAAATGGGATGACCACGAGTGTTGAGAAACCCCTTGCGAGGAGGTATTGATTAGAGATATAATGAATTGATAAGAATAATGATTATGAATGTCCTTGTTGATAAGTGGCAAAGTGACAGTGTTTGTGATTATGTATAGGTTGTGCTTACTTATGATATGAATTACGATTCATGAGGCTTGTATGCCCATTGTGATAATGAGATAATGAATGAATGATAATTTAATGTTTTGATAGCAAAGCACACATGATGTTTGTATGCATATACACATGATCACAATATATATATTATTCGTTATTTTGAATGTATAACTCACTCTCCCATGTGGTCTCCTTTTTAGCATTGTGATGCAGGTTACCATGGGACAAATTCGGATTTAAAGATCAAACTTGGGTGAAGGTATATAGTGGTAGAGGAAGTGCCTTGGCCGGCATCATTTATGAATTCATGTGTAATGAATAAATTGGGTATGATAATATAGATGATTTAGAGATTTTAAGTATGTATAAGATAATCCCTTGAATTGATGGATGATGAATAAATATATGTAATTGTGTAAGAGATGGTTATCTAATAGGCTTATAATTATGCCATTGCATGCTAGCCTAGCCTTTTCTCATATCGTCATATATGGGACCAGGTGTGTGCCCGGTATACACATTCTTCCGCTGTATACTCTATTATTTTTGTATACCTTTATGGGCGAACTAGTTATAGATCCAGGTTTAATTTATTAAAATTGTACACTTTGGTTTTCTGTGATTTGGGTTTCAGTGTGATGCTGAACTTAGTTTGGAACGCGAAAAATTTACTCGCATTTATATTAATTATGACTTGGTGGCTTTAAGGCTTGTGTGGAGATTGTGTTGGTTCCCCATGGCTGTGAGCGTGTTGCTGGGACGACTGGGAGCCATGTTGGCTCTTCCCACGATTTGAATGCCGAGCAGAGTGCTGCTGTGGCTGGGCTGAGTGGCCATGTGATTTCTGGAACGTCATTCCAGGTAAGGGGGCTTTACATCTCAAATGCATGGTTTATGGACGGGTTTCCGGGTGAAATTGTTGCACTGTGACGTGTGATATTTGATGTGTGCTGCTTTGCTGATTTCCGAGTGAGTAGTAGCCCAGATATGCATGATGAATATGCTTGTTTTGATGTTGTTGAATTCCGTCCATGTAATATGTATTGATGTTCATGATGATGATTATGCTAAGATGCTTGAGATGCATGTGATTATTAATGTTATGTTAAATGCATTGGATGCATGGTGTTATTATTATGTTGCCGAGTGCATCTGTGTGTGGAATATGTGATTCCCGAGTGGAATATTATATGTATTGGCATGGGATGTTTGCTGATGTTAAATTCCGAGTGGAATTCTATGTGAATTAGTATGTGAGGCTTAGGAATGCTATGGCCGAGTGGATCCCATGAAATAGCCTGTGAGGCTTATGGTAGATGATAATTCCGAGTGAATGGCATAGTGATTGCCAAGTGAATGGCATAGTGATTGCCGAGTGGATGTGATGTGAGCCGAGTCATCTGAATTGCTGTGGAATTGCCGAGTGCATTTTAATGTTGAACGTTATTACCAAGTAGGAAATCAAATGAATATGAGTTGAATGTAAATACATATGTGTTGAGTATATCACCTTGCGGGGTGCCACAAAGGGTATGATCCCGAGTGAAGAGGACGTGGTCCTAATGTTGAATATAATGAAAGACCTCGAGTTGGACTCAGGGCAGTGCCTAGGGCACTAAGCGTGAAATGAGACGCTTGATGAAATGCCGAGTGCGTTGGCGTTGGACGCCGAGTGAATGAAACCGTATGCATCCGATTCGCCACTGGAATGCGTTGGACTTCTATTGCCGATCGGCAATCAGATGACAACATATGAATATGACTAAGTCCTGAAGCTGGGCTCAGGCACACTCCTTGAGCAAGGCTCGGAGTTGAGTGAAATCTGAGTGGATTATTATACTTGTTACTGAGTAAGTTGAGCTTATGTCCGAGTGAAATGGGTGAATTCCCGATCAGAAGATGATTGTGATTGTTCATATTGAATGGCAGTGTTTGATGTGTTGATTGATGTTATATGCTATTGCATGTTGAGGATTCTATGATTAATCCGAGCCAATATCTGTCATTTAATATGTAAAGCTCACCCCTACACCATTTTTCAGTATGTGCAGGTTGGTCTAGAATTGAGTTGAAGGGCTCAAGTCTGAGTGATAGCACTCAGATTGTTGAAGTGCATAATATGTATATATATACTGTAATTAGCTATGTAAAGCCTTGGCCGGCTCATATAATAATGTTGTAAATGAATATGGAATATATATATGTACGGAATCCGAGTGCATGAATATATTTATAAATATGGTTTACATTGACAACTTGTAATAAATCATAAGTGTTGGTGAATGGGAAATATAAAGATAATAAGCATTCCGAGTGTATGGTTATATATATATGGGTCGGTAGTCGGATTTATGAATCAGAGTATATATATATATATAAGTGATTTATGTTGATTTGATGCTTCTTCCGATTGGAATAGAAATGTTGTTGGATGAATAATTCCGAGTGAATGAATCTCGTGAGAAATGTAAGAGGCTTTGATCCAGTTTTGAGTGAGGATTACTGGGTGGCCTTTTCCGAGTGGAATATATAAGTAAACCCCGAGTGGGGAATGATTTCGTATAAACCTGAGTGGAAATCCAAGTGATCCTCTTCCGAGAGGAGAGTTGTTGTAATGGATTGAGATTAGAATATACTTTAAGTATGTGATTCATGTATAAATCCGAGTGAAGGAGATTCCATATCCCGAGTGTTTAAGGTCTGAGCAAGTCCGAGTGGGACTTGACTTAATGGTTTCCCCGAGTGAGTAAAATATCATATGCTGAGTGAATCTGGCTGGATTATTCTGAGTGGAGTATGGTTATGGAGACCCCTTCTGAGTGAAGGATGGTTTGAGTATTCTCCAAGTGAGAAA
The DNA here is from genome assembly GCA_037962975.1 of Clitoria ternatea. NCBI lineage: Eukaryota > Viridiplantae > Streptophyta > Magnoliopsida > Fabales > Fabaceae > Clitoria > Clitoria ternatea. The sequence goes on from CM075672.1 coordinate 184,694,227, forward strand.
TGATGAATATGCCGAGTGGCGTTTGATTGGGTGATATCCCGAGTGAGGGAAGTTATTGGATGCCGAGTGAGATAACCCTCAGTTGCCGAGTGGATTGTATATATAATGCTTGAGGTTAGAAAATAAGAGACTAAGTTATGGGACGTATGACATGGGGTCGAGTGATTGGAATCCCCTTATCCCGAGTGGACTAAGTCATTACCGAGTGAATGGTTGTCTCGAATACCGAGTGGTGGATTTACCGAGTGTGGCTTCTCGCTTCAGCGAGTGAGTTCTCGCTCCAGCGAGTATGTTGGTTGGGAAGGCTTTTGTATTAATTTCGCCCAAGCGAATGGCCTTTTGCCCGAGCATGTTGTGATGCCTCACCCAAGCGGAGTCGGATCTCGCTTGAGCGAGTGTGCGTTATATTGGGAGCTTCGCTTGAGCGTTGTTTTATTCTACCGCTGTTTACCTTCTTGGTCGGTTTTAATTGCCTTTGCCTTCCTTTCCCTTTCTTTATTTAATTGGACCCGGTTCTTCATGGTCTATGGACCTGGCTCTCATATCTTCATATATGAGAGTGGCTTTTTATTGATCCAGGTATTTCCTAAATAAAAATTGGGAAAAATTTCCCCTGTTTCGGGTTTAATTATTTGTTAAAACTAGGGTGTTTCAGACCACTTTGTGCCTCAAGAGCCAAAGCATCACAGACAATCCAAACCATTATCTTCTGCATCACCAGTTTCAGCAGGTTCAGGTAATTCATTTGATCTCTCTATGGTAATGTAAGAAATCCAGGCCATGAAAAAGATGCAATTAGGGACCTATGATCTGGTCCTAAACCATGATCTCATGCTGAGGAAGATTGCTGTTGCGTTGAATGTAGACCACACTGAAGAAATGGGAGTTCCAACTGATAGAGACTTATGGTTGGCATCCATTGAGTTCACCATTCCCCCTGATGACACACCTTTGGCAACTGAATTTCCACCGTACCCCGAGAAACAAAATGATGAACCTATGGATGAGGCTGCTGATGAAGAAGATGAAGAAGAGGAAGACCGATGTATTTAATTTGCTATCATTTATGCTAAGTTAATTTTGTGATGTAATAACTTTCTTTTAATGTCTTTTCTTGAACAATGTATTTCCGTTTCAGTTGTAATGAAAGTATGACTCTATGTTAATTGTTCAATGTATTTCCTTTTCTGCTTTGTATTGGTTAATTCTTACAACAATCGCTCACCAAATCCTTGCCATATAGGTAAAAAGGGAAGTAATTTATCCCCTCACCCCATTAATTTATAAAAGGTATTAATTGTATTTAATTTAGAATTCCTCTTAATTATTTAAAGTTTGCTGATTCTCAGGCATCTATTGGATAAATTAATTGATTTGCATTGCTTGATTCATGGTCCCTGTCCATAACTTTTTCCATCCTTGAATATTGGTATATTCATCATGCTAGTTAGTAATCTGAATTTGTAATCTCGTATTAAGTTTGGGGACATGATTGGCTGATTACATGTAATTTATTAGCTTTTGAGCCTTTATTATTTCTTTTCTGAGTGTGTCTGCATTCTTGTTAGTGAGACAGAATTTGCTTCAGTGCTTGCTAAATGATGATATTTTGTCAATTGGAAATGATGAAGGCCTTCTTTATAAATTAACCAGGGCCAAATTTAGCCATCCCACGTCTTATTAATTATCCTTTGACCCAATAATTATGTTTGAGCCTGAGACCCTTTCATTCTGATTATGTACCTAACGTTACAAGCTTATTTATCTGAGAAAACCCAAGTGAATTATCCCTGGATGTACCACTGATGAATTGCTGAGTCGTAGCTTATTGCTAGGGACTAACAGTAATTAAAGGACACACTCTGACCTTAATTATAGATGAGGATTTTGAGAAATGAAAGGAAGAACAACAAAAGCAAAAGAAAGGTGAAAAATCAGTAAAGTAATTCCTATATAAAAGGAAAATAGTATTAAAAAAATGAATGAAAGAGAAGAAAGAAAGAAAGAAAAAGTCCAAAGGACTGAAAGAGAAGAAGGTGCAAAGCACCACAAGTAATTGAGTTATCCTTCATCTGAAAGAAAAAAAAAGCAAAAGAGCTAGTTAGTAGAGGCATTTAAGTTAAGATTGAGGCAAGGCATCAGTGGGCACATCTTTTAACCCAACATTGACTAGAAAAACAAAAATAGAGCCTGTAGCCTAACCCCATTACAAGCTTAAAAAGCCCTTACTAATCCAATTGTGCTAGCATATGTCATGATGTTTAGAACTGTTGCAAGCCTATGTTAATCTGACAATTATGTAGGTGATGAGTGCATGCAATTGACCCTATACACTGAGAGAAGAGTGAAACACTAATCCATGTGAGGAAAGCATCAACAGCTTGTCTCCAAAGGAAGTGTAAGTAATTATATTTTCAGAAGTTGCAGAAAGAAAGCATGAAGGGTATTCAATAATTATGGTATGAATTAAAATAAGGGAAGGTTGATTGTCTTGAGTAAGTGTAATTGATTTAATTAGTCTGAGTCCTTGCTTGAGGACAAGCAAGCTTTAAGTTTGGGGATATGATAAGTCTTGAAAAGACTTAATAAATTCATCTTTAATTTAACTTAATCCATTAAATATTGTTCAGTTTGGCATTATTATTTAATGAATTGTCATTCTTTCTTGTTTTAATTATTTAATTCAAATGTATTTAAATTGTGCAAGAAAATGGTTAAAAAGAGAAGTACATAAAGAAATATGTTTATTTGAGAGATCCAGTAACCTAGCGTACATACGCTAGGCATTTATTTGTTTGTATTTTGTAGGATCTAGGTGCAGGAAATCCAGATCCCAGCATACGTACGCGCACAAACAGAACCTAAAAAGTGAAGAATCAGCAAGTCAGTGGTCCAGCGTACATATGCTGGCCTCCCAGCGTACATACGTGCAGTTCTAGTAAGGTGTGAAGTCTTCACACTGAAGCGAATAAAGGTCACGCTTAAGCGGGAAGTCACAGCATGCATTAAGTTAAAGTACCATGCTCAAGCGCGCATAGATCACGCTTTAGCGTGAAGTCTGTTTGCCCAGTATATTATACTCCTTCAACGTGAATTGTTGTAGTAGTTTCCATTAATTATTTTATTACTTGCTGATTATATTTGTATTCTAGTAATTTAATTATTGTACTAAAATTAGTCATTCCCTTGTAATCAATTAATTAGTTTTTGTTAGTTTAATTGTTAGGAAGTTTTCTTTGTAATTAATTAGAGTTAGTTTAGTTAGTTTTTGCCTTAGCTATATATAGTTGTAGATACGCTGTAATTACACACAGAAGCAATAACACTAATTTATTTTCTAATTTTCAATCTCTCTTTAAACATTTTCCCTCTCTAAACTCTCTCTTCCATGGCTCTCTGTATTCCATTTTCTGAAACCACCTTCATGGGTTGTTAAACTCCTATGGTTGGGATTGTTGAAGCTTCCAATGGAATCTTGAATCTGCATTGAGAAAATTATCTTTTGAAGCATGAGGAGAACAAGCTGAGAAGTAAATCTACACTGCTGGATTGACAAATCCATACCTAATTGAAGAATCTCACCAATGAGGAATCATGGTTGAGGCTTAGGTAACTTCTAGCTTCCTAACTAGTTCATGCATAGTAATTAGGTGAATAGTTAGGGTTCAATCCCCAATTTCACATTAGATTTCTCTGTCATTGAACACCTAAGAGATTAGGGTTTAATGCTTAGGAATTAGTGTTAATTACCTAAGGAATTAGGGATTAACCATCTATGAATTGTCCTATTGAGTCTGAAGCTTGATTGAACCTCAATTGCATGTTTCTTGATGAAATTATGAGCTGAAGCAATCCTAACCTATCTTCCATTAAATACATCTTATTTTTCATATTGATTTTGAATTTACAAAAACATAGAAAGTGCAGAAAAGCATAAACATAATGAATTGTATCTCCTTATGTTTTGGTTCAGCTTGTACTAGTCCTAGGTTATGGTAATTACCTCAATCCCTGTGGGACGATTAAATATATTACAAATTTAAAGATTGGTGTGCTTGCCAAAAGAATTTAATCCTGAGATTATGTATTATGTTTACATGATTGATGTTGATTGTTTGTCTTCAAATGATGTGCAATGCTTCATGACTAGAGAGCATGAATCATGGCTATGGCATAGAAGAATAGCACACATCCACATAGACCATTTAAATAAACTTGTTTCAAAAGAATTAGTAATTGGTTTGCCAAAGCTAAAGTTTGAAAATAAATTTTGTGATGCATGTCAAAAGGGAAAACAAGTAAAGGCTTCCTTTCAAGCTAAAAATGTTGTTTCAACTAAAAGGCCTTTACAACTTTTGCACATGGATTTGTTTGGACCTTCTAAGGTCAAGAGCTTTGGTGGCAATTAATATAGTCTAGTGATTGTAGATGACTATTCTAGATATACATGGACATTGTTTCTCACTCACAAAAATGAAGCATATCATACATTCAAGAAACTAGCCAAGGTTATCCAAAATGAACAAAACTCAAAGATTGCATCCATTAAAACCAATCATGGGGGACAATTTAAAAATCAACTATTTGAAAAATTTTGTGAAAAATATGGCATTGAACATAATTTCTCAGCTCCTAGAACTCCACAACAAAATGGAGTTGTTGAAAGGAAAAATTTATCTTTAGCGGAGCTAGCTAGAACTATGTTGAATAAAAATAATATTGCAAAACATTTTTGGGCCGATGCGGTAAACACCACCTGTTATGTCATGAATAGATGCTTAATTAGGCCAATCTTGAAGAAAACCCCCTATGAACTTTACAAAGGTAGAAAACCAAACATATCTTACTTTCATGTATTTGGATGCAAATGTTTTGTGCTTAACAATGGAAAGGATAATCTAGGCAAATTTGATGCAAAATCTGATGAGGCAATCTTTCTTGGATATTTATCAACTAGTAAAGCTTATCGAATCTTTAACAAACAAACAAGTACAATTGAGGAGTCCATTCATGTAAAATTTGATGAAATTGGTCATAATCCTCTGAGAAAGGAAGTTGACAATCTTGTAGGTATCTTCCAAGAAATTGCCATAGAAAACAAGGAAGAAGAAGTAGCAAATGATAAAGACAAAGAAGAAGCTTCTCAAAATAAACAACAACAACAAAGCCTTCAAAAAGAATGTATTACATCAAAACATCATCCAATGGACAATATAATAGGTGATATCTCAAAGGGTGTAAGTACTCGTTGCACTATTAACACATGCAACCATTTAGCATTTGTCTCTCAAATTGAGCCTAAATCCATTGAAGCTATTATTGATGAGCATTGGATGTTGGCCATGCAAGAGGAATTAAACCAATTTGAAAGAAATAAAGTTCGGGAACTTGTGCCAAAACCAAATGACCATCAAGTAATAGGAACAAAATGGGTATTTAGGAACAAGCTTGATGAAAATGGAATAATCACTAGGAACAAGGCTAGGCTAGTAGCTAAGGGATATAATCAAGAAGAAGGTATAGACTATGAAGAAACATATGCTCCCGTAGCTAGGTTAGAAGCTATTAGGTTGTTATTGGCCTTTGCATGTTGTAAAGATTTCAAATTGTATCAAATGGATGACAAAAGTGCCTTCTTGAATGGATATATTCAAGAAGAAGTATATATTGCTCAACCTCCCAGTTTTGAAAACTATCAATTCCTAAATCATGTTTTCAAATTAAGAAAAGCATTATATGGTTTAAAACAAGCTCCAAGAGCTTGGTATGAAAGATTAAGCAAATTTCTTTTAGAATATAATTTTGAAAGAGGAAAGGTTGACACAACATTATTTATTAAGCACAAAAATGATGACATACTTTTGGTACAAGTTTATGTAGATAATATCATATTTGGTGCCACTAATGAGTTGCTCTGTAAAGAATTTACTAAGATAATGTAGAATGAATTTGAGATATCAATGATGGGAGAACTCATATTCTTCCTTGGACTGTAAATTAAGCAAATCAAAGAAGGAACCTTCATTAGCCAATCCAAATATTGTAAAGAGTTGCTCAAGAAGTTCAACATAGATAAAGCAAACGATATTGCCACACCTATGAGCACTTCATGTTATTTGGACAAGGATGAGAAAGGTAAGGATGTAGAACTCACAAAATATCAAGGTATGATTAGATCCTTACTTTACTTAACTGCTAGTAGACCGGATATCATGTTTGTTATGTGTATGTATGCAAGATATCAAGCATGTCCAATAGAATCACACTTAACTGCTGTAAAACGTATAATGAAATATCTTGTCGGAACTCAAGATGTGGGTTTATGGTATCCTAAAGGTGTTGAATGCACACTTGTTGGTTATTCTGACTCTGATTTTGCAGGATGTAAGCTTGATAGAAAAAGTACAATTGGCATTTGTCACTTTCTTGGTAGCTCTTTTGTGTCTTGGCATAGCAAGAAACAAGTGAGTGTTGCATTATCAATAGCTGAGGCAGAGTATGTTGTAGCTGGTAGATGTTGTGCCCAAATCCTTTAGATGAAACAACAACTTTTAGATTTTGGTGTTAATCTAAACCATGTGCCTCTTAAATATGATAATATAAGTGCCATTAATATTTCAAAGAATCCTATGATGCATTCAAGAACCAAACATATTGAGATAAGACACCATTTCATTAGGGATCATGTGTTAAAGGGTGATTGTGTGCTTGAACATGTTTAAACCTCTGAGCATCTAGTTGATATATTCACTAAACCACTTGCAAAAGAACAATTCATAAACATTAGAAGAGAATTAGGAATTTTGAAAATGTCTAATATTAATTGATTATATTCTTTGTTAATGAATAAGTATGTAATTTGGTTCTCTTTTGTATGATATTTAGTCTTTATAATGATAAATAGTTGATTCATAATCTTGATATTTATATATATGTATATAATCATTAGTTTTATTGAAATTAAATGATGTATTGAGAATAAGATTCAAGAATTTGAACATGAACACTTAATCTTGATGTATCATGATTTTAGTAAAACAATTAAGTTAAATAATTAATTTCAAGTTTTGAGCATGTGATTTGAACAATGTTGAGTCTTGAATTCATTGATTAAGTTAGATGATGTTAATGCATGCTTGTTTGAATTAGAGTGCAAAGATAGGCATAAAGTTTAAGTTTTCAATGATTCTTAATATTGCATAGTGCCTTGAATCGATTCAGCTGCTCAAAACTGCATTTCAAAGAGGGGCAGAACCGTTTGAATTGATTCATAGGGGTCTTGAATCGATTCAAACCCCTGATGCTTAAATTGTTTCAAAACAGCAACATTTGAATCGATTCAAACCTCCCTTGAATCGATTCATGTGACAAAATTGCATATATCCATGCTGTTTTGGGTTCATTTCACCACTTCACTCAAATCTCCTTCTTCTCTCTAAAACTTTTTTTTCCCTCTCCAAAACCTCCATTTCTACTCACTCAAACTACATGGCTTCATCGTCCCAACCAAGGAAGAAACAAAGGGCAAATGTTGCTAGGTCTTCTACACCCCAAAATTCAGATCTTGTAAGACTCTTTAACACCCAAAAGGAATTAGAAAGGTACTTGAGCAACTTCTCTAAGAAACCTTTGATTCCTCCTCATTGGCTTGACCTTCCATTTTTTGAATCTTTCGGTCTTTCTTTAATTGAAACCCTCCAACAACAGCACATTGTGGGGTTTGCTACTCTTGAGTTTCAAGTTATTTACCCTGAATTGGTCTGTGTATTCTGCTTCACTTTGCGCCTTCAAGATGGTCGATAATATTGCCAAAGTGAAAGGTATAACCATGGTTCTTGACAATGAAGTTCTACACAAGATTGGCAAACTTCCTATCAATGATGCCCACTTCTTTGGAAGAGAACCCTCTCCATGGTGGAACTACAACCTATTGGAAGCCAGAAATTTCTTCAACCTCTCTTCATCTACAACCAGCACTGCGGGAAAATTAAGTATAGATCATCGCTTGCTTCATCATGTCTTGGTCAAGATTCTTCTACCCTTAGGTAGTAACAATGCCAGAGTCAGTGAATCTCAACTGCTTATTCTTTGGATAATTGTGAATCAGAAAGAGATCAACTGGATCAACATAGTAAGGAATCACATGGTGGATGTTCAAAACCTCACAAGACTTCCTTATGTAGTTCTTATCACCAAAATACTTCATCATTTCAGGGTCGATTTCAAGAACAAAGTCAAGGAAGTTGTTGGCACTAAAGGACTTATTGGAAAGTCTCATCTCACCAAGATAAACATTCATGAGTACCATGGCATTTGGGAAATACTCTGGCGCCTACGCCATGATAATGATGATGAAGAAGAAGTTGTTGATGCTCCTTGATGTAGGCTCTTCATACACTTTCTTCAAGAGAGATGGATCTAGGGCTCTTTCTTCTATCTTCCTTCAAAGCAAGCTTGAGAACTTCTTCTTCAAGGCAAGGGAAGCCGAAACTAAAGCCTAAAACTAGAGGAATGTGACGCCAAAACAAAGGAAAAGAGAGTGGAAATGGAAGGAGAGAAGGTGGACAATGGAGGAAGGCTTGGAAAAAGGGAGAGGGAAAGGTTGGAGGCCACTTCCTAAGGTGGAGGAAGATAACTCCACTCACCACCAAGGAAGGGAGAAACCCCTTGGATAAGAGCTTGAGAGAGCTCTCAAATTCTAGAGAGAAGGAGGAGAATCTCTCACTAGGAAACACTTAAGTGCTCTCAAATTTTACAAATGAATTAATGGTCCTTGATTACAAAAGGAGAAGCCCTTATATAGGCAATGGGAATTTCAGCCAAGGACTAGCTAGATGGGCTTCTTCATGGATCCAAGGCCCATTAAGAGAAAAGATGAACAAATGGCCTATACATGGCCCAAAAGGGAAAATACAAGGCCCAAAAGTGGCCCATTTGACCTTGTAAGGCCCAAAGCTATCCTATAAGCCTAGAGAAACTATTTAGAAAGTATATTACAAGTAAAGTACATATAGATCCTCATAGGTTCCTTATTGGGCTTAGGCCCACTAGAAGAGAGAAAAGAGAAAAGGGCTTTATGGATGCTCTCTTTGGCCCGTTTGGTCTTTGCCCTTGTGAGGGGACCTCTATATGCTTCAAGTCCTTTCTCCAATGTAGTGTGAGGGTCTTCCTTGGGTATGTCCACATTATGCTCCTCCTCTTCAAAAGGATTTATCCTCAAATCAAAGGCATCATCCTCATCATCTATATCAAAGGGAGACAAATCAGTTATATTAAAAGAAGCACTCACACCATAATCTCCTGGTAGATCTAGGACATAAGCATTATTATTAATTTTCTTGAGAATTTGAAAAGGCCCATCACCTCTAGGGTTGAGTTTGGATTTTCTCAAATTGGGAAAGCGTTCCTTTCGAAGGTGTAACCATACCCAATCTCCAACCTCAAAGGTGATCTCCTTTCTTTGTTTATTTACACAACGAGCATAATGTTCATTTTTAGTTTGTATTTGGTGTCTAACCTTCTCATGAAAATCTTTGATAAATTGGGCCTTTGCCTCTCCATCCATATGAAGGATAGAATCAGAAACCTCAATGGGCAAAAGGTCCAAGGGTGTGAGAGGGTTAAAACCATATACAACCTCAAATGGACTATGCTTGGTTGTGGAGTGTTGTACCCTATTATATGCAAACTCAATGTGGGGTAAACACTCATCCCAAGATTTCACATTTTTGTGTACTAAGACCCTAAGAAGTTGTGAGAGGGTCCTATTTACTACCTCTGTTTGGCCATCCGTTTGAGGATGACAAGTTGTGGAAAAGAGGAGTTGTGTTCCTAGCCTTGACCAAAGAGTTTTCCAAAAATGGCTTAGGAATTTGGTGTCCCTATCAGAAACAATGGTTTTGGGTACACCATGTAATCGCACAACCTCTTTAAAGAAGATCTTAGCAATATGACTAGCATCATCAACCTTATGGCAAGGGATGAAGTGAGCTATCTTGCTAAACCTATCCACAACCACAAAGATAGAATCCATTCCCCTTTGGGTCTTAGGCAGGCCTAACACAAAGTCCATTGATATATCAATCCAAGGTGCACTAGGTGTTGGCAAGGGAGTATATTAACCACTAGGTGAAAGTTTTGATTTAGCCTTTCTACAAACAATACACCTAGAGCAATGTTTTTGAACATCCTTTTTCATTTTGGGCCAATAAAAGTGTTCATGTAAGATAGACAAAGTCTTATCTCTTCCAAAATGACCCATGAGTCCTCCCTCATGACTCTCTCTAAGTAGGAGATCTCTTAAAGAGCTTCGTGGAATACAAAGTCTATTGGCTTTAAAAAGATAGCCATCTAAAATGTAGAAGCCCTTATGAGATGTAGAAGTGGAAGATGAGTTAAAGATATTTGAAAAGTCAAGATCATTTGGGTACAAAGACCTAATTTCATCAAGCCCAATAACTTTGGCTCCTAGAGAGGTAAGTAAAGAGTGCCTCCTAGATAAAGCATCAGCCACAATATTGGTTTTGCCATTTTTATACTTGATGACATAAGGAAATTGTTCCAAATACTCAACCCACTTAGCATGCCTTTTGTTTAACTTATGTTGCCCTTTGATGAATTTCAAAGATTGGTGATCACTATGTATCATAAACTCTTTTAGGATTAAGTAGTGTTCCCAAGTTTGTAGGGCTCTAATTAAGGCATAAAATTCCTTATCGTATGTGGGATAGTTAATAGTGGCCCCATTAAGTTTTTCACTAAAGAAAGCAATGGGGTGACCTTCTTGTAAAAGCACAGCTCCTATGCCCACATTTGATGCATCACACTCAAGCTCAAAGGTTTTAGAAAAATTTGGAAGTTTTAAAATTGGAGCATGAGTGAGCCTATCTTTGAGATCTTGAAAGGCTTTTTCTTGCCTAGGCCCCCACACAAAAGAAACATTCTTTTTAACCAACTCATTTAAAGGGGAGGCTAAGGTTGAAAAATCTTTCACAAATCTCCTATAGAAACTTGCGAGACCATGGAAACTTCTTACTTCACTCACATTTTTAGGTGTAGGCCAATCTTGGATTGCCTTAACCTTAGAGTGATCTACCTCAACACCTCTAGAACTAACTACAAAACCAAGAAAGACAATGGAATCCATGCCAAAAGAACATTTTTCAAAGTTAGCATAAAGATTGTTTGTTCTCAAGGTAAGCATAACTTGTCTTAGGTGGATTAGATGAGAGGTCATGGACTTTGAGTACACAAGAATGTCATCAAAGTATACCACAACAAAATGCCCTATGAAATCCCTTAAAACATGGTTCATAAGTCTCATGAAGGTACTTAGTGCATTAGTTAGGCCGAAAGGCATTACTAACCACTCATAAAGGCCAAGCTTGGTTTTAAAAGCGGCTTTCCATTCATCTCCTTCTTTTATTCTAATTTGGTGATAGCCACTTTTAAGATCAATCTTGAAGAAGATTGTAGATCCACTAAGCTCATCTAACATGTCATCAAGTCTAGGTATGGGATGCCTATACTTGATGGTGATGTTATTAATGGCTCTACAATCCGTACACATTCTCCATGAACCATCTTTCTTGGGTACAAGTAAAACCGGTAATGCGCAAGGGCTTAAACTTTCTCTAATCCAACCTTTGGAAAGTAGTTCATTCACTTATTTTTCTATTTCTAAACTTTCCTTAGGGTTGCATCTATAGGCAGGTCTATTTGGCAAACTAGCCCCAGGTATAAGGTCTATTTGATGCTCAATTCCCCTAATAGGAGGTAACCCTTTTGGAATGTCTTTTGGGAAGAGGTCATTAAATTCTTGCAAGATATTTTGGATCCCTTTGGGCAAGGGGGGAGGAGAGGTGCCCATTGAACACAAGGAAGTGTTAGGGATATCTTTTGGATATATGATCAAGCAATGTTTTTGTGAAAACATGGCATGTTTCACATCATATTTATTTGCAAAGAGATTAGGTTGGGAGTCATTATAGACAACAACTCCTTTCCCTTTATTGTCTTTTTTGTTTTTCTTTGGTTTTTCTAAACTCACATGGGAAGAAGATCCTAACTCTTTTTCTCTCTTAGCTTTCATTTGGATTTGGTCTTTGGCTACTTGTTGTGGAGTTAGAGGATGTAATACTATCTTCTTACCATCTAGTTTAAATGTGAGGGTGTTAGTGAACCCCTCATGAAGGACCTTCCTATCAAATTGCCAAGGCCTTCCTAATAGTATATGGGTTGCTTCCATAGGTACTACATCACATTTGACTTCATCTCTATATATGCCTATGGTGAAATTGATTAGGACTTGCTTATTGACTACCATTTCCCTTTTTTCATTTAACCATTATAATTTATAGGGACTTGGGTGATCTATAAGCTCTAATCCCATCTTTTTGACTAGTCTTTGGCTTGCAACATTTGCGCAACTCCCACTATCCATAATGAGAGAACATAATTTGTCATTAATGTAACATCTTGTATAAAAGATGTTCTCTCTTTGTGTTGTGTCATCAAGTTTTACATGACTACCAAGCAACCTTCTAATCATGTACAACTCACCATCATCCCCTAAAATATGCTCACTGTCACTGGAATCACTATTAGAGTCATCACTTGAATAGTGAGAATCAGAATTAGACTCTGATTGACTTGAGTAGGTTCCATTGGTTTTTAAAATCATTGTTCTTTTTGTTGGACAGTCCGAAGCAATATGTCCTCTTCCAAGGCACTTAAAACATTTGATGGAAGAAGATCTAGAGGATTGTGGTTTTGATGATGGTTCATGCTTATCATGTTGATTGCGAAAGACTTTGCCATTTTTGTGTAACTCACTTTGGGGTTTAGAGGAGGAAGCGCCCACTTCTCTCTCTCTAGGGTTTCTCTCAAACTTACCCTTATTTTCTACCCATTTTGACTTATGGGCTCTATTGTTATCCCCACTATAGGATTCTCTTTCCTTAAATTGGTTTTCTACTTTGGTGCATTGGTGGAGTAACTCTTCTATATCCACATGTGGAAGAAGTTCCACCCTATTTTTGATGTTCCTATTAAGCCCATGTAAGAATCTATGCATTAGGGTTTCCTCATCCTCTTCTAGATTGGCTCTAATCATGGCTTTCTCTAAGGCTTTATAGTAATCTTCTACACATTTGGAGCCTTGGGTGAGCCTATTAAGCTTTGCTAATAGTTCACCCCTATAATAGTTAGGAATATATCTTTTTCTAAGGAGAGCTTTTAAGTCTACCCAATCATCTATGGGGGGGAAGTTGTCTCTTTTTCTCTCCTTACAAATTTGGGTCCACCAAACTAGGGCATAATTTTGGAAAGAAAGAGTTGTAATCCTAACTTTTTTATCATCTTTTATTTGATGAGAGTTGAATATTTGTTCTACCCTCATCTCCCACTCTAAGTAAGCTTCAATGTCACTTTTTCCATTGAATGGGGGAATTTCTAATTTTACCTCTCTTAAGCCTATGTCATCCCTTCTATGGTCATGGTGCCTTCTTTGTCTTGTTTCTTCCTCATTATCACTAGTGTTATGTCTTTGATTTCGTTGTCTATGCCTAGTTCTAGGGGGTTCATTATGCTCAAGATTGTTTAGCCTAGCATTAATGGTGTTTAAACTATCCATTATGTTATGAAGCATGCTTTTGTTTTCCCTATCACTAGATGACATCTTTTAATGTTGTCAAAGAAATTCAAGACAAGAACAAAGTATGTATAGACAAGCTAGTCGAGGAAGATGAATGCAATATAAGTGAAAAAAACACTTCAACAAACCTAAAATATCAATACTAGGTTTCTATCCTAAAGGGAAACAATGTCCTAGGTTGTCTTTAACTAGGTTAGTCCTATGTTGCTTATGGAAATCCTAAGTTGTCCTTAACCTAAGTTGATTATGGTTGTCCTAGGATGTTGCTAGTGATTAACTAACCCTAGACAAGCCTAACCAAATTTGGTTTTAAGAAGTAGTTAACCTAACAAAATTAGTTCAACTAACTAACTAAGTCTTAACAACCCTAACCAAAAGTAGTTAATTAGTTATGGAAGTTATAACAAAGTCTAACCACTATAACTACCTAACTAATTCGGTTATGTATTAGTTAACCCAACTAACAATTAGTTATGACAACTAGAATTAGTTCCAACCACTAACTAATTAGTTAAGACACTCAACTATCTACCAACTAACTAACTAATTATCGTTGTAACTTCTAACTAATTCTAACCAATTAACTAAAAGTAGTTAACAAACAAATGCACATGCACTATCCTAATTCGAAATTTACCAAGAAAAAGGGAAAATTATAATGTCCAAAAAGTCCAATGTCCTTGTTGTGTCCAAAATACAAGACAAAATCCTACTACACAAAGCCTAAGAATTGAAAAACTTTGCCTAAGTTCTACTAGTTACAAAGCTTTTGCCTCCTTTACAAGTGTCTTCACAAGTCCTTCTTGATGTATAAGCTCCACTTTACCTAGCAAGAGAACACAAGGCAAACAACTCCAAACAAGATTTGGTTAATAGAAATCACAAAGAAACTTTAAACCTCACAAAAGTGTATCTCTCAAGTGTATGCCTTCTCTTAGAGATTTTCAAGCTCAATCAATTTCCACACCAATCTCAAGTGTTTCAATATGCTACCCTCACTTAATGGCAAAATGGAGTGATCTTAGAAGTCCAAAAGAATACAAACTCAAGACAAAACTTTAAGAAGCAAAAATGACAAACTAAAAAGGCTCAAGAAATAAAGGCTACTCAAATGGAATAGAATGAAGGATCAACAATTAACTTGGAATGACAAGACTCTAAAAGCAAATAAAAGTTCAAAAGAATGAAAGCTAACTTGGAATAGAATTGAAATTGACAAAACAAGACAAACAAGAAAATAAATGCAAGAAACAAAGTTTAAGGTATAACCTAGCCTAGAAACTCTAAAGTTGCAAGAATAAGCAAGGAAGTCTTAATGAACAAGTCTTAGAAGTGTCAAGTAATGAAGTACTTTTCTTTTGGTATTAGTAATTTCGAAATTTGGTGATGATGTTTTGGTGTGTCTAATTCAACTTAGCAATGAGGCTTTCTTTTCAATACTCTTTTCCTTATTTGGTACCTTTCTTTTCTTTTGATACTTTTCTTTTCTTTTAATACTTTTCTTTTCTTTTGCCTCTCAAGATTTCAAGATAACAACACCAATTTTATAATACCAAAACCGAATTGCACAAATGGTTCAACTAGTTCAATTAATGCTTCTTGCTTAAGGCAAACTATGCAACCTTCTCCTAAATTGAAGTATAGGAGGTGACTAAAATTTTTTTTTTGACAAGTTTTTGTTTTTGATGCAAGCAAGATGACAATAGGAATGTAAAAGAGATATCCTAATAGTGCAACAAAATTAAACCTAGAATCAAACTAAGAATAGAAACTAACAATCCTAAAAATTTAGTTGACTTTGGAGTGTCTTTAATGTGAGACCTCCTAACAAGAATGGAACCTTTGTAGGAGCTAATCAAGATGCTTGAATTGCCCCTATATCACACGGTTTTGCACACTAAAAAGGAGAAACAATTAACTTCCTAGAACTCTAGAAAAGGTTCCACATGATGTAGGCTCTTCATGCACTTTCTTGAAGAGAGATGGATCTAGGGCTCTTTCTTCTATCTTCCTTCAAAGCAAGCTTGAGAACTTCTTCTTCAAGGCAAGGGAAGCCGAAACTAAAGCCTAAAACTAGAGGAATGTGACGCCAAAACAAAGGAAAAGAGAGTGGAAATGGAAGGAGAGAAGGTGGACAATGGAGGAAGGCTTGGAAAAAGGGAGAGGGAAAGGTTGGAGGCCACTTCCTAAGGTGGAGGAAGATAACTCCACTCACCACCAAGGGAGGGAGAAAACCCTTGGATAAGAGCTTGAGAGAGCTCTCAAATTCTAGAGAGAAGGAGAAGAATCTCTCACTAGGAAACACTTAAGTGCTCTTAAATTTTGCAAATGAATTAATGGTCCTTGATTACAAAAGGAGAAGCCCTTATATAGGCCATGGGAATTTCGGCCAAGGACTAGCTAGATGGGCTTGGTCATGGATCCAAGGCCCATTAAGAGAAAAGATGAACAAATGGCCTATACATGGCCCAAAAGGGAAAGTACAAGGCCCAAAAGTGGCCCATTTGACCTTGTAAGGCCCAAAGCTATCCTATAAGCCTAGAGAAACTATTTAGAAAGTATATTACAAGTAAAGTACATATAGATCCTCATAGGTTCCTTATTGGGCTTAGGCCCACTAGAAGAGAGAAAAGAGAAAAGGGCTTTATGGATGCTCTCTTTGGCCCGTTTGGTCTTTGCCCTTGTGAGGGGACCTCTATATGCTTCAAGTCCTTTCTCCAATGTAGTGTGAGGGTCTTCCTTGGGTATGTCCACATTACTCCTCCTCAACCTGCACTTGCACAAGCACCTACTGATGATCTATTTGCTCGCCTCACTGCTCACATGGACCAGCGTCTGGACTTGCTGGAAGCCAACATCAACACAAAGCTTGATAGGATTGAAGCTAATATGCAAGAACACTACATTGATCTTGTAACTCAGATTTCCAACATTCATCTTCCTCCGCCTTAGATGGCTATTATTGCTTGTTACACTTACGACTAGTTATCTTTAATCTTTAGATATTTTACACTTTGGTTGAACTTTATTGCCCTTATGTGGCTTTCTGTTTGTTGAACTTTATGTTGGTTGATCTTTATGTTTGTTAAACTTTGTGCTATGAATGTTTCCTTCACTTCTCTAAAGCTTATATTGTTTTTGATAATGACAAAGGAGGAGAGATAAGTAAGATATATATATATAACTCAAAGAATATGTGTGATAAATGCTTCAATAAATGTCTAATTGCAAAACAAAGAGGGAGAAGCACACTAGACACTAAATTTGAATTTTAAAAATATCTCACTAGTAATTTGCTTAATCCATCATATATCCATACATGGATATTGATTATAACTATTCTTGAGACTAATACCCCAAAGAGATAAACATTGGTTGTCATCATCGAAAAGGGGGAGAATGTATTTGCATGTTGTGGATAGGTTTTGATAATGACAAGTACCCAAGAACAAGAAGAACATTATTCATGGATCAAAAACAAGTGCAATGAAAAAATCAAAAGAGTACATAAGAGGATTTGATGTATTCAAATCAAAGATCAAACAAACCATGAAGAACATGCTCCCAAGTGATTAAAGATTCAAGAAAGCAATGAATAAGGATCAAGGAAAGGAACCATAACTAAAAACGCTTCAAGAATGCGTCAAAAAAGCATGAAAAATAACAACCAACATTGCTTTAATCAATTCAAAGGGTGTTGAATCGATTTATACGAAACTGGAAGCCCAAAATGCCTAAGTCAAAATGCTTTGAATCGATTCAAAGACGTATGAATCGATACAAATAGTGGGAAACAGCTTTAAAGAGTCATTTTTAGTGGGGAACATAGATCTAAAACCCACTACACTCAAAGACAAGCTAGAACCATGATGTGCAACAACTATGAAGACCTCCAAAGCACTATAAATGGACCTCCAACTCAAGCACAAGAAACACCAACAAGAAGCAATCAATCAAAGCTTGCATTTGTGCTTAGTGAGTTCATTTTTCTTGTATAGTTTCATTGTTCTGAAACTCTGAGCTTGTAATTGCATATCCTCTTTTCCTTGAGAGTTATTAGATTTGGTTAGAACCTTCAATTGCTTATCCACTCTATTGAGAGAGTAAACATTTGTAAACCAAAACTCCAAATCACTCTAGCTTGAGTAGTCACAAAGGTTGGGGTTCAACCTTTGGGTATTGAGAGATTGTGAGATTGGGTGGGTTGCTCTTTTTCTTGTGAGGATTGGGTTCTTGAGTATAGGATACTAGGAGATAATTGCTCAAAGCTTGTATCTCAAATCTTCAATAGTGGAATCCTTTAAGTGGGTTGCTTGAAGATGAGACGTACACCAGATTGGTGGAACTCGTTAAATTGGTTTGAATTTCTCTTAACCTTGAACTCTTTACTTAACTGTGCATATAAATTGTTTGTTGTTTTGCCTGAGCTGAATATTTAAATTTATCTTGCTGCTCAAGAAGAAACATAACCTTACACATAATTGTTTGATAAAATTGCTAAACCAATACTCTATTTTGCTTCCCATTTCTTGGTTAAAATTACTTTGGCTCTAGAGTTCAATACCTTGATTCAAACCTATTAAAGTGTGATACATACTATTGTTTGTAAAATTCTTGTATATCTCATTTAAGTTGCATAAAGAACTAAGTTCAAAGGCATTCCAAGTGGTATGAAATTTTTATGTGTATCATACAAAGAAATGAAGAGTTCAAGGAAAGAGAATCAAGTTTGTATAATATGAACTCAATGGAATGGTTATGCCAAGTTTAAACACAGTGAATATAGTATAGTAAAGATGTCGTTCCACTGAAGAGGTGTTGGTTTGAAGATCTTAGTTCTTGAATTGCGTTTTGACAAAAGGTTTAGATTGTTTTTGTTATGCAAAAGATTGAATATAAAGTAAGTAGCAAGTATTGAATAATAATGACAGTAAAGTGTTTAGGTGGAAATCAGATTTGGAAAAATGGGATTGGTTTCATCGCATCGCACCCTTCATAAGCTAAGTAAATTTGCATGTATGTAAATTGAAATAATAGTTTCTACGTCACAATCAAAGTCATTTGTATCGATGCCTCGACTACAAAATTCATAAGAATGATTTCAAACCGCTGATCCGTCAGTCACTTTGAAACCATTCCAGCATTACTGATTGATTGTTTTGACGTTCATTACGTTAGATGCCATCCCTGGTCAGCTACTCACAACGAGTATCATTCAGATCTACTCTCAAAAGTTACTTCCCAGTATACTTATGAGTCTAGGAAGATGGCATACCTGGCCCCGTATCATAGAGGGTAAGATTCTATTCCATAATTATTGTCAATTAATTTTTACATTTTGAAGTCTCACTTATCATTGGTAACTGCAACGCTCATTGGATGCTTGTGGTGATCTGTCCTGGGTTTCAATAGCTTTATACTTTGATTCTGTGCACAGGACTGTTCCACAAGACCTCAAAACAATAGTACATGCGTAAGTTAAACCCTAAAAAATAAAATAACTTTCTACAAATTCGATTACGTTATTTGTGTTCTTCTACAATTCTAACTTATCGTGTGTTTTATTTTTACACAGGGCTGTGGTTGGATATAGTCAACTAGCATGGAAATAAGTTAAACGGAAAAAAACTCGTATAGGTGCACCCAAAAGTAAGTCAATCGAATTAGGTCAAATCTTTATTATATTTTGAAAACTTGAATTCACTTATTCTATATTTTATGGCCATTGTAGTCTTATAGGCAGGATGGTAGCTATGAGTGCGGCTATTACATCATGCACACCATGCTGACCATCGTCCAAGAACATTTAGTAGATGGATGGACAGATGTAAGTCTCACTTGCCTAGTTTTCTACCAATTTGATCAAATTCATATAATAAATACAGTTTTTGTTCTAATTGTTTTGTGTATTGTTTGTAGTACTCTCAAAACTGGTCATACTTCCCTAAGACACATATAGATAATGTTAGAAAACAATGAGCCGTATACTTCATTAAAGTGAGGTAAGGACTTAGATAGATATAGGATTTTTATTTTCTTATTGTTGTACCTACTGTAGGGTTTAGGGTTTACATTTTATTAGTTTACATTAATGTCAATTGTATATAGTTTCATTTTCTATATTGTAATGATTTGATAGCAAATTAATATTATATACATACCATTTGTTTTCATATATTGGTGTTGCATATGTTGGGGATATACTGTGATGGCTGTATCATATTGCAGGTTTGGGAAATCAATAAAACAGAGCCCACAATAAAAAAAACCTCATATTTAATCACGGTTATTGCAATAACCTTGGTAATAAAGCCTATTTAATCACAGTTGTTACCATAACCGTGATTATAACTAGTAATGTAAATGCACATTTTATGACCACTTGTAATCACGGTTATGGTTGACAATCATGATTAAATGGGGTCTTATTTAACCATGATTGTTTACAACTGTGATTAAATGTAATCTATAACCACGATTGTAAACCGTGATTAAAAGACCATTTTAACCGTGATTAAATTCCTTTTCTACACTAGTAAAAAAAATGAGTATCCAAACTAATGGACCAACTACAACTATGTCACAAGTGGAGCAAGATGAATATTATTATCTTTTTATTTGTTTTATTGTTATTACTATTATTATTTAGTTATATTATTATTGTTATTATTTAATTATATTGATATTGTTATTATTATTTTTTAATTATATTATTATTGTTATTATTTTAATATATCATCGTCATTATATTTTTATTACTATAACTAGTCATGGTATCCATGGGTCTATATCAGTAGTCAAACAGGTTTCTATTCAGCATCTTCACGACTCCTAAAATAGCAAGGTCCCATGAAATAAATTATAGCTGGTATATTGCTCATAAGCCGGTATCAGTAAAAGATCAAGAGTCATACTAGGGGAATACCAAAGAATAGGCGCAGGTGTGTCAGGAATGTATGAGCAGGTGTTAGCATTCCTCGCATTTTACCAAAAAGTACTAATATAGGCATCATCACACAGGATCACCTCTTGACTTCTATAAATACCATTCATTTACAACACGGTATGTTCAATATAATCAAACACTTGAGCTCTGACATTGAATATTGTACTTGTAACATCCTAAACCTTAGTATTAGACACAAATTAATTACTACTAATTAAAAACTTAATTAGAAAATAATGATAATAATGAATAAATAAATTGGATTTGATAATTATTATTAATAAAACAAATAGATTAGGTGTTGAATTTTAAAAACTCTTCTCCTAAATGAATAGCAGATTCACTTTCAACCCCTCTCTCTTTTCACGTTTGTTATGTCCTTGAAGTAGAGCATCTTCTTCCTCTTCTTCAATTCACTCTTATTGTTGTGGACACTTTATGCTAACATTCTCTTTGCTTCATCAAATCTTGTAAGGTCATTAAGGTGTGTGCATAGGTGATGCTTGGATCCATTTCTTCTTCACAAATGCTTGAAATTTCTATGGTGCATGTCACCGATCCGAGGCTTCTTCTTATTTCCCTAGTTTTAGAAATGTGGTAGTCATTATTGGGGGCCCTAGGAGTCCTTGAATTTTTGTTTGGAAGTTAAGAAGTATGGGTTCCTTAAATTTTTCAAAAATACAGCATTTTAGTTATTCTCCATTATGCGTAAATGCTGAAATTCCATGAATATGTTCATGGACAGCAATTGCGAAGTTCATTCAGAGATACATGATTGACATTTAGAGTCTCAAAAGAATATCAAGGAGTAATCGGAGTATGAAGCCGCACGCCAATAAGTTGTTCTACCTTAGAAATACGAGGGGTCGCTGAATTGAAATTCAAAAGATGGTGGAAATAGTTCTCTACTACTGAAATGGTTCATGAATATTTTTAGGAGTGGCGGTTGCCCAGAAACTAATTGAAGAGTGAAATTATGCATTTATTAGTTCTGGTAATTTGAAACCTTGCTTAGAAAATTTTATAAATTATAGTGTTAGTATCTTGAAGGTTTGAAATGTATATTTAAGGTGTCAGTATATGATTTAGGAATTTCATGACTTGCCAGATAATAGCTCGAAAGTGAAATCAAGTAACACATCAATTCCAGGTACATTTCAAGCGTACGGGGGCTTACAATTTTGGAATAAGGAGAATTTAGAATCTGGAGTTTTACTTAGCTTATTTAAAAGTTGTATACTTATGAATATTAGTTGCAATTGTCAAATGTCTAGAACTATTAATTCCTGATGGTATTGATGATGTGATGATTGTTGTTTATTGTTGCTATAGTAAAATTCATTCTTTAATGATAAGTTGTACAAGATGATGTTGACTATAAAGTGGTTTAAGGATGAGATATTTGGTATTGCCCTATGGTTCGTATTCTTAAAACATGGATTTTCACCTCATACCATCATATACATTTCCAGCACTACGATTTGCTAAAGAGGTTGTCACATTATAGTGTTATGGTTCACTGTGCGGCCTGTGGCATGTTGCTTTTGAGGTTACCGATTATAGTGCTATGGTTCACTGGTAATCCTTGAGTACCACCGATTATAGTGCTTTGGTTCATAGTGTGGTTACCCAGACGCCCCTCACTTACAGTGCTATGGTTCACTGAGTGGGTTATCTTGGCACTTGCTCTTGATTGATAAGTCAGATCCACATTTCATGATTTTATGCATAATTAAATGAAAGGTTTCTAAAATAACATGACACATTTGTTTCATATTTAAGCTTTCTTTTTTTTTCTACTAGTATTTTTGATTGATGAAAATATAAGATGAATGAATAGCAAAATAATTGTATGTAAAAAAAGTTGGATTGTACGAATCATTGGATACTAAATTACCGTTTATTGCTTAAATTGTACTCACCCTGTAACATCCTGAATTTTATAAAAATGAATAATTGATGGGAATGAGTAATAAATAATTGTATATGAGTGGATTTGTGTCCCAGAAATATTGGAATGATTAAATTGGGATTTATTATGGATATTTATGATTTATTGAGGTTTAAGGAGATAAAATTATACCCGAATAGAATATGGGTGTCGGATCAAGTATCTCCGATTGAGATGCCGCTGGTCAGGGCTAATAAGAACATTATTGGGAATCTGAATATATATTAGGAATAATTTTTGGATATAGTTTTGAGCTCGAACTGTGAGCCTGTTTATTATAAAACGGTGAAATTTTAATGTAAAGCAAAATATTAAAACATAAACCCTTCTACCTCTCTTATGCTTCACGTTACTTCTCCTCCTCCTCATTCGTCTTCTTCATCTCTTCTCCTCTTCTCTTTCTCCTTCTTCCATTCTCCAAAGAAATCCAAATGTGGTGTACCCTTCCTCTTTCTTCCATTTTGGTTGCTTCAAGCTTGAAGGAGACAACAATGGTGGTATGGAGCTCTCTTTCTCCCACTCTATTTTGTGCTCCCTCTCTCCTTTCCTTGACTCCATTTTCGTTTTATGGTGAGGTAAGCTCTTCTCACCATTTTTGATGAAGTTAATATCATTATTATGAGTTTTATGGCTTGGGGGAGTATTTATGGCATATGGGTTGTTGGGAGAGCATTAATATGGAAAACCCTAAGGTGGGGTGGCTTAAATGTGTGCCTTTATAAGTATTTAATGAGGTACTTAAGATTAATGTTGGAAGGTGATGAGAAATAAATGGGTATTAATGAGTGTTGTTGGGTTTTTAGTGAAACCCTAACTTTAATAAATTGGGGAAAGTGTGAAATGTGAGTAGAATATAGGTTTAATGATATTGGAGAGTGATATTAATGATGAAAAATGGCCATTGGTGGTGATTAATGAGCATGGGTAAATGTTGTTGGGTTTTGATGAAAACCCTAGCCCTAAGAATTTGGGGAAATGGATATAATATAGCTTGAAAGGTTGAATTGAATATTAATGGGTGATATTTAATGATGAGTGTTGTTATGAATGTGGAATGTGAGGGATTGGTGTGAAAAGATTGTGACTTGATGAGGTTCTAAACCATTGTGGTTATTGAAGGATATGAGAGCTAAGTTGAATAGTGAGTAATAATGATGATGTTTGAAGGATTGAGGTGATTTAAGACTATACATTGTGTAATGGGTAAGATGATGATGTTGTTGGGTCTAGTTGGCCTTTTATGATCTAGAGGATCTTGGCTTTGGGAAAGGAATTCCCGAAGCCTAACACAATTGCATAACTTGGTGCTTAGCAAGTTTAGGACTTGGGGTTGAGCTTTATGATAAGCTAGCAAGTATTTAAAATTATGATGGTTATTAATTATGTGAATATACTTGCATATAGTATGTAGATCGTATTCCGGATGATGCAATGGAGCATTCGAAGCATTGGAACGGTTCGGCTCTTCCCTCGAGGTAGGAGAGGAGTTAACATTCAAATTGCATGAGTAAATTGAGAGTGATTTGATGTATGTGTTAAAAATACTCATGCCTGCCTTGCCATATAGTTATTGAGATGTTTGGAATGGCAAGTTGATGATTATTGCAGATAATGTATGAGAATATGTTTGTTAAAAATGATAAGCATGATTTTAATGTGTATAATAAGTTTGGAATGGAAATCTATAAGTATGAATGTGTGAACAGGTTGTATATGCCTTTTATGATGTGTAAGAAACGTTGGATATGTCCAAATTTGGTTATGATGAGGATTTCCGAGTGAGAATGCATAGAATAAGTTGTATATGCCTCACATGTTATATATATGATGTGTCGGAAGTGAGTGAATTGGCCTTAGATTTAATTTCATGTGTTTAGCTGTGATAACTTTCGTTTCTACCTAAGTGTTGATATTCTCGCTCAAACAAGATGGGATCTCGCTCAGGCGAGGACCCTCTGTATCAGTATTATGGCTACTGGGCCAATCTCGCCCAAACGAGTGGAATTTATGCTCAAGCGAGATGCATGTTATGCAATCAGAGGAGTTACTGGACGAATCTTGCTCAGGCGGATGTGTCCGCGCCTGAGCGAGCGAGAGGGTGAAGTTTGATACTGGGTGGGTACTCACTCAAGCGAGTGACTGGTATTGTTGTGCCTCGACCGAGCGAGACGAGTGAATGGTGAATGGGTGAGATTCTGGACGAATTCCGCCCGAGCGGGAATTTTGGAAAATAATTTAAGATGTGGTGAATTTCCGAGTGAAATTCCGAGTGAACTATGTCTGAGACAGAACCTTCCGAGTGAGGGAGTGCATATAATTCTGAGTGAAAGGCCTCCCAGTATGATATTCCGAACAGTGGGATTTCGAGTGGGGAATTTCCAAGTTCAGTGTAACTCACTCCGAGTGGAGTGCCTCCGTGTGTGTAATTCCGAGTGGGGATTGGCATCGATGGGGATATACTATGAGTCTGTCCAGAAGTACTTTGGAATAACTTTGCCCGAGTGAAAGACTTAGTGCTAGGAAACCTCGCTCGAGTGAAAGAAAAAGGAGTCGGCTTTGTAATAAGTTTACCGAGTAGAAAACCGATCGAGTGATGGTCGGTCTTGGAGTTGTCTAGCTGAGTGAAAGACCGAGTGAGTGTGGGGTCGGTATGGAATGATTTCAACCAAGTGAGGACCGATCGAGTGATGAGTCGGTTTTAGAGTGATTACTGAGTGAAAGACTGATTAAGGGATGACTCGGATTTGGAATAAATTGCTGAGTGAAAGGCCGAGAGAGACGACGAGTCGGCTTTGATTGATTTTGCCGAGTGGAAAACTGAGCAAGATGAGTTGGTCTTGATTGAATTATCGATTAAAAACCCAAGGGTTGGGAAGCCTCGCCGAGTGCACGAGTGAGGAAAGAAGGACGACCTCTGGTTGGATTTCGCTTAGGCGAGTGGATTCCTCGCTCCAGCGAGCGAATGTGGAAATGGCTACTGGTGTAATTTCGCCCGAGCGAGTGGCCGGGTGTGTAGTGTCTCGCCCAAGCGAGCAACCTGGAAATTAGATACTGGCTTGTTTTCACCCGAGGGAGCTGAGGCGCTCAAGCGAGATGGGCTGTCTCGCTCAAGCGAATATGGGCCTCGCTTGAGCGAGTTACCCCCCTGATGGAATTTCCTCTTCCCTTCTCGGTTCTGATTGTATTGGCCCTTCTTTTCTCGGTCCTGATGGCTTTAGGCCTTTTTCCCTTATATTATTTGATACTTGAGGGAATGTATAAAGGTATATATGCCTACGACATAATATGGTGGTGATGGATAACGAATAAGATATTGAGATGACAACCATAATGGGTAAAAACGAATGACGTTGTGGATCATTTCCTTAAATAAGGGATGACCGTTATTATTAATGATTCTGTGGCAAAAACATTGTGGTTGAATATGGATATTGAATTCACTATATGATGTGGAATATATATATACATGTGATGTGTTGAATGTAAAGTCAAGAACATGATGGTGATGGACATAAGTGTAATTGCCATGTGTGACATCCCAAAAATAGGGGTAAATTTTTCGCGATTTTATTATTATTAATCTATGAAACATGTGAGTGGTGAAGCCATTTAACAATTACCCTGGATCTATCAGAGACCTATCTCATATATGAAGATATGAGAAGGTAAGTTAAAGAATTTTAACTCTTAATAAATCCATAATTAATAATAGCGGAAGTATCTTTAGTAAAATAATATTATAGAGTTAAATTCTTAAGAGATCACTCAGTTGAAATTAAGAAGTCAAGATTATCCCAAAGTGTTCATAAAGCAAGATAGAATCATGGATTAATATGAAGAAAAAGGAAAATAATATATTTAAAGCTTTTTGGGAGAATCAGGTCCCCCTCGCTGAAGCGAAATCCCAATTCGCTTGAGCGAGCTTCGCATAGCACGCTTGGGCGAATCATAAAATGCTGAGCGAAAGAAGTAAATGAAGATTCAGGGGTCACTTCGCTCAAGCGAACCCTAACTCGCTTGAGCGAGTAACACAATCCTCGCTTGGGCGAAGCCAGCGAGCGTAAGGCGAAAAACGCCCGGAATCCATCCACACTTACTCGCTTGAGCGAACCCATCCTCGCCTAAGCGAGATTACTCCCGAGAGCAATTTCCTGATAAACCCGAGAGCAAAACCTGAGACCAAAACCCTCTCGCTTGGGCGAATCCTCAGCTCGCCTGAGCGAACAACAACCAAGGTCCAAACTCTGATTCTAATGTAATTTCGCTTGAGCGACTTGCACAACCGCTTGAGCGAAAATGGAATAATGGCCTAACACTGATGCTGGGACGATCTCGCTTGAGCGAGTCACATTCTCGCTTAAGCGAGAATCATCCAGAATCCAGAAATTGATACAGGGGCATTCTCGCTTGAGCGAGAAGCCCTCTGGCTTGAGCGAGTTTGACAGAAAAATAGGGGAATTGCAGAAATCACCCAACTCCCTACACCAAAACTCATTCTAATCAAATTTACCTAATTTTAACACTTTATATATATCATATTACACATTTAGAACCTGTCCTAATAAATCATTCTTGAAAATCTCCATTACAATTCATCTATTGTATGAATCAACTCACTAACTCTTCCATTTCATAAGTCTAACATTCCACACATAAACTTCATTCATTCATCAAGATATGGAGAGTTTCATCATTCATACGTTCACAGGGTCATGATTGAAAATGAGTCATAGACAAAAGATCTCATTTTCCTCCATGACCTCCCAACTCATTATTCATACAATTATCCATTCTAAATCCACACTATACCATCATACATTGTACTATATACATTACATCTATTCCACATATCTATGTAAACCAAAATATTGCCGGCCAAGGCATTCTTTACCAAAAAGGGGCCTTCTTCACACTTCTCCTCCTCAACAGCTCCAAGCAATACCTACAACACAGGAGCTAAAAAGATATACCACAGGGAGAGTGAGTATACTTTCTCAATGATGAAAATCCAATAAATAGAACAATATATGCATGAATGTAATACAACTATCTCCCTCCCAAGAGGAGTTTATTTAATACCAATCAATCAATCAACAATTTTCCATTTCAATACAATTATTCCCTGATTCTCTCGGAATTATATCAATCGATTCACCATCACAATTTAGTAATTAAAAAGGGAGTTCCATTCATATCTCATCATCAAGGTATCACACTATACCATGCTTTCAAACTAATGCACATGCTAATGTCATGAAAATGCATATGCACGGATCCGACTTCATTTCCTCGGGTGATCGCAACCACCATATCATATACTCATTCTCAATGGTTTCCCACCTCGCAAGGGGTACTCCCTCTAGCAACCTCACAAGGTGCTTCTCGTGATCGCAATCACGTTCAACATTTCACATAGGTTTCCCTCCTCGCAAGGGGTACTCCCACCTCATAAACATTTCATATAGGTTTCCCTCCTCGCAAGGGGTACTCCCGCCTCATGATCGCAACCATGGGCATCATAGGTGCTCACAAGCCCTTTTTCATTTCCATCATCAAGTGATCACAACCACTTATCAACATCATCATGATATGTATGTCATGCCATGTATACAAAATACTTATGCATACCTCAAGCTCATTTAGATTATCCTACCCTTTCATCTAGGGTATATTCATTTTCAACCACACAATTTTCCATCAAACTCATACACAAGAATCAATCTTCATATGAACTCAATCGTGTATCACACATAATAAGCCATCCATAGCCTCACTTAGGCTTCATCATATAAACACTAAATTCACATCATCATACACAATTCACTTCACATACACATAATATCACCTTTAACCACACAAACATGTCATACTACATTAATACATACATTATCATCACAATTTTCATGCATTTAGAAAATACACCCCTCTCCTACCTCAAGAGAAGTAGACCTCTGGGGTTGATGTTCCTCCTTCACCAATATTGCCAAGCCCTACACCAATCATTTATAGGGCCACATCAATTATTTATTCAAACACCAATTCAATATATATATATTTATACATAGGTGTACACATAATTCTTATCATGTGAAAACTATTTACCAAATTCATTCATTTACCTACTTAGGCTTCGGGAATTTCTTTCCTTGAATTACAATCCCTTAGTATCAAAGGCTACAACCTAATTATTAGGTTATTCCATCTAGTAAGATCTCCACCAACACCTTGGTGAGTTTCCCACCTATTATGACTTCAAATCAACTTTATCATCATTTAATGTATCCACCACATCACTTATAATATTCTTCCCATCAACAAATGTTAACTTTTCAATAAATGTTATCCTTTTCAATATTTTACTTTTCCTCCTAGAATTCAAGTTTAAGGTTTTCACCAATCCACCAACCTTCAAAAATGCTCATATACTTCTTTCTTTTACCACCATAGTTATAACTACCTCATAATCACTCATAAGCTTGTATTTATGTCAACTTATCTTTAGATTTCCACTTTTAAACTTTCCTCAACATTACTCATACTTTTATTGTGTTCTAACACCAAAACTTCAACTAAACTTCAACTATATACTTATATGCATGGAAAATGATCATAATCTTACCTCAATAGAAGAAAAGAGTGAGTTTGCAAAAGATGAGGGAGTTCACACGAATTTGAGGAGTAAGGAGGAGAAAATATTTTAGTCTCCAAGCTTTCTTGAAGTCCTTGAAGGTTATTAATGGAGAAGGAAGAGATATCTCCTTTTAATTTAGACTTCAAGGACAAGAGGAAAGTGAATTATGAAGAAGAAAAAGAGATATGAAGAAGAAGATAAGAAGAAGAGTGTCTACGTAAGAAACAAAGAGTGCAACCGACTTTTTGAATGGGAAAAATGAGAATTTAATGTTTAAATTATTAATCCTTCATTAACTCTTCCGTTTTTTAACAAACAGGTTCGCCGTTCGGGCCTAAAACATATTCTAAAAATTATTCCGAATATAAATTCGGAATCCCAATAACATTTTCTACGGCCCTGAACAACGGCATCTCAATCGGAGATACTTGGTCCGACACCTATATTTTATCCGGGTCAGTTTTCAGCTCATCTGACCACCATAATTCACCAACAGTTTCGAGAAACCTTGTTTAAGTCATTTCAAGAATTTTGGGATATTACTTAGCCCCAAGTTAATTATCCAACATTTATTTTCCTAATTTATCTTCCTATTTTAAAAATTCGGGGTGTTACAATCCACTCCCCCTAAAAGAAATTCAACTTACCGAACTCGAATACATGAGGGTACCGCTTACGGATATCGTCCTCATGTTCCCACGTAAATGTTTCCATATCTCCATGCTTCCATGCCACTTTTACTAATGGTACCATTTTATTCCGTAGTCTCTTCACGGAATACTCAACGATACGAACGGAAATGGGAAGAATGGATAAGTCATCCTGTACCTCAAGATCATCAACAGAGATCACATGCTGAGGATCATGTACATACTTCCTTAACTGAGATACGTGGAATACATTATGAAGATTTGCAAGCTGTGGAGGGAGTGCAATTCGATATGCGACATCTCTAATCCGTTCTAAAATCTCATAGGGTCCAATAAATTTAGGGCTTAGTTTCTTGCTCTTCAAGGCTCTTCCTATACCTTTATCACGCGAAACTCGCAATAACACATGATCACCGACTTGAAATTCTAGTGGATTTCTTCTTTTATCATAATAGCTCTTCTGTCGGTCTTGACAAATTTTCATCTTTTCCCGGATCATCTTGATCTGTTCGGTAGTTTCTTCAATAATTTCAGGTCCTAAGGCTAGATTCTCACCAACTTCAAGCCAACATAAAGGAGTTCGACACTTCCTTCCGTATAATGCCTCGTATGGTGCCATACCAATACTAGAATGAAAACTGTTATTGTAAGTGAATTCGATCAAAGGTAAATATTTTTCCCACGAACCGCCATGCTCCAAAACACAAGCACGCAGCAAGTCTTCAAGACTTTGAATAGTTCTCTCAGACTACCCATCGGTCTGGGGATGATATGCCAAACTTAGCTTCAGTTTTGAACCCATCGCCTCATGTAAGCTTCCCCAGAATCGGGAAGTAAATCAGGGATTACGATCAGAAACAATACTTGACGGTACACCATGTAATCCCACAATCTCCCGAATGTACAACTGTGCTAAATCTTGCAAAGAGCTCTCCATACTGATTGGCAAGAAATGGGCACTCTTTGTCAAACAATCCACAATCACCCATATTCCATCACATCTGGACCTCGTTCTTGGTAATCCGGACACAAAATCCATGGCAATCGCGTCCCACTTCCAAACAGGGATATCAAGTGGTCTTAAAGTACCCGAAGGTCTTTGGTGTTCCACCTTCGCCTTCTGACAAGTAAGGCAAGAAGCTACAAAGTTAGCAACATCACGTTGCGTCTCAAATCATAAAATGAAGGTACATACACACGACCATTTATTCGCCATATACTATCAACGCCTTCCACAAGGAATAGATTTTTCCCATTATCCTGAGATCTTCGCACCTCTTGTAAATAATCATCATCTTTTTGTTTCTCTTTCACAAGTTCCAAAAACTCATTACTTATTTTCAAGGTAGCAAAACATAACTTCTTGGAGGATTGAACTTCAGTCCTAACATTCAAATTTTGAAATTCTTCAATTAATTCAAGCTCTTTGACCATCATGGTTGAGATATGCAAGGATTTTCGACTAAGTGCATCGGCAACAACATTAGCTTTTCCCAGTTGGTACATCAATTTAAAGTCATAATCCTTCAAGAATTCCACCCATCTTCTTTGTCGCATATTCAATTCCTTTTGATCGAAAAGATATTTCAAACTTTTATGGTCACTGTAAACCACAAATCTCGAACCATACAAATAATGACGCCAAATCTTCAAAGCAAACACAACCGCAGCTAGCTCCAAATCATGAGTCGGGTAATTAATTTCATGAGGTCGCAACTGGCGTGAAGCATAAGCTATTACACGTTCCTTCTGAATTAGCACGCATCCAAGTCCATGCTTGGAAGCATCAAAATACACTACAAACTCTTCTTGTAAGTCAGGCAACGCTAAGATAGGAGCAGAAGTTAGTCTCATTTTTAACTCCTCAAAGCATTTGTCACATTCAACCGTCCATACAAAAGGTTGGTTCTTCCTTGTTAAATTCGTCAAGGGTCTCGCAAGACGAGAGAAACCTACAATGAACCTTCGATAATAACCCGCAAGTCCAAGAAAACTTCGGATTTCAGTAACCGTCGTAGGTCTCGACCATGCCATAACGACTTCAACCTTTGAAGGATCCACTGAAATACCATCCTCAGATATTACATGTTTAAGGAACTGAACGCTCGTCATCCAGAATTCATATTTAGAGAGCTTGGCATACAACTGGTTCTCTCTAAGAATGTTCAGTACCACTCTTAAATGTTCTTCATATTCCTTGTGACTTTTGGAATATACTAGGATATCATCGATAAACACTACAACAAAACGATCTAAGTATTTATGAAAGATGTGATTCATGTAACTCATGAATACAGCTGGATCATTAGTAACTCCAAATGGCATCACGACATACTCGTAGTGGCCATATCGTGTCCTAAATGCAATCTTAGGAATATCTTCGGCTCTTACTCGAATTTGATGATAACCGGAACGCAAATCAATCTTTGAAAATACCACCGCACCTTTCAATTGATCCAATAGATCATCAATACGAGGTAAAGGATATCTATTCTTTATCGTCAACTTGTTCAATTGGCGGTAGTCTACGCACAACCGCATGGTTCCATCCTTTTTCTTAACTAACAAAACAGGAGCTCCCCAGGGTGACACACTGGGTCGAACGAATTCCCTCTCAAGTAGCTCCTCAACTTGCTTCTTTAATTCAATTAACTCCACAGGAGACATCCTATAAGGAGCAATAGACACTGGTTCAGCACCAGGTACAAGGTCAATAGCAAACATAACCTCTCTTGGAGGTGGTAAGCCAGGGATCTCATCAGGAAATACATCCAAAAATTCAGACACCACGGGGATATTAGTGGGACCGGGATTACTTGTCCCATCAGTGAGAGATAACAACACGCAAAGTTGAATTATACCTTGTACATCAAACTGTTCTCTATCAAGAGAAGGGAAAATAACGGTCCGTTGTTGACAATCAACTATGACTTTGTTGGTAGAAAGCCAATCCATACCAAGTATAATCTCCAATCCCTTCATAGGTAAGCAAATAAAAGATACAACAAATTTTCTCCCATCTAAGAGCATATCAACATTATCACACCGGTTACCCGATCTAAGACAAGTACCGGTTGGAGTGGTAATCATAAGAGCATTTTTCATTAGACACACCGGCAATCTCAATCGCCGAACGCAATCCTCAGATATAAAAGAGTGGGTCACACCCGAATCGTAAATTACATGAACTGAATGTCCAAGGATTTCACACTTACTTTCAACCAGATTTTCTGCTCGTGCTGCTTCCTCACCGGTCACAGCAAATACTCTCCCGGCATTAGGTTGACGATCTCCTCCATCCCTATTTCCATCATTAACATCATTACCATTCCCTCGACCGTTGCCACGTCTTCCACCATTATAACCACCTCGGCCACCACGTCGACCGCCATTATTTCCATTACCACGGCCTCGACCACCATTATAACCTCCGTGGTTCACATAAGCAGGTGCGTTAGCACGATTGGCAACATTAGCTTATATTGGAGCCGGCCTTACAAGCATAGCACATGCAGAACGGATATGCCCCACCTGATCACAATTAAAACATACAACATCTTCACGATGTACACATTCCCGAACGTAATGAGGTCTTCCACATCTATAACATCTCGGCCCATTGATATTTATACTACCCCGGCCAAAAACATTACCACGTCCGCTACCTCTAGCTTGGACATTAGAAGGAGCACCCCTCAAAAAGTGTCCTCTTCTAAAACTTCTTTGTCTCTTAAAACTAGAAGCTTGACCCTTCAACTTAGAGTCAAATTTAGAGTGTTGAAAAGAAGCATGTTCTTCATAGATGCGGCACTTATTCACAAGCACCATGAAACTTCGAATCTCTTGGTGACATATAGCCCTTTGAATATCGGAGCGTAACCCATTTTCAAACTTCACGCATTTTGACACTTCAGTTCCCTCTTGTTGAAAAGGAGGGTAGAATTCACAAAGTTCTTCAAACTTGGAAGCATACTCTTCCACCGTCAGCGTGCCTTGCTTGAGTTCCATGAACTCGAGTTCTTTCTTGCTCTTATAACTTTCGGGCACATATTTCCTCATAAGTTCTCACTTAAAGTTCTCCCAAGTTAAGGGAATCGCAGCAGCATTCATTCTGTTCTTGGCGAGTCTCCACCAAGTCTCTGCTTCATCCCTCAGCATAAAAACAACATACTCCACTTTCTGGAGCTCATTGCATTCAAAGTTATCAAAGATCCGCTCAACATTCCGGATCCAACCATAGGCTTGCTCAGGCCTAAATCCGCCATGAAATTCAGTAGGTTTTCGCTTTAAAAACATGTCAAGGCCCTGAGTGCCTTGTACAATAATAGAAGCAGATGGTCTTTCTGCCTCTTGTCTCTCACGGTTTTGTGATTCGAGAAGATCCGCAAAACGATTCAAGGCTCTAGCTATGGCGTCATCATTATCTTGACGACGACGGGCCATCACAATATCTAAAACCACAACATAAAATTCAACCAATATCAGTAAACTCGTTCATAAAATTCCTCTATGAGTTCATACTATAGTATTTCATTATAAAATTTACATTGTGACCCTCCCCCATGGAGTCCAATAGCAACATTTCATATTAAAGCTCATATGGCAACATCATCATATCATAACATAGTATGCATCCACAATACATAAGATTCTTCATTGAGAGAGGATAGTGTGAAGAAGCTTGGCCGGACTTATAAAAATCACATTCAATCCATCATCAATTCATATGCAATCAATCAACAATAACAATGATTCATCAATCACATATCACTTTCCAGTAATAGCAATAGCTAAACACAATGATACAGAGCGAATAATGCTCTGATACCAAATTGTGACATCCCAAAAATAGGGGAAAAATTTTCGTGATTTTATTATTATTAATCTATGAAACATGTGAGTGGTGAACCCATTTAACAATTACCCTGGATCTATCAGAGACCTATCTCATATATGAAGATATGAGAAGGTAAGTTAAAGAATTTTAACTCTTAATAAATCCATAATTAATAATAGCGGAAGTATCTTTAGTAAAATAATATTATAGAGTTAAATTCTTAAGAGATCACTCAGTTGAAATTAAGAAGTCAAGATTATCCCAAAGTGTTCATAAAGCAGGATAGAATCATGGATTAATATGAAGAAAAAGGAAAATAATATATTTAAAGCTTTTTGGGAGAATCATGTCCCCCTCGCTCAAGCGAAATCCCAATTCGCTTGAGCGAGCTTCGCATAGCACGCTTGGGCGAATCATAAAATACTGAGCGAAAGAAGTAAATGAAGATTCAGGGGTCACTTCGCTCAAGCGAACCCTAACTCGCTTGAGCGAGTAACATAATCCTCGCTTGGGCGAAGCCAGCGAGCGTAAGGCGAAAAACGCCCGGAATCCATCCACACTTACTCGCTTGAGCGAACCCATCCTCGCCTAAGCGAGATTACTCCCGAGAGCAATTTCCTGATAAACCCGAGAGCAAAACCTGAGACCAAAACCCTCTCGCTTGGGCGAATCCTCAGCTCGCCTGAGCGAACAGCAACCAAGGTCCAAACTCTGATTCTAATGTAATTTCGCTTGAGCGACTTGCACAACCGCTTGAGCGAAAATGGAATAATGGCCTAACACTGATGCTGGGACGATCTCGCTTGAGCGAGTCCCATTCTCGCTTAAGCGAGAATCATCCAGAATCCAGAAATTGATACAGGGGCATTCTCGCTTGAGCGAGAAGCCCTCTCGCTTGAGCGAGTTTGACAAAAAAATAAGGGAATTGCAGAAATCACCCAACTCCCTACACCAAAACTCATTCTAATCAAATTTACCTAATTTCAACACTTTATATATATCATATTACACATTTAGAACCTGTCCTAATAAATCATTCTTGAAAATCTCCATTACAATTCATCTATTGTATGAATCAACTCACTAACTCTTCCATTTCATAAGTCTAACATTCCACACATAAACTTCATTCATTCATCAAGATATGGAGAGTTTCATCATTCATACGTTCACAGGGTCATGATTGAAAATGAGTCATAGACAAAAGATCTCATTTTCCTCCATGACCTCCCAACTCATTATTCATACAATTATCCATTCTAAATCCACACTATACCATCATACATTGTACTATATACATTACATCTATTCCACATATCTATGTAAACCAAAATATTGCCGGCCAAGGCATTCTTTACCAAAAAGGGGCCTTCTTCACACTTCTCCTCCTCAACAGCTCCAAGCAATACCTACAACACAGGAGCTAAAAAGATATACCACAGGGAGAGTGAGTATACTTTCTCAATGACAAAAATCCAATAAATAGAACAATATATGCATGAATGCAATACAACTATCTCCCTCCCAAGAGGAGTTTATTTAATACCAATCAATCAATCAACAATTTTCCATTTCAATACAATTATTCCCTGATTCTCTCGGAATTATATCAATCGATTCACCATCACAATTTAGTAATTAAAAAGGGAGTTCCATTCATATCTCATCATCAAGGTATCACACTATACCATGCTTTCAAACTAATGCACATGCTAATGTCATGAAAATGCATATGCACGGATCCGACTTCATTTCCTCGGGTGATCGCAACCACCATATCATATACTCATTCTCAATGGTTTCCCACCTCGCAAGGGGTACTCCCTCTAGCAACCTCACAAGGTGCTTCTCGTGATCGCAATCACGTTCAACATTTCACATAGGTTTCCCTCCTCGCAAGGGGTACTCCCGCCTCATAAACATTTCATATAGGTTTCCCTCCTCGCAAGGGGTACTCCCGCCTCATAAACATTTCATATAGGTTTCCCTCCTCGCAAGGGGTACTCCCGCCTCATGATCGCAACCATGGGCATCATAGGTGCTCGCAAGCCCTTTTTCATTTCCATCATCAAGTGATCATAACCACTTATCAACATCATCATGATATGTATGTCATGCCATGTATACAAAATACTCATGCATGCCTCAAGCTCATTTAGATTATCCTACCCTTTCATCTAGGGTATATTCATTTTCAACCACACAATTTTCCATCAAACTCATACACAAGAATCAATCTTCATATGAACTCAATCGTGTATCACACATAATAAGCCATCCATAGCCTCACTTAGGCTTCATCATATAAACACTAAATTCACATCATCATACACAATTCACTTCACATACACATAATATCACCTTTAACCACACAAACATGTCATACTACATTAATACATACATTATCATTACAATTTTCATGCATTTAGAAAATACACCCCTCTCCTACCTCAAGAGAAGTAGACCTCTGGGGTTGATGTTCCTGCTTCACCAATATTTCCAAGCCCTACACCAATCATTTATAGGGCCACATCAATTATTTATTCAAACACCAATTCAATATATATATATATATACATAGGTGTACACATAATTCTTATCATGTGAAAACTATTTACCAAATTCATTCATTTGCCTACTTAGGCTTTGGGAATTTCTTTCCTTGAATTACAATCCCTTAGTATCAAAGGCTACAACCTAATTATTAGGTTATTCCATCTAGTAAGATCTCCACCAACACCTTGGTGAGTTTCCCACCTATTATGACTTCAAATCAACTTTATCATCATTTAATGTATCCACCACATCACTTATAATATTCTTCCTATCAACAAATGTTAACTTTTCAATAAATGTTATCCTTTTCAATATTTTACTTTTCCTCCTAGAATTCAAGTTTAAGGTTTTCACCAATCCACCAACCTTCAAAAATGCTCATATACTTCTTTCTTTTACCACCATAGTTATAACTACCTCATAATCACTCATAAGCTTGTATTTATGTCAACTTATCTTAAGATTTCCACTTTTAAACTTTCCTCAACATTACTCATACTTTTATTGTGTTCTAACACCAAAACTTCAACTAAACTTCAACTATATACTTATATGCATGGAAAATGATCATAATCTTACCTCAATAGAAGAAAAGAGTGAGTTTGCAAAAGATGAGGGAGTTCACACGAATTTGAGGAGTAAGGAGGAGAAAATATTTTAGTCTCCAAGCTTTCTTGAAGTCCTTGAAGGTTATTAATGGAGAAGGAAGAGATATCTCCTTTTAATTTAGACTTCAAGGGCAAGAGAAAAGTGAATTATGAAGAAGAAAAAGAGATATGAAGAAGAAGATAAGAAGAAGAGTGTCTACGTAAGAAACAAAGAGTGCAACCGACTTTTTGAATGGGAAAAATGAGAATTTAATGTTTAAATTATTAATCCTTCATTAACTCTTCCGTTTTTTAACAAACAGGTTCGCCGTTCGGGCCCAAAACATATTCTAAAAATTATTCCGAATATAAATTCGGAATCCCAATAACATTTTCTACGGCCCTGACCAACGGCATCTCAATCGGAGATACTTGGTCCGACACCTATATTTTATCCGGGTCAGTTTTCAGCTCATCTGACCACCATAATTCACCAACAGTTTCGAGAAACCTTGTTTAAGTCATTTCAAGAATTTTGGGATATTACTTAGCCCAAAGTTAAT
Organism: Clitoria ternatea; assembly: GCA_037962975.1. Classification (NCBI taxonomy): domain Eukaryota; kingdom Viridiplantae; phylum Streptophyta; class Magnoliopsida; order Fabales; family Fabaceae; genus Clitoria; species Clitoria ternatea. The sequence continues at coordinate 184,732,602 of CM075672.1, forward strand.
TATCCAACATTTATTTTCCTAATTTATCTTTCTATTTTAAAAATTCGGGGTGTTACACCATGTATGTAAGGTGATGAATATGCCTCGAATGATTCCATGTGTGGATTGATATTATGATGTTTGCTATGCCTTTTGATATCCATGTGTGGGTTGTTGTGAATGATGTTTGTGGCCATTGAATGCCAATTATATGAATGATATGCCTTGAGGGGCTTGTAAATAATTACATGATTATTAAAAATGCCAGATTAAATTATATCCCTAATTGAGAGGGTGAGATATCCTTGCAAGGTTGTTAGGCACATGCATTATTGCATTGTTGCATTCATGGCATAACATGGCATTGATATGTATTAATGTTGAATAAATCACCTTGCGAGGTGCCACGAAGGGTGTATCCTTGAGTGATGATCATAATTCAAGTGATTATGATTATTATTGAATTTGAAATCGGATCCGTTGCATATGCATTAAATAGTTGACATGTGCATTAGCCATAAGAGCATGGCATTTGAGATGGGATGACCACGAGTGATGAGAAACCCCTTGCAAGGAGGTATTGAGTGAAGCCTTAATGAATTAATGATGATAATGATTATGAATGCCCTTGTTGGTAAGTGGCAATGTGATGGTGTATGTGATTGTGTATATGTTGTGCTTGTTTATAATATGAATGGTGATTCATGAGGCTTGTATGCCTGTTATAATAATGAGATGATGAATTAATGATGATTTAATGATTTTATAACAAAGCACACATGATGTTTGTATGCATATACACATGATCACAATATATATATTATTCGTCATTTTGAATGTATAACTCACTCTCCCATGTGGTCTCCTTTTTAGCATTATGATACAGGTTGCCATGGGATGAGTTCGGATTTTAATTAAAGCTTGGGTAAAGGTAAATAGCGGTAGAGGAAGTGCCTTGGCCGGCATCATTTATGGATTCTTATGTAATGAATAAATTGTATATGATGATATAGATGATTTAGAGATTTTGAGTATGTATAAGATAATCCTTTGAATTGATGGATGATGAATATATATGTGTAGAATGTAAGAGATGATTTGATGTGTATTAGAAGTATTGAAATTGAATGATGTTCATTGATGATTGAGATAGTCGGGAGTATATTCCCGAATGTATATACAATTAGTTATATCTTAGGCATTGTATGCTTATGTAATTATGTAAAATGATGATGGTTGTCTTGTTGGTGTATGCACTATGAGCTTTTATGCTTCTTCATTTGTATCATTTTTCTACTTATCAATAGAATAAATATTCCAGTTTAAAATTGTTTTAAAACATATTTATCCTTGGAGTAATAGGTCATATAAAAATTATTCCTAAAATGTCCCTAGTCAAGTATTTACATGGGGACATGTAAATACACTGAGACTAGTGTGTGAGTGTACTGATGACCTGATCTCACAGATCATAGATATAGATGATATCAAGTCTTCACACAGGTACACATTAAGAGTAATGATGTACTGGACAGACCCACCATGAGAACGTTGCATGGATCGTTACATGATTGTCATAAACGATTCTCAATGTGATAATGGTATATGTAGTCCTTCGACCTGAAGTCACTACGATTCCTACATGAGGAGTTTATTGTTTTAATGCAATTAAACGTCTTCTGTAACAAGAGGACTATAAAGGTTGTGATTAGGCAATGAACAAATTATGCAGAGGGATGTGAGTGATGTAGATGGGATTTGTCCCTCCTATGTGACAAGAGTGATATCCATAGGCCACTTGATGGAGTAAGACTAAGAAAACGCATGGCCATGCTAGAAAGAATAAATATTAGATATTTATTCGGATCCAGTCTACTCCGGTATCAAGTAAAATAAATTGGGCCGTACAAGGATGACGCGACCATGCCTTGGGCCCAATTAGGATATCGTGACAAAAGGAATAAACATATTAAATAATTATCACTTATAGGTTATGTTGATAATATTCGGACATAATGATGCATTGCTAGATGCCGCTCTTATTTTATATTAATAATAAAATAGTTTATTATTAATATGACCGGGTATTTTACCTATAGGGTCACACACATAGAGTAAGCCCATCAGAAAATGTTGTCTTATTTTAGTTGGACTAAAATAAAGCTATTGGGCCTAACTCATTTGGAATGAGTAAGGAGCCCACTTTAGAGAGAACAAATTAGGTCAAACCTAAGCCTATAAATAGAGCATAAGATGCTCATAGGCCGTTCACTCAAGTGAGACACAAATTCACAAAAGTTGCAAGAGCTACACGCCGTTAAACTAGCAGTTGGCAAGTGTTGCGATTCTGGTGGGAGTGCTCGTGTGGACTCTTAAAGGACGAGGCTACGACTGCTTCGGAGTTCTTCAAGAAGTAATCCAAAATGAATTTCGAAATTGTTTTTGTGCTTTGAAACACGGAACCTTGTAAATCCTATGGAATCCCTTTTATTTTTCCGCTGCTCATGCTTAGGGATTTCCTAACAGTGGTATCAGAGCCTGGTTGCAAAACCGTGTTTTGGGCATTTGTTATTTTATGATGATATGTTATCGTTTGCAAGAGCTTTTGGAAAATATGATTTGCAAAATCGTTTCGTTGTTTAAAGCTTTGCAATTTTGTTTTGCGAAAATGTTTTGTGAAACTAGGATTCGAAAATAAACATGCATGATTATGTTGCTATTTTGAGTTATCGCATATGATGCATATTATTACAATGATTAATCATGTATATGATATGACCTCTGTTTTGGCATGATACATATAATTTTAAGTTATTCTTTATAAATTGTATATGATGCATGTTATAGAGTTTCTCAATTTTAGTATTATGTTGTTGCCGTTTAAATTTGTATGATGTATGAGTTTATGCAATTTTATATTTGATATGTGTTTTACTCATATGATAGTCATCGTACAAACTTTGAATCAATTGAGTTGATCTTCGAACATGAATGGTTCATGTTATGGGGCGTTAAGTGATAAGGTTTAAGTGTTAAACCATGGCCGTTCCTTAATCTAGGGTTCAAGAGTTGAAACCTAGACGGTCGTCATGGAAAGGCATTGCATGTTGGCATTAGCGCAAATTGAATTCTAGGTTTTGAAACCCTAGACGGCGCTGCCTCCATGTGCCTTGATGGCTACGTTGTGAAGTGTTCGCAACAAGGAATTAGGGTTTCAAAGTGGTTGAAACCCTAGCCGAAATTTTAGAGCTGTTAATGGTCAGTGGGACGTTCTGGCTAGGAAAGATTTGGTACTTAAGCGGTCACACCGGACCCACCTCTCTTTCCTGGGAACCAACCTGACTACAGTACTAAATTTTCGGGACCCCCGTACATTCTCTGCGTAGCGCCTTATTACCGACCCACGTGTTTAATGGCCCGTTTAAAAATTTATTTTTTTTTAAATTATTTCAAATGGGTTATAATTAATTAATTAACACGTTGCATGGTGAATGGTTATGGTCTTAGTTATTTTATTTAAATACAGCCTGCGTGCTGTGCCTCTCTTCATTCTGTTGTATTTCTTTTCTCAACCCTTCACTCGTATGTAAAGCGAGTTATTTATTTATTTTTCTTCTAGGAAGACCATAACTATCTCACAATTTCGTTTGCATGTTTTGGGGATAATTTTATTACGTTAAAGCGTTTAACAAAGACGGTAATTTTAAAATAAATTAAAATCCCTCAAAATAATATTAAGTTATAAACGCCTTCCAATAAGTACACTCGTCAACACTAATGTCAAGAAAATAGTGGGTCTGCCAAAGTAGGGCACTATTATTTATATTAGTAAGACACGATGGGATAATGGTAATATCCAAACTGTTTTATTGGGCTTTAACTTAACTAAGTTTTCAATTGGATTGAATAATTCTTAGAGGCGTAAACATTGGGCTAAATATTCATAAGATAAAAATTAGTAATGGTTACTTAACCCAATGACTAAGAGTTGTATAAAGATACAATTGGAAAAAGTTTCCTACCTAAATAACCAAGTATTAGGTGATCAGCCAAAGCTGACTTAACGCTTGGCAAAATATGGATCTTAGCCCACTAGAAAATCTTCCAACGGGATTTTCTGATTCGTGGAGGGTATTTTGTTTTGAATCGAAATAGTGGGAGACATATTTAATTTAAATGACCATAATTTAAATATGTTTTGAAAATGATACTTACTATATATTTTCTGTTTTAGATAACCATGACGTCAAACACACCTTCAAACCTTTCGTTGCGATCAATCCTAGACAAAGAAAAATTGTCTGGTTCTAACTTCCTTGACTGGTATAGAAATTTGAGGATTGTCCTCAAACAAGAGAAAAAGCAGTATGTCCTGGAAGGTCCGATTCCGGAACCACCCGCGAACAATGCCTCTAAAGCTGACAAGGATGCTTACAAGAAGCATCAGGATGACGCTTTAGATGTCCAATGCCTTATGCTGGCAACCATGTCTCCTGAGCTCCAGAAGCAACATGAGCATATGGAGGCTTTCGATATGATCAAAAACCTAAGGAAACTATATCAAGGTCAAGCTGACCAAGAAAGATATGAAGTTTCTTCAGCCCTATTTAGCTGCAGACTTGAAGAGGGAGGTTCTGTAGGACCTCATGTGCTCAAAATGATTGGGTACTTGGAGAATCTAGCTAGGCTAGGATTCCCCTTCCCTTAAAAGTTGGCTACTGATCTCATTTTGAAATCATTACCTGACAGTTTTAAGCCAGTCATCATGAATTACAACATGAATGCATTGGACAAAACATTGCCAGAGCTACTCAATATGTTGAGGACTGCTGAGCCCAATATTTCTAAAGGAAAGGGCAAGGCCATAATGATGGTCAATTCTGGAAAAGGTAAAGGAAAGGGCATGTATAAAGGCAAAGGAAAGGCTATTGTAGGAAATGGCAAGAAGATTTGGAAAGGCAAGGATGAGCCAAGTACATCAGCCTTAAAACCTGTGGGCGGGGTGGCTAAGGAAGGTAAATGTCACCATTGTGGACAAAAGGGACACTGGAAGAGAAACTGTCCAAAGTACCTAGAAGAGCTTAAGAAGAAGGGAAGTGAGACTTCCACTTCAGGTATTTTTGTTATAGAAATTAACATGTCAACTTCAACATCATGGGTATTAGATACTGGATGTGGATCTCACATTTGTCTTAATATGCAGGATCTAAGAAGGAGTAGGCAGTTGATGAAGGGCGAGGTAGACCTACGCATTGGAAATGGAGAAGAGTTGCTGCATTAGCTGTAGGGACTTATTTTTTATCCTTGCCCTCAGGGTTAGTCCTTGAATTAGACAATTGTTATTTTGTTCCTGCAATAAGGAGAAATATTATTTCTGTTTCTTGTCTTGATAAGAAAGGGTTTTCCTTTACAATAAAGAACAATAGTTGTTCTGTTTATTTAAAAGACATGTTTTATTGTTGTGCAAATTTGAGTAATGGACTTTATGTTCTAGATCTTGAAACCCCTATCTATAACATTAATACTAAAAGGGTTAAAACAAATGATTTAAACCCAACTTATCTTTGGCATTGTCGCCTAGGACATATAAATGAGAAACGTATTTCTAAACTCCATCAAGATGGATATTTAGAATCTTTTGATTTTAAATCAATAGATACATGTGAATCTTGTTTATTAGGGAAGATGACCAAGACCCCTTTTACCGGAAAAGGTGAAAGGGTGAGTGATCTTCTTGGCTTGATACATAGTGATGTATGTGGGCCCATAGGGACAATGGCTAGGGGAGGTTTTAGTTACTTCATCACTTTTACTGATGATTTCAGTAGATATGGATTTGTGTTTCTCATGAAACATAAATCAGAATCCTTTGAAAAGTTTAAGGAGTTTAAACATGAAGTAGAGAACCAACTTGGCAAGACAATTAAAGCACTTCGATCTGATCGAGGTGGTGAATATTTGAGCCTAGAGTTTGATGAATATCTTAAAGAGTGTGGGATTATATCTCAACTTACTCCCCCTGGAACACCAGAATGGAATGGGGTTTCTGAGCGGAGAAATAGAACCTTGTTGGACATGGTTCGATCAATGATAAGTCAAACTGACCTCCCTAACTCATTCTGGGGACATACTTTGTTGACAGCAACTTTCACACTTAACCGTGTTCCATCAAAGGCTGTCATAAAGACACCATATGAGATATGGACTAGGAAACGACCTAGTATGTCTTTTCTTAAGATTTGGGGCCGTGAAGCTTATGTTAAACGCCAAATTTCTGATAAACTTGGGCCTAAGTCAGATAAATGTTTTTTGTGGGATACCCAAAAGAAACTAAGGGTTATTATTTTTACAATCCTACTGAGGGCAAAGTGTTTGTTGCTCGGAATGCTGTATTCTTAGAAAGGGAATTCATCTCTACAAGAATCAGTGGGAGGAAAGTAGAACTTGAAGAAATTCAAGACTCACAAGGCATTGAAGAGCCAATGGTGGAAGTGGAGCAGGACCCATAAAATGTTGTGATAACACCAGCTCCAGTAGCACAAGACTTGCGTAGATCAGGTAGAATACGTCAACAACCTAAAAGATATGGATTTCTTGTAACTCAGGAAGGAGATGTATTCCTAATGGATCAAAATGAGCCAATATCTTATGAAGAGGCCATTGCAAGTTCAGAATCTGAGAAATGGCTAGAAGCCATGGAATCTGAAATGGACTCCATGTACACTAATCAAGTTTGGAACTTGGTTGATGCACCTGAAGGGGTAAAACCTATAGGATGCAAGTGGGTTTTCAAAAAGAAAACTGACATGGATGGTAATATAAGTACCTTTAAAGCAAGGTTGGTGGCTAAAGGTTTCAAGCAAATACATGGTATAGACTATGATGAAACTTTTTCCCCGGTTGCTATGCTAAAGTCTGTTCGGATTCTGCTTGCTATTGCTGCATACCATGATTATGAGATATGGCAAATGGATGTCAAGACTGCTTTCCTTAATGGAAATCTTCTTGAGGAAGTGTACATGACACAACCTGAAGGCTTTGTTAAGCCTGAAGCATCCAGGAAGGTGTGCAAGCTACAACATTCTATATATGGACTTAAGCAAGCTTCCAGAAGCTGGAATCTTCGTTTTGATGAAGCTGTTAAACAATTTGGCTTTACTAAAAATGAGGATGAACCTTGTGTCTACAAGAAGATTAGTGACTGCACAATTGTTTTTCTGGTCCAGTATGTTGATGACATACTACTTATTGGAAATGATGTTCCTACTCTTCAGTCTGTGAAGAGTTGGTTGGGAAGCTATTTTTCTATGAAAGACTTCGGTGAAGCAACCTACGTGTTGGGAATTAAGATCTATAGAGATAGATCAAGAAAACTTCTTGGCCTAAGTCAGAATACATACATAGACAAAGTGTTAAAAAGGTTTAACATGCAAGATTCCAAGAAAGGAACTTTGCCTATGGCTCATGGCATAAGCTTATCAAAAGCTCAATCTCCTTCCACTAAAGAAGAAAGAGAACGGATGAATAAGATTCAATATGCATCTGCTATTGGATCAATCATGTATGCCATGATATGTACCCGACCAGATGTCTCGTACGCTTTAAGCATGACGAGCAGATACCAGTCTGATCCCGGTGAAAGTCACTGGACTGCTGTCAAGAATATCCTGAAGTACTTAAGAAAAACTAAGGATTCATTCTTGATATATGGAGGGGAAGAAGAGCTCATTGTAAAAGGTTACACTGATGCTAGCTTCCAAACTGATAAGGATGACTCAAGATCGCAATCTGGGTACGTGTTTTGTCTAAATGGTGGTGCTGTAAGCTGGAAGAGTTCAAAGCAAGAGACAGTTGCTGATTCTACTACAGAGTCTGAGTATATTGCTGCCTCAAATGCTGCAAAGGAGGCAGTATGGATCAAGAAGTTCATAACAGAACTTGGGATTGTTCCTAGCATTGTGGACCCTATAAGTCTCTACTGTGACAATAGTGGAGCAATCGCACAAGCTAAGGAACCTAGATCACATCAACGATCCAAGCATATACTTAGGCGATTTCATCTCATTCGAGAGATCCTTGACTGAGGAGATGTAAAGATATGTAAGGTGCATACTGATGAGAATATTGCTGACCCACTCACAAAACCTCTTACACAACAAAAACATGAGGGGCACACTAGATCATTAGGCATTAGGCAAATGTCTGATTGGCTCTAGTGCAAGTGGGAGATTGTTGGTGTATGCACTATGAGCTTTTATGCTTCTTCATTTGTATCATTTTTCTACTTATCAATAGAATAAATATTTCAGTTTAAAATTGTTTTAAAACATATTTATTGTAACATCCCCATTTTAATTATAGGCAATGGAACTAAATAAAAAGTCAACAAGTCAACACCTCCCTTAATTTAATTAACTAAGAGGTAATAGGACAATTAACGTGAAAGCATGGTGGCATGGGCAGGATTATCGCGTTTCCCCATCCCACCATACTGCACTCCGCGCGAGTATGTATATATGCGGGTGATGGTCATGCTCTTCACGCAGAGAACCCAACGAGTTTCCTTCTTCGTTCTTCTTTTCTCTTGTTTCCTCTCTTTCCTTCTCTGCCCTCCAGTCCATTCCTGCTTCGAAGAGTCGAGTGACGGTGCTACAGTGGAGTGGAACCCCCACACGAGAAGGGACGATCGTCAAGTGACGCAGCAGGGAGAAGAACCACCCCTCAAGCAGAAAAGTTCCTTGGAGTTTTGCGAGTGGTAGGGGGAGTATCTTCTATTTTAAGTGCATGGGTTATGAACAGGTTCCGAATGATAATGCTTGCTGTACCCGTGCTCTAATTGTGTATTGTATTGCATGTGAATGTGTACAATCCAGTTGCATGATGAGTGAAAGACGAGTGTTGCATGTTAGCACCTTTCTCACAGATGTATGTGTTGCAGGATCTCAGTTTGCATGTTGAGTTGTGTTGATATGAATGTCTGACTGAAGCTACCCAGGTTATAGAAATGCATATGTTGAAATGATTGCTTTAATAGATTGTTGTGTATAGGAAATGCCTGCTTTAAACAAATTTTACGCTGTCTTACTCCGATTGCATGTTAGGATGAGATGAATTGAAATGCCTGAGCAAACTTGTCATTTTTAGAATGATGCATGCGTTGAATGAAGCTGTAAACTGATTGCATGTCTGGATCAAACGAAATGTTGTGGATATCTGAATATGGAATGATAACTGATTACATGGCAGCTATATATATTGAGTCCGGATAATGTGTACTACTGGTTGCATGGTGTGTGTATGTGCTTGTATGCGAGAATGCATGCATGAAATAAATGTTGTGCGTCGAATCCGCGTGTGGCGCATGGGATGCGTTGTGCTGGGAGCACGTAGTGTGAGACACTACCTTCGGTCATCCAGCGTGGGACGCTGTAAAATCCTCGGGTGGGACTCGGGGTAGCCCTTGAGTGGGACTCGGGCTGTCTGTGAACACCGCCGTTGGCGCTGAGAGCGTTGGTGTCACCTGTGGACAAACGGTTGGGTACCTGTAAAACGGCCAAGCAGCTGGGAGCTGATCTGATAGCTGAGAGCTATGTATAAAAAGGCTGTGATGCCTACGTTGCAACGTCGGACCGATACACACGATGCGGAACCAAGTGAAATCTTCTGTGCTTATCATTGTTAATATTACTACTACTGTTAATGTTGTTGAAATTGATTTTTAATCATGTTGTACATATATGTATTGTTGTGTAATTGGCAGATAACCTGAGTCGGTATCTATCATTTAAAATTTAAGATGCTCACCCCTGCAGTGGCCATTTTTCAGTGAATGTCTCTCGTGATGAGGACCAGAAGCAGAGCTGGAACGCTGGGCGAAGTGCTGATGCATTTGGAAGGCTTAATTAATATGATGTTAGATTAAGTCCTGACTGGTTCATGTCGGATGTTAGTATTTTGGGATAAATAGAACCTTATTGACAAGGAGAAATCCGATTTTGTGTTTGTAAATATTGACGTATGCTCTTATTATATATATCTGGATGTATGGTTTCGTGTGTGACATGCTTGTGCTTTAATGAATACGCAGGGACGGCATGACTTAGCAGGCTATAGCCAAGTCTGAGTGAATTATGAATTGTCTCTAGGAAGACTTATGTCGGATACGTTGGGCGGAGCCGTACCCCGCCCGAAGTATGGGGACATTTCGCCCAAGCGAGAGGACTCGCGCTGGAGCGATGTAGTTGTTAGAATGGGACACCGTTCAATTACCTTTCCTATCCGTTGTGATGCTAATGCAATCCAGACCCCGGTGTTGACCCCTGATTTGGGCGTTGTGGTTGAGTCCGCCCAGGCGTTGTCATAATTAGTTGAGTTGGGCGGAATAGGTTCAGATTCTTCCTTCTTCCACAACCTACTACCGCATACGTACCTTGTAACTTCCCGTTTTTCTGAGTGAAGTACGAGCGTGAGGATTTATCGAGTGAACCCTTGTCCATATCCGATTGAGAAATTACCTTGTGTTGTGTTGGAGAGGCGTCGTGCTGACCTCGCTTAGGCGGTGTCATACCTCGCCCAAGTAACTAGGACGGTTCACCCAAGTGCGTGCAAACATGCTGAAGCAAGTAGATATCAATTCGAGATTCCGCCTATGTACCTTCCTCCTCCGTTGTAGCACTATTATGTCTCGCTGGGCTGTGTTGGACATCGCCTGAGTAAGTGAATGTTGTGAAGTAGTCCGTCCAGGTGTTGTTGTGCCTTGCCGAACTGGACGGCGGTGTAATCACTTCCTCTTTCCTTCATAAACTACTCCTGCATGTGTATATCTCCCTTCTTCTTCCTTTATCTGTCTTCTGAAGCTGAACGGCCAGAGTTCTCTGAGAAAGGATCAGCCCGTAGGAACGAATAGACGCTAATGTAAGGTTTACTTGAAGAGTTTCTCGTCTGATGTTGCATTGTCACACATCGTTTAGGCGGTGTGGGACAACGGATGAGCGGGTCACTTTCACCCTCGAGTCCGCCCAGGATAAATATACCCCGCCTAGCCAGGTAGGATGATTCGAACTCTGCCCTTCCACCGAATGCTACGCGTGTGAATGTATTAACATCTTCCCCTTATCTATTTCCTCCTATTGAGTGACCAGTGTTACTCGAAGGAAAGCCTCCTTGTGAAATCTCCTCTATCCGCTGCTGCATTACCATACTCCGCCTGGACGGTGTCAGACCCCGTCTAAGCGAACAAACGGTGTTGTGTAATCCACCCTGGTGCTAGTGTGTTACGATAAACCCATTGAGCCGGCCCCAGTCTTAGCTTCTCTGTAGGTTGCTATATGCACGTGAATGCTCTTTGTTTCCCCCTTGCCTGCTCCCTTCTATATCAAATGTTACGTGACTGTTTTTGTGAAAAATTTTCTCATATTTTTGGAATTATTAGTTGCAAATAATAAGGTGTTACATTTTGGTATCAGAGCGGACCGGAAAGTCCAAGGCCAAGGTAAGCCTACCAAGTGTAAGTGGTTGTGTGTATGATCATGATTGTTGTGGTGTGAATTTAACTTGACTGGTACTCTATTACTGACTCAGGGGTGGGAGGAGTTGTTCCTCCTGACCCGACTAATTGTATGACATACGAGAACACATAATGGGTTAAGTTACTAAATGTTAGACTAAATTCCGATTGGGATTAAGTAACTAGGAATACTTATGCTTGAATGTTGATTTCAGGATAAAGGATGGCACATCGCCAAAGCATGGAGACTATAGCTTCGACATTCCAACGCTTTGTAGACGTGTTTGAAAGGCAAGGCCAGCCTCGAGCTGAGGAGGGCCAAGTAATGGACCGCTTCTTAAAAAGGAAGCCGAGTGAGTTCTTAGGAGGACGGAACCCTGAGGCGGCGTTTAAGTGGACTCAGGAATTAGAAAGGATTTTTGGGGGTCTTCGCTGTACCGAAGCCCAGAAGGTGGAATATGCAGTGTACATGCTGCGAGACGAAGCGGAGAACTGGTGGAAAATAGCCAGAAGCCGATTCCCCAAAGATGATAACCAACTGACGTGGAACGATTTCAAGGCCTGCTTCTTAGAGAAATACTTTCCCGACACAGTGAGGAGTCGGAAAGAGCTGGAGTTTATGGAGTTAAAACAGGGCTCCATGACTGTGGAAGAATACGCGGCCAGATTCGAGGAATTGTGCCTATTCTATCCGCCCTTCCAGCAGCCAGGAACGGAGAACTCTAAGTGCCTTAAGTTTGAGAACAGATTGAGATCGGATATTAAGAGGGCCTGCAGATACCACGAGATACGGAGTTTCCCTGCACTAGTGAACAAATGTAGAATATTTGAGGAGGATGACAAGGCCCATTCGAGCCAGAGCAGCAGGAACCACTATTCCCTGAGGCCCCAACGACCTCATTTCAAAAAGCCAAGCAATGCCAATAGGAACAAGCCTTTTTCCAGATATGGGGGACGGAGTCAACCTGGAAGACGACCAGTGGTAGGAGACGGAAGGTGTTTCAAGTGTGGAGGAAATCACTTTGCCAGAGACTGCAAGGATGATGGTGATGTAGTGTGCTTTCACTGCAACAAGAGGGGACACATCCGCCCCGACTGCCCCCAACTACACCAAGCAGACGTTAATGTGCGTCAAGGAAGATTTCAAGAAAGGAACCGAGTGAACGATGACCAACGTCCTGGTGGCAGAGGCAACGGAGCCAGAGGAGACGGGATGCGAGGGAGGAATACCGGCCCAACAGCGACAGGAAGGATCTACACCATCAATGCAGAGGATGTTGCACCAGCAAACGATCTAGTACAATGTAAGTGCTCACTTGGAATGAATATGCTTAATGTTGTTTTTGATTCGGGAGCTACCCATTCTTTTATAGCTGATGAGTGCGTGAAACGGTTGAAGTTACCGACTGTGTCTATGAACCGGACTTTGGAAGTGGCCAGCCCTACTGGCGCTAATGTGTTCACATCGTTAGTATGCAAAGATGTAGCATTTGAGTTGTATGATCGGAGTTTCACCTTCGATCTGATTTGCATGCCCTTAAAGGGTCTGGACATCATGCTCGGAATAGATTGGCTTTCAGCCAATAAGGTGTTAGTAGATTGTAGAAGCAGAGAGATAGTTTTTCCGAGACAGCCCACTGAGAATGATACAGCACCAGATATAACCCAACTATTTATGATGCTTTGTCTAACCAAAGATGAGAGTGAGACCCTAGTGAACGAAATTCCGGTTGTCTGCGAATTCCCAGAAGTGTTCCCAGAAGACGTTCCGAGTGTGCCTCCCAATAGAGAAGTTGAATTCTCTATAGACTTGATCCCTGGAGCCGAACCGGTCTCCAGTGCACCCTACAGAATGTCCTCAACTGAATTGGCAGAGTTGAAGAAACAAGTGGATGAGTTACTTGAGAAGCAGTTCATTAGACCAAGTGTGTCACCATGGGGCGCACCTGTGCTACTTGTTAAGAAGAAGGATGGCAGCATGAGACTTTGTATAGATTATCGACAGCTTAATAAACTCACAATCAAGAATCGATACCCACTGCCTAGAATTGATGATTTAATTGATCAGCTGCGTAGAGCCTCGGTCTTCTCGAAAATTGATCTACGATCGGGATATCACCAAATCCGAGTGAAGGACTCGGACATTCCTAAAACTGCTTTTAGGACTCGGTATGGTCACTATGAGTATGTAGTGATGCCGTTCGGTGTGACCAACGCCCCTGCTATTTTCATGAATTACATGAACAGCATATTCCACTCCTTCTTGGATCGGTTTGTTGTTGTTTTCATCGACGACATCCTAGTTTATTCTAAGACGTCTGAGGAGCATGAGGGACATCTCAGAACGGTACTCCAAGTGTTGAAGGAGAAACAATTGTTTGCAAAGTTTTCAAAGTGTGAATTCTGGATGGATGAGATCCACTTCCTCGGGCATGTGATCTCCGAGCGAGGCGTCTCGGTGGATCCTGCGAAGATAGCCGCTGTAATAGCATGGGAGAGGCCCAGATCGGTCTCGGAAATAAGAAGTTTTATGGGCTTGGCAGGTTATTATAGGAGGTTCATCGAAGGTTTTTCTAAGTTGGCATTACCCCTGACTAAATTGACTCGGAAGAACGTTCCTTTCGTGTGGAGTCCGGAGTGTGAGAACAGCTTCCAAGAGCTGAAGAATAAGTTGACAACTGCTCTGGTGTTGGCATTACCTGAGTTACGAGAAAGCTTCGTGGTCTATTGTGACGTGTCGGGACTCAGATTAGGGTGTGTACTCATGCAGAAAGATCGAGTGATAGCATATGCCTCTCGACAATTGAGACCCCACGAGCAGCATTATCCGACCCATGACTTGGAGCTGGCAGCAGTAGTTTTTGCATTGAAAATCTAGAGGCATTACTTGTACGGGTCCAAATTTGAAGTGTACAGTGATCATAAGAGCCTCAAATACCTATTCGACCAAAAGGAGCTGAACATGAGGCAGAGGAGATGGATTGAGTTTTTAAAGGACTACGATTTCGAGTTAAAATACCACCCAGGTAAGGCAAACGTCGTGGCCGACGCATTGAGTCGGAAATCCCTCCACATAGCAGCCATGATGACAAAAGAAGTTGAGTTGTTGGAGCGGTTCCGAGACATGAACTTGCATATTGACACCCCTTCCTCTCAGAAAATGACAATCGGTACGTTGAGGATTGCCAACGAATTCTTAAAATCTGTGTACGAACAGCAACAGGTGGACTCATACCTAGCTGAAATGAAGGAAATTCAAGCCAAAGGAAAGGATTTATCCTTGGCAGAGGGGTCAGATGGGATCTTCCGGGTGAGAGACAGAATATACATACCAAGTGGAGGTAGATTGAGAAGAATGGTGCTTGACGAAGCCCACAAAAGCCTACTCAGTATTCACCCAGGAACCACGAAAATGTACCACGACTTGAGAAGACAGTTCTGGTGGCCCGGACTAAAGAAGGATGTGGCGGAGTACGTGGCCCGGTGTATCACTTGTCAGAAATCGAAGGTAGAGCACCAAAAACCGTATGGTGCAATACAGCCTCTAGAGATCCCCGTGTGGAAATGGGACTCGATTGTGATGGATTTCATCATGGGATTACCCAAAAACCAAGCGGGCCATGATGCAATTTAGGTCATTGTTGACCGATTGACGAAGAGTGCACACTTCTTACCTGTAAATATGAAGTACCCATTGCATAAGTTGGCTCGGATCTACATTCAAGAAGTTATCCGACTGCATGGCATACCTACTTCCATCGTATCGGATAGGGACCCTAGGTTTACGTCCAGATTTTGGACCAGCATGCATCAAGAATTGGGGACGAAGCTTTGGCTTAGTTCTGCCTACCACCCCCAATCGGATGGACAATCCGAGCGAACAATTCAGAGTCTAGAAGACTTATTGAGAGCGTGTGTGTTAGAGTACGGTGGGGACTGGGAGCAGTACCTTCCCTTGATCGAGTTTACGTACAACAACAGCCATCATCACAGCATTGGCATGGCACCTTACGAGGCATTATATGGGCGTAGATGCCGAACCCCACTCTGCTGGTCGGAAGCGGGTGAAAGTCTACTATTGGGACCAGACATCGTGAAGCAAACCACAGAACAGATCCGAGTGATAAGGGAGAAGATGAAAGCATCACAAGACAGGCAGAAGAGCTACCATGACAAGCGCATCAAGCCATTGGAATTTTCAGTCGGAGATCGAGTGTTTCTGAGAACCTCTCCGAGTAAAGGAGTTGGACGAGCCTTAAAAAGTGGGAAGTTAAGCCCTCGCTACATTGGACCTTATGAGGTGTTAGAACGGATCGGCCCCGTGGCATACCGCCTCGCATTACCAACTCACTTGTCCCGATTGCACAACGTATTTCACGTGTCTCAACTAAGAAAGTATTTACATGACCCCAGCCACACGATGCCTGACGATGAAGTAGAGATCAAAGAAGACCTGACCACTGTGACTACACCGATTGGAATCGTGGACCGATCGGTAAAACGCTTGAGAAACAAGAACGTAAGGCTGGTTAAGGTGGAGTGGCAGCAAGGCAAGACCACCTCCTGCACGTGGGAACGCGAAGATGCCATAAGACAGCAGTACCCCGAGTTGTTCATTTAGGTGAGTTACCAACTAAAGCTTCACATGAATTACCAACTGAATTTCGGGGACGAAATTCTTTTCAAGTGGGGGAGAACTGTAACATCCCCATTTTAATTATAGGCAATAGAACTAAATAAAAAGTCAACAAGTCAACATCTCCCTTAATTTAATTAACTAAGAGATAATAGGACAATTAACGTGAAAGCATGGTGGCAAGGGCAGGATTATCGCGTTTCCCCATCCCACCATACTGCACTCCGTGCGAGTATGTATATATGCGGGTGATGGTCATGCTTTTTGTATTTGTATGTTGATGTAGGTTTTGATAATGATACAACAAATGAAGAAGTATCAAAGATGTTATCAAGCAATTGATTATGTTTAATGTGGAATCTAAATTGGTTGATGTTTAACTTTGATGAATAATTAAGGACATATGTTAAAGGCATTTAAAGAAGCTCAAAACAAGTGAGAATTGATCATCAAAATGCCTAAGAATCAAAGGAACCAAGGTATATGCAAAAGGGTTCCAAAAAGGGGTGAAAATGCACTAAAATTCAAGGATCAGGTGCATGAATCGATTCAAGGTAAGTATGAATCGATTCATACGTTTTTAAGTGGCCAAAATGCATTTTTATCAGGGCTGAATCGATTCAGCCAAAGTGTGAATCGATTCACACGGTTTCCATGCTCCAGGAAGTGAATTTTCAATGCATGAATCGATTCCCTTTTCTCTTGAATCGATTCTCACGTGAATGTTTGCCCAGTAACTCTAATTTAATGACTTGAATCGATTCATATGCTATAAGAATCGATTCATGAGGCTGTCAGAAGGTAGAAACATGCGCAGACTCTAAATTCCCTTCGGTTGGATCAAATTGGAAGACCCTAGGCAATGTTCCATGACTTGTCCCTCTCCACATGCATGTGTTACATTGAAAATGCAATTAAATTGAATATTAGACAAACATGCTTCTTGATGCACATGCAATATTCTCTTGGAGACACTAAAAGGTTTATTGGAATTGGAATGCCAAGTTGAATGGAGACACACATGCCTAACACTTCAAGCTCCCAAGGAATTAAATATTACACATGTCATGCCTCATGGAGCCTATAAATAGAGAAGGAGTTGAAGGCAAAACTTGCACCAAGCATTTGAAGCATTTCCATTTGCTTTCTTCCTCCTCCATTCTCTTGCTCTTCTACTTACTCTCTTTATTCTTTGATTGGTATAATTCTTGAGAGTTAATTTGTGGGAAGATTATATTTGTGTACTTAACTTGCATATCCTCTCTTTGAGAGTTATTATCTTGTGTAAGCTTTTAACTTGTATATCCACTCTAGTGAGAGAGTTTCCTTGTATGCTCAAACATCAAACATCTTAGAAATTTTGGGTTGGGTTTCAACCTTGTAATTGTGAGATTGAGAGATTGGGTGGGGTGCCCTTGTACTTGTGAGGATTGGATTCTTGAGTGTGGGACACTAGGAAGTCGCAATTGCTCAAAGTGTATCTCTAATCTACAATAGTGGAAATCCTCTAAGTGGGTTGCTTAGAGGCGAGACGTACACCGGCGTGGTGGAACTCGTTACATCGGTTTGCAAAGCTTCTCTTCCCTTAAACTCATTTATTATTGAGAACTTCACTTGCATGCTAAAACATCTACATTAATTTGGTGTGGTTTAAACCCTTGAATTAATTGTCTCAAATATTGTTGAACTTGAACATTGTTCTATTGAGTTAAATAATCTTGTTAACAACTTGATAAATCTATTGGACATTATCTAGTTAATTTTAATATTGGAATTAAGTGTTAAATACTAAGTGTCTCAAGAATTTAATAAACCAATAGTGGGTCTTAATTATTAAAATCAATTCTTGAACATAGCATCTTTAACTCAATCCTTTATTATGATATGTGTTTCATAATTGTCTCATCTCTTGCATTGTATTATTTGTGTATCACTAATCATTTTGAAGGGGCTTCCAAGCAAAAATTTGAAATACTCAATTCACCCCCCCTCTTGAGTATCGAGGCCTTGGCTAACAAGTGGTATCAGAGCTTGACTCTTGGTAGATCAAGCTTAACGGCTTCAAGAGATCAAGATGGCCTCTACTTCTTATGATACACTTCCAATAAATAGACCACCAATCTTCAATGGTAAGGACTATGTCATTTGGAAAGAAAGGATGAAAATCTTCATCCAAGCCTATGATATCAAGGTATGGAATGCTATTCAATGTGGCCCTTTTATTCCTAAATACATAGTTAATAATATAGAATGTATGAAGCCCATGAACCTATGGACTAAGGAAGAAGAAAGGAAAGTACAATTTAATCTAAGAGCTAAAATCATTATCAAATTAGCATTAGAATCCAATGATGTTGCTAGAATTAATATGTGTAATAATGCTAAAGAAATGTGGGAAACTCTTGGAAAAATCTATGGAAATACTAATGTTGATAAAGATGCAAGGATTAGTTCCATTTCTTGTCAAGATGGAGAGCTCGAAATAAGTCAAGGAGAAGAGTTCAACAAACCGGGAGAAGAAATTACATGCCTAATGACAAAGCACTCCCAAGATGATGAGGTATGTTCATTAAATGCTTTTGGTGAAAATCATGATGAAAATGAAATTGACAAAAATGAATTGTTAGAAGCTTTTGAGGAATTGCATGAAAAGTTTATTTTACTATCAAAGAAATATGCATGCTCAAAACAAAACATCTTGAAACTTGAAAGACAATTGCATGATTCTCACATAGAAAAAGAAACTCTTAAAATTCAACATGGTAAATTAGTTGCTTCAATTATTCCTCCAAGGACTTATAATAAGGATTGTATGCTTATTGAAAAATGTATGCTTCTTGAAAATGAAAATAGAGAACTAAAAGAAGCACTCAAGATGCTCACAAGTAGTCAAAAGAATTTAAGTGCATCTCTTAAAAATCAAAAGCATACAAGGAAAATAAGTCACTACAAGAATCCCTTAGTGCTCTATAAAGAAAAATCTAAATCTATTCTTAGATATACTAATCATGAAAGAAAAAGGAACTCTATGACAAATAGTTTTAAAAGGAAGCACATAGAACACAATAGGAACCATTGCAATCATACTATAAATTACTCTTTGAATGCAACTTGCGCTTATTGTGAAATATATGATCATATACCTTCAAATTGTTTTATAAAGAAATCACGTCAAAAATGCATGAGAAAAGTATGGATTCCTAAAACAATTTTTGAAATCCCAAACTAACAAAGAAGGACCCAACTCTCAAAGGGTACCATGAAACTTGATACTTTGTAGGCTTATTCTAAATCGACAATCTCTCATTGACGAATGAAGAATCAAGACTCACAACCTTCACTTCAAAGAACAAAGGATGAAAAAGACAAGGACACACATCTTACAAAATTCAAAGGTACAATTGGATCCTTAACTCATTTGAACAAATGACATGGTTGTTACGATTAGTTGATTATAAGTTTGTTTAGAAGTGATATCCTATAAAATCAAATTCCATACTTGTTCACAATAAAATTTTGATTTGATATTTATGTTTGAACAAGAAAGGTGTGAAATCTTGAAAGGGATAAATAAACAACTATTTAGGATTAATGATGTATACCCTTATGTTTTTGATGATCTATATGAATAGTGATAAGGTTGATAAATGACTACTTTGATGACATGTCTTAGCACCATGAAAAACTTGATTAAAGTTGTTTGCATCCATATATGTTAAGAAAAATCAAATTATTGAAACGACAAATCTTAGTTGTTGATTCTAAATGATGCATGAGATTTTGATTGAACATGAATACTTGATGATGCATCATTCATTAAACAAGAGATATGTGCTTAAACTAGTGGTATCTAAATGACTAAACATCATCAATTGAAAAGGATGAGAACATGGGGACATACATTGTTTGATATGAAGTTTGTTGATAATTCTCAAGTGGGTAAATATTTTATAAAAACAAAACTTCATACTTATTGATATATGCTTGAAAGGTATGACAAAATTTTTGGTATCAAAGTACTTAAATTGGCAAATCTATCTAGATATTTCACAAATAGCATCAAGGTAGTTATCTTGTTTCTACACTTCTAAGTGTTTACTTGAAAGGATATTCTTGTATGTTTTGATAATACCAAATGAAGAAATATTTTTTAATTGAAATAATTGTACATTTATTACAAATTATTACCCTTAAGTTCTTACTTAGTTCAATACTTTTGGTTTCAACAAAATCATTGGCAATTTGATAAAATCCTTACAAAATTTGTATTTCATAAAGTTTGTCTAGATTTAATTCTTGATCAATGATTTTTTAAATCTCCATGTAGCATTAATTGGATCATTTTATAAAGAGACCTAAAATTTTGAATTCAAAATTTCAAATTCAAAATTTGAATTCAAAAATTTCAAAATCATTTGAATTCAAAATTCAAAATTGCAAAGGCATGTGCTACTCTTTCCCATGAATCCATCCTCGAAACTCTAAGTGCAAAGCTTTAACAAGGCTAAATGATAAAAGTTGATTTCCCAAGCACAAGATTCCCTTTCACGCGACATTAGACTTGATCAAATTGGTGAAATTGGTTTCATAACAATTGGTATCAAACTTTATCAAATTGATTTCACATGTTAATAAGTGCTATATGTCTTTACAAGTGATATCAATTACAATAGTAAGGGGGAGCACACATATGAATAATGATTATCCTTGATTTCACCTCGTTATAATTATGATTATGGTACTTATGCTTACAATCTTGTTTCTATTTCTCCTATATGCTTAATTGGAAAATTATTCTTGTGCATTTAGTAATGCCAAAAAGGGAGACGGACATAAAAGGAATTAGGAATTTTAGAAATTGCTTAAATGGGCTTATTTTTTGTCACATTCACTTACACTTTGAACAAAATTTTTTTTGAAAATCTTGAAGATTTTTACTTATTTCCTTCATAAAGTTTTCATTACTTTGAACATAGTGCTTTACTTTGTGATATACATACAAGTTTTTTTTTAAGGTAAATACATACTCACACTTTCAATAATGTATGCATATATCTCTAAGTGGTATATATTTTTTTTTTTGATATCAAAGAGGAGAAAATTATGTGCTTATTTGACATAATATGTGAGAATCATGTGACGCTTACCATACTTAAAAGTGATATTAATTACATGATTGAAAATGAGTTAGCAATCTATTATATGTTGGCTTGACAAATGAATTATGTGATTGACTATTGACTCTAGATGCAACAAAATGATATACATCATTGATCATGTTATGAGCCTTGAGTTGAAATCCTTTTCATGAAATACTTGCTCTAAATCTCTCTAAATACATGAGTTTAGATGTTGGTGGCATAGAATATAATTAAGATGATGATCTTTTTGATGATGCCAAAGGGGGAGAGATTAGTGAAAGGATTAGTAAAAAGGATAAAATGTTATTTATGCCAAAAAGAGGAGAATTATAAAGAGAGAAAATATCAAGATAGAACATGTAATATTTCTTATATTCTTTAATCATGTTCCCTCTTTTAAATTGCCTCCAAGTTTGCTAAAGGTTCATGTGTGTTGGTTGAAATCTCATGAGTATTTGTTCATCTTTATCCTCTCTTAGTATCTAATTTTTATGGTTATTATTTGAGGCACAAATTACATTTTTTAAGTGATATATGTTACATTGTCATCTTACTTCAAAATGTATGCATCTACCCCTAAGTTGTATATGCTTATAAGGAAATCTTTTTGATGATGCCAAAGGGGGAGAGAAATACATACATTTAAAGGGGGAGAGATATATATACAAGAAAAGGGGAGAAGATATACACTTTCTAATTGACATAAAAATATCTTGTAAAAGGTGAGAAATACTTAAAGTATTGTATGATTAAAAGGGAGATAACTAAGAAGGAGAGAACATATATTAAGGGGGAGAAGCCATATATTAAGGGGGAGAGACCTTTGTTTCTTAAATACTTTCTTGATTTCTTGTGTCTATGATTTCATCAACATGTGGTATCAAATTGTATATGATAGGGGGAGTCTTTATTGCAATATATATGAATTGTTATAATACTAACACCCCAAGAGACAAACATTTGTTGTCATCATCAAAAAGGGGGAGAATGTATTTGTATGTTGATGTAGGTTTTGATAATGATACAACAAATGAAGAAGTATCAAAGATGTTATCAAGCAATTGATTATGTTTAATGTGGAATCTAAATTGGTTGATGTTTAACTTTGATGAATAATTAAGGACATATGTTAAAGGCATTTAAAGAAGCTCAAAACAAGTGAGAATTGATCATCAAAATGCCTAAGAATCAAAGGAACCAAGGTATATGCAAAAGGGTTCCAAAAAGGGGTGAAAATGCACTAAAATTCAAGGATCAGGTGCATGAATCGATTCAAGGTAAGTATGAATCGATTCATACGTTTTTAAGTGGCCAAAATGCATTTTTATCAGGGCTGAATCGATTCAGCCAAAGTGTGAATCGATTCACACGGTTTCCATGCTCCAGGAAGTGAATTTTCAATGCATGAATCGATTCCCTTTTCTCTTGAATCGATTCTCACGTGAATGTTTGCCCAGTAACTCTAATTTAATGACTTGAATCGATTCATATGCTATAAGAATCGATTCATGAGGCTGTCAGAAGGTAGAAACATGCGCAGACTCTAAATTCCCTTCGGTTGGATCAAATTGGAAGACCCTAGGCAATGTTCCATGACTTGTCCCTCTCCACATGCATGTGTTACATTGAAAATGCAATTAAATTGAATATTAGACAAACATGCTTCTTGATGCACATGCAATATTCTCTTGGAGACACTAAAAGGTTTATTGGAATTGGAATGCCAAGTTGAATGGAGACACACATGCCTAACACTTCAAGCTCCCAAGGAATTAAATATTACACATGTCATGCCTCATGGAGCCTATAAATAGAGAAGGAGTTAAAGGCAAAACTTGCACCAAGCATTTGAAGCATTTCCATTTGCTTTCTTCCTCCTCCATTCTCTTGCTCTTCTACTTACTCTCTTTATTCTTTGATTGGTATAATTCTTGAGAGTTAATTTGTGGGAAGATTATATTTGTGTACTTAACTTGCATATCCTCTCTTTGAGAGTTATTATCTTGTGTAAGCTTTTAACTTGTATATCCACTCTAGTGAGAGAGTTTCCTTGTATGCTCAAACATCAAACATCTTAGAAATTTTGGGTTGGGTTTCAACCTTGTAATTGTGAGATTGAGAGATTGGGTGGGGTGCCCTTGTACTTGTGAGGATTGGATTCTTGAGTGTGGGACACTAGGAAGTCGCAATTGCTCAAAGTGTATCTCTAATCTACAATAGTGGAAATCCTCTAAGTGGGTTGCTTAGAGGCGAGACGTACACCGGCGTGGTGGAACTCGTTACATCGGTTTGCAAAGCTTCTCTTCCCTTAAACTCATTTATTATTGAGAACTTCACTTGCATGCTAAAACATCTACATTAATTTGGTGTGGTTTAAACCCTTGAATTAATTGTCTCAAATATTGTTGAACTTGAACATTGTTCTATTGAGTTAAATAATCTTGTTAACAACTTGATAAATCTATTGGACATTATCTAGTTAATTTTAATATTGGAATTAAGTGTTAAATACTAAGTGTCTCAAGAATTTAATAAACCAATAGTGGGTCTTAATTATTAAAATCAATTCTTGAACATAGCATCTTTAACTCAATCCTTTATTATGATATGTGTTTCATAATTGTCTCATCTCTTGCATTGTATTATTTGTGTATCACTAATCATTTTGAAGGGGCTTCCAAGCAAAAATTTGAAATACTCAATTCACCCCCCCTCTTGAGTATCGAGGCCTTGGCTAACACTTTTCACGCAGAGAACCCAGCGAGTTTCCTTCTTCGTTCTTCTTTTCTCTTGTTTCCTCTCTTTCCTTCTCTGCCCTCCAGTCCATTCCTGCTTCGAAGAGTCGAGTGACGGTGCTACAGTGGAGTGGAACCCCCACACGAGAAGGGACGATCGTCAAGTGACGCAGCAGGGAGAAGAACCACCCCTCAAGCAGAAAAGTTCCTTGGAGTTTTGCGAGTGGTAGGGGGAGTATCTTCTATTTTAAATGCATGGGTTATGAACAGGTTCCGAATGATAATGCTTGTTGTACCCGTGCTCTGATTGTGTATTGTATTGCATGTGAATGTGTACAATCCAGTTGCATGATGAGTGAAAGACGAGTGTTGCATGTTAGCACCTTTCTCACAGATGTATGTGTTGCAGGATCTCAGTTTGCATATTGAGTTGTGTTGATATGAATGTCTGACTGAAGCTACCCAGGTTATAGAAATGCATATGTTGAAATGATTGCTTTAATAGATTGTTGTGTACAGGAAATGCCTGCTTTAAACAAATTTGACGCTGTCTTACTCCGATTGCATGTTAGGATGAGATGAATTGAAATGCCTGAGCAAACTTGTGATTTTTAGAATGATGCATGCGTTGAATGAAGCTGTAAACTGATTGCATGTCTGGATCGAACGAAATGTTATGGATATCTGAATATGGAATGATAACTGATTGCATGGCAGCTATATATATTGAGTCCGGATAATGTGTACTACTGGTTGCATGGTGTGTGTATGTGCTTGTATGCGAGAATGCATGCATGAAATAAATGTTGTGCGTCAAATCCGCGTGTGGCGCATAGGATGCGTTGTGCTGGGAGCACGTAGTGTGAGACACTACCTTCGGTCATCCAGCGTGGGACACTGTAAAATCCTCGGGTGGGACTCGGGGTAGCCCTTGAGTGGGACTCGGGCTGTCTGTGAACACCGCCGTTGGCGCTGAGAGCGTTGGTGTCACCTGTGGACAAACGGTTGGGTGCCTGTAAAACGGCCAAGCAGCTGGGAGCTGATCTGATAGCTGAGAGCTATGTATAAAAAGGCTGTGATGCCTATGTTGCAATGTCAGACCGATACACACGATGCGGAACCAAGTGAAATCTTCTGTGCTTATCATTGTTAATATTACTACTACTGTTAATGTTGTTGAAATTGATTTTTAATCATGTTGTACATATATGTATTGTTGTGTAATTGGCAGATAACCTGAGTCGGTATCTATCATTTAAAATTTAAGATGCTCACCCCTGCAGTGGCCATTTTTCAGTGAATGTCTCTCGTGATGAGGACCAGAAACAGAGCTGGAACGCTGGGCGAAGTGCTGATGCATTTGGAAGGCTTAATTAATATGATGTTAGATTAAGTCCTGACTGGTTCATGTCGGATGTTAGTATTTTGGGATAAATAGAACCTTATTGACAAGGAGAAATCCGATTTTGTGTTTGTAAATATTGACGTATGCTCTTATTATATATATCTGGATGTATGGTTTCGTGTGTGACATGCTTGTGCTTTAATGAATACACAGGGACGGCATGACTTAGCAGGCTATAGCCAAGTCTGAGTGAATTATGAATTGTCTCTAGGAAGACTTATGTCGGATACGTTGGGCGGAGCCGTACCCCGCCCGAAGTATGGGGACATTTCGCCCAAGCGAGAGGACTCGCGCTGGAGCGATGTAGTTGTTAGAATGGGACACCGTTCAATTACCTTTCCTATCCGTTGTGATGCTAATGCAATCCAGACCCCGGTGTTGACCCCTGATTTGGGCGTTGTGGTTGAGTCCGCCCAGGCGTTGTCATAATTAGTTGAGTTGGGTGGAATAGGTTCAGATTCTTCCTTCTTCCACAACCTACTACCGCATACGTACCTTGTAACTTCCCGTTTTTCTGAGTGAAGTACGAGCATGAGGATTTATCGAGTGAACCCTTGTCCATATCCGATTGAGAAATTACCTTGTGTTGTGTTGGAGAGGCGTCGTGCTGACCTCGCTTAGGCGGTGTCATACCTCGCCCAAGTAACTAGGACGGTTCGCCCAAGTGCGTGGAAACATGCTGAAGCAAGTAGATATCAATTCGAGATTCCGCCTATGTACCTTCCTCCTCCGTTGTAGCACTATTATGTCTCGCTAGGCGGTGTTGGACATTGCCTGAGTAAGTGAATGTTGTGAAGTAGTCCGTCCAGGTGTTGTTGTGCCTTGCCGAACTGGACGGCGGTGTAATCACTTCCTCTTTCCTTCATAAACTACTCCTGCATGTGTATATCTCCCTTCTTCTTCCTTTATCTGTCTTCTGAAGCTGAACGGCCAGAGTTCTCTGAGAAAGGATCAGCCCGTAGGAACGAATAGACGCTAATGTAAGGTTTACTTGAAGAGTTTCTCGTCTGATGTTGCATTGTCACACATCGTTTAGGCGGTGTGGGACAACGGATGAGCGGGTCACTTTCGCCCTCGAGTCCGCCCAGGATAAATATACCCCGCCTAGCCAGGTAGGATGATTCGAACTCCGCCCTTCCACCGAATGCTACGCGTGTGAATGTATTAACATCTTCCCCTTATCTATTTCCTCCTATTGAGTGACCAGTGTTACTCGAAGGAAAGCCTCCTTGTGAAATCTCCTCTATCCGCTGCTGCATTACCATACTCCGCCTGGACGGTGTCAGACCCCGTCTAAGCGAACAAACGGTGTTGTGTAATCCGCCCTGGTGCTGGTGTGTTACGATAAACCCATTGAGCCGGCCCCAGTCTTAGCTTCTCTGTAGGTTGCTATATGCGCGTGAATGCTCTTTGTTTCCCCCTTGCCTGCTCCCTTCTATATCAAATGTTACGTGACTGTTTTTGTGAAAAATTTTCTCATATTTTTGGAATTATTAGTTGCAAATAATAAGGTGTTACATATGGGACTATACAGTCGAGGATAGGTTAAAGGAATGAATTCGTACTACCTATACCAACAAATGCATTAGCCTTTTCGGCGGCCTATCACATAAGGACTCCAAAGTTAAGCGTGCTTAACTTGGAGTAATTATGGGATGGGTGACCTCCTGGGAAGTTCTCGGGAAATGTATGATTGAGGACAAAGCACATTGAAAAGGTCTCGTGTTGGTCTGTGGGGAGAGTCGTTCATTCCTGAAAAGCGGCCGGGGCGTTACACAACGTAGTTTTGGATGGGTTCTTGTTCACCTTGTGTTTTCAAAACTTAAATTGCCAAACTTCAAAAACTCATTAGGATTATGAATCGGTCTAGAAGGATAATGCCTCGTGGGAACTCTTAACTTAAGATCTTGATGAATTACTTCTTGGACGGTCCTAAACATCTAGTTTCGTGAAGATCTCTTCAAGAATCACATCAAGGATGATAGGATCCCGGAAAGCCCATTAAGCTTTTAATCTTCTCTATCTTTTGGACTCACTAGCTTAGAGGAGTCAAAAGGATGTTTCTTCACTCGTTTAAGCTTTATTTTAGAGAATAGTTAGGCACGCAACATTGTTTTGGATCGGTTCTTGTTCACCTTGTTAATGAGGACACCTCCCACCAGTCAGGGGCACTACAAGGAATAGGAGGGCCGATGACAAGATCCAGGGCCAAGAAAACCAAAGCCACCTTACAAAGGCTAATTCTCACCCTCTTGGAAGACATAACCAAGGAGCCACAAAGGACACCCAAGCTTACTCATTTGATCATGTGGAAGGATGAACAACAGAGGGCCTAGCATAAATGGCCTAGCTTCAAGAATAGGGTAGTGTAGGACTTGAATGACCTGTGTTCAAATCCTACCTAGACCCATTTTCTTTGTTTTTTTTGTAATTATTGGTAATGCCACTAAAATTTTCAGCATTGTCCCACTAAGACTTAGTGGTGGGCGGTTACCCTTATTTCTAGGTAGTGGAGTAGTTTGTTTTTTTTTTTGTTTAGCCAAGTTATACAAAACTGAATTGACGTGAGGAAAGAGGGACAAAAGTTGATTAATGAAATTTTCTAAGTTTTTTAAACTTAGTGGTGAGTGTGATGCTCTTGATCCTTGTGTGAACCAAGGTTGATTAGCCATGTATTAGTGTGATGCTTGTGTGTGAATGCTACTCAATTATGGAGGTGTGATGCTATCCATCTTTTGTCATTTTTTTATTAACTCATGTGTTTTTACCTTTGTTTTTCAAATTGCATCTAAAATTCTGAACTCTAAAGAATTAACAAGAAAATCAAGAAATCCTAGTTCAATTGCCAAGTTGCGTTAGTTATCTTGTTACTGCGTTAATTTTCCATTGTAGTGTGCAACTGAAATCACGTGAGAATGAGACTAGTTTGATCCTTAAATCTCTCATGGAATCTAAATCCCAACAATCAAGGATAAGTTGAAATTGAATTTTTGATCCTTACAGCAAACCATAACTTTCTAAATTCAATCTCCACTCTAGATTTCCCATTTTTCCTTGTATGGTGTATGTCTGTGTATGTATTCTTCCCTTTTTGTGGCAGCCATTCATCATTAAGAAATTAGCCCTTGCCGGTCCTCAACAAGATCCACATCATTTGGTATCAAAGCTCTTGGAGTCAAGGGCTTGAAATTTCTTGGATAGCAGCCAAAAAGGTATTTCGAATTCCATCATCTTCCATTGATCAATTCTGATTCTAAATGCCTAAAATTGATAATTAGGGTTGTGAAAAGAAAGGAAAATTATCAAAAAAAACCGTACCCTAAATGTTTGAGTCTTGTATGTCTTTGTCTTTGTTTGTAGTCCAATTCTAGTATTGTTTGTGTGTCTTTTGTATGTCTTTGTCTTTGTTTGTAGTCCAATTCTAGTATTGTTTGTGTGTCCTTTTTGGTGTCTTATTTTTGTTGGCCTCTAGTGATAGGATCATATCTTTATTTGCCATCATTAGCATATTGCATTAGGTAGAGCATTTGTGTATGACTAAACTATACTTGTGACTCTCAAGGATTGAATAGCATCAAGAGTGGTAAAAGGCTAGAGTGAAAATTACATTACTAGAAAAAAGCCAAAATTTGAGTGAAACACTTGAGAGAAATTATTTGTGAGGTCCAAACAGCAGCTGTCTATAATTGTTTTTCACCTTGTATAAGTGTTTTAGTGATGGCAGAACAGGGTGAACAAGGAGGCCTTAATCCGTTTCAAATGCAAGCTCTAACTCAACATCTTGAGAGGCTATTTCGACAAGCCACTGATGAAATACATGAGAGAATTGACCAGTTAGAGAATGATAGGGAAGCAAGGAGAAGTCCAAGGAGGCATGGAGGAAGGATGCCAAGACATGAAGAAGATAGGAGAACTAGGGAGCAGTGGAGCAATCCCCTTCAAGGGATAAAACTAAACATTCCTTCTTTTGTAGGTAAAAATGATCTGGAGGCCTACTTGAATTGGGAGCTTAAGTTAGAAAACGTATATGCTTGTGGAGAGTTTGAGGAGGAGAAAAAGGTGAGATTAGCAGCCACTGAGTTCTCACACTATGCCTTGGTATGGTGGCATAAGCTTCAGAAGGAGAGGCAAAGAGATGGAGAGCCACCGGTGAGTACTTGGGCAGACTTGAGGAGATTGATGAGGAAGAGGTATGTGCCTGCCTCCTATGAGAGAGATTTGAAGTTTAAACTTCAAAGACTCACTCAAGGGAGTCGGAGTATGGAGGAGTACCACAAGGAGATGGAGATACTGATGCTCCAAGTCAATCTAGAGGAGGATCCTGAGGTAACTATGGCTAGATTTTTAGCTGGTTTGTCTACTGATATTCGTGATGTTGTAGAGTTATAGGAATTCATTGAGATGGATGACCTTGTGCATAAGGCCATTCAAGTAGAAAGACAACTCAAAAGGAAGGGAGCTACAAGGAGAATTGCCCCTACTCCCACATCTGGGTGGAAGGACAAACCCAAGAGGGAGGGCTTTGGGGCAGCTCCCTATTTGGCCAAGGCAGCAGGTAGCTCGGCCATGGGTGTTAAGACCACTAAGGAGGCTGATCCTAATGCTTCTAAGGGTAAGGAACTAATCCCTAAGAGGACTAGGGACATTACATGCTTCAAGTGCCAAGGTAAGGGGCATTATGCCTATGAATGCCCCACAAAGAGGACAGTAGTGATAAGGGAGGATGGTGAATTATCTAGTGAGTCTGATACACCTGATGAGTATGAGAGTGAGGAGGGAGAGGGTGTAGGACCAGAAGTGAATGAGGGCAACTTGTTAATGGTTAGGAGGTTGTTAGGATCCCATATAGAACCCTTAGACCAAAGCCAAAGGGACAACATTTTCCACACTAGGTGTGCTGTACAGGGACAGCTTTGCATGGTGATTGTGGATAGTGGGAGTTATGCCAATGTGGCTAGTACTAGGATGGTATCCAAGTTGAATCTCCCTACCAAACCCCACCCTAGACCTTATAGGTTACAATGGCTAAGTGATGATGGAGAAATAAGGGTAAGGCAGCAGGTGGAGGTGCCTATAGTCATTGGAACCTATTCAGATGTGATCCTGTGTGATGTGGTGCCTATGGAGGCATGTCATTTGTTGTTGGGAAGGTCATGGCAGCATGACCACAAGACCATCCATGATGGTTTCTCCAACAAAATATCATTCACCCATCAAGGAAAGAAGGTGGTGCTTAAACCTTTAAGCCCACAGGAGGTGTGTCATGATCAGTTGAGATTAAGAGAGGAAATTATAAGAGAAAAAAGATCATGAGAGTGAGGGATTGAGTGTGACCGAGAGCTTGAGAGAGGAGAAAGAGAGAAAGAGAGTGAAGAAAAGAGGGGAAAAATAAAAGAAAGAGAGAAGAGTGAAAAAGAGAGGAAAAAGAATGAGAGAGATAGCAAAAGAAAGAAAAGTGAGGAAAGTGTTGTTTGCAAGGCAGCCACTCTACGTGCTGGTTTGCAAGCCTATTCTGAATACTAATCCCATTTGTTTTTCTTCTTTGCCTTCTTCTATTTCTTCTCTTTTGCAGGAATTCAAGGATGTTTTCCCTTCAGATCTACCCAGTGGGTTGCCACCATTGAGAGGGATAAAACATCAGGTGGATCTGATACCTAGAGCCACCATTCCAAACCGGCCAGCCTATAGGAGCAACCCTAAGGAGACCAAGGAAATACAAAGGCAAGTGGAAGCTCTCCTAGATAAAGGTTGGGTAAGAGACTCTATCTCTCCTTGTGCTATTCCTGTGATTCTAGTACCTAAGAAAGATGGAACTTAGGGCATGTGTAGTGTGTAACATCCCGATTTAAAAATTAATCACCGAGTGAAGATTAATCTAGATACTTACCGAGTGATAACTGTTAGGATTTTCTCGAGTGTAGAATACCTGAATATTTCCGAGTGGTTAAGATTAGAAGAAAACCGAGTGGGGACTGACTTAATGATTTCCCCGAGCGAATAAGTTGTCAATGCCGAGTGGAGTAGCTATCATTTTCTGAGTGAATGAGTTGTATGATAACTCTAGGTCCCGAGTGTCTGGATAGCCGAGTGTAGCTCCTCGCTCAGCGAATGAAGGATTCGCTCCAGCGAGTGTGTGGACTTGGAAGGCTTTTGGGTAGTTCGCTTAAGCGTATGGTACTCCACCCGAGCGAGTTGGGCTGCCTCGCTCAAGCGTGTTGGACCTCGCTTGGGCGAGTGGGCTTTGTTTGTGGGATCCGCCTGTGCATTTCTCCTCCCGTTGTCTACCTTCTTGGGTCGGTTTTTGGTCCTTTTGTCTTCCTCTCCCTTATTTCTTTTGTGCCGATTCTTCTTGGTTTATTTGGGAAACATTTTCCTTGTTTTTGGGTTTTATTTATTTATTAAAATTAGGGTGTTATATTTTGGTATCAGAGCAGACCGAAAGGTCCAAGGCCAAGGTGTGCTTACCGAGTGTAAGCGGTTGTATGTATTATGACCGAGTGGTCATCATTATTGTGATATTGTGATTGAACATGATTGATGTTGAGATATTGATTTGAGGATAGGAGGTAACTCCTCTCCTGGTCCGATTGATTGCATGACGTATATATATATATATATAAATGGTATAATGTACTATAGTCAGTGGATATAGGGATGAGGCCCGATCGAAAGAATGTAACCTTGTAAACTTATCCTTGAAGGGGTGTTAATTTCAGGATAAGTCATGGCGAATCATCAAAGCATGGAGGCCATAGCCACGACATTCCAATGTTTTACTGACGTGTTCGAGAGGCAGGGCCAGCCTCGAGCTGAAGATGGCCAAGTGTTGGACCGCTTCCTGAAGAGGAAGCCGAGTGAGTTTTAAGGAGGACGTAACCCCGAGGCAGCTTATAAATGGACTCAAGAGTTAGAGAGGATTTTTGGGGGTCTTCACTGTACCAAGGCCCAGAAGGTGGAGTGCGCAGTGTACATGCTGCGGGACGAAGCAGAGAACTGGTGGAAGATTGCCAGAAACCAACTGACTGATGCTGACACCCAGCTGACCTGGGAAAATTTCAAGACATGCTTCTTAGAGAAATATTTCCCCGACACAATAAGCAGTCGCAAAGAACTGGAATTTATGGAATTGAAACAGGGCTCCATGTCTGTGGAAGAGTACGCAGCTAGATTTGAAGAATTGTGCCTATTCTACCCGCCCTTCCAATAACCTGGAATGGAAAATTCCAAATGCCTTAAATTTGAGAACGGATTGAGATCAGACATTAAAAGAGCCTGCAGATACCAAGAAATTAGGAGTTTTCCTGTATTGGTGAATAAGTGTAGAATTTTTGAAGATGATGACAAGGCCCACTTGGGCCAAAGTAGCAAAGCAGACTATTACTTGAAGCCCAGCAATCCTGCTTCAAGAGGCCGAACAATGCTGGTAGGAAGAGACCTTTTTCCAGATTTGGGGGTCGGAGCCAGCAAGAAAGACGACCAGTTATGGGAAACGAAAAATGTTTTAAGTGTGGAGGAAATCATTATGCTCGAGACTGCAACAATGATGGTGAGATGGTGTGCTTCCATTGTAATAAGAGGGGGCACATTCGCCCTGACTGCCCCCAACTCAGTCAAGCAAATACCAATATGCGTCAGGGAGGTTTCCAAGAGAGGAGCCGTGGGAACGATAGTCAAAGACCGGGGGGCAGAGGCAGCAGAGCCAGCGGGAACATGATGTTTGCTCTAAATGACCGAGAAAGAAATACCGACCACTCGGCGGTGGGAAGAGTCTACGCCCTCAACGCAGAAGATGTTGTACAAGCGAATGACTTGGTACAATGTAAGTGCTCACTCGGTAGATATACATTTAATGTTGTAACACCCTAATTTTAATAAATAATGAATAATAAAATAGGGAAATTTTTTCCAAATTTTAGAGTTTACAATCATTCATAATCTGCCCAGATTAGTAATTGGAATAGAATTAAAATGGCGTAAGGGCAGAGAAGGCAAAAGCCGACCAGAAGAAAGGAAAACCTTCACAAGAAGGCCCAGCGGAAGTCACAGCTCGAACAACCAGTGTTCACTCGCTCAAGCGAGGCCCAGGACGCTTGAGCGAGACAACTCCCTCGCTCGGGCGAAGTACCATTCGCTTAAGCGAACAACCCAAAAGCCTTCCATGCACACATACTCGCTGGGGCTAAGTCTAATTCGCTGGGGCGAACACAGGTACATGATAATTTCTCACTCGGATTTTGGGACATAGATCCACCCGGTAAATCATCATGCTCATACTTCACTCGGGAATCTGCACAGCTCCTCATTTCATTCATATAGGTCACAAGTATAAACCACTCGGGAAATGACTCCCCCAATTCTACCACTCGGAATACAGAACTCTTTCTCACTCGGAATATTTCCTAATCAAACATCCCTCGGGGTATTTAACTTCAATACAATCGGGTATGTGCCATACCCCCGTCACTCGGTATATTTTCACATCTCTCACTCAGAGAACACAGATCTTCCTTCATTCAGAAGGGGTCACAATATTCATTCTTCACTCGGAACATTCCAGCTAGATCCACTCGGCATATGACAACTTATTCGCTCGGGAAAATCATTAAGTCAAGCCCCTCTCGGACTTAATCTAATCTTAACCACTCGGGATGTAGAACCTCATTCACTCGGATTATGTATATCGTACACTTAGAATTTGTTCCAATCTAACCATTACAACAACTCTTCCTTCGGAAGAGGATCACTCAGGGTTTCCTTATATTTTCACTCGGTAACGATTGCTCTTAATATTACTCGGGAAATTCGGTAACATCATATTTGCATGATGTTGATGTAAATGTATTACTTATATGTGTGAACTGCCATTAACTACCGTGTGAATTCATATTAGTTGGGTGAAGTCTGGTTCGTGTGAGGTATGCTGCTCTGAGATGACTCTTCCTGCCTTAGGTAATGTGGTAGCGTACACGTTGCAGTGACCATGTAATTGTTGTAACCCTATAGGAATGAGACGTCATCCTATAAGTTGGATGCAGCAATTCATGAGTCAGGCAGGTGAAGCTGTAACTACTTATGGTGATGGTGAGTCTTTCAGGCGGTCCCGAGTGATTGTGAGAGTTATATTAAGCGAGTGTTATACGGTTATGCATCAGAATGAAGATAGGGGGTTTGTTTGACCTTAGTATGTCTGCCTCCGAGTGGATTAGAGGGCGTCGGGTACGGATTAGCTACTAAAAAGTTGGTTAATTACTGGGATGAGTAGGATGATCAAATCTGCCACTGGAATTGTAAGTTTTATAGGATTAACCGAATGGTATTGTAAGCCTAAGGAGGAAAACAGGATTTTTAAACCAAACTAAATTACAAGGTGAGGATTTACTTGGGAAGGGATTAGTGTGTCCCGAGTGTGTAAAAATGGGGATAATTCCGAGTGAAATCTTATGAGGAAGCATTGCTGAGTAAGGATTAGAATGTTCCGAGTATAACCTCATAGAGAGTGCCATTATTAAGTTAAGAGGATAGTATCCGAGCGAAACATTCTGAGTAAGGGGAGATTCGAGTGGTGTGTCTCAGAGTGTATCACTTCCGTGTAGAATGAAACCATGTGGGACGACTCTACGAAGAAAGATGCCGAGTGTAGAATTCTTAATGCCCTTGTGATGTCCAACCGAATGATCTTCCCGGAGAAAAATCCTTCTGGACGAAAATGAGACTCCGAGTGAGTGAGTTTAGCCAAAAGCTTGGGTAGGAACCTAAGATTTCCACGCCGAGCGTGGTGCCTGTGCGAATTAAACCCTAGCAGATGGTACTGACTGGAGCACATGGGAGCCCTTTTGAGCGTCCATTCGAGTGTAAGGAAGAAATCTTGTGGTCAGATTTTGAAAACCCGAGTGTTTAAACCGAGAGGAATTGGTCAGGAGTGGGTGTTTTTGGGGATCAGTGATGTTGTTTTCCCATTAGATTACTCCCAACTAGATGATTAACCCCCCATCACGTATACATGTGATACAATTTTGGGTTTGTACCCTGTGTGAGTTGTAGTTGTACCGAATGACTCATTTGAGTCTGAGAAACCGAGGGTGTAAATACGCCAGTCGGTGTTGAGAGCGCGGGGCCGAGCGACCAAGTATTTAGGAAGTGCCTGCTAGTAATGAATTGGCTGAGTTAAAATGGAATAAATTGTACGTTTTAATTCAAATTCCCAAATATATTAAATCCTCTAATGAAGTTGTAATCAGGTAGGGCCGGACTTTTGCTTTACCGACTGAGAATTGTGGTGCGGTCAGTAAACCGTTGGGTGGTAAAACTTCTTCGAGTGAAATTGTGGTTCAGTCGGTGACTGCTTGTGGAAACATAGCCGTGTGGTAAGTAAACAGCAATCTTCTGAGTTAGGTATTTGTGGTAAGTTACCGATTGAATTTCGAGGACGAAATTCTTTTGAGAGGGGGAGAACTGTAATATCCCGATTTAATAATTATTTACCGAATGAATCTAAATTGCTAAAATAGTAATTCCAGAAGTAGAAAATCATTTGTTAATTATATTCGGTTTAACTTGAGAAATAGTGACAAATTAAATAAGCTTAACTGGTAAGGGGTGGCTGTTTGCGATTGGTGAGTCCGTGAGTGGAGCTGCTGAACTCACGCTCTCCCACCCCACTCCCTCTTCCTCGTGCACGCGCATGCTTACACATATAAGTGCCTTGGAGTTATGCATCTCCTTCAGATTTCTCTTCTTCTCTTCTTCACTCTTCCCTCTCTTTATCCTCTTCTTCTTTTCTACTCGCTGTTTCCGCGAGCTCGAGACAGTGGTGGCTGAAGGTCGGAAGTCCTCCTTCCTTACTCGACGAGCCAGTGAGGGAGAGGGTGTGCATTCCCTCTGCATGCAACCCGCCTCCTTCCTTGTTCCCTCATTCCTTCGTCGACTTCCTCTTCTTGCTTGAAACTGCCAAGCCCCAGTGGAGATCTTGATTGCAGTACTGGAGAACGGACCACACTCCATCCCAGAATCAGGCGCAGGATACGACGGAGTCAAGGAAGACCGAATGAACCAGGAGAAAGACATCGGACCCAACGACAAGAACGGAAAGGTTTCTGAGGTTCTTCTAAAGGTAGGGGGAGTATCTTCTATCTTAAATACATGGGTTATGAACAGGTTCCGAGTACTGATGCTTGCTATATCCGTGCTCTGATTGTGTGTTGTGTCACATGCGAGTGTGTACAGCCCAGTTGCATGACGAGTGAAAGATGAGTGTTGCATGTTAGCATCTTCCTTAGAAATGCATGCGTTGTTGAGCCTCGTTACCATGGAAACCGATTGCATGTTGTGTTGTGTTGATGAGAATGCTTTATGGAATCTGTGCATGTTCATAGGAATGCATGTGTTGATTAAGTTCTGGTACTGTCATATACTGATTGCATATAGTATCGTAATTGATTGGAATGCTTGCGTGAGCCTGTCATTCTTCGTATAAATGCCTGCGCTGATTAAGTCTTGATGCTGCTGTGAACCGAATGCATGTTAACTTGAAGTTGATGAAAATGCTCACATGGGAGCTGTGTGTGTTGAATTAACAGGCGGAGTCCTGATGATATGTATTACCGACTGCATATGAAAGATGTGTGATTGAATAAGAGGATGTGTGCATGAGTTAAATGCTGTGTGTGGAGTACTGTTAATGTCCAGCATTGATTGCATGAGATGCATGTGCCATTTGAATGCTGATGATGTATGATGCCGATTGCATGAGATGCATGTATGGCCGTGTATATGAACTCTGTGTGTGTGTGATGAATCCGCGTGTGGCGCATGGGATGCGTTAGTGCTGAGAGCACGTAGTGTGGGACACTACCATCGATTTTTAAAGCGTGGGACGCTATAAAATCCTTGAGTGAGACTCAAGGTAGCCCTTGAGTGGGACTCGGGCTGCCTGTGAACACCTCCGTTGGCGCTGAGAGCGCTGGTGTCACCTGTGGGCAAACGGTTGGGTACTTGTAAAATGGCCAAGCAGCTGAGAGCTGATTTGATAGCTGAGAGCTATGTGTAAAAAGGCTGAGAGCCTACGTTGCAACGTCTAAACCGATACACACGAATGCGGAACCGAGTGAGACAATATGTGTGTATTCACTGTTGACAATGTTTGGAATTTGATTATGCATTTGACAACAATTATGAAGATGATGAATGTGTATGCCCGAGTGAATTATTCCGTGTGAACCTGCCTTGGTTGCTAAGTGAATCCTGTTTCATGAATAGATATATATGTACCAGTGATATTGAAATATTATGTGTGTAGCCGAGTGAGAATCGTTGAATTCTGATTGAGAAATATTTAACATATGCGTTCTCATCCATGGGTATTGTTATTAAGTCACTGATTATCGTATGTCCTGGTTGATTGATGCTACTCTGACTATAACTGTTGCCATGTATAATTGTGTGTATATATATATTGTCGTATAATTATGAGGTAACCTGAGTCGGTATCTGTCATTTAAAATTTAAGATGCTCACCCCTGCACCATTTTTCAGTATGTATGCAGGTCGGATTCTGAAGTGATGATAAGGTCTCAGGTCCGAGTGAGGGGTACTCCGACCTCAAGTGTTTATTTTGTATGTGTCATGTTCGTCAGTTGTAGCCTTGGCCGGCTCGTAATAACAGTGTGGTGTAATGAACATGAATATATATATATATGTGTATACGTAATTGAGTCATTGTAAACCGAGTGCATGTTTATATATATACCGGTATTATGTTGATAACAGGTGTTGAGAAATGAATGACGTATTCCGAGTGTACAATTAGGTACGTACAATATGTTGTATCCGAGTGGTCGTGTTTCGAAGGATGCTGATGGTTAGAATGCTGCTCAATTAATGGTTTTCGAGTGGACGTGGTTGGGGAGTCAACTCCGAGTGGAACTGCGAATGGCCATGCCTTCTTGTTGAACGATGATGAACTCTGAGTAAAATACCTTGGATGAACGAGTATTGTGTAAGGCCTGATGAGAGGACTCCCGGGTGGAAGTGAGGGCGGACTTACCGAGTGAACCCTTGTCTTTATCCGATTTAGAAATTACCTTGTGTTTGTGTTGGAGGGGCGTTGTGCTGACCTCGCTTAGGCGGTGTCATACCTCGCCCAAGTAACTAGGGCGGTTCGCCCAAGCGCGTGGAACCATGCTGAAGCAAGCAGATATCAACGTGAGACTCCGCCTATGTACCTCCCTCCTCCGTTGTCGCATTATTATGTCTCGCTGGGCGGTGTTGGACATCGTCTGAGTGAGTGGGCGTTGTGATGTAGTCCGTCCAGGCGTTGTTGTGCCTTGCCGTACTGGACGGCGGTGTAATCACTTCCTCCTTCCTTGGTTGCATTGTTATGCTTCGCGCAGGCGGTGTCAGATCTCGCTTGAGCGAGTCAGTGTTATCTTAGTCTTCGCCCAGGCGCTGCTGTGTTCCGCTGGACAGTGCGGGTCGGTCCCAGCCTTGCTCCCTCCTCTGATTGTCATACGTGTGTATATTCTTTTATTCCTTGCCTACCACCCCATTTGCAATCTGGCTTGAACGTTGTGGTCGAGTCC
This sequence comes from Clitoria ternatea, assembly GCA_037962975.1. Classification (NCBI taxonomy): domain Eukaryota; kingdom Viridiplantae; phylum Streptophyta; class Magnoliopsida; order Fabales; family Fabaceae; genus Clitoria; species Clitoria ternatea. Next base: position 184,771,581 of record CM075672.1, read on the forward strand.
GGCCAGACGTTGTCGCCCCCCGCCTGAAGTATGGGGGCAATTCGCCCAAGCGTGAGGACTCGCGCTGGAGCGAGTAGTTGTTGGAATGGGACACCGTTCAATTACCTTTCCTCTCCGTCGTGATGCTAATGCAATCCAGAAACCGGTGTTGACCCCTGATTTGGGAGTTGTGGTTGAGTCCGCCCAGGACAAACATACCCCGCCTAGCCAGGTAGGATGATCCGAACTCCGCCCTTCTACCGAGTGCTACGCGTGTGAATGTATTAACATCTTCCCCTTATCTATTTCCTCCTATTGAGTGACCAGTGTTACTCGTGGAAGAGTTCCTCTTTTAGAATTTCCCTCCATCCGCTATTGCATTATCATACCCCGCCTAGGCGGTATCGGATCCCGTCTGAGTGAGCCAATGATATTACGTAATCCGCCCTTGCGCTGGTAAGTTGCACTAAACCCAACGAACCGGTTCCAGTCTTAACCTTCTGTTGGTTGCCTTATGCGTGTGGATGATCTCTCATTTCCCTTGTTCTTCCTTGCACTCCGCCCTTTGTGTTATCCGGTTGCCTTATAGTCGTTGGTTACTTAATTTTGGAAAAATTTTCCCCGTATTGGTTCTTAATTATTTATTAAATTAGGGTGTTACATTTTGGTATCAGAGCAGACCAAAAGGTCCATGGCCAAGGTTTGCCTACTGTTTGTGGGCGGTTGAGTATATTATGTCGGTTTGTCCTACATTGCTTATGATATTCTATTGTATGTTGATACCTGTCCAATTATGACTCGGGTGATGATATATGTTATGATTCTTTGTTGAAATTGGTATATGCTGACTATGAATGGTGTGGTTGTACGCTTGTGCCTTGTTGAGAAATTTGAACGTGTGATAAATGAAGGATACATGAAGTGTGTGATTTGCAGTATAAGGGATGGGTTGTAGTTCCTAGGTTGAAAATCTGGGTGTGTAATAAGTGAGTGAAGGTGAGGTCGGAAGTATGTTAAAATTTGGGGTTGCGTCTCAGTGGCGATTGAAAAAACCAAGTGAGTGATAACTAAATGCTTGACCAATAGGAATAATGACCCCTTAGGGATTCTAAACCTGATAGTTTATTACCTTGCGAGTTGTTGAGCCGAGTAGAACAATTGCGTAATGATGCATGCGACTCCTGGATTGTGGCACCATAAACTGTTTAGTGACTATGCGATTCCGTCCACGAATGCATGCTAATAATTCTATGAATATTGACTGAATACTTGTAAAATAGGAGTGTCACCATTGCTGCCGAATGCTAATTGTGATGGATATTTTGTAACCTAGCACATGAACCTTGCGTGATATATGATATAGGTGATTAGGTGTGAACCCTGATTGAATAATTAGATCATGATAGAGTCTTGATTTCTGGTCTATGATAACTGAGTGAATGATTGATGAATATATTTATCCTGGATAGATTCTGGGTGAAGTGCTTTTATGTATTGCTCTATATTCGAAATATGACAGTTGTTGATGATTGAAATATGTGATCTGTGTATGATTGCTCAGTGATGCATGCAACACCCGGATAGTATGATAGCCATTAATTGTAAATCGTTGTGATGATGCCTGTCTAAAGGATATATATATGTGTGTGAATAAGAATGCCGAGTGACTTATGCTGTGAGTCAGCGAATAAGAGTTGTGTGTGATGGAGTGTATCAGCGTCGGATGCTCTTCCGAGTGGGCAATCAGATGGATGCGTGGGATATTGAGGATTCTGAGATTAATCCTAAAAGACCTCCGAGTTGGACTCGAGGCCATGCTTGGAGCATGAGCATTGGATGCCTAATGGAAGTCCTTGGGTTGGACCCAAGGCAAACGCCGAGTGCATTGGAGTTGGACTCCTGGCGAACACATCGTATACATCTGATTCGCCGACTGGATGAATGCATGTTATAAGTACAATTTCTGATTGAATGACTGTGCGTACACTTATGAGAATAAATGAGCTCAGTGTGAACTATGTGAACGTGTGAATAGGATATTGTGAATGAAACCCTTAATGTAGTTGGAATTGATTTGGGTAAATCTGATTGGATGGGCGAATGTATATATCAAGTGCAATGTGTGTTATGATTATGATGTATGCTGTAGTAAACAATGATATAACCATGAATAATTGGTGTGACATCTGATTGAGTGTCTGTATGTACATTAGTGCTGTTGCTGAAGCTCGTGGTGTGTTATAGCATATGTAATATTGTGAATTGCCTAATCCGGAGTGAATTGTATGAACCCGAGTGAGTGGTGTTATTATATAATTGAGAGTTAAGAATTTAATCCGAGCCGTGGTTTTGTGAGGAATAAGGGTTAGAAGAAATATTGCCCTAATTTTGTTTTACAGAAGTGATGAATAATTTTCATGATTGTTGCTGTATGACGTGCCCTATGTGATGCCCCATGATAATGTTAATATGAATGTGTGCTTATATGTGCATGTGAATTGCCATTGATTCTTGTGAGTAAGTAACAGCTAAACGAGTTGATCGGTGTGAGTAAGAGCATTAGTATTGAGACTGACATGATTTGCATGATGTTGATGTAAATGTATTACTTATATGTGTGAACTGCCATTAACTACCGTGTGAATTTATATTAGTTGGGTGAAGTCCGGTTCGTGTGAGGTATGCTGCTCTGAGATGACTCTTCCTGCCTTAGGTAATGTGGTAGCGTACACGTTGCAGTGACCATGTAATTGTTGTAACCCTATAGGAATGAGACGTCATCCTATAAGTTGGATGCAGCAATTCATGAGTCAGGCAGGTGAAGCTGTAACTACTTATGGTGATGGTGAGTCTTTCAGGCGGTCCCGAGTGATTGTGAGAGTTATATTAAGCGAGTGTTATACGGTTATGCATCAGAATGAAGATAGGGGGTTTGTTTGACCTTAGTATGTCTGCCTCCGAGTGGATTAGAGGGCGTCGGGTACGGATTAGCTACTAAAAAGTTGGTTAATTACTGGGATGAGTAGGATGATCAAATCTGCCACTGGAATTGTAAGTTTTATAGGATTAACCGAATGGTATTGTAAGCCTAAGGAGGAAAACAGGATTTTTAAACCAAACTAAATTACAAGGTGAGGATTTACTTGGGAAGGGATTAGTGTGTCCCGAGTGTGTAAAAGTGGGGATAATTCCGAGTGAAATCTTATGAGGAAGCATTGCTGAGTAAGGATTAGAATGTTCCGAGTATAACCTCATAGAGAGTGCCATTATTAAGTTAAGAGGATAGTATCCGAGCGAAACATTCTGAGTAAGGGGAGATTCGAGTGGTGTGTCTCAGAGTGTATCACTTCCGTGTAGAATGAAACCATGTGGGACGACTCTACGAAGAAAGATGTCGAGTGTAGAATTCTTAATGCCCTTGTGATGTCCAACCGAATGATCTTCCCGGAGAAAAATCCTTCTGGACGAAAATGAGACTCCGAGTGAGTGAGTTTAGCCAAAAGCTTGGGTAGGAACCTAAGATTTCCACGCCGAGCGTGGTGCCTGTGTGAATTAAACCCTAGCAGATGGTACTGACTGGAGCACATGGGAGCCCTTTTGAGCGTCCATTCGAGTGTAAGGAAGAAATCTTGTGGTCAGATTTTGAAAACCCGAGTGTTTAAACCGAGAGGAATTGGTCAGGAGTGGGTGTTTTTGGGGATCAGTGATGTTGTTTTCCCATTAGATTACTCCCAACTAGATGATTAACCCCCCATCACGTATACATGTGATACAATTTTGGGTTTGTACCCTGTGTGAGTTGTAGTTGTACCGAATGACTCATTTGAGTCTGAGAAACCGAGGGTGTAAATACGCCAGTCGGTGTTGAGAGCGCGGGGCCGAGCGGCCAAGTATTTAGGAAGTGCCTGCTAGTAATGAATTGGCTGAGTTAAAATGGAATAAATTGTACGTTTTAATTCAAATTCCCAAATATATTAAATCCTCTAATGAAGTTGTAATCAGGTAGGGCCGGACTTTTGCTTTACCGACTGAGAATTGTGGTGCGGTCAGTAAACCGTTGGGTGGTAAAACTTCTTCGAGTGAAATTGTGGTTCAGTCGGTGACTGCTTGTGGAAACATAGCCGCGTGGTAAGTAAACAGCAATCTTCTGAGTTAGGTATTTGTGGTAAGTTACCGATTGAATTTCGAGGACGAAATTCTTTTGAGAGGGGGAGAACTGTAATATCCCGATTTAATAATTATTTACCGAATGAATCTAAATTGCTAAAATAGTAATTCCAGAAGTAGAAAATCATTTGTTAATTATATTCGGTTTAACTTGAGAAATAGTGACAAATTAAATAAGCTTAACTGGTAAGGGGTGGCTGTTTGCGATTGGTGAGTCCGTGAGTGGAGCTGCTGAACTCACGCTCTCCCACCCCACTCCCTCTTCCTCGTGCACGCGCATGCTTACACATATAAGTGCCTTGGAGTTATGCATCTCCTTCAGATTTCTCTTCTTCTCTTCTTCGCTCTTCCCTCTCTTTATCCTCTTCTTCTTTTCTACTCGCTGTTTCCGCGAGCTCGAGACAGTGGTGGCTGAAGGTCGGAAGTCCTCCTTCCTTACTCGACGAGCCAGTGAGGGAGAGGGTGTGCATTCCCTCTGCATGCAACCCGCCTCCTTCCTTGTTCCCTCATTCCTTCGTCGACTTCCTCTTCTTGCTCGAAACTGCCAAGCCCCAGTGGAGATCTTGATTGCAGTACTGGAGAACGGACCACACTCCATCCCAGAATCAGGCGCAGGATACGACGGAGTCAAGGAAGACCGAATGAACCAGGAGAAAGACATCGGACCCAACGACAAGAACGGAAAGGTTTCTGAGGTTCTTCTAAAGGTAGGGGGAGTATCTTCTATCTTAAATACATGGGTTATGAACAGGTTCCGAGTACTGATGCTTGCTATATCCGTGCTCTGATTGTGTGTTGTGTCACATGCGAGTGTGTACAGCCCAGTTGCATGACGAGTGAAAGATGAGTGTTGCATGTTAGCATCTTCCTTAGAAATGCATGCGTTGTTGAGCCTCGTTACCATGGAAACCGATTGCATGTTGTGTTGTGTTGATGAGAATGCTTTATGGAATCTGTGCATGTTCATAGGAATGCATGTGTTGATTAAGTTCTGGTACTGTCATATACTGATTGCATATAGTATCGTAATTGATTGGAATGCTTGCGTGAGCCTGTCATTCTTCGTATAAATGCCTGCGCTGATTAAGTCTTGATGCTGCTGTGAACCGAATGCATGTTAACTTGAAGTTGATGAAAATGCTCACATGGGAGTTGTGTGTGTTGAATTAACAGGCGGAGTCCTGATGATATGTATTACCGACTGCATATGAAAGATGTGTGATTGAATAAGAGGATGTGTGCATGAGTTAAATGCTGTGTGTGGAGTACTGTTAATGTCCAGCATTGATTGCATGAGATGCATGTGCCATTTGAATGCTGATGATGTATGATGCTGATTGCATGAGATGCATGTATGGCCGTGTATATGAACTCTGTGTGTGTGTGATGAATCCGCGTGTGGCGTATGGGATGCGTTAGTGCTGAGAGCACGTAGTGTGGGACACTACCATCGGTTTTTAAAGCGTGGGACGCTATAAAATCCTTGAGTGAGACTCAAGGTAGCCCTTGAGTGGGACTCGGGCTGCCTGTGAACACCTCCGTTGGCGCTGAGAGCGCTGGTGTCACCTGTGGGCAAACGGTTGGGTACTTGTAAAATGGCCAAGCAGCTGAGAGCTGATTTAATAGCTGAGAGCTATGTGTGAAAAGGCTGAGAGCCTACGTTGCAACGTCTAAACCGATACACACGAATGCGGAACCGAGTGAGACAATATGTGTGTATTCACTGTTGACAATGTTTGGAATTTGATTATGCATTTGACAACAATTATGAAGATGATGAATGTGTATGCCCGAGTGAATTATTCCGTGTGAACCTGCCTTGGTTGCTAAGTGAATCCTGTTTCATGAATAGATATATATGTACCAGTGATATTGAAATATTATGTGTGTAGCCGAGTGAGAATCGTTGAATTCTGATTGAGAAATATTTAACATATGCGTTCTCATCCATGGGTATTGTTATTAAGTCACTGATTATCGTATGTCCTGGTTGATTGATGCTACTCTGACTATAACTGTTGCCATGTATAATTGTGTGTATATATATATTGTCGTATAATTGTGAGGCAACCTGAGTCGGTATCTGTCATTTAAAATTTAAGATGCTCACCCCTGCACCATTTTTCAGTATGTATGCAGGTCGGATTCTGAAGTGATGATAAGGTCTCAGGTCCGAGTGAGGGGTACTCCGACCTCAAGTGTTTATTTTGTATGTGTCATGTTCGTCAGTTGTAGCCTTGGCCGGCTCGTAATAACAGTGTGGTATAATGAACATGAATATATATATATGTGTATACGTAATTGAGTCATTGTAAACCGAGTGCATGTTTATATATATATACCGGTATTATGTTGATAACAGGTGTTGAGAAATGAATGACGTATTTCGAGTGTACAATTAGGTACGTACAATATGTTGTATCCGAGTGGTCGTATTTCGAAGGATGCTGATGGTTAAAATGCTGCTCAATTAATGGTTTTCTAGTGGACGTGGTTGGGGAGTCAACTCCGAGTGGAACTGTGAATGGCCATGCCTTCTTGTTGAACGATGATGAACTCTGAGTAAAATACCTTGGATGAACGAGTATTGTGTAAGGCCTGATGAGAGGACTCCCGGGTGGAAGTGAGGGCGGACTTACCGAGTGAACCCTTGTCTTTATCCGATTTAGAAATTACCTTGTGTTTGTGTTGGAGGGGCGTTATGCTGACCTCGCTTAGGCGGTGTCATATCTCGCCCAAGTAACTAGGGCGGTTCGCCCAAGCGCGTGGAACCATGCTGAAGCAAGCAGATATCAACGTGAGACTCCGGCTATGTACCTCCCTCCTCCGTTGTCGCATTATTATGTCTTGCTGGGCGTTGTTGGACATCGTCTGAGTGAGTGGGCGTTGTGATGTAGTCCGTCCAGGCGTTGTTGTGCCTTGCCGTACTGGACGGCGGTGTAATCACTTCCTCCTTCCATGGTTGCATTGTTATGCTTCGCGCAGGCGGTGTCAGATCTCGCTTGAGCGAGTCAGTGTTATCTTAGTCTTCGCCCAGGCGCTGCTGTGTTCCGCTGGACAGTGCGGGTCGGTCCCAGCCTTGCTCCCTCCTCTGATTGTCACACGTGTGTATATTCTTTTATTCCTTGCCTACCACCCCATTTGCAATCCGGCTTGAACGTTGTGGTCGAGTCCGGCCAGACGTTGTCGCCCCCCGCCTGAAGTATGGGGGCAATTCACCCAAGCGTGAGGACTCGCGCTAGAGCGAGTAGTTGTTGGAATGGGACACCGTTCAATTACCTTTCCTCTCCGTCGTGATGCTAATGCAATCCAGAAACCGGTGTTGACCCCTGATTTAGGCGTTGTGGTTGAGTCCGCCCAGGACAAACATACCCCGCCTAGCCAGGTAGGATGATCCGAACTCCGCCCTTCTACCGAGTGCTACGCGTGTGAATGTATTAACATCTTCCCCTTATCTATTTCCTCCTATTGAGTGACCAGTGTTACTCGTGGAAGAGTTCCTCTTTTAGAATTTCCCTCCATCCGCTGTTGCATTATCATACCCCGCCTAGGCGGTATCGGATCCCGTCTGAGTGAGCCAATGATATTACGTAATCCGCCCTTGCGCTGGTAAGTTGCACTAAACCCAACGAACCGGTTCCAGTCTTAACCTTCTGTTTGTTGCCTTATGCGTGTGGATGATCTCTCATTTCCCTTGTTCTTCCTTGCACTCCGCCCTTTGTGTTATCCGGTTGCCTTATAGTCGTTGGTTACTTAATTTTGGAAAAATTTTCCCCGTATTGGTTCTTAATTATTTATTAAATTAGGGTGTTACAAGACCCCAAAACAGCATGCACTCGCTCAAGGGAGATACAGCACGCTTGAGCGAGCAGCCCAACTCGCTCGGGCGTACACCCCATCGCTTAAGCGAAATCAACCAACAACCTTCCTATGCGTTCACGCTCGTTGGAGCGAATGTCTCATTCGCTAGGGTGGACACAGGTACAAGGTAATCTTTCACTCGAATTTGGGACATAGTTTCCCCCAGTAAATCATCACGCTTGAACCTCACTCGGGAATCTACACAGCTCCTCATTTCATTCATATAGGTTACAAGTATAAACCACTCGAGAAATTACTTCCCCACCAAGCCGACCCAAAGCCTTCCATTGAGGACATACTCGCTGGTGCGAGAACTCACTCGTTGAAGCATGAAGCACGGCTCGGCATTCCCATCACTCGGTAAAGGGTTTCACTCGATATTTAGGGGTTCCATTCACTCGGGAACAGCCCCAATACTTGCCTCCCTCGGAAGTTCGTAACTTAGTCTCTCAATTTTGTCCACAGAGGCCACGCAATGGCCCACTCGGAAAATATTAATAATTCCACTCGGAATCTATGAAGTTACTCCACTCGGAGTCTAATAATTTCCCTCACTCGGCTTACCACCCAACCAAACACCGCTCGGTGTATTCCAACCACATTCAATCAGAATGTGCCACACACCTATCACTTAGTAAACTAACTCCAAGACCGACCAATACCTATTCGGTCTTCCACTCGGAATACATATATAACTTCACTCGGATTATATATAAAACACTTAAAATATGTCCAATCTAATCCATCGTAATAACTCTTCCCTCAGAGAAGTTCACTCGGATTCCACTCGGGCCTATACAAAATAATTCCCCACTCGGGTTTCCTTATAATTTCACTCTGCAACGATCATTCTTAATATTACTCGGGAGATTGGCCCATCAGCTTTTACACGATATAAGTTCATCTAAGGTATCTTACTCAGAATCCAATTAAGCATCACCGCTCGGAAAGGAAGGCCCAGCCATTTATAGTCTCACTCGGAGATGGCTCCCACAACTAAGTTTACTAGGAGAATCATTAACTTAGCGATATTCTATCCACCATTCTCTCTCTGTCTACTCAAACCCAAGTCACCAGTATACAACATATATGTACCTACATGATCATGCACTCGAAATACTCATTACCTTCCATCATTCATTCGTCAGCACCTGGTATCTGATACAAGCACAGGTTATCATCATAAACCATATACGTATATAAACATGCACTCGGGTCATAATAGTTCAGATTACTTATATATATAAATTTATATTCATTATACAACACTGTTATTATGAGCCGGCCAAGGCTATAACTGACTTAAACGTAATAAATGCGATACAAGCACTCAAAAGTCGGAGTGCACGTCACTCGGACTTGAGGTCTTCACACCATTCCGAGTCCGACCTGCATACACTGAAAAATGGTGTAGGGGTGAGCTTTTACATATGAAGCAATAGTTATTGACTCGGATTTTACCTCAAACCTCAATTATATAATTTACCTGGCTCAATCCACAAATATATATATATCTACTACCAATTAATATAAAAGTCACACAACATCATCCAATCGGAAATCACACAATAATATACCTTCTTAATCACACATCACATGGCACTTGGCAACAGCATCAATACATACATATTCATTCAGTCGGAATTCACTCATATGACATCATCTAGTCGGCATTCATTCAAATCAATCAATCCATGCCAATCATGTTGGTCTCGATAACCATGCTCATACACACATGCATGCGGATCCGACTTAAAGCATGATTTCAGTTACAGATTCCTTCCTGGCCCCTCGTCCATTAGCCCTTCCCGCGTGGTACCAGCCTCCCATTGGCGTCTCGAGACTCCTCTCTAGCTCCTACGGCTACCACGGGCCCTCATGGAACTAGCCAGGACTGGAAGGCACCTCGTATGTGCAACCTCATGCAATACCACACAGTATTCTAAATGGAATCAAGCGTCAACTCACATCTCGAGCATTCAGAAATCATTATGGCGTTCTCATTCATATACATTCAACATAACAGCATACAGAACCCAGCAAATTACCACCCTTTTTAACTCATAGTTACATGCATTCGGTCAACATGCTCAGAAACATTAACATGCACTAATAGATGGAATCACACCACAAAGCAGTTCACAACATCACCAACCCGGGAGTTGCATACACAATTACTCAATCACAACACATCGAACTACACATCTCACACATAACACATCACATTAAAGCAAGCACCCGGATTTCGTCCATAAATCGTACACTTGACATGCAAAGCGCCCCCTACCTGTTGTCGGGGTTCAGGGACTCCTCGAGTTGCAATGCTGACTGATTGCCCTTCTGTTACACCTCCTCCAATAGCCTTTGAGCTCAGCGTTGATCCTGGGCCATAGTTGCTCTTTCTTCCAACGGGTTCGTCTTCCCCACGGCCCCAAGGCACTTCCCAGCACAGCTTCCAACTGGGACACTAACAGCTTCAAGCGGAAGGAGAAGAAGAAGAAGAAGAAGAAGAAGAAGAAGAAGAAGAAGAAGAAGAATAAGAAGAAGAAGACAGAGGGGATGAAGAGAACAGGGAGTGGAAACAAGGCCACGTCGCTGTTCCACCCAGAAAAGCTCTTCAACTCTCTCCCTGTTCTTTCCACGCGGGTGATGCGAATGAGGGTGAAGAAGAAGAGAAACAGTAAAAGGAAGAGACTAGATGTACGCATGAAGGAGAGCTGTCCAGCGTGACTAATGAGGGAAAGAGAGAGAGTTGAAGTTCTTTTATACCTCCAGGGGTGCATGCGTCCTTTCACCTGGCATTAACATTATTTATTCAATTATTTCTAACCAATCAGCAATTACTCTGATTAACCATTAATCCTAATTCTGCAATTAACCCTTAATTAATAGCTTAATCTCAATCGGTAATTAAATTAAGAATTAGGATTTTACAGTTCTCCCCCTCTCAAAAGAATTTCGTCCTCGAAATTCAAACACATGCTTAGCCTCAATGAACCACCCAGAAAATCGCTGTCATACCACAATAAGCAATTACACCTCTATGCATCTCAAGTATTCGTGTATTGTTTAAATTCCAGTAGGTATAATTGGTTTCCAAAGCAATCTATCGACCGCTCCACCCAGAAAGCCGAGACATCACTCTTAACACATTTCTACTTCGGAAGTGTCACCATCGACTCGGAATAATATTCCTTTTTTTCACTCAGACTTACCTCAACAAACAGATTAGAATACCACAGTCATGCTCTGACTGTAACTCTTCGCTCTTCCACGTCTCCGACTGCTTCGTAATTTCTAATCAGCATAAATAAAACAACTCTTCATAATCTTCATTACATTCAGGATTCCATTCCCCACATAGTTACCCCCATTCAACTCTGCCAGTCTACTATAACCAATGGTACATCAAGTTCCTTGGCCACTCGGCCTTACACACTCAACGTTAATCGGTGCACATCCACCAACTGTTCCTTCAGTCCCAATGGAGTCACTCAGAATAATTATGTATCCACACAGGGTATAAACACAAAGTCGTGTCGATTACAGTGTTGGGGCAGTTTAATCGGCAAGAAGCATTACCGATTCCCACAGAATACTCACCAATGTCTGATTCACCTTGGATTAAACCCTCGGGTAGGCAACATCCGACTTCAAAATTTCTTCTCTAAATCATGATATATCTTGACAATACCGAGACAAATACTCAAAAGAGCTTCAAGGTGCTCCAATTAGCACAGACTGCCTGGATTTTCCCTTTACAGGCATCACACTCGGTTCTAGAATCTCCGATCTCTAACCATTCCTTGGGCCAATTCCATGCCTACACCCTGAGAAGGTCACTCGGGACTCTCAATCAAAAGGGTTGTTCGGTGTTTGAAGGAAATTCTTACCCGGAAAACTTTCCATTTACCTTAGTTTGCACTCGGAATTCAAGCCCACTCCGAATACAAATTTGAGTTCCAACTCAGTAGCTTCGAACATCAATCCGAACACATCTATGGATAAATTTACCCCTCGGGCATTAACTCTTCCTCGGGATAATTCACTCGGAGACTTACCCATTCATAGCCCCATATTCCGACCAGACGTCCATTTGGTAAGATTAGTCAGGGGCATATCCTACAGACTTAAAATTTTCACACGATGAATCATTTACTTCGTACCATTCCACTCAGAAACGTCACGCTCCGAGTCACACCACTCGAATCTTACCCTACTCAGAAGTGTCACACTCGGACACAATTCCCTTAACTTAGCAATGATCCTCTCTATGAGGTTCTACTCAGAACACCTTAACTTCACTCAGTAATCCTTTCTCCCAAAAGGTTTTACTCGAAATTACATTCCTTCTCTTCACTCATAATCATCTCTACCTCCTGTCACTCAAATTATATTAACCTTTCCTAAGTAAATCTTGCCTCATTAATTGTCTCAGCTCGCAAATCATGACCCTTCATCAAATCCTCAACATTACTCGGCTAAACCCATAAACCTCTAATTTTGGTGTTAGGTTTGGGTCACGGATATATACACTCAGCAACTAATTGCTCCCATTGGGATTCGGGCTACCATCAATGAATACTTGTCATACCAACAGCATTACTACATTCCCAATAATGGCTGTAGCAATTTCTAAACGTTGTTCTAGGAATATCAGGGACCTTAATTCGCTCTAATGGCATTCTAAGCGTCAATTGACTCTGGTAAACCGAGTCGCACATAATTAATCCTCCAAATCTTCAGTACTCTGTAGTGGTTATTATTTCCTATAGTTAACTTACTCAATCGGTTGGCAATCAAGACATGACCACACACCACCGCCACACCTTTCGATCAGTAACACAAGGTACATATGTTGGCAAGATCACCTTCTTGTCCCCGACAGTCAACACCACTTTCACAATCAACCATACTCCACATTATAACACCCCGAATTTTATAAAAATAAGTAATTGATGAGAATGGCAAATGGTTGAATATGAGTTGAATGGAAATTGTTGTGCACGAACACTAGAGACAAGTTTTAAATGATTATTGTAAGATATATGAAGGATGGAATTGAGTTAAATTGGCTTTGAGTGGATTTTGTTATGTGTGATATTGAGAGCTCACGTTTCTGCCCAGGTCCTGATACTTCTCGCCCAAGCGAGAGGGATTCTCGCTCAAGCGAGAATCCTTTGTGTTGATTACAAGGGCTCTGGCCCGATCTCGCCCAGGCGAATGAGGGATCAGCGTGAGCGAGCGAGAGAAGAAATGGATTCTGAGTGTTAGTCGCTCAAGCGAGCTTGGGACGCCCGAGCGAGGGCGAAAGGAATCAGTTGCTGGATGGAACCCGCCTGAGCGAAAGGTCTTGAAGGATGAAATTCGCTCAAGCGAGGCAATTGATTAATGAGGGACCACTGGTGCTCTTGGATCATTGTAGGGCCCGGTTTCCCTTTTCTCTTTTCTTTTTCTGTGTGGTCCCCATAGTGATGACTCATGTGCCTTGATGGTCAAATGGGTCCGGTTTTCTCTCCCTCTTTGTCCATGTGGTGTTTGTGTAATCATTGCTGAGAGAATTGGCATTAAATGTTGATGGACTTGCATTAAATGAGGGTGGGATGTTGTGATGAATTGGATGCTGATGAGGCTGAGATAATAAGGCCTTGGTTGCATGTTTTTCTTCTTATTCTCTCCCTTCATTCCTTGGAAGTGTATATCCTGATGAGAGAAGTGCTCCTCCTTCTCTCTAGAACTTGTTGGAGCTTCTGCTTCATCTTCTTCCTCCTTTTTATCCTCTTCTTCCACTCACGCATGGTGTAGAACCGAGTTGAACTACGTGGTGATGAGGAGCTGCATGGTGATGGTGAAACTGCGTGTGGCTGTGTGTTTTGGAGGTTGGGTTCAGGTCCCTCCTTTGTTCCCTGGTGTTCTCCTTCTTGCTAGTCTTTCTTCTTCTCTTCTTCTTCCTCTTGTTGATCAGGCTATTTGTGGCTCGGTTGGGAGCCTGTGCCAGCAGCATGGAGTGTCTTGGTTTGTGGAAGATGACCCACTATGTTGAGGTTGGGACGTTGCGAGGAAGAAGTCATGGTTGGGTGGAGCTTGGAAGCTTCTCCACTGACTGGGTGGCAGAGCAGAGTGGAGCATGGAGTGTTGATGAGCTTCTGGACGTATCTCGCTTAAGCGAGAATGGTCACGCTTGAGCGAGCCAGTGAATAAATGGTCATTGGACCCGTTTCGCTCAAGCGAGTACATGTGTGGCTTGAGCGAAAGGCTGAAGACTGATGCTGGTTGGCAGGGAAGCTGTGTGGCTCTTCCCACGTTCAGAAAGCCGAGCAGAGTGCTGCCGTGGCTGGGCCGAGTGTCTATGTGACTCTTGGAAGCTTCATCCAGGTAAGGGGAGCTTTGCATCTCAAATGCATGGCTTATGGACGGATTTCCGGGTGACATAATTGTATTGTGTTGTGTTTGATATGTATTGTGTGCTGTTGTTGAGTTGAACCCGGTTGTATGATTATTTGTTGCTGCATGGTGCATGCTTATTTGTCCATATGATGTATGATGATTATGTTGTGATGCTTGAGACGCATGTTACGTTGATGCTGAGTGCATTGTGTGGTGGTTATTGGTCCCTATATTTGTGATAATATGATTAAATGCGTATGATGCTTATTCATGCATATACTTGTGATAAATGCATGTATGGGGACTGTTATGATGAATTCCGAGTGGGCTTTATGGAGGAAAGCATGAAATGCTTACTGTAAAGGATAAATCCGAGTGAATAGAGGATAAATCCGAGTGAATAGATGATAATCCGAGTGGATGGCATAGGATTGCCGAGTGAATGTGGTATAAGCCGAGTCATCTGACTGTTGTTGAGTTGCTGAATGAAATTAATGTTGAACGCAGACTTCCGAGTGGGTAATCGAATGAATATGAGTCGAATTTATACGCATACGTGTTATTGTGTTACTGAATATGAACACCTTACGGGTTGCCACGAGGGTATTATCCCGAGTGAAGAGGACATGGTCCTAATGTTGAATATGATGAAAGACCCGGGTTGGACTCGGGCAGTGCCTGGGGCACTAAGCTTGAATGAGACGCTTGATGAAATGCCGAGTGCATTGGTGTTGAACGCCGAGTGAATGACACCGTATGCATCTGATTCGCCACTGGAATGCGTTGGATTTTTATACCGATCGGCAATCAGATGATAACATGTGATGAATATATTTAAGTCCTGGAGCTGGGCTCGGACAGACTCCTTGAGTATGGCTCGGAGTATGAATATTGTTGAGATAGTCTTGGGATAGACTTGAGGTGAAATCCGATTGAGGGATTATATTATTGATGAGGATATTAGGCTTTATAGCCGAGTGGAAGGGGTAAGAAACCCGATTGAAGATGGTTGTGATTGTTTATATTTGAATGGCAGTGAATGTTGAGCTGATTGATGTATGCGTTATGGCATGTTATGGATTCTATGATTAATCCGAGCCAATATCTGTCATTTAATATGTAATGCTCACCCCTACACCGTTTTTCAGTGTATGCAGGTCGGTTTGGATGATGTGGTGGTCTTAAACCCGAGTGTTGGGTGTTTATTGATGTGGTTGTGTACATAATGTAATGTACCGAGTGTCTTTGATGTGTTAAATCTTGGTCGGCTCATATTAATGTTGTATAATGAATACACTTTATATATATTGAAGTTGGGTTATTGGAAACCCGAGTGCATGTTAATATATATATATACTTTGAGTGATGGTATTATATGCATGCCGACTGAATGTGTTGGTGAATGGAAAGTATAAAGTTAATAAGTATCCGAGTGTATGCGTATGAGTATATACATATATATGTTATGTTGATACCATGGTTATGAATCGGTGGAAGTGTATTGCTGTAGTGGTAGTCGGACTTGGAATTAGAGAATATATATATATATATATATAAGTGATTTATGTTGATTTGATGCTTCCTACCGACTAGGAAATGATGATGTATGAATATTTCTAAGTTAATGAATCCGGAGTGAAATATGAGTGGCTTAGATGCTTTTCCGAGTGAGTCTTGTATAGGTGACTCTTTATCTGAGTGTGACACATCTGTATATTAATAACCTTTATGGATTCCGAGTGAAAAATATATAGTGAACCCCGAGTGGGGAATGATCTTGTATAATTCGAGTGAACTTCTCCGAGGGAAGGGTTGTTGGTGGCTCAGATAAGAAATAATCTAAGTGTTTATATATATATATATGATCCGAGTGGAGTTACGCATGTATTCCGAGTGAACATGGTTACCTATTCCGAGTGGATAGGGTAATATGTAATTTGAATGGCTAAGTTATGGAATGAATCCGAGTGAACTACTTGGGAAATTCCTCTAAGTATTGAGGAGTTCAGACAATTCCGAGTGGAATTGTTTAGGAAGCTATTTCCTAGTGATGGATGTTAAGGTATTCTCCGTGTGAGAAATAAGGAATATTCTGAGTGGAGTATGGTTGTGGAGATCCCTTCTGAGTGAAGGAAGATCCATATATTCTCCGAGTGAGAATAGGCTTGAATGCCGAGTGTATGGCCGAATGAGTATTGGTCGGCAATGATATTAGTTACCGAGTGGAATACCACTCTGATGATGAGTTGGTTAAGAATGATTAAACCGAGTGATTTATGGCTGAGAGGAAGCCTATGTATTCTCTGAGTGATAGAGTTCAATATACCGAGTGCTAAAGGGTTGATGTTTACCGAGTGACTCAAGGTTGAATTATACCGAGTGGTGTTGGGTTGGAAGATATTCCGAGTGAGGGTTTATGGAATCCGAGTGGGATAACCTTCAGTTACTGAGTGGATTGTGTGTGTGCCTTGGTGTATAAATTTAACGACTAAGTTATGGGGTGTATGAGTGTTGGGGTTGTTTCTCGAGTGACGGAACCCCATAATGCTGAGTGGACTAAGACATTAAATTCCGAGAGGACTTAGGCATGAATTCCGACTAGACCTGATCGTTTACCGAGTGAATGAATGTCTCGGTTTCCCGAGTGATTGAATGTCAAGTGGCTTCTCGCTTCAGCGAGTGATTCCTCGCTCCAGCGAGTATGTTGTTTGGGAAGGCTTTCGTATTCGGTTTCGCCTAAGCGAATGTGTGTTCGCCCGAGCGAATTGTGTTGTCTCGCTCAAGCAGAGTCAGATCTCGCTTGAGCGAATGCACGCTGTTTGTGGGATCGCTCAGGCGCTGTTGTTTTCCGCTGTGGAAGATTTCATTTGCCTTTGTCTTCCTTTCCTTTTTCTCCTTGGCCATGGGACCAGCTCTTATATCTTCATATATGAGAGTGGATTTTGATAGATCCAGGTATGTTCTTGCGAAAAATTGGCCCCTATTTTTAGGGTGTCACATACATAACCTCTGATTCTCTCAGAGGTAAGCACCTCAATGCCAAACAAGTCTCCTATCCTCTTCTGAATACACTATCAATTACCATCCACTCGACACACTCTCACTTTTACTCAGGACAGCCCAATAGACTCACCATCACCATAAGCAGCTACAACCTCACCTGCCCGACTCATGAATTGCTGCATCCAACTTATAGGATGACGTCTCGTTCCTATAGGGTTACAACAATTACATAAAGTCACTGCAAGAGTGTACGCTGCCACAATGCCCATGGTATGTAGAGTCGTCTCGGAACAGCATAGCTCACACCGACTGTACTCACACAGGTAATACTAAAGCACATGAAATTAATGACAATTCACATAAATTTATAAATAACACATTTATATCAACATCATTGTTATGCACCGACTAGGGTACATCACACAACAATAGTCATAAGTTATCAATTACCATCACTATAAAAGTGTACAATAGCAATAGATTTCCGACTCACACAGGGTTCACACCTCGTCGCTGAATCTTATCCTCATAAAGCTATAATTTGACAGTCTATTATTCCATCATGTCGTCATTCATCAATCAATTGGAGTCTAACAATTCATTAATCCCACTTGAGTATACATCTCGAGGTTACCATATAATTTCTGATTAAACAACAAGTTTTTGCCTTAGTGGACTCCCTTCGCTAATCATAAGTACAACCCTCCTATTGGATGTACAATCAGCCTCATCACACGAGTTCTGTCATTACTCTACTCAATACCCAATCGCACCCAGGACTCAACACTACCATTTCTTTATCCATCAGGTATCATTCGTTATTTGCACTTCACCATATGGCTATTCAATCCTCAAGGAGTTACCATACAATTGCCTTACTCGGTTCAGTAATTCACAGGGTTAATCAAATTATCAGAATCAAAATTTCTAGGGGTCATTAAGTACCCGTCGTAGGCATTCTCACAACATCCAATTATCACCGAGCCTAGGTCACCACAGTGTCTGATTCCATAAGTCTAACAGTATAAGGTCATGCTAAACCCAATCGGTTTTCTACACCTTATGGGTCACAATTCAATCAATAATTTACTCGGTTTTCAGCCACAACACCGAGTCTAACCCAAGTCATCACACAATAAAATCATCACACAATGGTAATCCAAGCCTCAATGAGTTACTACGCACTTGCTTTACTCGGGCTCAATAACTCACAAGATTAATAAATTATCATACTTAGAATTTCTAAGGGGTCACCACTTACCCATCATCGGTCACACCCAAAATATCCAAATATTAGAAAGCCCAATGCCATTCACTCAGTCTTCACACACCAAAACCGAGACAGTATTCAAATCAAACAGGTATTCTATGTCACATTCATTCATTCATGATCATGCCCAATTAACTGGGTCACCACACCTAGTGGTCCAGCATCTAGTCCATCAGCCACTTGGTTTCCTCACCAACCACCGAGACATAATCCCAATTTAACATATACCCGATCTCGCCCTTGTTTACTTATCATACACCCAGATTTTTAACTTACAACACATCACTCATACCATATATCGTTCATTCATCGCTCACTCAATTTCCCAATTTAGGAATCTACAATCAATCAATTACATCCTATACCATATAGGATTCACGTGCCAAAAGATATGCACCTGGCAACTTAGAAAACTGCAATAAATTACTTATGCCATAAACTACACACGTCATACATCATTCACTTAATCAACTCGAACATAAGAGTTCTAATCCATTCAACAAGCATGACTTGGCCATGAACCATCAGCATAGCGCACCCAAGAGTCCTAACCAATTGATCCGACCTCCACCTGTACCAGGGTCCCAACATTTATCATTCTATTTCTTCTGATTGACCCAGGCTTAAAATAACCCCTAGGTAGTTCATAAACAATCAGGCTAGGGTAGCATCCAGTCTTCTATCCCCCAATCAACGTCACAACAGTAGTACCCTTCACTGCTGTCTACAACAAAACACATAAGCATAGAATCACACAAATCATGATTAATCATGTATCAATTTAATAAAATACTACAGGCAATGATGACAATCGGTCATATTGCACACAACCGCCCACCAACAGTAGGCAAACCTTAGCCATGGACCTTTTGGTCTGCTCTGATACCAAAATGTAACACCCTCATTTTAATAATTAAATGAGATCCAGAACAGGGAAAATTTTTCCCAAAAAAAAGCCAACCCAGCAACCGGGTAGAATTAGACAATAATAAAGGAAGGCAAAGAGCTGACCAGAAGCTCGGAAAACTGATTAGAACAAGGAAAACATTCACAGTGGAAGAATAAAACAGCGCCTGAGCGAGACCCCAAAACAGCGTGCACTCGCTCAAGGGAGATACAGCACGCTTGAGCGAGCAGCCCAACTCGCTCGGGCGTACACCCCATCGCTTAAGTGAAATCAACCAACAACCTTCCCATGCGCTCACGCTCGTTGGAGCGAATGTTTCATTCGCTGGGGCGGACACAGGTACAAGGTAATCTTTCACTCGGATTTGGGACATAGTTTCCCCCAGTAAATCATCACGCTTGAACCTCACTCGGGAATCTACACAGCTCCTCATTTCATTCATATAGGTTACAAGTATAAACCACTCAGGAAATTACTTCCCCACCAAGCCGACCCAAAGCCTTCCATTGAGGACATACTCGCTGGAGCGAGAACTCACTTGTTGAAGCATAAAGCCAGGCTTGACATTCCCATCACTCGGTAAAGGGTTTCACTCGATATTCAGGGGTTCCATTCACTCAGGAACAGCCCCAATACTTGCCTCCCTCGGAAGTTCGTAACTTAGTCTCTCAATTTTGTCCACAGAGGCCACGCAATGGCCCACTCAGAAAATATTAATAATTCCACTCGGAATCTATGAAGTTACTCCACTCGGAGTCTAATAATTTCCCTCACTCGGCTTACCACCCAACCAAACACCGCTCGGTGTATTCCAACCACATTCAATCAGAATGTGCCACACACCTATCACTTAGTAAACTAACTCCAAGATCGACCAATACCTATTCGGTCTTCCACTCGGAATACATATATAACTTCACTCGGATTATATATAAAACACTTAAAATATGTCCAATCTAATCCATCGTAATAACTCTTCCCTCAGAGAAGTTCACTCGGATTCCACTCGGGCCTATACAAAATAATTCCCCACTCGGGTTTCCTTATAATTTCACTCGGCAATGATCATTCTTAATATTACTCGGGAGATTGGCCCATCAGCTTTTACACGATATAAGTTCATCTAAGGTATCTTACTCAGAATCCAATTAAGCATCACCGCTCGGAAAGGAAGGCCCAGCCATTTATAGTCTCACTCGGAGATGGCTCCCACAACTAAGTTTACTAGGAGAATCATTAACTTAGCGATATTCTATCCACCATTCTCTCTCCATCTACTCAAACCCGAGTCACCAGTATACAACATATATGTACCTACATGATCATGCACTCAAAATACTCATTACCTTCCATCATTCATTCGTCAGCACCTGGTATCCGATACAAGCACAGGTTATCATCATAAACCATATACGTATATAAACATGCACTCGGGTCATAATAGTTCAAATTACTTATATATATAAATTTATATTCATTATACAACACTGTTATTATGAGCCGGCCAAGGCTATAACTGACTTAAACGTAATAAATGTGATACAAGCACTCAACAGTCGGAGTGCACGTCACTCAAACTTGAGGTCTTCACACCATTCCGAGTCCGACCTGCATACACTGAAAAATGGTGTAGGGGTGAGCTTTTACATATGAAGCAATAGTTATTGACTCAGATTTTACCTCAAACCTCAATTATATAATTTACCTGGCTCAATCCACAAATATATATATCTACTGCCAATTAATATAAAAGTCACATAACATCATCCAATCAGAAATCACACAATAACATACCTTCTCAATCACACATCACATGGCACTTGGCAACAGCATCAATACATACATATTCATTCAGTCGGAATTCACTCATATGACATCATCTAGTCGGCATTCATTCAAATCAATCAATCCATGCCAATCATGTTGGTCTCGATAACCATGCTCATACACACATGCATGCGGATCCGGCTTAAAGCATGATTTCAGTTACAGATTCCTTCCTAGCCCCTCGTCTATTAGCCCTTCCCGCATGGTACCGGCCTCCCATTGGCGTCTCGAGACTCCTCTCTAGCTCCTACGGCTACCACGGGCCCTCATGGAACTAGCCAGGACTGGAAGGCACCTCGTATGTGCAACCTCATGCAATACCACACAGTATTCTAAATGGAATCAAGCATCAACTCACATCTCAAGTATTCGGAAATCATTATGGCGTTCTTATTCAAATACATTCAACATAATAGCATACAGAACCCAGCAAATCACCACCCTTTTTAACTCATAGTTACATGCATTTGGTCAACATGCTCAGAAACATTAACATGCACTAATAGATGGAATCACACCACAAAGTAGTTCACAACATCACCAACCCGGGAGTTGCATGCACAATTACTCAATCACAACACATCGAACTACACATCTCACACATAACACATCACATTAAAGCAAGCACTCGGAATTCGTCCATAAACCATACACTTGACATGCAAAGCACCCCCTACTTGTTGTCGGGGTTCAGGGACTCCTCGAGTTTCAATGCTGACTGATCGCTCTTCTATTACACCTCCTCCAACAGCCTTCGAGCTCAGCGTTGATCCTGGGCCAGAGTTGCTCTTTCTTCCAACGGGTTCGTCTTCCCCATGGCCCCAAGGCACTTCCCAGTACAGCTTCCAACTAGGACACTAACAGCTTCAAGCGGAAGGAGAAGAAGAAGAAGAAGAAGAAGAAGACAGAGGGGATGAAGAGAACAGGGAGTGGAAACAGGGCCACGTCGCTGTTCCACCCAGAAAAGCTCTTCAACTCTCTCCCTGTTCTTTCCACGCGGGTGATGCGAATGAGGGTGAAGAAGAAGAGAAACAATAAAAGGAAAAGACCAGATGTACGCATGAAGGAGAGTTGTCCAGCGTGACTAATAAGGGAAAGAAAGAGAGTTGAAGTTCTTTTATACCTCCAGGGGTGCATGCGTCCTTTCACCTGGCATTAACATTATTTATTCAATTATTTCTAACCAATCAGCAATTACTCTAATTAACCATTAATCCTAATTCTGTAATTAACCCTTAATTAATAGCTTAATCTCAATCGGTAATTAAATTAAGAATCGGGATGTTACACGCCCATCAGATCCTACACAATATAAGTAAGTTCATCTAAGATATCTTACCCAGATTCTAATTAAGCATCACCACTCGGAAAAGAAGGCACAACCATTTATAGTCTCCCTCGGAGATGGCTCTCACAACTAAGTTTACTAGGAAAATTATTAACTTAGCGATATCTGATCCCTCATCATCCCTTAGTCTACCCAACCTCAAGTCACCAGCATACAATATATATGTACATATGTAATCGTGCACTCGGAATACTCATTATCTTAACATTTTAATCATCAGCACTTGATATCCGATGCAAGCACAGGCTGTCACCGTAAACCATATACATATATAAACATGCAATCGGGTCATAATAGCTCAGATTACATATATATATGTAAATTTATATTCGTAATACAACACTGTTATTATGAGCCAGCCAAGGCTACAACTGACGAAACATGACAAATACAATATAAGCACTCAACAGTCGGAGTGTACCTCACTCGGACCTGAGGCCTTATCATCACTTCAGAGTCCAACCTACACACACTGAAAAATGGTGTAGGGGTGAGCTTTTACATATAAAATAACAGGTATTGACTCGGATTTTACCTTAATCTTCAATTATATAATTTACCGGGTTCAATCCATAACGATATATATATATATATATATATTGTCAATTAATATAAGAGTCAGACCACGTCATCCTATCAGAATTCGCACAATAACATACATTCTCAATCATAGCATCACACTGCACTCAGCAACAGCATCAATACATGCATATTCATTCAGTCGGGATTCACTCATACAACATCATCTAGTCGGAGTTCACTCAAATCATTCAATCCATGTAAATTATAATAATCTCAATAACAATGCTGATACACTCATGTATGCAAATCCAACTTAAATAGTGATTTCAGTGCAGTTTCCTTCCCGGCCCCTCGTCCATTAGCCCTTTCCGTGTGGCACCGGTCACCCCGTGACGTCTCGAGACCCAGCTCTAGCTCCATCGGCTACCACGGGTCCTCATGGAACTAGCCAGGAATATGACTGAAAATCATCTTATACGACTCCAGATGCCTTCTCGACCCCCCGTCCACTAGCCCTTTCCATGTGGCACCGGTCACCCCGTGACGTCTCGAGACCCAGCTCTAGCTCCGTCGGCTACCCGGGTCCTCATGGAACTAGTCAGGAATCTAGGAGTCATCTCATGTATGCAATCTCATGCAATTCCACAACAAGCATCCAAGCTTACCAGGCGCATCTCACACAGCCATCAATAGGTCACAACCGATCCCCCACACAGCATTCAGATTCATTCGGAATCCCACATTTCCATTACAGCATCACATGCATCTATCATAGTAACTCATAACAAGCAAACCAAGGTAACCACATTACAACACATCCACTCGACATTTTTAACGGAGTCAGCATGCATTTCAACACAACATTCAAAATGGAAATCACGTATCAATTCACATCTCATGCATTCAGGAATAATGGTAACGCACATATGTATTCACTCAGCAGTCTCATGTTTCAACAACATGCATCACAGAAATATTAACAACCACTCAAGGACAGAGTTACACAACCCTCAACCATTCACAGATACCACCAATCCGGGAGTTGCATGCATAATCGCTCAATCACAACATATCGATCTATACATTTCACATAACCTATCACATTAAAGCAAGCACCCGGGACCCGGTCATAAACCATACACTTGACATGCAAAGCGCCCCCTACCTGCTGTCGGGGTTCAGAGACTCCTCGAGTTGCAATGCTGACCGATCGCCCTTCTGTTACTCCTCCTTCACCAGCCTTCGAACTCAGCGTTGATCCTGGGCCAGAGTTGCTCTTTCCTCCAACGGGTTCGTCTCCCCTACGGCTCCAAGGCACTTCCCAGCACAGCCTTCCAACTGGGACACTAACAGCTCCAAGTGGGAGAAGAAGGAGGGGGAAGAAGGCGACGGAGAGGAAGAAGAAGACAGGGAGTGGAACAGAGCCGCGTTGATGTCCCTCCCAGGAAGCTCTCGACTCTCTCACTATTCAACGCGAATAAGAGTGAAGAAGAGAAAACAGGGAAAGGAGAGACCAGACGCACGCACAAGGAGAGCTGTCCAGCGTGAATTAATGAAGGAAAGAGAGAGCTGAAGTTGTCTTATACCCTTAGGGACACATGCGTCCTTTCACCTGGCATTATTATTATTATTATCATTATTTATTCAATCATTTTCTAACCAATCAGCAATTAGTTTAATTATTCATTAATCCCAATTCTGCAGTTAACCCTTAATTAATGGCTTAGTCTCAATCGGTAATTAAATTAAAAATTGGGATGTTACAAATGTAGTTTTTGATTCAGGAGCCACCCATTCTTTTATAGTTGATGAGTATGTAAGGCGTTTAAAGTTACCGACTGTGTATATGGATCGGACTTTGGAAGTAGCCAATCCGACTGGCACTAAGGTGTTAACATCATCGATGTGTAAAGACGTAACATTTGTATTGGGCGATCAGAGTTTTACCTTCGATCTAGTGTGCATGCCTCTGAAGGACCTTGAAATTGTACTCGGTGTAGATTAGCTTTCAGCCAACAAGGTGTTGGTAGACTGTAGAAACCGCATGATAATTTTTCCGAGGTAGAGCAATGAGGACTACACGGTACAAGGTATAACTCAGCTATTTATGATGCTTTGTCTAACTGAGGGTGAGAGTAGAGCCCGAGTGAACGATATTCCGACTGTCTATGAATTCCCAGAGGTGTTTCCGGAAGATGTGCCGGTGTCCCTCCAACTAGAGAAGTTGAGTTCTCTATAGACTTGATTCCTGGAGCCGAGCCAGTCTCCAATGCACCTTATAGAATGTCCCCAACAGAATTTGCTGAGCTGAAGAAGCAGGTGGATGAGTTACTTGATAAACAATTCATTAGGCCGAGTGTATCACCATGGGGCACACCTGTACTACTTGTTAAGAAGAAGGATGGCAGCATGAGACTATGCATAGATTACCGACAGCTAAACAAACTCACGATTAAGAATCGATACCCGTTGCCCTAGATCGACGATCTGATTGACCAACTGCGGGGTGCTTCAGTCTTCTCTAAGATCAATTTACGATCGGGATACCACCAAATCAAGGTGAAGGACTCGGATATTCCCAAGACTGCCTTTAGGACTCGGTATGGCCACTACGAGTATATAGTGATGTCGTTCGGTGTGACAAACGCCCCTACCATATTCATGAATTACATGAACAACATATTTCACCCGTACCTAGACCGATTCGTAGTAGTTTTTATTGATGATATCTTAGTCTATTCCAAGACCCCTGAAGAGCATGAGGAGCACCTCCAAGCGGTACTTCAAGTCTTGAAGGAGAAGCAGCTGTTTGCAAAATTTTCGAAGTGCGATTTCTGGATGGATAAGATCCACTTTCTCGGACATGTGATTTCCAAGGAGGGTGTCTCGGTAGACCCTTCGAAGGTGGCAACTATAATGGCATGGGAGAGACCCAAGTCGGTCTTGGAGATAAGGAGCTTTATGGGCCTGGCTGGTTATTATAGGAGGTTCATTGAGGGTTTTTCTAAGCTAGCCTTGCCACTGACTAAATTAACCCGGAAAAACGTTCCTTTCGTGTGGTGTTCCGAGTGTGAGAGCAGTTTCTGAGAGCTAAAAGACAAGTTGACGACCGCTCCAGTATTGGCATTGCCTGACTTGCGAGAGAGCTTCGTGGTTTACTGTGATGCGTCGGGACTCAGATTGGGATGTGTACTAATGCAGAAAGACCAAGTGATAGCTTATGCCTCTCGGCAATTGAGGCCTCACGAACAGCATTACCCGACCCACGACTTGGAATTAGCAGCTGTGGTCTTTGCATTGAAAATATGGAGGCATTACTTGTACAGTTCTAAATTCGAAGTTTACAGCGACCACAAGAGCCTCAAATATCTATTCGACTAGAAGGAGCTGAACATGAGGCAGAGGAGATGGATGGAATTTTTAAAGGATTATGACTTCGAGCTGAAGTACCATCCGGGTAAGGCAAACGTTGTTGCCGGCGCATTGAGTCAGAAATCTCTCCATATAGCAGTGATGATGGTGAAGGAGGTGGAGTTGTTGGGACAGTTTCGAGACATGAACTTGCATGTTGACATCCCCTCGTCTCGAAAAATAACAATCGGTACGTTGAGGATTACCAATGAATTTCTGAGATCCGTGTACGAACAACATCAGTCAGATTCCTACTTGGCTGAGATGAAGGAGGCTCAGGCCAAAGAAAAGGACTTGTCCTTGACCGAGGGATCGGATGGAATCTTCCGAGTGAGAAACAGAATATACGTGCCAGGTGGAGGAGAATTAAGAAGAATGGTGCTGGATGAAGCCCACAAAAGCCTGCTAAGTATCCACCCGGGTACCACGAAGATGTACCACGATCTAAGAACACAATTCTAGTGGCCCGGATTAAAGAGGAATGTGGCAGAATACGTGGCTCGGTGTATTACCTGTCAAAAATCGAAAGTCTAGCACCAGAAGCCGTATGGTGCATTGCAACCCTTAGAGATTCCCGTATGGAAATGGGACTCAATTGCCATGGACTTTGTCATGGGATTGCCAAAAAAACCGAGCGGGCCAAGATGCGATTTGGGTCATTGTTGACCGACTGACGAAAAGCGCTCACTTCCTACCCGTGAACATGAGATACCCATTGCATAAGTTAGCCCAGAATTACATTCGTGAAATCATCCGACTGCATGGGGTACCGACTTCTATCGTATCGGATAGGGACCCTAGATTCACGTCTCAGTTTTGGACCAGCCTGCACCAGGAATTGGGTACGAAGCTTTGGCTAAGTTCTGCCTACCACCCTCAATCGGATGGACAATCCGAGCGAATGATACAAAGCTTAGAGGACTTGCTAAGGGCTTGTGTATTGGAGCACGGTAGAGATTGGGAGCAGTACCTTCCCCTGATTGAGTTTACATACAACAATAGCCATCACAACAGTATTGGCATGGCACCCTATGAAGCACTATATGGTCGGAGATGCCGAACCCCACTTTGTTAGTCGGAAACGGGTGAGATTCTGCTATTGGGACCAGAAATTGTGAAGCAAACCTCAGAACAGATTCGAGTGATAAGGGAAAAGATGAAGGCGTCTCAGGATAGGCAGAAGAGCTACCACGATAAAGGAACCAAACCACTAGAGTTTTCAGTCGGAGACTGGGTGTTTCTGAAGACTTCACCAAGCAAAGGAGTCGGGCGAGCCTTAAGAAGTGGGAAATTGAGCCCCCGGTATATTGGACCTTACGAAATATTAGAGCGGATTGGTCCCGTGGCGTACCGAATAGCATTACCAACTCACTTATCCCGATTGCATAACGTATTTCACGTGTCTCAACTAAGGAAGTACCTACACGATTCCACTCACATAATGTCAGACGATGATGTGGAGATTAAAGAGGACCTGACCACTATGACTGTACCGACTAGAATAGTGGACCGATCGGTAAAGCGTTTGAGGAGCAAGGACATGCAACTGGTTGAAGTAGAGTGGCAGCAGGACGGGTATACCTCTTATACCTGGGAACGCTAGGAAGCCATGATGTAACACCTTATTATTTGCAACTAATAATTCCAAAAATATGAGAAAATTTTTCATAAACAGTCACGCAACATTTGATATAAAAGGGAGCATGCAAGGGGAAAAACAATGGGCATTCACGCGCATATAGCAACCTACAGAGAGGCTAAAACTGGGGCCGGCTCAATGGGTTTATCGTAACACACCAGCACTAGGGCGGATTGCACAACACTGTTTATTCGCTTAGACGGGGTCTGACACCGTCCAGGCGGAGTATGGTAATGCAGCAGCGGATAGAGGGGATTTCACAAGGAAGCTTTCCTTCGAGTAGCACTGGTCACTCAATAGGAGGAAGTAGATGAGGGAAAGATGTTAATACATTCACATGCATGGCATTCGGTAGAAGGTCAGAGTTAGAATCATCCTACTTGGCTAGGCGGGGTATATTTATCTTGGGCGGACTACATTACAACATTCACTTACTCAGATGATGTTCAATACCGCCCGGCGAGACGGAATAATGCGACAACGGAGAAAGAAGGTACATAGGCGGAATCTCGAGTTGATATGTACTTGTTTCAGCATAGCTCTACGTGTTTGGGCGAACTGTCCTAGTCACTCAGGCGAGGTATGACACCACCTAAACGAAATCTGCACAACGCCTCTTCAACACAACTACAAGGTAATTTTCTCAATCGGGTATGGACAAGGGTTCACTAGGTAAATCCTCACACTCGCACTTCACTCAGAAAAACGGGAAGTTACAGGGTACATATGCGATAGTAGGTTGTGGAGAAAGGAGGAGTCTGAACCTATTCCACCCAACTCAACTAATTATGACAACGCCTGGGCGGACTCAACCACCACGTCCAGATCAGGGGGTCAACACCGGGGTCTCGTTCTAACAACTACATCACTCCAGCGTGAATCCTCACGCTGGGCGAATTGCCCCCAAACTTTGGGCGGGGTACGACTCCGCCCAACGTATCCGACATGAATTTTCCTAAGACAATTCTCGATTCACTCAGACTTGGCTATAACCTGCTCGATCATACCGTCCATGCGTATCCATTAAAGCACAATTATGAAACAAGGCAGCACACAGCATCACACACACAAAACCATACATCCATATATACATAAGAGTGTATGTTAATATTTACAACACAAAAATCGGACTTCTTCTTATCCATAAAGTTCTATTCATCCCCAAAACATTAACATCCGGTATGGACCAGTCAGGGCTTAATCTAACAACGTCTTAATTAAACCTTCCAAATGCATCAGCACGCCGCCCAGCATTCCCGCTCTGCTTCTGGTCCTCCTCACGAGAGACATTCACTGAAAATGGCCACTGCAGGGGTGAGCTTTTACATGTAAAATGATACTCACAGACTCGGTATCAGCGTCAGTACACGCTCCTGCTATCATTCAACCTTTCTCAAGTAACCAAGTTCATACAGTTCAAACAACATTCATGACACACATAATATACAGAGTTTATTCCACATCCAAATATATATATTCATGCATTCAAAATCATACACATATACATACATAGACTTATACACCATCACAATCAGCCTTATTTCTATATGCATGCCTGCGGATCCGACTCGGGTAAAGACTC
The DNA here is from genome assembly GCA_037962975.1 of Clitoria ternatea. NCBI lineage: Eukaryota > Viridiplantae > Streptophyta > Magnoliopsida > Fabales > Fabaceae > Clitoria > Clitoria ternatea. The sequence continues at coordinate 184,801,484 of CM075672.1, forward strand.
TCAGTTACGGTCCCCTTTTCTTCTGGCCCCTCGTCCCGCAGCTCTTACCAGGTGGCACTGGCCTCCCCACGGCGTCTCGAGACTCTCTTCTCTAGCTCCAACGGCTACCACGAGCACTATTGGGATCTAGCCAGGGTTGGTAACTGGAAGTCGTTTCCCTTGGGGTTCTTGACCTTCCATGGGTCACCCCACTCTCACTCATGCAACTAACACATTCATTATTACACATCATCGCGCCACAAATACCTTCGCCGTAATCATTAAGCAAGAACGGATTTCCCACACTACTCGTAATCATTCAGTCAATCACACCAGCGCATGTTACAATCGGTCATCAGACTAACATCATTGAGCAATCCAATTAAGAGCATGCACATACATATTTTTCATAGTGACAAGAAAATAGATCCATGCATATCATCCATCATTATCATCTACTAACAGGCTACACCATCGACACGAAAATCACTATCAGAGTCTTAAACCATGCATCAGTTTTAATGATTATAAATACATGCACGCACACACACCCACACTCAGTAGTACGTTCATCCGGTACCGTTCTTAGACCATGCATTCGACATGCAAGCGCCCCCTACCTTTAGAAGAACCTCAGAAACCTTTTCCGTTCTTGTCGTTGGGTCCGATGTCTTTCTCCTGGTTCGTTCGGTCTTCCTTGGCTTTGTCGTATCCTGCGCCTGATTCTGGGATGGAGTGTAGTCTGTTCTTCAGTACTGCAACCAAGGTCTCCAGGAGCGAAGAGTGAGAGAAGAGAAAAAAGATGGAGACGAAGAGAGGAAGTAGAGGATGAAGTGACGGAGGAGGGAGTCTGAAGAAAGAGTAAGTGCGTTCCTCACTAAAGGCTCACGATATATATATGTGTGTACATGCGCATGAATAAGAGAAGAGTGGGATGGGAGAGTGTATGCTGCAGCAGCCACGTGCACTCCACCCCATCCCCTGACCATCACCATTTTCATATTTTAGTGGCTTAAATCTACTTAGTTAAATACAATTAACAGTTATTTTCTAGTTGGAATCAAGTCTTAATGGTTTATTCTTCATTCAGCATTTAATTTCAAAACTGGGATGTTACACATGAGGCAACAGTACCCCGAGTTATTTAACCAAGGTGAGTTACCGATTGAATTTCGGGGACGAAATTCTTTTGAGAGGGGGAGAACTGTAATATCCCGATTTAAAAATTAATCACCGAGTGAAGATTGATCTAGATACTTACCGAGTGATAATTGTTAGGATTTTCCCGAGTGTAGAATAACTGAATATTTCCAAGTGGTTAAGATTAGAAGAAAACCGAGTGGGGACTGACTTAATGATTTCCCCGAGCGAATAAGTTGTCAAAGCCGAGTGGAGTAGCTATCATTTTCTGAGTGAATGAGTTGTATGATAACTCTGAGTCCCGAGTGTCTGGATAGCCGAGTGTAGCTCTTCGCTTAGTGAATGAAGGATTCGCTCCAGCGAGTGTGTGGACTTGGAAGGCTTTTGGGTAGTTCGCTTAAGCGTATGGTACTCCGCCCGAGCGAGTTGGGCTGCCTCGCTCAAGCGTGTTGGACCTCGCTTAGGCGAGTAGGCTTTGTTTGTGGGATCCGCCTGTGCGTTTCTCCTCCCGCTGTCTACCTTCTTGGGTCGGTTTTTGGTCCTCTTGTCTTCCTCTCCCTTATTTCTTTTGTGCCGATTCTTCTTGGTTTATTTGGGAAACATTTTCCCTGTTTTTGGGTTTTATTTATTTATTAAAATTAGGGTGTTATATAGTGACTGTAGGAGTGTGAATAGCATTACCATTAAGTATAGGCATCCCATTCCTAGGCTTGATGATCTACTTGATGAATTACATGGTGCAAAATTCTTTTCCAAAATTGATTTAAAAAGTGGATACAACCAAATTAGGATTAGAGAAGGTGATGAGTGGAAAACTGCTTTTAAAACCAAATTTGGCTTGTATGAGTGGCTGGTTATGCCTTTTGCGTTAACTAATGCACCAAGTACATTCATGAGGTTGATGAATCATGTTCTTACAGAATTTATAGGACACTTTGTGGTAGTGTATTTTGATGACATACTGGTGTATAATGCTGATTTAGATTTGCATGTTCATCACTTGCATTCTGTGTTAGCTACTTTGAGGCGTGAGCAATTATATGCCAATATTGAAAAATGCACATTTTGTCAAGATCATGTGGTGTTTCTAGGCTTTATGGTGCGTTCTAAAGGGGTAGAGGTAGACCAAGAAAAAGTGAAGGCCATCCAAGAATGGCCAACACCAAAAACTATGAGTGAAATTAGGAGCTTTCATGGTCTAGCTAGCTTTTATAGGCGTTTTGTGAGAGATTTTAGCACATTGGCAGCCCCACTAAATGAGTTGGTGAAGAAGAATGTGAGCTTTAAGTGGGGGGAAAAACAAGAGAGAGCTTTCCAAACTCTTAAGCAAAGACTAGTTAGTGCACCCATTCTAGCATTGCCTAATTTTTCCAAGTCTTTTGAAATAGAATGTGATGCTTCTGGCATAGGTATAGGGGCTGTTTTGCTTCAAGAGGACCACCCTATAGCTTATTTTAGTGAAAAACTAAGTGGGGCCACCTTGAATTACTCCACCTATGACAAAGAACTCTGAGACGCCCCAAAACCCCCAAATAAAATAGGGGAAACACTAGTGGAAAAAATGGATATAACAACGGGATATTATTCACGGGTAGAAGAGGATCAGTGATAAAAACATGCGCGGTGGCATTTTTGAAATTATAAGGTGAACGTTTTAATCAGAGAAAACTATATATCCACGGTTAACATCATAACCGTGAACGTATCCATAATATATATTCACGGTTGAGGAGTCAACCGTGGATATATAGTACCTGAAATATATATCGACGGTTGTGATCACAACCGTGAATATATATTGATGGTACATTCACGGTTATGATGTGAACCGTGGATATATATAGATGTCAATATTCACGGTTGTATTTCCAACCGTGGATATATAGTTCAGGTTTTAGGGTTTAATCACTGGGTACTCTATGTCCACGGTTGTTTCTATAACTGTGAATATAGATTTAATATTTATCCACGGTTACGATACCAACCGTGGATATATAGTTAACATTTATCCACGGTTGTTTGTTAAACCGTTAATATATGTTTAATATATTCACGGTTGTGAGGGGGAACCGTGAATATATATCCTTTCTGAAACTTCAAAAGCCGCGCCTTTCACTCTTTTTTCAGTTTCTCCTTACTTTCGCTGGTTATCGTCTTCTTCCTCGTTCTGCTCTTTGTTGGTCGTAGGCTTCTGGGTTCACTTCCTTCTTCTTTCACGTGCCCTTCTTCTTCTTCGTTCAGCATTGTCAGGTAAGTGCTTCGTTGCCCTTCTTCTTTCGTTCACTTTTTAACCTCTGCTTCGTTGTTATGCTGTATAATCGTAATGGGTTTGCTTCGTTCTCTCTGTTTGTGTGTTTATTGTTGAAACTGAACTCTGTCTCTACTATTTTGACATTGCCTGTGACATTTTCATTGTTGTGGAGACGAGAAATGGCTGACGAGAATTGATATCTTTTTCATTGTTGCTATTTTAACATTGTTGCTATTTTTACATTGCCTCTGAACTCTGTCTCTGTCTCTGCTGAAATGGGTGATGAGAATTTTATTGTTTGTGCACCAAAAAAACGAAAGAATTGATATCCTTCAAAACAAAATATACCAAAAAAAAAAGTACTGAAATAAAAACAATAGCTGTAATGATCATACTGTTTTTGAGGTTGCAATATCTACAAAATTAGAATCATTTTAAGAAAAAAATATTTTAAAGGGAAATTACTTAGATATACATCATAGCTGGTGTTTTAAGAAATTAAATTGAGGAAACATGGAATTTGTTATAAGAGTTTTCTATCACATATAGCATATACCCATACATACATAAAAAAATTATAGAAAGTTTGTATTAGGAGAAGTATGTACTTATCCTACTTACGGTAGGTAGGAATTGGTCTTCCGTGTTACAATAATTTAGCGTAATAACACCATCGTTGCATAAATCCCACAAAAAATAAAATCTTACATCAATGTGTTTACTCCTTCCATGTAGAACTAGATTTTTAGACAATGTAATGGTAGAAGCATTATCACAAAATATAATAGTTACTCCTTCATGGAAGTAGTTTAGATGCTCTAAAATTCTTCTTAACTAAAAGTGACCCAAAAAAAAGTGACCCAAAAATAAAATGAATCAATATGGATTTTTGACCAACCCAACCCGGGCCACCATGTTTAAAAAATAAAAATCCAATACCAAACAAAACTTGAAAAATGTCATAATCCAACACCATATCCATAATTCATAAAATAAAAGTTCAACCCTCATGTCTCAAATTCCATAATCCATCATCCAACACCATAGTTCTACTTGAAAATACCACAATTATATAATGTTATTTCTGTTGCTATTTTTTCTCTCATATAATGTTATTTGTTTACGTTTGTATGTATATGGTTGTCAATGTTGCAAACTCGTAGGCTCATACTAGCTAACTGGTATGAGGATGTGCATGTGGCCCAACAGACTTCTGGTGATTGCCCCTGGACAGGTAAAAACCCTAAACACTAACTTGCTTTATTTCCTTGTCAATTATGGTACAAAATGTGAGGGTTGTCAATTGTTCAACAGGAACAGACATTGAAGAAGCCAGACCCGGCCAAGGATCCCATCCGGATGCTATGGCGCATCGGGTATGAGCAAGCAGACGACACTATTCAGGTCCCATGGCAGCCACTAGTGTTCGGCCGTCCCAGTGATTTTCCAGTTTACGTTACAAATTCTGACATTTGTGACATTATTACGGGGACGTCGATGCTGAACGGCTCCATCTTTCAGTTGTGGGAGCTGTAAGTATATCCTTGTTTTGTCCAATTTTTTCATTATACAAGTTATTTGTCACTAACCATGTCTTAACTTGTTTAGGTTTCTGGCAAAACTCTGTGTGGACTTGGGTTTGCAAGGAACTTACGGTTTCTTAGAGCCCTCTCTCATACAGAGGCAAGGAAACACCTCGCAGAACACCCAGACATACATCCAGAATTGGATGTTTGAGTCTGGGAAGTCTATATACATGGGCCTCTATCATAAAGGGTAATACTCTATTCCATAATTATTGTCATGATATTTTGCATTTTGAAGTCTCACTTATCACTCGTAACTGCAGGGCTCACTGGACGCTTCTGGTGATCTGTCCAAAGGACTATCTTGCTCTGTACTTTGATAGTTTGCATCGGACAGCTCCACAAGACCTGAAAGATATAGTAGACTGGTAAGTTCATCCCTAAAAAATAACCACAAATTCGATTGCATCATTTTTAGAACTACACAATTCTAACTTATCTTGTGTTTTGTTTGACACAGGGCGGTGGTTGGATACAATCTACTGATTGGAAACAAGCCCAAAGGAAAAACAGTTGTATGGGTGTACCCAAAAGTAAGTCAATCGTATTCATTCAAATCTTCAGTACATATTTTTTAAGTTCCGAATTCACTTATTCTATACTATATGTCCATTGTAGTCTTACAGGCAGAAGGGTACCTTTGAGTGTGGCTATTTCGTCATGCACACTATGCTGACCATTGTCCAACATCATTTAGTAGATGGATGGACAGAGGTAAGTCTCATCATTTGGACTACTTTTCTCCAATTTCATCAATTTCATGTAATAAATAAAGCTTTTGTTCTAATTGTTTTGTGCATTGTTTGCAGTACTTTAATGACCAGTCATTTTTCCCAAAGGAACTTGTGGATGATGTTAGAAGGCAATGGGCCTCACACTTCATTGAACTTAGGCAAAGCTAGATATAGGATCTTTATTCTTTTATATATGTATCTAGTAGGATTTAGGGTTTACTTTTATTAGATTACATTCAACTTAATTGTATATACTTTCATTTTTTAGGTTGTTATGAATTGATATAGAAAATAAATTGTTATATATATACATACCATTCTTTCGACATAGTGTTGCTGTGGCATACTGTATACTGTACTGGTTTGTCTGAATGCAGGGTTGGGAAACGATAAAACAGAATCCATATTAAAAAAAAACCTCAGTATTTATTCACGGTTATGGCAACAACCGTGAATATAGACTATATTTATCCACGGTTACTACCATAACCGTGGATATAGATACATTTTATCCACGGTTGTCCATCACAACCGTGAATATAAGTAGTTTGTAACTGAAACCAATCCATACTTATATTCACGGTTGTGATGGACAACCGTGGATAAAATGTATCTATATCCACGGTTGTCCATCATAACCGTGAATATAAGTGGATGTAACTGACATCTTTCAGTTCTTATATTCACGGTTATGCTCGATAACCGTGAATATAAATAGTAAGTTATATTCACAGTTGTTCTTAACCGTGGTTAGATGTGATTTATTACCACGGTTGTTAACCGTGGTTAAAGACCATCATCTACTACCACGGCTGCAACAACCACGGTTCTTTAACCATGAATAAAGGCCTTTTTTAACCGTGATTATATCCTTTTTTTCCACTAGTGAAAATTTTTCGCGTCTTTGAAAATATTAATAAATCAAATAATTAAAGTGGTGAAGTATTTTTCACCAAACCCCCGGATCTAAAATAAACCACTCCCATATATGAAGATAAGAGAGGGTGAAATTAAAAGATTATTTTTCGATCAGAGCCAGCGGAAACTCGTTTAATTTAATCATTGGCTGATTGATTTTCAAGAGGAGTAATTTCATAAAAATATGGGATGTAGTTTATATAATCTAGAGAGCCAAAATATACTCCTCAATGCTTCAAAATAATGTTTAAAGAAGGAATAATGCATAGGAACAAAATCCATTTAAAATAAAAATTTTGTGAAGTATCAGGTGGCATTCGCTCAAGCGAGACTCAATTCACTTGAGCGAGCCAGCGTAATCACGCTTGGGTGAACGCTGGGCGACCTTGGGCGAAAGAGAGAAATAAGTATCAGGGCTCAGCTCGCTTGAGCGAGCCCTGTCTCGCTTAAGCGAGATACAAAACAAAACATTGAGTGAGGCAGCGAGGCGCTTGGGCGAAAAAGGAGGTAAGCATCAGGTGTCAATCTCGCTTGAGTGGATCATGACTCGCTCGAGCGAGATCGTTCCAGAAGCATCAGTAACTCTTTGGTCGATTTTCGCTTGGGCGAGGCACCACTCGCCTGGGCAAAAATCGTCCAGAATCAAATGTCCAGTATCTAACCTCTAATTCTGTGGCAATCTCGCTAGGGCGACATACACTTCCGCTTGAGCGAAAATGGGGCAGAAACGAGTCCCCTGATTCATAGCAAGCTCGCTCAGGCGAGATTCCTACTCCCTTGAGCGAGTTCTGCAGAAACTCAGCAGAAAACGAAATTCACTTGGACATAACACATGAAATGTTGACTCCTTCTATTTTGGCCTTACCTAAGACCATATCTTACTTCATTATGCATGTATCACTTCATATAATGCTATAATCTACAACTACATGATTCCTCCATGTAATTTAACACCAACAACATCATCATGCCAATATAAATTCATGCATATGATCCAAATTCAACATCAACTCACAAAATTCATGAACTAGCATAAAACACTACATCCATTCATTAAATTCAACAACATCAAACATCATAGTTTGTTCTTTACACCATTTAGGTCATGAATGAAAATTGGGCTTACATACACATGCCCAATTTTCTCCCATGACCCCCAAAATTACTAACATTACAAAATTTGAGTATATACCCATATACTCTACAAAACAGAATTCATGCCGGCCAAGGCTTACACATTCCCATCCATATTTACCTCCTTCCAAACTCGGCCTCCAAAAGTTATAGGAATTAAGTCATACCTACATCAACTTTAAAAATGGCAACGGGGAGGTGAGTAACATAATCCAAATGAATTAAAGTCATACATTATGATGAAATACATGTATACTTGCACAATTAGCCATCATTACACCACATCATACATTATACATAATACATCTTATGATTTCAAGTATACATTCACAATATCACTCATTTGGGTTGCCAATCACACACATAGGGTTAGTATTCAACTCTTTCCCTTTTCAATTCTCATTCATCCGTTGCCACCATGGGCTTTCACCTAGGCATATTTCCAGCTATATGCAAATGCTCTTAAAGCTAATGCATATGCACAAGAATTTCTCATCAAAACAATGCGGATCCGACTGTGGGAAAAATACCATATCAATTCAATTATGGGACAAGCATAGGTGTGCTACTATGCCCCTACTGCAGTAGAAAAAATTGTGTATACATATACCTCAATTTTAAGCATGCTTACATCATCATTATTTTACTGGTACGAAACCGCTATCGCCCATCTGTAGCACTAGTCACCCTGTGACTTGCGGATCAACATCGTGGCCTCAACTACCATAAGTGCTACGGGCCCCTCCCGAACACACATCGAGAGAGCCATGTCCGTCAGACAGTGAGGTAAACTCGCTCACCATAGAGCCGCCCGCCCACTGGGCCTGCCACATAGGGTGCCTTGTCACCAAACTATGGACAGCTTCGTGACTCATACACCGAGTTACAGGGGAAAATCACAATACGCTCGTGCACTGAGCCGCCCTCCCACTGGGCCCGCCTAGCGGAACCCCCTAATATTCCACATAGACAGCTATGCTATGCCATGGATGCAATGCAAATGCAAATCAAGTGCATCCTCACACTATGCATCCTAGATGCCACTCCACATTCAATTTTTCATCACCACCACTTGGTGGATTTCAATATTCTCATCATTCTCATCCAATCCCAATTCTCTTTTTCACTCATTCACATCAATAGTTAGTGACATACACATTCAATAGATCATGCACATATCTTCGGGATATTCACATCATAATTCATTTCACACATGGTTTTAAACCATCATCATACTTCATCAAAATAATATCATCACCACATCACAATATTATCCCAAACACAATGCCACATCACAATCATCATTCTAAATGCATTCAAATCATAACATTACCACATCATCCATTCAAACAATCATCAAAATGATCACATATACATATTTTCACATCATCAATGGATGAAATCATGCATTTAGAAAAGTTACCCCCTCCTACCTCAAGTGAAGTAGTGATCAACGCGGTTTGATGGTCCCGCCTCGTCAATGGGGTCACTTCCTACATTATAATGCATCACACAATCAATTTTCTACTTACTCATTAAGACTTAAATACTTATATATATAAATAACTTGATGTTTATATTATTTTAACTCTCAAAACTCTTTCATTTCACTTTATCCACCATAACCAGCATGGGTTAGGTGCCACCCTTCATTATTATGCACTCAACAACCAAACCCTTTCATGGGTTTCTCCATTAATGACTTCCACCAACAAAATACCATCACCAATGACCCTTATTCATCATAACTCACATTTATTACCAACAATAAATGCTCATCAACCTCCATATACATTTCCCCTAAATTTATGAAGCTAGGGTTTCATAGACATTCCAACCACCTTCATAAATATTCTTCTCCGTCTAACCATAAATGCATCCATTTCATTACCTCCAAAAAAGTCTTACTCTCATAAGAACCCATATTAAACTCTTGCATTAAATACTCTCCTCAAGAACATCCATACATATGCATGGTTCCCAAAACTCATATTATCATACAACCATGGCGAAAACCCAAGTAACTAGTGAGTATTTCTTACCTCACACCCAAAAACGAAAATGGGTTCTAGGTGGGAGGAGAACACGAACGAAAATGAGGAAGAGAAGGAGGAAAAACAGCAGCACCACAAGCCTCCTTCAAGCTCTCTTCAAACGAAAATGAGGAGGTGTGGAAGATGAGCTCAAGTTGCTATGGTTTTTGGAAGAAGGAAACGAAGGAGAAATGGAGAAGATGATAAAGAAGAGAAGAAGAAGAATGAAGTGTAATGTTTACACCTTCAGCAGCGCATACGTGAATAGGAGAAGGAAATGGGGTTTTTGATTTATTTTAATTCCCATTCATTAAAACTTCAGCGTTTTATAACTAACAGGTTCTCAGTTCGGGCTCAATACATCGTCTGAAAATTATTCCGAATACATATTCGGATTCCCGATAATTTTCTCAACAGCCCTGACCAATATCATCTCATTCCGAGATACTTGGTCCGACACCCGTATCTCAACCGGGCTTAATTTTAGCTTAACCGGTCTCCATAATTTCCTAACAGTCCTCAAAATTATCAATTTAATTATTCTCAATAGTTTGGGACGTTAAATATTCTACATACTAATTTCTAATATTTATTCCGGTATTTAATTCTCTATTTTAAAATTTGGGATGTTACAATCCACCCCACCAAAAGAAAATTTCATCCCCGAAATTTTACATACCGGATTCAAATGCGTCGGGATACCGTTCTCTGATATGGTCTTCACGTTCCCATGTAAACGTTTCAGTATTTCCATGTTTCCAAGCGACCTCCACCAAAGGTACCAACTTGTTCCGCAATTTCTTCACGGAATGTCCGATAATGCGAACAGAAACAGGAGAAACAGATAGGTCATCTCGCACCTCAATCTCATCCATAGGGATCACGTGTAGTGGATCATAAACATATTTCCTCAACTGCGATACGTGGAACACGTTGTGTAGATTAACAAGATGCGGAGGGAGTGCTATCCGATAAGCAACCTCACCAATCCGCTCCAACACCTCGTAAGGTCCGATAAATCTAGGGCTCAATTTCCCACTCTTCAACGCCCTTCCAATGCCTTTATCACGCGAATACCTTCAAAAACACATGGTCACCCACTTGAAACTCAAAGGGTTTATGTCTCTTGTCATAATAGCTCTTCTGTCTATCCTGAGCAATCTTCATATTCTCTTGTATCTTCTTAATTTGCTCCGTAGTTTCTTGAATAATCTCTGGCCCTAAGGCCAAATTTTCACCAACTTCAAGCCAACACAAGGGAGTTCTACACTTCCTTCCATACAACGCCTCATAAGGTGCCATACCAATACTGGAATGGAAGCTGTTATTGTATGTGAATTCAATCAATGGGAGGAATCTCTCCCAATATCCACCGTGCTCAAGAACACAAGCTCTCAACAAATCCTCCAACCTTTGTATAGTTCTCTCCGATTGCCTATCGGTTTGAGGGTGATAAGCGGAACTAAGCTTCAACTTAGAACCCAACTCATCATGCAAATGCCCCCAAAACTAAGAAGTAAAACGAGGATCACGGTCGGATATGATGTTGGACGGAACACCATGCAGCCTAACAATCTCCTTGATGTAGATTTGTGCCAATTTCTCTAAGGAACTCTTCATATTAATGGGCAAAAAGTGAGCACATTTTGTCAATCGGTCAACAATCACCCATATAGCATCGTTTCTAGCATGGGTTCTGGGTAGTCCGGAAACAAAATCCATAGCTATGCTATCCCATTTCCAAACCGGGATCTCCAATGGTCTCAAATATCCAGCTGGTCTCTGATGTTCAACCTTCACCTTTTGACAAACAAGGCAAGATGCTACAAAATTCGCCACATCACGCTTCATACCGGGCCACCAGAAATTCTTCTTCAAATCTTGATACATCTTGGTGGAACCAGGATGAATACTTAATATGCTTTTATGAGCTTTCTCAAGTACACGTTTCCTCACATCATCACTTGAGGGAACATAAATTCGACCCTTCACACGCCAAATGCCATCTTGCCCTTCTACTAAGAACAAATTCTTCCCTTTTCTTGTGTTTTCTTCATCTCAATCAAATACTCATCATTGGGTTGTTGCGCTTTCACATATTCAAGAAATTCTTTGCAACTTTCAACATTTCCAGCACCATTTTCTTAGAAGTGTAAGTCTCCACGCCCACATTCAAATCTCTAAATTGTTCTATCAACTCCATTTCCTTTGCCATCATCATGGAAACATGCAATAACTTCCGACTCAATACATCGACAACTACATTCGCCTTACCGGGGTGATACTTCAATTCAAACTCATAGTCTTTTAGGAACTCCATCCACCGTCTTTGGCGCATATTTAATTCCTTCTGGTCAAACAAGTACTTGAGGCTCTTGTAATCACTAAAGACCACAAACTTGGAGCCATACAAGTAGTATCGCCACAACTTCAATGCAAACACCACCGCCGCCAATTCAAGATCATGTGTGGGGTAATTAACCTCATGCGGTCGCAACTGTCTCAACGCATAGGCTATCATACGCTCCTTTTGCATCAACACACATCCAAGACCAAGCTTAGACACATCAGAATATACCACAAATTCATCCGTCAAATCGGGCAGTGCTAACACCGGTGCAGTAGTAAGCCTTAACTTCAACTCTTGAAAACTCTCTTCACATTCACGGGTCCACACAAATGATTGATTCTTCCGAGTCAACTTTGTTAGTGGCAAAGCCAAACGGGAAAACCCTTCAATAAATCTCCGGTAATAACCGGCAAGACCAAGAAAACTCCTTATCTCCGTCACCGACGTTGGTCTTTCCCATGCCATCACAGCTTCAACTTTAGATCTATCAACCGCAACTCCATCATTTGAAATAACATGTCCAAGGAATTGGACCTTAGACAGCCAAAATTCACACTTAGAGAGCTTCGCATACAATTCCTTCTCACGAAGGATGGTCAACACAAGACGAAGATGTCTTTCATGCTCTTCATGACTCTTGGAATACACCAAAATATCATCAATAAACACTACGACAAATTGGTCAAGATATTCATGAAAGATGCGATTCATGTAGCTCATGAAAATCACAGGGGCATTCGTCACACCAAATGGCATCACTACGTACTCATAGTGTCCATATCGCGTTTGGAAAGCAGTCTTCGGAATATCTTCGGTCTTCACCCGAATTTGGTGATATCCGGAACGCAAATCAATCTTCGAAAACACAACAACACCCTTCAATTGATCCAATAGATCATCAATGTGTGGAAGAGGATATTTATTTTTAATGGTTAGTTTGTTGAGCTGGCGATAATCAATGCACAATCTCATGCTCCCATCTTTCTTCTTCACTAACAGCACGGGAGCACCCCAAGGAGACACACTTGGGCGAATAAATTCCCGTTCAAGTAATTCTTCCACTTGCTTTTTCAACTCAACTAACTCCATAGGAGACATCCTATAAGGAGCTTGGGAAACAGGTTCCACACCTGGAATAAGATCAATAGCAAATTTCACTTCTCGTGGAGGAGGTAATCCGAGAATCTCTTCCGGAAACACATCGGGAAATTCAGAAATAATAGGAATCCCACAAGATTGGGAAACACCATTCCCATCAACCAAACAGAACATCACGAGAAGTTGAGAGATACCTCGCACATCAAAGCCTTCAGTATTAGAGGTTGGGAAAATCACTGTCTTGCTATGACAATCCACCAAAACCTTGTTGGCAGACAACCAATCCATGCCTAGAATAACGTCCAGATCTTTCATAGGTAAACACATGAGGGATACAACAAATTTTCTACCCTCCAAGTCCATCTCGACATTTTCACATCGAGTCACTGATCTTAAGCAAGCACCGGTCGGTGTAGTCACCAATATTGAACTTCTCATCATAGTCACAGGCAACCTCAAGCGCCTCACACAATCTTCAAAAATAAAAGAGTGCGTAGCACCCGAATCAAATATCACATTAACAACATTACCATATATCTGGCACTCACTTTGGACAAGATCTTCAGCTTATGCTGCTTCTTCACCGGTCACGGCAAAGACTCTTCCAGCCATTTGTTGATTAGCACCACGATTTGGGCCATTTCGACCACCATTAGCATTACCTCGGCCGTTTCCATTTCCACGACCGTTACCACCATTACGGTTTCCATTTCTTCCACCATTACCGTTTCCACGACCACGGCCTCTAAAAGCACCATAGCCTCCACGGTTTGCATTATCACGTGGCACAACATCTGCAGCATTCAAAGGACAATCAGGGCGGATATGCCCCGGTTGGTTGCATCTATAGCACACCACTGTTTCTTCTTGATTGCAATCTCTAGCCAAATGATTTCCACCACATCTGAAACAACAAAGTCCTTGGCCATCACCTCGGCCACCAACGGCACCATGTCTTCCGCCACCTCGTCCACCTCTAAAAGAAGAGGACCCACGTACAAATCGTCTGTTGTTCTTAAAGTTGCCTTTCTTCTTAAAGCTAGAAGATTGGCCTTTCAACTTGTAATCATGCCCCGAGTAACTCCTTGGAGCAACATCATTCTCTTCAAAAATTCTACACTTATCCACAAGAGTAGGAAAACTCCTAATCTCTTGGTGACAAATCACCTTCTTGATCTCTTGGCGCAGTCCATTCTCAAATTTAACACACTTCGAAGTTTCAGTGCCCTCTTGCTGAAAGGGAGGATAAAACACACATAGCTCTTCAAATTTCAAAGCATACTCCTCAACTGTCATACCACCTTGCTTGAGTTCCATGAATTCAAGCTCTTTCTTGTTCTTATAACTCACAGGAAAGTATTTCTTAAGAAACTCCGCCTTAAAATTCTCCCAATTTAAAGGTGTGTGGGCAGCAATCATACGCCCACGGGTGAGGATCCACCAAGATTCGGCCTCATTCCAAACCATGAACACTGCATATTCCACCTTCTGGGTTTCAGTACATTCCATACTAGCGAATATCCGTTCTAAGTCACGGATCCAGACATGAGCGTCTTCTGGCTTATAGCCTCCATGAAATTCAGAAGGCTTCCGCTTAAGAAATTGGCCAAGACCTTGATTTGGCTGACCAATAGGTTGTTGTTGCCGTTCAAGTATGTCGGCAAAGCGATTAAAGGCTTCAGCCATAGCGGCTGCATCAGAATTGCGCCTATACGCCATCACTCAATCTATATACAACAACATAAACATAATTAGAAACTTAAAGTCTCTTCACCTAGTGTGCATACATATCGTTCATCATTAACTTCCTTGACACAAGTATCATCATAATGTATTTCATAATTAGAAGGTAAATATGAGAAAGGAATTGCCTGGCCGGGCTTAACAACAATCATGTAATAATTTCATTTCAATGACAACCATCATAATTCACCCACATAATTTACAACTCAATCAGCCACAAGCAATAAACACATGGACAACATCATTTTTAATAATATCAAGAGCAATGAATGCTCTGATACCAGGTTGAGACGCCCCAAAACCCCCAAATAAAATAGGGGAAAATTTTTTGCGTCTTTGAAAATATTAATAAATCAAATAATTAAAGTGGTGAAGTATTTTTCACCAAACCCCCGGATCTAAAATAAACCACTCCCATATATGAAGATATGAGAGGGTGAAATTAAAAGATTATTTTTGGATCAGAGCCAGCGGAAACTCGTTTAATTTAATCAATGGCTGATTGATTTTCAAGAGGAGTAATTTTATAAAAATATGGGATGTAGTTTATATAATCTAGAGAGCCAAAATATACTCCTCAGTGCTTCAAAATAATGTTTAAAGAAGGAATAATGCATAGGAACAAAATCCATTTAAAATAAAAATTTTTGTGAAGTATCAGGTGGCACTCGCTCAAGCGAGACTCAATTCGCTTGAGCGAGCCAGCGTAATCACGCTTGGGCAAACGTTGGGTGACCTTGGGCGAAAGAGAGAAATAAGTATCAGGGCTCAGCTCGCTTGAGCGAGCCCTATCTCGCTTAAGTGAGATACAAAAGAAAACATTGAGCGAGGCAGCGAGGCGCTTGGGCGAAAAAGGAGGTAAGCATCAGGTGTCAATCTCGCTTGAGCGGATCATGACTCGCTCGAGCGAGATCGTTCCAGAAGCATCAGTAACTCTCTGGTCGATTTTCGCTTGGGCGAAGCACCACTCGCCTGGGCGAAAATCGTCCAGAATCAAATCTCCTCCTCCCTCGCTTGAGCGCCCACGCCTACGCCTGAGCGAATGTTGTCCAGTATCTAACCTCTGATTCTGTGGCAATCTCGCTTGGGCGACATACACTTTTGCTTGAGTGAAAATGGGGCAGAAACGAGTCCCCTGATTCACAGCAAGCTCGCTCGGGCGAGATTCCTACTCGCTTGAGCGAGTTCTGTAGAAACTCAGCAGAAAACGAAATTCACTTGGACATAACACATGAAATGTTTACTCCTTCTATTTTGGCCTTACCTAAGACCATATCTTACTTCATTATGCATGTATCACTTCATATAATGCTATAATCTACAACTACATGATTCCTCCATGTAATTTAACACCAACAACATCATCATGCCAATATAAATTCATGCATATGATCCAAATTCAACATCAACTCACAAAATTCATGAACTAGCATAAAACACTGCATCCATTCATTAAATTCAACAACATCAAACATCATAGTTTGTTCTTTACACCATTTAGGTCATGAATGAAAATTGGGCTTACATACACATGCCCAATTTTCTCCCATGACCCCTAAAATTACTAACATTACAAAATTTGAGTATATACCCATATACTCTACAAAACAGAATTCATGCCGGCCAAGGCTTACACATTCCCATCCATATTTACCTCCTTCCAAACTCGGCCTCCAAAAGCTGTAGGATTTAAGTCATACCTACATCAACTTTAAAAATGGCAACGGGGAGGTGAGTAACATAATCCAAATGAATTAAAGTCATACATTATGATGAAATACATGTATACTTGCACAATTAGCCATCATTACACCACATCATACATTATACACAATACATCTTATGATTTCAAGTATACATTCACAATATCACTCATTTGGGTTGCCAATCACACACATAGGGTTAGTATTCAACTCTTTCCCTTTTCAATTCTCATTCATCCGTTGCCACCATGGGCTTTCACCTAGGCATATTTCCAGCTATATGCAAATGCTCTTAAAGCTAATGCATATGCACAAGAATTTCTCATCAAAACAATGTGGATCCGACTGTGGGAAAAATACCATATCAATTCAATTGTGGGACAAGCATAGGTGTGCTACTATGCCCCTACTGCAGTAAAAAAAATTGTGTATACATATACCTCAATTTTAAGCATGCTTACATCATCATTATTTTACTGGTACGAAACCGTTATCGCCCATCTGTAGCACTAGTCACCCTGTGACTTGCGGATCAACATCGTGGCCTCCAATACCACAAGTGCTACGGGCCCCTCCCGAACACACATCGAGAGAGCCGTGTCCGTCGGACAGCGAGGTAAACTCGCTCACCATAGAGCCGCCCGCCCACTGGGCCTGCCACATAGGGTGCCTCATCACCAAACTATGGACAGCTTCGTGACTCATACACCGAGTCACAGGGGAAAATCACAATACGCTCATGCATTGAGCCGCCCTTCCACTGGGCCCGCCTAGTGGAACCCCCTAATATTCCACATAGACAGCTATGCTATGCCATGGATGCAATGCAAATGCAAATCAAGTGCATCCTCACACTATGCATCCTAAATACCACTCCATATTCAATTTTTCATCACCACCACTTGGTGGATTTCAATATTCTCATCATTCTCATCCAATCCCAATTCTCTTTTTCACTCATTCACATCAATAGTTAGTGACATACACATTCAATAGATCATGCACATATTTTCTGTAACATCCTAAAATTAATTAGAGTTAAACCCGGGACGGGGAAATTTTTCCCAAAATAAATCATAAAGAACCGGGCCAAAATAAAACAAGAAATGGAAGGCAAGGCAATAAAAAGCCGACCACCCTGCATCACGGCGGGAAGAAATAAAAGCCAATCAATAGGCAGCCCAGCGGAAATACATAGCTGAAGCGAGGCCCAATTTGCTTGAGCGAAGCCGACCCAAAGCCTTCCATTGGAGACACACTCGCTGGAGCGAGAACTCACTCGCTGAAGCGAGAAGCCACACTCGGCATTCCCACCACTCGGTAAAGGGTTTCACTCGGTATTCAGGGGTTCCATTCACTCGGTATCGACCCCAATACACATGCCTCACTCGGCAGTCCATAACTTAGTCTCTTAATTTTATCCACAGAGGCCACGTAATGATCCACTCAGAAAATAGTAATAATTCCACTCGGAATCTATGAATTTACTCCACTCGGAGTCCAATAACTTCCCTCACTCGGGTTACCATCCAATCAAACGCCACTCGGCATATTCATCATTTCTCACTCGGAGAATACTCCAACCATCCTTCACTCAGAAGGGGTCTCCACATCCATACTCCACTCGGTATTTATCCACCAAGTAAATCGCTCGGACATATGAAATACTTAACCACTCAGGGAAAACCATTAAATCAAGTCCCACCCGGACTCATTCCATACTTAAACACTCAGAATACACATTACCTTATTCACTCGGAATAGGTACCCATGTTCACTTGGAATACATGTATAACTCATACACTTAGAATATATTCAATCTAATCCATCATCACAACTCCTCACCACAAAGGTGACACACACGAATTTCAACTTGGGAATATACAAACTCATCCCCACTCGGGGTTAACACAGCAGTCCCCCACATTATGCACTCAGCATTCACACACGGGGACCATAAAGGACCACACAATGCACTCGGCATTCATATTACAATTATCATGCATCTCATACATTAACTCATATCATCACAAATAGCATCATACAGCTCTTGGACGGATAATTATACACCATGCAGTAATAAATATCATACAACCGGGTTCAACTCAACAACAACATACAATACACATCAAACATAACACAGTGCAATAATGCCACCCAGAAATCCGTCCATAAGCCATGCATTTGAGATGCAAAGCCCCCCTTACCTGGAATGGAGATCCAGAAGCCATTGGCCACTCGTCCACTCACAGAACGACTCAGCCCCAGCCACAGTAACACTCTGCTCGACTTGGAGAATCAACTCTGCCTCCTTACGAGCATCAGAGTCTCCCAGGCTCAACATCATCCTTTCCCACGACCAGTAGAGGATTCCAATACTCAGACTTCAAACGCTGCTCCACCCTTGAACAACAACCACCAAGCTCCCAAGGCACACAACCATGCCTTCCTCCACACGAGCAGCACCATACACCTTCAACAACAGTGGAGGACCACCATGCCTCCATGAATCATGCATGCCTTCATCCTCCCAAGAGTAATACAACCTCATCACAGTGGACCATCATGCATCCACAAATTGAGGCACACCAAACAGCCCCATCAACGAAGATGAAGAAGAGAAGAAGAAGAATCACCAGGGAATAAGGAAGGAACCTCAACCCAACCTCTAACACACAGCCACGTCATTCCACTCGGCTCATCACAGGGAGTGGGTAGAAAAAGAAAAGAAGATAAAGGAGGCGAAGGTGAAGACGAAGAGGCAGAAGCCTCATGGAGTTCCAGGGAGAAGGAGGAGCGTTTCTCTCCCCATCCGAAAATGCAACACGAAAGAAGTGAAGAGAATGAGAAGGGAAACCAAAGCTGGAGCTTATCAACACCTCCATCCGTTCCCTCTCTCATCAGCCATCCATTCCTCATTTAATACGATCCATCAGTCATCAAATCACCACCATCAGCCGTCCCATCAACGTGGGAATTGAGGGGGAAAGGGAGAGAAGCGAACCAGACCCATCACAAGGCCACCAAGGGCACAAGGGTCATTTTAACATTATTATTATCGTTATCATTCCTTAATTAATCTAATTAACCATTAAATAAACCAATCATAATCCTTAATCAACCATTAACTCAATTAATCCATAACCTTAATCCTGAATTTAATCTTAATTGGCCATTAATTAAAAATCAGGATGTTAC
This sequence comes from Clitoria ternatea, assembly GCA_037962975.1. NCBI lineage: Eukaryota > Viridiplantae > Streptophyta > Magnoliopsida > Fabales > Fabaceae > Clitoria > Clitoria ternatea. The sequence goes on from CM075672.1 coordinate 184,821,351, forward strand.
ATCTTCAGGATATTCATATCATAATTCCATTTCATACATGGTTTTAAACCATCATCATACTTCATCAAAATAATATCATCACCACATCATAATATTATCCCAAACACAATGCCACATCACAATCATCATTCTAAATGCATTCAAATCATAACATTACCACATCATCCATTCAAACAATCATCAAAATGATCACATATACATATTTTCACATCATCAATGAATGAAATCATGCATTTAGAAAAGTTACCCCCTTCTACCTCAAGTAAAGTAGTGATCAACGCGGTTTGATGGTCCCGCCTTGTCAATGGGGTCACTTCCTACATTATAATACATCACACAATCAATTTTCTACTTACTCATTAAGACTTAAATACTTATATATATATCAATAACTTGATGTTTATATTATTTTAACTCTCAAAACTCTTTCATTTAACTTTATCCACCATAACCACCATGGGTTAGGTGCCACTATTCATTATTATGCACTCAACAACCAAACCCTTTCATGGGTTTCTCCATTAATGACTTCCACCAACAAAACACCATCACCAATGACCCTTATTCATCATAACTCATATTTATTACCAACAATAAATGCTCATCAACCTCTATATACATTTCCCCCAAATTTATGAAGCTAGGGTTTCATAGACATTCCAACCACCTTCATAAATATTCTTCTCATTCCAACCATAAATGCATCCATTTCATTACCTCCAAAAAAGTCTTACTCTCATAAAAACCTATATTAAACTCTTGCATTAAATACTCTCCTCAAGAACATCCATACACATGCATGGTTCCCAAAACTCATATTATCATACAACCATGGCGAAAACCCAAGTAACTAGTGAGTATTTCTTACCTCACACCCAAAAATGAAAATGGGTTCTAGGAGGGAGGAAACACCAACAAAAATGAGGAAGAGAAGGAGGAAAAATAGTAGCCCCACAAGCCTCCTTCAAGCTCCCTTCAAACGAAAATAAGGAGGTGTGGAAGATGAGCTCAAGTTGCTATGGTTTTTGGAAGAAGGAAAGGAAGGAGAAATGGAGAAGATGATGAAGAAGAGAAGAAGAAGAATGAAGTGTAATGTTTACACCTTCAGCAGCGCATACGTGAATAGGAGAAGGAAAATGGGGTTTTTGATTTATTTTAATTCCCATTCATTAAAACTTCAGCGTTTTATAACTAACAGGTTCTCAGTTCGGGCTCAATACATCGTCTGAAAATTATTCTGAATACATATTCGGATTCCTGATAATTTTCTCAACAGCCCTGACCAATATCATCTCATTCCGAGATACTTGGTCCGACACCCATATCTCAACCGGGCTTAATTTTAGCTTAACCAGTCTCCATAATTTCCTAACAGTCCTCAAAATTATCAATTTAATTATTCTCAATAGTTTGGGACGTTAAATATTCCACATAGTAATTTCTAATATTTATTCCGGTATTTAATTCTCTATTTTAAAATTTGGGATGTTACAAACTCTATGCTTTAGTGAGAACCCTCAAAACATGGCAGCACTATCTTTTCCCTAAGGAGTTTGTTATCCATAGTGACCATGAGTCTCTTAAGTATCTTAGAGGTCAAGGTAAGCTTAATAAGAGACATGCCAAATGGGTTGAGTTCTTAGAACAATTCCCATATGTCATTAAGCATAAGAAAGGGAAGGGAAATGTAGTTGCTGATGCATTGTCTAGGAGACATACATTGATTTCTAAGGTTGAGACCAAACTGCTTGGTTTAGAAATTTTAAAGGGGCTGTATGATGGTGATAATGAGTTTGGCCAGAAGTATAGGGAGTGTGAAAGGGTGCCTAAGGATGAGTATTATAGGTTTAAGGGGTTCTTGTTTAGAGAGAATAGGTTATGTGTTCCCCAATCTTCCATTAGAGAGCTTTTAGTAAGGGAAGCACATAGAGGGGGTTTGATGGGTCATTTTGGGGTGCATAAGACTTATGAGATCTTGCATGAGCATTTTTATTGGGTTAACATGAAAAAGGATGTAGCCAAACATTGTGAGGCATGCATTGAGTGTAAACAAGCTAAGTCTAAAGTGCTCCCACAAGGTTTGTATACTCCCCTCCCTGTTCCTGAACACCCTTGGGTAGATTTGTCCATGGATTTTGTGCTTGGGTTACCTAAGTCCAGTGCTGGTCGAGATGCTATATTGGCAGTGGTGGATAGGTTTTCTAAAATGGCTCACTTTATTCCATGCAAAAAAGTTAGTGATGCTAGCCATGTAGCTGAATTAGTCTTTAGAGAAATCATTAGGATCCATGGCATGCCTAGGAGTATTGTGAGTGATAGGGACTCTAAGTTTCTGAGTCACTTTTGGAGGAGTTTGTGGGGTAGATTAGGGACTAAGTTATTGTTTTCTACTAGTTGTCACCCCCAAACTGATGGCCAAACTGAGGTGGTCAATAGGACACTAGGTGCTATGCTTAGAGCGGTATTGAAGCAAAATTTGAAACGTTGGGAAGCTTGCCTACCCCATATTGAGTTTGCTTATAACCGTGCTGTCCATTCCACCACTAATTACTCTCCATTTGAGGTTGTGTATAGGTTTAATCCTTTATCTCCACTTGATTTATTACCTGTACCTAACATTTTTATGTTTAAGCATTGTGAAGGACAGGCTAAAGCAGATTTTGTGAGGAAGCTGCATGAGCAGGTTAAAGCTCAAATCATCAAGAAGAATGAGAGTTATGCTAAGCAAGCCAACAAAGGTAGGAGGAAGGTGATCTTCCAACCTGGAGATTGGGTGTGGGTACACATTGTAACACCCCGGTTTACCTGACTCGAATCCCGATGTGATCATCATAGTTAATGAAAATACGAGTAAATTTTTCGCGTTTCAAAATAATACCGGTGTCACACCGAGACTCAAATCACAGAAAACTGAAGTGTACAATTAAAAAAAAACTAAAGCTGGATCGATAAATAAATTGCCCATAACGGTATACAAAATAATAGAGTATACAGCGGAAGAAGGTGTATACCGGGCACACGCCCAATCCCATATATGACGATATGAGAAAAGGCTAGGCTAGCACGCAATGGCATATTATAAGCCTATTAGACAACCATCATCATTCTACAATTAATTCCATAAGCATGCATGGCCTAAGGTATAACTATGTATATATATATACATGTATACACGGGAATCTTCTCCCAGCCTTCGCTATCATCAATATACCTCAACTAATTTTTAATTCTCCCATTACACTGTAAATCATCTCCTACATTCTACATATATTTTCACCATCCGCAATTCAAGAATTATCTTATACATACTCAAAACCTCTAAATCATCTACATTCTCATAATCAATTCATTCATTACACAAGAACTCATCAATGATGCCGGCCAAGGCACTTCTTCTACCACTATTTACCTTCACCCAAACTTGATCTTTAAATCCAAATTCATCCCATGGCAACCTGCATCACAATGCTAAAAAGGAGACCACATGGGAGAGTGAGTTATACATTCAAAATGACTAATAATATATATATTGTGATCATGTGTGTATGCATATAAACATCATGTGTGCTTTGCTACCAAAACATCAAATTAACATTCATTCATTAACTCATTATCACAATAGGCATACAAGCCTCATGAATCACAATTCATATCATAAATAAGCACTACATATACACAAAACACAACACCATCACCTTGCCACTTATCAACAAGGGCATCCATAATCATTACCATCATTGATTTGTTTTATCTTTAATTCAATACCCCCCTCACAAGGGGTTTTCTCATCACTCGTGGTCATCCTATCTCGATTATACAATGGATCCAATTCCATATCATCGGGTGATCACAACCACCATACCATTCATTTCTCAATAATCCTGATAATAATATCATCACTCAGGGATTCACCCTTCGTGGCACCCCGCAAGGTGATTCATTTCAATAAATATCACAACATCCTCATCACTCAGGGCTACACCCTTCTTGGCATCCCGCAAGGTGTTTCATTTCACAATAATTCAATAACAATAGGACCTCGTCCTCTTCACTCTGGGATATACCCTTTGTGGCACCCCGCAAGGTGTTTCATTTCACAATAATTATCATAATATCATCATCACTCGGGAATAATTTTAACTCCTTTAGTTTTCAATAAATTATAAATTTTCATAAGAAATCCCAATTTAATTATTCTAACATTTTTGGGATACTCATTGACTCATTCATGATTATTTAATATTTATTTATAACAATTTATCATCTTTATAAAATTTGGGGTGTTACAATCTACCCCACCTAAAAAGAAACTTCATCCTCGAAGTTTAGCATCGGTATCCACCCGAAGGCCACACTTCGGCCACATGCCAATAGAGTTCAATAATATCACGTAGTAACATATAACTTCTCAAGGTCCATAAACATGTTAACCATTATCTCATCATTCTTAATGTAAAATTTCTACATCAAAGTGCGTCATATGCCATGAATTATGATTCACCCAACAGAGCTCACATGTTCATACTCAGTACGACCAGATAGGCATAGTACATTCACCATAAGCAGTTACAATCCCTACACTTGCCCGGCCTATGTGTTGCTGCATCCGACATACAGGAAGGCGTCCCAATGCTGTAGTGGTTACCACAAACACATAAAGTCGGCGCATATATGCATGCTGCCACAATGCCTATGGCATGTAAGACCATATCGGAACCAGTACTTAGTATTCCCATTGCTCATATTGGTCACACCTATTCAATTAATACCAGACCATATAGGACTCGGTGACAATCCTCACCAGTCCACAACCAACATATTCATACTTCATTGTCCCTTTGTAACACCCCGGTTTACCTGACTCGAATCCCGATGTGATCATCATAGTTAATGAAAATACGAGTAAATTTTTCACGTTTCAAAATAATACCGGTGTCACACCGAGACTCGAATCACAGAAAACTGAAGTGTACAATTAAAAAAAAACTAAAGCTGGATCGATAAATAAATTTCCCATAATGGTATACAGAATAATGGAGTATACAGCGGAAGAAGGTGTATACCGGGCACACGCCTAATCCCATATATGACGATATGAGAAAAGGCTAGGCTAGCACGCAATGGCATATTATAAGCCTATTAGACAACCATCATCATTCTACAATTAATTCCATAAGCATGCATGGCCTAAGGTATAACTATATATATATATATATACATGTATACACGGGAATCTTCTCCCAGCTTTCGCTATCATCAATATACCTCAACTAATTTTTAATTCTCCCATTACACTGTAAATCATCTCCTACATTCTACATATATTTTCACGATCCACAATTCAAGAATTATCTTATACATACTCAAAACCTCTAAATCATCTACATTCTCATAATCAATTCATTCATTACACAAGAACTCATCAATGATGCCGGCCAAGGCACTTCCTCTACCACTATTTACCTTCACCCAAACTTGATCTTTAAATCCAAATTCATCCCATGGCAACCTGCATCACAATGCTAAAAAGGAGACCACATGGGAGAGTGAGTTATACATTCAAAATGACGAATAATATATATATTGTGATCATGTGTGTATGCATATAAACATCATGTGTGCTTTGCTACCAAAACATCAAATTAACATTCATTCATTAACTCATTATCACAATAGGCATACAAGCCTCATGAATCACAATTCATATCATAAATAAGCACTACATATACACAAAACACAACACCATCACCTTGCCACTTATCAACAAGGGCATCCATAATCATTATCATCATTGATTTGTTTTATCTTTAATTCAATACCCCCCTCACAAGGGGTTTTCTCATCACTCGTGGTCATCCTATCTCGATTATACAATGGATCCAATTCCATATCATCGGGTGATCACAACCACCATACCATTCATTTCTCAATAATCCTGATAATAATATCATCACTCAGGGATTCACCTTTCGTGGCACCCCGCAAGGTGATTCATTTCAATAAATATCACAACATCCTCATCACTCAGGGCTACACCCTTCGTGGCACCCCGCAAGGTGTTTCATTTCACAATAATTCAATAACAATAGGACCTCGTCCTCTTCACCCTGGGATATACCCTTTGTGGCACCCCGCAAGGTGTTTCATTTCACAATAATTATCATAATATCATCATCACTCGGGAATAATTTTAACTCCTTTAGTTTTCAATAAATTATAAATTTTCATAAGAAATCCTAATTTAATTATTCTAACATTTTTGGGACACTCATTGACTCATTCATGATTATTTAATATTTATTTATAATAATTTATCATCTTTATAAAATTTGGGGTGTTACACACATGAGAAAGGAGAGGTTTCCTGAACAAAGGAAATCCAAGTTGCTTCCAAGAGGAGATGGTCCATTCCAAGTATTGGAGAGGATCAATGACAATGCCTATAAGATCCAAATACCAGGTGAGTATAATGTGTCTTCTACTTTTAATGTGGCTGATTTGTCTTTGTTTGATACAGGTGAAGAAGACACAGATTTGAGGACAAATCCTATTCAAGAGGGATGGAATGATGAGGACACCGCCCACCAGTTAGGGGAACTATAAGGAATAGAAGGACCGATGACAAGATCCAAGGCCAAGAAGACCAAAGCCACCTTACAAAGGCTAATTCTCACCCTCCTGGAAGACATAACCAAGGAGCCACAAAGGACACCCAAGCTTACTCATTTGATCATGTGGAAGGATGAACAACAGAGGGCCTAGCATAAATGGCCTAGCTTCAAGAATAGGGTAGTGTAGGACTTGAATGACCTGTGTTCAAATCCTACCTAGACCCATTTTCTTTGTTTCTTTTGTAATTGTTGGTCATGCCACTAAAATTTTTAGCATTGTCCCACTAAGACTTAGTGGTGGGCGGTTACCCTTGTTTCTAGGTAGTGGAGTAGTTTTTTTTTGTTTAGCCAAGTTATACAAAACTAAATTGACGTGAGGAAAGATGGACAGAAGTTGATTAATAAAATTTTCTAAGTTTTGTAAACTTAGTGGTGAGTGTGATGCTCTTGATCCTTGTGTGAAGCAAGGTTGATTAGCCATGCATTAGTGTGATGCTTATGTGTGAATGCTAGTCAATTATGGAGGTATGATGCTATCCATCTTTTGTCATTTTTTTTATTAATTCATGCGTTTTTACCTTTGTTTTTCAAATTGCATCTGAAATTCTGAACTCTAAAGAATTAACAAGAAAATCAAGAAATCCTAGTTCAATTGCCAAGTTGCGTTAGTTGTCTTGTTATTGCATCAATTTTCCATTGTAGTGTGCAATTGAAATCACATGAGAATGAGACTAGTTTGATCCTTAAATCTCTCATGGAATCAAATCCCAACAATCAAGGATAAGTTGAAATTGAATTTTTGATCCTTACAGCAAACCATAACTTTATAAATTCAATCTCCACTCTAGATTTCCCATTTTTCCTTGTATGGTGTATGTCTGTGTGTGTATTCTTCCCTTTTTGTGGCAGCCATTCATCATTAAGAAATTAGCCCTTGCCGGTCCTCAACAAGATCCACATCACTTTTGCTTTCGAAACTTACGTTTCCAAACTTCAAAAACTCATCAGGATTATGAACCGGCTAGAAGGATGATGCATCGTGGGAACTCTTAACCGAAGATCTAGATGAATCACTCCTTGGACGGTCCTAAACATCAAGTTTCGTGAAGATCTGTTCAAGAAACACATCAAGGATGATAGGATCCCGGAAAGCCCATTAAGCATTAATCTTCTCTATCTTTTGGACTTACTAGCTAAGAGGAGTCAAAAGGATGTTTCTTAACTTGTTTCACCTTTATTTTAGAGAATAGTTAGGCACGCAACGTTGTTTTGGATCGGTTCTTGTTCACCTTGTGTTTTCAAAACTTGCGTTTCCAAACTTCAAAAACTCATCAGGATTATGAATCGGTCTAGATGGATAATGCATCGTGGGAACTCTTGACTGAAGATCTAGATGAATTACTCCTTGGACGGTCCTAAACATCAAGTTTCATGAAGATCTCTTCAAGAATCACATCAAGGATGATAGGATCCCGGAAAGCCCATTAAGCTTTTAATCTTCTCTATCTTTTGGACTCACTAGCTAAGAGGAGTCAAAAGGATGGTTCTTCACTCGTTTCACCTGTATTTTAAAGAATAGTTAGGCACACAACGTTGTTTTGGATCAGTTCTTGTTTACCTTGTGTTTTCAAAACTTGCGTTTCCAAACTTCAAAAACTCATCAGGATTATGAACCGGTCTAGAAGAATAATACATCGTGGGAAATCTTGATTGAAGATCTAGATGAGTTACTCCTTGGATGGTCCTAAACATCAAGTTTCATACAGATCTCTTCAAGAATCACATCAAGGATGATAAGATCCCAGAAAACCCAACAAGCTTTTAATCTTCTCTATCTTTTGGACTCACTAGCTAAGAGGAGTCAAAAGGATGGTTCTTCACTCTTTTCACCTTTAGTTTAGAGAATAGTTAGGAACGTGACGTTGTTTCAAATCGCTTCTTGTTCACCTTTTTTTTCGTAACACCCTAATTTTCTAGACTTGAACCCAATGTAATCTAAATAATTAAATAAGAAAAATACAAATAAATTTTTCACATTCGAAATAAATTCAAAAGACCACCACGACTACATCAAGACTTGAACCACAGGAAACCAAAGGGTGAGATTTGATAATCAATAACTGGATTGTTAAATAGTTTTCCCATAACAATATACAAAATAAGAGTTTACAACAAAAAAATGTATATACCGGGCATACGCTTAGTCCCATATATGAGGATATGAGAAAAGGCTCGGCAAGATATAAAACGGCATATCATAAGCCTAGTAGACAACCATCACCTTTTCATGTAAATTCATGAACATACAATGCCTAAGATATATGCATATACATATCTATATGGTCATGCATCATCAACAGCTATGTATTCCCAAAATGATTACATAATCAACATCTATATTTAACAACATCATAATATCCATCTTATACACAACTCATTAAATTACAAACATTGCTGGCCAAGGCATTCCATTGCCGCTATTTTACCTTCTCAAAAGCTTTACTTTAAAAATATCCTCTTCCCATGACATTCCTGCATCAATACTAAAAAGTAGACCACATGGGAGAATGAGTTATACATTTCAAATGACGATATGAATACAATTGAAATTATGTACATATGCATATCAACATCATGTATACTTTGCTAAACACATCAATGATCATCATAAATTATTACTTCAACAATATATTCACATTTCATATTCTTTAACCAAGTGATAGCAAAGCAAGCATATACACATCAATTCCAATGCCACAACGGGCCAACATCATCAATATCAACCATTCAAGTCTTTTCTCAAAGCCACTATAGGCTAACATCATTATCATCAATCATAAATAATTATGCCCTTCATTACATTGGGCCATAATATACACATCGTCATATTCAATATTGTTTTTGTGGTAATTATATCATTTATCAATTTTATGTGGCCTTTTAGGTACTCAATTACCCATCTCATTAACACCATACCACAATCTCAATCATCATCAATCATCAACATCATCAGGCATATCTCCATGCTATATGCAAATGCTCTATGGCTAATGCATATGCATAATGGAATAGACAATAAATGCGGATCTGACTGTGGGAATAAACACCAAATTGTGGGTCAAGCATGATCACTTACCCTACCCCTATTGTAGTAGTATAGTGTGTACACATATATTATAATGCATGCATAATCACCAAATTTTTACTGGTACCAAACCGCATCGCCCATTTGCAACACCTGGTCATTTTCACCATGACTGCGGTAACGACATAATCAATATATGGTGTTGCAGGTCGGCCATATCTTATATCATGGCGGCTGCGATCTAATGGACCACCGGGGTCACCTGCTCATCAAGAGCCACCCCCACAAGGGTTGGCCACATGTAGCTCCCCGTAGTAATACATGGGCGGCTTCGTGACTTACACACTAAGTCACAAGGGACATAAAAGATTGCTCATGCACTGAGTCACCCTCCCACTGGGTCAGCCAAAGGAACTCCCTTAACGTTCCAATATCGGTGGCTATGATATGCTATGATATGCCATGGATGCAATGCAATATAGATCAAATGCATTTCTCACACTGTGCATCCTAAATGCCACTCATCAATCATCATCATCATAATCACCAACACCACTATACACACATTAGTGGATTTTATCATTGTTGGTTTTAGCCATTGTTTTCAAGTTTTATATGTGGCATTTTTATCTTGATATATCATTTATTATACATGCAAGTCAACACTTGCAACCAACCACAATGGCATCACAAACATCACAAATCATTATTAACATTCATTAGTCTTTCATCAATACCACCACATAATCATTTAGTGGATTTTTATATCATTATTCATTACCATTGTTTCATAACTAGTGTGGCAATACAACAATTCATCAATACAATTTTAAACCACTTATACAAGATCACACTTGTATAAAATACAATGGCATTCACAATCGTCAATAATAACAAACATCCTTTACTTAAGGAAGTGATCAACACCTTGTTTATTATTACATAGCATCGTTATTATTTCCAATTCATCAATTCATAATAATTATTGTCATTCAATCATCTCCACATCTATTTCACATTCACTCAAGGATGTATCTTACAACACCATCGTGTATCCTTTCATTTGTACCCATCATATCATATTATTGGTGGCGAACATCCATGTATTCATAATATGTCTTTAGTATACATACATATAAGATTTCAATACTAAATTGATATAGAATACCACCATACATGCCACCATTGTATGCCCCCATCTTATTTTCCTCAGTTATTTCATAATAGGAAGGGATTAAATATAAGCCAAAATAAGAAAATAATATAAAATTTTTCACTGGGCGACTCACTCAAGCGAGACCCACACTCGCTTGAGCGAGATTGAGGTGGGTCACTTGAGTGCCCTCAATTTCCCCTTGAGCGAAAAAGTTTTTAAGAATCAGGCCCCGATCTCGCTTGAGCGGGCCACTCTCGCTTGGGCGAGATTCCTCCAGTGACATTTTCCTCACACACTCGCTTAAGCGAGGCTTCCCAAGGCCAGTTACCCGCTCAGGATAAATTGTTCTAGTAACGATTTCATGCTTGCTCGCTTGAGCGAGACTCCACCAGCTTCACTACTCGCTTAAGCGAGATCCGCCTAGAACCATTTCCTCTCTCACTTGCTCAAGCGCGGCTATACCCACTTGAGTGAGATTCGTCTAGTAGCTTATGCACCTATTCCACACACGTCTCGCTTGAGCGAGACCTCTTCTTGCCTTAGCGAGATTGGGCCAGAGGCCATCCATCTGATGCAGGAGACTCTCGCTTGAGCAAGATCCCTACTCGCTTGAGCGAGTTAACCATCACACGTTTAGCACTTAAGTTTTTCACTCATTATCACATGGCACACTCTATCCTTTGTAAAAGTGGTCTAATACATGGATGAAATGACACCCTTAGGCCTACTCCAACAAGTTATACTTCTCCATTCTTGTTCTAATTCATCAACTACGTGGAGGGGGTTTCTAAGCTATTTTTAATCACAACCACACATATCTCTAGGCATAATCATCATAAACATATTTCCACACTTTAGGAAATTCATCCATCTATAATTCTATGTCATTAATTTATTCATGTCCAACAAAAGGGACAACTAATCATTCATCATCATTACATATATATATATATATATATATATATATATATATTTCCATATCATTCAACAAGGCCAAGCCATCATTCATCACATCATCAATTCAACATTTAATACATTCATGGCAAGGCAATGCATGAGTTTACACATATACATAATTAACAATTATTCACTCATGCAATTTGAAATATAAACTCCTCTCTTACCTCAAGAAAAGAACCGCAACGCAATTGCCTCGATCATTTCGCATCATCATCCGGAATACAATCTACAATTTGCACATGCATACATACACTCAATCATTAAGCCATCTCAAGGCATTTATCAAAAATTTTAAGTGATTAATTCTGATTATTCAGGATTAAATCAAATTATATTATGTATGGATCAGTATCATTTTACGTATCCTTCTATTTTCCATAATATTTTGGATTTATTAGTAAAGAGGAGAAGAAACAGATTCATCATTCCATTTCCATTCCAATCGATTCAAGAATGAGACTAAGAATTAATGTTCCCTTCCGGCATCTCAATTGAGATAAAATTCTCTAGGTTTCAAAGGGCTAAACAAATCCAACAACAATAACATTATGGCCCTTATCTATAAGGCATCAAATATCTCATGTAAATCACTTAACTTCATCACAATTCATTCAAACCCATTATAAGCCTCTTGGCTCTATTCAAGACCATCATCAATCAACAAACTCTTGAGATATTTATCATGGCCTAACTACTCATCTACTCAAGTATCCCTTACCAATGGTTTTTAACTATTATTATCATAATAACCACATCTCATATTCACTATCAACCCAACACCTCAAATCATCATTCCTACATGCATGCATATATCATCAACCTCATTAATCAATCTCAATGATTCTAAAAATCCATTCCCTTCATATAAATCATTCTAGAGTATTCAAAATTATCAATTTAGCCAAAACCCCTAAATCACCACACTTAAGGTTTTTCTTCAAAATCAACCAACCAATAATTTCAATCCATTTCTTAAATCCATATGAATATCATAACCCTCATTCTCATATACTCACAAAACCATAATCAAAATCATTTCTTAAACCACCAAGCTTAGGGTTTTCATCATTTTCCTCAATAATCCAAGTTTCTAACATTATCATTTCAAACCCAGCAACCCAAAACCATAAATGAAATAATGAAGAGGTAAGAAACCTTCACCTTAAATCTAAGCTCCATCAAAACGAAAATGAGGGTGAAGAAGAGGGAAGATGATCCAACCAAGCTCCCAAGCTCCATAAATGCTTCACATTTCTAAGCTTAAGCATCAATTTTGGCAAGAAATAGAGGTGGGAGAGGTGGGGTTCGGTTGGTACAAGAAGAAAGGGAGAAGAAAAAGAAAATGTGGAAAATGGTGGTAGAGGAGAAGCTGCCAAAAATGAAGGGAAAAAGAGAAAGAAAAATGTGTTTTATTGACCCATTAACCATTGGTTATTAAAGTGTAGCCTTATGGCTTTTCCCATTGGTCCATATTTTCTTTGTCCATTGTCTAAAGGAGGGTATGAAGTATGCAGAAAAGTCACACGGTTAAGAGAAGAGGAGAAGGGGAGATTTCACATTTCCCTAAATTCCTATTTGGCTCGTATTTTCCCTATTTAATATTATACGTCATGTCCAAATAATTATTTCCTTAATACCAAAAATTATTTTAACCATATCATCATAACCACAATAATTTTCTAGACATTCTAGGTCATCAAATATCTAATTTGACCAAGTGGGTCCCACATCGTCTATTAAATCACCCGGTTTTGGTAAATCTTAATTTATCGATAATTCACCTCTAGTGTCTAATAAATTCTCCCATAATTATTTGACCATAAATAATTAATTACCATTATGCCATAAATTATTTTCTTTAAAATTTAGGGTGTTATATTTTCACAACTTGCGTTTCCAAACTTCAAAAACTCATCAGTGTGACATCCCAAAAATAGGGGTAAATTTTTTGCGATTTTATTATTATTAATCTATGAAACATGTGAGTGGCAAAGCCATTTAACAAATTACCCTGGATCTATCAGAGACCTATCTCATATATGAAGATATGAGAAGGTAAGTTAAAGAATTTTAACTCTTAATAAATCCATAATTAATAATAGCGGAAGTATCTTTAGTAAAATAATATTATGGAATTAAATTCTTAAGAGATCACTCATTTGAAATTAAGAAGCCAAGGTTATCCCAAAGTGTTCATAAAGCAGGATAGAATCATGGATTAATATGAAGAAAAAGGAAAATAATATATTTAAAGCTTTTTGGGAGAATCAGGTCCCCCTCGCTCAAGCGAAAACCCAATTCGCTTGAGCGAGCTTCGCATAGCACGCTTAAGCGAATCATGAAATGCTGAGCGAAAGAAGAAAATGAAGGTTCAGGGGTCACTTCGCTCAAGCGAACCCTGACTCGCTTGAGCGAGTAGTACATCTCTCGCTTGGGCGAAGCCAGCGAGTGTAAGGTGAAAAACGCCCAGAATCCATCCACGCTTACTCGCTTGAGCGAACCCATCCTCGCCCAAGCGAGATTACTCCCGAGAGCAATTTCCTGATAAACCCGAGAGCAAAACCTGAGACCAAAACCCTCTCGCTTGGGCGAATCCTCAGCTCGCCTGAGCGAACACCAACCAAGGTCCAAACTCTGATTCTAATGTAATTTCGCTTGAGCGACTTGCACAACCGCTTGAGCGAAAATGGAATAATGGCCCAACACTGATGCTGGAACGATCTCGCTTGAGCGAGTCCCATTCTCGATTAAGCGAGAATCATCCAGAATCCAAAAATTGATACAGGGGCATTCTCGGTTGAGCGAGAAGCCCTCTCGCCTGAGCGAGTTTGACAGAAAAATAGGGGGAAATACAAAAATCACCCAACTCTCTACACCAAAACTCATTCTAATCAAGTTTACCTAATTTCAACACGTCATATATATCATATTACACATTTAGAACTTATTCTAATAAATCATTCTTGTAAATTTCCATTACAACTCATCTATTGTATAAATCAACTCACTAACTCTTCCATTTCATAAATCTAACATTCCACATATAAACTTCATTCATTCATCAAGATATGGAGAGTTTTATCATTCATTCATTTACAGGGTCATGATTAAAAATGAGTTATAGACAAAAGATCTCATTTTCCTCCATGACCTCCCAAACTCATCATTCATACAATTATCCATTCTAAATCCACACTGTACCAACATACATTGTACTATATACATTACATCTAATCCACATATCTATGTAAACTAAACTATTGCCGACCAAGGCACTCTTTACCAAAAAGGGGCCTTCTTCACACTCCTCCTCCACAATAGCTCCAAAGTAATACCTACAACACAAGAGCTAAAAAGATATACCACAGGGAGAGTGAGTATACTTCCTCAATGACGAAAATCCAGTAAATAGAACAATATATGCATGAATGTAATACAACTATCTCCTTCCCAAGAGGAGTTTATTTAATATCAATCAATCAATCAATAATTTTTCATTTCGATACAATTATTCCCCGATTCTCTCAGAATTTTATCAATCAATTCACCATCACCATTTAGTAATTAAAAAGAGAGTTTCCATTCATATCTCATCATCAAGGTATCACACTATACCATGCTTTCAAACTGATGCACATGCTAATGTCATGAAAATGCATATGCACGGATCCGATTTCATTTCCTCGGGTGATCGCAACCACCATATCATATACTCATTCTCAATGGTTTCCTACCTCGCAAGGGGTACTCCCTCTAGCAACCTCACAAGGTGCTTCTCGTGATCGCAACCATGTTCAATATTTCACATAGGTTTCCCTCCTCGCAAGGGGTACTCCCGCCTCATAAACATTTCATATAGGTTTCCCTCCTCGCAAAGGGTACTCCCGCCTCATGATCGCAACCATGGGCATCATAGGTGCTCGCAAGCCCTTTTTCATTTCCATCATCAAGTGATCACAACCATTTATCAACATCATCATGATATGTATGTCATGCCATGTATACAAAATACTCATGCATGCCTCAAGCTCATTTAGATTATCCTACCCTTTCATCTAGGGTATATTCATTTTCAACCACATAATTTTCCATCAAACTCATACACAAGAATCAACCTTCATATGAACTCAATCGTGTATTGTAACATCCCAGATTTTTAATTAATTATAAATGTCAGATTAAGGTTATGGATTGATGGAATTAATGGTTAATTAAGGTTAATTGCCAATTAGGCAAATTATTGAATGATGATAATAATAATATTAATAATACAAGAATGAACCATGTGCCTTGGAAGCTGGTGGGCCTGGTTCCCTCTCCCTTTCTCTCTCTTTATGCACGCTGGTGGTAGGTGGTGCCTTAAGAGTTTTGGTTTCCTTTCTCTCCCTTGTCCACGTTGGGTGTGGGTAATCATTGCTAGGGGAATGGCATTAAATACTGATGGACTTGCATTAAATGAGGATGGGATGTTGAGATGATGAGAGTGGGACGCTGTTGGGGGCTGAGATGATAAGGCTTCAACTCCACGTCTTCTCCTGATTTTTCCTTCATTTCCCTTTGGTGGCTTTTCAGAGGATAGAGAGAAATGCTCTCCCTTCTCTCTAAAAACTCTCTAGAGACTCTTCTTCTCCTTCGTCTCCTTCGTCTCCTTTATCTTCATCTTCCTCTTCTCCTTCATCTTCTTCTTCCACTCATGCTTGGTGTAGAACCGAGTGGAAGAGTGTTGCTGTGTAAGGAACAGCTTGGTGAGTGAAACAGCTTGTGGCTGTGTGTGTAAGCTAGGTTGCACCTTGCTGTTTTGGTGCTTCTTCTTCCTCTTCTTGTTCCTCCATATGCTGGGTTGGATGGGGCTCGGTTGGGAGCCTGCAGCAGTTGTGTGGGTGCCTCGTTTGAGAAGAGTGGCTCACTGTTGTTGAGGCTGTGCTGTGCTACTATTGTAAAGAGGAAGGCATAGATAGTGCATGGAAGCTTGGTTGTCCTCCACTAATGGTGAGGACTAGCTCACGGTGCTGTGGGAAGTATGGAACAGCTTCATGTTGTGCTGGGAGGTTTCTCCACTGACTCGATGGCTTGAAGGCTTGAGTGGAGATAGCGTTTGGGACCTCTACTGGGCCGAGTAAGGTCTGTGGTGCCTTGGAGGCTTGGCATGGTGTGCTTGGTAGCTAATCTGCTTCGAGGGAAGCCATGTTGGCTCTTCCTACGTTGGAATGCCGAGCAGAAGCTGCTATGGCTGGGCCGAGTGTCCATATGACTCCTGGAAGCTTCATCCAGGTAAGGGGAGCTATTGCATCTTAAGTGTACAGTTTATGGACAGACTTCCGGGTGACTTTATTGCATTGTGTTATGTTTTGTTGGATGTTGTATGTTGTTAAGTTGAACCCGGATTCTTGTTTGTTATTTAAATGGTGCTTGATTATTCGTCCAAGAGATGCATGATGTTATTGTGATGATGATTATATTATGATGCTTGAGATGCATGTACGTTGATGTGGAGTGCATGTGTGATCCTCTATTTGTCCCTGGATGTGTTGTACATTTGAATGCATGTGAATGTTAATGATGCATATGTGTATGCTGAATGCATGAATGGGGACTGTTATGATGGATGCCGAGTGGGCTTTATAGAGGAAGGCATGAAATGCTTACTGTAAAGGATAAACCCGAGTGAATATAGGATAATCCGAGTGAATGGCATAGTGATTGCCGAGCGAATGGTATGGTGATTGCCGAATGGATGGCATAGGATTGCCGAGTGGATGGCGTAGGATTACCGAGTGAATGTGGTATAAGCCGAGTCATCTGACTGTTGTTGAGTTGCCGAATGAATTTAATGTTGAACGCAGATTTCTGAGTGGGCAATCGAATGAATATGAGTTGAATTTTATATGCATACGTGTTATTATGTTATTGAATATGAACACCTTGCGGGGTGCCACAAGGGTGTAATCCCGAGTGAAGAGGACGGGGTCCTAATGTTGAATATGATGAAAGACCCGGGTTGGACTCGGGCAGTGCCTGGGGCACTAAGCGTGAATGAGACGCTTGATAAAATGCCGAGTGGATTGGCGTGGGACGCCGAGTGAATGAAACCGTATGCATGCGATTAGCCACTGGAATGCGTTGGACTCCTATATCGATCGGCAATCAGATGACATTATATGAAATATGGCTAAGTCCTGGAGCTGGGTTCGGACAGACTCCTTGAGCATGGCTCGGAGTATGAATAATGTTGATATAGTCTCGGGGTTGAGAGAAATCCGAGTGAGTCAGTATACTTGTATTGAGTAAATTGAGCTTTATAGCCGAGTGAAATGGGTGAAATCCCGATTGGAAGATGTTTGTGATTGTTCATGTTGAATGGCAGTGTTTATATGCTGATTGATGTTGTGTGTTATGGCATGTTGTGGATTCTGTGATTAATCCGAGCCAATATCTGTCATTTAATATGTAATGCTCGCCCCTACACTATTTTTCAGTGTATGCAGGTCGGTTTGGATGATGTAATGGTCTTAAACCCGAGTGTTGGGTGTTTATGATAATGGCTGTGTATATAATGTTATATTCCGAGTACATTTGATGTACTAAAGCCTTGGCCGACTCATAATATTAATGTTGTATAACGTATACAAATATATATGTATAGAATCCGAGTGGATGAACATAATCATGAATTTGAAATATATGTATTGGGATCCGATTGCATGTTAATATATATATATACTTCGAGCGATGGTATTATATGCATACCGATTGAATGTGTTAGTGAATGGAAAGTATAAAGATAAGAATCCGAGTGTATGCGCGTGTATATACATATATGTTATGTTGATAACATGGTTATGAATCGGTGGAAGTGTATTGCCGTAATAGTAGTCGGACTTGGAATTAGAGAATACATCTATACAAGTGATTTATGTTGATTTGATGCTTCCTACCGACTAGGAAATGATGTTGTATGAATATTCCTAAGTTAATGAATCCTGAGTGAAATGTAAGTGGCTTAGTTGCTTTTTCGAGTGAGTCTTATGTATGTGACTCCATATCCGAGCATGATTCATCTGTGAGTCTCTTTCTGTGTGTTGATGGCTCTTGAGGATTCCGAGTGAAGAATATATGGTAAACCCTGAGTAGGGAATGATTCGAGTAATCCGAGTGGAAATCCGAATGATCCTCTTCCGAAAGGAGAGTTGTTGTAATGACTAAGATTGATTATATTCTAAGTGTATGAATTATGAATGTATCCCGAGTAAACATGGGAACCTATTCCGAGTGAATAGGGTAATATGTGTTCTGAGTGTGTAAGTGTGGAATGAATCTGAGTGAATTACTTGGGTAATTCCTCTGAGTGTTGAGGAGTTCAGATCATTCCGAGTGGAATTGATTGTGTAGACCATTTCTGAGTAATGAATGGTTAAGGTATTCTCCGAGTGAGAATAGGCATGAATACCGAGTGTGAGGCCGAATGAGTGTTGGTCGGTCTTGGTATTAGTTACCGAGTAAGATACTGCTCAGAAGATGAGTTGGTTTATGAATCGTTTACCGAGGAATGAATGTCTCGGTTTTCCGAGTGATTGAATGCCGAGTGACTTCTTGCTTCAGCGAGTGATTCCTTGCTCAGCGAGTATGTTGTTTGGGAAGGCTTTCGTATTCGGTTTCGCTTAAGCGAATGGTGGTTCACTCGAGCTAGTTGGTCGGTCTCGCTCAAGCGGATTTGGATCTCGCTTGAGCGAGTGGACGCTGTATTGTGGTTCGCTCAGGCGCTGTCGGTGCTTCCGTGTGAATGGTTTTAATTCCTTTGCCTTCCCTGTCTTTTCTTCTTGGCCATGGGGCCAGCTCTCTTATCTTCATATAAAGGAGTGATTTTATTATGGATCCAGGTTATTCTTTAACTAATTCGTGAAAATTTTCCCTCTAAAATCAGGGTGTTACATTCTGGTATCAGAGCAGACCGAAAGGTCCATGGCCAAGGTTTGCCTACTATGTGGGCGGTTGTATACAATATGACCGAGTGTCATCATTGCTTGTGAGCTATTATTGGATTTTATGCATGCTTATTGATCGGACAAGAACCCATAAGTGGAATTAACTGAGTGACTAATATTTCAAGAATTCCCTAGTGTGTTGAATTCGGATTATGTGGGTGGTTGTGCCATTTGTGAAGATTAAATTTTATACCCTTTGGCATAAGAATCCAATATGATATATATATGATAGGAGTGATTACTGCAGTTTCCTAGGGATGAGAATTTTAGTATGTAATGATTGAATGAATATGAAGTCAGGTATATGTTATATTGGAATTGTGTCTCGGTTTTAATGTGTCAAAACCGAGTGAAGGATTAATTGATGATAGACCACTAGTGTGGTGACCCAGCTGATTGGGCATGATCAAGTAGGATCGGGTATTAGTGAGATGGATACCTAAGAGATTGGAAAACTGGGTGAGAATTAATATGGTCGGATACCTGTTTGATTTGGGTACTGTCTCGATTTTGTGATTGAAAACCGAGTGAGTGGTTAATTGAATTATAACCCATAAGGTGTAGTAACCCGATCGGATTTTGTATGATCTTATACTGTTAGACCTTGTGGAACTAGACTCTGTGTTGATTTTGATTCGGTGATAATTGGATGTTGTGGAGGTATTTGGTAAGCCTTGGAATTCCGAGCCAGATAATCTGATTGACCTTATGTATTGTTGAGTCAAGTAATTGTATAACAAATTATTGAGGTTTGAAGTGTCTTAAGGTTAAAATCCGAGTACACTTTGGTACTGGATATGGTGATAATGGAAATAATATTATGATGATTGTATATCCGACTGGTGGACTGTGTTTTGCTCAGTGAAGAGAGTTACCAATACAAAACCCTAATGTTATGATTGAAAATCACATTGAAAACCGAGTGGTATATCTAAGAGAATTTGATGAATTCCTTAGGCTTTAATTAATTGATGGCTAGTGAAGAATGATGAATTGAGGGATTGATTGGCTAATTGACCATGATTTTGTGATGAGTAAGATTAAAGAAAGAATTTTTACTCGGTTTGGACTGGAAACCGATTGCCATTACGCCATTTTATGGTGAGTGTGGTTGGTATTTGATGATTATTACCATGAGATTTACACTAGAATAGGTGTATGGGCCGGATGTATGCTCTGTATGGGTCGGAAATCTATTGATGATATGCATTTTACTGTGATGATGATTGATGTTTGCCGACTGTTAGCATGTGATGCACCAGTGTTGGTGCGTAATAGTGGAAATATGTTGCTTATAGATCAGCATTATCCGAGTGATTTTGGTCGGTATGAGTGAAAAGATTGTGAGGATGCTGTTTCGGTATGACTCTACATGCCATAGGTATTATGGCAGTGTGCATTTTGCATTGACTCTATGCAATTGTTGTGACCCTATAGGAATGAGGCACCATCCTATAAGTTGGATGCAGCAGTTCATAGGTCGGGCAATTGAGACTGTAGCTGCTTATGGGAATGGCTTGAGTCTATCGGACTGCTCCAAGCAAAGATGTGAGTGTGATGAGTGTACGGTAAATATTAGTGTATCAAAATGTTGATGGGTGAATAAGAGGAATAAAATTCCGAGTGAAATAATTACTGAGTGGAATTATGATGTTCAGAATGAAATATCCTTAGAGGGTGGAGTTTTTCTGAGGCGAAGTGAAGCCTGGATGTTGGTGTACTGCTCGATTTGGAATGTTTCTGAGCAGTGAATACCCGAGTGGGTGATTTCCGAGTCGGTTGTCACACTTCCGAGTGGAAGGTGTTAAGAGTATGATGTCTCGGAATTTCTTGTGGTATGGTCGGTAACCACTTGAGAGATGGAGTTGTGCCGATTGGAAATTGTCTGGTCGGTGAATGCATGGAAAGCATTGGTTTGTAAGTTGTTTTGTGTGGCATGCAGTGTTATGCCGAGTTGTTATTGAGGCAGATTCCTGATTGAATTTCGAGGACGAAATTCCTAAAAGGTGGGGAGAGTGTAACATCCCAGATTTTTAATTAATTATAAATGTCAGATTAAGGTTATGGATTGATGGAATTAATGGTTAATTAAGGTTAATTGCCAATTAGGCAAATTATTGAATGATGATAATAATAATATTAATAATACAAGAATGAACCATGTGCCTTGGAAGCTGGTGGGCCCGGTTCCCTCTCCCTTTCTCTCTCTTTATGCACGCTGGTGGTAGGTGGTGCCTTAGGAGTTTTGGTTTCCTTTCTCTCCCTTGTCCACGTTGGGTGTGGGTAATCATTGCTAGGGGAATAGCATTAAATGCTGATGGACTTGCATTAAATGAGGATGGGATGTTGAGATGATGAGAGTGGGACGCTGTTGGGGGCTGAGATGATAAGGCTTCAACTCCACGTCTTCTCCTGATTTTTCCTTCATTTCCCTTTGGTGGCTTTTCGGAGGATAGAGAGAAATGCTCTCCCTTCTCTCTAAAAACTCTCTAGAGACTCTTCTTCTCCTTCGTCTCCTTCGTCTCCTTTATCTTCATCTTCCTCTTCTCCTTCATCTTCTTCTTCCACTCATGCTTGGTGTAGAACCGAGTGGAAGAGTGTTGCTGTGTAAGGAACAGCTTGGTGAGTGAAACAGCTTGTGGCTGTGTGTAAGCTGGGTTGCACCTTGCTGTTTTGGTGCTTCTTCTTCCTCTTCTTGTTCCTCCATATGCTGGGTTGGATGGGGCTCGGTTGGGAGCCTGCAGCAGTTGTGTGGGTGCCTCGTTTGAGAAGAGTGGCTCACTGTTGTTGAGGCCGTGCTGTGCTGCTGTTGCGAAGAGGAAGGCATAGATGGTGCATGGAAGCTTGGTTGTCCTCCACTGATGGTGAAGACTAGCTCACGGTGCTGTGGGAAGTATGGAACAGTTTCATGTTGTGCTGGGAGGTTTCTCCACTGACTCGATGGCTTGAAGGCTTGAGTGGAGATAGCGTTTGGGACCTCTACTAGGCCGAGTAAGGTCTGTGGTGCCTTGGAGGCTTGGCATGGTGTGCTTGGTAGCTAATCTGCTTCGAGGGAAGCCATGTTGGCTCTTCCTACGTTGGAATGCCGAGCAGAAGCTGCTATGGCTGGGCCGAGTGGCCATATGACTCCTGGAAGCTTCATCCAGGTAAGGGGAGCTATTGCATCTTAAGTGTATAGTTTATGGACGGACTTCCGGGTGACTTTATTGCATTGTGTTATGTTTTGTTGGATGTTGTATGTTGTTAAGTTGAACCCGGATTCTTGTTTGTTATTTAAATGGTGCTTGATGATCCGTCCAAGAGATGCATGATGTTATTGTGATGATGATTATATTATGATGCTTGAGATGCATGTATGTTGATGTGGAGTGCATGTGTGATCCTCTATTTGTCCCTGGATGTGTTGCACATTTGAATGCATGTGAATGTTAATGATGCATATGTGTATGCTGAATGCATGAATGGGGACTATTATGATGGATGCCGAGTGGGCTTTATAGAGGAAGGCATGAAATGCTTACTGTAAAGGATAAATCCGAGTGAATATAGGATAATCCGAGTGAATGGCATAGTGACTGCCGAGCGAATGGTATGGTGATTGCCGAATGGATGGCATAGGATTGCCGAGTGGATGGCGTAGGATTACCGAGTGAATGTGGTATAAGCCGAGTCATCTGACTGTTGTTGAGTTGCCGAATGAATTTAATATTGAATGCAGATTTCTGAGTGGGCAATCGAATGAATATGAGTTGAATTTCATATGCATACGTGTTATTGTGTTATTGAATATGAACACCTTGCAGGGTGCCACAAGGGTGTAATCCCGAGTGAAGAGGACGGGGTCCTAATGTTGAATATGATGAAAGACCCAGGTTGGACTCGGGCAGTGCCTGGGGCACTAAGCGTGAATGAGACGCTTGATAAAATGCCGAGTGCATTGGCGTGGGACGCCGAGTGAATGAAACCGTATGCATCCGATTAGCCACTGGAATGCATTGGACTCCTATACCGATCGGCAATCAGATGATATTATATGAAATATGGCTAAGTCCTGGAGCTGGGCTCGGACAGATTCCTTGAGCATGGCTCGGAGTATGAATAATGTTGATATAGTCTCGGGGTTGAGAGAAATCCGAGTGAGTCAGTATACTTGTATTGAGTAAGTTAAGCTTTATAGCTGAGTGAAATGGGTGAAATCCCAATCGGAAGATGTTTGTGATTGTTCATGTTGAATGGCAGTGTTTATATGCTGATTGATGTTGTGTGTTATGGCATGTTGTGGATTCTGTGATTAATCCGAGCCAATATCTGTCATTTAATATGTAATGCTCACCCCTACACTATTTTTCAATGTATGCAGGTCGGTTTGCATGATGTAATGGTCTTAAACCTGAGTGTTGGGTGTTTATGATAATGGCTGTGTATATAATGTTATATTCCGAGTACATTTGATGTACTAAAGCCTTGGCCGGCTTATAATATTAATGTTGTATAACGTATACAAATATATATGTATAGAATCCGAGTGGATGAACATAATCATGAATTTGAAATATATGTATTGGGATCCGAGTGCATGTTAATATATATATACTTCGAGCGATGGTATTATATGCATACCGATTGAATATGTTGGTGAATGGAAAGTATAAAGATAAGAATCCGAGTGTATGCACGTGTATATACATATATGTTATGTTGATAACATGGTTATGAATCGGTGGAAGTGTATTGCCGTAATAGTAGTCGGACTTGGAATTAGAGAATACATCTATACAAGTGATTTATGTTGATTTGATGCTTCCTACCGACTAGGAAATGATGTTGTATGAATATTCCTAAGTTAATGAATCCTGAGTGAAATGTAAGTGGCTTAGTTGCTTTTCTGAGTGAGTCTTATGTATGTGACTCCATATCCGAGCATGATTCATCTGTGAGTCTCTTTCTGTGTGTTGATGGCTCTTGAGGATTCCGAGTGAAGAATATATGGTAAACCCCGAGTAGGGAATGATTCGAGTAATCCGAGTGGAAATCTGAGTGATCCTCTTCCGAGAGGAGAGTTGTTGTAATGACTAAGATTGATTATATTCTAAGTGTATGAATTATGAATGTATCCCGAGTAAACATGGGAACCTATTCCGAGTGAATAGGGTAATATGTTTTCTGAGTGTGTAAGTGTGGAATGAGTCCGAGTGAATTACTTGGGTAATTCCTCTGAGTGTTGAGGAGTTCAGATCATTCCGAGTGGAATTGATTGTGTAGACCATTTCTGAGTAATGAATGGTTAAGGTATTCTCCGAGTGAGAATAGGCATGAATGCCGAGTGTGAGGCCGAATGAGTGTTGGTCGGTCTTGGTATTAGTTACCGAGTAATATACTGCTCAGAAGATGAGTTGGTTTATGAATCGTTTACCGAGTGAATGAATGTCTCGATTTTCCGAGTGATTGAATGCCGAGTGACTTCTCGCTTCAGCGAGTGATTCCTCGCTCAGCGAGTATGTTGTTTGGGAAGGCTTTCGTATTCAGTTTCGCTTAAGCGAATGGTGGTTCGCCTGAGTGAGTTGGTCGGTCTCGCTCAAGCGGATTTGGATCTCGCTTGAGCGAGTGGACGCTGTATTGTGGTTCGCTCAGGTGCTGTCGGTGCTTCCGTGTGAATGGTTTTAATTCCTTTGCCTTCCCTGTCTTTTCTTCTTGGCCATGGGGCCAGCTCTCTTATCTTCATATAAGGGAGTGATTTTATTATGGATCCAGGTTATTCTTTAACTAATTCGCGAAAATTTTCCCTCTAAAATCAGGGTGTTACATGTATCACACATAATAAGCCATCCATAGCCTCACTTAGGCTTCATCATATAAACACTAAATTCACATCATCATACACAATTCACTTCACATACACATAATATCACCTTTATCCACACAAACATGTCATACTACATTAATACATACATTATCATCACAATTTTCATGCATTTAGAAAATACACCCCTCTCTTACCTCAAGAGAAGTAGACCTCTGGGGTTGATGTTCCTGCTTCACCAATATTGCCAAGCCCTACACCAATCATTTATAGGGCCACATCAATTATTTATTCAAACACCAATTCAATATATATATATACATAGGTGTACACATAATTCTTATCATGTGAAAACTATTTACCAAATTCATTCATTTACCTACTTAGGCTTCGGGAATTCCTTTCCTTGAATTACAATCCCTTAGTATCAAAGGCTACAACCTAATTATTAGGTTATTCCATCTAGTAAGATCTCCACCAACACCTTGGTGAGTTTCCCACCTATTATGACTTCAAATCAACTTTATCATCATTTAATGTATCCACCACATTACTTATAATATTCTTCCCATCAACAAATATTAACTTTTCAATATTTTACTTTTCCTCCTAAAATTCAAGTTTAAGGTTTTCACCAATCCACCAACCTTCAAAAATGCTCATATACTTCTTTCTTTTACCACCGTAGTTTAACTACCTCATAATCACTCATAAGCTTGTATTTATGTCAACTTATCTTTAGATTTCCACTTTTAAACTTTCTCCAACATTACTCATACATTTATTGTGTTCTAACACCAAAACTTCAACTAAACTTCAACTATATACTTATGTACATGGAAAATGATCATAATCTTACCTCAATGAAAGAAAAGAGTGAGTTTACAAAAGATGAGGGAGTTCACACGAATTTGAGGAGTAAGGAGGAGAAAATAGTTTAGTTTCCAAGCTTCCTTGAAGTCTCTTGAAGGTTAAGAATGGAGGAGGAAGATGTATTTCTTTTTAATTTGAAGTTCAAGAGAAGGATGAAGAGGAATAATGAAGAAGAAGAAGAGAAGAAGAAGAAGGAGATAAGAAGAAAAGCATCTTCACGTGGAGAAGAAAATGCAACCGCCTTTTGAATGAGAAAAATAGGAATTTAGCATTTAAATTATTAATTCTTCATTAACTCTTCCATTTTTTAACAAACAGGTTCACTGTTCGGGCCCAAAACATATTCTAAAAATTATTCCGAATATAAATTCGGAATCCCAATAACATTGTCTACGGCCCTGACCAACGGCATCTCAATCGGAGATACTTGGTCCGACACCTATATTTTATCCGGGTCAGTTTTCAGCTTATCTGACCACCATAATTCACCAACAGTTTCGAAAAAACCTTGTTTAAGTCATTTCAAGAATTTTGGGATATTTTTTAGCCCAAAGTTAATTATCCAACATTTATTTTCCTAATTTATCTTTCTATTTTAAAAATTTGGGGTGTTACAATCAACTCCCCCTAAAAGAAATTTCGTCCTCGAAATTCAACTTACCGGACTCGAATACATGAGGGTACCGCTTACGGATATCGTCCTCACGTTCCCACGTAAATGTTTCCATATCTCCATGCTTCCATGCCACTTTTACTAATGGTACTATTTTATTCCGTAGTCTCTTCACGGAATACTCAATGATACGAACGGAAACAGGAAGAATGGATAAGTCATCCTGCACCTCAAGATCATCAACAGAGATCACGTGCTGAGGATCATGTACATACTTCCTTAACTGAGACACGTGGAATACATTATGAAGATTTGCAAGCTGTGGAGGGAGTGCAATTCGATATGCGACGTCTCCAATCCGTTCTAAAATCTCATAGGGTCCAATAAATTTAGGGCTTAGTTTCTTGCTCTTCAAGGCTCTTCCTATACCTTTATCACGCGAAACTCGTAATAACACATGATCGCCAACTTGAAATTCCAGTGGATTTCTTCTTTTATCATAATAGCTCTTCTGTCGGTCTTGAGCAATTTTCATCTTTTCCCGGATCATCTTGATCTGTTCGGTAGTTTCTTTAATAATTTTAGGTCCTAAGGCTAGATTCTCACCAACTTTAAGCCAACATAAAGGAGTTCGACACTTCCTTCCGTATAATGCCTCGTATGGTGCCATACCAATACTAGAATGAAAATTGTTATTGTAAGTGAATTCGATCAAAGGTAAATATTTTTCCCACGAACCGCCATGTTCCAAAACACAAGCACGCAACAAATCTTCAAGACTTTGAATAGTTCTCTCAGACTGCCCATCGGTCTGGGGATGATATGCCGAACTTAGCTTCAGTTTTGAACCCATCGCCTCATGTAAGCTTCCCCAGAATCGGGAAGTAAATCGGGGATCACGATCGGAAACAATACTTGACGGTACACCATGTAATCTCACAATCTCCCGAATGTACAACTGTGCTAAATCTTGCAAAGAGCTCTCCATACTGATTGGCAAGAAATGGGCACTCTTTGTCAAACGATCCACAATCACCCATATTCCATCACATCTGGACCTCGTTCTTGGTAATCCGGACACAAAATCCATGGCAATCGCGTCCCACTTCCAAACAGGGATATCAAGTGGTCTTAAAGTACCCGAAGGTCTTTGGTGTTCCACCTTCGCCTTCTGACAAGTAAGGAAAGAAGCTACAAAGTTAGCAACATCACGTTTCATTCCCGGCCACCAAAAGTTCTTCTTTATATCGCGATACATCTTTGTTACACCAGGGTGGATGCTAAACATGCTTTTATATGCTTCCTCCAGCACTGTCGTCTCAAATCATCAAATGAAGGTACATACACACAACCATTTATTCGCCATATACTATCAACGCCTTCCACAAAGAATAGATTTTTTCCATTATCCTGAAATCTTCGCACATCTTGTAAATAATTATCATCTTTTTGTTTCTCTTTCACAAGTTCCAAAAACTCATTACTTATTTTCAAGGTAGCAAAACATAACTTCTTGGAGGATTGAACTTCGGTCCTAACGTTCAAATTTCGAAATTCTTCAATTAATTTAAGCTCTTTGACCATCATGGTTGATATATGCAAGGATTTCCGATTAAGTGCATCGGCAACAACATTAGCTTTTCCCGGTTGGTACATCAATTTAAAGTCATAATCTTTCAAGAATTCCACCCATCTTCTTTATCGCATATTCAATTCCTTTTGGTCGAAAAGATATTTCAAACTTTTGTGGTCACTGTAAACCACAAATCTCGAACCATACAAATAATGATGCCAAATCTTCAAAGCAAACACAACCGCAGCTAGCTCCAAATCATGAGTCGGGTAATTAATTTCATGAGGTCGTAACTGGCGTGAAGCATAAGCTATTACACGTTCCTTCTGCATTAGCACGCATCCAAGTCCATGCTTGGAAGCATCACAATACACTACAAACTCTTCTTATAAGTCAGGCAACGCTAAGATAGGAGCAGAAGTTAGTCTCATTTTTAACTCCTCAAAGCATTTCTCACATTCAACCGTCCATACGAAAGGTTGGTTCTTCCTTGTTAAATTCGTCAAGGGTCTCGCAAGACGAGAGAAACCTTCAATGAACCTTCGATAATAACCCGCAAGTCCAAGAAAACTTCGGATTTCAGTAACCGTCGTAGGTCTCGACCATGCCATAACGGCTTCAACCTTTGAAGGATCCACAGAAATACCATCCTCGGATATTACATGTCCAAGGAATTGGATGCTCGTCATCCAGAATTCACATTTAGAGAGCTTGGCATACAACTGGTTCTCTCTAAGAATGTTCAGTACCACTCTCAAGTGTTCTTCATGTTTTTCGTGACTCTTGGAATATACCAGGATATCATCGATAAACACCACAACAAAACAATCTAGGTATTTATGAAAGATGTGATTCATGTAACTCATGAATACAGCTGGAGCATTAGTAACTCCAAATGGCATCACGACATACTCGTAGTGGCCATATCACGTCCTAAATGCAGTCTTGGGAATATCTTCGGCTCTCACTCAAATTTGATGATAACCGGAACGTAAATCAATCTTTGAAAATACCACCGCACCTCTCAATTGATCCAATAGATCATCAATATGAGGTAAAGGATATCTATTCTTTATCGTCAACTTGTTCAATTGGCGGTAGTCTACGCACAACCGCATGGTTCTATCCTTTTTCTTAACTAACAAAACAGGAGCTCCCCGGGGTGACACACTGGGTCGAACGAATTCCCTCTCAAGTAGCTCCTCAACTTGCTTCTTTAATTCAATTAACTCCATAGGAGACATCCTATAAGGAGCAATAGACACTGGTTCGGCACCAGGTACAAGGTCAATAGCAAACTCAACCTCTCTTGGAGGTGGTAAGCCAGGGATCTCATCAGGAAATACATCCAGAAATTCAGACACCACGGGGATATTAGTGGGATCGAAATTACTTGTCCCATCAGTAAGAGATAACAACACGCAAAGTTGAATTATACCTTGTACATCAAATTGTTCTCTATCAAGAGAAGGGAAACTAACGGTCCGTAGTTGACAATCAACTATGACTTTATTGGTAGAAAGCCAATCCATACCAAGTATAATCTCCAATCCCTTCATAGGCAAGCAAATAAAAGATGCAACAAATTTTCTCCCATCTAAGAGCATATCAACATTATCACACCGGTTAACCGATCTAAGACAAGTACCGGTTGGAGTGGTAATCATAAGAGCATTTTTCATTAGACACACCGGCAATCTCAATCGCCGAACGCAATCCTCAGATATAAAAGAGTGGGTCGCACCCGAATCATAAATTACATGAACTGAATGTCCAAAGATTTCACACTTACTTTCAACCAGATTTTCTGCTCGTGCTGCTTCTTCACCGGTCACAGCAAATACTCTCCCGGCATTAGGTTGACGATCTCCTCCATCCCTATTTCCATCATTAACATCATTACCATTTCCTCGACCGTTGCCACGTCTTCCATCATTATAACCACCTTGGCCACCACGTCGACCGCCATCATTTCCATTACCATGGCCTCGACCTCCATTATAACCTCTGCGGTTCACATAAGCAGGTGCGTTAGCACGATTGGCAACATTAGCTTGTACTGGAGCCGGCCATACAAGCATAGGACATGCAGAACGGATATGTCCCACCTGATCACAATTAAAACATACAACATCTTCACGATGCACACATTCCCGAACGTAATGAGGTCCTCCACATCTATAACATCTCGGCCCATTGATATTTATATTACCCCGGCCAAAAACATTACCACGTCCGCTGCCTCTAGCTTGGACATTAGAAGGAGCACCCCTCAAAAAGCGTCCTCTTCTAAAACTTCTTTGCCTCTTAAAACTAGAAGCTTGACCCTTCAACTTAGAGTTAAATTTAGAGTGTTGAAAAGAAGCATGTTCTTCGTAGATGCGGCACTTATTCACAAGCACCGTGAAACTTCGAATCTCTTGGTGACATATAGCCCTTTGAATATCGGAGCATAATCCATTTTCAAACTTCACGCACTTTGACACTTCAGTTCCCTCTTGTTGAAAAGGAGGGTAGAATTCACAAAGTTCTTCAAACTTGGAAGCATATTCTTCCACCGTCAGCGTGCCTTGCTTGAGTTCCATGAACTCGAGTTCTTTCTTGCCCTTATAACTTTCGGGCACATGTTTCCTCATAAGTTCTCGCTTAAAGTTCTCCCAAGTTAAGGGAATCGCAGCAGCATTCATTCTATTCTTGGCGAGTCTCCACCAAGTCTCTGCTTCATCCCTCAGCATAAAAACAACATACTCCACTTTCTGGAGCTCATTACATTCAAAGCTATCAAAGATCCGCTCAACATTCCAGATCCAACCATAGGCTTGCTCAGGCCTAAATCCACCATGAAATTCAGTAGGTTTTCGCTTTAAAAACATGTCAAGCCCCTGAGTGCCTTGAACAACAATAGGAGCAGATGGTCTTTCTGCCTCTTGTCTCTCACGGTTTTGTGATTCGAGAAGATCCGCAAAACGATTCAAGGCTCTAGCTATGGCGTCATCATTATCTTGACGACGACGGGCCATCACAATATCTAAAACCACAACATAAAATTCAACCAATATCAGTAAACTCGTTCATAAAATTCCTCTATAAGTTCATACTATAGTATTTCATTATAAAATTTACATTGTGACCCTCCCCCATGGAGTCCAATAGCAACATTTCATATTAAAGCTCATATGGCAACATCATCATATCATAACATAGTATGCATCCACAATACATAAGATTCTTCATTGAGAGAGGATAGTGTGAAGAAGCTTGGCCGGACTTATAAAAATCACATTCAATCCATCATCAATTCATACGCAATCAGTCAACAATAACAATGATTCATCAATCACATATCACTTTCCAGTAATAGCAATGGCTAAACACAATGATACAGAGCGAATAATGCTCTGATACCAAATTGTGACATCCCAAAAATAGGGGTAAATTTTTTATGATTTTATTATTATTAATCTATGAAACATGTGAGTGGCGAAGCCATTTAACAAATTACCCTGGATTTATCAGAGACCTATCTCATATATGAAGATATGAGAAGGTAAGTTAAAGAATTTTAACTCTTAATAAATCCATAATTAATAATAGCGGAAGTATCTTTAGTAAAATAATATTATGGAATTAAATTCTTAAGAGATCACTCATTTGAAATTAAGAAGCCAAGGTTATCCCAAAGTGTTCATAAAGCAGGATAGAATCATGGATTAATATGAAGAAAAAGGAAAATAATATATTTAAAGCTTTTTGGGAGAATCAGGTCCCCCTCGCTCAAGCGAAAACCCAATTCGCTTGAGCGAGCTTCGCATAGCACGCTTAAGCGAATCATGAAATGCTGAGCGAAAGAAGAAAATGAAGGTTCAGGGGTCACTTCGCTCAAGCGAACCTTGACTCGCTTGAGCGAGTAGTACATCTCTCGCTTGGGCGAAGCCAGTGAGTGTAAGGTGAAAAACGCCCAGAATCCATCCACGCTTACTTGCTTGAGCGAACCCATCCTCGCCTAAGCGAGATTACTCCTGAGAGCAATTTCCTGATAAACCCGAGAGCAAAACCTGAGACCAAAACCCTCTCGCTTGGGCGAATCCTCAGCTCGCCTGAGCGAACACCAACCAAGGTCCAAACTCTGATTCTAATGTAATTTCGCTTGAGCGACTTGCACAACCGCTTGAGCGAAAATGGAATAATGGCCCAACACTGATGCTGGAACAATCTCGCTTGAGCGAGTCCCATTCTCGATTAAGCGAGAATCATCCAGAATCCAGAAATTGATACAGGGGCATTCTCGCTTGAGCGAGAAGCCCTCTCGCCTGAGCGAGTTTGACAGAAAAACAGGGGGAAATGCAGAAATCACCCAACTCTCTACACGAAAACTCATTCTAATCAAGTTTACCTAATTTCAACACTTCATATATATCATATTACACATTTAGAACTTATTCTTATAAATCATTCTTGTAAATTTCCATTACAACTCATCTATTGTATAAATCAACTCACTAACTCTTCCATTTCATAAATCTAACATTCCACATATAAACTTCATTCATTCATCAAGATATGGAGAGTTTCATCATTCATTCATTTACAGGGTCATGATTGAAAATGAGTCATAGACAAAAGATCTCATTTTCCTCCATGACCTCCCAAACTCATCATTCATACAATTATCCATTCTAAATCCACACTGTACCAACATACATTGTACTATATACATTACATCTAATCCACATATCTATGTAAACTAAACTATTGCCGGCCAAGGCACTCTTTACTAAAAAGGGGCCTTCTTCACACTCCTCCTCCACAATAGC
The DNA here is from genome assembly GCA_037962975.1 of Clitoria ternatea. Taxonomy (NCBI): domain Eukaryota; kingdom Viridiplantae; phylum Streptophyta; class Magnoliopsida; order Fabales; family Fabaceae; genus Clitoria; species Clitoria ternatea. Next base: position 184,854,818 of record CM075672.1, read on the forward strand.
TCCAAAGCAATACCTACAACACAAGAGCTAAAAAGATATACCACAGGGAGAGTGAGTATACTTCCTCAATGACGAAAATCCAGTAAATAGAACAATATATGCATGAATATAATACAACTATCTCCTTCCCAAGAGGAGTTTATTTAATATCAATCAATCAATCAATAATTTTTCATTTCGATATAATTATTCCCTGATTCTCTCAGAATTTTATCAATCAATTCACCATCACCATTTAGTAATTAAAAAGAGAGTTTCCATTCATATCTCATCATCAAGGTATCACACTATACCATGCTTTCAAACTGATGCACATACTAATGTCATGAAAATGCACATGCACGGATCTGATTTCATTTCCTCGGGTGATCGCAACCACCATATCATATACTCATTCTCAATGGTTTCCCACCTCGCAAGGGGTACTCCCTCTAGCAACCTCACAAGGTGCTTCTCATGATCGCAACCACGTTCAATATTTCACATAGGTTTCCCTCCTCGCAAGGGGTACTCCCGCCTCATAAACATTTCATATAGGTTTCCCTCCTCGCAAGGGGTACTCCCGCCTCATGATCGCAACCATGGGCATCATAGGTGCTCGCAAGCCCTTTTTCATTTCCATCATCAAGTGATCACAACCACTTATCAACATCATCATGATATGTATGTCATGCCATGTATACAAAATACTCATGCATGCCTCAAGCTCATTTAGATTATCCTACCATTTCATCTAGGGTATATTCATTTTCAACCACACAATTTTCCATCAAACTCATACACAAGAATCAACCTTCATATGAACTCAATCGTGTATCACACATAATAAGCCATCCATAGCCTCACTTAGGCTTCATCATATAAACACTAAATTCACATCATCATACACAATTCACTTCATATACACATAATATCACCTTTATCCACACAAACATGTCATACTACATTAATACATACATTATCATCACAATTTTCATGCATTTAGAAAATACACCCCTCTCCTACCTCAAGAGAAGTAGACCTCTGGGGTTGATGTTCCTGCTTCACCAATATTGCCAAGCCCTACACCAATCATTTATAGGGCCACATCAATTATTTATTCAAACACCAATTCAATATATATATATACATAGGTGTACACATAATTCTTATCATGTGAAAACTATTTACCAAATTCATTCATTTGCCTACTTAGGCTTCGGGAATTCCTTTCCTTGAATTACAATCCCTTAGTATCAAAGGCTACAACCTAATTATTAGGTTATTCCATCTAGTAAGATCTCCACCAACACCTTGGTGAGTTTCCCACCTATTATGACTTCAAATCAACTTTATCATCATTTAATGTATCCACCATATTACTTATAATATTCTTCCCATCAACAAATATTAACTTTTCAATATTTTACTTTTCCTCCTAAAATTCAAGTTTAAGGTTTTCACCAATCCACCAACCTTCAAAAATGCTCATATACTTCTTTCTTTTACCACCATAGTTATAACTACCTCATAATCACTCATAAGCTTGTATTTATGTCAACTTATCTTTAGATTTCCACTTTTAAACTTTCTCCAACATTACTCATACATTTATTGTGTTCTAACACCAAAACTTCAACTAAACTTCAACTATATACTTATGTACATGGAAAATGATCATAATCTTACCTCAATGAAAGAAAAGAGTGAGTTTACAAAAGATGAGGGAGTTCACACGAATTTGAGGAGTAAGGAGGAGAAAATAGTTTAGTTTCCAAGCTTCCTTGAAGTCTCTTGAAGGTTAAGAATGGAGGAGGAAGATGTATTTCTTTTTAATTTGAAGTTCAAGAGAAGGATGAAGAGGAATAATGAAGAAGAAGAAGAGAAGAAGAAGAAGGAGATAAGAAGAAAAGCATCTTCACGTGGAGAAGAAAATGCAACCGCCTTTTGAATGAGAAAAATAGGAATTTAGCATTTAAATTATTAATTCTTCATTAACTCTTCCGTTTTTTAACAAACAGGTTCGCCGTTCGGGCCCAAAACATATTCTAAAAATTATTCCGAATTTAAATTCGGAATCCTAATAACATTGTCTACGGCCCTGACCAACGGCATCTCAATCGGAGATACTTGGTCCGACACCTATATTTTATCCGGGTCAGTTTTCAGCTTATCTGACCACCATAATTCACCAACAGTTTCGAAAAAACCTTGTTTAAGTCATTTCAAGAATTTTGGGATATTTCTTAGCCCAAAGTTAATTATCCAACATTTATTTTCCTAATTTATCTTTCTATTTTAAAAATTCGGGGTGTTACAATCAGGATTATGAGCCGGTCTAGAATGATGATGCATCGTGGGAACTCTTAACTGAAGATCTAGATGAATTACTCCTTGGATGGTCCTAAACATCAAGTTTCGTAAAGATTTCTTCAAGAATCACATCAAGGATGATAGGATCCCGGAAAACCCAATAAGCTTTTAATCTTCTCTATCTTTTGGACTCACTAGCTAAGAGGATTCAAAAGGATGGTTCTTCACTCTTTTTACCTTTAATTTAGAGAGTAGTTAGGCACGTGATGTTGTTTCGGATCGGTTCTTCTTCATCTTGTTTTTTCATAACTTGCGTTTCCAAACTTCAACAACTCATCAGGATTATGAGCCGGTCTAGAATGATGATAAATCGTGGGAACTCTTCACTGAAGATCTAGATGAATTACTCCTTAGACGGTCCTAAACATTAAGTTTCGTACAAATCTCTTCAAGAATCACATCAAGGATGAAAGGATCCCAGAAAACACAACAAGCTTTTAATCTTCTCTATCTTTTGGACTCACTAGCCAAGAGGAGTCAAAAAGATGGTTCTTCACTCTTTTCACTTTTATTTTAGAGAATAGTTAGGCACATGACATTGTTATGGATTGGTTCTTGTTCACCTTATGTTTTTGCAACTTGCGTTTCCAAACATCAAAAACTCATGAGAATTGATGTATAACACCCCTGATTTTCTGTACTCGAATCCCAATGTAATCGTCATAATTAATTAAATTGCGAATAAATTTTTTGCGTTTGAAAAACATTTCCAAGACATCACCATGATCACATCAAGACCCAAATCACAAAAAACCAAAGAGTGAGATTATGTAACCTATAACTGGATTGATAAATAGTTTGCCCATTCAGTATACAAAAATAACAGAGTTTACAGCGGAAGAAGAATGTGTATACCGGGCACACGCCTAGTCCCATATATGAAGATATGAGAAAAGGCTCGGCAAGCATGCAATGGCATATGGTAAGCCTAATATACAACCATCATCATTTTACATAATCACATAAGCATGCAATGCCTACGATGTATGTATATACCTATCTATATGGTCATGCGTCATACATCTCCAATATTCATATTTATAATAGACCATAACCAGCCCACCTTTAAATTCATAAGTCTCCACTATTAGTATATCCTCCAAGTGTATACATATTCACAATTCATCCATCAATAATAACATTATACTATTCATCATATACATAACACGTTAAATTACAATGTTGCCGGCCAAGGCATTCCTTTACAACTATTTACCTTCCCAAAAGCTTTACTTTAAAAACGTCATCTTCCCATGGCATTCCTACATCAATACTGAAAACTAGACCACATGGGAGAGTGAGTTATACATTTCAAATGACGATATGAATACAATTGAAATTATGTGCATATGCATATCAACATCATGTATGCTTTGCTAAACACATCAACAATTATCATAGATTATTAATTCAACAATATATATTCATTTCATGCTTATTCATCAGATCATAGCAAAGCAAGCATATACACATTTATAACACCGCCACAATGGGCCAACATCATCAACATAGATCATTTCAATCAAGCCACCATGGCTAAAATCATCATTTCCAATCATAAACAAATACGCCCTTCATTACATTGGGCCATATCATACATACTGTCATATTCAACATCCTTTCATATATTCATATCATTTATTACTTTTATATGGTCTTTCATTATATTAACTTCTCATCTCATCAACACTAATACCATCATCCCAATCATCATCAATCATCATCATATTCTGGCATATCTCCATGCTATATGCAAATGCTCTTATGGCTAGTGCATATACACAATGGAATAGACAACAAATACGGATCTGACTGTGGGAAATAACACCAATTGTGGGTTCAAGCATGATCACATACCATGCCCCTACTACAGTAGTAAAATGTGTACATATATATCATAATGCATGCATATTCACCATATTTTTACTGGTACCAAACGCATCGCCCATCATGCAACACCTGGTCATTTTCACCATGACCGTGGTATACAACATATCCAACATATGGTGTTGCGGGCCGGCCAGATATCAAATCATGGCGGCTGTGATCCCAAGGACCACCGGGGTCACCTGCTCATCAAGAGCTACCCCCACAAGGGTCGGCCACATGTAGCTCCCCGTAGCAATACATGGGCGGCTTCATGACTTACACATCGAGTTACAGGGGATACAACAAATTGCTCGTGCACTGAGCCACCCTCCCACTGGGTCGGCCGAGGGAACTCCCCTAATGTTCCAACATCGGCGGCTATGATATGCCATGGATGCAATGCAATGCAAATCAAATGCATTCTCACTCTGTGCATCCTAAATGCCACTCATCAAACATCATCGTCATCATCATCATAATCACCAACACCACCATACACCTTAGTGGATTTCAACATTGTTTGTTTCTTAGTCATAGCTTTCAAGTTTTATTGTGGCATTTTCATCTCAACATATTTTTACATATATTTCACCTCATACACGCAAGTAGATACTTGCAATCAATCACAATGGCATTTCAATATTATATAATATTCATCAATAATACCTCACTTTCATTTAGTGGGTTTTCATCTCATTATTCATTACCATTGTCTCATGCTTACATATACATATATATACATATTTGTGTGGCATTCTATAACACCCCTGATTTTCTCTCGAATCCCGATGTGATCGTCATAATTAATAAAATTGCGAATAAATTTTTTGCGTTTGAAAATATTTCTGAGACACCACCATGATCACATCAAGACCCAAATCACAGAAAACCCAAGAGTGAGATTAAATAACCTAAAGCTGGATCGATAGATAAATTACCCATAACGGTATACGAAAATAATAGTGTTTACAGCGGAAGAATGTGTATACCAGGCACACGCCTAGTCCCATATATGACGATATGAGAAAAGGCTCGGCAAAGCATGCAATGGCATATCATAAGCCTAAGAGACAACCATCATCATTTTACATAATTACATAAGCATGCAATGCCTAAGATATGATTATATTTATACATATAGACCTATATTCACATACATTCGGGGATATTCCCCCAACTATCACAATCATCAATATTCATCATTCAATTTCAATCTTTCTAATATACATCAAATTGTCTCTTACATTCTATATATATATATATATATATATATATATTCACTATCCACCAATTCAAGGTTTATCTTATACATATTCATAATCACTAAATCCTCCATATCATCATATACAATCTATTCATTTCATAATTTCAATACATAATAGTTCACAAATGATGCCGACCAAGGCACTTCCTCTATCACTATATACCTTCACAAAATCTTGATCTTTAAATCCAAACTCATCCCATGGCAACCTGCATCACAATGCTAAAAAGGAGACCACATGGGAGAGTGAGTTATACATTCAAAATGACGAATAATATATATATATATATATTGTGATCATGTGTATATGCATACAAACGTTATGTGTGCTTTGCTATCAAATCATCAAATTATCATTCATTTATCATCTCATTATTATAATAAGCATACAAGCCTCATGAATCGCAATTCATATCATAATAAGCACAACATATACACAATCACATACATAATCTCTTTGCCACTTATCAACAAGGGCATTCATAATCTTTATCGTCATTATTCCATTAAGGTTCCACTCAAATACCTCCTCGCAAGGGGTTTCTCAACACTCGTGGTCATCCCATTTCAAATGCCATGGTCTTAAAGCTAATGCATATGTCAACTGTTTAATGCATATGCAATGGATTCGATTTTCAAATTTAACAATAATCATAATCACTTAAATTATCATCATCACTCAGGGATACACCCTTCGTGGCACCCCACAAGGTGATTCATTTCACATTATTCAACAACAATAGGATAATGTCCTCTTCACTCCGGGATATACTGTAACATCCTGATTTTTTTAATTTAATTACCGATTGAGAGTAAGCCATTAATTAAGAGATTAACTGCAGAATTGAGATTAATGAATAATTTAACTGATTGCTGATTGGTTAGAAAATAATTGAATAAATAATGATAATAATAATAATAATGCCAGGCGAAAGGACGCATGTGTTCCTAGGAGTATAAGACAACCTCAGCTCTCTCTTCCCTCCATTAATTCACGCTGGTCAGCTCCTCTGTACGTGAGTCTGGTCCCCTTCTCCCCTGTTTTCTCTTCTTCCCTCTCAATCACGTTGAACAGTGAGAAAGTCGAGAGCTCCTGGAGGAACATCAACGCGGCTTTGTTCCACTCCCTGTCCTCTTCTTCCCCCATTGCCTTCTTCCTCTCCTTTTTCTTTTACCTAGAACTGTTAGTATTCCAGTTGAAAGGCTATGCTGGAAGTGCCTTGGAGCTGTGGGGGAGACGAACCCGTTGGAGGAAAGAAGCAACTCTGGCCCAGGATCAACACTGAGCTCGGAGGCTGTTGGAGGAGGAGTGACAGAGGGACGATCGGTCAGCATTGCAACTTGAGGAGTCTCTGAACCCCGACAGCAGGTAGGGGGCGCTTTGCATGTCAAGTGTATGGTTTATGACCGGGTCCCGGGTGCTTGCTTTAATGTGATATGTGGTGTGAAATATGTAGATCGATGTATGGTGATTGACTGATTGTGCATGCAACTCCCGAATTGGGGTATCTGTGAAAGGTTGAGGGTTGTGTGACTTCATCTTTGAGTGCCTGTTAATATTTCTGTGATGCATGTTGTTGAAACCTGAGTTTGCTGAGTGAATGTGTGTGTGCGTTACCCTTATCAACGAATGCATGAGATGTGAATTGATACGTGATTTCTATTTTGGATGCTGTGTGGAAAAGTATGCTGACTCTATTAGAAATGTTGAGTGGATATGCTGTAATGTGGTTACCTATGCTTGCTGTTGTAAGTTATTATGATAGATGCATGTGTTGTTGTAATGGAATATGGGATTCCGAATGAATCTGAATGCTGTGTGGGGGATCGGTTGTGATCCATTGATGGCTGTGCGAGACACGTCTGGTAAGCTTGGATGTTGTGGTGGAATTGCATGAGATTGCATATGTGGGATGATTCCCAGATTCCTGACCAGTTCCATGAGGACCCGTGGTAGCCGATGGAGCTAGAGCTGGGTCTCGAGACGTCACGGGGTGACCGGTGCCACACGGAAAGGGCTAGTAGACGGGGGGTCAGAAAGGTATCTAGAGTCGTATAAAATGATTTCCAGTCAGATTCCTAGTTAGATCCATGAGGACCCGTGGTAGCCGATGGAGCTAGAGCTGGGTCTCGAGACGTCACGCGGTGACCGGGCCACACGGAAAGGGCTAGTGGACGAGGGACTGGGAAGGAATCTACACTGAACTTGTTGTTTAAGTCGGATCCACATACATGAGTCTATGAGCATTGTTAGTGAGATTATTGTGAATTGCATGGATTAAATGAATTGAATGAACTCCGACTAGATGATGTCGTATGAGTGAATTCTGACTGAATGAATAGACAGGTATTGATACTGTTGCTAAGTGTAGTGTGATGCTATGATTGAGAATATATGTTATTATGCGAATTCCGATTGAATGATGTGGTCTGGCTCTTATATTAATTGGCAGTATATATATATATATATCGTTATGGATTGAACCCGGTAAACTATATAATTGAGAATTGAGGTAAAGTTCGAGTCAATAGCTGTCGCCTTATATGTAAAAGCTCACCCCTACACCATTTTTCAGTGTATGCAGGTTGGACTCTGAAGTGATGATAAGGTCTCAGGTCCGAGTGAGGTGCACTCCGACCGTTGAGTGCTTATTTTGTATTTGTCATGTTTCGTCTGTTGTAGCCTTGGTCGGCTCATAATAACAGTGTGGTGTAATGAATATGGATACATAGATATATAAGTAATTTGAGCTATTGTGATCCGAGTGCATGTTTTTATACGTAATAGTTCATGTTGATAACAGGTGCTGAGGAATGAATGATGTTAAGGTAATGGGTATTCCGAGTGTATGAATATGTATGTACACATATGTTGTATACGGGTGGTTTGTGTCTGGGTAGACTGAAGGGTGTTGATGGTTAGAATATTGCTCAGTTAATGATTTCTGAGTAGACGTAATTGGGGAGTCAACTCCGAGTGGGGCTGCAAATGGCTATGCCTTCTTGTTCGAATGATGATACTTCAAGGGATTCTGAGTAAAATACCTTGGATGAACCTATACTGCGTAAGATCTAATGAGAGAATCCCCGAGTGATAATGAGAGCGGTCATTACCGAGTGAAAAATATAAGTAAAACCTGAGTGAGGAAGAGTTCGTATTCCCGAGTGAAAACCCTGAGCGATTCTCTCCTGAGAGAGGAGTTAGTGTAGTGGCTTAGAATGGAAGGGATTCTAAGTGTAAAACATCGATAATCCGAGTGAAAGATGTATATTCCGAGTGAGTAAGGGTCCGTATCCCGAGTGGTTGAGTTTTGGAATCCGAGTGGGATAACCCTCAGTGTCTGAGTAGAGTATAGTGTGGCCGCATGGATAAAATTGAAAGGCTAAGTTATGGAACACCGAATGGACTTAGGAATGAACTTTCGAGTGGACTTAGTCGTTTACCGAGTGTATGGATGTCCCGATGCCGAGTGATGAATTTGCCGTGTGAGGCTTCTCGCTTCAGCGAATGAAGGATCCGCTCCAGCGAATGCGTACTGCTGGAAGGCTTTTGTCGTGGTGTCGCCCAAGCGAATGGTACTTCACCCGAGCGAGTGAGTTGTCTCGCTCAAGCATCCTGGACCTCGCTTAAGTGAATCAGAGGGTTCTTGGATTTCGCCCAGGCGCTGATGTGTTTCGCTGAACCGAACAGGTCGGTTCAAGCCTTGTTCATTCCGCTGATTGCTATATGTGTAAATGTTATTTTATTTCCCTTGTCTCCTTCCTTCTTTTTTTTTATGCCGATTGACAGGGGTTGTTTTTATGAAAAAATTTTCCCTGTTTTTGGGTTATTATCATTTATTAAAAAATTAGGGTGTTACATTTTGGTATCAGAGCAGACCGAAAGGTCCAAGGCCAAGGTATGCTTACCGAGCGTAAGCGGTTGTGTGCATTGTGACCAAGTGATCATCATCATTATGGTATTTGTTGAACCTGATTGATAATGTAGTATTGGGTTGTGGACAAAAGGTTGATTCTGTAACATCCCCATTTTAATTATAGGCAATAGAACTAAATAAAAAGTCAACAAGTCAACACCTCCCTTAATTTAATTAACTAAGAGGTAATAGGACAATTAACGTGAAAGCATGGTGGCATGGGCAGGATTATCGCGTTTCCCCATCCCACCATACTGCACTCCGCGCGAGTATGTATATATGCAGGTGATGGTCATGCTCTTCACGCAGAGAACCCAGCGAGTTTCCTTCTTCGTTCTTCTTTTCTCTTGTTTCCTCTCTTTCCTTCTCTGCCCTCCAGTCCATTCCTGCTTCGAAGAGTCGAGTGACGGTGCTACAGTGGAGTGGAACCCCCACACGAGAAGGGACGATCGTCAAGTGACGCAGCAGGGAGAAGAACCACCCCTCAAGCAGAAAAGTTCCTTGGAGTTTTGCGAGTGGTAGGGGGAGTATCTTCTATTTTAAGTGCATGGGTTATGAACAGGTTCCGAATGATAATGCTTGCTGTACCCGTGCTCTGATTGTGTATTGTATTGCATGTGAATGTGTACAATCCAGTTGCATGATGAGTGAAAGACGAGTGTTGCATGTTAGCACCTTTCTCACAGATGTATGTGTTGCAGGATCTCAGTTTGCATGTTGAGTTGTGTTGATATGAATGTCTGACTGAAGCTACCCAGGTTATAGAAATGCATATGTTGAAATGATTGCTTTAATAGATTGTTGTGTATAGGAAATGCCTGCTTTAAACAAATTTGACGCTGTCTTACTCCGATTGCATGTTAGGATGAGATGAATTGAAATGCCTGAGCAAACTTGTGATTTTTAGAATGATGCATGCGTTGAATAAAGCTATAAACTGATTGCATGTCTGGATCGAACGAAATGTTGTGGATATCTGAATATGGAATGATAACTGATTGCATGGCAGCTATATATATTGAGTCCAGATAATGTGTACTACTGGTTGCATGGTGTGTGTATGTGCTTGTATGCGAGAATGCATGCATGAAATAAATGTTGTGCGTCGAATCCGCGTGTGGCGCATGGGATGCGTTGTGCTGGGAGCACGTAGTGTGAGACACTACCTTCGGTCATCCAGCGTGGGACGCTGTAAAATCCTCGGGTGGGACTCGGGGTAGCCCTTGAGTGGGACTCGGGCTGTCTGTGAACACCGCCGTTGGCGCTGAGAGCGTTGGTGTCACCTGTGGACAAACGGTTGGGTACCTGTAAAACGGCCAAGCAGCTGGGAGCTGATCTGATAGCTGAGAGCTATGTATAAAAAGGCTGTGATGCCTACGTTGCAACGTCGGACCGATACACACGATGCGGAACCAAGTGAAATCTTCTGTGCTTATCATTGTTAATATTACTACTACTGTTAATGTTGTTGAAATTGATTTTTAATCATGTTGTACATATATGTATTGTTGTGTAATTGGCAGATAACCTGAGTCGGTATCTATCATTTAAAATTTAAGATGCTCACCCCTGCAGTGGCCATTTTTCAGTGAATGTCTCTCATGATAAGGACCAGAAGCAGAGCTAGAACGCTGGGCGAAGTGCTAATGCATTTGGAAGGCTTAATTAATATGATGTTAGATTAAGTCCTGACTGGTTCATGTCGGATGTTAGTATTTTGGGATAAATAGAACCTTATTGACAAGGAGAAATCCGATTTTGTGTTTGTAAATATTGACGTATGCTCTTATTATATATATCTGGATGTACGGTTTCGTGTGTGACATGCTTGTGCTTTAATGAATACGCAGGGACGACATGACTTAGCAGGCTATAGCCAAGTCTGAGTGAATTATGAATTGTCTCTAGGAAGACTTATGTCGGATACGTTGGGCGGAGCCGTACCCCGCCCGAAGTATGGGGACATTTCGCCCAAGCGAGAGGACTCGCGCTGGAGCGATGTAGTTGTTAGAATGGGACACCGTTCAATTACCTTTCCTATCCGTTGTGATGCTAATGCAGTCCAGACCCCGGTGTTGACCCCTGATTTGGGCGTTGTGGTTGAGTCCGCCCAGGCGTTGTCATAATTAGTTGAGTTGGGCGGAATAGGTTCAGATTCTTCCTTCTTCCACAACCTACTACCGCATACGTACCTTGTAACTTCCCGTTTTTCTGAGTGAAGTACGAGCGTGAGGATTTATCGAGTGAACCCTTGTCCATATCCGATTGAGAAATTACCTTGTGTTGTGTTGGAGAGGCGTCGTGCTGACCTCGCTTAGGCGGTGTCATACCTCGCCCAAGTAACTAGGACGGTTCGCCCAAGTGCGTGGAAACATGCTGAAGCAAGTAGATATCAATTCGAGATTCCGCCTATGTACCTTCCTCCTCCGTTGTAGCACTATTATGTCTCGCTGGGCGGTGTTGGACATCGCCTGAGTAAGTGAATGTTGTGAAGTAGTCCGTCCAGGTGTTGTTGTGCCTTGCCGAACTGGACGGCGGTGTAATCACTTCCTCTTTCCTTCATAAACTACTCCTGCATGTGTATATCTCCCTTCTTCTTCCTTTATCTGTCTTCTGAAGCTGAACGCCCAGAGTTCTCTGAGAAAGGATCAGCCCGTAGGAACGAATAGACGCTAATGTAAGGTTTACTTGAAGAGTTTCTCGTCTGATGTTGCATTGTCACACATCGTTTAGGCGGTGTGGGACAACGGATGAGCGGGTCACTTTCGCCCTCGAGTCCGCCCAGGATAAATATACCCCGCCTAGCCAGGTAGGATGATTCGAACTCCGCCCTTCCACCGAATGCTACGCGTGTGAATGTATTAACATCTTCCCCTTATCTATTTCCTCCTATTGAGTGACCAGTGTTACTCGAAGGAAAGCCTCCTTGTGAAATCTCCTCTATCCGCTGCTGCATTACCATACTCCGCCTGGACGGTGTCAGACCCCGTCTAAGCGAACAAACGGTGCTGTGTAATCCGCCCTGGTGCTGGTGTGTTACGATAAACCCATTGAGCCGGCCCCAGTCTTAGCTTCTCTGTAGGTTGCTATATGCGCGTGAATGCTCTTTGTTTCCCCTCTTGCCTGCTCCCTTCTATATCAAATGTTACGTGACTGTTTTTGTGAAAAATTTTCTCATATTTTTGGAATTATTAGTTACAAATAATAAGGTGTTACAGATTCCCTTCTGGTCTGACTGATTGTATAACATATAGAAATGGTAAAATATGCTAAAGTTACTGAGTGCTGGGCTAAGATCCGATCGGAAGACTGTAACCTTGTAAACTTATCCTTGAACGGGGTATGAATTTCAGGATAGGTAATGACGAATCGTCAAAGCATGGAGGCTATAGCCACTGCCTTTCAACGCTTTGCGGACGTGTTTGAGAGGCAGGGCCAGCACCGAGCTGAGGATGGCCAAGTGCTGGACCGCTTCCTGAAGAGGAAGCCGAGTGAATTTCAGGGAGGACGTAACCCAGAAGCAGCTTTTAAATGGACTCAAGAGCTGGAAAGGATCTTTGGGGGTCTTCGCTGTACCGAGGCCCAGAAGGTAGAATGTGCAGTGTATATGCTGCGAGACGAGGCGGAGAACTGGTGGAAGATAGCCAGAAATCGATTTCCTGACGATGATACTCAACTGACCTGGAACAATTTAAAGACATGCTTCTTAGAGAAGTACTTCCCCGACACAATCAGGAGTCAGAAAGAACTAGAGTTCATGGAGTTGAAGCAGGGGTCCATGACTGTGGAAGAATACGCGACAAGATTTAAGGAATTGTGCCTATTCTACCCACCCTTCCAACAGCCGGGGACGGAGAATTCAAAGTGTTTAAAATTTGAGAACGGATTGAGGTCGGATATTAAGAGAGCCTGTAGATACCAAGAAGTTAGGAGTTTCCCTGCATTAGTGAATAAGTGTAGGATATTTGAAGAAGATGACAAGGCCCACTCGGGCCAGAGCAGCAGGGCCAACCCCTCCTTGAAGCCTCAGCACTCTCGCTTCAAGAGACAGGATGACTCTGGTAGGAGCAGACTCCCTTCTAGGCTCGGAGGCAGGGGTAATCAAGATGGTCGTGCTGGTAGCCACCCAAAGTACGGTAAGTGTTTTATATGTGGTGGTGATCACTTTGCCCAAGACTATGAAGAAGGAAATGATGTCGTGTGCTTCCATTGCAATGGGAGAGGGCATATTCGCCCTAACTGCCCACTGCTGTGACGATCGAATGCTGATGCACCCCATGGAGGTTTCCGAGAGAGAGACCGCGGAAATGGTGGTCGAGGGAACGGTGGCAGAGGCAATGGAACTAGAGATAACAGGAGATTTGCCCCAAATAACGTGGGAGGAGCGCGGATCGACCAGCTGCAGAAAGAGTTTAAGTCATCAGTACTGAGAAAGTTGTACAAGCGAGCGACTAGGTGAAAGGTAAGGGTAAGGGTAAACCATTCTGGAAGCCGATTGTTAATATGTCATTTTATAACTAGGTGTATACTTGTGGGGTCGGAAATCTACCCCCATTGCACCATTTTACAGTAGTAGAAACCTATGTTGCGTAATTGAATACCTGTGTACACGCTTATGATGGGCATTGGACCCAATGTGAATTATATAAACATGTGGATATGATATTGTGAATGAAACCCCTAATATGGTTTGGACTTGATTTGGATAAATCCGATTGGATGAGTACATATATATATCGATGCTATTGTTGAGTGCAATATGTGGTTATGGTTATGGTGTAACACCTTATTATTTGCAACTAATAATTCCAAAAATATGAGAAAATTTTTCACAAAAACAGTCACGTAACATTTGATATAGAAGGGAGCAGGCAAGGGGGGAAACAAAGAGCATTCACGCGCATATAGCAACCTACAGAGAAGCTAAGACTGGGGCCGGCTCAATGGGTTTATCGTAACACACCAGCACCAGGGCGGATTACACAACACCGTTTGTTCGCTTAGACGGGGTCTGACACCGTCCAGGCGGAGTATGGTAATGCAGCAGCGGATAGAGGAGATTTCACAAGGAGGCTTTCCTTCGAGTAACACTGGTCACTCAATAGGAGGAAATAGATAAGGGGAAGATGTTAATACATTCACACGCGTAGCATTCGGTGGAAGGGCGGAGTTCCAATCATCCTACCTGGCTAGGCGGGGTATATTTATCCTGGGCGGACTCGAGGGCGAAAGTGACCCGCTCATCCGTTGTCCCACACCGCCTAAACGATGTGTGACAATGCAACATCAGACGAGAAACTCTTCAAGTAAACCTTACATTAGCGTCTATTCGTTCCTACGGGCTGATCCTTTCTCAGAGAACTCTGGGCGTTCAGCTTCAGAAGACAGATAAAGGAAGAAGAAGGGAGATATACACATGCAGGAGTAGTTTATGAAGGAAAGAGGAAGTGATTACACCGCCGTCCAGTTCGGCAAGGCACAACAACACCTGGACGGACTACTTCACAACATTCACTTACTCAGGCGATGTCCAACACCGCCCAGCGAGACATAATAGTGCTACAACAGAGGAGGAAGGTACATAGGCGGAATCTCGAATTGATATCTACTTGCTTCAGCATGTTTCCACGCACTTGGGCGAACCGTCCTAGTTACTTGGGCGAGGTATGACACCGCCTAAGCGAGGTCAGCACGACGCCTCTCCAACACAACACAAGGTAATTTCTCAATCGGATATGGACAAGGGTTCACTCGATAAATCCTCACGCTCGTACTTCACTCAGAAAAACGGGAAGTTACAAGGTACGTATGCGGTAGTAGGTTGTGGAAGAAGGAAGAATCTGAACCTATTCCGCCCAACTCAACTAATTATGACAACGCCTGGGCGGACTCAACCACAACGCCCAAATCAGGGGTCAACACCGGGGTCTGGACTGCATTAGCATCACAACGTATAGGAAAGGTAATTGAACGGTGTCCCATTCTAACAACTACATCGCTCCAGCGCGAGTCCTCTCGCTTGGGCGAAATGTCCCCATACTTCGGGCGGGGTACGGCTCCGCCCAACGTATCCGACATAAGTCTTCCTAGAGACAATTCATAATTCACTCAGACTTGGCTATAGCCTGCTAAGTCATGTCGTCCCTGCGTATTCATTAAAGCACAAGCATGTCACACACGAAACCGTACATCCAGATATATATAATAAGAGCATACGTCAATATTTACAAACACAAAATCGGATTTCTCCTTGTCAATAAGGTTCTATTTATCCCAAAATACTAACATCCTGACATGAACCAGTCAGGACTTAATCTAACATCATATTAATTAAGCCTTCCAAATGCATCAGCACTTCGCCCAGCGTTCTAGCTCTGCTTCTGGTCCTCATCATGAGAGACATTCACTGAAAAATGGCCACTGCAGGGGTGAGCATTTTAAATTTTAAATGATAGATACCGACTCAGGTTATCTGCCAATTACACAACAATACATATATGTACAACATGATTAAAAATCAATTTCAACAACATTAACAGTAGTAGTAATATTAACAATGATAAGCACAGAAGATTTCACTTGGTTCCGCATCGTGTGTATCGGTCCGACGTTGCAACGTAGGCATCACAGCCTTTTTATACATAGCTCTCAGCTATCAGATCAGCTCCCAGCTGCTTGGCCGTTTTACAGGTACCCAACCGTTTGTCCACAGGTGACACCAACGCTCTCAGCGCCAACGGCGGTGTTCACAGACAGCCCGAGTCCCACTCAAGGGCTACCCCGAGTCCCACCCGAGGATTTTACAGCGTCCCACGCTGGATGACCGAAGGTAGTGTCTCACACTACGTGCTCCCAGCACAACGCATCCCATGCGCCACACGCGGATTCGACGCACAACATTTATTTCATGCATGCATTCTCGCATACAAGCACATACACACACCATGCAACCAGTAGTACACATTATCCGGACTCAATATATATAGCTGCCATGCAATCAGTTACCATTCCATATTCAGATATCCACAACATTTCGTTCGATCCAGACATGCAATCAGTTTACAGCTTCATTCAACGCATGCATCATTCTAAAAATCACAAGTTTGCTCAGGCATTTCAATTCATCTCATCCTAACATGCAATCGGAGTAAGACAGCGTCAAATTTGTTTAAAGCAGGCATTTCCTATACACAACAATCTATTAAAGCAATCATTTCAACATATGCATTTCTATAACCTGGGTAGCTTCAGTCAGACATTCATATCAACACAACTCAACATGCAAACTGAGATCCTGCAACATATACATCTGTGAGAAAGGTGCTAACATGCAACACTCGTCTTTCACTCATCATGCAACTGGATTGTACACATTCACATACAATACAATACACAATCAGAGCACGGGTACAGCAAGCATTATCATTCAGAACCTGTTCATAACCCATGCACTTAAAATAGAAGATACTCCCCCTACGACTCGCAAAACTCCAAGGAACTTTTCTGCTTGAGGGGTGGTTCTTCTCCCTGCTGCGTCACTTGACGATCGTCCCTTCTCGTGTGGGGGTTCCACTCCACTGTAGCACCGTCACTCGACTCTTCGAAGCAGGAATGGACTGGAGGGCAGAGAAGGAAAGAGAGGAAACAAGAGAAAAGAAGAACGAAGAAGGAAACTCGCTGGGTTCTCTGCGTGAAGAGCATGACCATCACCCGCATATATACATACTCGCGCGGAGTGCAGTATGGTGGGATGGGGAAACGCGATAATCCTGCCCATGCCACCATGCTTTCACGTTAATTGTCCTATTACCTCTTAGTTAATTAAATTAAGGGAGGTGTTGACTTGTTGACTTTTTATTTAGTTTCATTGCCTATAATTAAAATGGGGATGTTACAGTTCTCCCCCACTTGAAAAGAATTTCATCCCCAAAATTCAGTTGGTAATTCATGTGAAGCTTTAGTTGGTAACTCACCTAAATGAACAACTCGGGGTACTGCTGTCTTATGGCATCTTCGCATTCCCACGTGCAGGAGGTGGTCTTGCCTTGCTGCCACTCCACCTTAACCAGCCTTACGTTCTTGTTTCTCAAGCGTTTTACCGATCGGTCCACGATTCCAATCGGTGTAGTCACAGTAGTCAGGTCTTCTTTGATCTCTACTTCATCGTCAGGCATCGTGTGGCTGGGGTCATGTAAATACTTTCTTAGTTGAGACACGTGAAATACGTTGTGCAATCGGGACAAGTGAGTTAGTAATGCGAGGCGGTATGCCACGGGGCCGATCCGTTCTAACACCTCATAAGGTCCAATGTAGCGAGGGCTTAACTTCCCACTTTTTAAGGCTCGTCCAACTCCTTTACTCGGAGAGGTTCTCAGAAACACTCGATCTCCGACTGAAAATTCCAATGGCTTGATGCGCTTGTCATGGTAGCTCTTCTGCCTGTCTTGTGATGCTTTCATCTTCTCCCTTATCACTCGGATCTGTTCTGTGGTTTGCTTCACGATGTCTGGTCCCAATAGTAGACTTTCACCCGCTTCCGACCAGCAGAGTGGGGTTCGGCATCTACGCCCATATAATGCCTCGAAAGGTGCCATGCCAATGCTGTGATGATGGCTGTTGTTGTACGTAAACTCGATCAAGGGAAGGTACTGCTCCCAGTCCCTACCGTACTCTAACACACACGCTCTCAATAAGTCTTCTAGACTCTGAATTGTTCGCTCGGATTGTCCATCCGATTGGGGGTGGTAGGCAGAACTAAGCCAAAGCTTCGTCCCCAATTCTTGATGCATGCTGGTCCAAAATCTGGACGTAAACCTAGGGTCCCTATCCGATACGATGGAAGTAGGTATGCCATGCAGTCGGATAACTTCTTGAATGTAGATCCGAGCCAACTTATGCAATGGGTACTTCATATTTACAGGTAAGAAGTGTGCACTCTTCGTCAATCGGTCAACAATGACCCAAATTGCATCATGGCCCGCTCGGTTTTTGGGTAATCCCATGATGAAATCCATCGCAATCGAGTCCCATTTCCACACGGGGATCTCTAGAGGCTGCATTGCACCGTACGGTTTTTGGTGCTCTACCTTCGATGTCTGACAAGTGATACACCGGGCCACGTACTCCGCCACATCCTTCTTTAGTCCGGGCCACCAGAACTGTCTTCTCAAGTCGTGGTACATTTTCGTGGTTCCTGGGTGAATGCTGAGTAGGCTTTTATGGGCTTCGTCAAGCACCATTCTTCTCAATCTTCCTCCACTTGGTATGTATATTCTGTCTCTCACCCGGAAGATCCCATCTGACCCCTCTGCCAAGGATAAATCCTTTCCTTTGGCTTGAATTTCCTTCATTTCAGCTAGGTAAGAGTCCGCCTGTTGCTGTTCATACACGGATTTTAAGAATTCGTTGGCAATCCTCAACGTACCGATTGTCATTTTCTGAGAGGAAGGGGTGTCAACATGCAAGTTCATGTCTTGGAACCGCTCCAACAACTCAACTTCTTTTGCCATCATGGCTGCTATGTGGAGGGATTTCCGACTCAATGCGTCGGCCACGACGTTTGCCTTACCTGGGTGGTATTTTAACTCGAAATCGTAGTCCTTTAAAAACTCAATCCATCTCCTCTGCCTCATGTTCAGCTCCTTTTGGTCGAATAGGTATTTGAGGCTCTTATGATCGCTGTACACTTCAAATTTGGACCCGTACAAGTAATGCCTCCAGATTTTCAATGCAAAAACTACTGCTGCCAGCTCCAAGTCATGGGTCGGATAATGCTGCTCGTGGGGTCTCAATTGTCGAGAGGCATATGCTATCACTCGATCTTTCTGCATGAGTACACACCCTAATCCGAGTCCGGACGCGTCACAATAGACCACGAAGCTTTCTCGTAACTCAGGTAATGCCAACACCAGAGCAGTTGTCAACTTATTCTTCAGCTCTTGGAAGCTGTTCTCACACTCCGGACTCCACACGAAAGGAACGTTCTTCCGAGTCAATTTAGTCAGGAGTAATGCCAACTTAGAAAAACCTTCGATGAACCTCCTATAATAACCTGCCAAGCCCATAAAACTTCTTATTTCCGAGACCGATCTGGGCCTCTCCCATGCTATTACAGTGGCTATCTTCGCAGGATCCACCGAGACGCCTCGCTCGGAGATCACATGCCCGAGGAAGTGGATCTCATCCATCCAGAATTCGCACTTTGAAAACTTTGCAAACAATTGTTTCTCCTTCAACACTTGGAGTACCGTTCTGAGATGTCCCTCATGCTCCTCAGACGTCTTAGAATAAACTAGGATGTCGTCGATGAAAACAACAACAAACCGATCCAAGAAGGAGTGGAATATGCTGTTCATGTAATTCATGAAAACAGCAGGGGCGTTGGTCACACCGAACGGCATCACTACATACTCGTAGTGACCATACCGAGTCCTAAAAGCAGTTTTAGGAATGTCCGAGTCCTTCACTTGGATTTGGTGATATCCCGATCGTAGATCAATTTTCGAGAAGACTGAGGCTCCACGCAGCTGATCAATTAAATCATCAATTCTAGGCAGTGGGTATCGATTCTTGATTGTGAGTTTATTAAGCTGTCGATAATCTATACAAAGTCTCATGCTGCCATCCTTCTTCTTAACAAGTAGCACAGGTGCGCCCCATGGTGACACACTTGGTCTAATGAACTGCTTCTCAAGTAACTCATCCACTTGTTTCTTCAACTCTGCCAATTCAGTTGAGGACATTTTGTAGGGTGCACTAGAGACCGGTTCGGCTCCAGGGATCAAGTCTATAGAGAATTCAACTTCTCTATTGGGAGGCACACTCAGAACGTCTTCTGGGAACACTTCTGGGAATTCGCAGACAACCGGAATTTCGTTCACTAGGGTCTCACTCTCATCTTTGGTTAGACAAAGCATCATAAATAGTTGGGTTATATCTGGTGCTGTGTCATTCTCAGTGGGCTGTCTCGGAAAAACTATCTCTCTGCTTCTACAATCTACTAACATCTTATTGGCTGAAAGCCAATCTATTCCGAGCACGATGTCCAGACCCTTTAAAGGCATGCAAATCAGATCGAAGGTGAAACTCCGATCATACAACTCAAATGCTACATCTTTGCATACTAACGATGTGAACACATTAGCGCCAGTAGGGCTGGCCACTTCCAAAGTCCGGTTCATAGACACAATCGGTAACTTCAACCGTTTCACGCACTCATCAGCTATAAAAGAATGGGTAGCTCCCGAATCGAAAACAACATTAAGCGTATTCATTCCAAGTGAGCACTTACATTGTACTAGATCGTTTGTTGGTGCAACATCCTCTGCATTGATGGTGTAGATCCTTCCTGTCGCTGTTGGGCCGGTATTCCTCCCTCGCATCCTGTCTCCTCTGGCTCCGTTGCCTCTGCCACCAGGACGTTGGTCATCGTTCACTCGGTTCCTTTCTTGAAATCTTCCTTGACGCACATTAACGTCTGCTTGGTGTAGTTGGGGGCAGTCGGGGCGGATGTGTCCCCTCTTGTTGCAGTGAAAGCACACTACATCACCATCATCCTTGCAGTCTCTGGCAAAGTGATTTCCTCCACACTTGAAACACCTTCCGTCTCCTACCACTAGTCGTCTTCCAGGTTGACTCCGTCCCCCATATCTGGAAAAAGGCTTGTTCCTATTGGCATTGCTTGGCTTTTTGAAATGAGGTCGTTGGGGCCTCAAGGAATAGTGGTTCCTGCTGCTCTGGCTCGAATGGGCCTTGTCATCCTCCTCAAATATTCTACATTTGTTCACTAGTGTAGGGAAACTCCGTGTCTCGTGGTATCTGCAGGCCCTCTTAATATCCGATCTCAATCCGTTCTCAAACTTAAGGCACTTAGAGTTCTTCGTTCCTGGCTGCTGGAAGGGCGGATAGAATAGGCACAATTCCTCGAATCTGGCCGTGTATTCTTCCACAGTCATGGAGCCCTGTTTTAACTCCATAAACTCCAGCTCTTTCCGACTCCTCACTGTGTCGGGAAAGTATTTCTATAAGAAGCAGGCCTTGAAATCGTTCCACGTCAGTTGGTTATCATCTTCGGGGAATCGGCTTCTGGCTATTTTCCACCAGTTCTTCGCTTCGTCTCGCAGCATGTACATTGCACATTCCACCTTCTGGGCTTCGGTACAGCGAAGACCCCCAAAAATCCTTTCTAATTCCTGAGTCCACTTAAACGCCGCC
Source organism: Clitoria ternatea (assembly GCA_037962975.1). Lineage (NCBI taxonomy): Eukaryota > Viridiplantae > Streptophyta > Magnoliopsida > Fabales > Fabaceae > Clitoria > Clitoria ternatea. The sequence continues at coordinate 184,876,433 of CM075672.1, forward strand.
TCAGGGTTCCGTCCTCCTAAGAACTCACTCGGCTTCCTTTTTAAGAAGCGGTCCATTACTTGGCCCTCCTCAGCTCGAGGCTGGCCCTGCCTTTCAAACACGTCTGCAAAGCGTTGGAATACCGTAGCTATAGTCTCCATGCTTTGGCGATGTGCCATCCCTTATCCTGAAATCAACATTCAAGGATAAGTATTCCTAGTTACTTAATCCCAATCGGAATTTAGTCTAACATTTGGTAACTTAACCCATTATGTGTTCTCGTATGTCACACAATTAGTCGGGTCAGGAGGAACAACTCCTCCCACCCCTGAGTCAGTAACAGAGTACCAGTCAAGTTAAATTCACACCACAACAATCATGATCATACACACAACCACTTACACTTGGTAGGCTTACCTTGGCCTTGGACTTTTCGGTCCGCTCTGATACAAAAATGTAACACCTTATTATTTGCAACTAATAATTCCAAAAATATGAGAAAATTTTTCACAAAAACAGTCACGTAACATTTGATATAGAAGGGAGCAGGCAAAGGGGGAAACAAAGAGCATTCACGCGCATATAGCAACCTACAGAGAAGCTAAGACTGGGGCCGGCTCAATGGGTTTATCGTAACACACCAGCACCAGGGCGGATTACACAACACCGTTTGTTCGCTTAGACGGGGTCTGACACCGTCCAGGCGGAGTATGGTAATGCAGCAGCGGATAGAGGAGATTTCACAAGGAGGCTTTCCTTCGAGTAACACTGGTCACTCAATAGGAGGAAATAGATAAGGGGAAGATGTTAATACATTCACACGCGTAGCATTCGGTGGAAGGGCGGAGTTCGAATCATCCTACCTGGCTAGGCGGGGTATATTTATCCTGGGCGGACTCGAGGGCGAAAGTGACCCGCTCATCCGTTGTCCCACACCGCCTAAACGATGTGTGACAATGCAACATCAGACGAGAAACTCTTCAAGTAAACCTTACATTAGCATCTATTCGTTCCTACGGGCTGATCCTTTCTCAGAGAACTCTGGGCGTTCAGCTTCAGAAGACAGATAAAGGAAGAAGAAGGGAGATATACACATGCAGGAGTAGTTTATGAAACTCAGGCGATGTCCAACACCGCCCAGCGAGACATAATAGTGCTACAACGGAGGAGGAAGGTACATAGGCGGAATCTCGAATTGATATCTACTTGCTTCAGCATGTTTCCACGCACTTGGGCGAACCGTCCTAGTTACTTGGGCGAGGTATGACACCGCCTAAGCGAGGTCAGCACGACGCCTCTCCAACACAACACAAGGTAATTTCTCAATCGGATATGGACAAGGGTTCACTCGATAAATCCTCACGCTCGTACTTCACTCAGAAAAACGGGAAGTTACAAGGTACGTATGCGGTAGTAGGTTGTGGAAGAAGGAAGAATCTGAACCTATTCCGCCCAACTCAACTAATTATGACAACGCCTGGGCGGACTCAACCACAACGCCCAAATCAGGGGTCAACACCGGGGTCTGGATTGCATTAGCATCACAACGGATAGGAAAGGTAATTGAACGGTGTCCCATTCTAACAACTACATCGCTCCAGCGCGAGTCCTCTCGCTTGGGCGAAATGTCCCCATACTTCGGGTGGGGTACGGCTCCGCCCAACGTATTCGACATAAGTCTTTCTAGAGACAATTCATAATTCACTCAGACTTGGCTATAGCCTGCTAAGTCATGCCGTCCCTGCGTATTCATTAAAGCACAAGCATGTCACACACGAAACCATACATCCAGATATATATAATAAGAGCATACGTCAATATTTACAAACATAAAATCGGATTTCTCCTTGTCAATAAGGTTCTATTTATCCCAAAATACTAACATCCGACATGAACCAGTCAGGACTTAATCTAACATCATATTAATTAAGCCTTCCAAATGCATCAGCACTTCGCCCAGCGTTCCAGCTCTGCTTCTGGTCCTCATCACGAGAGACATTCACTGAAAAATGGCCACTGCAGGGGTGAGCATCTTAAATTTTAAATGATAGATACCGACTCAGGTTATCTGCCAATTACACAACAATACATATATGTACAACATGATTAAAAATCAATTTCAACAACATTAACAGTAGTAGTAATATTAACAATGATAAGCACAGAAGATTTCACTTGGTTCCGCATCGTGTGTATCGGTCCGACGTTGCAACGTAGGCATCACAGCCTTTTTATACATAGCTCTCAGCTATCAGATCAGCTCCCAGCTGCTTGGCCGTTTTACAGGTACCCAACCGTTTGTCCACAGGTGACACCAACGCTTTCAGCGCCAACGGCGGTGTTCACAGACAGCCCGAGTCCCACTCAAGGGCTACCCCGAGTCCCACCCGAGGATTTTACAGCGTCCCACGCTGGATGACCGAAGGTAGTGTCTCACACTACGTGCTCCCAGCACAACGCATCCCATGCGCCACACGCGGATTCGACGCACAATATTTATTTCATGCATGCATTCTCGCATACAAGCACATACACACACCATGCAACCAGTAGTACACATTATCCGGACTCAATATATATAGCTGCCATGCAATCAGTTATCATTCCATATTCAGATATCCACAACATTTCGTTCGATCCAGACATGCAATCAGTTTACAGCTTCATTCAACGCATGCATCATTCTAAAAATCACAAGTTTGCTCAGGCATTTCAATTCATCTCATCCTAACATGCAATCGGAGTAAGACAGCGTCAAATTTGTTTAAAGCAGGCATTTCCTATACACAACAATCTATTAAAACAATCATTTCAACATATGCATTTCTATAACCTGGGTAGCTTCAGTCAGACATTCATATCAACACAACTCAACATGCAAACTGAGATCCTGCAACACATACATCTGTGAGAAAGGTGCTAACATGCAACACTCGTCTTTCACTCATCATGCAACTGGATTGTACACATTCACATGCAATACAATACACAATCAGAGCACGGGTACAGCAAGCATTATCATTCGGAACCTGTTCATAACCCATGCACTTAAAATAGAAGATACTCCCCCTACCACTCGCAAAACTCCAAGGAACTTTTCTGCTTGAGGGGTGGTTCTTCTCCCTGCTGCGTTACTTGACGATCGTCCCTTCTCGTGTGGGGGTTCCACTCTACTGTAGCATCGTCACTCGACTCTTCGAAGCAGGAATGGACTGGAGGGCAGAGAAGGAAAGAGAGGAAACAAGAGAAAAGAAGAACGAAGAAGGAAACTCGCTGGGTTCTCTGCGTGAAGAGCATGACCATCACCCGCATATATACATACTCGCGCGGAGTGCAGTATGGTGGGATAGGGAAACGCGATAATCCTACCCATGCCACCATGCTTTCACGTTAATTGTCCTATTACCTCTTAGTTAATTAAATTAAGGGAGGTGTTGACTTGACTTTTTATTTAGTTCCATTGCCTATAATTAAAATGGGGATGTTACATATGGTGTATTCTGTGATGAACAATGACATAGCCATGAATAATTGGTATGAATCCGACTGAGTGTCTGTATGTACATTAGTGCCATTTCCTAGTCCCTGGTGTGTTATGATAGCGTGTGTGATTGTGAATTACTTAATCCTGATTGAATTGCATGAACCCGAGTGAGTGATGTTATCATATAACTGAGAATTGAGAATTTGATCTAAGCCATGGTTTTGTGATGAATAAGATTTACAGGAAATATCTACTCGGTGTGGGCTAGAAGCCGATTGTTGTGTTGCCACCATACTGTTTTACAGAAGTGATAAATAATTTTCATGATTATTGATGCGTGATGTACCCTATGTGATGCATGATGTTGATGTAGGTGTATTATTTATGTGTCTAAACTGCCATTAACTACCGTGTGAATTAGTATTAGTTGGGTGAGTCTGGTCCGTGTGAGGCATGCTGCTCTGAGATGACTCTTCCTGCCATAGGTAATGTGGCAGCGTACACGTTGCAGTGACTATGTAATTGTTGTAACCCTATAGGAGTGAGACGTCATCCTATAAGCTGGATGCAGCAATTCATGAGTCGGGCAGGTGAAGCTGTAACTGCTTATGGTAATGGTGAGTCTTTCAGACGATTCCGAGTGACGATGAGAGTTATATTAAATGAGTGTTATGTGATTGTTTACCAAAATGAAGGTAGAGGGTTTGTTTGATCTTGACGTGTCTGCTTCCGAGAGGATTAGAGGTTGCTGGGTACGGATTGGCTACTAAAAGGATGATCGGTATTGGAATAAGAAGGGTGATCAAGCTGTCACTGAAGTTGAAGTTTTGAAAGGTTAACCGAGTGATACTGTAAGTCTAATGAGGAAACCAGGATTGGAGCCAAACTAAATTGTAAGGTTAGGAATTACTCGGGAAAGGTTAGTAAATTCCGAGTGTGTAAGAGTGGAGACAATTCCAAGTGAAGACCTTGTGGGAAAGAACTGCTGAGTGAACATTACAGTGTTCCGAGTAGAACCTTATTGAGAGGATCATTACTAAGTTAAGGGAGTAGTGTTTGAGGGTAACCTTCTGGGTAAGGTAAGATTCGAGTGACGTGACTCAGAGTGCATCATTTCCGAGTGGAATGGCACCGTGTGGAACGATTCTGAATAGTAAGATAGCGAGTGTAGAATTCCTAATACCCTTGGGATATCCAACCGAGTGATCTTCCAGGAGAAAAGTCCTTCTGGTCGGAAAATGGAACTTAGAGTGTGCAAGTTTCTGAGTGAAGGGGGCTCCGAGAGGAAGTAGATATCCGAGTGGAGGATTTAATTGGAGTCGTACTCAGGTCAGTGATTGGGACTGTTGAGCTTGAACTCAGGTTTGGTTTCGAGGTAAGCTCGAGTTACGAGTGAATTTCGGGTAAGTGGAAGAATTTCCAGGTGAGAATTACCCTCGAACCCCGAGTGATGTTTGTGTAAGAGGACCGAGTGAAACTCTCAGGATGAAAGCATGTAAATTCCTTGAGTGTTCCCTTTGGTGTAAGAGAGAGAGATTTTGTGGTCAGGTTTTGAAAACCCAAGGGTTTGGTCCGAGAGAAATCGGTCGGGAGTGAGTATTTTGGGAGTCGGTGGTGTTGTTTATCGACTGAATTTTTCCCAATTGGTTGAATAACCTCTAAGGATGTGTTCCCCACGACACAATGTCGAGCCTATGCTTTATGTGATTTCATTATTGTGCCGAGTAACTCGTTCGAGTCAGGAAACCGATGGTGTGAATGTGCCGAATGGTGTTGAGAGTATATGGCCAAGCGGCCAAAGAACTGGAAGGCGCCAATGGCTAGGGTGAACTGGCAGAGTTGAATGGGGTAACTACGTGAGAAATGGAGTCCCGAATGTAATGAAGGCTATGAAGAGTTGTTTTATGCTGATTAGAAATTGCGAAGCAGTCGAAAACGTGGAGGAAGCGAAGAGTTGCAGTCGGAGCGTGACTGTGGTATCCCGATCCGTTTGTTGGAGGTAAGTCTGAGTGAAAGAAAGGAATGTTATTCCGAGTCAATGGTGCTACTTCCGAGTGGAAATGTGTTAAGCATAATGTCTCGGTTTCTGGGTGGAGCGGCCGGTGAATTGCTTTGGAAGCCAATAGTACCGACTGGGATTTAAGCAATGGATGAATACTTGAGGAACATAGATGTGAAATTGCTTATTGTAGTATGACGGTGATTTTCCGAGTGGTTCATTGAGGATAAGCATGTGTTTGAATTTTGAGGACAAAATTCTTTTGAGAGGGAGAGAACTGTAACATCCTGATTTTTTTTAATTTAATTACCGATTGAGAGTAAGCCATTAATTAAGAGATTAACTGCAGAATTGAGATTAATGAATAATTTAACTGATTGCTGATTGGTTAGAAAATAATTGAATAAATAATGATAATAATAATAATAATGCCAGGCGAAAGGACGCATGTGTCCCTAGGAGTATAAGACAACCTCGGCTCTCTCTTCCCTCCATTAATTCACGCTGGTCAGCTCCTCTGTGCGTGAGTCTGGTCCCCTTCTCCCCTGTTTTCTCTTCTTCCCTCTCAATCACGTTGAACAGTGAGAAAGTCGAGAGCTCCTGGAGGAACATCAACACGGCTCTGTTCCACTCCCTGTCCTCTTCTTCCCCCATTGCCTTCTTCCTCTCCTTCTTCTTTTACCTAGAACTGTTAATATTCCAGTTGGAAGGCTGTGCTGGAAGTGCCTTGGAGCTGTGGGGGAGACGAACCCGTTGGAGGAAAGAAGCAACTCTGGCCCAGGATCAACGCTGAGCTCGGAGGCTGTTGGAGGAGGAGTGACAGAGGGACGATCGGTCAGCATTGCAACTTGAGGAGTCTCTGAACCCCGACAGCAGGTAGGGGGCGCTTTGCATGTCAAGTGTATGGTTTATGACCGGGTCCCGGGTGCTTGCTTTAATGTGATATGTGGTGTGAAATGTGTAGATCGATGTATGGTGATTGACTGATTGTGCATGCAACTCCCGAATTGGGGTATCTGTGAAAGGTTGAGGGTTGTATGACTTCGTCTTTGAGTGCCTGTTAATATTTCTGTGATGCATGTTGTTGAAACCTGAGTTTGCTGAGTGAATGTGTGTGTGCGTTACCATTATCCCCGAATGCATGAGATGTAAATTGATACGTGATTTCCATTTTGGATGCTGTGTGGAAAAGTATGCTGACTCTGTTAGAAATGTTGAGTGGATGTGCTGTAATGTGGTTACCTATGCTTGCTGTTGTAAGTTATTATGATAGATGCATGTGTTGTTGTAATGGAATGTGGGATTCCGAATGAATCTGAATGTTGTGTGGGGGATCGGTTGTGATCCATTGATGGCTATACGAGACATGTCTGGTAAGCTTGGATGTTGTGGTGGAATTGCATGAGATTGCATATGTGGGATGATTCCCAGATTCCTGACCAGTTCCATGAGGACCCGTGGTAGCCGATAGAGCTAGAGCTGGGTCTCGAGACGTCACGGGGTGACCGGTGCCACACGGAAAGGGCTAGTGGACGGGGGGGCGGAAAGGTATCTAGAGACGTATGAAACGAGTTCCAGTCAGATTCCTGGTTAGATCCATGAGGACCCGTGGTAGCCGATGGAGCTAGAGCTGGGTCTCGAGACGTCACGGGGTGACCGGGCCACACGGAAAGGGCTAGTGGACGAGGGACCGGGAAGGAATCTACACTGAACTCACTGTTTAAGTCGGATCCGCATGCATGAGTCTATGAGCATTGTTAGTGAGATTATTGTGAATTGCATGGATTAAATGAATTAAATGAACTCCGACTAGATGATGTTGTATGAGTGAATTCCGACTGAATGAATAGATAGGTATTGATACTGTTGCTGAGTGCAGTGTGATGCTATGATTGAGAATATATGTTATTATGCGAATTCCGATTGAATGATGTGGTCTGGCTCTTATATTAATTGGCAGTATATATATATATCGTTATGGATTGAACCCGGTAAACTATATAATTGAGAATTGAGGTAAAGTCTGAGTCAATAGCTGTCGCCTTATATGTAAAAGCTCACCCCTACACCATTTTTCAGTGTGTGCAGGTTGGACTCTGAAGTGATGATAAGGTCTCAGGTCCGAGTGAGGTGCACTCCGACCGTTGAGTGCTTATTTTATATTTGTCATGTTTCGTCTGTTGTAGCCTTGGCCGGCTCATAATAACAGTGTGGTGTAATGAATATGGATACATAGATATATAAGTAATTTGAGCTATTGTGATCCGAGTGCATGTTTTTAAACGTAATAGTTCACGTTGATAACAGGTGCTGAGGAATGAATGATGTTAAGGTAATGGGTATTCCGAGTGTATGAATATGTATATACACATATGTTGTATACGGGTGGTTTGTGTCTGGGTAGACTGAGGGGTGTTGATGGTTAGAATATTGCTCAGTTAATGATTTCTGAGTAGACGTAATTGGGGAGTCAACTCCGAGTGGGGCTGCAAATGGCTATGCCTTCTTGTTCGAATGATGATATTTCAAGGGATTCTGAGTAAAATACCTTGGATGAACCTATACTGCGTAAGATCTAATGAGAGAATCCCCGAGTGATAATGAGAGCGGTCATTACCGAGTGAAAAATATAAGTAAAACCCGAGTGAGGAAGAGTTCGTATTCTCGAGTGAAAACCCTGAGCGATTCTCTCCTGAGATAGGAGTTAATGTAGTGGCTTAGAATGGAAGGGATTCTAAGTGTAAAACATCGATAATTTTTCCCTGTTTTTGGGTTATTATCATTTATTAAAAAATTAGGGTGTTACATATACCCCTTGTGGCACCCCGGAAGGTGATATATTCATTTCAATAACAATTCATGCAATAGCATCTTCACTCAGGGGTACACCCTTCGTGGCACCCCGCAAGGTGATTTATTTAACAACAATAGGACAATGTCCTCTTCACTCCGGGATATACCCTTCGTGGCACCCCGCAAGGTGATTCATTCAATAATAATGCATATCAATGCCATGCTATGCCATAAATGCAACAATGCAATAATGCATGTGCCCAATAACCTCGCAAGGATATCTCACCCTCTCACTTAGGGATATATTTCAATTTTGGCATTTTCAATAATCATATAATTAATTTTAATCCCCTCAAGGCATATCATTCATATAATTGGCATTCAATGGCTACAACATCATTCATAATAATCCACACCTGGACATCAAATGGCATAGCAATCATTAGCATATTATTCCACACTTGGAATTATCCAAGACATATTCATCATTCACATATATGGCCATCACACATATGTCCATCATAATCATATTCTTGACCTTGCATCTCAACACAACACATTTTTATATTTCACATCATATAGTGAATTCAATATCCATATTCAACCACAATGGTTTTGTCACAGAATCATTAATAATAACGATCATCCCTGTTTTAAGGAAATGATCCACAACTTCATTCATTATTACCCATTATGATTGTCATCTCAATATCTTATTCGTTATCCATCACCACCATATCATGTCATAGGCATATATATATATATATATATATATATATATCTTTATACATCCCTCAAGTATCAAATAATATAAGGGAAAAAAGGCCCAAAACCATCAGGACCAAGAAAAGAAGGGTCAACATAATCAAAACCGAGAGAAAAGAAGGGAAAATACTAACAGCGTTCACTCGCTCAAGCGAGGCACACATTCGCTTGAGCGAGACAGCCCATCTCGCTTGAGCGCCTCAGCTCGCTTGGGCGAAACCAAGCCAGTATCTAGTTCCCAGGTTGCTCGCTTGGGTGAGACACTACACACCCAGCCAAATCGCTCGGGCGAAATAGCTCCAGTAGCTAATTTTACACTCGCTCGCTTGAGCGAGGTATCCACTCGCTTGAGCGGAAATCATTCAATACCAGCACAACTCATAACTTAACTTGGGCAAAAACTCCTTGCCCAGCACATAACTCCCAGGGCCGAGCATATACTCACTCACTCAGCAATTCTCCCAGCACTCAGATTCCTGTTGACAGAATACCCTAAAACCAACCCATCATTCATTCGACTTTTACTAGGTAAAATTTATCCAGATCCGAGTCATCTCACACTTGGCTTCTCACTTGGTATAACAATCTAGGCCGACCCATCTTTCATTCGGTCCCCCACTTGGCAAACTTAATCCAAAGCCGACTCACCCTCTCAATCAGACCTTCACTCGGCAATTTCATTCTAAATCCGAGTCATCTCAATCAGTCCTACACTTGGTAATTTCATTCTAAATCCGAGTCATCTCAATCAGTCTTACACTCGGTAATTTTATTCTAAATCCGAGTCATCTCAATCAGTCTTACACTCGGTAATTTCATTCTAAAACTGACTCATCACTCGATCGGTCCTCACTCGGCAATTCATACCAAAACCGACTCATCACCCTCAGGTTCCCACTCAGAAAAATACTCCAGACCGAGTCTTTTCTCATTCGGTTTTCCACTCGGAAATTTATTCCAAAAACCGTCTCCCTTTCATTTTCACACAAATGAATTTATTCCAGAATACTTCTGGCTAACACACCATGTATCCCCACTCGGTGGCATCCCCACTCGGAATTACACACACAGAGGGGCTCCACTCGGAATGAGTTACACTGAACTCGGGAATTTCCACTCGAAACTCCACTGCTCGGAATATCACACAGGGAGACCTCTCACTCGGAATTTTATCCACTCCATCACTCGGAGGGTTCTGCCTTGGCATAGCCCACTCAGAATTTCACTCAGAAATTCACCACAGATCATGTATTATTTTCTAAGTCCCCACTCGGGCGGAATTCATCCAGAATCAATGTCCTCCCTTGCTCGCTCAAGCGCGGCCATGCCCGCTTGAGCGAGATTCGTCCAGAACCTCACCTAATCACAACACACTCTACTCGCTTGATCGGAACACTCGCTCGCCTGAGCAAAAATGGTCCAGAGACCATTATACCAATACAGGGGATCCTCGCCTGAGCGAGATCCCTTCTCGCTTGAGCGAGAATATCAGGACATAATCAGAAAACAAAATCCACACAGTTCAACATACGAAATCACATTTTAAAGCCAATTCACTTACTTCTAACACATCATATATGATATGTGGGATATATACAACTTGTTCTAAACATTCTCACTCGGAATTTCTCATTATAAGCCAATTTAGATTTATCCCACAGTTCATACACATCATGAAAGGCATATACAGCCTGCTCAACATTCATACTTATGAATTTACATTCCAAACTTATTATTCATATTGAATTCAAGCTCATCATCATCTTATATACACGTATTCATACCTTGCCACAACAAATCCACATATTCTTACGAATCATCCTCAATAATCTTCAACTCACTAATTCAATTAATTCAATACATACGCAAGGCAAGGCAAGCATGAGTATTTAACACATACATCAAATCACTCACAAATTTACTCATGCAATTTGAATGTTAACTCCTCTCCTAGCTCGAGGGAAGAGCCGAAATGGTTCCAATGCTCCGAAAGCTCCTTCGCATCACCTGGAGTACGATCTACATACCATATGCAAGCATATTCACATAATTAATAACCATCATGATTTTAATCACTTGCTAGCTTATTATAAAGCTTAACCCTAAGTCCTAGACTTGCTAAACAGCAACATATGTAATTGTGTTAGGCTTCGGGAATTCCTTTCCCAAAGCCAAGATCCTCTAGATCATAAAAGGCCAACTAAACCCAACATCACCATCACATCGTTACTCAATATTCAACTTAGCTCTCATACCCTTCAATAACCACAATGGTTTAGAACCTCATCAAGTCACAATCTTTTCATGCCAATATGTATATCCATTGATTCCACTATTAAGGATTATCTATAATGTTCATCATTGTTCATCACTATAACTAACAACATACATATTAAACAACACCCATTCACTTCCAACTCAACCTTCAAGTCCCAATATATATATATATCTTCCCAAATTCTTAAGGCAAGGGTTTTTCATCAAAATCCAACAACTATTACCAATACTTATTAATTACCATAAATAGCCATCTTTCTTCATTAATATCATTCTCATAAACATTAAACCTACACTCTATTCACATTTTGCACTTTCCCCGATTTATTAAAGTTAGGGTTTCACTAAAAACCCAACAACACCATAAATGCTCATTCATTATCCACTCATCCAAGTATTAACTCCTTACACATATAATAACCCACTATTAATGCCATAATAACAACACCCCACCTTAGGGTTTCCTCATTTAAAGCTTCTCCCAACAACCCTTATGCAATAAATACTCCCCCAAATACATAGAACCCAAAATCTAGTGCATAAAACTCATGAAAATGATGAGGAACTTACCTCACCCAAAGAAACAACATGAGCTTTCCATGGAGGGAGAGAGAACAGGAAAATAGAGGAGAAGAGGGAAGAGGAATTCCAGCCACAAGCTTCTCCTTCAAGCTCCCATGGAAACAAAAATGGAGGGAGGAGGAAGAGGCACCACCATTGGCTTAGCTTTTCGAAGAGGAGGGTGGAGAGAAAAGAAGAAGAAAAATGAGGAAAAGAGAATAAGGAGAAAGAGAAGAAGTAGCGTGAAGCATAAGAGAGGAAAAGAGTTTATGTTTTAATATTTTGCTTCACATTAAAAATTCACCATTTTATAATAAACAGGCTTACAGTTCGGGCTCAATATTATGTCCAAAAATTATTCCGAATATAGATTCGGATTCCCATTAATATTCTTAACAGCCCTGACCAATGGCATCTCAATCGGAGATACTTGGTCTGACACCCATATTCTATTCGGGTATAATTTCATCTTCTAAATCTCAATAAATCATAATTATCCACAATAAATCCCCAATTTAATCATTCCAATATATTTTTGGGACACAACCCACTCATATACAATGATTTATTATTCATTCTCCTCAATTATTCATTTTTATAAAATTCGGGATGTTACACATTCACAACATTTACAATTTTAGATTTCGCACCACACATACAAGACCATGCTTGTATCACACACAATGGCAAACAACAATTCATCAATAATGATATACACCTCTTTGTACAAGAGAGTACTCAACATCATCTAACATTATTTTGTATCATATTTTCTTCAATTCATCAATTTATATTGTATATCATGTCATTCAATTATCCCTTCATCAATTTTAAATTCACCCAAGGATCTATATTTCATAATCCTATCATCAGGTTCTCAATATCATCCTTTCACTATTCTATTTTAAGTGGTATTGGGTTATAATTAATTAGCCCCAAATGTGCCTATCAATCTCAAACACCACCATGCTATACTACCATTATATCGCCTTTCATACATACCCATAATCCTCTCACAATTATCCCCTAATACCGAGCAGAGGCTCTAACATAAGCCTGCCAGAAATAAAACCGAGCAAATCCCCTTCTAATGGAAACTCGCTCAAGCGAGATTCACACCCGCTTGAGCGAGACAGGCCAGGTTCGCTTGGGCGAGACCCTTTCGCGTAAGCGAAAAACATCCAGTAGCGTTTCACGCTCACTCGCTTGAGCGAAGCACCATCACACTCGGTCACTCGCTCAAGCGAGAATTATCCAGCAACCAATTCTTTTAACACTCGCTTGAGCGAAGCACCAGCTCGCTTAAGCGAAATCCGACTAGAGGTCGTTCTTACCAATACTCGGTTTTCACTCTGCAATTCATTCAAAACCGACTTATCTCACTCGGTTGTCCACTCGGTAAAATCAATCAAAACCGACTCCCAACATTCAGGTTTCCACTCGGCAGAATTTCTGTAACACCCTAATTTTAGTAAATGAATAAACCCAAAAAAAAACATAGAAAATTTTTTTTTCACAAAATCCACTACTGGTCAATCGATATAGAAAAGGGGAGGAAGGCAAGGGAAATTGAAAGAACATTCATACACGTAGCATTCGGCAGAAGGGACAAGGCTTGAACCGGCCCATTCGACTCAACGAAATACATCAGCGCCTGGGCGAAATCCATGACAACGCTGACTCGCTCAAGCGAGGCCCAACATCGCTTGAGTGAGGTATGACAGGGCAACAGCAGAAGGAGGGGGTGCTCGAGCGAAGCCAACACCAGCATCCACTCGCTTCAGCGTGATCCCTCACGCTTGGACGAAACAACTTTAGTCGCTCGGGCGAGGAATGATTCGCCTAAGTGATACCCACACAAGAGTCTTCCTAAAACACACTCGCTGGAGCGAGTACTTTGTTCGCTGGAGCGAGAGGTTCACTCGGCATTCGTTCACTTCACTCGGTATTTCCTGAATCAGATCTCAGTGCTTGGTTCATACGGAATGGTCCCTTCTCAATTCACCAGGTCTGGCCTATACACGTACCAGCTTCACCCAGAAAACATATCACGCTCCATAACTCCCTTCACTCAGCTCACGACATTGACCACTCAAGGAATAACTCCCTTAGCCACACACTCGGAATCTATGAGAACTTCTCACTCGGAATAACTTTCACATCTTTTCACCACTCGGGTATTTCACTTATTTTCACTCGGCCAGCATAGTCCTTCCTACCCAAGATCTCTTACGAACTGAAACCTCCCCTGAGAACTTCCTGACCTTCACTCGGCTTACTACATGGATCTCACTCGGAATCTGGAAGTTTACTCTCCAGTCGGAAGACACTCACTTAACCAGTTTTCGCTCAGAAATATGTTAAATTTCTCTATTCAGATATCCTAGCAGTTTATCATTTGGGGGTGAGACATCCACGACGATCCCCACACGGGTTATATAGCCTTATTCTCTCGGAACAATCTAAATCTTCCCCTCACTCGGCAACAGGATCACGAATTCACTCTCTAGGTCATATCTTCGCTTCTTTCACACTAAGTCTTACCATTCTCACGCACCTGGACATACGAACACATGCATACTAATCAGACATCACGCAGAGAGTGGGATAAACATGCAGCATGGCATACACATAACCATATATATATATATAAGAGTATATATCGATAGTTACAACACATTATCATACTTTCCCGACCCAAAATGATCTTGTTCTGACTCAAAACGCTAACATCAGACACGAGCCGGCCAAGGCATAGTCAAACATTACACACAGTATCTATATAAATATATATAGTTCCTTGGTGCACTGCTAGTCCACTCGGCAAATAGCTCCACTTCACCCGTAGTTCCAAGGAATGTTCACTGAAAATATTGCCACAGCAGGGGTGAGCTTTTACATTTAAAATGACAGTTAGTGACTTAGGAGCCCGCATGCTTTACATCACACGACATCACATTTCAAACAACCATAATATTATCTATCTTCCCGATTACCTACCGTAACAGCACCATGCAGTCGGAATTCATCCATTCATTTCTCGATTATATCATTTCCAGCTTACATATGCATGCAACACAAGAGATTCATCATAGCATAAGAACATACATATATATATATATCTAGTACACACAGGTCCACTACAGTCAGATCCGACCCCCACTTGACTAATTTTTACGTTGCAACATAGGCTCCACGCCTTTTTCCTCCAGCTCCAAGCTGGTTCGGCCGTTTTATAGGTACCAAACCATTGCCTTCACATGTAACACAATCGCTCCAAGCGACCACGGCAGTGCTACGGGCAACTCCGAGTCCAACCCGGTAGCTTGCTTGAGTCCAACCCAAGACTTTAAGCGTCCAACGCTAGTGCACTCGGCACTGCCTTGAGTCCAACTCAAGGTCTTCTAATTACATTCTTTTGTGTGTTTGTCATGCAATATTATTCCTCCTGTCATTTATCATAACCACATTCTGCATACAAATCATTCATCATCTTATAGCAACACCGATTCATTTACAACACTCGCATGCAAGGCAATATAGGATAGCAATCAAGATCTACCCATCGTCTCCCCGAACAGAACACCCAGAAATCACACCATATGTTTTCACGTCATGCATGCATAAGTGAATAATTAACTAGACTCAGTATGGCAATTTTAAGGAGCATACACCACACTCATACACGGTCTCATGACACACATATGCATCCATATCCCAGTAGTGTACGTATATCAAATATAAGCAATCTACCATCGGATTCAATCACCTCCTGCCTCGGTATACAAAAAAAAACTATCCAATAAATATACATTTCATCACAAACACCCATGAACACACATGCATGCATAAAAGATCACTTCGGAACCCATTCACGAGCCATGCATTTGAAATGCAAAGCGCCCCCTACCTACTAAAGGAATTCAAGAAGCTTTTCTGTTCTCGACGTTGGGTCTGACGCCCTTCTCCCGACTTATTTAGCCTTCCTTCGCTCCATCGTACTCTGCAATCGGCTTGGGGATGGGAAGTTGTTCTCCCTCTGCTTCAACGATCGTCCTTCACCAGTTGGAGGGGCTCTGACCTTCCTCCAGCACAGTCGTCATGATCTCCAAGCACAAAGAAAAGAGGATGGAGGCGAAGAAGAAAAGAGAGGATGAAATAGTGGGAGAAGATGGGTATCCACGATGATACAGGGCATGCATATATACGTATGCGAAGAAAAGGGAGTGGGATGGGAAGTTGTGAGTCGCAGTCCACTCACACAACTTTGCCAATCGCAAACAGCCACCTTTCACCAACTAAGCCTAATTAACTTGTTATTATTTCTTAAGCTATGTTGATTATAATTAACAATTAATTCCCTACTTGTATTCAAATTCTTAACGTTTTATTTTCATTCGGTATATAACTTCAAAATTGGGATGTTACAGTTCTCCCCCTCTCAAAAGAATTTCATCCTCGAAATTCAGTCGACCACTCACCTTGGTTAAACAACTCGGGGTACTGCTGCCTTATGGCATCCTCGCGTTCCCAGGTACAAGAGGTAGTCTTGCCTTGCTGCCACTCCACTTCAACCAGTTGTACGTCTTTGCTCCTCAAACGCTTTACCGATCAGTCCACGATTCTGATCGGTGTAGTCACTGTGGTCAGGTCTTCCTTGATTTCCACTTCATCATCAGGCATTGTGTGGCTGGGGTCATGTATATACTTCCTTAGTTGGGACACATGAAACACGTTGTGCAATCTGGATAAGTGAGTCGGTAATGCTACACGATATGCCATGGAGCCGACTCATTCCAATACCTCATAAGGTCCAATGTATCAGGGGTTCAACTTTCCACCTTTCAAGACTCGTCCGACTCCTTTACTCTGGGAAGTCTTCAAAAACACTCTGTCTCCGACTGAAAACTCTAATGGTTTGGTTCATTTGTCATGGTAGCTCCTTTGCCTGTCCTGGGACGCCTTCATCCGTTCCCTTATCACGCGGATCTGTTCTGATGTTTGCTTTATAGTTTCCGGTCCCAACAGTAGACTCTCACCCGTTTCCGACCAACAAAGTGGGGTTCGGCATCTTCGTCCATATAGTGCTTCGTAGGGTGCCATACCGATACTGTTGTAATGGCTGTTATTGTATGTAAACTCAATCAAGGGGAGGTACTGCTCCCAGTTTCCACCGTGTTCCAACACACACGCCCTTAGCAAGTCCTCCAGGCTTTGAATCGTTCGCTCGGATTGTCCATCCGATTGGGGGTGGTAAGTGGAACTTAGCCAAAGCTTCATGCCCATTTCCTGGTGCAGGCTGGTCCAAAACCGGGACGTGAACCTAGGATCCCTATCCGATACGATAGAAGTTGGCACTCCATGCAGTCAGACAATTTCTTGGATATAAATCCGCGCTAACTTATGCAAAGGGTACTTCATGTTCACAGGTAGGAAGTGTGCACTCTTCGTTAGTCGGTCAACTATGACCCAAATTGCATCATGGCCCGCTCGGTTTTTGGGCAATCCCATGACAAAGTCCATGGCAATGGAGTCCCATTTCCACACGGCAATCTCCAGGGGTTGCAATGCACCATACGGCTTCTGGTGCTCTACTTTCGACTTTTGACAGGTAATGCACCGAGCCACATATTCTGCCACGTTTCTTTTTAATCCGGGCCACCAGAACTGGGTTCTCAAGTCGTGGTACATCTTCGTGGCACCCGGGTGGATACTTAGCAAGCTTTTGTGAGCTTCATCAAGCACTATTCTTCTTAATTTTCCTCCACTCGGCACGTATATTCTGTTTCTTACTCGGAAGATCCCATCTAATCCCTCGGTCAAGGACAAGTCTTTACCTTTGGCCTGAGTCTCCCTCATTTCAGCCAAGTAGGGATCTGACTGCTGCTGCTCGCACACAGATTTTAGGAATTCATTGGCAATCCTCAGCGTGTTGATCGTCATTCTCCGAGGGGAGGGGATGTCAACATGTAAGTTCATGTCTCGGAACTGTTCCAACAGCTCTACCTCCTTCACCATCATCACTGCCACATGAAGGGATTTCCGACTCAACGCGTCGGCAACAACGTTTGCCTTACCCGGATGGTACTTTAGCTCGAAATCATAATCTTTTAAAAATTCCATCCATCTTCTCTGCCTCATGTTCAGTTCCCTTTGGTCGAATAAGTATTTGAGGCTCTTGTGATCACTGTATACTTCAAATCTGGACCCGAACAAATAATGCCTCCAGATTTTTAACGCGAACACCACAGCTGCCAATTCCAAGTCGTGGGTCAGATAATGCTGCTCGTGAGGTCTTAATTGCCGAGAGGCGTACGCTATCACCCGGTCTTTCTACATTAGCACGCATCCTAATCCGAGTCCTGATGCATCACAATAAACCACGAAGCTCTTTTGTAAGTCAGGTAATGCTAACACTGGGGCAGTCATCAACTTGTCTTTCAGCCCTCGAAAACTGCTCTCGCACTCGGAACTCCACACGAAGGGAATGTTTTTCCGAGTCAATTTAGTTAGTGGCAATGCCAACTTGGAAAAACCCTCAATAAATCTTCTATAATAACCTGCCAGGCCCATGAAGCTTCTTACCTCCGGGACCGACTTGGGTCTCTCCCATGCCATTATGGCTGTCACCTTCGAAGGGTCCACCGAGACACCTTCCTCGGAAATCACATGTCCGAGGAAATGGATTTTATCCATCCAGAAATTGCACTTTGAAAGCTTCGTAAATAGCTGCCTCTCCCTTAACACTTGAAGTACCACTCGGAGGTGTCCTTCATGCTCCTCAGGAGTCTTGGAGTAGACTAGGATATCATCGATGAAGATTACTACAAATCGGTCTAGGTATGGGTGGAATATGCTGTTCATGTAATTCATGAAGACAGCAGGGGCGTTTGTCACACCGAACGACATCACTACATACTCGTAGTGACCATACCGAGTCCTAAAGGCAGTCTTTGGAATATCCGAGTCCTTCACTCGGATTTGGTGGTATCCCGATCGTAAGTCGATTTTCGAGAAGACTGAGGCTCCACGCAGTTGGTCGATCAAGTCATCAATTCGGGGCAATGGGTATCGGTTCTTAATCGTGAGTTTGTTTAGCTATCGGTAATCTATACAAAGTCTCATGCTGCCATCCTTCTTCTTAACAAGCAGCACAGGTGCGCCCCATGGTGATACACTCGGTCTAATGAATTGTTTCCCGAGTAACTCATCCACCTGCTTCTTCAACTCGGCTAATTCAGTTGGGGACATTCTATAGGGTGCACTGGAGACTGGCTCGGCTCCAGGGATTAGGTCTATAGAGAACTCAACTTCTCTAGTTGGAGGAATACCCGACACATCTTCCGGAAATACCTCTGGGAATTCACAAACAATCGGTATTTTGTTCACTCGGGCTTTACTCTCACCTTCGGTTAAATAAAGCATCATAAATAGTTGAGCTATACCTTGTGCCGTGTAACCCTCATTGTTCTACCTTGGAAAGATTATCCTTCGGTTTCGGCAATCCACTAACACCTTGTTGGCTGAAAGCCAGTCTATACCGAGTACAATGTCAAGGTCCTTTAGAGGCAAGCACACCAGATCGAAGGTAAAACTCCGATCGCATAACACAAACGTTACATCTTTGCACATTGACGATGTTAACACCTTAGTGCCAGTCGGATTGGCCACTTCCAAGGTCCGACCCATGCACACAGTTGGTAATTTTAAATGTTTTACACACTCATCAGCTATGAAAGAATGGGTGGCTCCATAATCGAAAACTACGTTAAGTGTATATCTGCCGAGTGAGCACTTACATTGGACTAAGTCATTGGCTTGTGCAGCATCTTCCGCATTGATGGCGTAGACTCTTCCTACTGCTGGTTGGTCGGTATTCCCCCCTCGGTTACTTGTAGTAGCCATCAAATTGCTCCTTGCTCCATTGCCTCTGCCACCATTCCCTTTACTGTTAGTTCCGCGTCCTCCCACACGGAAACCCCCACGATGTGCATGACTACCCTCTGGTTGCAGTCGTGGACAGTCGGGGTGAACATGCCCCCTTTCGTTACAATGGAAGCTTATAACATCGTTCCCAGCATCACATTCTCGTGCAAAGTGGTTACCTCCACATCTGAAGCATCTACCGCTCCCGGGACGACCCCCGAAACAACCCCCACGGTTTCCTTGTCTTCTAAAATTAGAGGAGGATCCAGCACCCCTAGCATTGCCTGCCCTCTTGAAGTGTGGTTGCTGAGGCCTCAAGGAGGGGTTTGCCCTGCTGCTCTGGCCCGAGTGGGCCTTGTCATCTTCTTCAAATATCCTACACTTATTCACCAATGCAGGAAAACTCCTAACCTCTTGGTATCTGCAGGCTCTCTTAATATCCAACCTCAATCCATTCTCAAACTTTAAACACTTAGAATTCTCCGTCCCCGGTTGCTGGAAGGGTGGGTAGAAGAGGCACAATTCCTCAAATCTTGTCGCGTATTCTTCCACAGTCATGGACCCCTGCTTCAACTCCATGAACTCCAGTTCTTTCCGACTCCTGATTGTGTCGAGGAAGTACTTCTCTAGGAAGCATGTCTTGAAATTGTTCCAGGTCAGCTGAGTATCATCATCAGGGAATCGGTTTCTGGCTATCTTCCACCAGTTCTCCGCCTCGTCTCGCAGCATATACACTGCACATTCTACCTTCTGGGCCTCGGTACAGCGAAGACCCCCAAAGATCCTCTCCATCTCTTGTGTCCATTTAAAAGCTGCTTCCGGGTTCCGTCCTCCCTGAAATTCACTCGGCTTCCTCTTCAGGAAGCGGTCTAGCACTTGGCCATCCTCAGCTCGAGGCTGGCCCTGCCTCTCAAACACGTCCGTAAAGCGTTGAAAGGCTATGGCTATGGCCTCCATGCTTTGACGATTCGTCATCCCTTATCCTGAAATTCACAGCCCCTTCAAAAATAAGTTCACAAGGTTACTTACCACCGATCGGGTCTCAGCCTAACATTCAGTAACTTTAGCACATTATACCTTTTCTATATGTTATACAATTAGTCGGACCGGGAGGGAGTCAACCTTCTATCTAGAAGTCAATACTATTATATGAATCAAGTTCAACAGATATCACAGTAATAATGATCACTCGGTCACAATACACACAACCGCTTACACTCGGTAAGCATACCTTGGCCTTGGACCTTTCGGTCTGCTCTGATACCAAAATATAACACCCTAATTTTAGTAAACGAATAAACCCAAAAAAAAAAACAGAAAAAAAAATTTTCACAAAATCCACTACTGGTCAATCGGTATAGAAAAGGGGAGGAAGGCAAGGGAAATTGAAAGAACATTCATACACGTAGCATTTGGCAGAAGGGACAAGGCTTGAACCGGCCCATTCAACTCAACGAAATACATCAGCGCCTGGGCGAAATCCATGACAACGCTGACTCGCTCAAGCAAGGCCCAACGTCGCTTAAGTGAGGTATGACAGGGCAACAACAGAAGGAGGGGGGTGCTCAAGCGAAGCCAACACCAGCATCCACTCGATTCAGCGCGATCCCTCACGCTTGGATGAAACAACTCTAGTCGCTCGGGCGAGGAATGATTCGCCTAAGCGATACCCACACCAGAGTCTTCCTAAAACACACTCGCTGGAGCTAGTACTTTGTTCGCTGGAGCGAGAGGTTCACTCGGCATTCGTTCACTTCACTCGGTATTTCCTGACTCAGATCTCAGTGCTTGGTTCATACAGAATGGTCCCTTCTCAATTCACCAGGTCTGGCCTATACACGTACCAGCTTCATCCAGAAAACATATCATGCTCCATAACTCCCTTCGCTCGGCTCACGACATTGACCACTCGAGGAATAACTCCCTTAGCCACACACTCGGAATCTATGAGGACTTCTCACTCGGAATAACTTTCACATCCTTTCACCACTCGGGTATTTTACTCGTTTTCACTCGGCCAGCATAGTCCTTCCTACCCAAGATCTCTTGCGAACTGAAACCTCCCCTGAGAACTTCCTGACCTTCACTCGGCTTACTACTCGGATCTCACTCGGAATCTAGAAGTTTACTCTCCAGTCGGAAGACACTCACTTAACCAGTTTTCGCTCGGAAATATGTTAAATTTCTCTATTCAGATATCCTAGCAGTTTATCATTTGGGGGTGAGACATCCACGACGATCCCCACACGGGTTATATAGCCTTATTCACTCGGAACAATCTAAATCTTCCCCTCACTCGGCAACAGGATCACGAATTCACTCTCTAGGTCATATCTTGGCTTCTTTCACACTAAGTCTTACCATTCTCACGCACCTGGACATACAAACACATGCATACTAATCAGACATCACGCAGAGAGTGGGATAAACATGCAGCATGGCATACATATAACCATATATATATAAGAGTATATATCGATAGTTACAACACATTATCATACTTTCCCGACCCAAAATGATCTTGTTCTGACTCAAAATGCTAACATCAGACACGATCCGGCCAAGGCATAGTCAAACATTACACACAGTATCTACATAAATATATATAGTTCCTTGGTGCACTGCTAGTCCACTCGGCAAATAGCTCCACTTCACCTGTAGTTCCGAGGAATGTTCACTGAAAATATTGCCACAGCAGGGGTGAGCTTTTACATTTAAAATGACAGTTAGTTGTGACACCCTAAAAATAGGGGCCAATTTTTCGCAAGAACATACCTGGATCTATCAAAATCCACTCTCATATATGAAGATATGAGAGCTGGTCTCATGGCCAAGGAGAAAAAGGAAAGGAAGACAAAGGCAAATGAAATCTTCCACAGCGGAAAACAACAGCGCCTGAGCGATCCCACAAACAGCGTGCATTCGCTCAAGCGAGATCCGACTCCGCTTGAGCGAGACAACACAATTTGCTCGGGCGAACACACATTCGCTTAAGCGAAACCGAAAACGAAAGCCTTCCCAAACAACATACTCGCTGGAGCGAGGAATCACTCGCTGAAGCGAGAGGCCACTCGGCATTCAATGACTCGGGAAACCGAGACATTCATTCACTCGGTAAACGATCAGGTCCAGTTGGAATTCATGCCTAAGTCCTCTCAAAATTTAATGTCTTAGTCCACTCAGCATTATGGGGTTCCGTCACTCGGGAAACAACCCCAACACTCATACACCCCATAACTTAGTCGTTAAATTTATACACCAAGGCACACACACAATCCACTCAGTAACTGAAGGTTATCCCACTCGGATTCCATAAACCCTCACTCGGAATATCTTCCAACCCAACACCACTCGGTATAATTCAACCTCGAGTAACTCGGTAAACATCAACCCTTTAGCACTCGGTATATTGAACTCCATCACTCAGAGAATACATAGGCTTCCTCTCAGCCATAAATCACTCGGTTTAATCATTCTTAACCAACTCATCATCAGAGTGGTATTCCACTCGGTAACTAATATCATTGCCGACCAATACTCATTCGGCCATACACTCGGCATTCAAGCCTATTCTCACTCGGAGAATATATGGATCTTCCTTCACTCAGAAGGGATCTCCACAACCATACTCCACTAAGAATATTCCTCATTTCTCACACGGAGAATACCTTAACATCCATCACTAGGAAATAGCTTCCTAAACAATTCCACTCGGAATTGTCTGAACTCTTCAATACTTAGAGGAATTTCCCAAGTAGTTCACTCGGATTCATTCCATAACTTAGCCATTCAAATTACATATTACCCTATCCACTCGGAATAGGTAACCATGTTCACTCGGAATACATGCGTAACTCCACTCGGATCATATATATATATAAACACTTAGATTATTTCTTATCTGAGCCACCAACAACCCTTCCCTCGGAGAAGTTCACTCGAATTATACAAGATCATTCCCCACTCGGGGTTCACTATATATTTTTCACTCGGAATCCATAAAGGTTATTAATATACAGATGTGTCACACTCAGATAAAGAGTCACCTACACAAGACTCACTCGGAAAAGCATCTAAGCCACTCATATTTCACTCCAGATTCATTAACTTAGAAATATTCATACATCATCATTTCCTAGTCGGTAGGAAGCATCAAATCAACATAAATCACTTATATATATATATTCTCTAATTCCAAGTCCGACTACCACTACAGCAATACACTTCCACCGATTCATAACCATGTTATCAACATAACATATGTATGTATATACTCATAAGCATACACTCGGATACTTATTAACTTTATACTTTCCATTCACCAACACATTCAATCGGCATGCATATAATACCATCACTCGAAGTATATATATATATTAACATGCACTCGAGTTTCCAATAACCCAACTTTAATACATATATAAAGTGTATTCATTATACAACATTAATATGAGCCGAACAAGATTTAACACATCAAAGACACTCGGTGCAATACATTATGTACACAACCACATCAATAAACACCCAACACTCGGGTTTAAGACCACCACATCATCCAAACCGACCTGCATACACTGAAAAACGGTGTAGGGGTAAGCATTACATATTAAATGACAGATATTGGCTCGGATTAATCATAGAATCCATAACATGCCATAACACATACATCAATCAGCTCAACATTCACTGCCATTCAAATATAAACAATCACAACCATCTTCAATCGGGTTTCTTACCCCTTCCACTCGGCTATCAAGCCTAATATCCTCATCAATAATATAATCCCTCAATTGGATTTCACCTCAAGTCTATCCCAAGACTATCTCAACAATATTCATACTCCGAGCCATACTCAAGGAGTCTGTCCGAGCCCAGCTCCAGGACTTAAATATATTCATCACATGTTGTCATCTAATTGCCTATCGGTATAAAAATCCAACGCATTCCAGTGGCGAATCGGATGCATACGGTTTCATTCACTCGGCGTTCAATGCCAATGCACTCGGCATTTCATCAAGCGTCTCATTCACGCTTAGTGCCCCAGGCACTGCCCGAGTCCAACCCGGGTCTTTCATCATATTCAACATTAGGACCATGTCCTCTTCACTCGGGATAATACCCTCGTGGCAACCCGCAAGGTGTTCATATTCAGTAATACAATAACACGTATGCGTATAAATTCGACTCATATTCATTCGATTGCCCACTCGGAAGTCTGCGTTAAACATTAATTTCATTCGGCAACTCAACAACAGTCAGATGACTCGGCTTATACCACATTCACTCGGCAATCCTATGCCATCCACTCGGATTATCATCTATTCACTCGGATTTATCCTTTACAGTAAGCATTTCATGCTTTCCTCCATAAAGCCCACTCGGAATTCATCATAACAGTCCCCATACATGCATTTATCACAAGTATATGCATGAATAAGCATCATACGCATTTAATCATATTATCACAAATATAGGGACCAATAACCACCACACAATGCACTCAGCATCAACGTAATCTCAAGCATCACAACATAATCATCATACATCATATGGACAAATAAGCATGCACCATGCAGCAACAAATAATCATACAACCGGGTTCAACTCAACAACAGCACACAATACATATCAAACACAACACAATACAATTATGTCACCCAGAAATCCGTCCATAAGCCATGCATTTGAGATGTAAAGCTCCCCTTACCTGGATAAAGCTTCCAAGAGTCACATGGACACTCGGCCCAGCCACGGCAGCACTCTGCTCGGCTTTCTGAACGTGGGAAGAGCCACATAGCTTCCCTGCCAACCAGCATCAGTCTTCAGCCTTTCGCTCAAGCCACACATGTACTCGCTTGAGCGAAACGGGTCCAGTGACCATTTCTTCACTGGCTCGCTCAAGCGTGACCATTCTCGCTTAAGCGAGATACGTCCAGAAGCTCATCAACACTCCATGCTCCACTCTGCTCTGCCACCCAGTCAGTGGAGAAGCTTCCAAGCTCCACCCAACCATGACTTCTTCCTCGCAACGTCCTAACCTCAACACAGTGGGTCATCTTCGACAAACCAAGACACTCCATGCTGCTGGCACAGGCTCCCAACCGAGCCACAAACAGCCTCATCAACAAGAGGAAGAAGAGGAGAAGAAGAAAGACCAGCAAGAAGAAGAACACCAGGGAATAGAGGAGGGACCTGAACCCAACCTCCAAAACACACAGCCACACGCAGTTTCACCATCACCATGCAGCTCCTCATCACCACGTAGTTCCACTCGGTTCTACACCATGCGTGAGTGGAAGAAGAGGATAAAAAGGAAGAAGAAGATGAAGCAGAAGCTCCAACAAGTTCTAGAGAGAAGAAGGAGCACTTCTCTCATCAGGATATACACTTCCAAGGAATGAAGGGAGAGAGTGAGAAGAAAAACATGCAACCAAGGCCTTATTATCTCCGCCTCATCAGCATCCAATTCATCACAACATCCCACCCTCATTTAATGCAAGTCCATCAACATTTAATGCCAATTCTCTCAGCAATGATTACACAAACACCACGTGGACAAAGAGGGAGAGAAAACCGGACCCATTTGACCATCAAGGCACATGAGTCATCACTATGGGGACCACACAGAAAAAGAAAAGAGAAAGGGGAAACCGGGCCCTACAATGATCCAAGAGCACCAGTGGTCCCTCATTAATCAATTGCCTCGCCTGAGTGAATTTCATCCTTCAAGACCTTTCGCTCAGGCGGGTTCCATCCAGCAACTGATTCCTTTTGCCCTCGCTCGGGCGTCCCAAGCTCGCTTGAGCGACCAACACTCAGAATCCATTTCTTCTCTTGCTCGCTCACGCTGATCCCTCATTCGCCTGGGCGAGATCGGGCCAAAGCCCTTGTAATCAACACAAAGGATTCTCGCTTGAGCGAGAATCCCTCTCGCTTGGGCGAGAAGTATCAGGACCTGGGCAGAAACGTGAGCTCTCAATATCACACATAACAAAATCCATTCAAAGCCAATTTAACTCAATTCCATCCTTCATATATCTTACAATAATCATTTAAAACTTGTCTCCAGTGTTCGTGCACAACAATTTCCATTCAACTCATATTCAACCATTTGCCATTCTCATCAATTACTCATTTTTATAAAATTCGGGGTGTTACATTAGTGACTTAGGAGCCCGCATGCTTTACATCACACGACATCACATTTCAAGCAACCATAATATTATCTGTCTTCCCGATTACCTACCGTAACAACACCATGCAGTCGGAATTCATTCATTCATTTCTCGATTATATCATTTCCAGCTTACATATGCATGCAACACAAGAGATTCATCATAGCATAAGAACATACATATATATATATATATATCTAGTACACACAGGTCCACTACAGTCGGATCCGACCCCCACTTGACTAATTTTTACGTTGCAACATAGGCTCCACGCCTTTTTCCTCCAGCTCCAAGCTGGTTCGGCCGTTTTACAGGTACCAAACCGTTGCCTTCACATGTAACACAATCGCTCCAAGCGACCACGGCAGTGCTACGGGCAGCTCCGAGTCCAACCCGGTAGCTTGCTTGAGTCCAACCCAAGACTTTAAGCGTCCAACGCTAGTGCACTCGGCACTGCCTTGAGTCCAACTCAAGGTCTTTTAATTACATTCTTTTGTGTGTTTGTCATGCAATATTATTCCTCCTGTCATTTATCATAACCATATTCTGCATGCAAATCATTCATCATCTTATAGCAACACCGATTCATTTACAACACTCACATGCAAGGCAATATAGGATAGCAATCAAGATCTACCCATCGTCTCCCAGAACAGAACACCCAGAAATCACACCATATGTTTTCACGTCATGCATGGCAATTTTAAGGAGCATACACCGCACTCACACATGGTCTCATGACACACATATGCATCCACATCCCAGCAGTGTACGTATATCAAATATAAGCAATCTACCATCGGATTCAATCACCTCTTGCCTCGGTATACAAAAAAAACTATCCAACAAATATACATTTCATCACAAACACCCATGAACACACATGCATGCATAAAAGATCACTTCGGAACCCATTCACGAGCCATGCATTTGAAATGCAAAGCGCCCCCTACCTACTGAAGCAATTCAAGAAGCTTTTCTGTTCTCGACGTTGGGTCTGACGCCCTTCTTCCGACTTATTTAGCCTTCCTTCGCTCCGTCGTACTCTGTAATCGGCTCAGGGATGGGAAGTTGTTCTCCCTCTGCTTCAACGATCGTCCTTCACCAGTTGGAGGGGCTCTGACCTTCCTCCAGCACCGTCGTCATGATCTCCAAGCACAGAGAAAAGAGGATGGAGGCAAAGAAGAAAAGAGAGGATGAAATAGTGGGAGAAGATGGGTATCCACGGTGATACAGGGTATGCATATATACGCATGCGAAGAAAAGGGAGTGGGATGGGAAGTTGTGAGTCATAATCCACTCACACAACTTCGCCAATCGCAAACAGCCACCTTTCACCAACTAAGCCTAATTAACTTGTTATTATTTCTTAAGCTATGTTGATTATAATTAACAATTAATTCCCTACTTGCATTCAAATTCTTAACGTTTTATTTTCATTCAATATATCACTTCGAAATTGGGATGTTACAATTTCCCTGAAACCAGCTCAAAGCACTCTGGTTTTCCACTCAGCAAAATAATCCTGACCGACCCATCATTCACTCAACCAAAACATTCCAGGGCCGACTCACACTCACATAGTCTATCACTCGGCTAATTACTCCAAAACTGACTCATTACCTGATTGTTCCTCACTCGGCAATTCATCCCAACACCGACTCAACTCTTGATCGGTCCTCACTCGGTGAATTTTTTCAAAACCCACTCTTCTCTCTTATAGTCTTTCACTCGGTAAATTAATTCCAAGACCGACCATCACTCACTCGGTTCTCCACTCAACAAAATCAGTCCAGACCGAGTCCTCTCTCACTCAGACTTCCACTCGGTAAATTCGTTCCAAATCCGAGTCTTCACTCACACGGTGTTCCACTCGCTAAAACATTCCAGAAACCGACTCACCACTTAATAAGTCACTCACTCGGCATCTCATTCCCAAGACTGACCTCCTTTCTTTTTCACTCACACGGAGTTATTCTAGTGCATCTCTGGACAAATTCATACTGAATATCCCAATCGATACCTTTCCACTCGGAATTGCACATTCGGGGTACTCCACTCGGAATGAGTTACACTAAACTTAAAAATTCCCCGTTCGGGATTCCACTACCCAGATTATCACACTCAAGAGCCTTCTTACTCGGATTACGTCCACTTCCTCACTCGGAAGATCCTGACTCGGATATAGCTCACTCGGATTTTACTCAGAAATTCACCACATCATGAAATTATTTTCTAAGGTTCCCACTCGAGTGGAATTTCATCCAGAGTCTTACTTGCTCACCACTCACTCATCACGCTCGGTTAAGACACAACTAGACCAGTCACTCACTTGAGTGAGCACCATCCCAGCATCAGACTTCACACTTTCGCTCAAGCCACTCACACATGTAACATCCTACATTTAATTAAGCCAAAACCAGGGAAAATTTTTCCCAAAAATCTACCCAACAGCCAAGAAGAATAAAAGGAATGCAAAGGAAGGCCACAAAGCCGACCAGAAGCTAGGAAAGCCATTCACACGTAGAATCGGGTCCAAAAAGAAGGGAAACCGACCAGAAGGGAGACAGCGGAAGAATAGAACAACGCACACTCGGAAAAGCGAGTCACAGGTCTGCTTGGGCGAGACGCCCAACTCGCTCGGGCGAGCACACCTTCGCTTGGGCGAAGCCACACAAAAGCCTTCCCAGCAACATACTCGCTGGAGCGAGAACTCACTCGCTGAAGCGAGAAGCCACACTCGGTAAATCCACCACTCGGTATCTAGAGACCACCATTCACTCGATAATAACTTAGTCCACTTGGTAATTGAGGGTTATCCTACTCGGCCTCCATAGACCCTCACTCGGAATATCTTCCAATCAAACGCCACTCAGTATAACACAACCTCAATTCACTCGGGGGTATTCTACAAGTTCATCACTCGGTGCATCATTCATAACCAGCTCTTCCTCTGAGCAGTATCTTACTCGGTATCTAATACCAAGACCGACCAACACTCATTCGGCCTCACACTCGGTAATCATGCCCAATCTCACTCGGAGCATACCTTAACCATTCATTACTTAGAAATAATCCCCAATCTATTCCACTCAGAATGATCCAAACTCCTCAACACTCAGAGGAATCGCAACTTCAAGTCTCACTCGGACAATATCTCATACTTAAACACTCAGAATACACATTACCTTATTCACTCGGAGTAGGTTCCCATATTCACTCGGAATACATTTACAATTCATATACTTAGAATATTTCTATCCAAACCATCAACAACTCTTTCCTCGGTAGAGGATCACTCAGAATTCTGCTCGGAATATTCAAATTACTTCCCACTCGGGGATCACCTCTATTTTCCACTCGGAACAGAACATATACTTAAGCCACGCCAGTCAGACCAGCTCCTACAACATTATTCCACTCGGAATCTATTAACTTAGAATCATTTACTCATTCAACATCATTTATACTCCAATCGGAAGAAGCATCAAATCAACATAAATCACTCATATATATATTCTCTAATTCCAAGTCTGACTATCCAATCAATAATACTCTTCACCGATTCATAACCATGTTATCAACATAATATATATATATATATACGCATACACTCGGATAATTGTGACTTATCATTATTCATTCATCAAAACCCATTATCCGATGCTAGTACATGATTTCAATGTAAACCCATATATACAAGCATGCACTTGGATTTCTATACAAATGCACTAATATTCATTATACAACATTGTTATGAGCCGGCCAAGGCTTTAACACATCAAATACACTTGGTACAGCGTTCTCAATACACTACAATAACATAAATACCCATCACTCGGGTTAAGGCTTTCTCCACATCTCCAGGCCCACCTGCGTACACTGAAAAATGGTGCAGGGGTGAGCTTTTACATTTGAAATGACAGTCAACAACCAGGAAATCCTCATGCTCCGTAATACACGGTATTATATTGCAATTAATCAATTTCATGCACTGACATTTCATATATTTACACTCGGCATCATTCAATCGGGTTTCATCCAATAATGCACAGTCATGTGAAGTAATAATATTATTCCACACAGAAATCAAACAATCGTCCCATAAATCCACTCGGTACCAGTAATATTAGTACCATATATCACATGCTGTTAAATATCATACCGAACACGGGACTCAGAATAATGAACCTTATCATAGACACTCGGTCAACACCAACTAATACGTTTTATACATTCACACAGTCACAACCATAGGCACGCACACAGAAATGCTTTCACTCGGGATCCGTCCCTAACCATACATTTAAAATGTAAAGCGCCCCTACCTGGAATGGGGGTTCCAGCAGCTCCTCGGGCTCTCAGATCCGACCAACAGCTCCTTGGTCCCACGTTCTTTAACAGAACGACTCGGCCCAGCCATCAACACACTGCTCGAGGCTTTGGAGAACCAACCTTGTCTCCAATCGAGTGTCAAGCCACCGAGACTCGCTCTGTCCTTGCACAGTAACACGTCCTCAGCCTTCTTTCTCTCCAAAGCAACTCTGCCTCACAACAATAGACCAACATCCATAAACTAAGGCACCCATGCCAAACCTCCCAGGCATACACACAGCTGCTACAGCTTCCAACCGAGTCACAACAACCCATCAACGAAGATGAGGAAGAGAGGAAGAAGAAGAATAATCACCAGGGAACAGGGAAGGAACCTGAACCCAGCCTCCAAAGCACACAGCCATATGCTGTTGCACTCCCCCATACTGTTCTTCACAGCAACACGTTGATTACCAGCATACTTCACTCAGTTCTACACCATGCATGAGTGGAAGAAGAAGACGAAGGAGAAGGCAAAGAGGTAGAAAGCCTCATGGATTCTAGAGAGAAAAAGGAGCACTTCCCTCATCAGAGTATGCATCAACGAGGAGATAAAGAGAGTGAGGAGTAAAACCAAGCTGAAGCTTATCAACATACACACACACTCCCACTCAGCCCATCATTACGCTGCTCTGCCACAGCCATCACCTTCGTGTTTAATGCAAGTCCCATCAATATTCCATCCAATTAAAGCCATCAGCCATCACTCGTGGGGACCACGCGGGATGGGAGGAAAGAGAGAACCGAAACTCTCTCAAATACCACCAAGGGCACCTTAGTCCATTTCCTATTATTATCATTATCATTATTAAGCAATTAATCTAGTTGGTCATGAAATCCCAATTAACCCCCTTAATCTTGGGTTTAACCTCACTCAGTAATTAATATAAAATCGGGATGTTACAACACACGCTTGGGCGAAAAATGTACAGTGACCATTTCCTCACTAGCTCGCTCAAGCGCGGCCATGCCCGCTTGAGCGAGATTCGTCCAGTAACTCCCCTGATTGCACAATATACGGCTCGCTTGAGCGGAAGGCTAGCTCGCTTGGGCGAGATTAGTCCAGAAGCTAATTCTCTGAAGCAGGGGACTCTCGCTTGGGCGAAATCCCATCTCGCTTGAGCAAGACTATCAGGTCATATGCAGTAATGAAGATTCTCACAATCTAACACTTGGAATCTCATTCTAAGCCAACTGAATCACCTCCAATACATCATACACATCACATGAGTCATATATAACTCTCTCTACCCATTCATACTCGGAAAATCCTTATTCCACTTCATCAATCACTCTTACTTATTTAATTTTACAAGGGAAAATGTTTTAAAAGCTGTCCTGAGTCCATTTAAAAGCTGTCTCAGGGTTCCGTCCTCCTAGAAATTCACTCGGCTTCCTCTTCAAGAAGCGGTCCAGCACTTGGCCCTCCTCGGCTCGAGGTTGGCCCTGCCTCTTAAACACGTCTGCAAAACGTTGGAATGCCGTGGCTATAGCCTCCATGCTTTGGCGATGCGTCATCCCTTATCCTGAAATTAACACCCCTTCAAGGATAAGTATACCAAGCCACCTAATACAGATCAGATTTCAGCCTAACGTTCAGTAACTTAGCACATCATACTATTTCTATATGCTACTCAATCAATCAGACCAGGAGGGAAATAACCTCCTATCCACAAGTCAATATCAATCAGGTTCAATCATGATGACCACTCAGTCAGAAAGCACACAACCGCTTACACTCGGCAAGCATACCTTGGCCTTGGACCTTTCGGTCTACTCTGATACCAAAATATAACACCCTAATTTGAACAAATCATAGACAAGAAAAACAGAGAAAATTTTTCACAATTAAAACCAGAATACCACGGTATAAGAAATGAGAGGAGAAGAAGAATAAGAGAACAAAAGAAATTCAAGAAACTAACAGCGGAAGAAGGGGGAAATCGCGTAGACAGGTCACATAGCAACGCGCACACGCTCAAGCGAAAGCTTCACTCGGTATTCGTTCATTTCACTCGGCATTTCCGCACTCGGGTTCCAGCGCCTGATTCACTCGGAAGGATCCAACCTCAGTCTACTCGGACTTAGCTCTTGCACCTACTAGTCCCATTCGGACAATGCAACTTATTCTACGGTTTTATCAATCAGAACATATATACGAATAATACGGAAGTGGTCCCCACTATCACTCACTCGGAATCTAGGAGGACTCCTCACTCAGAGTAATCTTCACGTCCTTTTTGTCACTCGGGGTATTTCACTTAGTTTTCACTCGGCGAATTCTCACTCGGGGTTCGTTGATTATCCTACGCTCGGGAGAAATTCTAGTAATAACCACTCGGAACGTGTATTTAGGCTCTCAACTTCAATCCTAACAACTCATCGTTAGGGGCAGTCTTCTATGTCAATTCCTACTCGGAGCTATCTGATTTCACTCACTCACAGCGTCTGAACCTTCCCACTCGGTGACAGAGTCACAAACTCACCCTCTAGACCATAGATTGGCTTCTTCATGTTAAGTTATGTCATTTCCTACACATTCGGGAATATAAACGCACATATATATAAAGATTACCCAGGCATTTCACAGCATAAGATAGACATGCAACATGGCATAAACATAGGCATATATATATGTATATAGGAGTGCATATCACGGATTTACAACCACATTGTCATATTCCCATTCTAAGGGGATCAACTCTATATAAAAGACTAACAGCAAAACACGAGCCGGCCAAGGCTTAACCCAAAACATTATATACAGCACATGCACAGTCATAAAATTTCCATAGTGCATCAGCACTTCACCCAGCATTTCAGCTCCTCCTCCAATCCTCATTACGAGAGATGTTCATTGAAAAATTGCCACAGCAGGGGTGAGTATCTTAAATTTTAAATGATAGATACTGACTCAGGTTGTCTCACATTTATACAACTATATATATATGCACACACAATTACACGTGGCAATGATTAAGGTCAGAGTATTACTAATCAACCAGGACACACACACAAGATCCTTACCGATCGAAATCCACCAGTTGTCACTCGCCCCCTTACACACATCAACTCAATAAGATTAACATACAACAATCAGTGACATGATGTTAAGGTCCATGAATCAGAATGCATCTTTTGAACATTTATCAGTCAGAACCCACAATTCTCACTCGGCTATATATATACGCAACTCTTCAACAACATAACATACATTCATAGAACAGGTTTCAATCAGCATCAACAGCATATGCACACAGATATATATATATACATTCATCATCTCATGCATAATCAATTCCAGCAATATCAGCAGTTAATACACACAGATTATTCACTCGGTTCCGTATTCGTGTGTAATCGGTTCTGACGTTGCAACGTAGGCTCTCAGCCTTTTGTACATAGCTCTCAGCTATCATTTCAGCTCCCAGCTGCTTGGCCGTTTTACAGGTACCCAACCGTTTGCCCACAGGTGACACCAACGCTCTCAGCGCCAATGAAGGTGTTCACAGGCAGCCCGAGTCCCACTCGAAGGCTACCTTGAGTCCCACTTAAGGATTTTACAGCGTCCCATGCTTTATAACCGATGGTAGTGTCCCACACTACATGCTCCCAGCACAACGCATCCCATACGCCACACGCGGATTCATCACACAACATAGAGTTCATGCACACAATCTTTAACTCAGCCATACATACTTCACATGCGGTCGGTAATACCATTTTCAGAACTCCACATATTAATCTAACACATACATACTTCCATGCAATCATCATCATAACTCCATTAGATGGATACAACAACATAAAGGTCCAATGCAATCGGTGTCAATCAATATCAAGATTCTATAAGTATTCTCATCAACTCAAGCATCACATGCACTCGGTATACAATAGTATCAGGATTTAATCAATGCATGAATCCATATAGAGATCAACAGATTCAAATAAGTATTCCAATCAACACAATATAACATGCAATCGGTATACAATAGTGTCAGGACTTAATCAACACATACATCTTCAAGGGTAATGATAACATGCAACACTCACTCTCACTTATCCTACACTCGAGTACTCCATATGCGGGCACATCATACAAACAGAATGCAGAGCCACAATTATCAACACCCGAAACCCATTCATAATCCATGCATTTAACATGTAAGGTACTCCCCCTACCAACTACGAGACTCCGAGAGACTCTTCTGCTTGGGCGCTGGTCCTTTTTCCTCGCTGCTTCACTCAACACTTTCACTCGTTTAACCTTCACTGGAACACTGCTGCGTTCCACGAGTGGTGCAAGGCTGCTTCTGCTTTTGCTTCGACGTTCGTTCTTTACTCGTATAAGGGAGCTCTGACTCCTCTGCTGCACCACCAACGTGGCTTCCAGAACAGGGAGTGGAAACAGAGAGCACAGAAGGAGAAAAGAAGAAGGAAAACAAGAGAGAAAGAGAAGGAGGAAGAAGAAGAAGGAAAACTCGCAAGGAAATTCTGAAGAATGAATGGCAAGCAAAGCCATCAACCAATTATAAACGCATGCATGAAGGAAAGGAATAGTGGGGTGGGAAAACGTGAGGAGCAGTCTGCTCACGTCACCCAGTCCCATCAGCATCCACTAAAGCTAATCACCTTTTGATTAACTAAGTTAAGGGTAATTAGTGAACAATTTCCACTTCTGAATTATTATTTTAATGGCTTATTTCACCTAGTACATTATTATAAAATTAGGATGTTACAACTATGGCTAAAATCATCATTTCCAATCATAAACAAATACGCCCTTCATTACATTGGGCCATATCATACATATCGTCATATTCAACATCATTTCATATATTTATATCATTTATTACTTTTATGTGGTCTTTCATTATATTAACTTCTCATCTCATCAACACCAATACTATCATCTCAATCATCATCAATCATCATCATATTCTGGCATATCTCCATGCTATATGCAAATGCTCTTATGGCTAGTGCATATGCATAATGGAATAGACAACAAATACGGATCCGACTGTGGGAAATAACACCAATTATAGGTTCAAGCATGATCACATACCATGCCCCTACTGCAGTAGTAAAATGTGTACACATATATCATAATACATGCATATTCACCATATTTTTACTGGTACCAAACCGCATCGCCCATCATGCAACACCTGGTCATTTTCACCATGACCGTGGTATACAACATATCCAACATATGGTGTTGCGGGCCGGCCAGATATCAAATCATGGCAGCTGTGATCCCAAGGACCACCGGGGTCACCTGCTCATCAAGAGCCACCCCCACAAGGGTCGGCCATATGTAGCTCCCCGTAGCAATACATGGGCGGCTTCGTGACTTACACATCGAGTCACAGGGGATATAACAAATTGCTCGTGAATTGAGCCACCCTCCTACTGGGTCGGCCGAGGGAACTCCCCTAATGTTCCAACATCGGCGGCTATAATATGCCATGGATGCAATGCAATGCAAATCAAATGCATTCTCACTCTGTGCATCCTAAATGCCACTTATCAAACATCATCATCATCATCATAATCACTAACACCACCATACACCTTAGTGGATTTCAACATTGTTTGTTTCTTAGTCATAGCTTTCAAGTTTTATTATGGCATTTTCATCTCAACATATTTTCACATATATTTCACCTCATACACGCAAGTAGATACTTGCAATCAATCACAATGGCATTTCAATATTATATAATATTCATCAATAATACGTCACTTTCATTTAGTGGGTTTTTGTCTCATTATTCATTACCATTGTCTCATGCTTACATATACATATATATACATATTTGTGTGGCATTCACAACATATTCCATCAACATATTCAACACATTATCTAATCTGGTCTCGATACCGGTACCAAAGTACAGATATCACTATCAGTTTCTGTATGCAATACAGACTCAGCAAGCATAACATCGAACATCAAGGTCGGTCTCCTCTCATTAGGATACTGGATAATCATACCGGATACATACAGTACCGGTATAAATCCTAAGTCATCTATTGACTCTCGTGGCTGGTCCCACACCAGATTGTTGACTCCGGTTCTGGCCAGTTTGACATCATATTCATCATTCTAAACACATGCCACATAACATCAATCATTCTAAATGCACTCAAATCATGAAATCATGACATCGTCCACATAAGCAATCATTAAGCACAATCACATACACATATTTTCACATCATCAATGGATGAATGATGCATTTAGAATAGTTACCCCCTTCTACCTCAAGAGAAGTAGTATTCACCACGATCAGATGGTTTCTCCTTGTAACTGGGGTTATTTCCTACATCACAATATATCACACAATCAATTTTCTATTCAACCACCTTGGTTTAATGTTCATATTCAGCTACTCGATGTCTTCCAACATCTTAACTCTCAAGCCCTATTTATTTCACTCATTCCACCACAACCACTACGGTTTAGGTGTCTGCATTTATTATTACGCACATTTAATGCCAAACCCATTACCGAGTTCCCATATTAATGGTTCCCAATAACCATTAAGCTCCATTAATGGTCATTCACCATTAATAACATCATTTCACCTCACCAATAACAATCATTTAACACAATAAATGCCTCTCCACCTATACTTTGTATTTCCCCTAAATCTTAGGGTTAGGGTTTCTCTAAAACCCAACAACACTCATTAAATCACATTCCCAACATCAAAACCAAAAAACCCATAGTTCATACTCTTGAGAAATAGCAAGATCTTACCTTAAGAGAAGGAATGAGAGAGTTTTCCAAGAGAGGGAAAACCACATAAAAATAGAGAGAAAGAAAGGGGAGACTTCAAGCTCTAAACTCTTCCAAGCTTCTCCAAGAGAACAAAAATGGCAAAGAAGAAGAGAGCCACCACCCTTTTGCTTAGGGTTTTAGGAGAGAAGTAGAAGAAGTGAAGAAGAAGAGTATAGGAGAAGAAAAAGTAAAGTACATGTTATGGGAAATTCAAGGAACTGACGGAAATAAGAAGGGAAAAATGGGCCATTTAGCTTTATTTTTAATTCTCCATTAAATATTCATCATTTTATGACAAACAGGATCATTGTTTGGGCTCAATACCTTATCCAAAAATTATTCTGAATACATATCGGATTCCCAATAATATCCTTAACAGCCCTGACCATTATCATCCCAATCAGAGATACTTGGTCTGACACCCATATTTCAACCGGGCTCATTTTCAGTTTATCTGGTTCCAATAAATCATAAACAGATCCCAAAAATCTTAATTTATTTATTCCTAATTTTGGAACATTAAATAACCCAAATATAATTATTTAGTATTTATCTTCTTAATTAATCATTTATTTTAAAATTTAGGGTGTTATAATCCACCCCACCTAAAAAGAAATTTCATCCCCGAAATTTAACATATCGGATTCGAACACATCGGGGTACTGAGCTCTCACATCATCCTCATGTTCCCACATGAACGTCTCAGTATTTCTGTGCTTCCATGCAACTTTCACCAAGGGTACTAATTTGTTATAGCTTCTTCACGGAGCTTTCAACAATGCGAACAGAAACAGGAAGAATAGACAGATCGTCCCGCACATCAACATCATCCATAAGAATTACATGTAGAGGGTCATGGACATATTTCCTCAACTGTGACACATGGAATACATTATGTAGATTAGCAAGGTGCGGAGGAAGTGCAATCCAATATGCCACGTCGCCAATCCGCTTCAAAACCTCATAAGGTCCAATGAACCTCGGGCTTAACTTTCCACTTTTCAACGCCCTTCCAATGCCCTTATCTCTTGATACTCTTAAAAATACGTGATCAACAACTTGAAACTCAAGTGGCTTCTGCCTTTTATCATAATAACTCTTCTGACAATCTTGGACAATCTTCATTTTCTCTTGTATCATCTTAATCTATTCATTTGTCTCCGTAATCAACTCTGGCCGCAAAGCCAAACTCTCTTTGGTTTCAAGCCAACATAACAGAGTTCTACATTTCCAACCATACAATGTTTCATATAGAGCCATACCAATAGAATTATGGTAACTATTGTTGTATGTAAATTCAATTAGCGGTAGGAATCTTTCCCAACAACCACCGTGCTCCAACACACAAGCCCGTAAGAAATCTTCAAGGATTTGTGTAACAGCCCTCATTTTTAATGTTAGGTCCTTGAGACCAGTTGTCTATATTCTGTGCAAATTTTGTGTGTACTGATGAATAGGCTACGACCAATTTGATTATATGTCCGTTTTAAAGGAATTTTGTGAGTATAAGGTAGAGGTTCTGACTTTAATTATGAGATTAATTGAGATAATTAGGATAATATAATAATGTGTTTAATAACACTTTAATAACACAGATTTATAAAATAAAACATTAAGTGATTTAAATATAAATATTTAAATAACTGTTTTAAATTAATAAAAAGAGTAACTCCCCGGTTTGAGCCCAGAAATTATCGGAGGGACTTGAGTAAATTATTTTTATTCCAAAACGTCCCTCATATTATTTCTAACAACTTTCATGAAGAGCCCAACACCCAATTTTAAATAACCAAGCTTAAAAACATTGAATTGAAGTTACCCGGGTAAGCCAAAATGCGCATCTATATGTATTCTGGGAATAACTTTATCTCTCGATATTGGATTCGAGTCATTCTTGTTCCAAAATATCCTTATTGAATTTATCTACAACTTTCATGTTGACCACTAAGGCCAGTTCGCATCCCATAATTCCCAGAAATTAAAACACTACACCAATTTACGTTTTTCCAGCGACAGTTTGCACTAGGTGCAGTATTTTCTTCATAACGCTCTTATATCACCATGAAATTGAATGAGGCCTTCACCAAAAGTTTCCTAACACATTTCTCCACAACCTTTATGAAGAAACCAAAGTCTAATTCGCAGCCCATTTGGCCCAGAAAAATTATTTGTTCAAGGGATAAAAATCCCATCACAGCCCTGCACGCTTTTAGTATTTGGGCCATATCTCACTCAATTCTCAATGAAAAGTTTTGTGCTTTATACGGATTTAAAGAGAACAAAAAGTTGTAAAACTTTACTGTTGAGCCCATTCGCAAATTCGACGCATAAACCATCCTAAACCTTCAAACAATTCACTGTTCTGCATGAGACACCTAGGCTGACATGCATAAACAACCAATAACATGGCTCCACCACTTGGACACTTGTCCCAACCATGCATAACTCCCCTCCACATCATCTTCAGCTGTTGTTGACATCTTTCTCATGCATGGAACAAGTGTGACGTATGCCTATCCACTTGCTCCGGCCGTGTGACTCCTTGGAGGCTAAGGAAATCACATGCAAAATTTTGCTTTCATTTCTCTTGCATTGGCTTTGCTTAGTTCTCTTTTCTCCTTCCAACTTAGAAAAAATTTCAGCAGTTATTCTCTTCACTTTCTCATATTCCTTTCATCTAAACCATCATCCCCTACCCATCATCATCTATTCCAAATCACCATACCACCCCTCCTACATTCTAAAATTAAGTTATTTCCTTCTCATGATCATATCTCTTTACTAAATCTCCTTCAAACAGCAAACTTTTCTTCCCTTATTCACCACCATAATCACGTTAACAACCACCCCTCTAGCATCCATCTCTTTCTTCTTTGATGAAGCAAATCACGGTGATGATCTAGAAGCCAACCTTGGAATCCTTGGCCTTTCTCTTGGAGGACGAAAATCTTGTTGGTAAGTGGGGGTACTTTGTAACACCTAGGATTCTAAAACCAACGTAAGGCAAAGCAGAGCAAAAGCTCTCATACCAAAATGTAACACCTAAATCTCAATTTGAGAATAAACCGAGACCAGGAAAAGTTTTCCAAGATCAGAGGGGATTCAAAGGCAAAATGAGTAGTTGAAGGCTAGGGAGAGAAGAATCAGGACAAGAAGGAAAGGAAAGGAGAGCAAACCATACACAAGACAACAGCGGAAGATGCAGGACATGAGCGAACCCAACAGCGCCTACTCGCTCAGGCGAGATTCAATATCGCTTGAGCGAGACAGCCCATCACGCTTGAGCGGAGTGCGCATAGCTTGAGCGTAACCCATCAGAGACCTTCCTTTCACTCACACTCGCTGGAGCGAGCACTTAGCCACTGAGGCGAGTAACTCCACTCGGTATTCCCATCGCTCGGATTTCAGAATTCATGTTCACTCGGAAAAGTCTTTACTCACGATTCGTTTGGATTAACCCCTCATACATACAAGCTCCTTTCGGGAGTTTACCACACACTTCATAACTTCATTCTCTCAAGCCGCAGATATTGACCACTT
Organism: Clitoria ternatea; assembly: GCA_037962975.1. Classification (NCBI taxonomy): domain Eukaryota; kingdom Viridiplantae; phylum Streptophyta; class Magnoliopsida; order Fabales; family Fabaceae; genus Clitoria; species Clitoria ternatea. Next base: position 184,918,096 of record CM075672.1, read on the forward strand.
GGGAGGTGATTCCCATAGTCATTTCACTCGGATTCCACATGTACATTTTACTCGGAATATTCTTCGTGGTCTTTTATCACTCGGGTATTTCACTCATTTTTCACTCGGCACATATAATCCTTCTTACTCAAGTTCTTACTAAATCAAGCCTCACCTAAGAATCTTCTAGCTTCCAATAAGTCTACTACAATGGGTTTCACTCAGAATCTTATAGGTCACTCTTCAGTCGGAAAACACTCTCTCGGAAAGTTCCCACTCGGAAGCATGTTGTTATTCTCCACTCGAGGAAATCCTAATAGTTTATTACTCTGAAGGTTTTCAGGTCAATCCCCACTCGGAATTATATGACCTCATTCACTCGGGAACATCTAAACCTTTCTTCACTCGGGGTAAAGTCACTAGCTTGCTTTCCACAACAATAACTTAGTTCTATTTTCACCTAAGGTTATACCAACCTCCCACGCTCAGAAAGTACATAAATATATATCACTCGGATTTCACGCACAGCATAGAATAAACATACAGCATGATATATATATATAGGAATGTGTATAAATAAGTACAAGCACATTGTCACACTCTCAACCCGAGAGAGAGTTCAAATTCCGATATAAAGAGACTAAGACCCAAGTACGAGCCAGCCAAGGCTTAACAAAACCTTATACACAGTATATACATATACACATATATTCCCATAGTGCACAGGCACTTCACTCGGCATGCAGCTCCTTCATCATTCATCATTCCGATAGACATTCACTAAAAAATAGCCACAGTAGAGGGGTGAGTATCTTAGATATTAAATGATAGATACTGACTCGGATTATTCCTCAGTAATGCAGCAATATATATATGTTCATACATAGCAACAATCGATAACATCACAATGCCAATTAATCAGGACATGCATAAGACAACTACCAATCAGAACCATCATTTATCACTCGGCTAAATAACGTTAACATATACTCATACGATCAGATTTCAATCAACAACAACAGTATATGTAAATAGATCAATTCACTTGGTTCCGCATTCGTGTGTTATCGGTTTTCATTCGTTGTAACGTAGGCTCCCAGCCTTTTATTCAGCTCCCAGCTGACTTGGCCATTTTACAGGTACCAAACCCTTTACCCTCAGGTGACACCAACGCTCTCAGTGTCAACGGCGGTGTTCACGGGCAGCCCTGAGTCCCACTCAATAGGCCACCTTGAGTCCCACTCAAGGATTTAACGGCGTCCCACGCTTTAATAACCGATGGTAGTGTCCCACGCTTTAATAACCGATGGTAGTGTCCCACACTACATGCTCTCAGCATTAACGTATCCCATGCGCCACACGCAGATTCATCACACAACACAAGTTTCATACACAGCTTTCATTCAGCAACACATGCATCACATGCAATCGGTGTAACACATCATCAGATTCACTAAATCCACATTTTCTCACATGCAGTCAGCATGTCAAACTCATAATATCCAGCATGCTACATAAGTCACACGGTGATCATCAATAACACTTTAACACATTCGTTTCATGAAACCATTTAACATTCTTGAGGCCATCAACATGCATTTCATGGACGAAACTAAACATGCAACACTAGATTCCTAATCATCATGCATCCGGGTATCATATACTCTTCATGCAAATAAAACACAGAATCAAACACAGAATCAGCAAGCCATTAACACCCGGAACCCGTCCATAACCCATGCATTTAAGATATAAGATACCCCCTACCAACAAGATACTCCGAGAGGTTCCCCCCGTTTTAACGTTGGTCGTCTCTCAGTTTGCTTCGTCCAAGGCTCACACTAGTTCAGGCTTCCTTGAACATAGTCGCACTAGGGAACAGGAAGCTGTTCGTCTTCCACTTCGACGATCGTTCTTCACCGGCAGAAGGAAGCTCCAGAAACAGAGAACAGTGAACAGGGAGAAGAAGATGAAGATGAAAAGTGAGGAAGAGAAGAGAAGAGAAGAGAGAATGAAGCAGTAGAGGAAGAGAAAGTCTGAAGAAAAATGAATAACAATAGTGAACTTGGGCATATATATATGCACTAGAGAACGACGGAAGTGGGATGGGAGAGTGTGTACAGCAGTCCCACACGTGCCTTACACTTCATAGTTAATTAAATCCTTAAGTTAACTAATTAAGTTAATTGTAATTAACAAGTAATTTCCTACTTTGAAATTATTATTTTATTAGCTTAATTTCATTCGGTAATTAATTTTTAAATCGGGATGTTACAATTCTCCCCCTCTTAAAAGAATTTCATCCTCGAAATTCACTCGGTAACTCACCTTAGTAAACAACTCGGGGTACTGTTGCCTCATGGCATCCTTGCGTTCCCAGATATAAGAGGTATACCCGTCTTGCTGCCATTCTACTTCAACCAGTTGCACATCCTTGCTCCTCAAACGCTTTACCGATCGGTCCACGACTCTAGTCGGTACAGTCACAGTGGTCAGATCCTCTTTAATTTCCACTTCATCATCCGACATTGTGTGAGTGGAATCATGTAGATATTTCCTTAGTTGAGATACGTGAAACACATTATGCAATCGGGATAGGTGAGTCGGTAATGCTATTCGGTATGCCATGGAACCGACTCACTCCAATATCTCATAAGGCCCAATGTATCGGGGGTTCAACTTCCCACTTTTCAGGGCTCGCCCGACTCCTTTACTCGGTGAAATCTTTAGAAACACCCTATCTCCGACTGAAAACTCCAGTGGTTTAGTTCGTTTATCATGGTAGCTTTTCTGCCTGTCCTGGGACGCCTTCATCTTTTCCCTTATTCCTTGGATTTGTTCTGAGGTTTGTTTCACAATTTCCAGCCCTAATAGTAAACTTTCACCTGTTTTCGACCAACAGAGAGGGGTTCAACATTTTCGTCCATACAATGCTTCATAGGGTGCCATACTAATACTGCTGTGGTGGCTATTATTATACGTAAATTCGATTAAGGGAAGGTACTGCTCTCAACACCCACCATGCTCCAACACACACGCCCTCAGCAAGTCTTCTAAGCTTTGTATCGTTCTCTCGGATTGTCCATCCGATTGGGGGTGGTAGGCGGAACTTAGCCAAAGTTTCATACCCAATTCCTGGTACAGGCTGGTCCAAAACCGAGACGTGAATCTAGGATCCCTATCCGATACGATAGAAGTCGGCACACCGTGCAGTCGGACAATTTCGCGGATATAAATCTGGGCTAACTTATGCAATGGGTATCTCATGTTCACAGGTAAGAAGTGTGCAGTCTTAGTCAATCGGTCAACAATGACCCAAATGGCATCATGACCCGCTCGGGTTTTTGGCAATCCCATGACAAAGTCCATGGCTATTGAGTCCCATTTCCACACGGGGATCTCCAGGGGTTGCAATGCACCATACGGCTTCTGGTGCTCGACTTTCGATTTCTGACAGGTGATACACCGAGCCACATATTCCGCTACATTTCTCTTTAATCCGGGCCACCAGAATTGTAGTCTTAGATCATGGTACATCTTCGTGGCACCCGGGTGAATACTTAACAGGCTCTTGTGGGCTTCATCAAGCACCATCTTTCTCAATTCTCCACCCCCTGGCACATATATCCTATTTTTCATTCAGAAAATCCCATCTGATCCCTCGGTCAAGGTCAAGTCCTTACCCTTGGCCTGAGTCTTCTTCATCTCAGCCAAGTAGGGGTCTGACTTCTGCTGCTCGAATACCAATTTAGGAACTCATTGGCAATCTTTAACGCACCAATCATTATCTTTCGAGACGAAGGGACGTCAACATGTAAATTCATGTCTGGGAATTGTTCCAATAACTCCACCTCCTTCACCATCATCACTACTATATGGAGGGATTTTCGACTCAATGCGTCGGCAACAACGTTTGCCTTACCCAGATGATACTTCAGCTCGAAGTTGTAATCCTTTAAAAATTCCATCCATCTCCTCTGCCTCATGTTCAGTTCTTTCTGGTCGAATAAATACTTGAGGCTCTTGTGGTCGCTGTACACTTCGAATCTGGATCCGTACAAGTAATGCCTCCATATCTTTAATGCGAAGACCATAGCTGTCAATTCCAAGTCATGGGTCGGATAATGCTGCTCGTGAGGCCTCAATTGCCGAGAGGCATAAGCTATCACTCGATCCTTCTACATTAGCACGCACCCCAGGCCGAGTCCCGACGCATCACAATAAACCACGAAGCTCTCTTGCAAGTTTGGCAATGCCAACACTAGAGCGCTTGTCAACTTATTCTTCAACTCTTGGAAACTGCTCTCGCACTCGGAACTCCAAGTGAAAGGGACATTTTTTTGAGTTAATTTAGTCAGTGGCAAAGCCAGCTTAGAAAAACCTTCAATAAACCTTCTATAATAGCCAGCTAGGCCCATAAAGCTTCTTATCTCCGAGACCGACTTGGGTCTCTCCCATGCCATTATAGCTGCCACCTTTGATGGGTCTACCGAAACGCCTCCCCTGGAAATTACATGTCCGAGAAAGTGGATCTTATCCATCCAGAAATCGCACTTTGAAAGCTTTGCAAACAACTGCTTCTCCTTCAATACTTGAAGTACCGCTCAGAGATGTTCCTCATGCTCCTCAGCGGTCTTAGAATAGATTAGGATATCATCAATGAAAACTACTACGAATCGGTCTAGATATGGGTGGAATATGCTGTTCATGTAATTCATGAATATTGCAGGGGCGTTTGTCACACTAAACGACATCACCACATACTCGTAGTGGCCATACCGAGTCCTAAAGGTAGTCTTTGGGATATCCGAGTCCTTCACCCAGATTTGGTGGTATCCCAATCGTAAATCAATCTTCGAGAAAATTGAAGCACCACGCAGTTGGTCAATCAAATCATCGATTCTGGGCAGTGGGTATCGGTTCTTAATCGTGAGCTTGTTTAGCTGTCGGTAATCTATGCATAATCTCATGCTGCCATCCTTCTTTTTAACAAGTAGCACAGGTGCGCCCCATGGCGATACACTCGGTCGAATGAATTGTTTTCCGAGTAACTCATCCACTTGCTTTTTCAATTCAGCCAATTCTGTCGGGGACATTCTATAAGGTACACTGAAGACTGGCTCGGCTCCAGGGATCAGGTCTATAGAGAATTCAACTTTTCTAGTCGGAGGGACACCCGGCACATCCTCCGGAAACACCTCGGGGAATTCACAAACAGTCGGAATATCGATCACTCGGGCTCTACTCTCTCCCTCAGTTAAACAAAGCATCATAAATAGCTGAGCTATACCTTGTACCGTCTAATCCTCATTGTTCTGCCTTAGAAAAATTACTCTTCGGTTTCGACAGTCCACCAATACCTTGTTGGCTGAAAGCCAATCTATGCCAAGTACAATGTCGAGGTCCTTCAGAGGTACGCACACCAAGTCGAAGGTGAAATTCCGATCGCCCAACGTAAGCGTTACATCTTTACACATTGATGATGTCAATACCTTAGTGCCAGTCGGATTGGCTACTTCCAAAGTCCGATCCATATACCCAGTCGGCAACTTTAAACGTCTCACACACTCATCAGCTATAAAAGAATGGGTAGCTCCAGAATCAAAAACTACATTAAGTGTATATCTACCGAGTAAGCACTTACTTTTCACCAAGTCATTCGCTTGTGCAGCTTCTTCAGCGCTGATGGCGTAGACTCTCCCAGCAGCTGGTTGGTCGGTATTTCTTCTTCGGTTGTTTGGAGCAAACATCATATTTCCTCTAGCTCCATTACCTCTGCCCCCCAATCCTTGACCACCATTTCCATGGATCCTTCCTTGGAAACCTCCCTGGCGCACATTGGTATTTGCTTGACGTAGTTGGGGGCAGTCAGGGCGAATGTGCCCCTCTTATTATAATGGTAACACACCATCCCACCATCGCTGTTGCAGTCTCGAGCGTAATGATTTCCTTCACACTTAAAACAGGCACAACTCTTCAAATCTGGCTGCGTATTCTTCTACAGACATAGAACCCTGTTTCAGTTTGATAAATTCCAGTTCCTTCCGACTCCTTATTGTGTCGGGGAAATATTTCTCTAGGAAGCACGTTTTGAAATTTTCCCAGGTCAGCTGGGTGTCAGCATCAGCCAGTCGGTTTCTGGCGATCTTCTACCAGTTTTCTGCTTCATCCCGCAGCATGTACACTGCGCACTCCACCTTCTGGGCCTTGGTACAGTGAAGGCCCCCAAAAATCCTCTCTAACTCTGGAGTCCACTTGTAAGCTTCCTCGGGGTTAAGTCCCCCTTGGAACTCACTCGGCTTCCTCTTCAGGAAGCGGTCCAATACTTGGCCATCTTCAGCTCGAGGCTGGCCCTGCCTCTCAAACACGTCAGCAAAACATTGGAATGCCGCGGCTATGGCTTCCATGCTTTGACGATTCGCCATGACTTATCCTGAAATTAACACCCCTTCAAGGATAAGTTTACAAGGTTACTCACTACCGATCGGATCTCATCCCAACATTCAATAATTATAACACATTATACCATTTCTATACATCGTATAATTAATCGGACCAGGAGGGAATAACCTCCTATCCTCAAATCAATATCTCCACATCAACCATGTTCAGCAGAATATCACAATAATGATGACCACTCGGTCGTAATGCACACAACCGCTTACACTCGGTAAGCATACCTTGGCCTTGGACCTTTTAGGTCTGCTCTGATACCAAAATGTAACACCTAGGATTCTAAAACCAACGTAAGGCAAAGCAGAGAAAAAGCTCTGATACCAAAATGAAACACCTAAATCTCAATTTGAGAATAAACCGGGACCAGGAAAAATTTTCCAAGATCAGAGGGGATTCAAAGGCAAAATAAGTAGTTGAAGGCTAGGGAGAGAAGAATCAGGACAAGAAGGAAAGAAAAGGAGAGCAAACCATACACAAGACAACAGCGAAAGATGCAGGACATGAGCGAACCCAACAGCGCCTACTCGCTCAGGCGAGATTCAATATCGCTCGAGCGAGACAGCCCATCACGCTTGAGCGGAGTACGCATAGCTTGAGCGTAACCCATCAGAGACCTTCCTTTCGCTCACACTCGCTGGAGCGAGCACTTAGCCGCTGAGGCGAGTAACTCCACTCGGTATTCCCATCGCTCGGATTTCAGAATTCATGTTTACTCAGAAAAGTCTTTACTCACGATTCGTTCGGATTAACCCCTCATACACACAAGCTCCTTTCGGGAGTTTACCACACACTTCATAACTTTATTCTCTCAAGCCACAGATATTGACCACTTGGGAGATGATTCCCATAGTCATTTCACTCGGATTCCACATGTACATTTTACTCGGAATATTCTTCGCGGTCTTTTATCAGTCGGGTATTTCACTCATTTTTCACTCGGCACATATAATCCTTCTTACTCAAGTTCTCTTACTAAATCAAGCCTCACCTAAGAATCTTCTAGCTTCCAATAAGTCTACTACAATGGGTTTCACTCAGAATCTTATAGGTCACTCTTCAGTCGGAAAACACTCTCTCAGAAAGTTCCCACTCGGAAGCATGTTGTCATTCTCTACTCGAGGAAATCCTAACAGTTTATTACTTTGAAGGTTTTCAGGTCAATCCCCACTCGGAATTATACGACCTCATTCACTCGGGAACATCTAAACCTTTCTTCACTCGGGGTAAAGTCACTAGCTCGCTTTCCACAACAATAACTTAGTTCTATTTTCACCTAAGGTCATACCAACCTCCCACGCTCGGAAAGTACATAAATATATATCACTCGGATTTCACGCACAACATAGAATAAACATACAGCATGATATATATATATATATAAGAATGTGTATAAATAATTACAAGCACATTGTCATACTCTCAACCCGAGAGAGAGTTCAAATTCTGATATAAAGAGACTAACACCCAAGTACGAGCCGGCCAAGGCTTAACAAAACCTTATACACAGTATATACATATACACATATATTCCCATAGTGCACAGGCACTTCACTCGGCATGCAGCTCCTTCATCATTCATCATTCCGATAGACATTCACTGAAAAATAGCCACAGTAGGGGGGTGTGTAACACCCTTATTTTTAACAATTAATTAACCCAAACACAGAAAAAATTTTCACAAAAACAACCACGGGTTAGTTGGCATAGAAGAGAAGAGGAAGGCAAGGGAAAGTTAAGGGACACACACACATGTATGGCTACCTGTGGAAGGAATGGAACCTGAACCAACTCCGCCCAGTTCAGCGAAGCACGTCAACGCCTGGGCGATTTCCACCACAACGTCTATTCGCTCAAGCGGCGTCCAACACCGCCGAGCGAGACATGATAATGCAACAACGGAAGAGAAGGGTAATTGGGCGGAGTTCTGTATTAACATGTACTCGCTTCAGCGCGATCCCACACGGCTGGGCGAACCGTCCTAGTCGCTCGGGCGAGGTATAACTCCGCCTAAGCGAGGCCATCACAAGCCTTCCCAAAACCGCACTCGCTGGAGCGAGTATCTTGCTCGCTAGAGCGAGGAGCCACACTCGGCTAAGCAGACGCTCGGACCCAGAGTCATCCTTCACTCATTCACTCGGAAAATGATAGCTAACTCACTCGGATTATAAATATCTTACACTCGAAATCCATTCCATTCTAACCCACTACACTAACTTCTTTCTCAGGAGAGGATCGCTCAGGGTTTTCACTCGGGATTACGAACTCTTCCTCACTCGGGTTTTACTTATAATTTCCACTCGGTAATGACTGCTCTCATGATCACTCAGGGATTTTGCTCGTTTCTCACTCGGCGATATAACCCTTTCGGCCCAAGCTCTCCTGCTAACCTAAACCTCTCTTTAAGAGTTTCATGGCTTTCTGATGGTTTATTACACGAGTTTCACCCGGAGTCAGATAGGTTATCCTCCAGTCGGAAGCATTCACTCGACTCGTCCTCAATCGAAGTGTATTTAGACTTTACTCTGAATTCTAACAGCTTATTGTTTGGGAAATTCTTCCACGTTAATCCCCACTCGGAGCTGCATACTCTCATTCACTCGGAACATCTAAAACTCCCTTCCCTGGTGACGGGTCACGAATTCACTCTATCTTGGCTTCCTTCATACTAAGTCATACTATCCTCGCGCACCCAACAGAGCATGAATATGTATATGCTACTCAATCATCGCACACGGAATGAGATAGACATGCAGCATGGCATACACGTAGCTATATATATATATATAAGAGTGTCTATTGATGTTTACAAACACGTTATCATACTCTTTCCATCCCATAAGGATTCTGTTTGTTCAAAACACTAACATCAGACATGAGCCGGCCAAGGCCTAACTTAAAACATTTTATGCGACATGTACACAGTCATAAAGCCTCCATAGTGCATCAGCGCTTCATCCGGTGTTCTAACTCTACCTCTGATCCTCATCCCGAGAGACATTCACTCTTAAATTGCCACTACAGGGGTGAGCATCTTAAATTTTAAATGATAGATACCGATTCAGGTTACTTCACATTCATACAACAACATATACCCATATATTCACACAATCATACGTCAACTCAATAATATTAACATTCCACAGTCAGTGACACAATGCTAAGGGTCCTTGAGTCAGGATATCTCTACATAAGATTTATCAATCAGAATACACAATTCTCACTCGGATATAAATGTATTCACAACTCCTCAACAACATATTATACATTCACGGAGCAGGTTTCAGTCAGCAATTATAGCACATGCACATGGAATAACGCACTCATTCACAAGTAAACACCACTTCACTAACATCATCACATGCATAATTAATTCCACATAACATCAGTAGCCATATATGCACAGATTATTCACTCGGTTCCGCATACGTGTGTAATCGGTTCTAACGTTGCAACGTAGGCTCTCAGCCTTTTATACATAGCTCTCAGCTACCGTTTCAGCTCCCAGCTGCTTGGCCATTTTACAGGTACCCAACCGTTTGCCCACAGGTGACACCAACACTCTCAGCGCCAACGGAGGTGTTCACAGGCAGCCCGAGTCCCACTCAAGGGCTACCTTGAGTCCCACTCAAGGATTTTGCAGCGTCCCACGCTGAATAACCGATGGTAGTGTCCCACACTACGTGCTCTCAGCACAAACGCATCCCATGCGCCACACGCGGATTCGACACACAGCATTGAATTCATACACACATCCTCTTATTCAATCACACATATTTCACATGCAGTCGATAACACACATTCTCAGAACTCCGCATGTTAATTTAACACATACAAACTTCCATGCAATCATCATTATAGCAGCATATGAGTCTAATGCAGTCAGTGTCAGTCAATATCAAGCTTCCATGAGCATTTTCATCAACTCAAGTTTAACATGCACTCTGTTCACAGCAGTATCAGAACTTAATCAACGCATGCATTTACATGAAGATTAACAGGTTCACACAAGCATTCTAATCAATCGTAACACAACATGCAAATGCTATATGACAGTGTCAGGACTCAATCAACGCATACATTCTTATAAACACGAACAGATTCAATAAAGCATTCTCATCAACACAACACAATCATGCAATCGGGTTCTATGGTAACATATGCATCCTCAAGGACGATGATAACATGCAACACTCACTCTCACTTGTCATGCACTCGGATATTCTACATACAAGCATATTATACAACAGAATACAGTTCCACAATTATCAATGTCTTCCAAACCCGTTCGTAACCCATGCATTTAACATGTAAGGTACTCCCCCTACCAACTGCGAGACTCTGAGAGATTCTTCTGCTTCGACGCTCGTCCTCGACCCGTATGAGGGAGCTTGACTTCTCTGTCGCACCGTCACTTGGCTTTCAAACAAGGAATGGAGTAGAGAGCAGAGAAGGAGAAGAAAAGGGAGAATAAAAGAATAAGAAGAAGAGAAAAGAGGGAGTTCACAGAAAGAGTTCTGGAGAATGAAGGGCAAGGGGCCATCACCCAATATAAACACACGCACGAAGAACAGGATGGTGGGGTGGGGAAACGTGAAGCAGTAGTCCTGCCCACGCCACCCTGTCCCATCAGCATCCTCTAACGCTAATCACCTCACACCTTTTTAGTTAATTAAGTTAAGGGTAATTAGTGGACAGATTTCCTCTTCTGACTTGTCATTTTAAATGGCTTTTATTTTGCCCGGTTCCTTTTTATTAAAATTGGGATGTTACAGTTCTCCCCCACTCAAAAAGAATTTCGTCCTCGAAATTTAGTCGGTAACTCATGCGAAATTCAGTCGGCTACTCACCTAAGTAAACAACTCGGGGTACTGCTGTCTCATGGCGTCTTCGCGTACCCAGGTACAAGAGGTAGTCTTGCCTTGCTGCCATTCCACTTTAACCAGCCCTACGTTTTTGCTCCTCAAGCGCTTTACCGATCGGTCCATGATTCTAATCGGTGTAGTCACAGTGGTCAGGTCTTCCTTGATTTCCACTTCATCATCAGGCATTGTATGGCTGTGGTCATGTAAATACTTCCTTAGTTGAGACACATGAAATACGTTGTGCAATCAGGATAAGTGGGTCGGTAATGCTATTCGGTATGCCATGGTGCCGACTCATTCCAACACCTCATATGGTCCAATGTATCGAGGGCTTAACTTTCCACCTTTCAAGGCCGTCCGACTCCTTTACTCGGAGAAGTCCTCAAAAACACTCTGTCTCCGACTGAAAACTCTAATGGTTTGGTACGTTTGTCATGGTAACTCTTCTGCCTGTCTTGAGACGCCTTCATCTTTCCCTGTATCACTCGAATCTGCTCTGTGGTTTGCTTCACAATGTCTGGTCCCAATAGCAGACTCTCACCCGTTTCCGACCAGCAAAGTGGGGTTCGGCATCTTCGTCCATATAGTGCTTCGTAGGGTGCCATGCCAATGCTATTATGATGGCTGTTATTGTACGTAAACTCAATCAAGGGGAGGTACTGCTCCTAATCTCCACCGTGCTCTAACACACACGCTCTTAATAAGTCTTCTAAACTTTGAATTGTCCGCTCGGATTGTCCATCCGATTGGGGGTGGTAGGCAGAACTAAGCCAAAGCTTCGTGCCCATTTCCTGGTGCAGGTTGTTCCAAAACCGGGACGTGAACCTAGGATCCCTATCTGATACGATAGAAGTGGGTATACCATGCAGTCGGACAATCTCATGAATGTAAATCCGAGCTAACTTAGGCATCGGGTACTTCATGTTCACAGGCAGGAAGTGTGCACTCTTCGTCAGTCGGTCAACAATGACCCAAATCGCATCATGGCCCGCTCGGTTGTTGGGCAATCCCATGACAAAATCCATAGCAATCGAGTCCCATTTCCACACAGGAATCTCCAGGGGCTGCATTGCACCGTACGGCTTCTGGTGCTCCACTTTTGATTTCTGACAAGTAATACACCGAGCCACGTATTCTGCCACATTCCTCTTTAGTCCGGGCCACCAGAACTGTTTCCTCAGGTCATGGTACATCTTCATGGTACCCGGGTGAATACTGAGGAGGCTCTTATGAGCTTCATCAAGCACCATTCTCCTTAATCCTTTCTCACTTGGCACGTATATTCTGTTTTTCACTCGGAAGATCCCATCTGATCCCTCGGTCAAGGACAAATCCTTTCCCTTGGCCTGCGTCTCCTTCATCTCAGCCAAGTAGGAGTCTGACTGCTGCTGCTCGTACACGGACTTCAGGAATTCATTGGCGATTCTTAATGTACCGATTGCTATTTTCCGAGAGGAGGGGGTGTCAACATGTAAGTTCATGTCTCGGAACTGCTCCAACAACTCCACTTCTCTTGCCATCATTGCTGCCATATGGAGGGATTTCCAACTCAACGCGTCGGCAACGACATTTGCCTTACTCGGATGGTATTTCAGCTCAAAATCGTAGTCCTTTAAGAATTCTATCCATCTCCTCTGCCTCATGTTCAACTCTTTTTGGTCGAATAAGTATTTGAGGCTCTTGTGATCACTGTATACTTCAAATCTGGACCCATACAAATAATGCCTCCAAATTTTTAGTGCGAACACCACAGCTGCCAACTCCAAATCGTGGGTCGGATAATGCTGCTCGTGAGGTCTCAATTACCGAGAGGCATACACTATCACTCGGTCTTTCTGCATGAGCATGCATCCTAATCCGAGTCCTGATGCATCACAATAAACTAAAAAGCTCTCTTGTAAGTCGGGTAATGCCAGCACTGGAGCAGCCGTTAACTTGTTCTTCAGCTCTCGGAAGCTGCTCTCGCACTCGGGACTCCACACGAAGGGAATATTTTTCCGAGTCAATTTAGTTAGTGGTAACGCCAGCTTAGAAAAACCTTCAATGAACCTTCTATAATAACCTACCAGGCCCATAAAACTCCTTATCTCCGAGACTGACTTGCGTTTCTCCCATACCATTATAGCTGTCACCTTCGAAGGGTCCACTGAGACACCCTGCTCGAAAATCACATGTCCGAGGAAGTGGATCTTATCCATCCAGAATTCGCACTTTGAAAGCTTCGCAAACAACTGCTTCTCCTTCAACACTTGAAGTACCGCTCGGAGGTGTCCTTCATGCTCCTCGGAAGTCGTAAAATAGACTAGGATGTCATCAATGAAGACAACAACGAACCGGTCTAAATAAGAGTGGAATATGCTGTTCATGTAATTCATGAAGACAGCAGGGGCGTTTGTCACACCGAACGGCATCACTACATACTCGTAGTGGCCATATCGAGTCCTAAAGGCAGTTTTTGGGATATCCGAGTCCTTTACTCGGATTTGGTGATATCCCGATCGTAGGTCGATTTTCGAGAAGACTGAGGCTCCACGCAGTTGGTCAATTAAATCATCAATTCTGGGTAACGGGTACCGATTCTTAATTGTGAGTTTGTTCAGTTGTCAGTAATCTATACAAAGTCTCATGCTGCCATCCTTCTTCTTAACAAGCAGCACAGGTGCGCCCCATGGTGATACACTCGGTCTAATGAATTGTTTTCCGAGTAATTCATCCACTTGCTTCTTCAGCTCAGCCAGTTCAGTTGGGGACATTCTATAGGGTGCACTGGAGACTGGCTCGGCTCCAGGGACCAAGTCTATAGAGAATTCGACTTCTCTATTGGGAGGGACACTCGGTACGTCTTTTAGGGAACACTTCTGGGAATTCACAGACAATCAGAATTTTGTTCACTTGGACTTTACTCTCACCTTCGGTTATACAAAGCATCATAAGAAGTTGGGTTATACCTGGTGTTGTGTCGTCCTCATTGTGCTACCTCGGGAAGATTATCCTTCGGTTTCTACAATCCACTAACACTTTGTTGGCTGAAAGCCAATCGATTCCGAGTACAACATCAAGGTCCTTTAAAGGTATGCACACCAAATCAAAAGTGAAACTCCAACCACACAACACAAACGTTACATCCTTGCACATTGATGATGTCAACACCTTAGGGCCAGTCGGATTAGCCACTTCCAAAGTCCGATCCATAAACACAGTTGGTAACTTTAAACGCTCTACACACTCATCAGCTATAAAAGAATGGGTAGCTCCCGAATCGAAAACAACATTAAGTGTATGTCTACCGAGTGAGCACTTACATTGTACTAGATCATTTGCTTGTGTAACGTCCTCTGCGTTGATGGTGTAAACTCTTCCCGCTGCTGGTTGGTCGGTATTCCTCTCTTGGTTATTTGGAGCAAGTATCATGTTTCCTCTGGCTCTGTTGCCTCTGCCACCAGGTCGTTGGTTATCATTCACTCGGTTTCTCTCTTGGAATCCTCCTTGACGTACACTGGTGTTTGCTTGGTGGAGTTGGGGGCAATCGGGGCGAATGTGTCCTCTATTATTACAGTAAAAGCCCACCACTTCACCATCATCCTTGCAGTCTCTGGCATAGTGACTTCCTCCACACTTGAAACATCTTCCGTCTCCTACCACAGGTCGTCTTTCAGGTTGGTTCCGACCCCCAAATCTGGAAAAAGATTTGTTCCTGCCAACGTTGCTTGGCCTTTTGAAGCGGGATTGTTGGGGCCTCGGGGAATGGTGGGTTCTGCCGCTCTGGCCCGAATGGGCCTTGTCATCCTCCTCGAATATCCTACATTTATTCACCAATGCAGGGAAACTCCGTATCTCATGGTATCTGCAGGCCCTCTTAATATCTGATCTTAATCCATTCTCAAACTTAAGGCACTTGGAGCTCTCCATCCCAGGTTGCTGGAAGGGTGGGTAGAATAGGCACAATTCCTCGAATCTTGTCGCGTATTCTTCCACAGTCATGGAGCCTTGTTTCAACTCCATAAACTCCAACTCTATCCGACTCCTCACCGTGTCGGGAAAGTACTTCTCTAAGAAGCATGTCTTGAAATCGTTCCACATCAGCTGATTATCATCGTCAGGGAATCGGCTTCTGGCTATCTTCCACCAGTTCTCTGCTTCATCTCACAGCATATACACTACACATTCCACCTTTTGGACCTCCGTACAACGAAGACCCCCAAAAATTCTCCCCAGCTCCTGAGTCCACTTAAACGCTGCCTCAGGGTTCCGTCCTCCTAGAAATTCACTCGCTTTCCTCTTCAGGAAGCGGTCCAGCACTTGGCCCTCCTCAGCTTGAGGCTGGCCCTGCCTCTCAAACACGTCTGCAAAGCGTTGGAATGCTGTGGCTATAGCCTCCATACTTTGGCGATGCGTCATTCCTTATCCTGAAATCAACATTCGAGGATAAGTATACCGAGCCATTTACTACCGATCGGGTTTCAGTCTAACATTCAATAGCTTAGCACCTTATATCGTTTCTCCAGGTTACACACTCAATCGGACCAGGAGGAAACAACCTCCTAACCATAAGCTAATATCAATTAGGTTCAACTAACATCACAAATATTATGACCATTTAGTCAGAAAACACACAACCGCTTACACTCGGTAAGCATACCTTGGCCTTGGACCTTTTGGTCTGCTCTGATACCAAAATGTAACACCCTTATTTTTAACAATTAATTAACCCAAACATAGAAAATTTTTTCACAAAAACAACCACGGATCAGTTGGCATAGAAGAGAAAAGGAAGGCAAGGGAAAGTTAAGGGACACACACACATGTATGGCTACCTGTGGAAGGAATGGAACCTGAACCAACTCCGCCCAGTTCAGCGAAGCACGTCAACGCCTGGGCGAATTCCACCACAACATCTATTCACTCAAGCGGGGTCTAACACCGCCGAGTGAAACATGATAATGCAACAACGGAAGAGGAGGGTAATTGGGCGGAGTTCCGTATTAACATCTACTCGCTTCAGCGCGATCCCACACGCCTAGGCGAACCATCCTAGTCGCTCGGGCGAGGTATGACTCCGCCTAAGCGAGGCCATCACAAGCCTTCCCAAAACCGCACTCGCTGGAGCGAGTATCTTGCTCGCTGGAGCGAGGAGCCACACTCGGCTAAGCAGACGCTCAGACCCAGAGTCATCCTTCACTCATTCACTCGAAAAATGACAGCTAACTCACTCGGGTTATAAATATCTTACACTCAGAATCCATTCCATTCTAACCCACTACACTAACTTCTTTCTCAGGAGAGGATCGCTCAGGGTTTTCACTCGGGATTACGAACTCTTCCTCACTCGGGTTTTACTTATAATTTCCACTCGGTAATGACTGCTCTCATGATCACTCAGGGATTTTGCTCGTTTCTCACTCGGCGATATAACCCTTTCGGCCCAAGCTCTCCTGCTAACCTAAACCTCTCTTTAAGAGTTTCATGGCTTTCTGATGGTTTATTACACGAGTTTCACCCGGAGTCAGATAGGTTATCCTCCAGTCGGAAGCATTCACTCGACTCGTCCTCAATCGAAGTGTATTTAGACTCTACTCTGAATTCTAACAGCTTATTGTTTGGGAAAGTCTTCCACGTTAATCCCCACTCGGAGCTGCATACTCTCATTCACTCGGAACATCTAAAACTCCCTTCCCTGGTGACGGGTCACGAATTCACTCTATCTTGGCTTCCTTCATACTAAGTCATACTATCCCTGCGCACCCAACAGAGCATGAATATGTATATGCTACTCAATCATCGCACACGGAATGAGATAGACATGCAGCATGGCATACACGTAGCTATATATATATATATAAAAGTGTATATTGATGTTTACAAACACGTTATCATACTCTTTCCGTCCCATAAGGATTCTGTTTGTTCAAAACACTAACATCAGACATGAGCCGACCAAGGCCTAACTTAAAACATTTTATGCGACATGTACACAGTCATAAAGCCTCCATAGTGCATCAGCACTTCATCCGGCGTTCCAACTCTACCTCTGATCCTCATCCCAAGAGACATTCACTGAAAAATTGCCACTGCAGGGGTGAGCATCTTAAATTTTAAATGATAGATACCGATTCAGGTTACTTCACATTCATACAACAACATATACCCATACATTCACACAATCATACGTCAACTCAATAATATTAACATTCCACAGTCAGTGACACAATGCTAAGGGTCCTTGAGTCAGGATATCTCTATATAAGATTTATCAATCAGAATACACAATTCTCACTCGGATATAAATGTATTCACAACTCCTCAAGAACATATTATACATTCACGGAGCAGGTTTCAGTCAGCAATTATAGCACATGTACATGGAATAACGCACTCATTCACAAGTAAACACCACTTCACTAACATCATCACATGCATAATTAATTCCACATAACATCAATAGCCATATATGCACAGATTATTCACTCGGTTCCGTATACGTCTGTAATCGGTTCTAACGTTGCAACGTAGGCTCTCAGCCTTTTATACATAGCTCTCAGCTATCGTTTCAGCTCCCAGCTGCTTGGCCGTTTTACAGGTACCCAACCGTTTGCCCACAGGTGACACCAACGCTCTCAGCGCCAACGGAGGTGTTCACAGGCAGCCCGAGTCCCACTCAAGGGCTACCTTGAGTCCCACTCAAGGATTTTGCAGCGTCCCACACTGAATAACTGATGGTAGTGTCCCACACTACGTGCTCTCAGCACAAACGCATCCCATGCGCCACACGCGGATTCGACACACAGCATTGAATTCATATGCGGCATCCTCTTATTCAATCACACATATTTCACATGCAGTCAATAACACACATTCTCAGAACTCCGCATGTTAATTTAACATATACAAACTTCCATGCAATCATCATCATAGCAGCATATGAGTCTAATGTAGTCAGTGTCAGTCAATATCAAGCTTCCATGAGCATTTTCATCAACTCAAGTTTAACATGCACTCTGTTCACAGCAGTATCAGAACTTAATCAACGCATGCATTTACATGAAGATTAACAGGTTCACACAAGCATTCTAATCAATCATAACACAACATGCAAACGGTATATGAAAGTGTCAGGACTCAATCAACGTATACATTCCTATAAACACGAACAGATTCAATAAAGCATTCTCATCAGCACAACACAATCATGCAATCGGGTTCTATGGTAACATATGCATCCTCAAGGACAATGATAACATGCAACACTCACTCTCACTTGTCATGCACTCGGATATTCTACATGCAAGCATATTATACAACAGAATACAGTTCCACAATTATCAATGTCTTCCAAACCCATTTGTAACCTATGCATTTAACATGTAAGGTACTCCCCCTACCAACTGCGAGACTCCAAGAGATTCTTCTGCTTCGACGCTCGTCCTCCACCCGTATGAGGGAGCTTGACTTCTGTGCCGCACCGTCACTTGGCTTTCGAACAGGGAATGAAGTAGAGAGCAGAGAAGGAGAAGAAAAAGGGGAATAAGAGAATAAGAAGAAGAGAGAAGAGGGAGTTCGCAGAGAGAGTTCTAGAGAATGAAGGGCAAGGGGCCATCACCCAATATAAACAACGCACGAAGAACAGGATAGTGGGGTGGGGAAACGTGAAGCAGTAGTCCTGCCCACGCCACCCTGTCCCATCAGCATCCTCTAACGCTAATCACCTCACACCTTTTTAGTTAATTAAGTTAAGGGTAATTAGTGGACAGATTTCCTCTTCTGACTTGTCATTTTAAATGGCTTTTATTTCGCCCGGTTCCTTTTTATTAAAATTGGGATGTTACAGGTTGAGTATCTTAGATATTAAATGATAGATACTGACTCGGATTATTCCTCAGTAATGCAGCAATATATATGTTCATACATAGCAACAATCGATAACATCACAATGCCAATTAATCAGGACATGCATAAGACAACTACCGATCAGAACCATCATTTATCACTCGGCTAAATAACATTAACATATACTCATACGATCAGATTTCAATCAACAACAACAGTACATGTACATAGATCAATTCACTCGGTTCCGCATTCGTGTGTTATTGGTTTTCATTCGTTGCAACGTAGGCTCCCAGCCTTTTATTCAGCTCCCAGCTGACTTGGCCATTTTACAGGTACCAAACCGTTTGCCCTCAGGTGACACCAACGCTCTCTGCGTCAACGGCGGTGTTCACGGGCAGCCCTGAGTCCAACTCAATAGGCCACCTTGAGTCTCACTCAAGGATTTAACAGCGTCCCACGCTTTAATAACCGATGGTAGTGTCCCACACTACATGCTCTCAGCATTAACGCATCCCATGCGCCACACGCGGATTCATCACACAACACAAGTTTCATACACAGCTTTTATTCAGCAACACATGCATCACATGCAATCGGTGTAACACATCATCAGATTCACTAAATCCATATTTTCTCACATGCAGTCAGCATTTCAAACTTATAATAGCCAGCATGCTACATAAGTCACACGGTGATCATCAACAACACTTCAACACATTCGTTTCATGCAACCATTCAACATTCTTGAGGGCTGATAAGTGTTTGGTTATATTGAGTTTGCTGAAAGAGAATCAAGTTTGTATAATATGAACTCAATGAAATGGATGTGCCAAGTTTAAACACAGAAGTTGTAATATAGTATAGTTGTCGTTCCACTGAGGAGGTGCTAGAATGAAGATCTTAGTTTGAATTGATTAGGCAGAAAGTTTCAGTTTTGATTTGTTGTGAATGTTGCTGAATGAAAAATAGTAAGTAACAAAATAACAGAGGATAGCACTTTGCAAAATATAACAGTAAATGAGGTTGGAAAAATCAGTTTTGTAAAACAGGGATTGGCTTCATCACATCTTCACCTCTGTAAGCTGCATAAGTTTCCATATAAGTAAATCGAAAAGATAAGTTCTACGTCATAATCAAAGTCATTTGCATCGATCCCTCGACTACAAAATTCATAAGAATGATTTCCAAACCGCTGATCCCTCAGTCACCTTGGAAACCATTCCAGCATTATCGATCGATTGTTTAGACGTTTATTGCGTTAGACGCCATCCCTGGCTACCTACTCACAACAAGTACTTCTTTCAGGGTCTGCTTTCAAAAGTCACTTCCCAGCATACTCAAGAAAACTTAGAACAAGAAAATAGTGATCAAGTACTTTCAGGCATTAAACGCAGAAGGAAATACAGAAACTTATCAAATCTCATTACTCAATAAAAACTTACAACAGCATTACTTTAGTGTTGAATGGAGTACAGCCAATCCCATAAGGGAGATTAGTTACTCATGCCTTGCATTTTCACCATCAAAGAAATGAATACAGAAAATGGAGAGTGTGAAATGAAAAATACAGAGGATGAAATGATGTATCAGATGATGTTAGGAGATTGATGATGATGATGCCCTGTTTGCAGCTTGCTTTATAGGAGTTTTTGGCTCAGCTTCTCTTACCCACTTGCGTAGAACCCATGCGGCATCTTTCAAAGACTGGTGGAAACAGCAGAAAGTGGATGAGTTTGCATCGCATTACGGGTGAATAAAGAATTAAGAAGCCCACGCTGTGTGAGTCACGCTTGAGCTTGATGGTCACGCTCAAGCGTGAAAGGCTCTGAAGCTTTTTAATAGTCTTGCGCTTGAGCTTCCTTGTCCACGCTTAAGCGTGGTTCCTTTGTTCAGCATATGCTTGATCCTTCGCTTCAAGCTGGGCATGTTACGCTTTAAGCGAGCTCCTCTATCCCCACAGATGTGTTCCACGCTCAAGCCACGCTCAAGCGGGATCGAGGTCACGCCCAAGCGGCTCCTTATCACGCTTGAGCGTGAGATGCCCCTGATGCTGTACCTTAATTCAATTCAGTCACGCTTTGAGCTCCATGGTTCCACGCTTGAGCGCCAGTCATGCATGAAGTCACGCTTGAGCGAGCTCGGGCTCACGCTCAAGCGTGAGGGGCTGTTGGTGTGTTCCTCATTGTTTCACTTGGGTGCATGGGCAACGTAGGCTTTTGTTTCCTTTACGCTCAGGCGTGTAGTGTACCACGCTCGAGTGTCCTTTGCTTGATGCTCTTTGTTTCTTCAAGGCTTTTGTCACTTTGTTCATTGATTTTCAAATTTCAAGCTTCTTTTCTTAATACTCCCTTTATGATCAAAATCATGCTCAATTATTTATCAATTTTGTTAAGTTATTCAAAAAATGGTTCTAATTGAGCCATGAATTTAATCATAAAATAGGCACTCATCAAACTCTCCCCAACCTAGATTTTTTTGCTTGTCCTCAAGTAAAAAGAAGATTTGGAAAGGGAACCAAGCATTTCAAAAATCTGAGTTTCTGTTGCAGACAAAAGTTTAAAAGGCAATAATCTGAGCTAATGTCTCGGCAAATGATTTTCTTAATACCAATTCCTTAAAATGTAATGCACCATTACCTTATTCATAAAGCATGTAACCCATTGCTGTAAGAATATAGAATTTCTCATTATTTCTTACCATGTGTCTGTTTCGCTCATCCATCATTAGAACTGCTCCGTTAACATTGGCCGTCATTTCTAGTAAAACCAAAATTCAAATGAATAGCAAGGATCAAAAGGTCTTTTAAGGGTGTAATGAGGCTGGGTTAACAAGAAACTTTTGGTTTTTCTAGGTTTCAAAACGCATGTTTTAAAGAAGAGCATAAGTGTTTTTGGTTAATTTAGAAGGCTCCTTCTCTGCATTGAAACTTCAGATTTTTCTTTTGTTTTACTCTAGCTCTTTTATACAATCTTTGGAGAGCTTACTTATTCTTTCTGCATTTTCTTCTACTGCCTCCATTTGATTCATCTTCTTTTGAGAAAAATATTTTATGCTCTTTTTTTAAGATGAACATGCAGGTAAGATAGGATTTTTGCTTTTATGCTTAGCTCAGGGCAGAGAAAAATTTTCATGCTTTTATGGCTCAAAGATGGGCTGCGAAAAAAAATCGGATCTTTTTATCGGGGTAGCTTTTTGGCTCTTGGCTAACTATGTTTTCAAAATTGCCTTATCATTTCCTTGCTTGTTTCTTAAGAAAAAGGTTTAATTAGAAAATTAGTCAGTGCCAATTTAACAAATTCAAATGAGGCTCTCAGTGTTTAGATTTCTCACTTCTCATCAAGATATAAGGCTTACTTCCTTATTCTAACAGAAAAGGGTTCAAGTCATGTGAACAGGCAAAAGTACATGCATTCCAGTTCCTTGGTTCTTAATTTAGTCATTTTGCCTAAAAAAAATCAATGTTATTGCCTAAAAATATTCTGCTGCTTAGAAACTTTTCTTGTTCAAAAAGTGAAATCTTTGGTTAGGGTTTTCAAAAATGTTTAAAGTCTTAATCACCAAAACAGAAATAATCACAAGCAAACAAGAATAATCACAAGCAGATAAGAATAATCACAAGCAATTCTAAAGTGTGCTGTACTAAAGATAAAGTAAGCTATAAATTGTCAAACTAAGTAGCAATTTTAATTGTCAAGAACTGAAAGCATTAAAAAGTTTCACTCTTCCTCGGATGAGTCCTCCTCTGTTCCCAAGTCTCTTTCTGGAGGTCCCTGAGTTGAAGTTCCTGGCCTATCCTCCTGTGTAGCTTCACCTCCCCCCACAAAAGGAGGCCTGTCCCCAGGCCAAGCAAGCAGGGCCTCAAACTGGGCAGGTGGCATCCATGGATTGTGTTGACCTGCAGGAATGCTATGATAAAGGCCATTGTGAACATGTAACAAACCTCTATGCTGAGCGTTCTGCTGGGCCAGGAGATGGCTGTTTTGAACTTTCAGGATGTGAATGCCTTGTAAAATCAGGTTGGCTTCTGTGCTGAGGGGGGGTGGGCAGGTGCAGTGCTGAATGCTTGCTGTGCTGCTTGTGAGGCATGTGGAGGAGGTACATCAGTTGCAGGGAGTGCTGGATTACTGCAGTAACGCTCAATGAAGCGTTTGTCTATGGAAGGCCTGATTGGTTTGAGGTCTTGTACCTCAACACCATGAGCTGCACAAAAATCAGTGATAAAGGCAGGAAAACCAAGACTCCCTTTTACCTTTTGACCTGCCTGGGAATACTTCTGGTCAGAAATCACAAACTTGTGGATTTCATCCGATAGTACTTGGGCTAGATCAATAGAGATGTCCTCTCTCAGAATGCAGTATAGGAGATAACACCTACTAAAAATCAAATCAGAGACATAAGCGTTAGGTGCTATGTTAGCTAATAAGAAGGAAGTCCAAACTTGAGCAATAGTAGTCATGTCCTTTCTTAAAACTCTCAGTGGTGTCTCCCCTTGCCCCATTTGAAAGTGGTGTCCTGGAACACAAATAGCGGCTTCAAGGTCATGTGTGGCAATGAACTGGTTCCTTGCAACCATGGCAGCATATTCGCAGATTTCCCCTTCTCCTAAGGTCATGATGTTCCCCAAGTAGAAATTGATTGTGTCTCTGTCATATGAGAGCCAGGTACCCCGCACATAGGTTTTTTGTTCCCCCCCTCCATCTCTTGTCCAGGCGTTTGCATAGAATTCTCTTACCACTTCAGGGTCAAATTTCTCCCTTGGGTAACATACTTTTAACCAATTTCTCCTTCTTATGATCTGCAGGAAGGCATCGCATTCTCCCAAGGCCAAGTCTACTTTCCTTTCTGGTATGAATGTCCAATTTGAGATGTCTTCATACCGCTTGCTGTTGCCTTTCTTCCTGAATCTTGGAGCATCATCTTGTTCATCTGTGCGTGGTCTTTTGCCCTTGTTCCTTCGGGAACTCCTTTTTGGGGAAGTGGTGACAGGGGGATTTGGTGCAGTTTGCTTGGTTCTGGCCATCTGCAAGAAAGTTAAGAACCACTTTTCACTTAAAATACTTCCTTTCAGGACTTTTATCAAACATTCAGCATGCATTAAAAGAATGTGAAACAGAAAAGGGACATGCATTACAATGAAAGTGAAATACAAGAGCAAAGCTTGAACGTCTTTCTCCAAACAATTCAGAAACAACCAAGCATAGATCATGGCATTCATAAAAAAAAATAGGAAGAAGTTGTTTAAAGGCTTCAATATATTCTCAAAAGAAATGTATCAATTCTCCCTACACAGTAGTCTAATGCTTTGAAATTCAAAAAAAGGATAGTGCAACAGTTACCTGGAAGGATCCGAGAGTGAAAGAGAGAATGGTTTGCAAAAGAAAAGTGTGACTTATGAGATGAAAAGACAATTATTGGAGAAGAGAGGGCGGTTACAAAACTTAGAGAGTCAGAAGGTTGTTGAACGGTTATGTGAGTGAGAGAGTGGGCAGTTTCAAAATTCTGCATTTATTAGCATCAGGGGCTGTTTTGCATTCTCACGCTTAAGCGCCATGATGTCACGCTTGAGCGCGATAGTTCCACGCTTGATCGCCATATATCCATGCTTGAGCGTGATCGGCCTGGATCCAGAGTCTGAGAATGAAGACTTCACGCTTGAGCGTGTTTTTGTCACGCTTGGGCGTAAGAGTTGCGCGCTTGAGCGCAGGGTTATCACGCTTGAGCGTGTGGGCATTGTTCCAAGGTATACTTTCCTCGCTCAGGCTGGTGTTTATCTCGCTTGAGCGTGTAACAAAATTTTAATACCTGATGCTCTATTCAATGTCTCGCTTGGGTGCATGTTTGGCACGCTTGAGCGCAGGGATGTTGCGCTTGAGCGCCAAAGTATCACGCTTGAGCGTGATCAACCACCTGATGCTTAGTTTAATTTCTCGCTTGGGCGCAGGGGTCTTGCTTTGAGCGTGGTAGCCTCTGATTACTGTCCAGGTCCTTTCGTTTAAGCGTAAAAGGTCACGCTTAAGCGAGATCGGGTTTATTTTGTTGAAAATTTCTTTAGCAGAGGTGCCACGCTTAAGCTTGACTCTCACGCTTAAGCTTGATGAGGATGGTTTAGGACTTACCTTGGCTCGCTTAAGCTGGATTATCCACGCTTGAGCGTGGTGATGTCCTCATGTCTCTCTGAATTCAACTTCCAGCTCCAGTTTTGTTTGCCTTTGTAAACAGAGACTTTAAAATGAAATAAAATTTTCAAGGAAAGAAAGCACAAAAGATTGGGTTGCCTCCCAATGAGCGCTTGTTTAACGTCATTAGCTTGACGCCTGAGTTTGGTCATGGGTCTTTTAGCAGGATGTTAGTGGCAACCTTCTCCACTTCTCCTCCTAAATAGGGCTTTACTCTCTGTCCATTCACGACCCAAGTTCTTTCAGATTTAGGATCTTGTAATTCAATAGCTCCATAAGGTTTCACCTCCTTCACAATAAAGGGTCCTGACCATTTAGACTTGAGTTTTCCTGGGAATAGTTTCATCCTTGAGTTGAAAAGAAGAACAGATTGTCCCTGGTGAAAACTCTTCTTCATGATGTGTCTATCATGGTAAACCTTCATTTTCTCCTTGTAGATCCTGGATGAGTCGTAGGCATGATTCCTCCACTCTTCCAACTTATGCATCTGGGTCTTCCTCTCTTCAGCTGATGCTTTTGGGTCATAGTTGAGGGTTTTCAGTGCCCAAAATGCTTTGTGTTCAAATTCCACTGGAAGATGGCAATTTTTACCATACACCAACTGATAAGGTGAAAATCCAGTTGGTGCCTTGTATGCTGTTCTATAGGCCCATAAAGCGTCATCTAACTTTAATGACCAATCTTTTCTGCTTTGGCTTATTGTCTTCTCCAGTATCCTCTTAATTTCTCTGTTGGATACTTCCACTTGGCCATTGGCTTGAGGATGGTAAGGGGAAGTTACTTTGTGCTTGACTCCATAATGTCCAAGGCATCTTTGGAGTTGACTGTTGCAGAAATGAGAGCCTCCATCACTTATTAAGACTCTTGGGGTGCCAAACCTGCTGAAAATGTGTTTCTTAAGAAATTTGATGACAGTCTTGGCATCAGCTTTAGTACATGCCATGGCTTCCACCCACTTAGAGACATAGTCTACTGCCACAATTATGTACTCATTTGAGAATGACATTGGTAATGGCCCAGTAAAATCTATGCCCCAGCAATCAAAGACTTCTATTTCAAGGATGGCAGTCAAGGGCATCTCATGTCTTTTTGATATGTTTCCTGTCTTCTGACATGCTTCACAATGCTGCACAAAAACATTAGCATCTTTAAACAAAGAGGGCCAATAAAAACCTGATTGGAGGATCTTTGCTGCTGTCCTTTCCCCATTGAAATGTCCTCCATAGGGTGAGCTGTGACAGTGCCATAGGATGCTCTCAGCCTCCTCTTGGGACACACATCTCCTCAAGATGTGATCTGATCCAAGTTTGAATAGGTAGGGGTCATCCCATATGAATTGCTTCGCATCCCTTAGAAACTTCTTCTTCTGCTGCCATGAAAGGTCATCAGGCAGTACTCCAGCAGCTTTAAAGTTGGCCATGTCTGCAAACCATGGCCGTTCTTTCATCATCAGTAGCTTTTCATCAGGAAATTCTTCTTTCACTTCAGGTTGGAGCCGTGTGACTTCCTAATTGACAAGTTGGGACAAATGATCTGCAATAAAATTTTCGCTGCCCTTTTTGTCTTTGACTACTAGGTTGAATTCTTGCATTAGCAAGATCCATCTAATTAGTCTGGGCTTAGAATCAGGTTTATTCAACAAATATTTAATGGCAGCATGGTCAGTAAAAATAGTGATTTTGGAACCAATCAGATAAGGTCTAAATTTCTCCAGGCCATACACTATTGCTAAGAGTTCTTTCTCTGTTGTTGCATAATTTGTTTGTGCAGGGTTTAAAACTTTACTAGCATAGTGTATAACATGAAAAATTTTAGCCTTTCTTTGTCCTAATACGGCCCCAACAGCATAATCACTGACATCACACATCATTTCAAAATCTAGTCCCCAATCAGGGGCAACTATTACAGGTGCACATGTTAGTTTATGCTTTAGAGTTTCAAAGGCATGTAAACAAGAATCATCAAAAATAAAAGGAGTGTCTTTGTTTAAGAGATTACTCAAAGGCTTTACAATTTTTGAGAAGTCCTTGATGAACCTTCTATAAAATCCTGCATGGCCCAAGAAGCTTCTGACTCCTTTTACATTTCCTGGTGGTGGCAATTTCTCGATTACTTCCACCTTTGCTTTGTCCACTTCAATGCCTCTTTTGGAGATTTGATGTCCTAACACAATGCCTTCAGTCACCATGAAGTGACATTTTTCCCAATTCAAAACCAAATTGGTGTCTACACATCTTTTCAACATAATGGTCAAATTTTTCAAACATTGATCAAATGATGAACCAAAAACAGAGAAATCATCCATGAAAACCTCTATGCATTTTTCCACCAAATCAGAGAAGATAGCAAGCATACATCTTTGAAATGTTGCAGGGGCATTGCACAATCCGAAGGGCATTTTTCTGTATGCAAATACCCCAAAGGGACATGTGAATGCTGTTTTTTCTTGATCCTCAGGTGCAACTGCGATCTGGTTATACCCTGAGTATCCATCTAGAAAGCAGTAGTATGCTTGACCTGCAAGTCTTTCTAGCATTTGATCCATGAAGGGCAGAGGGAAATGATCTTTCCGGGTAGCAGTGTTTAGTTTCCTGTAATCGATACACATCCTCCATCCTGTGACAGTTCTTGTAGGGATCAATTCATGTTTCTCATTCTGTATGACAGTGATTCTTCCTTTCTTTGGAACAACCTGCACAGGGCTCACCCAAGAGCTATCAGAAATAGGATAAATTATACCAGCTTCTAGTAACTTGGTTACCTCCCCTTTTACTACTTCCTTCATAGTTGGGTTCAAGCGTCTCTGTGGCTGAGCAATTGGTTTGAATTCTTGTTCCATGTAAATGTGATGAGTGCAGTAAGCTGGGCTTATTCCCTTCAAATCTTCCAGCCTCCATCCAATCGCTGTTGAATGTTCCTTCAACACTTGAATCAACTGCTTCTCTTCTGTACCTGTCAATTCCCTGTTAATAATAACAGGTTTTTGGTTATCATTATCAAGAAAGACATATTTCAAGTGTGGAGGTAAAGCTTTTAACTCCACTTTTGGTGGAACAACTTCTTTTGTTTCCTCAGACAGCCTTTTAAAGTGACTTTCTTTTTGAGCATCTTGCTTGTCCTTCTTGTCTTCCTCCATTGCTCCAATGTTCAACTTCTCCAGTGGATCTCTGTTGAACCATTCGTTGGTTTGTTCTCTGATGGCTTCTTCTTCAATGTAAATTTTGAAGCACTGTTGTTTGTCTTTTGGGTATTTCATTGCATCAAACATGTTGAAATTTACTTCTTCATCTTGCAGTCTCACTTTTAACTTTCCGTCATCCACATCAATGATTACTTTTGCAGTCTTCATGAAGGGTCTCCCCAAAATGAGAGGTACTTCTGCATCTTCTTCTATATCCATTATGACAAAATCTACAGGAAACACAAACTTGTCAACTCTTACCAGTACATCTTCAGCTATGCCATATGGAAATTTCATAGACCTATCCGCCAGCTGGAGGGTCATCCGGGTTGGCTTCACCTCAAGATCTCCAATTTTTTTCACCATTGAGAGAGGCATTAGATTAATGCTTGCTCCCAAATCCAAGAGTGCTTTTCCTACTGGTAGAGTACCAATAGTTACTGGGATTGTGAAACTTCCGGGGTCTTTTGTTTTTTGTGGCAGTGCCTTTTGAATGATGGCACTGCAGCCTGCTGCAAGCTCCACTGTTTCTTCAGAAAATCTCTTCTTCTTTGTTAACAGCTCCTTCATAAATTTAGCGTAAGTTGGCATTTGCTCCATGGCTTCCATAAAAGGTATGTTTATTTGTAACCTTTTGAAGATATCCATAAATCTTGCAAATTGCCTTTCCTTGTCCATTTTTGAAGGGTTCTTTGGATACGGCAAGCTCTTCAGTTGTGGTGTTGGGTCATCCACCTTCTTCTTCCCTTCTTTTATTTCTTTCTTTTTTTCTTTTTCAACCTCCTCCTTCATATTTACATCATTATTCTTCTTTTCACTAACTTCCTCTTCTGTTTCTTTTTCTTCTTCTACTTTTTCTTCCACCTTGTCATTCTCTTTTTGTCCAATGACCTTTCCACTTCTTGTTGTGATTGCTTTGTATTGCTCCTTTGGATTTGGGTGTGTATTGGCTCCAAATTGGGAGTTGTGATGCTCTGCAACTTGGTGAGCCAATTGCCCCACTTGTGTCTCCAGGTTTCTTATCGAAGCATCAGTGTTCTTTTGGTTGGTGATTGAGACCTGCATGAATTTTTCTAGAGTGTCCTCTAGTTTTGATGTCCTTTCTGTTAATGAAGGACCTTGCTGATAAGGTTGCTGTCTGTTGGATGTTTTTGCTTCTTGCTTCCATCCACCACTTTGACTATTCCTCCATCCCTGTGAAAAATTATTGGGGTAAGTATTGTTATTGAAGTTACTTTGCTTACCTTGGTTATTCATATAGAGGATAGATTGGTCTCCTTGTTCTCCTTGGCAGTGTCCATTCTGATGTTCTCCTCCACAAAAGTCACATCTCATTTGTGCTTGTTGGTTTCCTGTAGAGGACTATACAGCATGCAGTTGTTGCGGGAGTTTTGCCATTTGCTATGTCAGAACTTCAATTTGTTATGTCAAAATCTTATTTTGAGCCAAAATGGCATCTGTTGTATTAAGTTCTAACACTCCTTTCTTTTGGATTTGTGTTCTGTCATGCTGAGCCTGGTAATCTGTGGATGATAATGCTTCAATGATCCTTGTAGCTTGCTCTGCATCCACTGTCATCATGGTTCCTCCAGCTGCTGCATCCAAAATCATTTTAGTATCACCCTTTAAACCACTGTAAAAGATATTCAATTGGGCAATATCTTCCAGTCCATGGTTTGGGCATCTTCTGAGGAGAGATTTGAAGCGTTCCCATGCTTCACAAAAGGGTTCATCATGGCTTTGTTTAAATGTTGTGATATCTGATTTAGCCTTGATGAATCTGGATGGTGGGAAGAATCTGTGTAGGAATTTTTCCTCCACTGTCTCCCAGCTGTTCAAGCTTTGATTTGGGTGTGACTGGAGCCATTCTTTGGCTTTTCCTGCAAGAGAAAAAGGAAACAATCTTAGGTATGCTGCCTCAATTACTTCCTGTTCAAATCCCATTGTTCCTACCAATTCATAGAATGTGGCCAAGTGAGTGTAAGGATCTTCACTGGACATTCCATGAAATTGATGGGAACTAATTAAACTAAGGAAAGCAGGTTTCATTTTTATAGCCCTGATTGTATTTGGTATAGCAATGCTTGAGTAGTGTCTAGGTCCTTGTTGCAATGTGTAATCTCCAAGTGTTCTCCTTGGTGGATTTTGATTATTGCTGTTGTCCTCCATTGTAACAGAGGAAGTTTGTCCTACTTGGAAGTTCTGCTTGGCTTTCTTGATTTTCTTGAGGAACCTGTCTATCTCAGGATCAAATGCAAGTTGTTCTTTTGTACCCTGTCCTCTCAAGATCATAAATCAAGAATTCAAAGTAGCAAGGTTAGAAAAAAAATAAAAAACAAATTACAAACAAGTTTATTTACACTGTCTTGTCAATTCAATGCTAAAATATTCAAACTTAAATCACCTCCCCGGCTGCGGCGCCAAAACTTGATAAGTGTTTGGTTATATTGAGTTTGCTGAAAGAGAATCAAGTTTGTATAATATGAACTCAATGAAATGGATGTGCCAAGTTTAAACACAGAAGTTGTAATATAGTATAGTTGTCGTTCCACTGAGGAGGTGCTAGAATGAAGATCTTAGTTTGAATTGATTAGGCAGAAAGTTTCAGTTTTGATTTGTTGTGAATGTTGCTGAATGAAAAACAGTAAGTAACAAAATAACAGAGGATAGCACTTTGCAAAATATAACAGTAAATGAGGTTGGAAAAATCAGTTTTGTAAAACAGGGATTGGCTTCATCACATCTTCACCTCTGTAAGCTGCATAAGTTTCCATATAAGTAAATCGAAAAGATAAGTTCTACGTCACAATCAAAGTCATTTGCATCGATCCCTCGACTACAAAATTCATAAGAATGATTTCCAAACCGCTGATCCCTCAGTCACTTTGGAAACCATTCCAGCATTATCGATCGATTGTTTAGACGTTTATTGCGTTAGACGCCATCCCTGGCTACCTACTCACAACAAGTACTTCTTTCAGGGTCTGCTTTCAAAAGTCACTTCCCAGCATACTCAAGAAAACTTAGAACAAGAAAATAGTGATCAAGTACTTTCAGGCATTAAACGCAGAAGGAAATACAGAAACTTATCAAATCTCATTACTCAATAAAAACTTACAACAGCATTACTTTAGTGTTGAATGGAGTACAGCCAATCCCATAAGGGAGATTAGTTACTCATGCCTTGCATTTTCACCATCAAAGAAATGAATACAGAAAATGGAAAGTGTGAAATGAAAAATACAGAGGATGAAATGATGTATCAGATGATGTTAGGAGATTGATGATGATGATGCCCTGTTTGCAGCTTGCTTTATAGGAGTTTTTGGCTCAGCTTCTCTTACCCACTTGCGTAGAACCCATGCGGCATCTTTCAAAGACTGGTGGAAACAGCAGAAAGTGGATGAGTTTGCATCGCATTACGGGTGAATAAAGAATTAAGAAGCCCACGCTGTGTGAGTCACGCTTGAGCTTGATGGTCACGCTCAAGCGTGAAGGGCTCTGAAGCTTTTTAATAGTCTTGCGCTTGAGCTTCCTTGTCCACGCTTAAGTGTGGTTCCTTTGTTCAGCATATGCTTGATCCTTCGCTTCAAGCTGGGCATGTTACGCTTTAAGCGAGCTCCTCTATCCCCACAGATGTGTTCCACGCTCAAGCCACGCTCAAGCGGGATCGAGGTCACGCCCAAGCGGCTCCTTATCACGCTTGAGCGTGAGATGCCCCTGATGCTGTTCCTTAATTCAATTCAGTCACGCTTTGAGCTCCATGGTTCCACGCTTGAGCGCCAGTCATGCATGAAGTCACGCTTGAGCGAGCTCGGGCTCACGCTCAAGCGTAAGGGGCTGTTGGTGTGTTCCTCATTGTTTCACTTGGGTGCATGGGCAACGTAGGCTTTTGTTTCCTTCACGCTCAGGCGTGTAGTGTACCACGCTCGAGTGTCCTTTGCTTGATGCTCTTTGTTTCTTCAAGGCTTTTGTCACTTTGTTCACTGATTTTCAAATTTCAAGCTTTTTTTCTTAATACTCCCTTTATGATCAAAATCATGCTCAATTATTTATCAATTTTGTTAAGTTATTCAAAAAATGGTTCTAATTGAGCCATGAATTTAATCATAAAATAGGCACTCATCAAGGGCATCAACATGCATTTCATGGACGAAACTAAACATGCAACACTAGATTCCTAATCATCATGCATCCGGGTATCATATACTCTTCATGCAAATAAAACATAGAATCAAACACAAAATCAGCAAGCCATTAACACCCGGAACCCGTCCATAACCCATGCATTTAAGATATAAGATACCCCCTACCAACAAGATACTCCGAGAGGTTCCCCCCATTTTAACGTTGGTCGTCTCTCAGTTTGCTTCGTCCAAGGCTCACACTCGTTCAGGCTTCCTTGAACGTAGTCGCACCAGGGAACAGGAAGCTGTTCGTCTTCACCGGTAGAAGGAAGCTCCAGAAATAGAGAACAGTGAACAGGGAGAAGAAGATGAAGATGAAGAGCGAGGAAGAGAAGAGAAGAGAAGAGAGAATGAAGCAGTAGAGGAAGAGAAAGTCTAAAGAAAAAAGAATAACAATAGTGACCTTGGGCATATATATATGCACTAGAGAACGACGAAAGTGGGATGGGAGAGTGTGTACAGCAGTCCCACACGTGCCTTACACTTCATAGTTAATTAAATCCTTAAGTTAACTAATTAAGTTAATTGTAATTAACAAGTAATTTCCTACTTTGAAATTATTATTTTATTGGCTTAATTTCGTTCGGTAATTAATTTTTAAATCGGGATGTTACATACTTTGCTTGATTTAGATCCATAAAATTATGCATGCATGGTGAAGTATAAGTGTCCTTAACACTTATACTTTAATATCTCTTTAAAGATCTAAGTTTCTATGGTTTGAATCTTGAGAAAATTTAATGGAAAAAGATGAATCTTCAAGAGATATTATGGCTACACCATGGTTGTTGTTAGATCCTTTGGATTTTAAAATTTTTATGAAGATTACTAACACTTAAAATTTTATTGCTGCAGATTTTTGATTGTAATCATATTGCATGTAAATCTTGTTTGATTATGTACTCTTGGCTTAATGGGTGACTTAGAGTGTGAATAATAAATTTTTTTTTGACAATGAAAAACATTTCCAAAACAATTTTATAACTTATACTAAATTAATGTTGCTGCTGGAAAATTTTGATAACTAGTGAACAACTTGGAAATTTTTAATTTTAAAAGTATAACTTCAAAGAATTAATTTTTATGGTTAAAATTTGAAAACGTACCTTGATCTTAAAATTTTATAAGATGAAAATTAATTTTAATGTAAAATGTTAATTCTGTATTTTATTATTATTATTATTATTATTATTATTATCATTATTATTATTATTATTATTATTATTATTAAGAATAAAAGCAAGTGACTTTTAGTTATAATAATGAAAAACTAGTTTATGACCTTAAGGAAGTAATTTACATGAGTTTTAGAATTAATTCTTGGTGAATATTTAGAATTTTTGTTGCTGTTGTATATTCATATATTTGAGGAATATTTGTGATTATAAAAATATTATGGATGTGATAAATGTTAAAAGATTAAAAAGGGACCCGAGTTAGGCGCGAACAAAACATCGAAAATGGTATAAAATGTGTTTTGTGGAAAAACGAAAGGAAATGGCAAAACTATTTTGGAGAATTATTTTGTAGCATGAAAGATGAATTTTGAGCATGAGAAAAATACCCAAAGAAGAAAAATTGGTTGGATGAATTTTTGACGCGTGAATTGTCCTTAAAACACATTTTTACAAACGTTGAAACGACTAACCTTGGCATTTGTTGAAATTTCATGTAGGGCTATTTTTTGGATAGATTTTATTTTTAATCTTACTTTATTTAGTTATTATTTTCAAATTTAAACACTGTTGGCTTTGGAATCACTCAAATCGGAATTTTATAGACAAAATACGACGAAAATAATGTTTTGACAACAAAATGAAAATTTATTACTTTGTGTATTTACTTTAGAAAAGAGGATTCTTTTATTCTCAATATAGAATTAGGAAAGATACCTTATAAATATTTCATCTATTATTTTAGAAAGATAAAATCAAGTTCTTTAGTTTATTATAAGTAAATACGACGAACGACTTTAGTAATCGAAAAATCGAGATAAACTTTTATACCTTATAATTAAGGCAACATTGAATTTTCTTAAATTATAAGAAACATAGTTGAAATTTTATGTTACCTCTTTTACTTAGATATCTATCATACAAATAAATTATATCTTTTACAGTAGAGAATTTTCTTAAAGGAATTACTAGTAAATAATTTGGAAATTCTCATGAAATAAATTTTAGTAATATTGAATCTTGAGACTTAGCCCCTACAATATGAAAAGATTTATGGTTAGACAATTATGAGTTTTTAAGGACAAATATGGTATATAAGAGTTAGGTTCCATCTAGACTCTGGGTACCCTAAGTAACTGAAACAAGTACATGGCATTTTGCATTTGGAGTGAAGGAGGGATGTTGGAAAAATCCCCTAGAGCATACAGTGATGGGTACACTGAAGAATCTGCCGTGCCTCGATACCTGAGGGCAGTCTAGGGAGTATCACCGGAGGCGGGAATTCCAAGTGGCATCGAATTCGCACCCGTCGTCAGACAACCCATAGCAAACTCTGGTATACTTCGACAAGAGGCAGGATTTTCTATGACCGTGCAGTGCCCGTTCTATGGTGATGTGTGATATGTGATTGGCCATTTGATGATCGGGACTATGAGTCCCCACCCATTTGTGAAAATCAGAACGAGGAGAGCTCTGGTCGCTCTAGTTGGGTAGGGGTGATAAGGGTGGCGAGTTGTGCACATGATTGTTGATATATGAGATTAAGGAATGGAAGTTGGGCCCCATTGCATATTGGTAATGAGTTATAACTTACATTAATTGAACACATGCATAGCATGCCATCATTATATGACTAATCCTCTGCTTGTTGTTGACAATTGTGTATGTGAAGTTTTGAATTCCTATTCTAAGGTAGGCTGTATGTAATCTTTTCTGTAATTTAAAAATTTGAGCCACCCTTGTATGTATATATTATGGGTTGAGAGCTTTGTACTCACCCTTTTTGTTGTTATGTATGTTGTTTCTCTTTTTCTATGATCATCAGTTGAAGGACAAGGCGAGCGTGGGTAGGACATGGAGTACCTGCAGTAAAGGACGCCAGTTCAAAAGTGTCGTTGTGTGTATATTTTCTGTTTACGTTGAGATCATTATAGACTCGACATTTCTATTATGCTTTTATTTTGTATAAATTTTCAGGAGCCTATGAGCTCTGTACTCTTTTAAATACTCTCATGTTGAAAGAATCGATCTATGTAATATATTTATTTTAAATCGTGTGAGATCACCATAAAAAAATACTCTTATTTTTAGTGACTCCTTAATTAAGTAGGACGTTCCAGTGTGGGAATTTGTCCTAGTTAATCGAGGATGTCACACTTTGAATTGTCCGCTCGGATTGTCCATCTGTTTGTGGATGATACACCGAACTGTGCTTCAACTTGGAACCCATTGCCTCGTGCAAGCTTTTCCAAAATCGAGAAGTGAATCACGGGTCGCGATCTGACACAATACTCAAAGGCACACCATGTAGCCTAACGATCTCCTTTGTGTATATCCGGGCTAATTTCTCCAATGAACTCTTCATATTCATGGGTAAGAAGTGAGCACACTTCGTTAACCGGTCTACAATTACCCATATAACATCGTTGCCATTATGTGTTCTGGGTAATCCAGAAACAAAGTCCATAGCAATGTCGTCCTATTTCCATACTATAATATCGAGGGGTCTCAGATAACCAGATGGTTTCTAATGCTCAACTTTCACCTTTTGACAAATAATAGAAGAGGCTACACAATCAGCTACATCCCGCTTCATACCAGACCACCAGAAATTCTTCTTCAGATCCTGATACATTTTCGTGGCACCAGGATGTATGCTTAACACACTTTTCTGAGCTTCTTCGAGTACCAACCTTCTTAGATCACCACCAGACAGAACATAAATCTGACCTTTCACATGCCAAATGCCATCACGGCCTTCTGTCAAAAATGAATTTTCCCATTAGCTTGAGCTTTCTTCATCTCAATCAAGTACTCATCTTTCGATTGTTGCAACTTCACGGTCTCAAGGAATACATTTGCTACCGTCAACACCTTAAGAGACATATTTTTTGGGGTATATATGTCTACACAGATGTTTAAGTTCCGAAATTGCTCAATAAGCTCCATTTCTTTCACCATCATAGCGGAAACATGCAACGACTTCTGACTTAAGGCATCAGTAACCACATTCGCCTTTCCAGGATGATACCTCAATTCAAATCATAATCTTTCAGAAACTCCATCCATCTCCATTGGCGCATATTAAGCTCCTTCTGATCAAATAGATATTTAAGACTCTTGTGATCACTAAAGACCACAAACTTCAAGCCATACAAATAGTGCACCATAACTTCAAGGCAAACACCACCGCCACCAATTCAAGATCATGTGTAGGGTAGTTAACCTCATGCGGTCGTAATTGTCTCGACGCATAGGCTATCACACGCTCTTTTTGCATCAACACGCAACCAAGACGAAGCTTAGAAGCGTCGCAATACACCACGAAGTCATCCAATAAGTCCAGCAAAGCCAACACCAAAATAGAAGTGAGTCTAACTTTTAACTCTTGGAAACTCTTTTCACAATCAAGACTCCATACAAATGGCTGATTCTTATGAGTTAGCTTCGTCAAAGGCAAAGCCAATCTGGAAAATCCTTCAATAAATCTTCGATAGTAACCGGTAAGACCAAGAAAACTCCTTACTTCGGTCACAGACGTTGGTCTTTCCTAAGCCAGCACGACTTCAATCTTAGACGGGTCAACAGCAACACCATCCTTGGAGATAACATGTCCAAGAAATTGGACTTCAGACAACCAAAATTCACACTTGTTAACCAAGTGGCCTCAATTACTCAAGAGGAGGGTGAATTGAGTATTAAAAAATTTACTTTGAATGCTTTTGAAATTGATTCTTTAGTTACTATGTTTATTGAAGATGATAAGCTTAATAGCAAGTGATAACAAATTATGTACAAATCAAGATAGTAAGTACATAAAAGGTCTAAGTAATAATCAAGATATAGAATCAAATTAACCACAAAGCAATTTATGAGACTTTTAGAAAGATTAATAAAAGAGAGTTACTAAAAGTCAAGTTCAACAATGTTAATCAAAATAGTTTGCAACTTAGTATAACATGCACTTAGTCCAAGTTAATGAAACAATAAATCAAGCAAGCAACTTAAGTGCACAAATTAAATGAGTTTAGGGAAGAGAGATTTGCAAACCGATATATACGAGTTCCACCACGCCGGTGTACGTCTCACCTCTAAGCAACCCACTTAGAGGATTTCCACTATTGTAGATTAGAGATACAACTTTGAGCAATTGCAACTTCCTAGTGTCCGACACTCAAGAATCTAATCCTCACAAGTACAAGGGCACCCCACCCAATCTCTCAATCTCACAATTACAAGGTTGAAAACCCCAACCCAAAGATTCTAGTATGTTTGGTGTTTGAGTGTACAAGGAAACTCTCTCAATAGAGTGGATATACAAGTTAAAGTTTTGACAAAGTAATAACTCTCAAGGAGAGGATATGCAAATTAAGTACACAATATAATTTCCCCACAAATTAACTCTCAAAAATAACTTCAAGAAATATGCCAATTAAGAATAAGGAGAGCAAGAAGAAGAGCAAGAAAATAGAGGGGGAAGAAAGCAAATAGAAATGCTTCAAATGCTTGGTGTACTTAATGCCTTCAACTCTTCTCCTATTTATAGTGTCAAGGAATTGGTTCTTTGCAATTAAAGAATCCCCTTCGATCCATAAATTGCGTAATAGGACTTGCTTTTGTCTGCTTAATGGAGCATTATTCATGAAATACGATCTGAGGCTTCCCAATTTGTGATTCCAGGTTGTAACGCATTTTAACTGAACGTTCCAGAACCATTTGAACTAAATGAATCAATTTAATTCACAAAAGAATCGATTCATTTAGTGTTTCTGTGCAATTTTTAGCG
Organism: Clitoria ternatea; assembly: GCA_037962975.1. Lineage (NCBI taxonomy): Eukaryota > Viridiplantae > Streptophyta > Magnoliopsida > Fabales > Fabaceae > Clitoria > Clitoria ternatea. The sequence goes on from CM075672.1 coordinate 184,956,725, forward strand.
CATGAATCGATTCAAGGTAGGGAGGAATCGATTCAATCTTATAAAATGGAATCCTGGGCCAAACTAAAAACGCATGAATCGATTCAACTGCTTAGTGAATCGATTCATCATGTTGTTCCTTCATTTTTGCGTATTGTTTTATCCTTTTGACATGTACTTGCATATGGCTTTTGTTCTTTTGGTCCTTAGGCACTTTGATGATTGTTCTTCACTTGTTTTAGACCTCTATAAGTGCCTTGAATCATCTCTTTGGAATTCATTAATTTTCCTTCATCAAACATAATTATTTCATCCTTGATCTTGATCCTTCATTTGTTGTGTCATTATCAAAACCTACATCAACATAAAAATACATTCTCCCCCTTTTTGATGATGACAACAAATACTTGTCTCTTGGGGTGTTAGTTCACAACAATTCAAATATATTGCAAGAAAGACTCCCCCTTTCACATACAATTTGATACCACATGTTTATGAAACCATAGGCACAAGAAATTAAGAGAGTATTTAAGGTCAAGGATCATGTGAGAAGCAATATATTAAGGACTCCCCCTTTCTTATGCAATGGATACACACATTGATTTACATACTCCTCCTTTCTTATATATAAAAGGTCTCTCCCCCTTAATAAGGTCTCTCCCCCTTGAAATGTATGTATTTCTCTCCCCCTTTGGCATCATCAAAAAGACTTCCTTAGATATTTATCAAATATAATTATATACCACTTAAGGATAGGTGCATACATTTTGAAGTAAGATGTCAATTGTTCCTCCTAACACATGCAACATATATCACGAAATCATTCAAAGCATGTAGGTACACAAGGTTTCATGGGATTTGTTTCATCTAAGTATGAATTAATTCATCTAGCTCTTTTTACGCAAGTTTAAAGAGTCATGTTACTAGATGGGTGTTTTGTGAGGGATTTATACAAGGATTTAGATTTTGCAAGTTGCCAATGATTTTGTTGCACAAGAGAGTCAAGAAAATCAAAGGACATTTGCCATTTATTTTTGAGATCCATGTGGTATATAGGAGATTATCTTTGTGTCAAAATATGTTTAAATAAATGGGGACTTCATGGGGTCTCAAATAAGATAAGTGATTTGTGGAGTATTGAGATGATTATTGAAAATGTGATTATAAATTTTCTTCAAAAATTGTATTTATATTACAAAGTAAGGCATTATGTTCAACGAAATGAAAATTTTATGGAAAAGATGAGTTAAAGATTTGTAAAAATATGTTCAAAGAGTAAGAAAGTATGATAAAATAAGTCAATTAGGCAATTTCCAGAATTCCTAATTCCCTTCTAATATTTATAAATTGGTCTTTTGGAAGGGGTTTTGTAAAAATGTCCGCCAATTGTTTTGAAGTTTCAACATATTCAAGTACACAATCTCCTTTCAAAACATGGTCTCTGATGAAGTGATGTCTTATTTCAATGTGTTTGGTCCTAGAATGCATGACCGGATTCTTAGAGATATTTATAGCACTAGTGTTGTCACATTTAATAGGTACTTTGATTAAAACAACACCAAAGTCAAGAAGTTGTTGTCTCATCCAAAGAATTTGAGCACAACAACTACCGGCTGCTACATATTCTGCCTCAGCCGTCGATAATGCAACACTTGCTTGCTTCTTACTATGCCAAGAAACAAGGGAACTACCAAGTAAATGACATGTGCCACTAGTACTTTTTCTATCAAGTTTACAACCCGCAAAGTCAGAATCGGAATATCCTAAAAGATTACATTCAACGCCTTTGAGATACCATAAACCAACATTTTGAGTACCCACAAGATATTTCAAAATTCTTTTTACGGCAGTGAGATGTGATTCTTTAGGACATGCTTGATATCTAGCACACATGCATACTGCAAACATAATATCAGGCCTACTAGCTGTCAAGTAGAGTAAGGAACCAATCATACCTCGGTATTTAGTTATTTCAACGTCCTTCCCCTTCTCATCTTTGTCTAAATAGCAGGATGTACTCATGGGTGTTGCTATTTTGTTTTCCTTGTCCATTTCAAACCTTTTGAGTAGTTCTTTACAATACTTTGTTTGACTAATGAACGTTCCCCTTTGGTTATTTCTCCAATGATTTTGTCCAAAGGATGGTCCTTTAAAGTTACCCAATCTTGTTGTTTATCAAGTTGTGTTGTAGCTCCTTCATTGTTGGCTTCTTCTTTGTCTTCCAAGTTCATTTCTTGGAAGGTACCTACAAGATCATCATCTTTCTTTCTCGAAGGATTTTGGTTAAGTTCATCAAATTTAACATGTATGGACTCTTCAATTGTATAAGTTCATTTATTAAAGGGTCTATATGCTTTACTTGTAGATGAATAACCTAAGAAAATTGCTTCATCAGATTTTGCATCAAATTTGCCAAGATTTCCCTTTCCATTGTTTAAGACAAAGCATTTGCATCCAAAAATGTGAAAGTAAGAAATATTTGGTTTTCGTCCTTTATAAAGTTCATAGGGGGTTTTCTTTAATATAGGCCTTATTAAGCAACGATTCATCACATGGCAAGCGGTATTTACCGCATCGGCCCAAAAGTGTTTTGAAATATTATTTTCATTTAACATAGTTCTTGCGAGCTCCGCTAAAGATCGATTTTTCCTTTCAACTACTCCATTTTGTTGTGGAGTTCTTGGAGCCAAAAAATTATGTTCAATGCCAAACTTTTCACAAAACTTTTTCAAAAGATTGGTTTTCAAATTCTCCCCCATGATCCGTTCGAATGGATGCTATCTTCAAATTTTGTTCATTTTGGATGATCTTGGCAAGTTTCTTAAATGCATGATATGCTTCATGTTTATGAGTAAGAAATGATGTCCATGTATATCTTAGAGTAATCATCTACAATCACAAGACCATAATAGTTTCCACCAAAACTTTTGATTTTTGAAGGTCCAAATAAATCCATATGTAAAAGTTGTAAAGGTCTAGTTGTTGAAACAATGTTTTTTGCTTGAAAAGAAGCCTTTACTTGTTTTCCTTTTTGACAAGCGTCACAAAATTTATTTTCAAATTTCAATTTTGGTAAACCAATAACTAAATCTTTTAAAACAAGTTTATTTAAATGGTCTACATGAATGTGAGCAATTCTTCTATGCCATAGCCATGATTCATCCTCTTTAGTTATGAAGCATTGCACATCATTTGAAGCAAGACAATCTAGATTAATCATGTAAATGTTATCTACTCTTTGACCAATGAACTTTATCTCCTTGTTTAGCTTATTTTCAATTATGCAACCATTTGATTCAAAAACAATTTTATAGCCCTTATCACATAATTGACTAATACTAAGCAAGTTATGTTTTAGTCCTTCAACATATAATACATCATTTATGGAGGTGGAAGAATTTTTACCAACATTTCCGATTCCAAGTATTCTTCCCTTTGTGTTATCTCCATAAGTAACAAATCCTTTGTTTCATGGAGTAAGTGATATAAACTTACTTTTATCTCCCGTCATATGTTTAGAACACCCACTATCCAAGTACCAATGGGTGTTACTTGCCTTAAAGCATACCTCATTTTCTTCATCTTGGTGATTGGCCATGAGACAAAGGTTTGCTTCTTCATTCTCCGATTCATCTGAGCTACTTATCTCATTTTCATCCCATGCTATATATGCTCTTCTCTTAGTTCTTTTGTCTTTGTTTTTCTTCTTTAGGTTTGGACAATCCATCTTGAAGTGTCCTTCCTTACCACATTCAAAACAAGTAGGTGAAGTAGAATTTTCTTTAGGAATGAATTTCTTACCTTTAGAAGAGAAGCTCTTTTGGAATTTTTTGTTTCTCATGAGCCTTCCAAAACACTTCACAAATAGTCCTAGCTCTTCATCCTCATCAACTTCACTCTCGGAATCTTCTTCAATGATTGAGGTAGCTTTGAGAGCTAGCCCTTTCTTCTTTGAGACTTTTTCTTCTTCCTCCGCTTGTTTTAAGTCTTTCAACTCTTGTTCTTGTTCTTGTAGTTTCCCAAACAAAGTGGCAAAAGACATTTCATTTATGTTGGGAGATTGCTTAATGGCCGTAACAAGAGGTTGCCATTCCCTAGTAAGACTTTTTAGAACTTTGTGGATAAGCTCCTTGTTAGTATAAGATTTGCCAAGAGTAATAAGATGATTAATGATCAAAGTAAATATCTTTTGAAGTTCTAGAATAGATTCATTTGGATTCATTCTAAAACTTTCATATTGGCTAGTTAAAGTGCTAATTTTTGAATCCTTAACATCATTAGTTCCTTCATGAGTTACTTGAAGGGTGTCCCACATTTCCTTAGCAGAATTACATGTAATTATTCTAAAGAACTCATCGGGACCTAGGGCTGAAGTGATAAGATTTTTTGCTTTATAATTATATTGTACTTTCTTCTCTTCCTCACTAGTCCACTCATCCATAGGTTTTTCAATTTGTTTATCATTAACAGTATGCATAGGTACAAAAGGACCATTTTCAATAGCATTCCATACTTTCAAGTCGATTGATTGCACAAAAATTTTCATTCTTGCTTTCCAAAAAGCGTAACCCTTACCATTAAAAGCAGAAGGTCGATTTGTAGCACCACCCTCGGGAAACATGTTATATGAGGTTGAGGCCATTTGTTCTCTTGAAGCCGTTAAGCTTGATCTACCAAGAGTCAAGCTCTGATACCACTTGTTAACCAAGTGGCCTTAATTACTCAAGAGGGGGGTGAATTGAGTATTAAAAAATTTACTTTGAATGCTTTTGAAATTGATTCTTTAGTTACTATGTTTATTGAAGATGATAAGCTTAATAGCAAGTGATAACAAATTATGCACAAATCAAGATAGTAAGTACATAAAAGGTCTAAGTAATAATCAAGATATAGAATCAAATTAACCACAAAGCAATTTATGAGACTTTTAGAAAGATTAATAAAAGAGAGTTACTAAAAGTCAAGTTCAACAATGTTAATCAAAATAGTTTGCAACTTAGTATAACATGCACTTAGTCCAAGTTAATGAAACAATAAATCAAGCAAGCAACTTAAGTGCACAAATTAAATGAGTTTAGGGAAGAGAGATTTGCAAACCGATATATACGAGTTCCACCACGCCGGTGTACGTCTCGCCTCTAAGCAACCCACTTAGAGGATTTCCACTATTGTAGATTAGAGATACAACTTTGAGCAATTGTAACTTCCTAGTGTCCGACACTCAAGAATCCAATCCTCACAAGTACAAGGGCACCCCACCCAATCTCTCAATCTCACAATTACAAGTTTGAAAACCCCAACCCAAAGATTCTAGTATGTTTGGTGTTTGAGTGTACAAGGAAACTCTCTCAATAGAGTGGATATACAAGTTAAAGTTTTCACAAAGTAATAACTCTCAAGGAGAGGATATACAAATTAAGTACACAATATAATTTCCCCACAAATTAACTCTCAAAAATAACTTCAAGAAATATGCCAATCAAGAATAAAGAGAGCAAGAAGAAGAGCAAGAAAATGGAGGGGAAGAAAGCAAATGGAAATGCTTTAAATGCTTGGTGTACTTAATGCCTTCAACTCTTCTCCTATTTATAGTGTCAAGGCATTGCTTCTTTGCAATTAAAGAATTCCCTTCGATCCATAAATTACGTAATAGGACTTGCTTTTGTCTGCTTAATGGAGCATTATTCATGAAATGCGATCTGAGGCTTCCCAATTTGTGATTCCAGGTTGTAACGCATTTTAACTGAACGTTCCAGAACCATTTGAACTGAATGAATCAATTTATTTCACAAAAGAATCGATTCATTTAGTGTTTCTGTGCATTTTTTAGCGCATGAATCGATTCAAGGTAGGGAGGAATCGATTCAATCTTGTAAAATAGAATCCTGGGCCAAACTAAAAACGCATATTGTTTTATCCTTTTGACATGTACTTGCATATGGCTTTTGTTCTTTTGGTCCTTAGGCACTTTGATGATTGTTCTTCACTTGTTTTAGACCTCTATAAGTGCCTTGAATCATCTCTTTGGAATTCATTAATTTTCCTTCATCAAACATAATTATTTCATCCTTGATCTTGATCCTTCATTTGTTGTGTCATTATCAAAACCTACAACAACATAAAAATACAACACTTTGAGAGCTTCGCATATAACTCTTTCTCCCAAAGAATATTCAAAACAAGGCGAAGATGTTCTTCATATTCCTCGTGGCTCTTGGAATTGACAAGAATGTTGTCGATAAACAGCACCACGAACCGGTCAAGGTACTGATGAAAGATGTGATTCATGTAATCCATGAATATTGCAGGAGTATTTATCACTCCAAATAGCATCACCACATACTCATAGTGCCGATATCGAGTTTGGAAGGTAGTTTTAGGGATATCTTCGGTCTTCACCCGAATTTGGTGATATTCGGAACGTAAGTTGATATTTGAGAATACAATGGTATCCTTCAATTGATCCAAAAGATCGTCAATGCGAAGTAGGGGATATCAATTCTTAATGGTCAATTTGTTAAGTTGGCGATAGTCCACACATAATCTCATACTTCCATCTCTCTTTTTCACCAGTAAAACAGGCGCACCCCAAGGAGTGATTCTTGAAGAGATCTCTACACATCATCCTTGTTGTGATTCTTGAAGAGATCTTCATGAAACTTGATATTTAGGACTATCCATGGAGTAATTTGTCTAGATCATCTGCTAAGAGTTCCCATGACACATCACCAATCTAGAGCGGTTCATAATCCTCATGAGTTTTTGAAGTTTTAAAATGCAACTTGCGAAAACAAAAGGTAAACAAGAACCGATGCAAAACAACATCACGTGCCTAACTTTTCTCTAAACTAAAGGTGAAAAGAGTGAACAACCATCATTTTGACTCCTTCTCTGCTAGTGAGTCCAAAAGATAGAGAAGATTAAAAGCTTGTTCGGCTTTCTGGGATCACATTATCCTTGTTTTGATTCTTGAAGAGATCTTTATGAAACTTGATTTTTAGTACCATCTAAGGAGTAATTTGTCTGGATCTTCAGCTAAGAGTTCCCATGACGCATCACCAATCTAGACTGGTTCATAATCCTGTGCGTTTTTGAAGTTTTGAAACACAAGTTATGAAAACACAAGGTGAACATGAGCCAATCCAAAATAATGTTGCGAGCCTAACTATTCTCTAACATAAAGGTGAAACGAGTGAACAACCACCCTTTTGACTCCTTCTTAGCTAGCAAGTCCAAAAGATAGATAAGATTAAAAGCTTGTTGGGCTTTTCAGAATTACATCATCTTTGTTGTTATTCTTGAAGAGATCTTCATGAAACTTGATGTTTAGTACCATATAAGGAGTAATTTGTCTGGATCTTCAGTTAAGAGCTCCCATGATGCATGACCTGAAACATCCATACTTAATTAAAATAAATCTGAAACAAGGGAAAATTTTTCCCCAAAATAAACCTCAAGGCAACCAGAACAGAAGAAAGGAAAGGAAGGCAAGGGAAAATTAAAACCCATCACAAACAGCTCAGCGGAAGACATAGCGCATAAGCGAGCCTCAAAACAGCGTCTACTCGCTCAAGCGAGATCCAGCACGCTTGAGCGAGACAGCCCAACTCGCTTGGGCGGACAACCAATCACTTAAGCGAAAGGACCCAAAAGCCTTCCGTCCATTCCACACCCGCTGGAGCGAATCTCTTATTTGCTAGAGCGAACATAGGTATAAGGTAATTCCTCACTCGGATTTGGGACATAGGTTCACTCGGTAAATCATCACACTCATACCTCACTCAGGAATTTACACAGCTTCTTATTTCATTCATGTAGGTCACAAGTATAAACCACTCAGGAAATGACTCCCTCAATCCCATCACTCGGGATCCAGAACTCTTTATCACTCGGTATCAGTAAAGTCCCCTTCACCTGGATTATTTCCCCAGTTATACGCTACTCGGAATTACATCATAATGGATCTACTCGGAACGTATCACACATTTTTCACTCGGAATACTTATTCTTCCTCGCTTCGGGAACACATTAACTCTTCACTCCTCAGAAAGGATCTCTCTAACTAAGTCTTCCTCGGGATACTCTAGCCTTCCAGTTCTTGGAGGCATTCACTATGTCTTACTCTGACTTACATACCCCTTTTATCCACTCGGATATATTTATAATCTTATTCACTCGGAATTGCTCAAGTTTCTCATCAATTGGAAAACTTCATCAAATCAAAATGAGTTCCTCACAGAACCATTTTAAACCTTCAACACTCAGAAACACTCACTCGCTAAGCATCACTCGGAATGATTCTAAGCCTTCACTATCTGAAGCAGGCTCTCACCACTTTAATCCACTTGGAATCTATAGACTCAGCATTATACCTTCGGCACCTTTCTTAGTCAATCCAGTATCAACATAGCATTGTAACATTCAAGCATATATGTATTGACTCTTGTTCACAACCCGACTGTTAACTCATATAACAAGTAAATATATATATATATTCAACAATAATTTACAGGAGAGCCGGCCAAGGCTTAAACGTATCCATGTACACTCGGTACATTACATTATGTACACAGCAAAAGTAAAGGCACCCTTCACTCAGGTCTAATGCCTTCTCGTCATTCACTATACAGTCCTGCATATGCTGAAAATATAACCATAGTAGGGGTGAGCTTTTACATATAAAATGACAGCTATTGACTTGGGTTAGCTCATACATTCTCAATAATACAATACAGTATAATTCACAATCAACATTAATATACACTCGGCATTAACTATTCAGAAGTCGTATAACTCATTCATGGCTAGAATACTCATGCTACTCACAAATGTATAAATGCACACAACATACGAACACCTTACACTCAGCAAAAGTTTTAGTGAGCACCCATTCATTCAATCAGAAATTCATTCATTTTATTCAAAATCAAGTTAATCATGTTATTATTGATAACAATGCTCCTACATACATGCATACGGATCTGACTTAAACGGTGATTTCAGTTACAGATTCCTTCCCGGCCTCTCGTCTATTAGCCCTTCCCGCGTGGTACCGGACTTCTAAAGACGTCTCTAGACTTAACTCTAGCTCCCTCGGCTACCACGAGCCCTCACGGATCTAGCCAGGAATCTGTAGCTACAAATCATCTTATAGGGCTCCTGACCTTCCACGGGTCACCCTTTCCTCATATATGCAACTTCATGCAATTTCATAACAAGCATCCAAGCTTATCAAGTGCATCTCACGTAGCCATTAAAAGATCATAACCGATTCAGCACGGCATTTAGATTTACTCAGAAATCCACAGTTCCATCACAGCATTCACATGCGTTTTATCATAGTAACTCATAACAAGCAAATCAAGGTAACAATATTATAGTACACCCACTCGTCATTCTTAATGAAATCAACGTATCAACTCACATCTCATGTATTCAGCAATCATAGTGACACTCATGTTTACATGCATTCAGTCAGCATTCTCAGAAATATTAACATACACTCATGGACGGAATCACACAACACCAAACAATTCACAGATATCACAAATCCGGGAGTTGCATGCACTATTACTCAATCGCAACACATCAATCAACACATTTCACACATAACACAACACCTTAAGCAAAACACCCGGAACCCGTCCATAAACCATGCATTCGACATGCAAAGCGCCCCCTACCTGGAATGAAGATTCCAAAGGCTCCAAGGGCTTACAGCTCCAATCGGTTGCTCCGCCCAGCCCATTCACTCATTCTCAATAGAACGACCCTGCATCAGTTATCCACCATTACACTTGGCTTTGGAGGAACTCCGAGCCACTCCCACTCTTAAACAGCTCTGCATGCAAGATCAGCGGGGAGACCCAAGCCCCCAGGGCACCACATTGACCTTTCACTCGGTCCAGTGGGGATTTCTAAGCTTCTGAGACACCCAGTTCTCTGATCGCTTTCTTGAGCAGCTCCATCACAACGCTGGTGAACGCTCCAACCTCCCCGAAGCACTTCGTAGTGCAGATCTCCACTGAGACTCAGGCAGCTTCAAGCAAAGGAGAGGGAGAAAGAGAGAAGTCGACGAAGGGAAATGAAAGAACAGGGAAGGAACAGAGTGTCGTCCCTGAGTCGTCGAAGGAGAAGCTCTCAACTCAACTTCTTCACTCTCATGCTCGACGAAGGAAGAAGAAGAAGAAGAGACGAAGGAACAGAACAACATTTTTGTCTTCCTCGAGGAGAACTTCCAACTCCCACTCTCTCAATTGTTCCTAACATTTCATGCAAATGAATGGGTAGAGAGGAAGCTGAACCTCTTTATACACCCGGGGGCACATGCATAAATTCAACCTGGCCACTAACATTAATTTTTCCATTAGTTCTTAATCTGTAATTAGCCCTTAATTTATTAACTAAACTCATCCGGTATTTTATTTAAGAAATGGGGATGTTACAATTCTCCCCCTCTCAAAGAATTTCGTCCTCAAAATTCAAACATGAACTTATCCCAACAAGCAACTAATTACATGTCTCTGCTTCCCAAGCATTCACCGACCGGTTCATAATTCCACTCGGCATAATCACCTCACAAGCGGTTTACCGACCGCCCTGTAATTCTAGTCGGAAAAACACTAGAGTTAGGTCCTACCCGATTACAACCTCTTCATAGAGTTCAATATATATTTGGGGATTCAATTTTGAAAATGCACAATCTACCCCATTCAGCTTAGCCAGTTACTAAAACCAATGGTACCTCAAGTTCTTTGGCCACTCGGCCCTACACTCTCAACACCAATCGGTATACATCCATCAATATTTCCTCCAACTTATAGGAGTCACTTGGCACAATCATGTACCCACACCGAGTATAAACTCAAAATTATGTCACATAAGACACATTATAGATGCTAATTAACCAGCTGGGAAGAATCTAGTCGGTAAACAACATTACCGATTTCCACCAATACTTACTAAAGTCTGATTTATCTCGGATTAAACCCTCGGTTCTTCAACATCCGACCACTAAAATTTCCCTTCCAAACTGTAATGTATCTTGGCAATACCGGGACAGGCACTACACTCGGTCCTGTATTCTTGGATTTTTACCCATGCTTTCGGCTAATTCTTTACCTTCCTTCTAAAATGTCACTCGTAACTTCTTATCCAAAAATATCGTTTGGGGTTTGAAGGTAATTCTCACCCGGAAGTCCTTCCACTACAAGACTTTATTCAGAATCCTAGTCCACTTTGAAGACGAATCTAGGTTCAATCTTCAGCAATTGCAAACATCGCCTGAGTACGATTTCCGAATAAGTTCTCCTCTCGGATACCTACTCCCTTCGGAAGCCATTTACTCAGAAAATTACTCGTTCAGAATTTCACTTTTCGTCCAAAAGTACTTTTCCCCCGGAAAAGATTAATCGGTGGCATATCTTATAGACTTAGGAATTTATCACTTAACACCTCTCTACATGGAACCGTCCACCTAGTACCATTCCATTCGGAATTATCACAGTCCGAGACACTTCATCCGAAAGGTTACACGAATCGAAATTACTATACTCGGCCCTTATTCGTAATTTCTCCAGCCTAAGAAGCACACAATTTTGAGTTTTTCTTATTCGCCAGTACCACTCTCGGAATGATCCATTCATAAACGTCTCACCCGGAGACTCGCACTCGGATTCTATCTTACGCATAAGCGTCACGTTCGGACACAATTTCCTCAACTTCTTAATGACTGTCATAGTGATGTTTCACTCGGAACATCGTAACTTCGCTTCACTCAGTGATTCTTCCTCCCAGAAAGATTTTACTCGGAATTATATTCCCTCTCTTCACTCAGAATCATCTCTACCTCCTGACACTCAAATTATATTAACCTTCCCTAAGTAAATTTTGCCTCATTAATTATCTCAGCCCGAAAATCATGATCCTTCACCGAATCATCAATATTACTCGGCTAAACCCATAAACTCCTAATTCTAGTGATAGGTTTGGGTCACAGATATATACACTCAGCAACTAATTACTCCCATCAGGATTCGGGATACCATCAATGAATACTCGTCATACCAACATCATTACCACATTCCCAAAATGGCTATAGCAAATTCTAAACGCTGTTCTAGGTGTATCCGAAACCTTAATTGTAACATCCCGATTTAAAAATTAATTACCGAACTGAATTAAGCCATTAAAATAATAATTGCAAAATGGAAAATTACTTGTTAATTATAATTAACTTAATTAATCTAACTTAAGAAATTAATGGCTGATTAATTATGATTAATGGCGATGACTGGTTAGTTGTGATTGGTGCGTGTGGCTTAGTGGAACTGCCGATTCACGCTTTCGCACCCCACTCTTCTTTTCTTCATGCACGTATATATATACGCCCATAGTCACTATTATTATTCATTTCCCTTCAGACTTCCTCTTCCTCTACTGCTTTGTTCTTTCTTCTCTTCTTTTCCTCGTTCTTCGTCTTCTTCTTCTCCCCTGTTCACTGTTCTCCGTTTCTGGAAACGCACGACGACGGTACTACAGAAGACTCGGAGCTTCCTTCTGCCGGTAAAGGACGATCATCGGAGTAGAAGACGAACAGCTTCCTGTTCCCTGGTGTGACTACGTTCAAGGAAGCCTGAATGAGTGTGAGCTTTGGACGAAGCAAACAGGCAGACAACCAACGTCAAAACAGGGGGACCTCTCGGAGTATCTTGTTGGTAGGGGGTATCTTATATCTTAAATGCATGGGTTATGGACGGGTTCCGGGTGTTGATGATTACTGTTTCTGTGTTCTGTTTGGTGTGTTATGCTTGCATGAAGAGTGTGTGATACCCGGATGCATGATGTTTATTAATTGAGTGTTGCATGTTTAGTTCCGCCCATGGATTGCGTGTTAATAGTTTTGAGAAGTGTGAATTGTTGCATGAAAAGAATGTGCTAAGTTACTGTGATGATTACCGTGTGATTGTGTCATGCATGTTAATATGACTTTGATTGCCGTCTGCATGTGGAAAAAGATGTTGACTTAGTGAGTCTGATGATATATTATGCCGATTGCATGTGATGCATGTATTGCCGAATGAAAGTTGTGTATGAAATCTGTGCTGTGTGTTGAATCCGCGTGTGGCGCATGGGATGCGTTAATGCTGAGAGCATGTAGTATGGGACACTACCATCGGTTATTTAAGCGTGAGACACTGTGAAATCCTTTTGAGTGAGACTCAAGGTAGCCTTTGAGTGAGACTCAGGCTGCCCGTGAACACCGCTGTTGGCGCTGAGAGCGTTGGTGTCACCTTGTGGGCAAACGGTTTGGGACCCGTAAAATGGCCAAGCAGCTGGGAGCTGAATAGAAGGCTGGGAGCCTACGTTGCAACGAATGAAAACCGATTACACACGAATGCGGAACCGAGTGAATTAATCTGTGTATATGTACAGTTGATGTGTATGAAATCTGATTGCATGAGTATATGTTAATGTTGCTGAGATGGTGTATACATATAGCCGAATGACAATTGGTGGATTCTAATCAGTAGATGTCTTATGCGTGTCTTGATTAATTGGCATTGTTAGGTTATTGATGGTTGCTATGTATGGATGTATATATTGCTGCACTAATGAGAATAATCCGAGTTAGTATCTATCATTTAATATCTAAGATACTCACCCCCTACTGTGGCTATATTTTACAGTGAATGTCTCTCGGAACGATGAATGAGGGTGGAGCTGCATGCCGAGTGAAACGTTTGTGCTCTATGGAAATATGTGTATATATGTAGATACTGTGTATAAGGTTTTGGTTAAGCCTTAGCCGGCTCGTATTTTAATCTTATTTTCTTTAAATCAGAAATTAAACTCTCTCGGGTTGAGAGTATAACAATGTGCTTGTAATTATTTATATACATTCCTATAATATATATATATCATACTGTATGTTTATTCTATGCTGTGCGTGAAATCCGAGTGATATATATATATACTTTCCGAGCGCGAGAGGTAGTATGACCTTAGGTAAAAATGGAACTAAGTTATTGTTGTGTGAAGCGAGATAGTGACTTTACCCCGAGTAAAGAAAGGTTTAGATGTTTCTGAGTGAATGTGGTCGTATGAACTGTTAGGATTTCCTCGGGTGGAGAATAACAATATGCTTTTGAGTGTGAACCTTCCGAGTGAGTGTTTTCTGACTGAAGAGTGACCTATAAGATTCTGAGTGAAACCCATTATAGTAAACTTGTTGGAAGCTAGAAGATTCTTAGGTGAGACTTGATTTAGTAAGAGAACTTGAGTGAGAAAGATTAGGTGTGCCGAGTGAAAAATAAGTGAAATAACCCGAGTGACAAAAGACCATGAAGAATAACCCAAGTGGAATGTACGTGTAGATTCTGAGTGGAATGACTATGGGAATCATTTCCCAAGTGGTCAACATCTGTGGCTTGGAAGAATGAAGTTATGAGGTATGTGGTAAACTCCCGAAAGGAGCTTGTGGGCGTAGCATCTAAGCTTGGTCTTGGATGTGTGTTGATGCAAAAGGAGCGTGTGATAGCCTATGCATCAAGGCAGTTGCGACTGCATGAGGTTAATTACCCCACACATGATCTTGAATTGGCGGCGGTGGTGTTTGCATTGAAGTTATGGCGACACTACTTGTATGGCTCCAAGTTTGTAGTCTTTAGTGATCATAAGAGCCTCAAATATTTGTTTGACCAGAAAGAGTTAAATATGCGCCAAAGACGATGGATGGAGTTCCTAAAAGACTATAAGTTTGAATTGAAGTATCACCCCGGCAAGGCGAATGTAGTTGTCGATGCATTGAGCCGGAAGTCATTGCATGTTTCCATGATGATGGCAAAAGAGATAGAGTTGATTGAATAATTTAGAGATTTGAATATGGGTGTGGAGATTTACACTCCCAAGAAAATGGCATTGGAGATGTTAAAGGTTGCAAATGAATTTCTTGAATATGTGAAGACGCAATAACCCAATGATGAGTATTTAATTGAGATAAAGAAAACACAAGAAAAAGGGAAGAATTTGTTCTTAGTAGAAGGTCAAGATGGCATTTGGCGTGTGAAGGGTCGAATTTATGTTTCCTCAAGCGATGATGTGAGGAAACATGTACTTGAGGAAGCCCACAAAAGCCTATTGAGTATTCATCCTGGTTCCAATAAGATGTATCAAGATTTGAAGAAGAATTTCTGGTGGCCTAGTATGAAACGTGATGTGGCAAATTTTATGGCATATTGTCTTATTTGTCAGAAGGCTAAGGTCGAGCATCAGAGACCATCTGGTTATTTGAGACCATTGGAGATCCCTGTTTGGAAATGGGATAGCATAGCTATGGATTTTGTTTCTGGACTACCCAGAACTCGTGTTGGAAACGATGCTATATGGGTGATTGTAGATCCTCACTTTTTACCCATAAATATGAAGAGTTCCTTGGAGAAATTGGCACAAATCTACATCAAGGAGATTGTTAGGCTGCATGGTGTTCCGTCCAGCATTATATCCGACCGTGATCCTCGTTTTACTTCTCGATTTTGGGGACGTTTGCATGATGAGTTGGGTTCTAAGTTGAAGCTTAGTTCCGCTTATCACCCTTAAACCGATGGGCAATCGAAGAGAACTATACAAAGCTTGGAGGATTTGTTGAGAGCTTGTGTTTTTGAGCATGGTGGATGTTGGGAGAGATTCCTCCCATTGATTGAATTTACATACAATAATAGCTTCCATTCCAGTATTGGTATGGCACCTTATGAGGCGTTGTATGGAAGGAAGTGTAGAACTCCTTTGTGTTGGCTGGAAGTTGGTGAAAACTTGGCCTTAGGGCCGGAGATTATCCAGGAGACTACCGAGCAAATTAAAAAGATACAAGAGAACATAAGGATTGCTCAAGATAGGCAGAAGAGCTATTATGACAAGAGACATAAACCTCTTGAGTTTCAAGTGGGTGACCATGTGTTTTTGAAGGTCTCACATGATAAAGGCATTGGAAGGGCGTTGAAGAGTGGGAAGTTGAGCCCTAGATTTATCGGACCTTATGAGGTGTTGGAGCGGATTGGTGAGGTTGCTTATCGGATAGCACTCCCTCCGCATCTTGCTAATCTACACAACGTGTTTCACGTGTCGCAGTTAAGGAAATATGTTTATGATCCTCTACACGTGATCCCTATGGACGAGATTGAGGTGCGAGATGATCTATTTATTTCTCCTGTTTCTGTTCGCATTGTCGGACATTCCGTGAAGAAATTGTGGAACAAGTTGGTACCTTTGGTAGAGGTCGCTTGGAAACATGGAAATACTGAAACGTTCACATGGGAATGCGAAGACGATGTCAGAGAACGGTATCCCGACGTATTTGAATCCGGTAAGTTAAATTTCGAGGACGAAATTTTCTTTTTGGAGGGGTGGATTGTAACACCCTAAATTTTAAAATGAGAGAATTAAATACTGGAATAAATATTAGAAATTAGTATGTGGAATATTTAACGTCCCAGACTATTGAGAATAATTAAATTGATAATTTTGGGGACCCTTAGAAAATTATGGAGACCGGTTAAGCTGAAATTAAGCCCGGTTGAGATATGGGTATCGGACCAAGTATCTCGGAATGAGATGATATTGGTCAGGGCTATTAGAAATATTATCAGGAATCCGAATATGTATTCGGAATAATTTTCAGAGGATATATTGAGCCCGAACGGAGAACCTGTTAGTTATAAAACGCTGAAGTTTTAATGAATAGGAATTTAAAATAAATCAAAAACCCAAATTTCCCTTTCTCTATTCACGTAGGCGTGCTGAAAGTGGACATTACACTTCACTTTCTTCTTCTTCTTTCCATCATCATCTTCTCCATTCTCTCATTTCTCCCTCCAAAACCCTAGCAACTTGAGCTCATATTCCACATCTCCTCATTTTCGTTGGTGGAGCTTGAAGGAGGCTTGTGGGGCTGCTGTTTTTCCTCCTTCTCTTCCTCATTTTCGTTGGTGTTTCTCTCCCTCCATTGAACCCATTTTCGTTTTTGGGTTTTGAGGTATGTATACCCATTTTTAATAAGGTTTTGGTTATGGATATATGGTATTTATGAGTTTTGGAAGCCATGCATGTGTATGAATGTTTTGAGGAGAGCATTTAATGCAAGAGTTTAAAGTGGGTTTTATGAGAATAAGGTTTCTTTGGGAGAGTAATGAAGTGGATGCATTTATGGTTGGAAGGAGAAGAATATTTATGATGGTGGTTGGAATTTTTATGAAACCCTAACTTCATGAATTTGGGGGAAATGCATAATGGAGGTTGATGAACATTAATTGTTGGTAATAAATGTGAGTTATGATGCATAAGGGTCATTGGTGATGGTATTTTATTGATGGAGGTTAATAATGGAGAAACCTATGATAGGGTTTGGTTCTAGAGTGCATAATAATAAAGGGTAGCACCTAACCCATGGTGGTTATAGTAGATAAAATGAAATAAAAGAGGTTTGAGAGTTAAAATAATATAAACATCAAGTTATTGATATATGTATAAGTATTTAAGTCTTAATGAGTCAGTAGAACATTGATTGTGTAATGTATTGTGATGTAGGAAGTGACCCCATTGACGAAGCGGGACCATCAAACCGTGTTGATCACTACTTCACTTGAGGTAGGAGGGGGTAACTATTCTGAATGCATGATTTCATCCATTGATGATGTGAAAATATGTATATGTGATTATTTTGATGATTGTTGAATGGATAATGTGAAAATTTTATGATTTGAATGCATTTAGAATGATAATTATTGTGTGGTATGTATTTGGGATAATATTGTAATGTTGTGATGATACTATGTTGATGAAGTATGATGATGGTTTGAAACCATGTGTGAATTGGAATTATGATGTGAGTATCCCAAAGATATGTGTATGATCTATTGAATGTGTATGCCACTAACTATTAATGAGTATGAGTATTGAGGAGAATTGGTGATAATTGAGGATGATGAAAATATTGAAATCCACTAAGTGGTAGTGAATGATTGATTGTGGAGTGGCATCTAGGATGCATAGGGTGAGGATACACTTGATTTGCATTTGCATTGCATCCATGGCATATCATAGCTGTCTATGTGGAATATTAGGGGGTTCCACTAGGCAGGCCCAGTGGGAGGGCGGCTCAGTGCACGAGCATATTGTGATTTTCCCCTTTGACTCGGTGTACGAGTCACGAAGCTGTCCATAGTTTGGTGACGAGGCACCCTATGTGGCGGGCCCAGTGGGCGGGCAGCTCTATTGGTGAGCGAGTTTACCTCAGTGTCCGACGGGACATGGCTCTCTCGATGTGTGTTCGGGAGGGGCCCGTAGCACTTGTGGTAGTTGAGGCCACGATGTTGATCCGCAAGTCACGGGGTGACTAGTGCTACAGATGGGCGATAGCGGTTTGGTACCAGTAAAAATTATAAGGATGTAAGCATGCATAAAATTGAGATATATGTGTACATAATTTTTCTACTGCAGTAGGGGCATAGTAGCACACCTATGCTTGTCCCACAATTGAATTGATATGGTATTTTTCCCATAGTCGGATCCGCATTGTTTTGATGAGAAATTCTTATGCATATGCATTAGCTTTAAGAGCATTTGCATATAGCTAGAGATATGCCTAGTTGAAAGCCCATGGTGACAATGGATGAATGAGAATTGACAAGGGGAGAGAGTTGGATACTAACCCTATGTGTGTGTTTTGGTTATCCAAATGAATGAAATTGTGAATGTATACTTGAGATTATGAGATGTGTTATGTATGATGTATGGTGTGGTGTAATGATTGATAATTGTGCAAGTATACATGTATTTCATCATAATGTATGACTTTAATTTATTTGGATTATGTTACTCACCTCCCCGTTGTAACATCCCGATTTAATAATTAATTGCCGAATGAAAATAAATCATTGAAATAATAATTGCAAGGTGGGAAAATTATTTATTAATTATAATTATAATTAACTTAATTAACTCAACTTAAGAAATAATGACTGGTTAAGAGTGATTAATTAATAATTGCTGGCTGATTGTGATTGGTGTACTGCTTCACGCTTTCCCACCCCACTTCCCCTTCTCTCCGTGCATGCGTATATGGGCTACTGGGCCACCCTACCATTCATTTTTCCCCTTTAGACTTCTCTTCTTTCTGTTCTCTCTTCTTCCCTTCTTCTTCGCTCTTCATTCTCCTTCTCTTCTTCTTTCTTCTCTGCTCTCTGCACCGTGAGCTCGCGACCGTGGTGGCTGAGGATCAGAGTCCTCCTTCCTTACTCGACGAGCCAGAGAGGGTGAGGGTGTGCATTCCCTCTACATGCAACCAGTCTTCTTCCCCATGGTTCCTTCGTCGACTTCCCTCTTTCTCCCTCTCCTTGCTCGAGGCTGCCTAGTCTCAGTGAAGATATATACCATGAAATGCTGCAAGGAGGTTAAAGCGTTCACCAGCGTTGTGATGGAGCTGCTCAAGAGAGCGAGCAGGGAATTGGGCGTCTCGGAAGCTTGGAAATCCCCACTAGACCGAGTGGAAGGTCAATGTGGTGCCCTGGGGCTTGGGTCTCCCCTGCTAATCTTGCATGCAGAACTGTTTAAGAGTGGGAGTAGCTCGGAGTTCCTCCAAAGCCAAGTGTAATGGTGGATGATTGATGCAGGGTCGTTCTATCGAGGACGAGTGAATGGGCTGAGCGGAGCAAACGATTGGAGCTGCAAGCCCTTGGAGCCTTTGGAATTTTCATCCTAGGTAGGGGGCGCTCTGCATGTCCAATGCATGGTTCTGGACGGTCCGAGCGAACGTATTACCTTACGTGTTTGTATGATTATGACTCTATGAGGTGTTTGACTGTTGATCATTGGATATCGTATGTGTGTGTGTTAGTGGAGTCCTGTTAATTATTTCGTACTCATATGTATGCGTTCAGAATGTGTTGTTTGCTATATGTTGCACATGCTGCTTAGTGGAGTCTGGATGAATGATGATTATTACCTGTGTGGTGTATGACTATTGCTGTCCAAGAGACGTATGATGACATTGGTGATGTTGTGGAGTTAATGTATGAATTGCATGTTAATTGCAATGTGAATATCAAGCACATTGTGTGGTCTATTGTTGACTTCCGGGTGGATACGATATGAATTGCTTAAGATGAACTTGCTGAGTGTGGATGACTGCCGTGACATGCATGAGGTTGCATTTATGGATAGAGGGTGACCCGTGGAAGGTCAGGAACCCAATGAGATGATTTCCAGCTATAGACCCTTGGCTAGATTCTGAGAGGACCCGTGGTAGCCGTGGGAGCTAGAGTTAAGTCTCGAGACGTCCGTGGGAGACCGGTACCACACAGTAAGGGCTATCAGACGAGGGGCCAGAAAAGGGATCTGTAACTGAGAGTTATTGTTAAGTCGGATCCACATGCATATAGGTAGGTGCATCATTGACGAGAGCAACACGCTCCTTAAAATCTGTGAATGCTATTAATGAATTCCGACTGGATTTACGTGTGTGTTGACACTGAGGCTAAGTATTATTGATGTTATTGTTAAGGGATATGTTGTTGTGAATAGTAAAAATTAGATAAGCGTGAATGACTTGAGTAATCCGACTAGTGACTTGTGTAGATGCTTTATTAAATGTTAGTAAATGCTAGTATTGACTAAGATAGATAGAGTATATTGAAAGGGAATGTGTATGCTAAGCCGAGCCAATAACTGTCATTCTATATGTGAAAGCTCATCCCCTACACCATTTTTCAGTATGTGCAGGTCAGGCTCGGAAGTGCTGATAGGGCCTCAAGTCCGAGTGTGGTGTACCCCGATTGTTGAGTGCTTATATTGTATTCATTATGTTTAGTCATTGTAGCCTTGGCCGGCTCTTATGTAAAATGACGATTAAGCATATTTGTTTATAAAGATTGATTAGGAGAAATATAGATATGGGTTACTTATATGGAATTGTAAGTATTGGTGAATATATATATATATAATGTTAAGATAATGGGTATTCCGAGTGTATGATTGTGTATAGACCTGTGTTGTATGCTGGTGACTTGTGTTGGGCTCTTTCCGAGTGGGGGATACGCATAAGGATTCTGAGAGAAACCCCTTTGATGAATTCTGAGCGGACGTTATAAATAATCCGAGCGAATTAGCCAAACGGTATTCCGAGTGGTTAGAATTAGAATAAGTCCGAGTGAGGATTTACTTAATGACTCCCCAAGCGAATAAGTTATGGCGTGCCGAGTGAGTTAGCTATCATTTTCCGAGTGAATGAGTTGAAGGATGACTCTGGATTCCGAGCGTCTGGATAGCCGAGTGTGGCTTCTCGCCCTAGCGATCAAGGTACTCGCTCCAGCGAGCGTGGACTTGGGAAGACCTTGTGTTGGCATCGCTTAAGCGATTCGTGCCTCGCCCGAGCGACTAGAGCTGCTTCGCTCAAGCGTATGGGATCTCGCTTAAGCGAGTGGATGCTGGTTTTAGGCTTCGCTGAGTGTTTCATCCTTCCGCTGTATGCCCTATCGAGTCAGTTTTATTTTCTCTTGCCTTCTTTCTCTTATTTCTTTTGTTACCCGGTTGCTTTATGGTCTATTCGGTTTATTTAATTTCGGAAAAATGTTCTTGTCCCCGGTCATTTTCATTTTAAATTTAGGATGTTTCATTTTGGTATCAGAGCAGACCGAAAGGTCCAAGGCCAAGATATGCTTACCAAGTGTAAGCGGTTGTATGCATTATGACCTAGTGGTCATCATTATTGTGATATTGATTTGTGGATAGGAGGTCATTTCCCTCCTGGTCCGATTGATTGTATGCCCTGATTTAATTGGTATTGTATGTGTTTGATGATTTGGTAGATGTTTGACTATGAATGGTGTGGTCATCAAGTTCATCACTTGTTTCACCTTTATTTTAGAGAATAGTTAGACACGCGACGTTGTTCTGGATCGGTTCTTGTTCACCTTGTGTTTGCGCAACTTGCGTTTCCAAACTACAAAAACTGATAAGGATTATGATACGGTCTAGAAGGATAATCCATCGGGGGAACTCTTAACTGAAGATCTAGATGAATGACTCCTCGGGTGGTCCTAAGCATCAAGTTTCGTGAAGATCTCTTCAAGAATCATATCAAGGATGATAGGATCCCGAAAAGCCCAACAAGTTTTAAATCTTCTCTATCTTTTGGACTCACTAGCTAAGAGGAGTCAAAAGGATGGTTCTTCACTTGTTTCACCGTTATTTAGGAAAATAGTTAGGCACGCGACATTGTTTTTGATCGGTTCTTGTTCACCTTGTGTTTTCGCAACTTGTATTTCGAAACTTTAAAAACTCATCAGGATGATGAACCGGTCTAGAAGGATGATGCATCGTGGGAACTCATAACTAAAGATCTAGATGAATTACTCCTTGGACAGTCCTAAACATCAAGTTTCGTGAAGATCTCTTCAAGAATCATATCAAGGATGATAGGATCCCGGAAAGCCCAACAGGCTTTTAATCTTCTCTATCTTTTGGACTCACTAGCTAAAAGGAGTCAAAAGGATGGTTCGTCACTTGTTTCACCTTTATTTTAGAGAATAGTTAGACACGCGACGTTGTTCTAGATCGGTTCTTGTTCACCTTGTGTTTTTGAAACTTGCGTTTCCAAACTTCAAAAACTCATGAGGATGTGAACTAGTCTAGAAGGATGATGCATCGTGGGAACTCTTAACTGAAGATGTAGATGAATTACTCCTTGGATGGTCGTAAACACCAAGTTTCGTGAAGATCTCTTCAAGAATCACATCAAGGATGATAGGATCCTGGAAAGCCCAACAAGCTTTTAATCTTCTTTATCTTTTGGACTCCCTAGCTCAGAGGAGTCAAAAGAATTGTTCTTCACTCATATCACCTGTACATTAAAGAATAGTTAGGCACGCGACGCTGTTTTGGATTAGTTCTTGTTCACCTTGTGTTTTCTCAACTTGCGTTTCCAAACTTCAAAAACTTATCAGGATTATGAACTGGTCTAGAAGCATGAGGTATCGCGGGAACTCTTAACTGAAGATCTAGATGAATTACTCCTTGGACGGTCCTAAACATCAACTTTCATGAAGATCTCTTCAAGAATCGCATCACGGATGATAGGATCCCGAAAAGCCCATTAAACTTTTAATCTTCTTTATTTTTTGGACTCACTAGCTAAAAGGAGTCAAAAGGATGGTTCTTCACTCGTTTCACCTTTATTTTAGAGAATAGTTAGCACGCAACGTTGTTTTGGATAAGTTCTTGTTCACCTTGTATTTTCGAAACTTGTGTTTCCAAACTTCAAAAACTCATGAAGATTATGAACTAGTCTAAAAGGATGATGCATCGTGTGAACTCTTATCTGAAAATCTAGATGAATTACTCCTTGGATGGTCCTAAACATCTAGTTTCGTGAAGATCTCTTCAAGAATCACATCAAGGATGAGAGGACCCCGAAAAGGCCATCAAGTTGTTCTCTATCTTTTGGAGTCGTTAGCTAAAAGGAATCAAAAAGATGATTCTTCACTAGTTTAACCTTTATTTTAGAGAATAGTTAGCCACGCAACACTATTTTAGATCGGTTCTTGTTCACCTTGTATTTTTGAAACTTAGGTTTCCAAACTTGAAAAACTCATGAGGATGATGAACCAGTCTAGAAGGATGATGCATCACGGGAACTTTTAATTGGAGATCTAGATGAATTACTCCTTAGACGGTCCTAAACATCAATTTTCGTGAAGATCTCTTCAAGAATCACATCAAGGATGATAGGATCCCGGAAAGCCCAACAAGCTTTTAATCTTCTCTATCTTTTGGACTCACTAGCTAAGAGGAGTCAAAAGGATGGTTCTTCACTTGTTTCACCTTAATTTTGGAGAATAGTTAGGCACGCGATGATGTTTTGGATCAGTTCTTGTTCACCTTGTGTTTTCTCAACTTGCCTTTCCAAACTTCAAACACTCATCAGGATTATGAACTAGTCTAGAAACAAGATGTATTGTGGGAACTTTTAACTGAAGATCTAGATGAATCACTCTATGGACGGTTCTAAACATAAAGTTTCGTGAAGATCTCTTCAAGAATCACATCAAGGATGATAGGATCCCGGAAAGCCCAACAAGCTTTTAATCTTCTCTATCTTTTGGACTCACTAGCTAAAAGGAGTCACAAGGATGGTTCTTCACTTGTTTCACCTTTATTTTAGAGAATAATTAGGAACGTGACGTTGTTCTGGATCGGTTCTTGTTAACCTTGTGTTTTGGCAACTTGCGTTTCCAAACTTCAAAAACTGACGAGGGTTATGAACCGATCTAGAAGGATAATGCATCGTCGGAACTCATAGATCTAGATGAATGACTCCTTGGATGGTCCTGAACATCAAGTTTCATGAATATCTCTTCAAGAATCACATCAAAGATGATAGGATCCCAGAAAGCCCAACAAGCTTTTAATCTTCTATATCTTTTGGACTCACTAGCTAAGAGGAGTCAAAAGAATGGTTCTTCACTTGTTTCACCTTTATTTAGGAAAATAGTTAGGCACGCGACCTTGTTTTGGATCGGTTCTTGTTCACCTTGTGTTTTCGTAACTTGCATTTCCAAACTTTAAAAACTCATCAGGATGATGAACTGGTCTAGAAGGATGAAGCATCGTGGTAACTCTTAACTCAAGATCTAGATGAATTACACTTTGGACGGTCCTAAACATCAAGTTTCATGAAGATCTCTACAAGAATCACATCAAGGATCATAGGATCCCGGAAAGCCCAACAAGCTTTTAATCTTCTCTGTCTTTTGGACTCACTAGCTAAGAGGAATCGAAAGGATGGTTCTTCACTTGTTTCACCTTTATTTTAGAGAATAGTTAGGCACGCGACGTTGTTCTGGATCGGTTCTTGTTCACCTTGTGTTTTTGAAACTTGCGTTTCCAAACTTCAAAAAGTCATGAGGATGTGAACTAGTCTAGAAGGATGATGCATCGTGGGAACTCTTAACTGAAGACGTAGATGAATTACTCCTTGGATAGTCCTAAAGATCAAGTTTCGTGAAGATCTCTTCAAGAATCACATCAAGGATGATAGGATCCCAGGAAGCCCAACAAGCTTTTAATCTTCTCTATCTTTTGGACTCACTAGCTCAGAGGAGTCAAAAGAATTGTTTTTCACTTGTATCACCTTTATTTTAAAAAATAGTTAGGCACGCGACGTTGTTTTGGATTAGTTCTTGTTGACCTTATGTGTTCTCAACTTGCGTTTCCAAACTTCAAAAACTCATCAGGATTATGAACCCGTCAAGAAGGATGATGCATCGTGGGAAGTCTTAACTGAAGATCTAGATGAATTACTTCTTGGATGGTCCTAAACATCAAGTATCGTGAAGATCTTTTCAAGAATCACATCAAGGATGATAGGATCCCGGAAAGCCCATTAAGCTTTTAATCTTCTCTATCTTTTGGACTCACAAGTAGTCAAAAGGATGGTTCTTCACTCATTTCACCTTTATTTTAGAGAATAGTTAGGCACACAATGTTATTTTGGATCGGTTCTTGTTCACCTTGTGTTTTCGCAACTTGCGTTTCCAAACTTTAAAAACTCCTCAGGATTATGAATCGGTCTAGAATAATGATGCATTATGGGAACTTTTAACTAAAGATCTAGATGAATTATTCCTTGGATGGTCCTAAACATCAAGTTTGTAAAGATCTCTTCAGGAATCACATAGGATGATAGGATCCCAGAAAGCCCAACAAGCTTTTAATCTTCTCTATCTTTTGGACTCACTAGCTAAGAAGAATTCAAAAGGTTGGTTCTACACTCGTTTCACCTTTATTTTAGAGAATAGTAAGCACACAACGTTGTTTGGATCAGTTCTTGTTCACCTTATATATGAAACTTGGGTTTCCAAAATCTCAGAAACTTATAAGGATTATAAACCGGTCTAGAAGGGTGATGCATCGTGGGACTCTTAACTGAAGATCTAGATCAATTACTCCTTGGACAGTCCTAAACATCATGTTTCGTGAAGATCTCTTCAAGAATCACATCAAGGATGATAGGATGCTAGAAACCCCATTAAACTTTTATTCTTCTCTATCCTTTGGACTCATTAGCTAAAAGAAGTCACAAGGATTGTTCTTCTTTATCCTTTGGACTCACTAGCCAAGAGGAATCAAAAAGATGGTTCTTCACTCATTTCACCTTTATTTTGGAGAATAGTTAGGCACGTGACGTTGTTTTGGATCGGTTCTTGTTCATCTTGTGTTTTCTCAACTTGCGTTTTGAAACTTCAAAAACTCATGAGGATTATGAACCGGTCTAGAAGGATGATACATCGTGGGAACTCTTAACTGAAGATCTAGATGAATTACTCCTTGGACGGTCCTAAACATCAAGTTTCGTCAAGATCTCTTCAAGAATCACATCAAGGATGATAGGATCCCGAAAAGCCCAACAAGCTTTTAATCTTCTCTATCTTTTGGACTTACTAGCTAGGAGGAGTCAAAAGGCTGGTTCTTCACTCCTTTTACCTTTATTTTAGAGAATAGTAAGGCACGCAACGTTGTTTTAGATTGGTTCTTGTTCACCTTGTGTTTTCGCAACTTGTGTTTCCAAAGCTCAAAAACTCATCGTGATTATGAACCGGTCTAGAAGGATGATGCATCGTGGGAAGTCTTAACTGGAGATCTAGATGAGTTACACCTTGGACGGTCCTAAGCATCAAGTTTCGTGAAGATCTCTTCAAGAATCACATCAAGGATGATAGGATCCTGAAAAGCCCAACAAGCTTTTAATCTTCTCTATCTTTTGGAGTCACTAGCTAAGAAGAGTCAAAAGGATGGTTCTTCACTCCTTTCACCTTTATTTTAGAGAATAGTAAGGCACGCAACGTTGTTTTGGATCGGTTCTTGTTTACCTTGTGTTTTTGCAACTTGTGTTTCCAAACCTCAAAAACTCATCAGGATTATGAACCGGTCTAGAAGGATGATGCATCGTGGGAAGTCTTAATTGAAGATCTAGATGAATTACACCTTGGACGGTCTAAGCATCAACTTTCGTGAACATCTCTTCAAGAATCACATCAAGGATGATAGGATCTCGAAAAGCCCAACAACCTTTTAAGCTTCTCTATCTTTTAGACTCACTAGCTAAGAGGAGTCAAAAGGATGGTTCTTCACTCGTTTCACCTTTATTTTAGAGAAATAGTTAGGCACGCGACGTTGTTTTGGATCGGTTCTTGTTCACCTTGTGTTTTCGCAACTTGTGTTTCCAATCCTCAAAAACTCATCAGGATTATGAATCGGTCTAGAAGGATGATGCACCGTGGGAAGTCTTGACAGAAGATCTAGATGAATTACTCCTTGGACGGTCTTAAACATCAAGTTTCGTGAAGATCTCTTCAAGAATCACATCAAGGATAAAAGTATCCCGAAAAGACCAACAAGCTTTTAATCTTCTCTATATTTTGGACTCAGTCGCTAAGAGGAATCAAAAGGGTGGTTCTTCCCTCCTTTCATGTTTATTTTAGATAATAGTTAGGCACGTGACGTTGTTTTGGATCGGTTCATGTTCACCTTTGTTTTTGCAACTTGCGTTTCCTGTGACACCCTAAAAATAGGGGTCAATTTTTTTCGCAAAAACATACCTGGATCTATCAAAATCCACTCTCATATATGAAGATATGAGAGCTCGGTCCAATGACCAAGAATAGAAAGGAAAAGAAGGTAATGGAAGGCAAAAGAAGTAAAAGCCAACCCAAAACCATTCAGCGGAAGACAGTCAGCGCTCAAGCAAAACCACAGAACAGCGCTCATCCGCTCAAGCGAGACCCGACTCCGCTTGAGCGAAATAGCCAAACTCGCTCGGGCGAGCACACCCTCGCTTGGGCGAAGCCACACAAAAGCCTTCCCAGCAACATACCCGCTGGAGCGAGAACTCACTCGCTGAAGCGAGAAGCCACACTCGGCTAATCCTCCACTCGGTATCTACAGGCAACCACTCACTCGGTAATCCCATCACTCGGGATCCGAGACAACTACATCACTCGGAGTCTGGGGTTTCAATTGTTCAATAATGACTCCCCATACGCACACCCCACAACTTAATTTCATATTTTATCCACTGAGACCATACATAATAAACCACTCGGATTCCATAAAACCACTTCACTCGGGTTGTTGTCCAACCAAATACTACTCAGTAGGATCCACCACAGTTCAGTCGGGAATGTACTTCACACTCATCCCTCGGCACATCATTTATAAACCATCTCATCTTCTGAGTGGTATTCCACTCGGTATCTGATAACATTACCGACCAATACTCATTCGGCCCCACACTCGGCATTCAAGCCTATTTTCACTCGGAGAATATATGGATTTTCCTTCACTTATAAGGGATCTCCACAACCATACTCCACTCGGAATATTCCTCATTTCTCACACGGAGAACACCTTAACATCCATCACTAGGAAATAACTTCCTAAACAATTCCACTCGGAATTATCCGAACTCCACCACTTAGAGGATTTCACCAGGTTAAGTCACTTGGACATATAAAATACTTAGCCACTCGGGAAACCATTAAATCGGGTTCCACTCGGACTCATTCCGCTCTTAACACTCAGCATACATATATTTCATACTTAGAATATATCTCCGAACTAAGTTAGTACAACCAGTCTTCCCTTAAGAGATTCACTCGGATTCCACTCGGGAAACACAAACCATTCCCCACTTGGGTTTACCCATATTTTCCACTCAGGGAAGGGCCACATACATAGCCTCACTCAGGAAGAAATCAAGCCTACACGTTCGGGAAGTTCATATACTTAAGCCTCAATATTCAGACCAACTCTTACAATAATATTCCACTCAGAATTTATTAACTTAACATCATTCATACCATATCATTCCCTAGTTAGTGAGAGGCATCAAATCAACATAAATACTTATATACATACATATCCATTTATTCACTCGGAACTCAAATCATATGGTTCTACCAGAACAGACTTCCACCTTTTTATTCCATATCCAAATAATGTTTCTCACTCAAAATTCACTAAGGCTACCAGCATTCGGAAATAGGCTTACACATAAGTCACACTCGGAAAAGCACTAAACCTCTTATATTTCACTCCTTCAACACCATTATATTTTAGTCGGTAAGAAGCATCAAATCAACATAAACCTCATACATAAATGTACTCTCTACTTCCTAAAGCCGACTACCCACTCAGCAATGCTCTACACTAAAATATATTCATATTATCCTTAAAACATATGTATACATACAAACACTCGGATTATCCATCATCTTAACATGATTTATCATGAGCAATCCTAAGCCAACTCCAATATATAATGCCCAAATAAAATATATATATATACCAATAGGAATTTACACTCAGGTAATGCCAACTTAACTTTATTCATTCACTAGCATCCATTATCCGATACATTTACATGACTTCCATGTAAATCCTACATATACACACACTCGGGTCTAATACATATGTTCGCATTCATTATACAACAGGTTATATGAGCCAACCAAGGCTTTAATACATTAATTGCACTCGGTACATTACATCATTCATACAGCCTCATCATAAATACCCATCACTCGGGTTTAAGGCTATCATAACATTCCAAACCGACCTGCAAACACTGAAAAATGGTGTAGGGGTGAGCATTACATATTAAATGACAGATATTGGCTCAGATTAATCATAGAATCCATAACATACAAATATATATCATCAATCAATCAAATATACACACTGCCATTTAAATATGAACAAACACAAACATCTCCAATCGGGTTCTTACCCATTCACTCGGCTATAAAGCCTAACCTCTTAACAAAAAGCTACTCATCCAATCAGATTTCACCTCATATTTATCCCAGCTCTATATCAAACAATATCCACATTCTGAGCCACACTCACGGAGTCTGCCTGAGCCCAGCTCCAGGACTTAATCATATTCATCATATGTTTCATCTTTTGGTTGCCGATCGGTAATAGAAGTCCAACGCATTCCAGTGGCGAATCGGATGCATACGGTTTCATTCACTAGGCGTTCAACGCCGATGCACTCAGCATTTCATCAAGTGTCTCATCTCACGCTTAGTGCCCCAGGCACTGCCCAAATCCAATCCGGGTCTTTCATCACACTCAACATTAGGACCACATCCTCTTCACTCGGGATAACACCCTCATGGCACCCCGTAAGGTGTTCATATTCAATAACACAATAACACGTATGCATATAAAATTCAACTCATATTCATTCGATTGCCCACTCGGAAATCTGCGTTCAACATTAAATTCATTCGGCAACTCAACAACAGTCAGATGACTCGGCTTATACCACATTCACTCGGCAATCCTATGCCATCCACTCGGATTATCATCTATCACTCGGATTTATCCTCTATTCACTCGGATTTATCCTTTCCAGTAAGCATTTCATACTTTTATTTATAAGCCTACTCGGCATTCATCATAACAGTCCCCATTCATGCATTCAGTATACACATATACATCAATAACATGCATCTCATACATACAATCACACCATTACTCACGTAGGGACCAGTAACAAATCACACAATGCACTCAGCATTATCATGACATACATCCCAAGCATCTTAACATAGTCATCACTATAAACAACAACACCTATATGGACGGAATTCAACAACATCAAGCAATATATAATCAGCATACATGTCCGGGCTACTACTCACTCGGAAATCAATCAAACAACACATATTGAATACCACACACATCACGATACAAGAGTTTCACCCGGAAAACCCGTCCATAAACTATGCACTTAAGATGCAATAGCTCCCCTTACCTGGATGAAGCTTCTAAGAGTCACATGGACACTCGGCCCAGCCACAGCAGCACTCTGCTCGGCTTTCTAAACGTGGGAAGAGCCAATATAATTTCCACACAAGCCTCAAAGCCACCAAGTCAGTGGAGAAGCTCCCAAGCTCAACACAAACTGTACCATACTCTTGATCAGCACTGTCCTCACCACCATGGAGGACAACCAACTTTTATGCATGCCCTCTTCTTCACAACAGCACCATACACCTTCAACAATAGTGAAGGACCACCATGCCTCCTCACAACACAGTGGACCATCTTGCATCCACAACTGAGGCACCCAGAGACTGCTACAGCTTCCAACCAAGGTACAACTAGCCCATCACATAGAGAAAGATAAAGAGGAAGTACCAGGGAACAGGGAAGGATAAAAGGAACCTAAACCCAGCCTCCACACACAGCCATATTTATTCCTCAACACCACACAGTTCCACTAGAATTCTATACCATACATGAGTAGAAGTAGAAGATAAAAGAGAGGAAGAAGATGAAGTAAAAGCTCCAACAAGTTCTAGGGAGAAGAAGGAGCACTTCTCTCATCAGAACATGCACTCCCAAGGAATGAAGGGAGAGAGTGAGAAGAAAAACATGCAACCAAGGCCTTATCATCTCAGCCTCATCAGCATCTCACTCATCATAATATCCTATCCTCATTTAATGCAAGTCCATCAACATTTAATGCTATTCCCTCATCAATCATCACTCTCATCCAACGTGGACAAGGGAGAGGAAAAGAACCAAACACCAAGGCACCACGTATCACCAACGTGCATCAGGAGAGAGAAAATCAGGCCCCAGCATCAGACCCCACTTCACTCGCTCAAGCGTCCCAAGCTCTCTTGAGCGACCAACACTCAGAATCCCTCTCCTCTCTCGCTCGTTCAAGCGCAACAACATCCGCTTGAGCGAGATTCGTCCAGAATCTCTCCTGCTCGCTTCTCACTCGATTCGCTTAAGCGGGTAATCCATTCGCCTGGGCGAATTCGGGCCAGAAGCCCTGAAACCAACACAAAAGGATTCTCGCTTGAGCGAGCATCCACCTCGCCTGAGCGAGAATACCAATTCTAGTGCAGAAACATGAAGATTTAATAATCTAACACTCCAAGACTCATACCAATCCAATCGGTTCAACTTCAACACATCTTACGCATAACATGAGGCATATGAAACTTACTCAAACCATTCATACTCCTAAGTTCTTATTTTCAACTCATCAATCACTCCTCATTAAATCCATATTTATCACCTCATATGAACATAACCATACAATCCTCTCATTACCACATCACTCATCTTCATAAAAATTTGGGATGTTACATTTCTAAACATCAAAAACTCTTGAGGATTATGAACCGGTCTAGAGGGATGATGCATCGTGGGAAGTCATGACTGAAGACCTTGATGAATTACTCCTTGGACGGTCCTAAACATCATGTTTCGTGAAGATCTCTTTAAGAATCATATCAAGGATGATAAGATCCTGGAAAGCACAACAAGGTTTTAATCTTTTCTATCATTTGGACTCACTAACTAAGAGGAGCCAAAAGGATGGTTCTTCACTCGTTTCACCTTTATTTTAGAGAATAGTTAGGCATGCGACGTTGTTTTGGATCGGTTCTTTGTCACCTTGTGTTTTCACAACTTGCGTTTTTAAACTTCAAAAACTCATCAGGATTATGAACCGGTCTAGAAGGATAACGCATCGTGGGATCTCTTAACTGAAGATCTAGATGAATTACTCCTTGGACGATCCTTAACATCAAGTTTTTTGAAGATCTCTTCAAGAATCACATGATAGGATCCCGGAAATCCCAACAAGCTTTTAATCTTCTCTATCTTTTGGACTCACTTGGTAAGAGTAGTCAAAATGATGGTTCTTCACTTGTTTCACCTTTATTTTAGAGAATAGTTAGGCATGCAACGTTCTTTGATTCTTGTTCACTATGTGTTTTCACAACTTGCATTTCCAAACTTCAAAAACTCATCAGGATTATGAACCAGTCTAGAAGGATGATGCATCATGGGAAGTCTTAACTAAAGATCTAGATGTATTATTCCTTAGACGGTCCTAAACATGTAGTTTCATGAAGATCTCTTCAAGAATCACATCAAGGATGATAGGATCCCAAAAAGCCTGACAAGCTTTTAATCTTCTCTGTCTTTTGGACTCACTAGTTAAGAGGAATCAAAAGGATGGTTCTTCACTCGTTTCACCTTTATTTTAGAGAATAGTTAGGCACGTGAGGTTGTCTTGGACAGGTTCTTGTTCACCTTGTGTTTTCTCAACTTGCGTTTCCAAACTTCAAAAACTCATCAGGATTATGAACCGGTCTAGAAGGATAACGCATCGTGGGAACTCTTAACTGAAGATCTAGATGAATTACTCCTTGGACAATCCTTAACATCAAGTTTCGTGAAGATCTCTTCAAGAATCACATGATAGGATCCCGGAAAGCCCAACAAGCTTTTAATCTTCTCTATCTTTTGGACTTACTAGCTAAGAGGAGTCAAAAGGATGGTTCTTCACTCGTTTCACCTTTATTTTAAAGAATAGTTAGGAATGTGACGTTGTTTTAGACCGGTTCTTGTTCACCTTGTGTTGTCTCAACTTACGTTTCCAAACTTCAAAAACTCATCAAGATTATGAACCAGTCTAGAAGGATAATGCATCATGGGAACTCTTAACTGCAGATCTAAATAAATTACTCCTTGGACGATCCTTAACATCAAGTTTTGGTGAAGATCTCTTCAAGAATCACATGATAGGATCCTGGAAAGCCTAACAAGCTTTTAATCTTCTCTATCTTTAAGACTCACTAGCTAAGAGGAGTCAAAAGGATGGTTCTTCACTCATTTCACCTTTATTTTAGAGAATAGTTTAAGGCACACTACATTGTTTTGGATCGGTTCTTTTTCACCTTGTGTTTTCACAACTTGTATTTCCAAACTTCAAAAACTCATCAGGATTATGAACCAGTCTAGAAGGATAATGCATCGTGGGAAGTCTTAACTGAAGATCTAGATGAATTACTCCTTGGACGGTCCTAATCATCAAGTTTCATGAAGATCTCTTCAAGAATCACATCAAGGATGATAGGATCCCGGAAAGCCCAACAAGCTTTTAATCTTATCTATCTTTTGGAATCACTAGCTAAGTGGAGTGAAAAGGATGGTTCTGCCGTTTCATCTTTAATTTAGAGAATAGTTAGGCACGCAACATTATTTTGGATCGGTTCTTGTTCACCTTGTGTTTTCGCAACTTGCGTTTCCAAACTTCAAAAACTCATCAGGATTATGAATCGGTCTAGAAGGATGATGCATCGTGGGAAGTCTTAAGTGAAGATCTAAATGAATTACTCCTTGGATGGTCCTTAACATCAGATTCATGTAGATCTCTTCAAGTATCACATGATAGGTTTTCGGAAAGCCCAACAAGCTTTTAATCTTTTCTATCTTTTGGACTCACTAGCTAAGAGGATTCAATAGGATGGTTCTTCACTTATTTCACCGTTATTTTAGAGAATAGTTAGAGGAACACAATATTGTTTTGGATTAGTTCTCTTTCACCTTGTGTTTTCGCAACTTGCGTTTCCAAACTTCAAAAACTCATCAGGATTATAAACCGGTCTAGAAGGATGATGCATCGTGGGAAGTCTTAACTGAAGATCTAGATGAATTACTCCTTGGACGGTCCTAAATATCAAGAATCACAGCAACGATGATAGGATCCCAGAAAGCCTAACAAGCTTTTAATCTTCTTAATCTTTTGGACTCACTAGCTAAAGGAGTCAAAAGGATGGTTCTCCACTCATTTCACCTTTATTTTAGAGAATAGTTAGGCACATAACGTTGTTTTGGATTGGTTCTTGTTCACTATGTGTTCTCACAACCTGCGTTTCCAAACTTCAAAAACTGATCAGGATTATGAACCGGTCTAGAAGGATGATGCATCGTGGGAAGTCTTAACTAAAGATCTAGATGTATTATTCCATAGACGGTCCTAAACATCTAGTTTCATGAAGATCTTTTCAAGAATCACATCAAGGACGATAGGATCCCAAAAAGCCTAACAAGCTTTTAATCTTCTCTATCTTTCAGACTCACTAGTTAAGAGGAATCAAAAGGATGGTTCTTTACTCGTTTCACATTTATTTTAGAGAATAGTTAGGCACGTGACATTGTTTTGGACCGGTTCTTGTTCACCTTGTGTTTTCTCAACTTGCGTTTCCAAACTTTAAAAACTCATCAGGATTATGAACCGGTCTAGAAGGATAATGCATCGTAGGAACTCTTAACTGAAGATCTAGATGAATTACTCCTTGGACGGTCCTTAACATCAAGTTTCATGAAGATCTCTTCAAGAATCACATGACAGGATCCCGAAAAGCCCAACAAGCTTTTAATCTTCTCTATCTTTTGGACTCACTAGCTAAGAGGAGTCAAAAGGATGGTTCTTCTCTCGTTTCACCTTTATTTTAGAGAATAATTTGAGGCACACGACGTTGTTTTGGATCGGTTCTTTTTCACCTTTTGTTTTCACAACTTGCGTTTCCAAACTTTAAAAACTCATCAGGATTATGAACCGGTCTAGAAGGATAATGCATCGTAGGAACTCTTAACTGGAGATCTAGATGAATTACTCCTTGGACGGTCCTTAACATCAAGTTTCATGAAGATCTCTTCAAGAATCACATGACAGGATCCCGAAAAGCCCAACAAGCTTTTAATCTTCTCTATCTTTTGGACTCACTAGCTAAGAGGAGTCAAAAGGATGGTTCTTCTCTCATTTCACCTTTATTTTAGAGAATAGTTTGAGGCACACGACGTTGTTTTGGATCGGTTCTTTTTCACCTTTTGTTTTCACAACTTGCATTTCAAAACTTCAAAAACTCATCAGGATTATGAACCAGTCTAGAAGGATGATGCATCGTGGGAAGTCTTAACTGAAGATCTAGATGAATTACTCTTTGGACGGTCCTAAACATCAAGTTTTGTGAAGATCTCTTCAAGAATCGCAACAAGGATGATAGGATCCCAAAAAGCCTAACAAGCCTTTAATCTGCTCTATCTTTTGGACTCACTAGCTAAGAGGAATCAAAAGGATGGTTCTTCACTCGTTTCACTTTTATTTTAGAGAATAGTTAGGCTCGTGACGTTGTTTTGAATCGGTTCTTGTTCACCTTGTGTTTTCTCAACTTGCGTTTCCAAACTTTAAAAACTCATGAAGATTATGAACCGGTCTAAAAGGATGATGCATCGTGGGAACTCTTAACTGAAGATCTAGATGAATTACTCCTTGGACGGTCCTTAACACCAGTTTCATGCAGATCTCTTCAAGAATCACATGATAGGATTCCGGAAAGCCCAACAAGGTTTTAATCTTCTCTATCTTCTGGACTCACTAGCTTAGAGGAGTCAAAAGGATGGTTCTTCACTCGTTTCACCTTTATTTTATAGAATAGTTAGAGGCACACGTCATTGTTTTGGATCGGTTCTCTTTCACCTAGTGTTTTCGCAGCTTGCGTTTCCAAACTTCAAAGACTCATCAAGATTATGAACCGGTCTAGAAGGATGATGCATCGTGGGATTCTTAACTGAAGATCTAGATGAATTACTCCTTGGACGGTCCTAAACATCAAGTGTTGTGAAGATCTTTTCAAGAATCATATCAAGGATGATAAGATCCCGAAAAGCATAACAAGCTTTTAATCTTTCCTATCTTTTTGACTCACTAGCTAAGAGGAGTCAAAAAGATGGTTTCTCACTCGTTTCACCTTTATTTTAGAGAATAGTTAGGAACGTGACGTTGTTTTGGATCGGTTCTTGTTCAATTTGTGTGTTTTTGCAACTTGCGTTTCCAAACTTCAACAACTCGAGAGGATTATGAACCGCTCTAGAAGGGTGATGCATCGTGGGAAGTCTTAACTAAAGATCTAGATGAATTACTCTTTGGACGGTCCTAAATATCAAGCTTCGTGAAGAACTCTTCTAGAATCACATCAAGGATGATACGATCCCGATACCAAAACACGCTTTTAATCTTTTCTATCTTTTGGAGTCACTAGCTAAGAGGAGTCAAAAGGATGGTTCTTCACTCGTTTCACCTTTATTTTAGACAAATAGTTAGGCACGTGACATTGTTTTGGATCGGTTCTCTTTCAACTTGTGTTTTCGCAACTTGTGTTTCCAAACTTTAAAAACTCATCAGGATTATGAACCTATCTAGAAGGATGATGCATCGTGGGAAGTCTTAACTAACGATCTAGATGAATTACACCTTGGATGGTCCTAAACATCAAGTTTTGTGATTATCTCTTAAACAATCACATCAAGGATGATAGGATCCCGAAAAGCCGAATAAGATTTTAATCTTCTCTATCTTTTGGACTCACTAGCTAAAAGGAGTCAAAAGGATGGTTCTTCACGCCTTTTACCTTTATTTTAGAGAATAGCTAAGCACACAACGTTATTTTGGATCGGTTCTCTTTCACTTTCTGTTTTCGCAAGTTGCTTTTCCAAACTTCAACAACTCAAGAGGAATATGAACCGGTCTAGAAGGATGATGCATCGTGGGAAGTCTTAACTAAAGATCTAGATGAATTACTCCTTGGACGGTCCTAAACATCATTTTTTGTGAAGATGTATTCAAGAATCACATCATGGATGATAAGATACCGGAAAGCCTAACAAGCTTTTAATCTTTTCTATCTTTTGGACTCACTAGCTAAGAGGAGTCCAAAGGATGGTTCTTCACTCGTTTCACCTTTATTTTAGAGAATAGTTAGGCACGTGACGTTGTTTTGGATTGGTTCTCTTTCACCTTGTGTTTTGACAACTTACGTTTCCAAACTTCAAAAACTCATCAGGATTATGAACCGGTCTAGAAGGATGATACATAGTGGGAAATCTTAACTGAAGATCTAGATGAATTACTCCTTTGGACGGTCCTAAATATCAAGTTTCATGAAGATCTCTTGAAGAATCACATCAAGGATAATTGGATCCCGAAAATCCCAACAAGCTTTTAATCTTTCTATTTATTGCACTCACCAGCTAAGAGGAGTCAAAAGGATGGTTCTTCACTCGTTTCACCTTTATTTTAGAGAATAGTTAGGCACACGTTGTTGTTTTGGATCGGTTCTATTTCACCTTGTGTTTTCATAACTTGCGTTTCCAAACTTCAAAAACTCATCAAGATTATGAACCGGTCTAGAAGGATGATGCATCGTGGGAAGTCTTAACTGAAGATCTAGATGAATTACTCCTGGGACGGTCCTAAACATCAAGTTTCATGAATATCTCTTCAAGAATCACATCAAGGATGATAGGATCCTAGAAAGCATAACAAGCTTTTAATCTTTTCTATGTTTTGGTTTCACCAGCTATGAGGAGTCAAAAGGATGGTTCTTCACTCATTTCACCTTTATTTTAGAGAATAGTTAGGCACGCAATGTTGTTTTGGATTGGTTCTCTTTCACTCTGTGTTTTCGCAAATTACGTTTCCAAACTTCAACAACCAAAGAGGATTATGAACCGGTCGAGAAGGATGATGCATCGTGGGAAGTCTTAACTAAATATCTAGATGAATCACTCTTGGGACGATCCTAAACATCAAGGATGATAGGTCCTAGAAAGCATAACAAGCTTTTAATCTTTTCTATCTTTTGGAATCATTAGCTAAGAGGAGTCAAAAGTATGATTCTTCACTTGTTTCACCTTTATTTTAGAGAATAGTTAGGCACGCGATGTTGTTTTGGATCGGGTCTCTTTCACTTTGTGTTTCTGCAACTTACATTTCTAAAGTTCATAAACTCATCAGGATTATGAACCGGTCTAGAAGGATCATGCATCGTGGGAAGTCTTAACTGAATATCTAGAAGAATTACTCCTTGGATGGTCCTAAACATCAAATTTTGTGAAGATCTCTTTAAGAATCACATCAACGATGATAGGATACCGGAAAGCCTAACAAGCTTTTAATCTTTTCTATCTTTTGGACTCACTAGCTAAGAGGAGTCAAAAGGATGGTTCTTCACTCGTTTCACCTTTATTTTAGAGAATAGTTAGGCACGCGATGTTGTTTTGGATCGGTTCTCTTTCACTTTGTGTTTTTGCAAATTACGTTTCCAAACTTCATAAACTCATCAGGATTATGAACCGGTCTAGAAGGATAATGTATCGTGGGAAGTCTTAACTGAAGATCTAGATGAATTACTCCGTCGACGGTCCTAAACATCAAGTTTCGTAAAGATCTCTTTAAGAATCACATCAAGGATGATAGGATACTGAAAAGCCCAACAAGCTTTTAATCTTTTCTATCTTTTAGACTAACTAGCTAAGAGGAGTCAAAAGGATCGTTCTTCGCTTATTTTACATTTACATTAGAGAATAGTTAGGCACGTGACGCTGTTTTGGATCAGTTCTCTTTCACCTTGTCTTTTCGTAACTGGCATTTCCAAATTTCAAAAACTCATCAAGATTATGAACCGGTCTAGAAGGATGATGCATCGTGGGAAGTCTTAACTAAGGATCTAGATGAATTACTCCTTGGACGGTCCTAAACATCAAGTTTCACGAAGATCTCTTCAAGAATCAAATCAAGGATGATAGGCTCCTAAAAAGCCCAACAAGCTTTTAATCTTCTCTATCTTTTGGACTCACTAGCGAAGTGGAGTCATAGGATGGTTCTTCACTCCTTTTACCTTTATTTTAGAGAATTGTTAGGAAGGCAACGTTGTTTTGGATCAGTTCTTGTTCACCTTGTGTTTTCGCAACTTGCGTTTCCAAACTTCAATAACTCATCAGGATTATGAACTAGTCTAGAAGGGTGATGCATCGTGGGAAGTCTTAATTGAAGATCTAGATGAATTACACCTTGGACGGTCCTAAATATCAAATTTCGTGAGGATCTCTTCAAGAATCACATCAAGGATGATAGGATCCCGATAGCAAAACAAGCTTTTAATCTTTTCTATCTTTTGGAGACACTAGCTAAGAGCAGTCAAAAGGATAGTTCTTCACTCGTTTCCCCTTTATTTTAGGGAAATAGTTAGGCACACAATGTTGTTTTGGATCGGTTCTTGTTCACCTTGTGTTTTCGCAACTTGTGTTTCCAAACCTCAAAAACTCATCAGGATTATGAACCAGTCTAGAAGGATGATGCATCGTGGGAAATCTTAACTGAAGATCTAGGTGAATTACTCATTGGACGGTCCTAAACATTAAGTTTCGCGAGGATCTCTTTTAGAATCACTCAAGGATGATAGGATCACGGAAAGCATAACAAGCTTTTAATCTTTTCTATCTTTTGGACTCACTAGCTAAGAGGAGTCAAAAGGATGGTTCTTCACTCCTTTTACCTTTATTTTAGAGAATAGTTGGGCACACAATGTTGTTTTGGAACTGTTCATGTTCACTTTGTATTTTTGCAACTTGCATTTCCAAACGTCAATAACTCAAGATAATTATGAAGCGGTCTAGAAGGATGATGCACTGTGGGAAGTCTTAACTGTAGATCTAGATGAATTACTCCTTGGACGGTCCTGAACATCAAATTTCATGAAGATCTCTTCAAGAATCAAATCAAGGAGGATAGGATCCCGAAAAGCGTAAGAAGCTTTTAATCTTTTCTATCTTTTGGAGTCACTAGCTAAGAGGAGTCAAAAGGATGGTTCTTCACTCGTTTCACCTTTATTTTAGGAAAATAGTTAGGCACGCGACGTTTTTTTGGATTGATTCTTTTTCACCTTGTGTTTTCATAACTTGTGTTTCCAAACCTTAAAAACTCATCAGGATTATGAACCGGTCTAGAAGGATGATGCATCGTGGGAAGTCTTAACTGAAGATCTAGATGAATTACTCCTTGGACGGTCCTAAACATCACCTTTCGTGAAGATCTCTTCAAGAATCACATCAAGGATGATAGGATCCCGAAAAGACCAACAAGCTTTTAATCTTC
The DNA here is from genome assembly GCA_037962975.1 of Clitoria ternatea. Taxonomy (NCBI): domain Eukaryota; kingdom Viridiplantae; phylum Streptophyta; class Magnoliopsida; order Fabales; family Fabaceae; genus Clitoria; species Clitoria ternatea. Next base: position 184,997,568 of record CM075672.1, read on the forward strand.
TCTATCTTTTGGACTCACAAGCTAAGAGGAGTCAAAAATCGTTCTTCACTCATTTCACCTTTATTGTAGAGAATAGTTAGGCACGCGACGTTGTTTTGGATCGATTCTATTTCACCTTGTGTTTTTGCAACTTGCGTTTCCAAACTCCAAAAACTCATCAGGATTATGAACCGGTCTAGAAGGGTGATGCATCGTGGGAAGTCTTAACTGAAGATCTAGATGAATTACTCCTTGGACGGTCCTAAACATCAAGTTTCATGAAGATCTGTTCAAGAATCACATCCAGGATGATAGGATCCTGGAAAGCATAACAAGCTTTTAATATTTGCTATCTTTTGGACTCACTAGCTAAGAGGCGTCAAAAGGATGGTTCTTCACTCCTTTCACCTTTATTTTAGAGAATAGTTAGGCACACAATAGTGTTTTGGATCGCTTTTGGTTCACTTTGTGTTTTCACAACTTGCGTTTTCAAACTTCAATAACTCAAGAGGATTGTGAACCGGTCTAGAAGGATGATGCATCGTGGGATGTCTTAACTGAAGATATAGATGAATTACTCCTTGGACGGTCCTAAACATCAAGTTTCCTGAAGATCTCTTCAAGAATAACATCAAGGATTATAGGATCCCGAAAAGCCTAACAAGCTTTTAATCTTCTCAATCTTTTGGACTCACTAGCTAAGAGGAGTCAAAAGGATGGTTCTTCACTCGTTTCACTTTTATTTTAGAGAAATAGTTAGGCACGCGACGTTGCTTTGGATCGGTTCTTGTTCACCTTATGTTTTCGCAACTTGCCTTTCCAAACATCGAAAACTCATCAGGATTATGAACTGGTCTAGAAGGATGATGCATCGTGGGAAGTCATAATTGAAGATCTAGATGAATTCCTCCTTGGACGGTCCTAAACATCAAGTTTCATGTAGATCTCCTCAAGAATCACATCAAGGATCATAGCATCCCGGAAAGCATAACAAGCTTTTAATCTTTTCTATCTTTTGGACTCCCTAGCTAAGAGGAGTCAAAAGGATGGTTCTTCACTCGTTTCACCTTTATTTTAAAGAGTAGTTAGGCACGCAACGTTGTTTTGGATCGGTTCTTGTTCACTTTATGTTTTCACAACTGGCGTTTCCAAACTTCAACAACTCAAGAGGATTATGAAACGGTCTCAAAGGATGATGCATCGTGGGGAGTCTTAACTGAAGATCTAGATGAATTACTCCTTGGACGGTCCTAAACATCAAGTTTCGAGAATATCTCTTCAAGAATCACATCAAGGATGATAGGATACCGGAAAGCCCAACAAGCTTTCAATCTTTTCTATCTTTTGGACTCACTAGCTAAGAGGAGTCAAAAGGATAGTTCTTCACGCCTTTTACCTTTCTTTTAGAGAATAGTTAGGCATGCAGCATTGTTTTAGATCGGTTCTTGTTCACTTTGTGTTTTCACAACTTGCGTTTCCAAACTTCAACAACTCAAGAGGATTATGAACCGGTCTAGAAGGATGACGCATCATGGGAAGTCTTAACTGAAGATTTAGATGAACTACTCCTTGGACGGTCCTAAACATCAAGTTTTGTGAAGATCTCTTCACGAATCACATTAAGGATGATAGGATCCCGAAAAGCCTAAGAAGCTTTTAATCTTCTCTATCTTTTGGACTCACTAGCTAAGTGGAATCAAAAGGATGCCTCTTCACGCGTTTAACCTTTATTTTAGAGAATACTTCTACACGTGATGTTGTTTTCGATTGGTTCTTGTTTACCTTTTGTTTTCTCAACTTGCATTTCCAAACATCAAAAATTCATGAGGATTATCAACCAGTCTAGAAGGATGATGCATCGTGGGAAGTCTTAACTGAAGATCTAGATGAATTACTCCTTGGACGGTCCTAAACATCAAGTTTCGTGAAGATCTCTTCAAGAATCACATGAAGGATGATAGGATCACAGAAACCATAACAAGCTTTTAATCTTTTCTATATTTAGGACTCACTAGCTAAGAGGAGTTAAAAGGATGGTTCTTCACTTGTTTCACCTTTATTTCAGAGAAATAGTTAGGCCCGCAATGTGGGTCTGGATCAGTTCTTGTTCACCTTGTGTTTTCTCAACTGGCATTTCCAAACATCAAAAACTCATGAGCATTATGAATCAGCTAGAAGGATGATGCATCGTGGGAAATATTAATTGATGATCTAGATGAATTACTCCTTGGGCGGTCCTAAACATCAAGTTTCGTGTAGATCTCTTCAAGAATCACATCAAGGATGATAGGATCACGGAAATCATAACAAGCTTTTAATCTTTTCTATCTTTTGGACTCACTAGCTAAGAGGAGTCAAAAGGATGGTTCTTCACCCGTTTCACCTTTATTTTAGAGAAACAGTTAGGCACATGATGTTGTTTTGGATCGGTTCATGTTTACTTTGTGTTTTCACAACTTGCGTTTCCAAACTTCAACAAGTCAAGTGGATTATAAACCGGTCTAGAAGGATGATGCATCATGGGAAGTCTTAACTGAAGATCTAGATGAATTACTCCTTGGACGGTCCTAAACATCAAGTTTCGTGAAGATCTCTACAAGAATCACATCAAGGATGATAGGATCATAGAAAGCCCAACAAGCTTTTAATCTTCTCTATCTTTTGGACTCACTAGCTAAGAGGAATCAAAAGGATGGTTCTTCACTCCTTTCACCTTCATTTTAGAGAATAGTTAGGCACATGACGTTGTTCTGGATCGGTTCTTTTTCACCTTGTGTTTTCTCAACTTGCATTTCCAACTGTAACATCCCGATTTTAACAATGTACCGGGTGAAAGAAAGCCATTAAAATAATAATTCAGAAGTGGAAATTGTTCACTAATTACCCTTAACTTAATTAATCAAAAGGTGTGCTGATTGAAAAGGTGATTAGCTTTAGTGGATGATGATGGGACTGGGTGACGTGAGCAGACTGCTCCTCACGTTTTCCCACCCGACCATTCCTTTCCCTCATGCATGCGTTTATAATTGGTTGATAGCTTTCCTTGCCATTCATTCTTTAGAATTTCCCTGCGAGTTCTTCTTCTTCTTCCTTCTTCTCTTTCTCTCTTGTTTTCCTTCTTCTCTTTTCCTTCTCTACTCTCTGTTTCCACTCCCTGTTTTAGAGGCCACGTTGACGGTGCTGTAGAGGAGTCAAAGCTCCCTTATACGAGTAAAGGACGAGCGTTGAAGCAGAAGCAGAAGCAGCCCTGCACTACTCGTGGAAGGCAGCAGTGTTCCAGTGAAGGTTAAACGAGTGAAAGTGTTGAGTGAAGCAGCAAGGAAAAAGGACCAGCGCCCAAGCAGAAGAGTCTCTCAGAGTCTCGTAGTTGGTAGGGGGAGTACCTTACATGTTAAATGCATGGGTTATGAACGGGTTTCGGGTGTTGATAATTATGGTTTTGCATTCTATTTGTATGATGTGCCTGCATGTGGAGTACCCGAGTGTAGGATAAGTGAGAGTGAATGTTGTATGTTATCATTGCCCTTGAAGATGCATGCGTTGATTAAGTCCTGACACTATTGTATACCGATTGCATGTTATGTTGTGTTGATTAGAATACTTATTTGAATCTGTTGATCCTTATATGGATACATGCGTTGATTAAGTGCTGATACTGTTGTATACCGAGTGCATATGATGCTTGAGTTGATGAGAATACTTATAGAATCTTGATATTGATTGACACCGATTGCATTGGACCTTTATGTTACTGTATCCACCTAATGGAGCTATGATGATGATTGCATGGAAGTATGTGTGTGTTAGATTAATATGTGGAGTTCTGAAAATGGGTATTACCAACTGCATGTGGAGTATGTATGGCTGAGTGAAAGATCGTGTGCATGAACTCTATGTTGTGTGATGAATCCGCGTGTGGCGCATGGGATGCGTTGTGCTGGGAGCACGTAGTGTGGGACACTACCATCGGTTATAAAGCGTGGAACGCTGTAAAATCCTTGAGTGGGACTCAAGGTAGCCCTTGAGTGGGACTCGGGCTGCCTGTGAACACCTATGTTGGCGCTGAGAGCGTTGATGTCACCTATGGGCAAACGGTTGGGTACCTGTAAAACGGCCAAGCAGCTGGGAGCTGACATGATAGCTGAGAGCTATGTACAAAAGGCTGAGAGCCTATGTTGCAACGTCAGAACCGATTACACATGAATGCGGAACTGAGTGAATAATCTGTGTATATTAACTGCCGATATTGCTGGAATTGATTATGCATGAGATGATAAATGTATATATATATATATATATATCCGTATGCATATGTTGTTGATGCTGATTGAAACCTGTTCTATGAATGTGTGTTATGTTGTTGAAGAGTTGCGTATATATATATATATATAGCCGAATGAGAATTGTGGGTTCTGACTGATAAATGTTCAAAAGATGCATTCTGATTCATGGACCTTAACATCATGTCACTGATTGTTGTATGTTAATGTTATTGAGTTAATGTGTGTAAGGGGGCGAGTGACAACTGGTGGATTCTGATCGGTAAGGATCTTGTGTGTGTGTCCTGGTTGATTAGTAATACTCTGACCTTAATCATTGCCACGTGTGATTGTGTGTGCATATATATATATATATAGTTGTATAAATGTGAAACAACCTGAGTCAGTATCTATCATTTAAAATTTAAGATACTCACCCCTGCTGTGACAATTTTTCAGTGAACATCTCTCGTAAAGAGGATTGGAGGAGGAGCTGAAATGTCGGGTGAAGTGCTGATGCACTATGGAAATTTTATGACTGTGCATGTGCTGTATATAATGTTTTGGGTTAAGCCTTGGCCGGCTCATGTTTTGCTGTTAGTCTTTTATACAGAGTTGATCCCCTTAGAATGGGAATATGACAATATGGTTGTAAATCCGTGATATGCACTTCTATATACGTATATATATGCCTATGTTTATGCTATGTTGCATGTCTATCTTATACTGTGTAATACCTGGGTAATCTATACATATATATATGTGTGCGTTCATATTCCCGAGTGTGTAGGAAATGACATAACTTATCATGAAGAAGCCAATCTATGGCCTAGAGGGTGAGTTTGTGACTCTGTCACCGAGTGGGGGAGGTTCAGACGCTCCGAGTGAGTGAAATCAGATAGGTCCGAGTAGGAATTGACATAGAAGACTGCCCCTAACGATGAGTTGTTAGGATCGAAGTTGAGAGCCTAAATATACATTCCGAGTGGTTATTACTAGGATTCCTCCCGAGCGTAGGATAATCAACGAACCCCGAGTGAGAATCCACCGAGTGAAGGTTTTCCCGACAGGAGAGTGACACCTTAGACTCTAGGGGACCCCACGGTAGTAAACTGTTAGTGACAAAGGAATCTGAGTGAGTCTTAACTTAGTAGAACGTCTAGAGTAGGAAGATTATGGTCACCGAGTGAAAACTAAGTGAAATACCCGAGTAGCAAAAGGACGTGAAGGTTATTCTGAGTAAGGAGTCCTCCTAGATTCCGAGTGAGTGATAGTGGGGACCACTTCCGTATTATTCGCGTATATGTTCTGATTGATGAAACCGTAGAATAAGTTGCATTGTCCGAATGGGACTAGTAGGTGCAAGAGTTAAGTCTGAGTGGACTGAGGTTGGATCCTTCCGAGTGAATCAGGCGCTGGAACCCGAGTGCGGAAATGCCAAGTGAAATGAACGAATACCGAGTGAAGCTTTCGCTTGAGCGCGGGCGCGTTGCTATGTGACCTGCCTACGTGATTTCCCCTTCTTCCGCTGTTAGTTTCTTGAATTTCTTTTGTTCTCTTGTTCTTCTTCTCCTCTCATTCTTATACCGTGGTATTCTGGTTTTAATTGTGAAAAATTTCCTCTATTTTTCTTGTCTATGATTTGTTTAAATTAGGGTGTTACACCAACCATCAAAAGCTCATTAGGATTATGAATCGGTCTAGAAGGATGATGCATTGTGGGAAGTCTTAACTGAAGATCTAGATGAATTACTCCTTGGACGGTCCTAAACATCAAGTTTCGTGAAGAACAATTCAAGAATCACATCAAGGATGATAGGATCACAGAAAGCATAACAGCTTTTAATCTTTTCTATCTTTTGGACTCACTAGCTAAGAGGAGTCAAAAGGATGGTTCTTCACTCGTTTCACCTTTATTTTAGAGAAATAGTTAGGCACGCGACATGGTTTTGGATCGGTTCTTGTTCACCTTGTGTTTTCACAACTTGCTTTTCCAAACTTCAAAAACTCATCAGGATTATGAACCGGTCTAGAAAGATGAATCATTGTGGGAAGTCTTAACTGAAGATCTAGATGTATTACTCCTTGGACGGTCCTGCACATCAAGTTTCATGAAGATCTTTTCAAGAATCACATCAAGGATAATAGAATCACAGAAAGCATAACAAGCTTTTAATCTTTTCTATCTTTTGGACTCACTAGCTAAGAGGAGTCAAAAGGATGGTTCTTCACTCGTTTCACCTTTATTTTAGAGAAAGAGTTTGGCACACGATGTTGTTTTGGATTGGCTCTTGTTCACTTTGTGTTTTCACAACTTGCGTTTCCAAACTTCAACAACTCATCAGGATTATTAACTGGTCTAGAAGGATGATGCAGCATCGAAAGTCTTAACTGAAGATCTAGATGAATTACTCCTTGGACGGTCCTAAACATCAAGTTTCATTAAGATCTCTTCATGAATCACATCAAGGATGATAGGATCCCGAAAACCCTAACAAGCTTTTAATCTTCTCTATCTTTTGGACTCACTAGCTACGAGGAGTCAAAAGGATGGTTCTTCACTCGTTTCACCTTTATTGTAGAGAATAGTTAGAAACGCAACGTTGTTTTGGATCGGTTCTTGTTCACTTTGTGTTTTCAACACTTACGTTTCCAAACATCAACAACTCTAGAGGATTATGAACCGGTCTAGAAGGATGATGCATCGTGGGAAGTCTTAACTGAAGATATAGATGAATTACTCCTTGGACGGTCCTAAACATCAAATTTCTTGAAGGTCTCTTCAAGAATCACATCATGGATGATAGGATCCCAAAAAGCCCAACAAGCTTTTAATCTTCTCTAACTTTTGGACTCACTAGCTAAGAGGAGTCAAAAGGATGGTTCTTCACTCGTTTCACCTTTATTTTAGAGAATAGTTAGGCACGTGACGTTGTTCTGGATCAGTTCTTGTTCACCTTGTGTTTTCTCAACTTGGGTTTCCAATCATCAAAAACTCATGAGGATTTTGAATCGGCTAGAAGGATGATGCATCGTGGGAAGTCTTAATTAAAGATCTAGATGAATTACTCCTTGGACGGTCTTAAACATCAAGTTTCGTGAAGATCTCTTCAAGACTCACATCAAGGATGATAGGATCACAGAAAGCATAACAAGCTTTTAATCTTTTCTATCTTTTGGACTCACTAGCTAAGAGGAGTCAGAAGGATGGTTCTTCACTCGTTTCACCTTTATTTTAGAGAAATAGTTAGGCACGCGACGTGGTTTTGGATCGGTTTTTGTTTACCTTGTGTTTTCACAACTTGCTTTTCAAAACATCCAAAACTCTTGAGGATTATGAATTGGACTAGAAGGATGATGCATCGTGGGAAGTCTTAACTGAAGATCTAGATGAATTACTCCTTGGACGATCCTAAACATCAAGTTTCTTGAAGGTCTATTCAAGAATCACATCAAGGATGATAGGATCCCGAGAAGCCCAACAAGCTTTTAATCTTCTCTATCTTTTGGACTCACTAGCTAAGAGGAGTCAAAAGGATGGTTCTTCACTCGTTCTACCTTTATTTTAAAGAATAGTTCGGCACGTGACGTTGTTCTGGATCAGTTCTTGTTCACCTTGTGTTTTCTCAACTGGCGTTTCCAAACATCAAAAACTCATGAGCATTATGAATCAGCAAGAAGGATAATGCATCGTGGGAAGTCTTAATTGATGATCTAGATGAATTACTCCTTGGACGGTCCTAAACATCAAGTTTCATGAAGATCTCTTCGAGAATCACATCAAGGATGATAGGATCACAGAAAGCATAACAAGCTTTTAATCTTTTCTATCTTTTGGACTCACTAGCTAAGAGGAGTCAAAAGGATGGTTCTTCACTCGTTTCACCTTTATTTTAGAGAAATACTTAGGCACGCAACGTGGTTTTGGATCGGTTCTTGTTCACCTTGTGTTTTCACAACTTGCTTTTCCAAACTTCAAAAACTCATCAGGATTATGAACCGGTCTAGAAAGATGAATCGTTGTGGGAAGTCTTAACTGAAGATCTAGATGTATTACTCCTTGGACGGTCCTGCACATCAAGATTCATGAAGATCTTTTCAAGAATCACATCAAGGATAATAGGATCACAGAAAGCATAACAAGCTTTTAATCTTTTCTATCTTTTGGACTCACTAGCTAAGAGGAGTCAAAAGGATGGTTCTTCACTCGTTTCACCTTTATTTTAGAGAAAGAGTTTGGCACACGATGTTGTTTTGGATTGGCTGTTGTTCACTTTGTGTTTTCACAACTTGCTTTTCCAAACTTCAAAAACTCATCAAGATTATGAACCGCTCTAGAAAGATGAATCGTTGTGGCAAGTCTTAACTAAAGATCTAGATGTATTACTCCTTGGACGGTCCTGCACATCAAGTTTCGTGAAGATCTTTTCAAGAATCACATCAAGGATAATAGGATCACAGAAAGCCCAACAAGCTTTTAATCTTCTCTATCTTTTGGACTCACTAGCTAAGAGGAATCAAAAGGATGGTTCTTCACTCCTTTCACCTTTATTTTAGAGAATAGTTAGGCACATGACGTTGTTCTGGATTGGTTCTTTTTCACCTTGTGTTTTCTCAACTGGCATTTCCATCCATGAAAAGCTCATGAGGATTATGAATCGGCTAGAAGGATAATGCATCGTGGGAAGTCTTAATTGATGATCTAGATGAATTACTCCTTGGACGGTCCTAAACATCAAGTTTCGTGAAGATCTCTTCAAGAATCACATCAAGGATGATAGGATCACAGAAAGCATAACAAGCTTTTAATCTTTTCTATCTTTTGGACTCACTAGCTAAGAGGAGTCAGAAGGATGGTTCTTCACTCGTTTTACCTTTATTTTAGAGAAATAGTTAGGCACGCGACGTGGTTTTGGATCGGTTCTTGTTCACCTTGTGTTTTCGTAACTTGCTTTTCAAAATGAGACATCCTAATTTAATAAATAAATAAATGCCAAACTGGGAAGATTTTTCCACAAAAACACCCGATGGACAACCGGCATAAAAGAAGGAAGAGGAAGGCAAGGGAAAATAAAAGAACATTCACACGTATAGCAATCAGCGGGAGGGACAAGGCTTGAACCGATGCATTCGGTTCAGCGAAACACATCAGCGCTTGGGCGAATTCCATGACAACGCTGACTCGCTGGAGCTAAGTCTAATTCGCTGGGACGAACACAGGTACAAGGTAATTTCTCACTCGGGTTTGGGACATAGGTTCACCCGGTAAATCATCACGTTCATACCTCACTCGGGATATTCAATCCCTTTCCCACTCGGGCTTACCCATGTTTCCACTCGGTAATATTTAGACCTATGATCACTCGGGAATTTCTCCCATTATACACAGAATAGATTCAACAAAAGAGATCTCTCTCAAAATCCTCTTAAGTCTTCTCCACTCGGAAAAGGAGCCCAAACACTATAGTCTCACTCGGAATCATCAACTTGACACTATTTCACCCAACAGCCCCCAAATAACTCAACAACTCTTCACAATCAATACAGCGTACGTTACCCATATGGCCACACACATATATATATGCAAACATATACTCAGATACTTTTCATCCCCATATTATTCATTCACCAGCACTTATTACTCGAAGTAATTAACACCATAACCATATAAAGTATTTATATATATATATATATACACGTGTACTTGTCTACAACTCTGATAGGTGTTGCTCATAACAAAGATATTAAATTATCATATCACATGAGAGCCGGCCAAGGCTATACTGACTAAACATAATAAATACAATATAAGCACTCAACAGTCGGTTTGCGCCTCACTCGGGTTTGAGTCCTCCACACCATTTCCGACCGACCTACACATACTAAAAAATGGTGTAGGGGTGAGCTTTTACATATAAAATGACAGTAATGACTCGGCATCAGCATCAACACTTACCCTTACGTTCACTCGGGTTGCATTCAATTCGGATTTCAACCATGTAGAATATAATGCTTTTAAAGACATGCAATTACATACATATTATAAAGATTCATTTCCAGTCATACGAAATATGCATCAACTCACTCAGAATTCACTCGTATCACTCCGAGCCATCCCACTCGTCCTATCCTAACCAATATTTCATCTACATGCATGCCTGCGGATCCGACTAAGTGTGACATCCCAAAAATAGAGGTAAATTTTTCGCGATTTTATTATTATTAATCCATGAAACATGTGAGTGGTGAAGCCATTTATCAATTACCTTGGATCTATCAGAGACCTATCTCATATATGAAGATATGAGAAGGTAAGTCAAAGAAATTAACTCTTAAGAAACCCATAATGAATAATAGCGGAAGTATCTTTAGTAAAATAATATTATGGAGTTAAATTCTTAAGAGATCACTCATTTGAAATTAAGAAGCCAAGGTTAACCCAAAGTGTTCATAAAGCAGGATGGAGTCATATATTAATATGAAGAAAAACGGAAATAATATGTTTAAGGCATTTTGGGAGAATCAGGTCCCCCTCGCTCAAGCGAAATCCCAATTCGCTTGAGCGAGCTTCGCATAGCGCGCTTAGGCGAATCATAAAATGCTGAGCGAAAGAAGAAAATGAAGGTTCAGGGGTCACTTCGCTCAAGCGAACCCCAACTCGCTTGGGCGAGCATTGCAATCCTCGCTTGGGCGAAGCCAGCGAGCGTAAGGCGAAAAACGCCCAGAACCCATTCCACGCTCACTCGCTTGGGCGAAACCATCCCCGCCTAAGCGAGATTACTCCCGAGAGCAATTTCCTGATAAACCCGAGAGCAAAACTTGAGACCAAAACCCTCTCGCTTGGGTGAATCCCCAGCTCGCCTGAGCGAACACCAACCAAAATCCAAACTCTGATTCTAATGTAATTTTGCTTGGGCGACTTGCACATCCGCTTGAGCGAAAATAGAATAATGGCCCAACACTGATGTTGGGACGATCTCGCTTAAGCGAGTCCCATTCTCGCCTAAGCGAGAGTCATCCAGAATCCAAAAATTGATACAGGGACATTCTCGCTTGAGCGAGAAGCCCTCTCGCCTGAGCGAGTTTGACAGGAAAACAGGGAAATGCAGAAATCACCCAACTCTCAACACCAAAACTCATTCTAATCCATTTTACTCAATTTCAACACTTCATACATATCATATTATACATTTAGAACTTGTTCTAATAAATCATTCTTGTAAATTTCCATTACAATTCATCTATTGTATGAATCAACTCACTAACTCTTCCATTTCATAAGTCTAACATTCCACATATAAACTTCATTCATTCATCAAGATATAGAGGGTTTCATCATTCATACATTCACCGGGTCATGATTGAAAATGAGTCATAGACAAAAGATCTCATTTTCCTCCATGACCTCCCAAACTCATCATTCATACAATTATCCATTCTAAATCCACACTATACCAACATACACTATACTATATACATTACATCTATTCCACATATCTATGTAAACCAAAATATTGTCGGTCAAGGCATTCTTTACCAAAAAGGGGCCTCCTTCACACTCCTCCTCCACAATAGCTCCAAAGCAATACCTACAACACAGGAGCTAAAAAGATATACCACAGGGAGAGTGAGTATACTTTCTCAATGACGAAAATCCAATAAATAGAACAATATATGCATGAATGTAATACAACTATCTCCTTCCCAAGAGGAGTTTATTTAATATCAATCAATCAATCAACAATTTTTCATTTCAATACAATTATTCCCTGATTCTCTCAGAATTATATCAATCAATTCATCATCACAATTTAGTAATTAAAAAGGGAGTTTCCATTCATATCTCATCATCAAGATATCACACTATACCATGCTTTCAAACTGATGCACATGCTAATGTCATGAAAATGCATATGCACGGATCCGATTTCATTTCCTCGGGTGATCGCAACCACCATATCATATACTCATTCTCAATGGTTTCCCGCCTCGCAAGGGGTACTCCCTCTGGCAACCTCGCAAGGTGCTTCTCGTGATCGCAACCACGTTCAATATTTCATGTAGGTTTCCCTCCTCGCAAGGGGTACTCCCGCCTCATGATCGCAACCATGGGCATTCAATCTCATTGGTCCCGCAGGGCCTTTCATTTCAATACCAGGTGATCGCAACCACCGGTCTAATAATCATAGGAACTCGCAAGCCCTTTTTCATTCCCATCATCAAGTGATCGCAACCACTTATCAACATCATCATGATATGCATGTCATGCCATGTATACAAAAATGCTCATGCATGTCTCAAGCTCATTTAGATTATCTTACCCTCTCATCTAGGGTATATTCATTTTCAACTACACAATTTTCCACCAATTCATACACAACTGTCAATTCTCGTATCCAAGAAACATTCCAACCAAAGATTTTAGGCACTTATCATGTCTTATATGAAATCAATAATACATCAACGCATAATAAGCCATTCATAGCCTCTTTTAGGCTTCATTATATAAACACTCATTTTAAACACCATACACAATTCTCATCATCATACACAATTCATTTCACTTACACATAATATCACCTTTATTTAAGAAAACATGTCATACTACATTAATACATACATTATCATCCCAATTCTCATGCATTTAGAAAATACACCCCTCTCCTACCTCAAGAGAAGTAGACCTCTGGGGTTGATGTTCCTGCTTCACCAATATTGCCAAGCCCTACACCAATCATTTATAGGGCCACATCAATTATTTATTCAAACACCAATTCAATATATATATATATATACATAGGTGTACACATGATTCTTATCATGTGAAAACTATTTACCAAATTCATTCGTTTGCCTACTTAGGCTTCGGGAATTCCTTTCCTTGAATTACAATCGCTTAGTATCAAAGGCTACAACCTAATTATTAGGTTATTCCATCTAGTAAGATCTCCACCAACACCTTGGTGAGTTTCCCACCTATTATGACTTCAAATCAACTTTATCATCATTTAATGTATCCACCACATCACTTATAATATTCTTCCCATCAACAAATGTTAACTTTTTCAATAAATGTTATCCTTTTCAATATTTTACTTTTCCTCCTAAAATTCAAGTTTAAGGTTTTCACCAATCCATCAACCTTCATAAATGCTCATATACCTCCTTCTTTTTCCACCATAGTTATAACTACCTCATTAATCACTCATAAGCTTGTATTTATGTCAACTTATCTTTTGATTTCAACTTTTGAACTTTCCTCAACATTTCTCATACATTTATTGTGTTCTAACACCAAAACTTCAACTAATCTTCAACTTTATACTTATATACATGGAAAATGATCATAATCTTACCTCAAGAGAAGAAAAGAGTGAGTTTGCAAAAGATGAAGAGGTTCACACGAATTTGAGGAGGAAGGAGGAGGAAATACTTTAGTTTCCAAGCTTTCTCGAAGTCTCTAAAGGTTATTAATGGAGAAAGAAGAGATATCTTCTTTTAATTTAGAATTCAAAAGCAAGAGGATGGTGAATTATGAAGAAAAAAAAGAGATATAAAGAAGAAGATATGAATAAGAAGATAAGAAGAAGAAAAGAGATAAGAAGAAGAGTATCTACGTAAGAAACAAAGAGTGCAACCGACTTTTTGAATGGGAAAAATGAGAATTTAATGTTTAAATTATTAATCCTTCATTAACTCTTCCGTTTTTTAACAAACAGGTTCGCCGTTCGGGCCCAAAACATATTCTAAAAATTATTCAGAATATAAATTCGGAATCCCAATAACATTTTCTACGGCCCTGACCAACGGCATCTTAATCGGAGATACTTGGTCCGACACCTATATTTTATCCGGGTCAGTTTTCAGCTCATCTGACCACCATAATTCATCAGCAGTTTTGAAAAGCATTGTTTAAGTCATTTCAAGAATTTTGGGATATTTATTAGCCCAAAGTTAATTATCCAACATTTATTTTTCTAATTTATCTTCCTATTTTAAAAATTCGGGGTGTTACAATCCACTCACCCTAAAAGAAATTTCGTCCTCGAAATTCAACTTACCGAACTCGAATGCATGAGGGTATCACTTACGGATATCGTCCTCGCGTTCCCATGTAAATGTTTCCATATCTCCATGCTCCCATGCCACTTTTACTAATGGTACCATCTTATTCCGTAGTCTCTTCACGGAATACTCAACGATACGAACAGAAACGGGAAGAATGGATAAGTCATCCTGCACCTCAAGCTCATCAACAAAGATCACGTGCTGAGGATCATGTACATACTTCCTTAACTGAGACACGTGGAATACATTATGAAGATTTGCAAGCTGTGGAGGGAGTGCAATTCGATATGCGACGTCTCCAATCCGCTCCAAAATCTCATAGGGTCCAATGAATTTAGGGCTTAGTTTCTTGCTCTTCGAGGCTCTTCCTATACCTTTATCACGCAAAACTCGTAATAACACATGATCGCCGACTTGAAATTCTAATGGATTTCTTCTTTTATCATAATAGCTCTTCTGTCGGTCTTGAGCAATTTTCATCTTTTCCCGGATCATCTTGATCTGCTTGGTAGTTTCTTCAATAATTTCAGGTCTTAAGGCTAGATTCTCACCAATTTCAAGCCAACATAAAGGAGTTCGACACCTCCTTCCGTATAATGCCTCGTATGGTGCCATACCAATACTAGAATGAAAACTGTTATTGTAAGTGAATTCGATCAGAGGTAAATATTTTTCCCACGAACCGCCATGCTCCAAAACACAAGCCCGCAGTAAGTCTTCAAGACTTTGAATAGTTCTCTCAGACTGCCCATCGGTCTGGGGATGATATGCCGAACTTAGCTTCAGTTTTGAACCCATCGCTTCATGTAAGCTTCCCCAGAATCGGGAAGTAAATCGGGGGTCACGATCAAAAACCATACTTGATGGTACACCATGTAATCTCACAATCTCCCGAATGTACAACTGTGCTAAATCTTGCAAGGAGCTCTCCATACTGATTAGCAAGAAATGGGCACTCTTTGTCAAACGATCCACAATCACCCATATTCCATCACATCTGGACCTCGTTCTTGGTAATCCGGACACAAAATCCATAGCAATCGCGTCCCACTTCCAAACAGGGATATCAAGTGGCCTCAAAGTACCCAAAGGTCTTTGGTGTTCCACCTTCACCCTCTGACAAGTAAGGCAAGAAGCTACAAAGTTAGCAACATCACGTTTCATTCCGAGCCACCAAAAGTTCTTCTTTATATCGCGATACATCTTAGTTACACCAGGGTGGATGCTAAACATGCTTTTATGTGCTTCCTCCAGCACTATGTGTCTCAAATCACTGAATGAAGGTACATACACACGACCTTTTATTCGCCATATACTATCAACGCCTTCCACAAGGAATAGATTTTTCCCATTATCCTGAGATCTTCGCACCTCTTGTAAATAATCATCATCTTTTTGTTTCTCTTTCACAAGTTCCAAAAACTCATTACTTATTTTCAAGGTAGCAAAACATAACTTCTTGAAGGATTGAACTTCGGTCCCAACATTCAAATTCTGAAATTCTTCAATTAATTCAAGCTCTTTGACCATCATGGTTGATATATGCAAGGATTTCCGACTAAGAGCATCGGCAACAACATTAGCTTTTCCCGGTTGGTACATCAATTTAAAGTCATAATCCTTCAAGAATTCCACCCATCTTCTTTGTCGCATATTCAATTCCTTTTGGTCAAAAAGATATTTCAAACTTTTGTGGTCACTGTAAACCACAAATCTCGAACCATACAAATAATGACGCCAAATCTTCAAGGCAAACACAACCGCAGCCAACTCCAAATCATGAGTTGGGTAATTAAGTTCATGAGGTCGCGACTGACGTGAAGCGTAAGCTATTACACGTTCCTTTTGCATTAGCACGTATCCCAGTCCATGCTTGGAAGCATCACAATACACTACAAACTCTTCTTGTAAGTCAGGCAACGCTAAGATAGGAGCAGAAGTCAGTCTCATTTTTAACTCCTCAAAGCATTTCTCACATTCAACCGTCTATACAAAAGGTTGGTTCTTCCTTGTTAAATTCGTCAAGGGTCTCGCAAGACGAGAGAAACCTTCAATGAACCTTTGATAATAACCCGCAAGTCCAAGAAAACTTCGGATTTCAGTAACCGTCGTAGGTCTCGACCATGCCATAACGGATTCAACCTTTGAAGGATCCACCGAAATACCATCCTCGGATATTACATGTCCAAGGAACTGGACGCTCGTCATCCAGAATTCACATTTAGAGAGCTTGGCATACAACTGATTCTCTCTAAGAATGTTCAGTACCACTCTCAAGTGTTCTTCATGTTCTTCACGACTCTTGGAATATACCAGGATATCATCAATAAACACCACAACAAAACGATCTAGGTATTTGTGGAAGATGTGATTCATGTAACTCATGAATACAGCTGGAGCATTAGTAACTCCAAATGGCATCACGACATACTCGTAGTGGCCATATCGCGTCCTAAATGCAGTCTTGGGAATATCTTCGGCTCTCACCCGAATGTGATGATAACCGAAACACAAATCAATCTTTGAAAATACCACCACACCTCACAGCTGATCCAACAGATCATCAATACGAGGTAGAGGATATCTATTCTTTATCGTCAACTTGTTCAGTTGGCGGTAGTCTACACACAACCGCATAGTTCCATCCTTTTTCTTAACTAACAAAACAGGAGCTCCCCAGGGTGACACACTGGGTCGAACAAATTCCTTCTCAAGCAGCTCCTCAACTTGCTTCTTTAATTCAATTAACTCCATAAGAGACATCCTATAAGGAGCAATAGACACTGGTTCGGCACCAGGTACAAGGTCAATAGCAAACTCAACCTCCCTTGGGGGTGGTAAACCAGGTATCTCATTAGGAAACACATCCAGAAATTCAGACACCACGGGGATATTAGTGGGACCAGAATTACTTGTCCCATCAGTGTGAGATAACAACACGCAAAGTTGAATTATACCTTGTACATCAAACTGTCCTCTATCAAGAGAAGGGAAAATAATGGTCCGTTGTTGACAATCAACTATGACTTTGTTGGTAGAAAGCCAATCCATACCAAGTATAATCTCCAATCCCTTCATAGGCAAGCAAATAAAAGATGCAACAAATTTTCTCCCATCTAGGAGCATATCAACATTATCGCACCGGTTAACTGATCTAAGACAAGTACCGGTTGGAGTGGTAATCATAAGAGCATTTTTCATTAGACACACCGGCAATCTCAATCGCCGAACACAATCCTCAGATATAAAAGAGTGGGTCGCACCCGAATCGTAAATGACATGAACTGAATGTCCAAGGATTTCACACTTACTTTCAACCAGATTTTCTACTCGCGCTGCTTCCTCACCGGTCACAGCAAATACTCTCCCGGCATTAGGTTGACGATCTCCTCCATCCCTATTTCCATCATTAGCATCATTACCATTTCCTCGACCGTTGCCACGCCTTCCACCATTATAGCCACCTCGGCCACCACGTCGACCCCTATTATTTCCATTACCACGACCTCGACCACCATTATAACCTCCGCGGTTCACATAAGCAGGTGTATTAGCACGATTAGTAACATTAGCTTGTACCGGAGCCGGTCTTACAAGCATGGGACATGCAGAACGGATATGTCCCACCTGATCACAATTAAAGCATACAACATCTTCACGATGCACACATTCTTGAACGTAATGAGATCCTCCACATCTATAACATCTTGGCCCATTGGTATTTATATTACCCCGGCCAAAAACATTACCACGTCCACCGCCTCTAGCTTGGACATTAGAAGAAGCACCCCTCAGAAAGCGTCCTCTTCTAAAACTTCTTTGCCTCTTAAAACTAGAAGCTTGACCCTTCAACTTAGAGTCAAATTTAGAGTGTTGAAAAGAAGGATGTTCTTCATAGATGCGGTACTTATTCACCAGCACCGTGAAACTTCGAATCTCTTGGTGACATATAGCCCTTTGAATATCGGAGCGTAACCCATTTTCAAACTTCACGCATTTTGACACTTCAGTTTCCTCTTGTTGAAAAGGAGGGTAGAATTCACAAAGTTTTTCAAACTTGGAAGCATACTCTTCCACCGTCAGCGTGCCTTGCTTGAGTTCCATGAACTCGAGTTCTTTCTTGCTCTTATAACTTTTAGGCACATATTTCCTCATAAGTTCTCGCTTAAAGTTCTCCCAAGTTAAGGGAATCGCAGCAGCATTCATTCTATTCTTGGCGAGTCTCCACCAAGTCTCTGCTTCTTCCCTCAGCATAAAAACAGCATATTCTACTTTCTGGAGCTCATTGCATTCAAAGCTATCAAAGATCCGCTCAACATTCCGGATCCAACCATAGGCTTGCTCAGGCCTAAATCCACCATGAAATTCAGTAGGTTTTCGCTTTAAAAACATGTCAAGCCCCTGAGTGCATTGAACAACAATAGGAGCAGATGGTCTTTCTGCCTCTTGTCTCTCACGGTTTTGCGATTCGAGGAGATCCGCAAAATGATTCAAGGCTCTAGCTATAGCGTCATCATTATCTTGACGACGATGGGCCATCACAATATCTAAAACCACAACATAAAATTTAACCAATATCAGTAAACTCGTTCATAAAATTCTTCTATGAGTTCACATTATAGTATTTCATTATAAAATTTAAATTTGTGACCCTCCCCCATGGAGTCCAATAGCAACATTTCATATTAAAGCCCATATGGCAGCATCATCATATCATAACATAGTATGCATTCATAATACATAAGATTCTTCATTGAGGGAGGATAGTGTGAAGAAGCTTGGCCGGACTTATAAAAATCACATTCAATCCATCATCAATTCATACGCAATCAATCAACAATAACAATGATTCATCAATCACATATCACTTTCCAGTAATAGCAATGGCTAAACACAGTAATGCAGAGCGAATAATGCTCTGATACCAAGTTGTGACATCCCAAAAATAGAGGTAAATTTTCGTGATTTTATTATTATTAATCCATGAAACATGTGAGTGGTGAAGCCATTTATCAATTACCCTGGATCTATCAGAGACCTATCTCATATATGAAGATATGAGAAGGTAAGTTAAAGAAATTAACTCTTAAGAAACCCATAATTAATAATAGCGGAAGTATCTTTAGTAAAATAATATTATGGAGTTAAATTCTTAAGAGATCACTCATTTGAAATTAAGAAGCCAAGGTTAACCCAAAGTGTTCATAAAGCAGGATGGAGTCATATATTAATATGAAGAAAAAGGGAAATAATATGTTTAAAGCATTTTGGGAGAATCAGGTCCCCCTCGCTCAGGCGAAATCCCAATTCGCTTGAGCGAGCTTCGCATAGCGCGCTTAGGCGAATCATAAAATGCTGAGCGAAAGAAGAAAATGAAGGTTCAGGGGCCACTTCGCTCAAGCGAACCCCAACTCGCTTGGGCGAGCATTGCAATCCTCGCTTGGGCGAAGCCAGCGAGCGTAAGGCGAAAAACGCCCAGAACCCATTCCACGCTCACTTGCTCGGGCGACACCATCCCCGCCTAAGCGAGATTACTCCCGAGAGCAATTTCCTGATAAACCCGAGAGCAAAACCTGAGACCAAAACCCTCTCGCTTGGGCGAATCCCCAGCTCGCCTGAGCGAACACCAACCAAAATCCAAACTCTGATTCTAGTGAAATTTCGCTTGGGCGACTTGCACATCTGCTTGAGCGAAAATGGAATAATGGCCCAACATTGATGCTGGGACGATCTCGCTTAAGCGAGTCCCATTCTCGCCTAAGCGAGAGTCATCCAGAATCCAAAAACTGATACAGGGACATTCTTGCTTGAGCGAGAAGCCCTCTCGCCTGAGCGAGTTTGACAGGAAAATAGGGAAATGCAGAAATCACCCAACTCTCAACACCAAAACTCATTCTAATCCGTTTTACTCAATTTCAACACTTCATACATATCATATTATACATTTAGAACTTGTTCTAATAAATCATTCTTGTAAATTTCCATTACAATTCATCTATTGTATGAATCAACTCACTAACTCTTCCATTTCATAAGTCTAACATTCCACATATAAACTTCATTCATTCATCAAGATATAGAGGGTTTCATCATTCATACATTCACCGGGTCATGATTGAAAATGAGTCATAGACAAAAGATCTCATTTTCCTCCATGACCTCCCAAACTCATCATTCATACAATTATCCATTCTAAATCCACACTATACCAACATACACTGTACTATATACATTACATCTATTCCACATATCTATGTAAACCAAAATATTGCCGGCCAAGGCATTCTTTACCAAAAAGGGGCCTCCTTCACACTCCTCCTCCACAATAGCTCCAAAGCAATACCTACAACACAGGAGCTAAAAAGATATACCACAGGGAGAGTGAGTATACTTTCTCAATGACGAAAATCCAATAAATAGAACAATATATGCATGAATGTAATACAACTATCTCCTTCCCAAGAGGAGTTTATTTAATATCAATCAATCAATCAACAATTTTTCATTTCAATACAATTATTCCCTGATTCTCTCAGAATTATATCAATCAATTCACCATCACAATTTAGTAATTAAAAAGGGAGTTTCCATTCATATCTCATCATCAAGATATCACACTATACCATGCTTTCAAACTGATGCACATGCTAATGTCATGAAAATGCATATGCACGGATCCGATTTCATTTCCTCGGGTGATCGCAACCACCATATCATATACTCATTCTCAATGGTTTCCGCCTCGCAAGGGGTACTCCCTCTGGCAACCTCGCAAGGTGCTTCTCGTGATCGCAACCACGTTCAATATTTCATGTAGGTTTCCCTCCTCGCAAGGGGTACTCCCGCCTCATGATCGCAAACATGGGCATTCAATCTCATTGGTCCCGCAGGGCCTTTCATTTCAATACCAGGTGATCGCAACCACCGGTCTAATAATCATAGGAACTTGCAAGCCCTTTTTCATTCCCATCATCAAGTGATCGCAACCACTTATCAACATCATCATGATATGCATGTCATGCCATGTATACAAAAATGCTCATGCATGTCTCAAGCTCATTTAGATTATCTTACCCTCTCATCTAGGGTATATTCATTTTCAACTACACAATTTTCCACCAATTCATACACAACTGTCAATTCTCGTATCCAAGAAACATTCCAACCAAAGATTTTAGGCACTTATCATGTCTTATATGAAATCAATAATACATCAACGCATAATAAGCCATTCATAGCCTCTTTTAGGCTTCATTATATAAACACTCATTTTAAACACCATACACAATTCTCATCATCATACACAATTCATTTCACTTACACATAATATCACCTTTATTTAAGAAAACATGTCATACTACATTAATACATACATTATCATCCCAATTCTCATGCATTTAGAAAATACACCCCTCTCCTACCTCAAGAGAAGTAGACCTCTGGGGTTGATGTTCCTGCTTCACCAATATTGCCAAGCCCTACACCAATCATTTATAGGGCCACATCAATTATTTATTCAAACACCAATTCAATATATATATATATATACATAGGTGTACACATGATTCTTATCATGTGAAAACTATTTACCAAATTCATTCGTTTGCCTACTTAGGCTTCGGGAATTCCTTTCCTTGAATTACAATCGCTTAGTATCAAAGGCTACAACCTAATTATTAGGTTATTCCATCTAGTAAGATCTCCACCAACACCTTGGTGAGTTTCCCACCTATTATGACTTCAAATCAACTTTATCATCATTTAATGTAACCACCACATCACTTATAATATTCTTCCCATCAACAAATGTTAACTTTTTCAATAAATGTTATCCTTTTCAATATTTTACTTTTCCTCCTAAAATTCAAGTTTAAGGTTTTCACCAATCCATCAACCTTCATAAATGCTCATATACCTCCTTCTTTTTCCACCATAGTTATAACTACCTCATTAATCACTCATAAGCTTGTATTTATGTCAACTTATCTTTAGATTTCCACTTTTGAACTTTCCTCAACATTTCTCATACATTTATTGTGTTCTAACACCAAAACTTCAACTAATCTTTAACTTTATACTTATATACATGGAAAATGATCATAATCTTACCTCAAGAGAAGAAAAGAGTGAGTTTGCAAAAGATGAAGAGGTTCACACGAATTTGAGGAGGAAGGAGGAGGAAATACTTTAGTTTCCAAGCTTTCTCGAAGTCTCTAAAGGTTATTAATGGAGAAAGAAGAGATATCTTCTTTTAATTTAGAATTCAAAAGCAAGAGGATGGTGAATTATGAAGAAAAAAAAGAGATATAAAGAAGAAGATATGAATAAGAAGATAAGAAGAAGAAAAGAGATAAGAAGAAGAGTATCTACGTAAGAAACAAAGAGTGCAACCGACTTTTTGAATGGGAAAAATGAGAATTTAATGTTTAAATTATTAATCCTTCATTAACTCTTCCGTTTTTTAACAAACAGGTTCGCCGTTCGGGCCCAAAACATATTCTAAAAATTATTCCGAATATAAATTCGGAATCCCAATAACATTTTCTACGGCCCTGACCAATGGCATCTCAATCGGAGATACTTGGTCCGACACCTATATTTTATCCGGGTCAGTTTTCAGCTCATCTGACTACCATAATTCATCAGCAGTTTCGAAAAGCCTTGTTTAAGTCATTTCAAGAATTTTGGGATATTTATTAGCCCAAAGTTAATTATCCAACATTTATTTTTCTAATTTATCTTCCTATTTTAAAAATTCGGGGTGTTACACTAAGCAATGATTTTCAGTTACAGGTTCCCTTACTGGCCTCTTGTCCTTTAGCCCTTCCCGCGTGGTACCGGCCTCCCATTGACGTCTCGAGACTTAACTCTAGCTCCTACAGCTACCACGGGCTCTCACAGGATCTAGCCAAGGGTCTGCGCCTGGAGATCATTTTGTTGGGACTCCTGACCCTGCACGGGTCATCTTATTCCTGTACATACAGTCTATATACTTGAACAACGAGCGCCCTCAATTATCTGACTCTCTCTCCTTGTAACCATTAGCGTTACTTCCAATCCAACATATTTCTACATTCATTCATTCATCGTACCATCATACACAGCATTCACACGATTAATGTTTACAATGTCTCAAATGAAATCAGCCAACAATCAAGCACACGTATTCTTTTAGTATTAACAATAAGGAGAACATGCATCACATGCGTTTATGTATAACCAACTGTCAGGATTCAATGCAACGATCCTGAATACATGCATGCAAATGTAAAACCATAATCAGGACTCTGCAATCACACACATGGCAGTCAAAGATTCACAATCACGCATTGCACATAGTTATCACAGACACATTCATACGCATGCACGGTAATACGTTCACTCGGTACCTTTCATCGACCATGCATTTGACATGCAAGCGCCCCCTACCTGCTGTCAGGGTTCAGAGACTCTTCGAGTTACAATGCTGACCGATCATCCCTTCTGTTACTTCTCCTCCAACAGCCTTCGAGCTCAGCGTCGATACTGGACCAGAGTTGCTCCTTCCTCCAACGGATTCGCCTCCCCCACGGTTCCAAGGCACTTCCCAGCACAGCCTTCCAACTGGGACACTAACGTCACCAAGTGGAAGAAGAGGAAGAGGAAGAAGGTGACGGAGAGGAAGAAGAGGACAGGGAGTGAAAACAGGACCGTGTCACTGTTCCTCCCAGAAAAGTTCTTAACTCTCTCTGTTCTTTTCAAGCGGACGACGCGAATGAGGATGAAGAAGAAGAGAATCAGTAGAAAAGAAGGGACCAGATGCGTGCCCGAAGGAAGATGTTCAGCGTGAATAAAAAAATGAGGGGAAAGAGAGAGCTGAAGTTCTTTTATACCACCAGGGGCACATGCGTCCTTTCACCTGGTATTATTATTATCATTATTTATTCAATTATTTCTAACCAATCAGCAATTACTCTAATTAACCACTAATCCTAACTCTGTAATTAACCCTTAATTAATGGCTTAATCTCAATCGGTAATTAAATTGAAAGTCGGGATGTTACAGTTCTCCCCCTCTGAAAAGAATTTCGTCCTCGAAATTCAAACACATGCTTAGCCTCAATGAACCACTGGGAAAAATCACTGCCATACCACAACAAGCAATTACACATCTATGCATCTCAAGTATTCATCCACTGCTTAAATTCCAGTCGGTATAATTGGCTTCCAAAGCAATTTACCGACCGTTCCACCCAGGAAACCGAGACATCACTCTTAACACATTT
Organism: Clitoria ternatea; assembly: GCA_037962975.1. Taxonomy (NCBI): domain Eukaryota; kingdom Viridiplantae; phylum Streptophyta; class Magnoliopsida; order Fabales; family Fabaceae; genus Clitoria; species Clitoria ternatea. The sequence continues at coordinate 185,022,139 of CM075672.1, forward strand.
CCACTCGGAAGTGTCACCGTTGACTCGGAATAACATTTCTTTCTTTCACTCAGACTTACCTCAATAAACAGATCAGAATACCACAGTCATGCTCCGACTGCAACTCTCATTTTCTCAACGTTTCCGACCGCCTTGCAATTTCTAATCAGCATAAATAAAACAACTCTTCATAGTCTTCAATACATTTGGAATTCCATTTCCCACGTAGAGTTACCCCCATTCAACTCTGCCAGTTCACCCTAGCCATTGGCACTTTCCAGTTCTTTGGCCGCTCGGCCCTACACTCTTGACACCGATCGACGTATTTACACCATCGGGTTCCCCGATTCAATGAGTCACTCGGCACGACCATGAACTCACACAAAGGATAGGTTCGACATTGTGTCACTTGGGACACATTCTAGATGTTATTCAACCAGTTGGGAAGAATCTAGTCAGTAAACAACATTACCGATTCCCACCAATACTCACTTCCGACCGATTCATCTCAGATTAAACCCTCGGATTTTCAAAATCTGACCACAAAGTTCCTTCTTGAACCCAAATGAACACTCAAAAGAGTTCCTATGTGCTTCAATTAGCACAATTTGCCTGGATTTACCTCGCATAGGCACCACACTTGATCCTAAAATCTTAGATTTCTACCCATGCCTTCAACTAATTCCATGCCTATAACCCGAGAATGTCACTCAGATCACTCAATCAAAAGGGTTGTTCGGGGTTTGGAGGTAATCTTCACCCGGAAAACTTTCTTTTTACCAAATTTCCACTCGGAATTCAGGTTTGATCCAATTATAAATCCGAGTTCAAACTCAGCAGCTCTAAGCATCAACTCGAACATAACCATGAATAAGTTTACCGCTTGGGCGTTTATTTCCCCCATCGGGTAATTGACTCGAAAGCTTGCACACTCGAAGTTCCATTTTTTGATCAGAAGTACTTTGCTCCTGGAGAAGATCACTCAGGGAAACATCACACGGGTATTAGGAATTCTACACTCGATACCTTTCCACTCGGAACCGTTCCATACGGTACCATCCACTCGGAAGTGGTACACTTCACCCGAAATTCATACGACTCGGATATTTCACTTTGATTTTGCCTAACACAGAAGTGTCATTCAGACACAGCTTCTTATTAATGACCCAAACGATGTTTTACTCGGAACATCATAATTTTCACTCAGAAATTCGTTCTCCCAGAAAGTTTCACTCGGAATTATTGCTACTTTCTCACAATCGGAATATACTAATCTTTTCCGATCAACTCTGCACCTTCTAATTTACCTTAGTTTAAGGTCCTGGTTTCCTCATTAAGCCCACTTATGAACTCCTATTCCAGTGGCAGACTTGATCACTTCCCTATCTCGATAACTAACCATCGTTTTAGTAGTTAATTCATACCCAATAACCTCTGATCCTCTCAGAGGTAACACAACAAGGTTAAACAAACCCTCTATCCATACTTTGATACATAACCACATATCATTCACTTATTACCACTCTCATCTTCACTCGAAACAGTCTGGTAGGCTCACCACCACCATAAGTAGTTACAGCCTCACTTGCCCGACTCATGAATTGTTGCATCCAGCTTATAAGATGACGTCTTATTCCTATAGGGTCACAACGATTACATAAAGTCACTGCAATGTGTACGCTGCCACAATACCTGTGGTTTGTAGAGTCGTCTCAGAACAGCATGCCTTACACTGACCAGACTCACTCAACTAATACTAATTCACACGGAAATTAATGACAATTCACATACATTGTAAGCAATACATCTACATCAACATCATCATTATGCACCACATAGGGTACATCACGCAACAGCAATCATGAAATCATTTATCACTTTTGTAAAACAGTACAGTGGTAATAGGCTTCCGACCCACACTGGAATCACATACCTCATCATTACTCATAAGTTAGCGCAACTCTCCTGATGACAATCGTCAAGTAGCAGTTACTATCATCCTAAAATGGTATAATAACAGTCGGTTTCCAACCCTTACTGAGTAATTATCTCCTCCTTAGATCCTATCCACCTCAAAACCATACAATATCATATATATATATATATATATACACTTGTGTACCAACAGTCAATAACATACACGCTGTCATTCAATCAGAACATATTCAAGCATTATTCAATCGGAATCTATTTAGCCAGCTCTCGGCTATATTACTCACATTATCTATAATCACGTATAATCACAACCATAGGACCACTTTACACTTAGCGACAGCATCAACACATATATATATTCAATCATCCAATCGGAATATTAAATTCACACTCGGCCATATAATTCATATCATTCACCACAGCATGTATTACAACCACAACATCATATTGCACCCGGCCATAACATTAATATACATACATTCATCCAATCGGGTTCTACTCAATCATGTTATTCTAAATAACATTCCACATACTCACGCAATTCACATTGAGCTCAACAACAATCATAGTGTGTACACATTCATTTCACCCGGATCCAGTTACCCATTTTATTGTTACAACATAGGCTCTAAGCCTTTCCTCAGCTCCAAGCTGATTCGGCCATTTTACAGGTACCAAACCGTTTGCCCTCACGCGTAACAAAATTGCTCCAAGCAACAACGGGAGTGTTACGGGCAGCCCTGAGTCCAACTCGGTAGGCTTGCCTTGAGTCCAACCCAAGGTCTTAAAGCGTCCAACGCTTAGTGCACTAGGCACTGCCCTAAGTCCAACCCAGGGTCTTTTATATATTTTAACACATATTCATCTGATTGACGATCGGTATTAAGCGTCCAACGCTATATGCTCCAAGCATTTCAGTGGCGAATTGGATGAATATGGTCTTTTATCGGGCGTCCAACGCCAATGCACTGGGCATTCAGAATTAACACATGCATCCAATGCATCTCATCATTATTATTCATAACAGGGGTCAGCATAGCAGCAACACAACACATGCTATTTCATATAATATCCACTTGGGATTAACACAGCAGTTCCCCCCATTATGCACTCAGCATTCACACACGGGGACTATAAAGGACCACACAATGTATTCGGCATTGATCATACAAATGTCATGCATCTCAAGCATTTACTCACATCATCACCAATATCATCATACATCTCTTGGATGGAAATGATCATACTCCATACAATAATAAATATCATCATACATCTGGGTTTCACTCAAACAACATTTAATACAGCAACACAACACACTACAGTGCATAGATTCACTTGGAATTTCACAGCTTCATCACAGCATCACAGGCGTTTGTCATAGTAACTCACAACAAGCAAAACAGGGTAACAATACTATAGCACATCCTCTCGATATTTTTGATGAAGTCAGCATGCATTTTCAACACAATATTCCAATGGAAATCAACAGATCGACTCACATATCATGCATTCGGAAATCATCATGGCATTCTCATTCATATACATTTGAACATGAAACTGCAAACGGAACTCAGAGAGTCATCCCCTTTTAGCTTATGCACTCAGTAATAATGGTAACACTCTTATTTACAAGCATTCAGTCGGCATTCGCAGAAATATTAACATGCACTCATGGACGGAGTCACGCAACACTAAACAGTTTACAATACCAGAAACCCGGGAGTTGCATGCATTATTACTTAATCACAGAACAGCTATCAACCCATTTCACACATAACACATCACACGGAACTAAACAAACACTCGGCACTCATCCAACCCATTTCAACTACGCAATTGCTTTACTTGGCTCAACAACTCATAAGATTAATAAATTATTAGACTTAGAATTCCTAAGGGGTCACTATTTATCCAATATCCCACGATGGGTATCCCACAACATCCAAATATTATTATAAGGCCTAATACCATTCACTCGGTTTCCTCAACCAGCCATCGAAACACAACCCCAATTTTAACATATACCTGATCTCACCTTTACTCACTTATCACGTACCCAGATCTTCCACTTAGGAAACTACAACACATTTCTTATACCGTAAATCATATACATCATATACCATTCATTCATCACACATTCAAATTCCTCAACAAGGCACAGGCATACAACCACACCATCCATAGTCAAACATATACCAAATCCAATAGAAGATCATAAGCATATATCATCACACAAGTCATGATTGAACATGTATCAACACTTAATAGGATATCATAAGTAATTATGACAATTTGGCATAATGCACTCAACCGGCCACTAACAGTAGGCAAACCTTGGCCATGGACCTTTTGGTCTGCTCTGATACCAAAATGAGACATCCTAATTTAATAAATAAATAAATGCCAAACCGGGAAGATTTTTTTACAAAAACAGCCAATGGACAACCGGCATAGAAGAAGGAAGAGGAAGGCAAGGGGAAATAAAAGAACATTCACACGTATAGCAATCAGCGGGAGGGACAAGGCTTGAACCGATCCATTCGGTTCAGCGAAACACATCAGCGCCTGGGCGAATTCCATGACAACTCTGACTCACTGGAGCTAAGTCTAATTCGCTGGGACGAACACAGGTACAAGGTAATTTCTCACTCGGGTTTGGGACATAGGTTCACCCGGTAAATCATCACGTTCATACCTCACTCGGGATATTCAATCCCTTTCCCACTCGGGCTTACCCATGTTTCCACTCGGTAATATTTAGACCTATGATCACTTGGGAATTTCTCCCATTACATCCCACACAGAATAGATTCAACAAAAGAGATCTCTCTCAGAATCCTCTTAAGTCCTTTCCACTCGGAAAAGGTGTAACACCCTAATTTAAACAAATCATAGACAAGAAAAACAGAGAAAATTTTTCATAATTAAAACCAGAATACCACGGTATAAGAAATGAGAGGAGAAGAAGAATAAGAGAACAAAAGAAATTCAAGAAACTAACAGCGGAAGAAGGGGGAAATCACGTAGGCAGGTCACATAGCAACGCGCACACGCTCAAGCGAAAGCTTCACTCGGTATTCGTTCATTTCACTCGACATTTCCGCACTCGAGTTCCAGCGCCTGATTCACTCGAAAGGATCCAACCTCAGTCTACTCGGACTTAGCTCTTGCACCTACTAGTCCCATTCGGACAATGCAACTTATTCTACGATTTCATCAATCAGAACATATACGCGAATAATACGAAAGTGGTCCCCACTATCACTCACTCGGAATCTAGGAGACCTTTTTGTCACTCGGGGTATTTCACTTAGTTTTCACTCAGTAACCATAATCTTCCGACTCTCAACATTTTACTAGGTTAAGACTCACTTGGATTCTTTTGTCTCTAACAGCTTACTATAGTGGGGTCCCCTAGAGTCTAAGGTGTCACTCTCCAGTCAGAAAAACCTTCACTCGGCGGATTCTCACTCGGGGTTTGTTGATTATCCTACGCTCGGGAGAAATTCTAGTAATAACCACTCGGAACGTGTATTTAGGCTCTCAACTTCGATCCTAACAACTCATCGTTAGGGGCAGCCTTCTATGTCAATTCCTACTCAGAGCTATCTGATTTCACTCACTCACAGCGTCTGAACCTTCCCACTCGGTGACAGAGTCACAAACTCACCCTCTAGACCATAGATTGGCTTCTTCATGTTAAGTTATGTCATTTCCTACACATTCGGAAATATGAAGGAACATATATATAAAGATTACCCAGGCATTTCATAGCATAAGATAGACATGCAACATGGCATAAACATAGGCATATGTATACGTATATAGGAGTGCATATCACGGATTTACAACCACATTGTCATATTCCCATTCTAAGGGGATCAACTCTGTATAAAAGACTAACAGCAAAACACGGGCCGGCCAAGGCTTAACCCAAAACATTATATACAGCACATGCACAGTCATAAAATTTCTATAGTGCATCAGCACTTCACCCGGCATTTCAGCTCCTCCTCTAATCCTCATTACGAGAGATGTTCACTGAAAAATTGCCACAGCAGGGGTGAGTATCTTAAATTTTAAATGATAGATACTGACTCAGGTTGTTTCACATTTATACAACTATATATATATATGCACACATAATCACACGTGGCAATGATTAAGGTCAGAGTATTACTAATCAACCAGGACACACACACAAGATCCTTACCGATCGGAATCCACCAGTTGTCACTCGCCCCCTTACACACATCAACTCAATAACATTAACATACAACAATCAGTGACATGATGTTAAGGTCCATGAATCAGAATGCATCTTTTGAACATTTATCAGTCAGAACCCACAATTCTCACTCGGCTATATATATACGCAACTCTTCAACAACATAACATACATTCATAGAACAGGTTTCAATCAGCATCAACAACATATGCACACGGATATATATATATATATATATATACATCATCTCATGCATAATCAATTCCAGCAATATCAGCAGTTAATACACACAGATTATTCACTCGGTTCCGCATTCGTGTGTCATCGGTTCTGACATTGCAACGTAGGCTCTCAGCCTTTTGTACATAGCTCTCAGCTATCATTTTAGCTCTGAGCTGCTTGGCCGTTTTACAGGTACCCAACCGTTTGCCCACAGGTGACGCCAACGCTCTCAGCGCCAACGGAGGTGTTCACAGGTAGCCCGAGTCCCACTCGAAGGCTACCTTGAGTCCCACTTAAGGATTTTACAGCGTCCCACACTTTATAACCGATGGTAGTGTACCACACTACGTGCTCCCAGCATAACGCATCCCATGTGCCCCACGCGGATTCATCATACAACATAGAGTTCATGCACACAATCTTTAACTCAGCCATTCATACTTCACATGCGGTCGGTAATACTATTTTCAGAACTCCACATATTAATCTAACACACACATACTTCCATGCAATCATCATCATAACTCCATTAGATGGATACAACAACATAAAGGTCCAATGCAATCGGTGTCAATCAATATCAAGATTCTATAAGTATTCTCATCAACTCAAGCATCACATGCACTCGGTATACAACAGTATCAGGACTTAATCAACACATGCATCCATATAGATCAACAGATTCAAATAAGTATTCCAATCAACACAACATAACATGCAATCGGTATACAATAGTGTCAGGACTTAATCAACGCATACATCTTCAAGGGTAATGATAACATGCAACACTCACTCTCACTTATCCTACACTTGGGTACTCCACATGCAGGAACATCATACAAACAGAATGCAGAGCCACAATTATCAACACCCGAAACCCATTCATAACCCATGCATTTAACATGTAAGGTACTCCCCCTACCGACTACGAGACTCCGAGAGACTCTTCTGCTTGGGCGCTGGTCCTTTTTCCTCGTTGCTTCACTCAACACTTTCACTCGTTTAACCTTCACTGGAACACTGCTGCCTTCCACGAGTGGTACAGGGCTGTTTCTGCTTCTGCTTCGACGATCGTCCTTTACTCGTATAAGGGAGCTCTAACTCCTCTGCTGCACCGCCAATGTGGCTTCCAAAACAGGGAGTGGAAACAAAGAGCAGAGAAGGAGAAGAGAAGAAAGAAAGAGAAGGAGGAAGAAGAAGAAGGAGAACTCGTAGGGAAATTCTGAAGAATGAATGGCAAGGAAAGCCATCAACCAATTATAAACGCATGCATGAAGGAAAGGAATGGTGGGGTGGGAAAACGTGAGGAGCAGTCTGCTCACGTCACCTAGTCCCATCAGCATCCACTAAAGCTAATCACCTTTTGATTAATGAAGTTAAGGGTAATTAGTGAACAATTTCCACTTCTGAATTATTATTTTAATGGCTTATTTCACCCGGTACATTATTATAAAATTGGGATGTTACAAAAGGAGCCCAAACACTATAGTCTCACTCGGAATCATCAACTTGACACTATTTCACCCAACAGCCCCCAAATAACTCAACAACTCTTCACAATCAATACAGCGTAGTTACCCATATGGCCACACACATATATATATGCGAACATATACTCAGATACTTTTCATCCCCACATTATTCATTCACCAGCACTTATTACTCGAAGTAATTAACACCATAACCATATAAAGTATTTATATATATATATATACACGTGTACTTGTCTACAACTCTGATAGGCGTTGCTCATAACAAAGATATTAAATTATCATATCACATGAGAGCCGGCCAAGGCTATACTGACTAAACATAATAAATACAATATAAGCACTCAACAGTCGGTTTACGCCTCACTCGGGTTTGAGTCCTCCACACCATTTCCGACCGACCTGCACATACTAAAAAATGGTGTAGGGGTGAGCTTTTACATATAAAATGACAGTAATGACTCGGCATCAGCATGAATACTTACCCTTACGTTCACTCGGGTTGCATTCAATTTGGATTTCAACCATGTAGAATATAATCCTTTTAAAGACATGCAATTACATACATATTACATAGATTCATTTCCAGTCATACGAAATATGCATCAACTCACTCAGAATTCACTCGTATCACTCCGAGCCATCCCACTCGTCCTATCCTAACCAACATTTTATCTACATGCATGCCGGCGGATCCGACTAAGCAATGATTTTCAGTTACAGGTTCCCTTACTGGCCTCTCGTCCTTTAGCCCTTCCCGCGTGGTACCGGCCTCCCATTGACGTCTCAAGACTTAACTCTAGCTCCTACGGCTACCACGGGCTCTCACAGGATCTAGCCAAGGGTCTGCGCCTGGAGATCATTTTGTTGGGACTCCTGACCCTCCACGGGTCATCCCATTCCTGTACATACAGTCTATATGCTTGAACAACGAGCGCCCTCAATTATCCGACTCTCTCTCCTTGTAACCATTAGTGTTACTTCCGATCCAACATATTTCTACATTCATTCATTCATCGTACCATCATACACAGCATTCACACGATTAATGTTTACAATGTCTGAAATGAAATCAGCCAACAATCAAGCACACGTATTCTTTCAGTATTAACAATAAGGAGAACATGCATCACATGCGTTTATGTATAACCAACTGTCAGGATTCAACGCAACGATCCTGAATACATGCATGCAAATGTAAAACCATAATCAGGACTCTGTAATCACACACATGGCAGTCAAAGATTCAGAATCACGCATTGCACATAGTTATCACAGACACATTCATACGCATGCACGGTAATGTGTTCACTCAGTACCGTTCATTGACCATGCATTTGACATGCAAGCGCCCCCTACCTGCTGTCAGGGTTCAGAGACTCTTCGAGTTACAATGCTGACCGATCGTCCCTTCTGTTACTTCTCCTCCAACAGCCTTCGAGCTAAGCGTCGATACTGGACCAGAGTTGCTCCTTCCTCCAACGGATTCGCCTCCCCCACGGTTCCAAGGCACTTCCCAGCACAGCCTTCCAACTGGGACACTAACGTCACCAAGTGGAAGAAGAGGAAGAGGAAGAAGGTGACGGAGAGGAAAAAGAGGACAGGGAGCAAAAACAGGACCGTGTCACTGTTGCTCCCAGAAAAGTTCTTAACTCTCTCTCTGTTCTTTTCAAGCGGACGACACGAATGAGGATGAAGAAGAAGAGAATCAGTAGAAAAGAAGGGACCAGATGCGTGCCCGAAGGAAGATGTTCAGCGTGAATAAAAAAATGAGGGGAAAGAGAGAGCTGAAGTTCTTTTATACCACCAGGGGCACATGCATCCTTTCACCTGGCATTATTATTATCATTATTTATTCAATTATTTCTAACCAATCAGCAATTACTCTAATTAACCACTAATCCTAACTCTGTAATTAACCCTTAATTAATGGCTTAATCTCAATTGGTAATTAAATTGAAAGTCGGGATGTTACACAAAACATCCAAAACTCTTGAGGATTATAAATTGGACTAGAAAGATGATGCATCGTGGGAAGTCTTAACTAAAGATCTAGATGAATTACTCCTTTGACAGTCAAAAACATCAAGTTTCGTGTCGATCTCTTCAAGAATCACATCAAGGATGATAGGATCCCGGAAAGCATAACAAGCTTTTAATCTTTTCTATCTTTTGGACTCACTGTCTAAGAGGAGTCAAAAGGATGGTTCTTCACTCGTTTCACCTTTATTTTAGAGAAATAGTTAGGCACGCGATGTGGTTTTGGATCGGTTCTTGTTCACCTTGTGTTTTCGCAACCTGCTTTTCGAAACATCAAAAACTCATGAGGATTATGAACTGGTCTAGAAGGATGATGCATCGCTGGCAACTCTTAACTGAAGATCTAGATGAATAACTCCTTGGACGGTCCTAAGCATAAAGTTTTGTGAAGATCTCTTCAAGAATCACATGAAGGATGATAGGATCCCGGAAAGCATAACAAGCTTTTAATCTTTTCTACTTTTGGACTCACTAGCTAAGAGGAGTCAAAAGGATGGTTCTTGACTCAGTTCAACTTATTTTAGACAATAGTTAGGCACATGACGTTGTTTTAGATCAGTTCTTGTTCACCTCTTGTTTTCTCAACTTGCATTTCCAAACTTCAAAAACTAATCAGGATTAAGAACCGCTCTAGAAGGATGATGCATTGGGGGAACTCTTAACTAAAGATCTTTATGAATTACTAATTGGATGGTCCTAAACATCAAGTTTCGTAAAGATCTCTTCAAGAATCATATCAAGGATGATAGGATCCCGAAAAGCCCAACAAGCTTTTAATCTTCTCTATCTTTTAGACTCACTAGCTAAGAGGAGTCAAAAGGATAGTTCTTCACTCATTTCTCCTTTATTTTAGAGAAATAGTTAGTCACGTGACGTTGTTTTTGATCGGTTCTGGTTCACCGTGTGTTTTCTCAACTTGCATTTCCAAACTTCAAATACTCATGAGGATTATGAACCAGTCTTGAAGGATGATGTATTGTGGGAAGTCTTAACTGAAGATCTAGATGAATTACTCCTTGGATGGTCCTAAACATCAAGTTTCGTGAAGATCTCTTCAAGAATTACATCAAGGATGATAGGATCCCGGAAAGCATAACAAGCTTTTAATCTTTTCTATCATTTGGACTCACTAGCTAAGAGGAGTCAAAATGATGGTTCTTTACTCAGTTCACCTTTATTTTAGAGAATCACGTGACGTAGTTTTGGATCAGTTCTTTGGGACGCCCCAAACCCCCAAATAAAATAGGGGAAAATTTTTCGCGTCTTTGAAAATAATAATAATAATAAATCAAATAATTAGAGTGGTGAAGTATTTTTCACCAAACCCCTGGATCTAAAATAAACCACTCCCATATATGAAGATATGAGAGGGTGAGATTAAAAGATTATTTTTCAATCAGAGTCAGTGGAAACTCGTTTAATTTAATCATTGGCTGATTGATTTTCAAGAGGAGGAATTTCATAAAAATGTGGAATGTAATTTATATAGCCTAGAGATTCAATATATACTCCTCAATGCTTCAAAATAATATTTAAAGAGGGAATAATGCATAGCAACAAAACCCATTAAAAATAAAAATTTTAGTGGAGCATCAGGTACCACTCGCTCAAGCGAGAATCAATCCGCTTGAGCGAGCCAGCGTACCTACGCTTGAGCGAACGCTGGGCGACCTTGGGCGAATGAGAGGAATAAGCATCAGGGCTCAGCTCGCTTGAGCGAGCCCTGTCTCGCTTGAGCGAGATACGAAGGAATGCCTTGAGCGAAGCAAGCAAGACGCTTGAGCGAAGGAAGAAAAGGGCATCAGGTCCCAATCTCGCTTGAGCGGTACATGACTCGCTTGAGCAAGACTGGTCCAGAATTGAAGGTAACTCACTGGCCAATTTTCGCTTGGACGAGGCACCCCTTGCCTAGGCGAAAATCGTCCAGTATCTAAATCCTTCTCTTTCGCTTAAGCGTTCCCTTATCCGCCTGGGCGAAAATTGTCCAGAATCGAAACTCTGATTCTGTGGCCATTTCGCTTGGGCGAAATGCACCTTCGCTTGAGTGAATTTGGGGCAGAAACGAATCCCCTGTTTTCATAACAATCTCGCTCGGGCGAGATTTCTACTCGCTTGAGCGAGTTATGCAGGAACAATACAGAAACAAAATTTACCTTAACTTAGCACATGAACCATCAACTCCATTCATTTTGGCCTTACCTATGACCATATCTTACTTCATTATGCATGTACCAATTCACACAATACTATAATCTAAAACTACATAATTCTTTCATTGAATCAAATACCACCAACATCATCATGCTAATATTGATTCCATGCATATAATCTAAATTCATCATCAAGCCACATACACTCCCTACATACATTTGGATCCAACATCATTTCACGACTCCCTAGAATGGCATAAAAACACAGCATATATTCATTAATCAAAGACAAGTATCAAGATTCATTCTTTACAACTTTTGGGTCATGAATGAAAATTGTCATTACACAAACATGTCTAATTTTCTCCCATGACCTCCAAAATTATCAACATTACAAAATTGAGTATATAAACCTCATATACTCTACCAAAACAGATTTTCATGCCGGCCAAGGCTTACACATTCCTATCCATATTTACCTCCTTCCAAACTCAGCCTCCAAAAGCTGTAGGATTTAAATCATACCTACATCAACTTTAAAAATGGCAACGGGGAGGTGAGTAACATAATCCAAATGAATTAAAGTCATACATTATGATGAAATACATGTATACTTGCACAATTATCAATCATTACACCACACCATACATCATACATAACATATCTCATAATCTCAAGTATACATTCACAATTTCATTCATTTGGATAACCAAAACACACACATATGGTTAGTATCCAACTCTCTCCCCTTGTCAATTCTCATTCATCCGTTGCCACCATGGGCTTTCAACTAGGCATATCTCCAGCTATATGCAAATGCTCTTAAAGCTAATGCATATGCACAAGAATTTCTCATCAAAACAATGCGGATCCGACTGTGGGAAAATATAACATTAATTCAATTGTGGGACAAGCATAGGTGTGCTACTATGCCCCTACTGTAGTAGAAAAATTGTGTACACATATATCTCAATTTTATGCATGCTTACATCCTCATAATTTTTACTGGTACCAAACCGCTATCGCCCATCTGTAGCACTAGTCACCCCGTGACTTGCGGATCAACATCGTGGCCTCAACTACCACAAGTGCTACGGGCCCCTCCCAAACACACATCGAGGGAGCCGTGTCCCGTCAGACACTGAGGTAAACTCGCTCACCAATAGAGCCGCCCGCCCACTGGGCCTGCCACATAGGGTGCCTCGTCACCAAACTATGGACAGCTTCGTGACTCGTACACTGAGTCACAGAGGAAAATCACAATATGCTCGTGCACTGAGCCGCCCTCCCACTGGGCCTGCCTAGTGGAACCCCCTAATATTCTACATAGACAGCTATGATATGCCATGGGTGCCATGCAAATGCAAATTAAGTGCATCCTCACACTATGTGTAACATCCTAAAAATTAATTAGAGTTAAACCTGGAACAGGGGAAATTTTTCCCAAAATAAATCATGAAGAACTGGGCCAAAAATAAAACAAGAAAAGGGAAGGCAAGGCAATAAAAGCTGACCAACATGCGTCACGGCGGGAAGAAGTAAAAGCCAATCAATAGGCAGCCCAGCGGAAATACATAGCTAAAGCGAGGCCCAATTTGCTTGAGCGAAGCCGACCCAAAGCCTTCCATTGAAGACACACTCGTTGGAGCGAGAACTCACTTGATGAAGCAAGAAGCCATACTCGGCATTCCCATCACTCGGTAAAGGGTTTCACTCGGTAATCAGGGGTTCCATTCGCTCGGAATCGACCCTAACACACATGCCTCGCTCGGCAGCCCATAACTTAGTCTCTCAATTTTATCCACAGAGGCCACGTAATGATCCACTCAGAAAATAGTAATAATTCCACTCGGAATCTATGAATTTACTCCACTAGGAATCCAATAACTTCCTTCACTCGGGTTACCACCCAACCAAACACCACTCGGTGTATTCCAACCATATTCAATCAGAATGTACCATACACCTAGCACTCAGCATATTCATCATTTCTCTCACTTGGAGAATACATAACCTTTAGATCACTCGGGTCGTTACCCATTTACTCGGAATATTATCAGGTTAAGTCACTCGGAAACCCATTCAAAAACCGACTCATCTTTCGAGCGGTATTCCACTCAGTAAACTAACTCCAAGACCGACCGACACCCAATCAGTCTTCCACTCGGAATACATATATAACTTCACTCGGATTATATATATAAAACGCTTAGAATATGCCCAATCTAATCCATCATAACAATTCTTCCCTCGGAGAGGTTCACTCGGATTTCCACTCGGGTTTATATAAAATCATTCCCACTCGGGGTTTATTCATGTTTTTCACCTGGAATCATTCAAGCCTATAATCACTCAGAAAAGGGCACATTATTAAGCCTCACTCGGAAATGGCTCTAAACCTCCTATATTCCTCTCAGGATTCATTAACTTAGAATTATTCACACAACATCATTTATATTCCAGTCGGTAAGAAGCATCAAATCAACATAAAACACTTATACATATATATACTCTCTGTTTTGCAAATCTGACTACTCTTTAACCGAGGCAGATACGTATATTACCAATATAAACCATATATGTAAATGTATATAGATATACACCCGAAATGTTAATGACTCAGATTTCTCATACATAGATATATTCATTATACATGTTCATAAGAGCCGGCCAAGGCTTTAAATATAACAAAATACACTCGGTACATTACACAATGTACCGCCTCATCATAAATACCCAACACTCGGGTTAAGGCTTCCTCAACACTCCGAGTCCCACCTGCATACACTGAAAAAAATGGTATAGGGGTGAGCTTTTACATATTAAATGACAGATATTGGCTCAGATTATACCTCAATCCTCAATTACACAATTTACATAATTTGATCAACCATAACACACACTGCCATTTAAATATGAATACCCACACATCATAATCCGATCAGAATTTATCTCAGCCAATCCACTCGGCTATACAATTCACATTGTTTGAAATCAAATATATGCACAACCATAGGTTCATATTGCACTCGGCAACAGCATCAACATATATATATTCACCCAATAAATGTGCACTCTACAATAGCATCAGTATACATGCATTAATCCAGTCGGATTCACCCCAATCATTTCATATTCACATATTCAGTAATTCACATTGAGCTCAATGACAAATTATAAGTGTGCAAACATCAATTCACCCGAATCCGGTTATTCATTATCCATTTTTATTGTTGCAACATAGGCTCCAAGCCTTTCATTCAGCTCCAAGCTGATTCGGCCGTTTTATAGGTACCAAACCGTTTGCCCTCACGCGTAACACAATTGCTCCAAGCAACAACGAGAGTGTTACGGGCAGCCCTGAGTCTAACTCGGTAGGCTTGCCTTGAGTCCAACCCAAGGTCTTCAAGCGTCCAACGCTTAGTGCACTTTGCATTGCCCCAAGTCCAACCCAGGGTCTTTTATCATATTCAACAAATATTCATTAGCAACACAGTAGTATCTCAGTCGGTAAAGCCATGCAGTACATACATCTCATAATCATCATGAAATCCCACCATGCACATGTATACAATCATAATACGTCAACCAATTGTTCCACAATATACACTCGGTATATACATACATAACCAGTACCCTTTTATATTTGAATATAACATCCCAACACATATCCCAATCTCATACATTTACGTACAAAGTTACCAACAGGACCTAGCTAACACACACATACGGTATTCATAAGTTATCATTAAAATATTTCACACAATCATCAAGTTCACAAACACACACACACACGTGATACTTTTATCCTTGGCTCATTCACAAACCATGCATTCGAGATGTTAAACTCCCCCTACCTGGAATGACATTCCAGAAGTCACATGGGCCACTCGGCCCAGCCACAGCAGCTCTCTGCTCGACATTCCAAAGCTGGGAAGAGCCAACACAGCTTCCCTCAAGGCAGATCAGCTATCAAGGCACACAACTATGCCAAGCTTCCAAAGCACCGCAGACTTTTCTCGGCCCAGTAGAGGTTCCCAAACGCTGCTCCACACTTGAACAGCACCGAGAGCTAGTCCTCACCAACAGTGGAGGACAGCCAAGCTTCCATGGACCATCCATGCCTTCTTTTTCACAATAGCACTGCCTCACACAGTGGACTACTTCCACAATGAAGCACCCACACAGCTGCTACAGGCTCCCAACCGAGCCCTCCCAAACAGCCCCATTAACAAAGATGAAGAAGAGAAGAAGAAGAATCACCAGGGAACAGGGGAGGAACCTGAACCCAGCCTCTAAACACACAGCCATGCCGTTCCACTCGGCTCATCACAGGGAGTGGGTAGAAGAGAAGATAAAGGAGGTGAAGGTGAAGACGAAGAGGCAGAAGCCTCATGGAGTTCCAGGGAGAAGGGGGAGCGTCTCCCTTCCCATCCGAAAATGCGACACGAAAGAAGTGAAGTGAATGAGAATGGAAACCAAAGCTGGAGCTTATCAACACCTCCATCCGTTCCCTCTCTCACCAGACATCCATTCCTCATTTAATGCGATCCATCAGTCATCAAATCACCACCATCAGCTGTCCCATCAGCGTGGGAATTGAGGGGGAAAGGGAGAGAAGGGAACTGGACCCATCACAAGGCCACCAAGGGCACAAGGGTCATTTTAACATTATTATTATCGTTATCATTCCTCAATTAATCTAATTAGCCATTAAATAAACCAATCATAATCCTTAATCAACCGATAACTCAATTAATCCATAACGCTAATCCTGAATTTAATCTTAATTGGCCATTGATTAAAAATCAGGATGTTACACTATGCATCCTAGATGCCACTCCACATTCAATAATTCACCACCACCACTTGGTGGATTTCAATATTCTCATCATTCTCATCCAATCCCAATTCTCTTTGAGACTTATTCACATCAATAGTTAGTGGCATAAACATTCAATAAATCATACACACATCTTTGGGATATTCACATCACAATTCCCATTTCACACATGGTTTCAAACCATCATTATACTTCATCATCATAGTATCATCATAACATTAATATTATCCCAAATACAATGCCACATAACAAACATCATTCTAAATGCTTTCAAATCATAACATCATCACATCATCCATTCAACAATCATCAATATAATCACATATACATATTTTCATATCATCAATGGATGAAATCATGCATTTAGAATAGTTACCCCCTTCTACCTCAAGTGAAGTAGTGATCAACGCGGTCTGATGGTCCCGCTTCGTCAATGGGGTCACTTCCTACATCATAATACATTACACAATCAATTTTCTACTTACTCATTAAGACTTAAATGCTTATACATATATCAATAACTTGATGTTTATATTATTTTAACTCTCAAACCTCTTTTATTTCATTTTATCTACTATAACCACCATGGGTTAGGTGCTACCCTTTATTATTATGCACTCTAGAACCAAACCCTATCATGGGTTTCTCCATTATTAACCTCCATCAACAAAATACCATCACCAATGACCCTTATACATCATAACTCACATTTATTACCAACAATTAATGTTCATCAACCTCCATTATGCATTTCCCCCAAATTCATGAAGTTAGGGTTTCATAAAAATTCCAACAACCATCATAAATACTCTTCTCCTTCCAACCATAAATGCATTCACTTCATTACTTCTCAAAGAAATCTCATTCTCATACAAACCCATATTAAACTCTTGCATTAAATACTCTCCTCAAGAACATCCATACACATGCATGGTTTCAAAACACATAAATGCCATATACCCATAACCAAAACCTTAGCAAAAATGGGTATACTTACCTCAAAACCCAAAAACAAAAATGGGTTCTAGGAGGAAGGAGAACACCAACAAAAATGAGGAAGAGAAGGAGGAAAAACAGCAGCCCCACAAGCCTCCTTCAAGCTCCACCAACGAAAATGAGGAGATGTGGAAGATGAGCTCAAGTTGCTAGGGTTTTGGATGGAGAAATGAGAGAATAGAGAAGATGATGATGAAAAGAAGAAGAAGAAAGTGAAGTGTAATGTCTACTTTCAGCACGCCTACGTGAATAGAGAAAGGGAAATTTGGGTTTTTGATTTATTTTAAATTCCCATTCATTAAAACTTCAGCGTTTTATAACTAACAGGTTCTCCGTTCGGGCTCAATATATCATCTGAAAATTATTCCAAATACATATTCAGATTCCTGATAATATTTCTAATAGCCCTGACCAATATTATCTCATTCCGAGATACTTGGTCCGACACCCATATCTCAACCGGGCTTAATTTCAGCTTAACCAGTCTCCATAATTTTCTAACAGTCCCCAAAATTATCAATTTAATTATTCTCAATAGTTTGGGACGTTAAATATTCCACATACTAATTTCTAATATTTATTCCGGTATTTAATTCTCTCATTTTTAAATTCGGGGTGTTACATTCTTGTTCACCTTGTGTTTTCTCAAATTGTGTTTCTAAACTTCAAAAACTCATGAGGATTATGATCCGGTCTAGAAGGATGATGCATCGTGGGAAGTCTTAACTGAAGATCTAGATGAATTACTCCTTGGACGGTCCTAAACATCAAGTTTCGTGAAAAGCTCTTCAAGAATCACATCAAGGATGATGGGATCCCAGAAAGCATAACAAGCTTTTAATCTTTTCTATCTTTTGGACTCACTAGCTAAGAGGAGTCAAAAGGATAGTCTTCACTCGTATCTCCTTTATTTTTGAGAAATAGTTAGTCATGCGACATTGTTTTAGATCGACTCTTGTTCACCTTGTGTTTTCGCAACTTACGTTTCTAAACTTCAAAAACTCATCAGGATTATGAACCGATCTAGAAGGATGATGCATCGTGGGAAGTATTAACTAATGATCTAGATGAATTACTCCTTGGACGGTCCTAAACATCAAGTTCTGTGAAGATCTCGTCAAGAATCACATCAAGGATGATAGGATCCTGAAAAGCCCAACAAGCTTTTAATCTTCTCTATCTTTTGCTTACACTAGCTAAGAGGAGTCAGAAAGATGGTTCTACACTCGTTTCACCTTTATTTTAGAGAATAGTTAGGCACGCAACGTTGTTTTGGATTGGTTCTTGTTCACTTGGTGTTTTCACAACTTGCGTTTCCAAACTTCAAAAACTCATCAGGGTTATGAACCGTTCTAGAAGGATGATGCATCGTGGGAACTCTTAACTAAAGATCTAGATGAATTACTCCTTGGACGATCCTAAACATCAAGTTTCGTGAAGATCTTTTCAAGAATCACATCAAGGATGATAGGATCCCAGAAAGCCCAACAAGCTTTTAATCTTCTCTATCTTTTGGACTCACTAGCTAAAAGGAATCAAAAGGATGGTTCTTCACTCATTTCACCTTTATTTTAGAGAATAGTTAGGCACGTGACGTCGTTTTGGATCAGTTCTTGTTCACCTTGTATTTTCTCAACATGCATTTCTAAACTTCAAAATCTTATGAGGATTATGAACCGGTCTAGAAGGATAATGCATCGTGGCAACTCTTAACTAAAGATCTAGATGAATTACTTCTTAGACGGTCCTAAACATCAAGTTTCATGAAGATCTCGTCAAGAATCACATCAAGGATGATAAGATCCTGAAAAGCCCAACTAGCTTTTAATCTTCTCGATCTTTAGGACTCACTAGCTAAGAGGAGTCAAAAGGATGGTTCTTCACTCATTTCACCTTTATTTTAGAGAATAGTTCGGCATGCAATGTTGTTTTGGATCGGTTCTTGTTCACTTTATGTTTTCACAACTTGCATTTCCAAACTTCAAAAACTCATCAAGATTATGAACCGGTCTAGAAGGATGATGCATCTTGGGAAATCTTAACTGAAGATCTGGATGAATTACTCCTTGGACGGTCCTAAACATCAGGTTTCGTGAAGATCTCTTCAAGAATCACATCAAGGACGATAGGATCCCGGAAAGCTCAACACGTTTTTAATCTTCTCTATCTTTTGGACATACTAGCTAAGAGGAATCAAAAGGATGGTTCTTCACTCGTTTCACCTTTATTTTAGAGAATAGTTAGGCACGTGACGTTGTTTTGAATCGGTTCTTGTTCACCTTGTGTTTTCAAAACTTGCGTTTCCAAACATCAACAACTTATAAGGATTATGAACCGGTCTAGAAGGATGATGCATCGTGGGAAGTCTTAACTGAAGATCTAGATGAA
Organism: Clitoria ternatea; assembly: GCA_037962975.1. Classification (NCBI taxonomy): domain Eukaryota; kingdom Viridiplantae; phylum Streptophyta; class Magnoliopsida; order Fabales; family Fabaceae; genus Clitoria; species Clitoria ternatea. The sequence continues at coordinate 185,042,413 of CM075672.1, forward strand.
TTACTCCTTGGACGGTCCTAAATATCAAGTTTCGTGAAGATCTCTTCAAGAATCACATCAAGGATCTTAGGATCCCGAAAAGCCCCAAGCTTTTTGACCTTGTGTTTTCACAACTTGTGTTTCTAAACTTCAAAAACTCTTCAGGATTAGGAACCGGTCTAGAAGGATGATGCATTGTGGGAAGTCTTAACTGAAGATCTAGATGAATTACTCCTTGGACGGTCCTAAACATCAAGTTTTGTGAAGATCTCTTCAAGTATCCCATCAAGGATAATAGGATCCCAAAAAGAATAACAAGCTTTTAATCTTTTCTATCTTTTTGACTCACTAGCTAAGAGAATTATAACATCCCGATTTAATAATTAATTGCCGAATGAAAATAAATTATTAAAATAATAATTGCAAAGTAGGGAAATTATTTATTAATTATAATTAACTTAATTAATTTAACTTAAGGAAATAAAGGCTGATTAGTTGTAACTATATGCGTGTGACGCGTGTGGGAGCTGCTGCTGTGCACGCTTTCCCACCCCACTTTCCCCCTTCCTTTGTGCATGCATATATATAATTGGTCATTGGGTCTCTTTGCCTTTTACTTCCTTCAGATTTCCCTCTGCGACTTCTTTCTTCCACTTCCTTCTTCTCTTTCTTCTTCTTTTCTTCTCCTTCTTCGCTCTTCGTTCTTCTTCTCCTTCCTTCGTCAAGCATGAGGGTGAGGAAGTCGAATTGAGAGTTTCTCTTTCGATGACTCAAGAACGATACGCTGTTCATTCCATGTTCTTTCATTTCTCTTCGATGACTTCCCTCCTTCTCCCTCTCCTTTGCTCGAAGCTGCCTGGGTCTCAGTGGAGATCTACTCTACGAAGTGCTTCGGGGTGGTTAGAGTGTTCACCAGCGTCATGATGGAGCTGCTCCAGAAGGCGAACCGAGAGCTGGGTGTCTCAGAGGCTCGAATGGCTTCCCCTGTCCTTGCATGCAGATGTACTGAGAGTGACTCAGTGTTCCTCTAGAACAGAGTATCGTGTTAACCGATTGGAAGCTTCATCCCAGGTAGGGGGAGTACCTTATATCTTAAGCGCATGGATTATGAACGGGTTCCGGGTGCTAATAGCTTACCGATTCTGTATTTGATTCTGTGATTTATTTGCATGTGGAGTCTGTGATACCGAATGCATAATGCTTATGAACCAAGAGTTACATGTTTAGTTCCGTTCATAGATTGCATGCTAGTAGTTCTGAGAAGTATTGAATGGTTGCATGAAAAGAATATGCTAAGGCGCTGTTGATGATTGCCGTGTGAGTTATATGCCATGCATGTTATTCTGAGTTGAAATACTGACTGCATAAGAGAAGGTGTTGACTTGATAAATTTGAGGTTATGTAATATCGATTGTATGAGATGCATGTGTTGTCTGAGTCCTGATACTGCCTAATACCGATTGCATGGGATGCTTGTGTTGTTGGATTAATTTATTGAATCCTGAGACTGTTTAACACTGATTGCATGAGATGTATATGCTGTCTGAGTTCTGGTGATGTGCTATACCGATTGCATGAGATGCATGTGCTGTTTGAGTTCTGATGATGTATGATACCGATTACATGAGATGCATGTATTGCTGTGCATATGAACTCTGTGTTATGTGATGAATCCACGTGTAGCGCATTGGATGCGTTTGTGCTTGGAGCACGTAGTGTGGGACACTACCATCGGTTATTTAAAAGCGTTGGATGTTGTGAAATCCTTTTGAGTGGGACTCAAGGTAGCCTTTGAGTGGGACTCGGGCTGCCCATGAACACCTCCGTGGGCGCTGCGAGCGTTGGTGTCACCTTGTGGGCAAACGGTTGGGTACTTGTAAAACGGCCAAGCAGCTTGGAGCTGAATTGATAGCTGAGAGTTATGTATAAAAAGGCTGGGAGCCTACGTTGCAACGTCAAAACCGATTACACACAAATGCGGAACCAAGTGAAATAATCTGTGCATATGTACTGCTGATGTTGATTGGAATTTGATTATGCATGTGATGATGCTAATGAGATGATGAATGTATATAACCGAGTGAATTATTCTGTGTGCATATACTGTGGATGCTGACTGGAATCTGTTCTATGAATATATATCAATGTTATTGAAATGTTATGTGTGTATAACCGAGTAAGAACTGTTGGATTCTGATCGGGAATTGTTGAATATGTGCATTCTGATTCATTGGCATTATAATGTTATTAGTTGTTGTTTTGTTAATGTTATTGAGATGATATGTGCATATGGCCGAGTGATAGCTGGCGGATTCCGATCGGTAAAGGTCTTATGTGTGTCCTGGTTGATTAGTATTGTTCTGACTTAATTTATTGCCATGTTTAATTATGTATATATATATTGTTGCATAACTGTGGGACAATCTGAGTCATTATCTATCATTTAATATTTAAGATGCTTACCCCTACACCATTTTTCAGTGTGTGCAGGACAGACTCGGAAATGATGGTAGGGCCTCGAGTCTGAGTGTGGTGCACTCCGACTGTTGAGTGCTTGTATTGCGTTATTTATGTTGAGTCAGTGTAGTCTTGGCCAGTTCTCATGTAAAACAATGACTAAACATATTTATTTATAAAGATTGATTTGATAAGTATAGATATGGTGTCACTTGTATGGATCTGTAAATATTGGTAAATGTATAATGTTAAGATAATGAGTATTCCGAGTATATGGTTGTATATATATATGGGTGGGTAAATTGGATTGTGGGCAGGTTTATATCTCTGGGAACGTATATTTATGCATAAGTGCTTTATGTTGATTTGACGCTTCCTGCCGACTGGAATATAACTGATGTTGAGTGAATAACTCTAAGTTAATGAACCCTGAGAGGAATATAGGAGATTTAGATCCGGTTCCGAGTGAGGATTACTGGGTGGCTTTTCTGAGTAAATACGCTTGAGTGATTCTGAGTGAAAGATATAAGTGAACCCCGAGTGAGGAAGAGTTTGTATTCCCAAGAAGAAACCTTGAGTGATCCTCTTCTGAGAGGAGTCAGTATAGTGGTTTGGAGTGGATTGGATTCTAAGTGTATGATAACCCAAGTGAATGATGTAAAATCCGAGTGAGTGAGGATCTGTATTCTGGGTGAGGATTGACTTAATGATTTTCCTGAGCGAACAAGATGTCATATGCCGAGTGGACTAGTTATCATTTTCTGAGTGAATGAGTCGTATGATAACTCTGGATCCCGAGTGTCTGAATAGCCGAGTGTAGCTTCTCGCTTCAGCGAATGAAGGATTCGCTCCAGCGAGCGTGGTTTTGATGGAAGGCTTTTGGTGGTTTAGCTTAGGCGAATGAGTGCTCGCCTGAGCGAGTATGCTGTCTCGCTCAAGCCGAGTCGGAACTCGCTTGAGCGAGTGCACGCTGTTTCTCTTGGGCTCGCTTGAGCGTTGTTGGGTTCCGCTGGGTGACTTTTGTTTAGGCCTTTATCTTCCTTGCTTTCCATTTCCCTTCTTCTCCTTGTGTGCCCGGTTTAATTAATTTGGGCAGATTATGTATGTTTTGCTAACTCTAAAATTTGGAAAATTTTCCTGTTTGGTTTTATTTATTTATTAAAATTAGGGTGTTACAAGAATAGTTAGGCACGCAACGTTCTTTTGGATTGGTTCTTGTTCACCTTATGTTTTCACAACTTGCGTTTCCAAACTTCAAAAACTCATTAGGATTAGGATCCTGGAAAGCCCATTATGCTTTTAATCTTCTCTATCTTTTGGACTCATTAGCTAAGAAGAGTCAAAAGGATGGTTCTCTACTTGCTTCACCTTTATTTTACAGAATAGTTAGGCAGGCGACGTTGTTTTGGATCGGTTCTCTTTCACCTTGTGTTTTCATAACTTGTGTTTCGAAACTTCAAAAACTCATCAGGATTGTGAACCAGCCTAGAAGGATGATGCTTTTAGGAAGTCTTAACTCAAGATCTAGATGAATTACTCCTTGGATGTCCTAAACATCAAGTTTCGTGAAGATCTCTTCAAGAATCACATCAAGGATAATAGGATCCCGAACAGCCCAACAAGCTTTTAATCTTCTCTATGTTTTGGACTCACTAGCTGAGAGGAGTCAAAAGGATGGTTCTTCACTCGTTTCACCTTTATTTTAGAGAATACTAAGGCACGCGATGTTGTTTTGGATCGGTTCTTGTTCACCTTGTGTTTTTGCCACTTGTGTTTCCAAACTTTAAAAACTCATCAGGATTATAAACCAATCTAGAAGGATGATGCATCGTGGAACCTCTTAACTGTGGATCTAGATGAATTACTCCTTAGACGGTCCTTAAAATCAAGTTTCGTGAAGATCTCTTCAAGAATCACATCAAGGATGATAGGATCCCGGAAAGCCCATTAAGCTTTTAATTTTCTCTATCTTTTGGTCTCACTAGTTAAGAGGAGTCAAAAGTATGGTTCTTCACTCGTTTCACCTTTATTTTAGAGAATAGTTAGGCACGCAAGGTTGTTTGGATCAATTCTTGTTCATCTTGTATTTTCAAAACTTGTGTTTCCAAACTTCAAAAACTCATGAGGATTATGAACCGGTCCAGAAGGATTATGCATCGTGGGAACTCTTAACTAAAGAGCTAGATGAATTACTCCTTGGACGATCCTAAACATCAAGTTTTATGAAGATCTCTTCAAGAATCACATCAAGGATGATAGGATCCCGGAAAGCTAATTAAGCTTTTAATCTTCTCTATCTTTTGGACTCACTAGCTGAGAGGAGTCAAAAGGATGATTCTTCACTAGTTTCACCTTTATTTTAGAGAATACTTCAGTACGCGACATTGTTTTTATTCGGTTCTCTTTCACCTTGTGTTTTCACAACTTACGTTTCCAAACTTCAAAAACTCATCATGATTATGAACCGGCCTAGAAGGATGATGCATCGTGGGAAGTCTTAACTGAAGCTCTAGATGATTTACTCCTTGGACAGTCCTAAACATCAAGTTTTGTGAAGATCTCTTAAAGAATCACATCAAGAATGATAGGTTCCCGGAAAGCCCATTAAGCTTTTAATCTTCTCTATCTTTTGGACTCACTAGCTAAGAGGAGTCAAAAGTATGGTTCTTCACTCGTTTCACCTTTATTTTCGAGAATAGTTAGGCACATAATGTTCTTTTGGATCTGTTCTTGTTCAACTTGAATTTTAGAAACTTGCGTTTCTAAACTTCAAAAACTCATGAGGATAATGAACCGGTCTAGAAGGATGATGCATCGCTGGACCTCTTAACTGAAGATCTAGATGAATTACTCCTTAGACGGTCCTAAACAACAAGTTTCGTAAAGATCTCTTCAAGAATCACATCAAGGATGATAGGATCCCGGAAAGCATAACAAGCTTTTAATCTTTTCTCTATCTTTTGGACTCCCTTGCTACGAGGAGTCAAAAGGATGGTTCTTCACCCATTATTTTAGAGAATAGTTAGGCACACAACGTTCTTTTGGATCGGTTCTTGTTCACCTTATGTTTTCACAACTTGCGTTTCCAAACTTCAAAAACTCATTAGGATTAGGATCCTGGAAAGCCCGTTATGCTTTTAATCTTCTCTATCTTTTGGACTCACTAGCTAAGAAGAGTCAAAAGGATGGTTCTCCACTTGTTTCACCTTTATTTTACAGAATAGTTAGGCACGCGACGTTGTTTTGGATCGGTTCTCTTTCACCTTGTGTTTCAAAACTTTAAAAACTCATCAGGACTGTGAACCGGCATAGAAGGATGATGCTTTTGGGAAGTCTTAATTGAAGATCTAGATGAATTACTCCTTTGACGTCCAAAATATCAAGTTTCGTGAAGATCTCTTCAAGAATCACATCAAGGATGATAGGATCCCAAAAAGCCCAACAAGCTTTTAATCTTCTCTATGTTTTGAACTCACTAGCTGAGAGGAGTAAAAAGGATGGTTCTTCACTCGTTTCACCTTTATTTTAGAGAATACTAAGGCACGCGATGTTGTTTTGGATCAGTTCTTGTTCACCTTGTGTTTTTGCCACTTGCGTTTCCAAACTTAAAAACTCATAAGGATTATGAACCAATCTAGAAGGATGATGCATCGTGGAAACTCTTAACAGTGGATCTAGATGAATTACTCCTTGGACGGTCCTTAAAATCAAGTTTCGTGAAGATCTCTTCAAGAATCACATCAAGGATGATAGGATCCCGGAAAGCCCATTAAGCTTTTAATTTTCTCTATCTTTTGGTCTCACTAGTTAAGAAGAGTCAAAAGTATAGTTCTTCACTCCTTTCACCTTTATTTTAGAGAATAGTTAGGCACGCAAGGTTGTTTTGGATCAATTCTTGTTCATCTTGTATTTTCGAAACTTGTGTTTCCAAACTTCAAAAACTCATGAGGATTATGAACCGGTCTACAAGGATGATGCATCGTGGTAACTCTTAACTGAAGAGCTAGATGAATTACTCCTTGGACGATCCTAAACATCAAGTTTCGTGAAGATATCTTCAAGAATCACATCAAGGATGATAGGATCCCAGAATGCTAATTAAGCTTTTAATCTTCTCTATCTTTTGGACTAACTAGCTGAGAGGAGTCAAAAGGATGGTTCTTCACTAGTTTCACCTTTATTTTAGAGAATACTTCAGCACGTGACATTATTTTTATTCGATTCTCTTTCACCTTGAGTTTTAACAACTTATGTTTCCAAACTTCAAAAACTCATCAGGATTATCAACCGTCCTAGAAGGAAGATGCATCATGGGAAGTCTTAGCTGAAGATCTAGATGAATTACTCCTTGGACAGTCCTAAACATTAAGTTTCGTTAAGATCTCTTTAAGAATCACATCAAGGATGATAGGATCCCATAAAGCCCCACAAGCTTTTAATCTTCTCTATCTTTTGGACTCACTAGCTAAGAGGAGTCAAAAGTATGGTTCTTCACTTGTTTCACCTTTATTTTAGAAAATAGTTAGGCACTTGACGTTGTTTTGGATTGATTCTTGTTCACCTTGCGTTTTCTCAACTTACGTTTCCAAACATCAAAAACTCAAGAGGATTATGAACCGGTCTAGAAGGATGATGCATCGTGGGAACTCTAAACTAAAGATCTTGATGAATTACTCCTTAGACGGTCCTAAGCATCAAGTTTCGTGAAGGTCTCTACAAGAATCACATCAAGGATGATAGGATCCTGGAAAGCCCAACAAGCTTTTAATCTTTTCTATCTTTTGGACTAACTAGCTAAGAGGAGTCAAAATGATGGTTCTTCACTCGTTTCACCTTTATTTTAGAGAATAGTTAGGCACGCGACATTGTTTTAGATCGGTTCTAGTTCGCCTTGTGTTTTCCTAACTTGCCATTCCAAACTTCAAAAACTCGTTATGATTATGAACCGGTCTAGAAGGATGATGTATCGTGGGAAGTCTTAACTCAAGATCTAGATGAATTACTCCTTGGACGGTCTTGAACAGCAAGTTTCATGAAGATCTCTTCAAGAATCGCATCAAGGATGATAAGATCCTGAAAAGCCGAACAAGCTTTTAATCTTCTCTATCTCTTGGACTCACTAGCTAAGAGGAATCAAAAGGTTGGTTCTTCACTCGTGTCACCTTTATTTTAGAGAATAGTTAGGCTTGCAACGTTGTTTTATATTTGTTCTTGTTCACCTTTTTTTTCGCAACGTGCATGAGGATTATGAACCGGTCTAAAAGGATGATGTATCGTGGGAACTCTTAACTGAAGATCAAGATGAATTACTCCTTGAATAGTGCTAAACATCAAGTTTCATTAAGATCTCGTCAAGAATCACATCAAGGATGATAGGATCTCGAAAAGCCCAACAAGCTTTTAGTCTTCTTTATCTTTTGAACTCACTAGCTAAGACGAGTCAAAAGGATGGTTCTTCACTCGTTTGACCTTTATTTTAGAGAATAGTTAGGCATGCGACGTTGTTTCGGATTGGTTCTTGTTCACCTTGTGTTTTTACAACCTACATTTCCGAACTTCAAAAATTCATCAGGATTATGAATCGGTCTAGAAGAATGATGCATCGTGGCAAGTCTTAACAAAAGATCTAGATGAATTACTCCTTGGACGGTCCTAAACATCAAGTTTCGTGAATATCTCTTCAAGAATCACATCAAGGTTTATAGGATCCTGGAAAGCCCAACAAGCTTTTAATCTTCTCTAACTTTTGGACTCTCTAGCTAAGAGGAGTCAAAAGGATGGTTCTTCACTCATTTCACCTTTATTTTAGAGAATAGTTAGGCACGTGATGTTGTTTTGGATCGGTTCTTGTTCACCTTATGTTTTCGCAACTTGCATTTCCAAACTTTAAAAACTCATCAGGATTATGAACCGGTCTAGAAGGATGATTCATCATGGGAACTCTTAACTGAAGATGTAGATGGATTACTCCTTGGACGGTCCTAAACATCGAGTTTCGTAAAGATCTCTTCAAGAATCACATCAAGATTGATAGTGTAACATCCCTATTTCTTAAATTAAATACCGGATGAGTTTAGTTAATAAATTAAGGGCTAATTACAGATTAAGAACTAATGGAAAAATTAATGTTAGTGGCTAGGTTGAATTTACGCATGTGCCCCCAGGTGTATAAAGAGGTTCAGCTTCCTCTCTACCCATTCATTTGCATGAAATGTTAGGAACGATGGAGAGAATGGGAGTTGGAAGTTCTCCTCGAGGAAGACAAAAACATTGTTCTATTCTTTCGTCTCTTCTTCTTCTTCTTCCTTTGTCGAACATGAGAGTGAAGAAGTTGAGTTGAGAGCTTCTCCTTTGACGACTCAGGGACGACACTCTATTCCTTCCCTGTTCTTTCATTTCCCTTCGTCGACTTCTCTCTTTCTCCCTCTTCTTTGCTTGAAGCTGCCTGAGTCTCAGTGGAGATCTGCACTACGAAGTGCTTCAGGGAGGTTGGAGCGTTCACCAGCGTTGTGATGGAGCTGCTCAAGAAAGTGAGCAGAGAATTGGGTGTCTCAGAAGCTTGGAAATCCCCACTGGACCGAGTGGAAGGTCAATGTGGTGCCCTAGGGGCTTGGGTCTCCCTGCTGATCTTGCATGTAGAGCTATTTAAGAGTGGGAGTGGCTCGGAGTTCCTCCAAAGCTAAGTGTAATGGTGGATGACTGATGCAGGGTCGTTCTATTGAGAACGAGTGCATGGGCTAGGTGGAGCAACCGATTGGAGCTGCAAGCCCTTGGAGCCTTTGGAATCTTCATTCCAGGTAGGGGGCGCTTTGCATGTCGAATGCATGATTTATGGACAGGTTCTGGGTGTTTTGCTTAAGGTGTTGTGTTATGTGTGAAATGTGTTGATTGATATGTTGCGATTGAGTAATAGTGCATGCAACTCCCAGATTTGTGATACCTGTGAACTGTTTGGTGTTGTGTGATTCCGTCCATGAGTGCATGTTAATATTTCTGAGAATGCTGACTGAATGCATGTAAACATGAGTGTCACTATGATTGCTGAATACATGAGATGTGAGTTGATACGTTGATTTCATTAAGAATGACGAGTGGGTGTACTGTAATGTTATTACCTTGATTTGCTTGTTATGAGTTATTATGATAAAACGCATGTGAATGCTGTGATGGAACTGTGGATTTCTGAGTAAATCTAAATGCTGTGCTGAATTGGTTGTGATCTTTTAATGGCTGCGTGAGATGCACTTGATAAGCTTGGATGCTTGTTGTGATATTGCATGAAGTTGCATATATGAGGAAAGGGTGACCCATGGAAGGTCAGGAGCCCTATGAGATGATTTGCAGCTACAGATTCCTGGCTAGATCCGTGAGGGCCCGTGGTAGCTGAGGGAGCTAGAGTTAAGTCTCGAGATGTCTTTGGAAGACCGGTACCACGCAGGAAGGGCTAATGGATGAGAGAGGCCGGGAAGGAATCTATAACTAAAATCACCGTTTAAGTCGGATCCGCATGCATGTATGTAGGAGCATTGTTATCAATAATAACATGATTAACTTGATTTTGAATGAAATGAATGAATTCCGATTGAATGAATAGGTGCTCACTAAAACTGTTGCTGAGTGTAAGGTGTTCGTATGTTGTGTGCATTTATACATTTGTGAGTAGCATGGGTATTCTAGCCACGAATGAGTTGTATGACTTCTGAATAGCTGATGCCGAGTGTATATTAATGTTGATTGTGAATTATACTGTATTGTATTATTGAGAATGTATGAGCTAACCCGAGTCAATAACTGTCATTTTATATGTAAAAGCTCACCCCTACTATGGTTATATTTTCAGCATATGCAAGACTGTATAGTGAATGACAAGAAGGCATTGGACCCGAGTGAAGGGTGCCTTTACTTTTGCTGTGTACATAATGTAATGTACCGAGTGTACATGGATACGTTTAAGCCTTGGCCGGCTCTCCTGTAAATTATTGTTGAATATATATATATATATATATATTTACTTGTTATATGAGTTAACAGTTGGGTTGTGAACAAGAGTCAATACATATATGCTTGAATGTTACAATGCTATGTTGATACTGGATTGACTAAGAAAGGTGCCGAAGGTATAATGCTGAGTCTATAGATTCCGAGTGGATTAAAGTGGTGAAAGCCTGTTTCAGATAGTGAAGGCTTAGAATAATGAGGACACCCCCCACCAATCAGGGGTACTTCAAGGAATAGGAGGGCCAATGACAAGATCCAAGGCCAAGAAGACCAAAGCCACCTTATAAAGGCTAATTCTCACCCTCCTAGAAGACATAACCAAGGAGCCACAAAGGATATCCAAGCTTACTCATTTGATCATGTGGAAGGATGAACAGTAGAGGGCCTAGCACAAATGGCCTAGCCTCAAGAATAGGGTAGTGTAGGAGTTGAATGACCTGTGTTCAAATCCTACCTAGACCCATTTTTCTTTATTTCTTTTTCTTTTGTAATTTTCGGTTTTTGCAACTATATTTCAGCAATGTCCCACTAAGACTTAGTGGTGGGTGGTTACCCTTGCTTTTAGGTAGTGGAGTAGTGTGTCTTCTGTTTAGCCAAGTTATACAAAACCGAATCAAGGGAGGAAAAAGGACAGAGAAGTTGATTAATGAATTTTTCTAAGTTTTGTAAACTTAGTGGTTAATGTGATGCTCTTGGTCCTTGTGTGAAGCAAGGTTGATTAGCCATGCATTAGTATGATACTTGTGTATGAATGCTAGTCCATTATGGAGGTGTGATGTTGTCCATCTTTTTTTTATTTCTTACGTTTTGTCTTTCTTCTACCTTGTCTTCCAAATTGAATCTAAAACAAAATTCTGAACTCTAAAGAATTAAAACAACAAAAAAAAATATCAAGGAACCTTAGATCAATTGCCAAGTTGCGTTAGTGTCATGTTATTGCGTTAACTTCCATTAAAGTGTCTAACTGAAATTCTCGTGAGAATGAGGCAAGTTTTGATACCCTAAATCTCTCATGGAATCTAAACAATCAAGGACAAGTTGAAGTAGAATTTCTGACCCTTTCAGCAAAACGTAACTTTCTTCATTCAATCTCCACTCTAGATTTCCCCATTTGTCTTTGTATTGTGTATGTCTGTGTGTATTTCTTCCCTTTTGTATAGTCCTTCTTCATCTAGAAATCAGCCCTTGCCGGTCCTCAACAAGATCCACATCATTTGGTATCAAAGCTCTTGGATTTAAGGGCTTGAAATTTCTTGAACAGCACCCAAAAAGGTTTTCTGAATTCCATCATCTTCCATTGATCAATTCTGATTCTAAATGCCTAAATTCTGATTCCATTGATCAATTTTTTAGGGTTGTGAAAAGAAAAGAAAATTATCAAAAAAAACCGTACCCTAAATGTTTGAGTCTTGTATGTCTTTGTCTTTGTTTGTAGTCCAATTCTAGTATTATTTGTGTGTCTTTTGTATGTCTTTGTCTTTGTTTGTAGTCCAATTCTAATATTGTTTGTGTGTCCTTTTTGGTGTCTTATATTTGTTGGCCTCTAGTGATAGGATCATATCTTTATTTACCATCATTAGCATATTGCATTAGGTAGAGCATTTGTGTGTGGGCTGAACTATACTTGTGACTCTCAAGGATTGAATAGCATCAAGAGTGGTAAAAGGCTAGAGTGAAAATTACATTACTAGAAAAAGCCAAAATTTGAGTGAAACACTTGAGAGAAATTATTTGTGAGGTCCAAACAGCAGTTGTTATAATTGTTTTTCACCTTGTATAAGTGATTTTAGTGATGGCAGAACAGGGTGAACAAGGGGGACTTAATCCATTTCAAATGCAAGCTCTAACTCAACATCTTGAGAGGCTATTCCGACAAGCCACTGACAAAATACATGAGAGAATTGACCAGTTAGAGAATGAAAGGAGAAGTCCAAGGAGGCATGGAGGAAGGATGCCAAGACATAAAGAAGATAGAAGGACTAGGGAGCAGTGGAGCAATCCCCTTCAAGGGATAAAACTAAACATTCCTTCTTTTGCAGGCAAAAATGATCCGGAGGCATATTTGAGCTGGGAGCTTAAGTTAGAAAATGTATATGCTTGTGGAGAGTTTGAGGAGGAGTAAAAGGTGAGATTGGCAACCGCTGAGTTCTCACACTATGCCTTGGTATGGTGGCATAAACTTCAGAGGGAGAGGCAAAGAGATGGAGAGCCACCAGTGAGTACTTAGGCAGACTTGAGGAGATTGATGAGGAAGAGGTATGTGCCTGCCTCCTATGAGAGAGATTTGAAGTTTAAACTTCAAAGACTCACTCAAGGGAGTCGGAGTGTGGAGGAGTACCACAAGGAGATGGAGATGCTGATGCTCCAAGCCAATCTAGAAGAGGATCCTGAGGTAATTATGGCTAGATTTTTAGCTGGTTTGTCTACTGATATTCGTGATGTTGTGGAGTTATAGGAATTCATTGAGATGGATGACCTTGTGCATAAGGCCCTTCAAGTAGAAAGGCAACTCAAAAGGAAGGGAGCTACAAGGAGAATTGCCCCTACTCCCACATCTGGGTGGAAGGACAAAGCCAAGAGGGAGGGCTTTGGGGCAGCACCCTATTCGGCCAAGGCAGCAGGTAGCTCGGCCTTGGATGTTAAGGCCACTAAGGAGGCTGATCATAATGCTTCTAAGGGTAAGGAACCAATCCCTAAGAGGACTAGGGACATTACATGCTTCAAGTGCCAAGGTAAGGGGCATTATGCCTATGAATGCCCTACAAAGAGGATAGTAGTGATAAGGGAGGATGGTGAATTGTCTAGTGAGTCTGATATACCTGAGGAGTATGAGAGTGAGGAGGGAGAGGGTGTAGAACCAGAAGTGAATGAGGGGGGATTGTTAATGGTTAGGAGGTTGTTAGGATCCCATATAGAACCCTTAGACCAAAGCCAAAGGGACAACATTTTCCACACTAGGTATGCTGTACATGGACAACTTTGCATGGTGATTGTGGATAGTGGGAGTTGTGCCAATGTGGCTACTACTAGGATGGTATCCAAGTTGAATCTCCCTACCAAACCCCACCCTAGACCTTATAGGTTACAATGGCTAAGTGATGATGGAGAAATAAGGGTGAGGCAGCAGGTGGAGGTGCCTATAGTTATTGGAACCTATTCGGATGTGATCTTGTGTGATGTGGTGCCTATGGAGGCATGTCATTTGTTGTTGGGAAGGCCGTGGCAGCATGACCACAAGACTATCCATGATGGTTTCTCCAACAAAATATTATTCACACATCAAGGAAAGAAGGTGGTACTTAAACCTTTAAGCCCACAGGAGGTGTGTCATGATCAGTTGAGATTGAGAGAGAAAATTATGAGAGAAAAAAGATCATGAGGGTGAGGGATTAAGTGTGACTGAGAGCTTGAAAGAGGAGAAAGAGAGAAAAGAGGGTGAAGAAAAGAGGGGAAAAATAAAAGAAAGAGAAAAAAAGAGTGAAAAAGAGAGGAAAAAGAATGAGAGAGAGATAGCAAAAGAAAGAGAAGTGAGGAAAGTGTTGCTTGCAAGGAAGCCACTCTACGTGCTAGTTTGCAAGCCTATTCTAAATACTAATCCCATTTGTTTTTCTTCTTTGCCTTCTCCTATTTCTTCTCTTTTGTAGGAATTCAAGGATGTTTTCCCTTCAGATCTACCCAGTGGGTTGCCACCATTGAGAGGGATAGAACATCAGGTGGATCTGATACCTGGAGCCACCATTCCAAACCGGCCAGCCTATAGGAGCAACCCTGAGGAGACCAAGGAAATACAAAGGCAAGTGGAAGCTCTCCTAGATAAAGGTTGGGTAAGAGACTCTATCTCTCCTTGTGCTGTTCCTGTAATCCTAGTACCTAAGAAAGATGGAACTTGGCGCATGTGTAGTGACTGTAGGAGTGTGAATAGCATTACCATTAAGTATAGGCATCCCATTCCTAGGCTTTATGATCTACTTGATGAATTGCATGGTGCAAAATTCTTTTCCAAAATTGATTTAAAAAGTGGATACAACCAAATTAGGATTAGAGAAGGTGATGAGTGGAAAACTGCTTTTAAAACCAAATTTGGCTTGTATGAATGGCTGGTTATGCCTTTTGGGTTAACTAATGCACCTAGTACATTCATGAGGTTGATGAATCATGTTCTTAGAGAATTTATAGGACACTTTGTGGTAGTGTATTTTGATGACATACTGGTGTATAGTGCTGATTTAGATTTGCATGTTCATCATTTGTATTCTGTGTTGGCTACTTTGAGGCATGAGCAATTATATGCTAATATTGAAAAATGCATATTTTGTCAAGATCATGTGGTGTTTTTAGGCTTTGTGATGAGTTCTAAAGGGGTAGAGGTAGACCAAGAAAAAGTGAAGGCCATCCAAGAATGGCCAACACCAAAAACCGTGAGTGAAATTAGGAGCTTTCATGGTCTAGCTAGTTTTTATAGGTGTTTTGTGAGAGATTTTAGCACATTGGCAGCCCCATTAAATGAGTTGGTGAAGAAGAATGTGAGCTTTAAGTGGGGGGAAAAACAAGAGAGAGCTTTCCAAACCCTTAAGCAAAGACTAGTTAGTGCACCCATTCTAGCATTGCCTAATTTTTCCAAGTCTTTTGAAATAGAATGTGATGCTTCTGGCATAGGTATAGGGGCTATTTTGCTTTAAGAGGGCCACCCTATAGCTTATTTTAGTAAAAAAATAAGTGGGGCCGTCTTAAATTATTCCACCTATGACAAGGAACGCTATGCTTTAGTGAGAACCCTCAAAACATGGCAGCACTATCTTTTCCCTAAGGAGTTTGTTATCCTTATAGTCACAAGATTTATCTTTATTCTTTAATGAAGATTCTATCTTCTAAAAGCTTGCTTTAGTCCATAAATAGAACATTTGCAGTTTACATACCTTCCTAGATGTTTTAGGCATAAAAGGCCTTTAGGTTGTGTCACATACACATCCTTAAGATGATTTTCATCTTGACATCTATCTACCATATCTCATAATGGTGGTATACTGCTACAACAAGCAGGATCTAAATGGTTTTTAAGCTAATTGAATTTTGTCAATCTTGCTTTTAAAGGTACTTTTATTACCATCCATGTTTAGTTTTCCTTTTGAAAACCCACTTGCATCCTATAGGTTTTACCCTTTAGGTACGTCAACCAAGGTTTGTACCTTGTTAATATACACGGAGCCCATTTCAAATCCCATGGTCTTATGCCATGTCTTAGAATCTAAACTTGCATTGGCCTTTTCATAAGAAACTTGATCAATTAACAATATACTTCCTTCTTGATTTATAAGATATCCATATCTTTCAGATTTGGTTACATATCTTATTTGATCTTACGCAAGTCTTGTGCTAACGGAGCTAATGATGTCACAATATTTTGTGATTTCTGCTCCAAGTCCATCCTTGACTTTTGAATGCTTTATGATACTTGAATTTCTTCAAGTTCTACTATCCTCCCACTGATTCTTTAAGAGATGTACTCTTATTCAAGAATACAACATTCTAAGCAATAAGCCTTTTGTTCTCAGATAGATTGTAGAAATGATAACCCTTAGCTTTCTTTGGGTATCTCACAGAAGACATTTATCTAATTTGGATCTGACCTTGACAAAGTTGGATGCTCTATACAAGCATCATAGTTCCAAATTATTAGTAAAGACATACTAGGTTTCTTCCTAGTCCATATCATATATGGTTTCTTTAAGAAAGTCTAAGATGGAACATGGTTAAGTGTAGAAATTTTGTTAATAAAGGAACGTTGAAGGAGTTAGAGATGTTTGATAATAATCAATAATCAAACTATGTCCAACAAGGTTTGACTTTTCCCTTTAGAGATAATATTATGGCATTCCATGAGGAATGAGTTAAGAGGTAATCTCTCACTCTATTAGATAGTTATCAAACTTGTAGCTTAAATTATTTGCTATCTTGATCTAATCAAGAGCTTTAATTGTCTTGGCAATTTGGTTTTTCTCTTTGAACTTTTCAAAAACTTTCTATCTTATGTTACATAAATCCATACTCATTGACTTTTCAATTAGTATGTTGAAGTATTGAAAAACATATCTAGTTATTGTTCCAATAGGCCCACATACATCGTCATGAATGAGGTCTCACTTATCTCTCCAATAAATAAGATTTACATGTTTCAATTGATTCCAAAATCAAAAGAGTCCATATAACCACATTAATGGTATTTAGAAATGTGTTTCTTATTCATTTTCCTTAGGAGACAATACCATGTAAGTAAGGTTCAAAATCCCTTATTTTAACCTACTTTGACAATTGTTATAGATGGGTGTTTTGAGATTTAGGATGTGGAATCCATTACTCAATTGTGCATCAACATCCTTTTGAAGAAATAAAATTATTTTATATTAAAAAATAAAATAAAATTCTTATCTAACAAGAAACAATATACACAATGTCTAGTTCCCTAACTAGCCCAATAGGTAAAGATCTTATCTTCATTATAGCAACTTTTGCTTAATTTTACACAGATTTCTCCACCGTTAGCAAGTGATCTACTTCCTTGATCTTTCAAAATTTGAGATCTACTACTAGTATCTGATACTATTGTTAGAAAAATAACTTGACTTCTATAATATGATCTGTAGTGGAAGTCTTACTTCCCTTTCTTTTGAACTCCTTTAAGTTCTTTAGACAAATTATTTCAATGTTTTATTTGGCTAAAACTGAAAACAATTTCCTTTCTTGATCACCTTTTAGACTTCCAGACCAACTCGGCCTTAATAGAGTCTGTATACGATCATATTGTATATCTCCCATATATTCATATTGCCTTTTATAGCTCAGAGTTTATGCAGACTCCATAGGGTATTCAAGACCCAACCATAGATGATATATAAGCCAAACATGACACACTGCTGCTTCCTCTTTATTAAAGATAATTCTCAAGTCTCGATACCTATCTAGGCATTTTTCCAGATAAAGTGTCCTTGACAAATTGCAATAAAACAATATTTGGTTTGTGATGGTTATTCTAAAACAAATTACATGCAAATCTATCACTTCTATTCATAACATATTTAAATTTTGGTCATTAAATAAATATGTTGTCTCCCACTATTTTGATTCAAAACAAATACCCCCACTGAATCATAAAAAGATCCCGTTGGAAGATTTTTCTAGTGGGCCAAGATCCATATTTGGCCTAGTGTTGAGTCAGCTTTAGCTGATCGCCCAACCCTTGGTTATTTAGGTAGGAAATACATTTCCAATTGTATCTCATGCAACTTTTGGGTGATTGAGTGGGTAAATCTTTATCCTTATTCATCTTATGAATTTAAGCTCAATCTTTATGCCTCTAAGTTATTTTCAATCCAATTGAAAAACTTAGTTAAGTTTAGGCCTAATAAAAATAATTTGGATATTACAATTATCCCATTGCGCCTTACTAGTATAAATGATAGCACCCTGCTTTGGTAGGCCCACTATTTATTAACATTAGTCTCAACGAGTGTTACTTATTAGAAGATGTTTAAACTTAATATTAAGGCTTCTAGGTTCTTCAACCTAATTAAAGTTACCTAGATAAGTCCAATAACAAATGGTTGGATAATCCAATTATCCATCATCCTTTACTAATATAAATAAAAGTACCCTGCTTTGGTAGAACCTACACTTTATTGAAACTAGCATTGATGACGGTTGTTTATTAGAACGCGTTTTAGACTGTTCATACCTTTAGGCTTTTCCAATCCAATTGAAAAATGTATATTTGAATAAAACTTAATAAGTTATACTTGGATAATCCAATTATCCAATTATGTCCTACTAAACATAAATAAAGGCACCCAACTATGACGTGACCTGCACTTTATTTATATCAAGTTAGATGTTATTACTTATTGGAAGGTATGATTGTCGGGCTTGAGGGATTTCAATTTTCTTATTGTTCATTACCAATTTTCATTAAACGCTTTAACATAAAATGAAACCCCAAAACATGTAACAAAATTGTGAGATGGTTATGGTTTTCCTAGAAAATAAAATAAAATAAACCTAAAGGAACTATGGTGTCTTGACTTCGTGAAGTCCTACTTCTTGAAACCACCATCCTCCTAGAGTCACCACTCCTTTGTTCCTTTCAAGGTCATATCCATCAAGAATCACCACTCTAGGATTCTTCTAGGTCTCCACCTTGTTGGCTTTTCCAAGATTACAATGTAATAAAGAAAACTCATTTTACATACGAGTGAAGGGTTGAGAGAAGAAATTTAAGAATGGAGAAAGGCACAGCACGTAGGCTGTATTTAAAATTAAATAAAAAAATATAAGACCATAACCATTCACCGTTGGACGTGTTAATTAATCAATTAATAAAGTAATCAATTATATTTAAAATAAAATAAATTTTAAAACACATAATTAAACACGTGGGGTCATAAAAATAAAACTATGCAAAGAAGTTTGGCGGCTCCGTTGACCATTCAACAGACAGGGTCAAGGGGTGTTCCAACCCAAAAATTTAGTACTATAATCAGGTTAATTCCCAGGAAAGAGAGGTGGGTCCGGAGTGACCGCTTAATTACCAAGTCTTTCCTAGCCAGAACGTCCCACTGACTATTAACAACTCAAAATATTTGGTTATAATTTCAAACAATTTGAAATATTAAATTTTGAAACGGCCAATGTTTAATTTTTAAACTTTATCTTTTGACCCTTACAATTATCCTAAAATACGAATAGTCAAGGTTTAACTTTTAAACCTTATCTCTAGAGTCTCAACAATTATCCTATTTTTTTAGGAACGATCAAGGTTTAAATTTTATACCTTATCTCTAGAGTTCAAGATATTTTATTTTGAATCCTACTAAATTTGATAAAGATCTTATCTTTAATTTGTAACTTCTGCAAATCCTATCAAATTTATTAAGGATTAAATATTTGATTTTAAAATTATTAAATTTAATAAAGATCTTATTTTCTATTTATAACAATTATAAATCATATTAAATTTAATAAATATGAATCAATTTGTAACTCCTACAAATCACATTAATTTTAAAAAGATCACATACGATGCAAATCCTATTAAAATTAATAAGAATAAATTATTTAAATTTGTAACTCTTACAAATCATATTAATTTTAAAAAGATCACAAACGATGCAAATCCTATTAAAATTAATAAGAATAAATTATTTAAATTTGTAACTCTTACAAACTATAAATTTAACAAACAATTAAAATTTGATTTGTAACTTTTACAAATCGAATTTAAAATATAATATTAAAATCAAATATTTTATTTGTAACATTTACAAATAAATAAAATACCATTACGGCTAAGTTTCAACTTTTGAATCTTAGTTTTCATTACGGCTAGGGTTTAACTCTTAAACTTTCTAAACACAATCTCACATGAACGATTCATATTAGAAAAGAGAAAGCATATAGACGTGCATTGCATACAACCCTTGATTTCAATTTAAATAAACGAACATAAAATATGCCTTATAATTAGAACACATATAAAACAATCACCATTACAACATATAACACATTCATATAATAAAGCACATCCCAGAAACATGTTCTTTAATTAAAATGTTGAGAAAAGCAATCATACATAAAACAAAAATAAATTGATATTAGCTTTCAAAAGGTGCAACCTTTGCAACATATCGCATAAAAAATGCAACCTTTACATAATATCTCATTAAAAATGCAACCTTTGCAACATATCTAATAAAAAATGCAACCTTTGCAAAAAGATTTAACCTTTACAATTCTTTGCGTAAAAAAAAAATTATTTTATTTTTACATGTTCTTTAAACAAATATTTGTCCAAAACATGATTTTGTAATTAAGCTCTGATACCACTATTAGGGAATCCCTAGTGCATAAGCAACGGAAATACAAGGATTCCCATAGGATTTGCAAAGCGTCATGTTTCAAAGCATAAGACAAAAACACACAAAAAATATTACGTTTTAGGATTAACTCTTGAAGATTATCGAAGCAGTCGTAGCCTCGTCCTTTAGGAGTCCACACGCGTACACCTACCAGAAATGCTACACCTTTCAAATGCTAGTTTGGCGGTGTGTAGCTTTTGCAACTTTTGCGTATTTTGTGTCTCTTTTTGGTTAGCCGCCTATGAGCATCTTATCCTAATTTGCTCTCTAAAGAGTGGGCTCCTTACTCATTCTAAATGAGTTAGGCCCAATAGTTTTATTTTAGTTCTGATGGGCTTACTCTATGGGTGTGACCTTATAGGTAAAATACTCGGTTATATTAATAATAAACTATTTTATTATTAATATAAAAATAAGAGCGGCATCTAGCAATGCATCATTATGTCCGAATATTATTTATTATCAACATAACCTATAAGTGATAATTATTTTATATGTTTGTTCCCCTTGTCATGATATCCTAATTGGGCCCAAGGCATGGTCGCATCATCCTTGTACGGTCCAATTTATTTTACTTGATACCAGAGTAGACTTTATCCGAATAAATATCCAATATTTATTCTTTCTAGCATGGCCATGCATTTCCTTAGTCTCACTCCATCAAGTGGCCTATTGATATGACTCCTGTCACATAGGAGAGATAAATCTCATCTACATAACTCACATCCCTCTGCATAATTTGTTCATTGCCTAACCACAACCTTTATAGTCCTCTTGTTACAGAAGACATTTGACTGTATTAAAACAACAAACTCCATATGTAGGAATCGTAGTGACTTCAGGTCAAAGGACTACATATACTTTAATCACATTAAGAATCGTTTATGACATTCATGTAACCATCCCTGCAACGTTTTTATGGTGGGTCTGTCCAGTACATCATTACACTTAATATGTACCCGTGTGAAGACTTGATATCATTTATATCCATGATCTGTGAGATCAGATCATCAGAACACTTACGCACTAGTCTTAACATATTTACATGTCCCCACGTAAAAACTTGACTAGGGACATTTTAGGAATAACTCTCATATGACCTATTACTCCAAGGATAAATAAAGGTTGTTAAAATATTTAACAAAAAATGACTTATTCAAAATGATGCATCCTATATAGGCTTTTAGTGCATATTTCCAAAGTTCACTCAGTTCAACTTTAGTTTAGAGAAAAGTTAGGCTCGCGATGTTGTTTAGGATTTGTTCTTATTCACCTTGTATTTTCGCAACTTGCCTTTGAAACTTTGAAAACTGATAAGGATTATGAACCTTTCTAGAATGATGATGCATCGTGGAAAATCTTAGCTGAAGATCTAGATGATATACTCATTGGATGGTCCTAAACATTAAGTTTCATAAAGCCCTCTTGAAGAATTACATCAAGGATGATTTGATCCAAAACGTCTAACAAGCTTTTAATCTACTCTCTTCTTTGGACTTACTAGCCAAGAAGAAGTCAAAAGGATGGTTGTTCACTCATTTCACCTTTAGTTTAGAGAAGTTAGGCTCGTGATGTTCTTTAAGATTGGTTCTTGTTCACCTTGTGTTTTTTCAACTTGCGTTAGAAACTTCGAAAGCTCATCAGGATTATGAACCGGTCTAGAATGATGATGGATGGTGGGAACTCTTAGTTGAAGATCTAGATGAATTACTCCTTAGATGATGCTAAACATCAGGTTTCATGAAGATCTCTTCAAGAATCACATCAAAGATAATTTGATCCTGAAAAGCCCACTAAGCTTTTAATCTACTCTCTCTATTGGATTTACTCGCTAAGAAGGAGTCTAAAGGATGGTGGTTCACTCATTTCACCTTTAGTTTAGAGAAAAGTTAGGCTCATAATGTTGTTTAGGATTTGTTCTTATTCACCTTTAGTTTAGAGAAAAGTTAGGCAAGTGATATGGTTAAGGATTTGTTCTTATTCCCCTTGTGTTTTCGCAACTTACGTTTAAAACTTTGAAAACTGATCAGGATTATGAACCTGTCTAGAATAATGATGCATTGTGGCAATCTTAACTGAAGATCTAGATCAATTAATCATTGAATGGTCCTAAACATCAAGTTTTGTGAAGTTCTCTTCAAGAATTATATCAAGGATGATTTGATCCGAAAAGCCCAACAAGCTTTTAATCTACTCTCTCCTTTGGACTTACTAGCTAAGAAGTCAAAAGGATGGTTGTTCACTCATTTCACCTTTAGTTTAGAGAATAGTTAGGCTCATGATGTTCTTTAAGATTGGTTCTTGTTCACCTTGTGTTTTTTCAACTTACGTTAGAAACTTCGAAAGCTCATCAGGATTATGAGCCGGTCTAGAATAATGAAGCATCATGGGAACTCTTAGTTACAGATCTAGATGAATTACTCCTTGGATGATGCTAAACATCAGGTTTCATAAAGATCTCGTCAAGAATCACAACAAGGATAATGTGATCTTGAAAAGCCTACGAAGCTTTTAATCTACTCTCTCTTTTAGACTTACTAGCTAAGAAGGAGTCTGAAGGATGGTTGTTCACTGATTTCACCTTTAGTTTGGAGAAAAGTTAGGCTTGTAATGTTGTTTAGGATTCGTTCTTGTTCACCTTGTGTTTTTTCAGGTTGCGTTAGAAACTTTAAAAACTCATCAAGATTATGAACCGATAGAGAATGATGATGCATCGTGGTAACTCTTAGTTAAGATCTAGATGAATTATTTCCTGGATGACGCTATGAAAATCAAGTTTCGTGAAGATCTCTTCAAGAATCACAT
Organism: Clitoria ternatea; assembly: GCA_037962975.1. Classification (NCBI taxonomy): domain Eukaryota; kingdom Viridiplantae; phylum Streptophyta; class Magnoliopsida; order Fabales; family Fabaceae; genus Clitoria; species Clitoria ternatea. The sequence continues at coordinate 185,065,557 of CM075672.1, forward strand.
CATGGAAGATGTGATCCTGAAAAGCCCACCAAGCTTTTAATCTACTTTTTCTTTTGGACTTACTAGCTACGAAAGAGTCTAAAGGATGGTTGTTCACTTATTTCACCTTTAGTTTAGAGAATAGTTAGGCTTGCGATGTAGTTTAGGATTCAATCTTGTCCACCTTGTGTTTTCCCAACTTATGTTTGAAACTTCGAAAACTCATCAGGATTATGAACCTGTCCAAAATGGTGATGCATCGTGGGAACTCTTAGCTGAAGATCTAGATGAATTACTCCTTGCATGGTCCTAAAGATCAAGTTTCCTAAAGATCTCTTCAAGAATCACATCAAGGATGATTTGATATGAAAAGCCCAACAAGTCTTTAATCTACTCACTCCTTTAGACTTACTAGCTAAGATGGAGTCAAAAGGATGGTTGTTCACTCATTTCACCCTTAGTTTAGAGAATAGTTAGGCTCGTGATATTCTTTAAGGTTAGTTCTTGTTCACCTTGTGTTTTTTCAACTTGTGTTAGAAACTTCGAAAGGTCATCAGGATTATAAACCGGTCTAGAATGATGATGCATCGTGGGAACTCTTAGTTGAAGATCTAGATGAATTACTCCTTGGATGATGCTAAACATCAGGTTTTATAAAGATCTCATCAAGAATCACAACAAGGATAATGTGATCCTAAAAAGCCCACCAAGCTTTTAATCTACTCTCTTGTTTGGACTTACTAGGTAAGAAGGAGTCCAAAGGATGGTTGTTCACTCATTTCACCTTTAATTTAGAGAATAGTTAGGCTTGTGATGTTCTTTAAGATTGGTTCTTGTTCACCTTGTGCTTTTCAACTTGCGTTAGAAAGTTCGAAAGCTCATAAGGATTATGTACTTGTCTAGAATAATGATGCATCGTGGGAACTCTTAACTGAAGATCTACATGAATTACTCCTTGGATGGTCCTAAACATCAAGTTTCCCTAAGATCTCTTCAAGAATCACATCAAGGATGATTTCATCCAAAAAGCCCAGCAAGCTTTTAATCTACTCTCTCCTTTGGACTTACTAGCTAAGAAGCAGTCAAAACGATGGTTGTTCACTCATTTCACCTTTAGTTTAGAGAATAGTTAGGCCCATGATGTTCTTTAAGATTGTTGCTTGTTCACCTTGTCTTTTTTCAATTTGTATTAGAAACTTCGAAAAGTCATCAAGATTATGAATCGGTCTAGAAGGATAATGCATCGTAAGAACTCTTAGCTAAAGATCTAGATGAATTACTTCTTGGTTGGTCCTAAACATCACATTTCATGAAGTTCTCTTCAAGAATCACATCAAGGATGATTTGATCCGAAAAGCCCAACGAGCTTTTAATCCACTCTCTCCTTTGGACTTACTAGCTAAGAAGAAGTCAAAAGGATGGTTGTTCACTCACTTCATCTTTAGTTTAGAGAAGAGTTAAGCTCGCGATGTTGTTTAGGATTCGTTCTTGTTCAACTTGTGTTTTCGCAACTTGCGTTTGAAACTTCAAAAACTCATCAGAATTATGAACCTGTCTAGAATGATGATGCATCGTGGGAACTCTTAACTGAAGATCTAGATGAATTACTCCTTGGATGGTCATAAATATCAAGTTTCCCTAAGATCTCTTCTAGAATCACATCAAGGATAATTTGATCCGAAAAGCCTAACAAGCTTTTAATCCACTCTCTCTTTTGGACTTACTAGCTAAGACCGCGTCAAAAGGATGATTGTTCACTCATTTCACCTTTAGTTAAGAGAATAGTTAGGCTTGTGATGTTCTGTAAGATTGGTTCTTGTTCACCTTGTCTTTTTTCAACTTGCGTTAGAAACGTCGAAATCTCTTAAGGATTATGAGCTGGTCTAGAATGATGATGCATCCTGGGAACTCTTAGTTAAAGATCTCGATGAATTACTCCTTGGATGGTCCTAAACATCAAATTTCATGAAGATCTCTTCAAGAATCACATCAAGGATGATTTTATCCAAAAAGCCCAACAAGCTTTTAATCTACTCTCTCTTTTGGACTTACCAGCTAAGAAGGAGTCAAAAGGATGGTTGTTCACTCATTTCACCTTTAGTTTAGAGAATAGTTAGGCTCGTGATAATGTTTAGAATTTATTATTGTTCACCTTGTGTTTTTACAACTTGCATTTGTAATTTCAAAAACTCATCAGGATTATGAACCTGTCTAGAATAATGATGCCTCTTGGGAACTCTTATCTGAAGATCTAGATGAATTACTCCATGGATTGTCCTAAACATCAAGTTTCATGAAGATCTCTTTAAAAATCACATCAAGGATAATTTGATCTGAAAAGCTTAACACGCTTTTAATCTACTCCCTCCTTTGGACTTACTAGCTAAGAAGGAGTCAAAAGGATGGTTGTTGAACCATTTCACCGTTAGTTTAGAGAATAGTTAGGCTTGTGATGTTCTTTAAGATTGGTTCTTATTTACCTTGTCCTTTTTCAAACTCATCAGGATTATGAACCGGTCTAGAATGATTATGCATCGAGGGAACTCTTTGTTGAAAATCTAGATGAGTTACTCCTTGGATGATCCTACACATCAAGTTTCGTGAAGATCTCTTGAAGAATCACATCAAGGATGATGTGATCCTGAAAAGCCCACCAAGCTTTTAATCTACTCTCTCTTTTGGACTTACTATTGTAACGTCCCAGATTTTTGAGAAAATAAATTTATTGGATGATGATAATTAATTATTCATGGTTAAATAATTATGGGAGATGTTGTTAGACATTAGAGATGAATTATCGGTAAATTAAGATTTACCGGAAACGAATGAATTAACAGATGATGTGGGACCCACTTAATCGAATTAAGTGTTTGATGGGTCTAGAATGTTTGGAATATTATGGTGATTAAGATGGTGTAGTTAGAATAATTTTTAGTGCTAAGGAGATAATTAATTGGACTCGACGTATGATATGAAACGGGGAAAATACGAGGGGATTGGAATTAAAATAAATTGCAAAATCCACTTTCTTCTCTCCATTTCACCGTGGCTTTTCCTCCCCTTTTCTAATTTCTATTGACCAATGGACAAAATGGCAAACACAAAAGTTAGGACATTAACCATTGTGCAAGAACCTAGATTTTTACACTTTCTCTCCCCCTTCTCCTTCATATTTTCTGCAGCTTCTCCCTCTCACCTTCTCCTTCACTTTTTCTACCTCCTCCTCCCTCTATAATGGGCAAACCGAAACCCACTTCTCTCTACCCCTATTCTTGCCAAAAATATGAACTTGAGCTTGGATATGTGAGGCATCTATGGAGCATGGGAGCATGCATTGGTCTTCTCCCCTTCTTCTTCACCCTTATTTTCATTTTGGTGGAGTTTGGATTTAAGGTAAAGATTTCTTACCTCCACATCATTCTATTATGGTTTTGTGTTATTGGGTTGAAGATGATAATGTTTGAAGCCTTGCATGTGGATGGGTGTTGATTATGTTGGTTAACCCAGAGTGAAACTTTAAGCATGAATATTGGAGGTGTGAAATTGAACATGGTTGATGTTGTGGGATGAAGAGAAAGTTATAGTGACCATAAAGATTTTAGGAGATTGATTGAGAATATTGTTAAATGATTTTAGATGGGAAACCCTAAGTGTGATAAATTAGGGATTTTTGCCAAATTAATGATCTTAGTGATTTTGATGCCTTGGGAGTGGATTTATATGAGGAAATGAACATTTAGAAGTATTGGGATTGAATATTGATGTTGATAAAATGGGGATCTAAGTCATGAGTTGCAAATGAGGAAATATGCACGTATATAGGTACATTGATTTGAGGGAATTAGTCTTAAGTGTTGATGTTTATGATGTTGATAATGGTTGCAAACCATTAATAATAAACTAAGGAAATGGATAATTGAATTGATGAAGCCTTGGGTCTTGTTATAGGCCATGGTGTTGTTGATGTTGGGTTGTTTAGCCCTTTGAAATCTAGAAATCGTAGCTTTGGGGAAAGGAATTCCCGAAGCCTAATACAAGCATATGAATTTGGAGTATTAGACAAGTCTAGGACTTGATCATGGGTTAGGTGATGATGTCTAAGATGATGCTTTGTGATAGTATAATAATGGCAATTGTATGTATATTTGTTGTGATAGGATTGCATCCTTGACGATGATCGAGGCATTTGGAGCTTTGGAATGGTGGATCTTCTCTCGAGGTAGGAGAGGAGTTTGCATTTCAAATCGCATGAGTGAATTCATTGTTAATTATGTATATGTTAAACTCATGCAGTGCCTTGCCATGAATGTTTTATATGATTAATTTGATGAAGTGATGAATGATGGCTTGGCTTATGTTGATTGTTATGCAAATCTATGTATATGTATGATGTTGGTGATAAGTGTTTATTAGTCCCTTATTTGGACATGAGTTAAATGATGGTGAAATATGTGAATAAATGAATTAAACCAAGTGTAGAGAATTATTTTAAGATGAGAAAAGTATTGATGAGAGGTGTATTAAGGCCTTCATTTTATAGTTGAGGAATTAGGATTTAAAAGAGTGATTGATGAGTTGAAATAAGAATTTGTGAGTATGAATGGTTAGAGCAAGTCTCATATGCCTCATGTGATGTGTAAGATGTGCTGAAGTTGAATAAATTGGAGTGGTATGAGTTTTGGTGTGTCAGCTTATTAAATCCTCGCGTTTCTGCACTAGAACTGGTATTCTCGCTCAGGCGAGATGGATTCTCGCTCAAGCGAGAATCCCTTGGACCAGAATTATGGTTTCTGGCTCCATCTCGCTTAGGCGAGATGGCGTTCCGCTCAAGCGAGGTGCGTACAAATGAAGTTGGGAGATACTGGACAAATCTCGCTCAAGCGGGCGTGACCACGCTTGAGCGAGCATGATGGAAAAGTGACACTGGGTGAATCTCACTTAGGCGAGAGGCGTGGCATGCTGAGTCTCGCTCAAGCTAGCGAGTACAAAATTGGATACTGGAAGATTTCCGCTTGAGCGAGAGTGACTCGCTCAAGCGAGATGGTGACCTGATGCTCCAATACTTCTTCGCTCAAGGAGATTTTTGGGCGCTCGAGCGACCCACCTCAATCTCGCCCGGGCGAGGGTGTGGCTCACTCAAGCGAGCGGGCGTGAAAACGCTACTGGAAGTATTTCGCCTACGCGAAAGGACTCGCCCAAGCGAGTAATGTTGATCTCGCTCAAGCGGTGGTGAATCTCGCTTGAGCGAGTTGCCCAGAAATGAAATATGTTTCATTTTTCCTTGTGTTGGGTTTATGTTAGACCCATTTTTCCTCATAAGATGAGATAATTATGGAAATGATTAGTACATGGGGACTAATTAATTGTAATATAATTACCTCTAAGGATGGAGTAATGCAAGGATGATATTGAGAGCCCAATGATAGAATTATGAGATATATCCTTAGGATGGATTTGAAATGTATGAAGGGATAAACAAATGACATTGTGTGAATTATAAATGGATGAATTAGAGGGAATATGATATTAAATAATGTTAGATGATGGTGTTGAACATTCTCTTGCACAAAGAGGTGTAAATTTATATTGATGAATTGTCGTGTACCATTGTGTGTGATACAAGCATGGTCTTGTATGTGTGGTATGAAATATGAAATTGATAATGTTGTGAATGCCACACGATTTTGTTTATATATACATATATGAGTATAGTTGAGCAACGATAATGAATAATAAGATGATAATCCACTAAATGAAGTGTGATAGTATTGATGAATAATATGTGATGTTGAAATGCCATAATGGCTGTTTGTAAGTATTGACTTGCGTGTGTGATGTGAAATATATGTGAAAATATGTTGAAATGGAAATGCCACATTAAGGACTTGAAAATAATAATGATGAAACCAACAATGTTGAATCCACTAAGGTGTATGGTGGTGTTGGTGATCGTGATGATGATGATGATGTTTGATGAGTGGCATTTAGGATGCACAGAGTGAGGATGCATTTGAATTGCATTTGCATTGTATCCATGGCATATCATTGCTGTCTATGTGGAATAGTAGGGGGTTCCACTAGGCGGGCCCAGTGGGAGGGCGGCTCAATGCACGAGCGTATTATGATTTTCCCCTGTGACTCAGTGTATGAGTCACGAAGCTGTCCATAGTTTGGTGACGAGGCACCCTATGTGGCAGGCCCAGTGGGCGGGCGGCTCTATGGTGAGCGAGTTTACCTCGGTGTCTGACGGGGCACAGCTCTCTCGATGTGTGTTCGGGAGGGGCCCGTAGCACTTGTGGTAGTTGAGGCCACGATGTTGATCCGCAAGTCACAGGGTGACTAGTGCTACAGATGGGCGACAGCGGTTTGGTACCAGTAAAATTATGAGAATATAAGCATGCTTAAATGGAGATATATGTGTACACAATTTTTCTACTGCAGTAGGGGCATAGTAGCACACCTATGCTCGTCCCACAATTGAATTAATGTTATATTCCCACAGTCGGATCCGCATTTGTTGTCTATTCCATTGTGCATATGCATTAGCCATAAGAGCATTTGCATATAGCATGGAGATATGCCAGAATATGATGATGATTGGTGATGATTGAGATGATAATATTGGTGTCGATGAGATGCGAAGTTAATATAATGAAAGACCACATAAAAGTAATAAATGATATGAACATATGAAATGATGTTGAATATGACGATATGTATGATATGGCCCAATGTAATGAAGGGCGTATTTAATTATGATTGGAAATGATGATGTTAGCCCATAGTGGCTTGATGAAAGACCAAGATGGTCTATATTGATGAGTTGGCCCATTGGGGCGATATGATAGATATGTGTTGGCCCATTGTGGCGGTGTTATAGATGTGTATATGCTTGCTTTGCTATGATTTGATGAATAAGCATGAAATGAATATATATTGTTGAATTAATAACTTATGATGATTGTTGGTGTGTTTAGCAAAGCATACATGATGTTGATATGCATATGCACATAATCCTAATTGTATTCATATCGTTATTTGAAATGTAAACTCACTCTCCCATGTGGTCTACTTTTTAGTATTGATGCAGGAAAACCATGGGGTGAGGACGTTTATGAAGTGAAGTTTTGGGAAGGTAAATAGTTGTAGAGGAATGCCTTGGCCGGCAGCTTTATAACGTAATGTGTTATGTATATGATGGATAATATGATGTTGTAATCATTGATATGGATGGACGAATTATGAGTATAGTTATACATTTGGTTGATGTACTAATAGTGGATATATAGGAATTGAAGTTGGGCTGATTATGGGCTTTTATGAATAAGAATTTTAATGATGTATGATGCATGACCATATAGATGATTACATGTTTATATCTTAGGTATTGCATGCTTATGAGATTGTGCAAAATGGTGATGGTTGTCTACTACGCCTATGTTATGCCATTGCGTGCTTTGCCGAGCCTTCTCTCATATCTTCATATATGGGACTAGGCGTGTGCCCGGTATACACATTTTTCTTCCGCTGTAAGCTCTGTTATTTTTGTATACCGCATGGGCAACTATTTATCGATCCAGTTATAAGTTTTTAAATCACGCTCTTTGGTTTTCTGTGATTTGAGTCTTGATGTGGTCATGGTGGTGTTTTGGAAATGTTTTCTAACGTGAAAAATTTACTCGTATTTTTATTAATTATGTCGATCACATCGGGATTCGAGTACAGAAAATCAGGGGTGTTATAACTATCTATGAAAGAGTCTAAAGGATGGTTGTTCCTTCTGTTCAACTTCAGTTTAGAGAATAGTTAGGCTCATGATTTTATTTAGGATTCGTTTTTGTTCACCTTGTGTTTTCATAACTTGCATTTGAAACTTTGAAAACTCATCAGGATTATGAATCTGTCCAGAATGATGATGGATTATGGGAACTCTTAGCTGAAGATCTAGATGAATTACTCGTTTGATGGTCCTAAACATCCATTTTCTTGAAGATCTCTTGAAGAATCACATCACGAATGATTTGATCTGAGAAGCCCAACAAGCTTTTCATATACTCTCTCCTTTGGACTTACTAGCTAAGAAGGAGCCAGAAGGATGGTTGTTCACTTATTTCACCATTAGTTTAGAGAATAGTTAGGCTCGTGATGTTCTTTAAGATTAGTTCTTGTTCACCTTCTGTTTGCTCAACTTGCGTTAGAAACTTAGAAAACTCATCAGGATTATGAACCGGTCTAGAATGATGATGCATCGTGGGAACTCTTAGTTGAAGATCTATAAGACTTACTCCTTGGATGATGCTAAACATCAAGTTTCATGAAGGTCTATTCAAGAATCACATCAAGGATGATGTGATCCTGAAAAGCCCACCAAGCTTTTATTCTACTTTCTCTTTTCGACTTAGTAGCTAAGAAGGAGTCTAAAGGATGGTTGTTCACTCATTTCACCTTTAGTTTAGGGAAAAATTAGGATCGCGATGTTGTTTAGGATTCGTTCTTGTTCACCTTGTATTTTCACAACTTGCGTTTGAAACTTCGAAAACTCATCAGGATTATGAACTTGTCTAGAATGATAATGTATCTTAGGAACTCTTATCTGAAGATCTAAATGAATTACTCCTTGGATAGTCCTAAACATCATGTTTCGTGAAGATCTCTTCAAGAATCATATCAAGGATGATTTGATCTGAAAAGCCCAACAAGCTTTTAATCTACTCTCTCCTTTGGACTTACTACCTAAGAAGGAGTCAAAACGATGGTTGTTCACTCATTTAACCTTTAGTTTAGGGAATAGTTTGGCTCGTGATGTCCTGTAAGGTTGGTTCTTGTTCACCTTGGCCTTTTTCAAACTCATCAGGATTAGGAACCGGTATAGAAGCATGATGCATTGGGGAAACTCTTAGTTGAAGATTTAGATGAATTACTCCTTGGATGATCCTACACATCAAGTTTCGTGAAGATCTTTTCAAGAATCACATCAAGGATGATGTGATCCAGAAAAGCCCACCAAGCTTTTAATCTACTCTCTCTTTTGGACTTACTAGCTAGGAAATAGTCTAAAGGATGGTTGTTCACTCACTTCAACTTTAGTTTGGAGAATAGTTAGGCTCGTGATTTTGTTTAGGATTCATTCTTGGTCACCTTGTGTTTTCATAACTTGCGCTTGAAACTTAGAAATCTGATCAGGATTATGAATCTGTCTAGAATGATGATGCATCGTGGGAACTCTTAGCTAAAGATCTTGATGAATTACTCCTTGGATGGTCCCAAACATCAATTTTCCTGAAGATCTCTTCAAGAATCACATCAAGGATGATTTGATCTAAAAAGCCCAACAAGCTTTTAATCTACTCTCTCCTTTGGACTTACTAGCTAAGAAGGAGTCAAAAGGATGGTTGTTCACTCATTTCACCTTTAGTTTAGAGAATAGTTAGGCTCGTGATGTTCTTTAAGATTAGTTCATGTTCACCTTTTGTTTTCTCAACTTCTGTTAGAAACTTCAAAAACTCATCAGGATTATGAACCGGTCTACAATGATGGTGTATTGTGGGAACTCTTAGTTGAAGATATAGATGAATTACTCCTTGAATGATCCTAAACATCAAGTTTCATGAAGATCTCTTCAAGAATCACATGATGGATGATGTGATCCTGAAAAGCCCACCAAGCTTTTAATCTACTATCTTTTTTGGACTTACTAGCTAAGAAAGAGTCTAAAGGATGGTTGTTTACTCATTTCAAATTTAATTTAGAGAATAGTTAGCCTTGTGATGTTTTTTAGGATTCGTTCTTGTTCACCTTGTGTTTTTACAACTTGCGTTTGAAACTTCGAAAACTCATCAAGATTATAAACCTTTCTAGAATGATGATGCATCGTGTAACACCCTAAAAATAGGGGTAAATTTTTTGTGATTTAAAAATAATTATAAATAGAGGAAACTGGATATATATTTATATATAATACCAAATAATTACCCTAGATCATTTAATGGCCTATCTTATATATGAAGATATGAGAAGTTGTCAGAGTGCTCCTTGGACGATCAAACTCAAAATCGTTACAAGGGAAAAGCAGAAGATTTAATTAAAATTAGGAATTATAAAAATTCCACATGAAAAGAGATTTAGAGGTTTAGAGATGCATCGTTAATATGTTTAAACAGTAATATTACAATTTCACAATAGTAATAATATTTCTAGAGGTTAAGGAACCCAAAACATGTAAGGAAATTGGATAAAAGAAGCAAAAATGAAGAAAGTGGAATCAGGGAATCTTGCTTGGGCGAGTCCCTATCTCGCTTGAGCAAGACCCACATGGATCGCTTGGGCGAGACCAGCGAGCGTGAGTGAAAAAGCTCCAGTATCGAAGGCATGCTCACTCGCTTGAGTGAGGCAAGCTCACTTGAGCGAAAAAGGGACAGAACCTTACTGCCCTTATTTCGCTCGAGCGTGGCCAGGCCCGCCTGAGCGAATTTCTTCTAGTAGCTAATACCTGATGCATAATCAATCTCACTTGGGCGAGATACCAGCTCGCTTAAGCGAATTTTATCTAGTAACAACTACATCCAACTATCGCTTGAGCGAAGGTAAACCCGCTCGAGCAAGAATCATCCAGTATGCATATACTACATGTAGGGGCATCTCACCTGAGCGAGGGCCACTCTCGCTTGAGCGAGATTGGGCCAGGAGCCCTATAACTAATACAGGGGATTCTCTCTTAAGCAAGAATCCATCTCGCTTGAGCGAGATTATCAGTACACACGCAGAAAACATGTGAATTTCATAACTTAGCATATGAAGATTCATCCCAAACAAAATTGAACAAGTTTAATGCATTACATACATTACATTAAGCATTTAGAACTTGTTCCAAGTATCATATTCAACAATTCCCTTTTTAATTCATTAATTACATCACAATCAAGCTTATCATATTGTATGCTCTATAGAACACCAAAATCTAGATAATTATCCATTCATTCATCAATTCTAACAGCATAACACATCACTATCATTATCTAAACATTGTCAAGGTCACTAATGAAAATAAGCCACAAATGCAAGGGACTCATTTTCCTACATGACCTCCAAAATTATCATCCATCTATCTATCTTCCTTACAAGTTACTTACATTAATTCATGGCTATAAAAAGTATTCATCATGCATATACATTACAAGAAAATACATATAATCCATAAAATCAAAACATTGCCGGCCAAGGCATCTTTACCCAAAATGACTTCCTTCACACAATTCCTCCACACATGAGCTCCATAGTCAAGCCCTACAACACAAGAGCTAAAAGATAGACCATATAGAGAGTGAGTATGCTTTCTCAATGATGAAAAATCTAACAATTCGTGACAATATACATATGAATTCAAGTTAACACCTTCTCCCAAAAGGAGTTCAAATGACACCAAGATCAATTTAATCACATCATTCATTCATGGTTCCATCATACTCATTGTCATTTTATAAAGTTTCATAAAAGTCAAACCAAACCAATAACACAAATATATTTCGTGTCCAAAGAGGGTTCCACATACACCTCACATAACCTCCTCAATAGGGTATCACTGAATGCTATGCTTCTATGGCTAATGCACATGCTGGTGTTTAAGAATACATATGCACGGATCCGATTTCATTTCATCAGGTGATCGCAACCACCATAATCATTCATTCTCATTGGTTTCCCACCTCGTAAGGGGTACTCCCTCTAGCAGCCTCGCAAGGTGCTTTCTCGTGATCGTAACCATGTTCAATAATTCATAATGGTTTCCCGCCTCGTAAGGGGTACTCCAGTCTTGTGATCGCAACCACGGGCATTCATTCTCGATGGTCCCGCAGGGCCTTTCATTTTAAACACCAGGTGATCACAACCACCGACTCAATACCATGGAACTCGCAAGCCCTTTATATTCCAAATATCAAGTGGTCGTAACCATTTTCAAATGTCATGATATGCATGCCATGCTATGTATGCAATAATGCTCATGCATGCTTTAACCTCGTAAGGATTATCTCACCCTCTCATCTAGGGTACAACTCATACTCAATCATAATGTTAATCCCATATAATCAAATATATATACAATTCATAATATTCAAGAATTACCCTAGCCAAGGATTTCAAATATTCATCAAGCCACAAATGGAAGCAATAACATGTCATCACATATTATACAACTCATAACCTTTTCAAGGTACCATTTTACAATCAACCATCACAAGATTCAATCTTTATTTCATATCACACACATTTAGCACTACATCCATTCAAGGAAAAACATGCAACATGACATCAATACATACATTATCAACATACGAGGCATCATACATTTAGAAAATACACCCCTCTCCTACCTCAAGAGAAGTAGACTTCCAGGTTTGATGTTCCTGCCTCACAAGTGTTATCAATTCCTACATTAATCAATTGTAGTACCACATCAATCATTCCTTCAAGCATCATTCTTAATGCATATACATATACACACATGATTCTTATCCTGTAGCATTTATCCATAAGTTTTATTTATTTGCCTATTTAGGCTTCGGGAATTCCTTCCTTTAAATGAAAGTTCATTATAATTAGAAATAATAACCCCAATAACTAGGTTACCCACACATATTAATTTCTCACCAACACCTTGGGTGAGTTTTTCAATTATGGCTTCCAACCAACATCATAAATCATCATTTATGTCAATACCTTATCATAAATAACATTCTCATTATCATTTAATACCAATACCTCATCATTAATAATGCCTCTTTCATCAATAAATGCCAATCATATCTATATTACACATTTCCCCCAAATTCATAGGTTAGGGTTTCATTAAAACCCATCAAACATCATTAATATCTATCATATTCCAACACCATTTTCGTGTACCCCATTCATTGCCCATAAAGGTTCATATTCCTCTCACCCCACCTTAGGGTTTATGTATTCAATGGTTTCCTTCCACACCCATATGCATTTAATACTCTCCCAAGCCACAACCATCTATTTCCTAGGTTCCAAACACAAGAAAAATAGTAAGAAGCTTACCTTGCTCCAAAAACAAAAATGGAAATCAAGGGGGGAGAGATGGTGATGAAAATAGAAGATAAGAAAGGAGAAACTTTAAGCATCCATTATCTCCTCCTTGCTCTAATGGTGAACGAAAATGAAGAGAGGAAGGGGCACCATTTTTACATAGGTTTTGGATGAGAAGAAAGTGAAGGAGATGAGTGGGAAAAGGAGAAGAAGAAGAAGAAGAAGTGTTTTTCTCTTAGAATTGAAAGCCCACATGAAAATAGAGTGAAGGATAGAAGTTGTGTTTTGATTTTTAACCTCATTCATTTAAATTTTACCGTTTTACTACAAATAGGATCTCTGTTTGGGCCCAATACTCATTCTAAAAATTATTCCTAATACATATTTGGATTCCCAATAATATTATCTACAGCCCTGATCAACGGCATCTCAATCGGAGATACTTGGTCCGATACCCATATTTTAACCGGGCATAAACTTTAGCTCATGAAACCTAGTAACTTATATAAAATCATAATAGACTCTAATTAATTTATCTCTATATTTTTGGGGCATTACTCTTTCCATATATAAATAATTATCATTTATTTCTCTTATTTGGGCATTTATATAAAAATTGGCATTTATATAAAAGAAATTTCATTCCCAAAATTTGACATACGGGATTCGAATATGTGAGGGTACCATTCCCGAATATCATCTTCACGTTTCTATATGAGTGTCTCCATGTTTCCATGCTTCCATGCTACCTTCACCAAAGGTACCATTTTATTCCGCAACCTCTTCACGGAATACTCGACAATACGAACAGAAACAGGAGGAACAGACAAGTCATCCCGCATATCAACATCATCATTAGGGATCACATGCAAGGGATCGTGAATATACTTCCTCAATTGTGACACATGGAACACATTATGCAGGTTTGGAAGATGTGGAGGGAGCACAATCTGTCATATCCCAAATTTTATAAAAATGAATAATCGAGGTGAATGAATAATAAATAAATGTATATGAGTGGATTTGTGTCCCAAAAATATTAGAACGATTAAATTGGGATTTATTTTGGAAAAATCATAATTTATTGGGACTTAAAAAGTTAAAATTATACCCGGTTAGAATATGAGAGTCAGACCAAGTATCTCCGATTGAGATGCTGTTGGTCAGGGCTGTTAAGAATATTATTGGGAATCTGAATCTATACTTGGAATAATTTTTGGATTATGTTTGGAGCCCGAACTGAGAACCTGTATGTTGAAAAGCGGAAAAATTTTAATGAGGGGGGTTAGAAAATAAAACACAAAATTCTCTTTTCCTTCTCCTCATTCACGTTGCTTTTCTTCCTCTTCATTCACTCCTCTTCTCTTCATACCCTATCTCCCATTCATCTTCTTCTCCTCTCTAAAACTAGCAAAAATGATGGTGCCTCCTCCTCCCTCCATTTTTATTTTCCATGGAGTTTGAAGAAGATGATGTTGGATGGAAGATCCCTCCCTTTTTTCCTCATTTTCGTGCTTGGTGTGGAGCTAGGAGAATGAGATCGTATTCTGGATGATGTGAAGGAGCATTCGGAGCATTGGAACCGTTCGGCTCTTCCTTTGAGGTAGGAGAGGAGTTTACATTCAAATTGCATGAGTTATATAATTGATGATTATTGTATGGCTTGATACTCATGCTTGCCTTGCCATGTTTATAGTAAAATGATATGAATGGAAAATTGTTGGGTATTGATGATAATGTATGTGTATATATGATGATGAATAACCCATGAGGGGTTGAAATATGTACATGTTAATGAACCATCCTTGAGGGGATGAAGTATATGTTTTGTGAATTGAGAATTTATGTGGATGATTGGCATTGAATGAGATGGTCATTGTGATGGTATTGGTGATAAGTTTGAGGTTTATGCATAATTGAGGAACTCATAGAGTCAAATTGAGTTTTAGGTGATTTTGATAGCTTGGGTTAGTCCCAATAGCCCGTATATGTAGTTTATGACTTGTAGGAATTGGAATGGGCCAATTCCATTGAGAATTGACCCTTGAGTTGCCCAAAAACATTTTAAATCGGGTAAAACGCAATTATGCGCATAAGTCCCTTAATTTTGAGAATTTCTGAGTGAGGCCGGTGGCCACACGTCACAAATAATATATTTTAGCTTGTGACAAATTTTGATGGTCATTGGATTTGAATTGAATGAGATTGGGTGATTGGAAGTTGAAATTTTGGTGTTGTTCTGCATAAAAACAGCAGCAGGGCTGTCTTGAATCGATTCAAGACCCTTTGAATCGATTCAAGAGGTGCTGTTTTCACTATTTTGGGCTCCAGGGGCGTTTGAATCGATTCGTATGAATCGATTCAAGGCCCTCTGTTTGTCAAAAATTGAGATTTTGGGACGCATGAATCGATTCATACGAACCTGAATCGATTCAGAGCCCTGTTATGGCCACTGTTGTGCTGTTTTTCCAACTGGTCTGTTTTCCTTGCTGTTTTTGGCCTGTTTGGGCATCTTAATGACACTTTTGGCCTTCAAGTTCTTCATGAAAGTTGTAGATAATTGTGTTACAGAGTTGTGAGAATTGGTCTCACATTAATTGGAGTTTTCTAACTCTCATTAGGAGAAACATACCGAACCTATTGCGTTGAAAAATTCAAGTTTAAGGGGGTTTTGAACCCAACTTTTTATGGTGGCCAAATTGGGACTAATAGGTGATATTTGTGACATGTCCCACTATTTTTAAGACTAAAAGTAAGCTTTCTTCATGTCTTAATGTTGAAATTTATCATGGGCTCATTATTGCCCAAAACCCCCTTTTAGTATGTAAAAACGAGAAAATTCACTAGGGGTACATGTGTGGTGTGTCTTAGTGGTGATTGAGGAATGGCTTAAGGCCTTGGCGAGGTATGTGTATACCTACGTTATGTTATGAATATATACATGCTACACCACTATGGATATATATTGTGTTATTTATCGTAATGAATCACCTTGCGGGGTGCCACGAAGGGTGTATCCCTGAGTGATGACAGTATTTTGATAATTATTATGAAGCGAATCACCTTGCGGGGTGCCACAAAGGGTGTATCCCTGTGTGAAGATACTATTGCATGAATTATTATTGAAATGAATATATCACCTTGCGGGGTGCCACGAAGGGCGTATCCCTGAGTGAAGAGGACGTTGTCCTATTGTTATGAATAATATTGAATATATCACCTTGCGGGGTGCCACAAAGGGTGTATCCCTGAGTGAAGATGCTATTGCATGAATTATTATTGAAATGAATATATCACCTTGCGGGGTGCCACGAAGGGTAAAACTCTGAGTGAAGAGGACGTTGTCCTGTTGTTGTTGAATAATATGGAATATATCACCTTGCGGGGTGCCACGATGGGTAAATCCCAGAGTGAAGATGATGATGATCATATTGTTGAATTTAACACCTTGCGGGGTGCCACGAAGGGCATAGCCTTGAGTGATGATGATATTGTGTTATTTATCGTAATGAATCACCTTGCGGGGTGCCACGAGGGGTGTGTCCCTGAGTGATGACAGTATTGTTATAATTATTATGAAATGTATCACCTTGCGGGGTGCCAGTAAGGGTATATCCGAAAGTGAAGAGGACGTGATCCTACTGATATTGAATTATTGCGAACTAAATCACCTTGCGGGGTGCCACGGGGGGTGTAACCCTAAGTGATGATGGTATTGAGTTATTTATTATTGAAATGAATCACCTTGCGGGGTGCCACGAAGGGTGTATCCCTGAGTGATGATGGTATTATGTTAATTATTATGAAATGAAACACCTTGCGAGGTACCACAACGGGTATGACCCGAAGTGATGATGATGGTTTGATTGACAAATAATTCACCTTGCGGGGTGCCACGAAGGGTGAATCCCTGAGTGATGATATTATTATTAGAGTTATTGCGAAATGAATAGTATGATGGTTGTGATCACTAGTTGATATGAAATCGAATCCATTATATATTTGAGATGGGATGACCACCAGTGTTGAGAAACCCTTTGCGAGGAGGTATTGATTAAAGGTATAATGAATTGATGAGAATAATTTAAGAATGCCCTTGTTGATAAGTGGCAAAGAGATTGTGTATGTGATTGTGTATATGTTGTACTTATTTATGATATGAATTGTGATTCATGAGGCTAGTATGCCTATTGTGATAATGAGATAATGAATGAATGATAATTTGATGTTTTGAAAGCAAAGTACACATGATGTTGGTATGCATATACACATGATCACAATATATATATATTATTCGTCATTTTGAATGTATAACTCACTCTCCCATGTGGTCTCCTTTTTAGCCTTGTGATGCAGGTTGCCATGGGATGAGTTTGGATTTCTAGTCAAAGCTTCGGTGAAGGTAAATAGTGGTAATGGAAGTGCCTTGGCCGGCATCCTTTATGGTTCTTGTATAATGAATGAATTCTGAGAATGTAGGCGATTTTTAATGAATTTGAACACGTATAGAATGATCCTTCGGAATTGTGAATTGCGGATGGTGAATAAATATGTAGAATGTAAGAGATGATTTACAGTGTATTGGGAGGATTAAAATTAATTGATGTATATTGATGATAGCGAAGGATGAGAGAAGATTCCCATGTGTACATATATATATATAGTTATACCTTAGGCTCTGTATGCTTATGGAATTAATTGTAGAATGATGATGGTTGTCTAATAGGCTTATATTATGCCATTGCGTGCTAGCCTAGCCTTTTCCCATATCGTCATATATGGGACTCGGCGTGTGCCCGGTATACACCTTCTTCCGCTGTATACTCTATTATTTTGTATACCTTTATGGGCAAACCATTCATCGATCCAGTTATAGATTACTAAATCTCACTCTTTGGTTTTCTGTGATTTGGGTCTTGATGTGGTCATGATGGTGTATTGGAAATGTTCTCAAACGTGAAAAATTTATTCACAATTTTATTAATTATGTCGATCACATTGGGATTCGAGTACAGAAAATCAGGGGTGTTACAAAGGTGGTATCAGAGCATAAATTGCTCTGAATTGGAATTATTGGTTACTGCCACAGCACGGCTGCTCTGTAAGGATTTGATATTGTGGATGATTAGAGCATGATTTCTCAATGTGAGATACTTATGGTGATTTTTGGAGCGGGATGCTCACTATTGACATATGGTTGTGTGTATAGAATTAAGAATGATAATTATCTAGAGGATGATGATATGTTAAGTTATTGATTGCCCTATATGGACTTGTAAATGATTAATTGTCTAAGGATTATAAATTGATCATAAGGGCATACTTGCTTATTGAGGAATTCTTGTGAATCATTAATGTTGAGTTGGGATTTATGTTTATTAATGGCTCTTTATGAGATTATGGATTCAGAAGATATAATTGGTTCCTATGAGAGTATACTTTTTATCGTTGAGGTTGTATGATGAACTTATGGAGCGTAGTTACTCATTGATAATCATGAATGAATTATGAGATTGAATATGAGTGAATGGATTTTCTTAATATATGATGGATGTATTTATTGTGTAAGACCGGCCAAGTTCCTTACCCTATTACCTTCAAATGACGAATATATTATTATTGTGCATTGATGTTGATATATATCATGCAAATTGATTTGACAATAGATCCATGCTGGCTGTTAATCATGGAAATGAAATATTGAGATATGAATATGAAATATGAGATATGAATCGATATGATGATGAATTTGTACCATGTGTGATCATGGATATGGTATGTTAGTTATGCATTGATTTAATGATGGACCTATGCCGTGTGTTGATTACGGATAAGAGGTATTGAGAAAGAAATTGATATGGTAGTAGACCATACCTATTGAGACCTTGATGTGCATGCGCACCTTATATATAAATTGTTGGTTGGGTCTCTTATATGCATTATGCTTGTGGCGTTTAGCCAAGGAATGCTTGTTAAATGAAATAAAACTCACATGCTTGAGTTGAATGAATGAATAATGTTGAGTAATTCCTTAGTATGAGTATGTTTGAATCTAAATGATTGGTTGTGCCATTTGTGAAGGATGGATTTTATATCCTTTGGCACAAGAGCCTTATATATAAAATGATACAAGTGATTTGTTGTATCCCCTAGATTGGGAATTTGAATATGTGATAAATAATTAAATATGAAATCAAATACATGTTAGATTGGGGTTGTGTCTCGATTTTTGGTGTGTGAAAACTGAGTGAATAATTGAATTGATTTTGACCCACTAGGTGTGGTAACCCCAGATGACTTGATGCGATCTTGTATGATCGAACCTTTTAGAATTTGACCCTATGGCGGTCTAGGCTCTATGTTGTTTGTGTGAGCCATGTCTAATGATGTTGTGTGGTATGAGAGAACTCCACAATGGGTACCAGGTGACCCTTAGACTTCCTAAGTCTATTGATTGATCGAACCTTATGAATAGTTAAGCTATAACGAAATTAATTGTGAATTACGTTGTAGAAGCTAGAGCTGATATGTAATGGGATACGAATGATGAATGTAAACCCTGATGATTGATGAATAATAATGTTGAATTTGGGGTATAATTGGAATTGATTATGGTATATGATTTTACGAAGTGATTTTGGGCTAAATTGTGTGCCCTAGAGACTATGATCATTGGAATAATTATGGATTACATGTGTGAATATGAATTGGTGAATAGAAATTTGATCGGGTCATTAAAATAAATTACATGAAAATCTATCACTTCTATTTAAAACATATTTAAATTTTGGTCATTAAATAAATATGTTGTCTCCCACTATTTTGATTCAAAACAAATACCCTCACTGAATCATAAAAACATCTCATTGGAAGATTTTTCTAGTGGGCCAAGATCCATATTTGGCCTAATGTTGAGTCAGCTTTGGTTGATCACCCAACCCTTGGTTATTTAGGTAGGAAACACATTTCCAATTGCATCTCATGCAACTCTTGGGTGATTGAGTGGGTAACTCTTTACCCTTATTCATCTTATGAATTTAAGCTCAATCCTTATGCCTCTAAGTTATTTTCAATCCAATTGAAAAACTTAGTTAAGTTTAGGCCTAATAAAAACAATTTGGATATTACAATTATCCCATCGCGCCTTACTAATATAAATGATAGCACCCTGCTTTGGCAGGCCCACTATTTATTGACATTAGTCTCGACGAGTGTTACTTATTAGAAGGCGTTTAAACTTAATATTAACGCTTCTAGATTCTTCAATCTGATTAAAGTTACCTAGATAAGTCCAATAACAAATGGTTGGATAATCCAATTATCCATCATCCTTTACTAATATCAATAAAAGCACCCTGCTTTGGCAGAACCTACACTTTATTAAAACTAGCATTGGTGACTGTTGTTTATTAGAATGCGTTTTAGACTGTTCATACCTTTAGGCTTTTCCAATCCAATTGAAAAAAAGTCTATTTGAATAAAACTTAATAATTCTTGGATAATCCAATTATCCAATCATGTCCTACTAAACATAAATAAAGGCACTGATAAGTGTTTTGCTTATAATGAGTTTGCTGAAAGAGAATCAAGTTTGTATAATATGAACTCAATGAAATGGATGTGCCAAGTTTAAACACAGAAGTTGTAATATAGTATAGTTGTCGTTCCACTGAGGAGGTGCTAGAATGAAGATCTTAGTTTGAATTAATTAGGCAGAAAGTTTCAGTTTTGATTTGTTGTGAATGTTGCTGAATGAAAAACAGTAAGTAACAAAATAACAGAGGATAGCACTTTGCAAAATATAATAGTAAATGAGGTTGGAAAAATCAGTTTTTGTAAAACAGGGATTGGCTTCATCACATCTTCACCTCTGTAAGCTGCATAAGTTTCCATATAAGTAAATCGAAAAGATAAGTTCTACGTCACAATCAAAGTCATTTGCATCGATCCCTCGACTACAAAATTCATAAGAATGATTTCCAAACCGCTGATCCCTCAGTCACTTTGGAAACCATTCCAGCATTATCGATCGATTGTTTTGACGTTTGTTGCGTTAGACGCCATCCCTGGCTACCTACTCACAACAAGCATTTCTTTCAGGGTCTGCTTTCAAAAGTCACTTCCCAGCATACTCAAGAAAACTTAGAACAAGAAAATAGTGATCAAGTACTTTCAGGCATTAAACGCAGAAGGAAATACAGAAACTTTATCAAATCTCATTACTCAATGAAAACTTACGACAACATTACTTCAGTGTTGAATGGATTACAGCCAATCCCATAAGGGAGATTAGTTACTCATGCCTTGCATTTTCACCATCAAAGAAATGAATACAGAAAATGGAAAGTGTGAAATGAAAAATACAGAGGATGAAATGATGTATCAGATGATGTTGGGTCATAGATTGATGATTCTGATGCCCTGTTTGCAGCTTGCTTTATAGGAGTTTTTGGCTTAGCTTCTCTTACCCACTTGCGTAGAACCCATGCGGCATCTTTCAGAGACTGGTGGAAACAGCAGAAAGTGGATGAGTTTGCATCGCATTACGGGTGAATAAAGAATTAAGAAGCCCACGCTGTGTGAGTCACGCTTGAGCTTGATGGTCACGCTCAAGCGTGAAGGGTTCTGAAGCTTTTTGATAGTCCTGTGCTTGAGCTTCCTTGTCCACGCTTAAGCGTGGTTCCTTTGTTCAGCATATGCTTGATCCTTCGCTTCAAGCTGGGCATGTCACGCTTTGAGCGAGCTCCTCTATCCCAACATATGTACTCCACGCTCAAGCCACGCTCAAGCGGGATCGAGGTCACGCCCAAGCGGCTCCTGCTCACGCTTGAGCGTGAGATGACCCTGATGCTGTTCCTTAATTCAATTCAGTCACGCTTTAACCTCCTTAGTGCCACACTTGAGCGTCAGTCATGCATGAAGTCACGCTTGAGCGAGCTCGGGTTCACGCTCAAGCGTGAGGGCTGTTGGTGTGTTCCTCATTGTTTCACTTGGGTGCATGGGCAACGTGGCTTTTGTTTCCTCCACGCTCAGGCGTGTAGTGTACCACGCTCAAGTGTCCTTTGCTTGACGCTCTTTGTTTCTTCAAGGCTTTTGACAAATTGTTCACTGATTTTCAAATTTCAAGCTTCTTTTCTTAATACTCCCTTTATAATCAAAATCATGCTCAATTATTTATCAATTTTGTTAAGTTATTCAAAAAATAGTTCTAATTGAGCCATGAATTTAATCATAAAATAAGCACTCATCAAACTCTCCCCAACCTAGATTTTTGCTTGTCCTCAAGTAAAAAGAAGATTTGGAAAGGGAAACAAGCATTTCAAAAATCTGAGTTTCTGTTGCAGACAAAAGTTTAAAAGGCAATAATCTGAGTTAATGTCTAGACAAATGATTTTCTTAATACCAATTCCTTAAAATGTAATGCACCATTACCTTATTCATAAAGCATGTAACCCATTGCTGTAAGAATATAGAATTTCTCATTATTTCTTACCATGTGTCTGTTTCGCTCATCCATCATTAGAACTGTTCTGTTAACATTGCCCGTCATTTCTAGTAAAACCAAAATTCAAATGAATAGCAAGGATCAGAAGGTCTTTTAAGGGTGTAATGAGGCTGGGTTAACAAGAAACTTTGGTTTTTCTGGGTTTCAAAACGCATGTTTTAAAGAAGAGCATAAGTGTTTTTGGTTAATTTAGAAGGCTCCTTCTCTGCATTGAAACTTCAGAATTTTCTTTTGTTTTACTCCAACTCTTTTATACAATCTTTGGAGAGCTTACTTATTCTTTCTGCATTTTCTTCTACTGCCTCCATTTGTTTCATCTTCTTTTGAGAAAATTATTTTATGCTCTTTTTCAAGATGAACATGCAGGTGAGGTAGAATTTTTGCTTTTATGCTTAGCTCAGGGCAGAGAGAGAAAAAAAAATTTTTCATGCTTTTATGGCTCAAAGATGGGCTGCCAAAAAATCGGATATTTTTATCAGGGTAGCTTTTTGGCTCTTGGCTAACTATTTTTTTTCAAAATTGCCTTATCATTTCCTTGCTTGTTTCTTAAGAAAAAGGTTTAATTAGAAAATCAGTCAATGCTAATTTAACAAATTCAAATGAGGCTCTCAAGTGTTTAGATTTTCTCACCTCTCATCAAGATATAAAGCTTACTTCCTTATTCTAACAGAAAAGGGTTCAAGTCATATAAACAAGCAACAATACATGCATTCCAGTTCCTTGGTTCTTAATTAAGTCATTTTGCCTAAAAAAGAATCAGTGTTGTTGCCTAAAAACATTGTGCTGCTTAGAAACTTTTCTTTGTTCAAAAAAGTGAAATCTTTGGTTGGGGTTTTCAAAGATGTTCAAAGTTTTAATCATCAAAACAAGAATAATCACAAACAAACAAGAATAATCACAAGCAGATAGGAATAATCACAGGCAGATAATCTCAAGCAATTTCTAAAGTGTGCTGTACTAAAGATAAAGTATGTACTAAAGATAAAGTAAAGCTATAAATTGTCAAACTAAGTAGCAATTTTAATTGTCAAGAACTGAAGGCATTAAAAAGTTTCACTCTTCCTCGGATGAGTCCTCCTCTGTTCCCAAGTCTCTTTCTGGAGGTCCCTGAGTTGAAGTTCCTGGCCTATCCTCCTGTGTAGCCTCACCTCCTCCCACAAACGGAGGCCTGTCCCCAGGCCAAGCAAGCAGGGCCTCAAACTGGGCAGGTGGCATCCATGGATTGTGTTGACCTGCAGGAATGCTATGATAAAGGCCATTGTGAACATGTAACAAACCTCTATGCTGAGCGTTCTGCTGGGCTAGGAGATGGCTGTTTTGAACTTTCAGGATGTGAATGCCTTGTAAAATCAGGTTGGCTTCTGTGCTGAGGGGGGGTGGGCAGGTGCAGTGCTAAATGCTTGCTGTGCTGCTTGTGAGGCATGTGGAGGAGGTGCATCAGTTGCAGGGAGTGCTGGATTACTGCAGTAACGCTCAATGAAGCGTTTGTCTATGGAAGGCCTGATTGGTTTGAGGTCTTGTACCTCAACACCATGAGCTGCACAAAAATCAGTGATAAAGGCAGGAAAACCAAGACTCCCTTTTACCTTTTGACCTGCCTGGGAATACTTCTGGTCAGAAATCATAAACTTGTGGATTTCATCCGATAGTACTTGGGCTAGATCAATAGAGATGTCCTCTCTCAGAATGCAGTATAGGAGATAACACCTACTAAAAATCAAATCAGAGACATGAGCGTTAGGTGCTATGTTAGCTAATAAGAAGGAAGTCCAAACTTGAGCAATAGTAGTCATGTCCTTTCTTAAAACTCTCAGTGGTGTCTCTCCTTGCCCCATTTGAAAGTGGTGTCCTGGAACACAGATAGCGGCTTCAAGGTCATGTGTGGCAATGAACTGGTTCCTTGCAACCATGGCAGCATATTCGCAGATTTCCCCTTCTCCTAAGATCATGATGTTCCCCAAGTAGAAATTGATTGTGTCTCTGCCATATGAGAGCCAGGTACCCCGCACATAGGTTTTTCGTCCCCCTCCTCCATCTCTTGTCCAGGCGTTTGCATAGAATTCTCTTACCACTTCAGGGTCAAATTTCTCCCTTGGGTAACATACTTTTAACCAATTTCTCCTTCTTATGATCTGCAGGAAGGCATCGCATTCTCCCAAGGCCAAGTCTACTTTCCTTTCTGGTATGAATGTCCAATTTGAGATGTCTTCATACCGCTTGCTGTTGCCTTTCTTCCTGAATCTTGGAGCATCATCTTGTTCATCTGTTCGTGGTCTTTTGCCCTTGTTCTTTCGGGAACTCCTTTTTGGGGAAGTGGTGGCAGGGGGAGTTGGTGCAGTTTGCTTGGTTCTGGCCATCTGCAAGAAAGTTAAGAACCATTTTGCACTTAAGATACTTCCTTTCAGTACTTTTATCAAACATTCAGCATGCATTAAAGGAATGTGAAACAGAAAAGGGTCATGCATTACAAAGAATTTGAAATACAAGAGCAAAGCTTGAACGTCTTTCTCTAATTCAGAAACAACCAAGCATAGATCATAGCATTCATAATAAAAAAAAACAGGAAGAAGTTGTTTAAAGGCTTCAGTATATTCTCAAAAGAAATGTATCAATTCTCCCTACACAGTAGTCTAATGCTTTGAAATTCAAAAAGAGGATAGTGCAGCAGTTACCTGGAAGGATCCAAAAGTGCAAGAGAGAATGGTTTGCAAAATAAAAGTGTGACTTATGAGATGAGAGTGAAAAGACAATTATTGGAGAAGAGAGGTCAGTTACAAAACTTAGAGAGTCAGAAGGTTGATGAACGGTTATGTGAGTAGAGAGTGGGCGGTTTCAGAATTAGCATCAGGGGGCTGTTTTGCATTCTCACGCTTGAGCGCCATGATGTCACGCTTGAGCGCGAAAATTCCACGCTTGAGCGCAATATAACCACGCTTGAGCGTGATCGGTCTGGATGCAAAGTTTGAGAATGAAAACTTCACGCTTGAGCGTGTTTTTGTCACGCTTGGGCGTAAGAGTTTCGCGCTTGAGCGCAGGTTTATCACGCTTGAGCGTGTGGGCATTGCTCCAAGGTATGCTTTCCTCGCTCAGGCTGGTTTTTATCTCGCTTGAGCGTGCAACAAAGTTTTAATACCTGATGCTCTATTCAATGTCTCGCTTGAGCGCATGTTTGGCAAGCTTGAGCGCAGGGATGTTGCGCTTGCGCGCCAAAGTATCACGCTTGAGCGTGATCAACCACCTGATGCCTGATTTAATTTCTTGCTTGGGCGCAGGGGTCTTGCTTTGAGCGTGTTAGCCTCTGATTGCTGTCCAGGTCCTTTCGCTTAAGCGAAAAAGGTCACGCCTAAGTGAGATCGGGTTTATTTTGTTGAAAATTCCTTTTGCAGAGGTGCCACGCTTAAGCTTGACTCTCACGCTTAAGCTTGATGAGGATGGTTTAGGACTTACCTTGGCTCGCTTAAGCTAGATTATCCACGCCTGAGCGTGGTGATGTCCTCATGTCTCTCTGAATTCAACTTCCAGCTCCAGTTTTGTTTGCCTTTGTTTGATACTCTTCTACAAGGTAAACAGAAACTTTTAAAATGACAAATTTTCAAAGAAATAAAACACAAAAGATTGGGTTGCCTCCCAATAAGCGCTTGTTTAACGTCATTAGCTTGACGCCTGATAGATTTTTCAATATGGGTCATGGAGTTGGTGAATGAGAGTGTTGAGTTTTTCCACCTCCTTGCCTAAGTCAGGCCTTGGCTTTCTTCCTTTCTGTTTTTCAAGTGCACCTTCAATAGCAAAATCAGCTTGTTCTTTTTGCACTCGAATTTTTACTTTTCTGTCATCCACATCTATGATGACTTTGGCTGCTTTCAAGAATGGTCTCCCCAGTATTAGAGGAACTTCAGAATCTTCCTCCATATCTATGACAACAAAGTTCTCATGAAATTCAAATTTATCAACTTTGACCTCAATATTTTCAGCAATACCATAAGGGGTTTTTATTGATTGATCTGCCATTTTTAAAGTCATGTTTGTTGGCTTCACTAAAAAATCCCCTATACTTTTAAGTGTGGATAATGGCATCAAATTTACACTAGCACCAAGATCTAATAAAGCTTTACTTTTTGAAAGATTTCCAATAGTAACGGGAATAGAAAAACTCCCTGGATCTTTGGTGTTATAAGGTACTGCTTCATGTGTGATAGCATCATGTCCATCTTCTTCCTCAGTTATTTCCTCAGTCAGTGTGGTTACAGCCTTGCAATGCTCTATTGGGTTTGTTTCAGTGTTTGCTCCATACTGAGGCTTCTGTTTTTCAGCAAGTTGTTGGGCTAGTTGTCCCAATTGTGTTTCCAAGTTCCTAAGTGATGCCTCATTGTTCTTTTGACTTGCTAAAGAAGTTTGCATAAATTTTTCCAAGGTGTCCTCTAATCTAGAAGTTCTCTCCACCAAAGTAAGACCATTATTTTGATATGGTTTATTTGAAGAGCTGGGTTCTTGCTTCCATCCTTGGTTTTGGTTACTTCTCCATCCCTGAAACGGTTGGTTAGAAAAATTTGAATTGAAATTACCAGACCTTCCTTGGTTGTTCATGAAGTATACAGTTGCTTCTTGTGAGCCACAGTTCTCATTGAGATGATCTCCTCCACAAAAGTTACATTTTGTAGGCATTTGTTGTTGCCCTGGTTGTGATAATTGTACTGCATGTAATTGTTGTGGAAGATTGGCTATCTTTTTGGTCAATGCTTCTAATTGTTGGGTCAGAATTTTGTTCTGTGCTAAGATGGCATCTGTGGTGTTTAAGTCAAGAACTCCTTTCCTTTGAACTTGCTGACGATCATGTTGAGCTTGGTAGTCTGTTGAGGATAAAGCTTCTATTATCCTTGTGGCTTGGTCAGCATCCACTGTCATCATTGTTCCTCCTGCTGCTGCATCTAAAATCATTTTAGTGTCAGCCCTTAAACCACTGTAAAAAATATTAAGTTGTGCAATATCTTCAAGTCCATGGTTTGGGCATTTTCTGAGCAGTGATTTAAAGCGTTCCCATGCCTCACAAAAAGGTTCATCTTGGCCTTGTCTAAATGTTGTAATATCTGATTTGGCCTTGATGAATCTAGATGGAGGAAAGAACCTTTGTAGAAATTTTTCTTCAACTATGTTCCAGCTATTTAAACTTTGATTTGGATGAGATTGTAACCACTCCTTTGCTTTTCCTGCTAAAGAAAAAGGAAATAGTCTTAGATATGCAGCATCAATAACATCTTGGTCAAATCCCATGGTTCCAACCAATTCATAGAATGTGGCCAAGTGAGTGTACGGATCTTCACTGGACATTCCATGGAATTGATGTGAACTAATCAAACTCAGAAATGCTGGTTTCATTTCTAGTGCTCTGACAGTGTTTGGAATTGCAATGCTTGAGAAATGTCTTGGCCCTTGCTGTAAAGCATAGTCTCCAAGTGTTCTCCTTGGTGGATTTTGATTATTGCTGTTGTCCTCCATTGTAACAGAGGAAGTTTGTCCTATGTGGAAGTTCTGCTTGGCTTTCTTGATTTTCTTGAGGAACCTGTCTATCTCAGGATCAAATACAAGTTGTTCTTTTGTACCCTGTCCTCTCAAGATCATAAATCAAGAATTCAAAGTAGCAAGGTTAAAAAAATAAAAAAACAAATTACAAACAAGTTTATTTACACTGCCTTGTCAATTCAATGCTAAAATATTCAAACTTAAATCACCTCCCCGGCTGCGGCGCCAAAACTTGATAAGTGTTTTGCTTATATTGAGTTTGCTGAAAGAGAATCAAGTTTGTATAATATGAACTCAATGAAATGGATGTGCCAAGTTTAAACACAGAAGTTGTAATATAGTATAGTTGTCGTTCCACTGAGGAGGTGCTAGAATGAAGATCTTAGTTTGAATTGATTAGGCAGAAAGTTTCAGTTTTGATTTGTTGTGAATGTTGCTGAATGAAAAACAGTAAGTAACAAAATAACAGAGGATAGCACTTTGCAAAATATAACAGTAAATGAGGTTGGAAAAATCAGTTTTTGTAAAACAGGGATTGGCTTCATCACATCTTCACCTCTGTAAGCTGCATAAGTTTCCATATAAGTAAATCGAAAAGATAAGTTCTACGTCACAATCAAAGTCATTTGCATCGATCCCTCAAATTCATAAGAATGATTTCCAAACCGCTGATCCCTCAGTCACTTTGGAAACCATTCCAGCATTATCGATCGATTGTTTTGACGTTTGTTGCGTTAGACGCCATCCCTGGCTACCTACTCACAACAAGCATTTCTTTCAGGGTCTGCTTTCAAAAGTCACTTCCCAGCATACTCAAGAAAACTTAGAACAAGAAAATAGTGATCAAGTACTTTCAGGCATTAAACGCAGAAGGAAATACAGAAACTTTATCAAATCTCATTACTCAATGAAAACTTACGACAGCATTACTTCAGTGTTGAATGGATTACAGCCAATCCCATAAGGGAGATTAGTTACTCATGCCTTGCATTTTCACCATCAAAGAAATGAATACAGAAAATGGAAAGTGTGAAATGAAAAATACAGAGGATGAAATGATGTATCAGATGATGTTGGGTCATAGATTGATGATTCTGATGCCCTGTTTGCAGCTTGCTTTATAGGAGTTTTTGGCTTAGCTTCTCTTACCCACTTGCGTAGAACCCATGCGGCATCTTTCAGAGACTGGTGGAAACAGCAGAAAGTGGATGAGTTTGCATCGCATTACGGGTGAATAAAGAATTAAGAAGCCCACGCTGTGTGAGTCACGCTTGAGCTTGATGGTCACGCTCAAGCGTGAAGGGTTCTGAAGCTTTTTGATAGTCTTGTGCTTGAGCTTCCTTGTCCACGCTTAAGCGTGGTTCCTTTGTTCAGCATATGCTTGATCCTTCGCTTCAAGCTGGGCATGTCACGCTTTGAGCGAGCTCCTCTATCCCAACATATGTACTCCACGCTCAAGCCACGCTCAAGCGGGATCGAGGTCACGCCCAAGCGGCTCCTGCTCACGCTTGAGCGTGAGATGACCCTGATGCTGTTCCTTAATTCAATTCAGTCACGCTTTAAGCTCCTTAGTGCCACGCTTGAGCGTCAGTCATGCATGAAGTCACGCTTGAGCGAGCTCGGGTTCACGCTCAAGCGTGAGGGCTGTTGGTGTGTTCCTCATTGTTTCACTTGGGTGCATGGGCAACGTGGCTTTTGTTTCCTCCACGCTCAGGCGTGTAGTGTACCACGCTCAAGTGTCCTTTGCTTGATGCTCTTTGTTTCTTCAAGGCTTTTGACAAATTGTTCACTGATTTTCAAATTTCAAGCTTCTTTTCTTAATACTCCCTTTATAATCAAAATCATGCTCAATTATTTATCAATTTTGTTAAGTTATTCAAAAAATAGTTCTAATTGAGCCATGAATTTAATCATAAAATAAGCACTCATCAGGCACCCAACTATGACGTGACCTGCACTTTATTTATATCAAGTTAGACGTTATTACTTATTGGAAGGTATGATTGTCGGGCTTGAGGGATTTCAATTTTCTTATTGTTCATTACCAACTTTCATTAAACGCTTTAACGCAAAATAGAACCCCAAAACATGCAATCAAAAAATTGTGAGATGGTTATGGTCTTCCTAGAAAATAAAATAAAATAAAATAAACCTAAAGGAACTATGGTGTCTTGACTTCATGAAGTCCTACTTCTTGAAACCACCATCCTCCTAGAGTCACCACTCCTTTGTTCCTTTCAAGGTCATATCCATCACCACTCTAGGTTTCTTCTAGGTCTCCACCTTGTTGGCTTTTCCAAGATTACAATGTAATAAAGAAAACTCGTTTTACATACGAGTGAAGGGTTGAGATAAGAAATTTAAGAATAGAGTAAGGCACAGCACGCAGGCTGTATTTAAAATTAAATAAAAAAAATCTAAGACCATAACCATTCACCGCTGGACGTGTTAATTAATCAATTAATAGAGTAATCAATTGTATTTAAAATAAAATAAATTTCAAAACACATAATTAAACACGCGGGGTCATAAAAGGAAAACTACGCAAGGAAGTTTGGCGGCTCTGTTGACCGTTCAACAGACAGGGTCAAGGGGTGTTCCAACCCAAATATTTAGTACTGTAATCAGGTTAGTTCCCAGGAAAGAGAGGTGGGTCCGGAGTGACCGCTTAAGTACCAAGTCTTTCCTAGCCAGAACGTCCCACTGACCATTAACAGCTCAAAATATTCGGTTATGATTTCAAACAATTTAAAATCTTTAATTTTGAAACGGCCAAGATTTAACTTTTAAAACTTATCTTTTGACCCTTATAATTATCCTAAAATAGGAATAATCAAAGTTTAACTTTTAAACCTTATCTCTAGAGTCTCAACAATCATCCTAATTTTTAGGAACGATCAAGGTTTAAATTTTAGACCTTATCTCTAGAGTTCAAGATATTTTATTTCGAATCCTATTAAATTTGATAAAGATCTTATCTTTAATTTGTAACTTTTACAAATCCTATCAAATTTATTAAGGATTAAATATTTGATTTTAAAATTATTAAATTTAATAAAGATCTTATCGTCTATTTGTAACAATTACAAATCATATTAAATTTAATAAATATGAATCAATTTGTAACTCCTACAAATCACATTAATTTTAAAAAGATCACATATGATGCAAATCCTATTAAAATTAATAAGAATAAATTATTTAAATTTGTAACTCTTACAAACTTTAATTTTAACAAATAATTAAAATTTGATTTGTAACTTTTACAAATCGAATTTAAAATATAATATTAAAATCAAATATTTTATTTGTAACATTTACAAATAAATAAAATACCATTACGGCTAGGTTTCAACTTTTGAATCTTAGTTTTCATTACGGCTAAGGTTTAACTCTTAAACTTTCTAAACACAATCTCACATGAATAATTCATATTAGAAAAGAGAAAGCATATAGACGTCATTGCATACAACCCTTGATTTCAATTTAATTAAATAAACATAAAACATGCCTTATAATTAGAACACATATAAAACAATCACCATTGCAACATACAACATGTTCATATAATAAAGCACATCCTAAAAACATGTTCTTTAATTAAAATGTTGAGAAAAGAAATCAATATACATAAAGCAAAATATATTGATATTAGCTTTCAAAAGGTGCAACCTTTGCAACATATCTCATAAAAATGTAACCTTTACATAATATCTCATTAAAAATGTAAACTTTGCAACATATCTAATAAAAGATGCAACCTTTGCAAAAGGATTCAACCTTTACAATTCTTTTCATAAAAGAAATTTTATTTTTATTTTTACATGTTCTTTAAACAAATGTTTGCCCAAAACACGGTTTTGCAACCTGGCTCTGATACCACTGTTAGGAATCCCTAGTGTATGAGCAGCGGAAATACAAGGATTCCTATAGGATTTGCAAAGCGCCGTGTTTCAAAGCATAAGACAAACACACACAAAAATTGCGTTTTAGGATTACCTCTTGAAGAATATCGAAGCAATCGTAGCCTCGTCCTTTAGGAGTCCACACGAGTACTCCCACCAGAAATGCTCCACCTTCCAAATGCTAGTTTGACGGCATGTAGCTTTTGCAACTTTTGCGTATTTTGTGTCTCTTTAGGGTCGCCGCCTATGAGCATCTTATGCTCTATTTATAGGCTTAGGTTTGACCTAATTTGCTCTCTAAAGAGTAGGCTCCTTACTCATTCTAAATGAGTTAGGCCCAATAGTCTTATTTTAGTCCAACTAAAATAAAAAGCTATTTTCCGATGGGCTTACTCTATGTGTGTGACCCTATAGGTAAAATACTCGGTTATATTAATAATAAACTATTTTATTATTAATATAAAATAAGAGCGGCATCTAGCAATGCATCATTATGTCCGAATATTATTTATTAACAACATAACCTATAAATGATAATTATTTTATATGTTTGTTCCTTTTGTCACGATATCCTAATTGGGCCCAAGGCATGGTCGTGTCATCCTTGTACGGTCCAATTTATTTTACTTGATACCGGAGTAGACTTTATCCGAATAAATATCCAATATTTATTCTTTCTAGCATGGCCATGCATTTCCTTAGTCTCACTCCATCAAGTGGCCTATAGATATCACTCCTGTCACATAGGAGAGACAAATTCCATCTACATCACCCACATCCCTCTGCATAATTTGTACATTGCCTAACCACAACCTTTATAGTCCTCTTATTACAGAAGACGTTTGATTGTATTAAAACAATAAACTCCTTATGTAGGAATCGTAGTGACTTCAGGTCAAAGGACTACATATACCATTGTCACATTGAGAATCGTTTATGACATTCATGTAACGATCCATGCAACGTTCTCATGGTGGGTCTGTGCAGTACATCATTACTCTTAATCTGTACCCGTGTGAAGACTTGATATCATTTATATCCATGATCTGTGAGATCAGATCATTAGTACATTCACACACTAGTCCTAATGTATTTACATGTCCCCACGTAAATACTTGACTAGGGACATTTTAGGAATAACTCTCATATGACCTATTACTCCAAGGATATGTAAAAGTTGTTAAACTATTTAACAAAAAATGACTTATTCAAAATGATGCGAACCTATATAGGATTTTAGTGCATATTTCCAACAATTGGAACCTATTCGGATGTGATCTTGTGTGATGTGGTGCCTATGAAGGCATGTCATTTGTTGTTGGGAAGGCCGTGGCAGCATGACCACAAGACTATCCATGATGGTTTCTCCAACAAAATATCATTCACCCATCAAGGAAAGAAGGTGGTACTTAAACCTTTAAGCCCACAGGAGGTGTGTCATGATCAGTTGAGATTGAGAGAGAAAATTATAAGAGAAAAAAAAGATCATGAGGGTGAGGGATTAAGTGTGACTGAGAGCTTGAAAGAGGAGAAAGAGAGAAAAGAGAGTGAAGAAAAGAGGGGAAAAATAAAAGGAAGTGAAAAGAGTGAAAAAGAAAGGAAAAGAATGAGAGAGAGATAGCAAAAGAAAGAGAAGTGAGGAAAGTGTTGCTTACAAGGCAGCCACTCTACGTGCTGGTTTGCAAGCCTATTCTAAATACTAATCCCATTTGTTTTTCTTCTTTGCCTTCTCCTATTTCTTCTCTTTTGCAGGAATTCAAGGATGTTTTCCCTTCAGATCTACCAAGTGGGTTGCCACCATTGAGAGGGATAGAACATCAGGTGGATCTGATACCTGGAGCCACCATTCCAAACCGGCCAGCCTATAGGAGCAACCCTAAGGAGACCAAGGAAATACAAAGGCAAGTGGAAGCTCTCCTAGATAAAGGTTGGGTAAGAGACTCTATCTCTCCTTGTGCTGTTCCTGTGATCCTAGTACCTAAGAAAGATGGAACTTGGCGCATGTGTAGTGATTGTAGGACTGTGAATAGCATTACCATTAAGTATAGGCATCCTATTCCTAGGCTTGATGATCTACTTGATGAATTGCATGGTGCAAAATTCTTTTCCAAAATTGATTTAAAAAGTGGATACAACCAAATTAGGATTAGAGAAGGTGATGAGTGGAAAACTGCTTTTAAAACCAAATTTGGCTTGTATGAATGGCTGGTTATGCCTTTTGGGTTAACTAATGCACCTAGTACATTCATGAGGTTGATGAATCATGTTCTTAGAGAATTTATAGGACACTTTATGGTAGTGTATTTTGATGACATACTGGTGTATAGTGCTGATTTAGATTTGCATGTTCATCATTTGTATTCTGTGTTGGCTACTTTGAGGCATGAGCAATTATATGCTAATATTGAAAAATGCACATTTTGTCAAGATCATGTGGTGTTTCTAGGCTTTGTGGTGAGTTCTAAAGGGGTAGAGGTAGACCAAGAAAAAGTGAAGGCCATCCAAGAATGGCCAACACCAAAAACCGTCAGTGAAATTAGGAGCTTTCATGGTCTAGCTAGCTTTTATAGGCGCTTTGTGAGAGATTTTAGCACATTGGCAGCCCCACTAAATGAGTTAGTGAAGAAGAATGTGAGCTTTAAGTGGGGGGAAAACAAGAGAGAGCTTTCCAAACCCTTAAGCAAAGACTAGTTAGTGCACCCATTCTAGCATTGCCTAATTTTTCCAAGTCTTTTGAAATAGAATATGATGCTTCTGGCATAGGTATAGGGCTATTTTGCTTCAAGAGGGCCACCCTATAGCTTATTTTAGTGAAAAACTAAGTGGGGCCGCCTTGAATTATTCCACCTATGACAAGGAACTCTATGCTTTAATGAGAACCCTCAAAACATGGCAGCACTATCTTTTCCCTAAGGAGTTTGTTATCCATAGTGACCATGAGTCTCTTAAGTATCTTAGAGGTCAATGTAAGCTTAATAAGAGACATGGCAAATGGGTTGAGTTCTTAGAACAATTCCCATATGTCATTAAGTATAAGAAAGGGAAGGGAAATGTAGTTG
Source organism: Clitoria ternatea (assembly GCA_037962975.1). Lineage (NCBI taxonomy): Eukaryota > Viridiplantae > Streptophyta > Magnoliopsida > Fabales > Fabaceae > Clitoria > Clitoria ternatea. The sequence continues at coordinate 185,100,569 of CM075672.1, forward strand.
CTGATGCATTGTCTAGGAGATATGCATTGATTTCTATGGTTGAGACCAAACTGCTTGGGTTAGAAATTTTAAAGGGGCTGTATGATGGTGATAATGAGTTCGGCCAGAAGTATAGGGAGTGTGAAAGGGTGCCTAAGGATGAGTATTATAGGTTTGAGGGGTTCTTATTCAGAGAGAATAGGTTATGTGTTCCCCAATCTTCCATTAGAGAGCTTTTAGTGAGGGAAGCACATAAAGGGGGTTTGATGGGTCATTTTGGGGTGCATAAGACTTATGAGATCTTGCATGAGCATTTTTATTGGGTTAACATGAAAAATGATGTAGCTAAACATTGTGAGGCATGCATTGAGTGTAAGCAAGCTAAGTCTAAAGTGCTCCCCCAAGGTTTGTACACTCCCCTCCCTGTTCCTGAACACCCTTGGGTAGATTTATCCATGGATTTTGTGCTTGGATTACCCAAGTCCAGTGCTGGTCGAGATGCTATATTGGTAGTGGTGGATAGGTTTTCTAAAATAGCTCACTTTATTCCATGCAAAAAAGTCAATGATGCTAGCCATGTAGCTGAATTAGTCTTTAGAGAAATCATTAGGATCCATGGCATGCCTAGAAGTATTGTGAGTGATAGGGACTCTAAGTTTCTGAGTCACTTCTGGAGGAGTTTGTGGGGTAGATTAGGAACTAAGTTATTATTTTCTACTACTTGTCACCCCCAAACTGATGGTCAAACTGAGGTGGTCAATAGGACACTAGGTGCTATGCTTAGAGCGGTATTAAAGCAAAATTTGAAACGTTGGAGGCTTGCCTACCCCATATTGAGTTTGCTTATAACCATGTTGTCCATTCCACAACTAATTGCTCTCCATTTGAGGTTGTGTATGGGTTTAATCCTTTATCTCCGCTTGATTTATTACCTGTACCTAACATTTCTGTGTTTAAGCATTATGAAGGACAGGCTAAAGCAGATTTTGTAAGGAAGCTGTATGAGCAGGTTAAAGCCTAAATCATCAAGAAGAATGAGAGCTATGCTAAGCAAGCCAACAAAGGTAGGAGGAAGGTGATCTTCCAACCTGGAGATTGGGTGTGGGTATATATGAGGAAGGAGAGGTTTCCTGAACAAAGGAAATCCAAGTTTCTTCCAAGAGGAGATAGTCCATTCCAAGTATTGGAGAGGATCAATGACAATGCCTATAAGATCCAAATGCCAGGTGAGTATAATGTGTCTTCTACTTTTAATGTGGCTGATTTGTCTTTGTTTGATACAGGTGAAGAAGACCCAGATTTGAGGACAAATCCTATTCAAGAGGGAGGGAATGATGAGGACACCCCCCACTAATCAGGGGCACTTCAAGGAATAGGAGGGCCAATGACAAGATCCAAGGCCAAGAAGACCAAAGCCACCTTACAAAGGCTAATTCTCACCCTCCTAGAAGACATAACCAAGGAGCCACAAAGGACATCCAAGCTTACTCATTTGATCATGTGGAAGGATAAACAGCAGAGGGCCTAGCACAAATGGCCTAGCCTCACGAATAGGGTAGTGTAGGAGTTGAATGACTTGTGTTCAAATCCTACCTAGACCCATTTTTCTTTATTTCTTTTTCTTTTGTAATTTTCGGTTTTTGCAACTATATTTCAGCATTGTCCTACTAAGATTTAGTCGTGGGAGGTTACCCTTGTTTTTAGGTAGTGGAGTAGTGTGTCTTTTGTCTTGTTTAGCCAAGTTATACAAAACCGAATCAAGGGAGGAAAAAGGACAGAAGTTGATTAATGAATTTTTTTTCTAAGTTTTGTAAACTTAGTGGTGAGTGTGATACTATTGGTCCTTGTGTGAAGCAAGGTTGATTAGCCATGCATTAATGTGATACTTGTGTATGAATGCTAGTCCATTATGGAGGTGTGATGTTGTCCATATTTTTATCTTTTAATTCTTGCGTCTTGTTTCTTCTACCTTGTCTTCCAAATTGAATCTAAAACAAAATTCCAAACTCAAAAAAAAAATTAAACATCAAAAGAAAAATCAAGGAACCTTAGTTCAATTGCCAAGCTGCGTTAAGGTCATGTTCTTGCGTTAACTTCCATTAAAGTGTGAACTGAAATTCACGTGAGAATGAAGCCAGTTTTTGATCCTTGAATCTCTCATGGAATCTAAACAATCAAGGATAAGTTGAATTAGAATTTCTGACCCTTGCAAAACGTAACTTTCTCACTTCAATCTCCACTCTAGATTTCCCCCGTTTATCTATGTATCGTGTTATGTTTGTGTGTATTTCTTCCCTTTTTGTGCAGTCCTTCTTCATCTAGAAATCAGCCCTTGCCGATCCTCAACAATATCCACATCACTAGTTGAGAAAGAGTCTAAAGGATGCTTGTTCACTCAGTTCAACTTTAGTTTAGAGAATAGTTAGGCTCGTGATTTTGTTTAGGATTCATTCTTGTTCACCTTGTGTTTTCACAACTTGCGTTTGAAACTTCGAAAAGTCATCAGGATTATGAACCTGTCTAGAATGATGATGCATCGTGGGAACTCTTAGTTGAAGATCTAGATGAATTACTCCTTGGATGTTCTTAAACATCAAGTTTCGTGAAGATCTCTTCAAGAATCACATCAAGGATGATTTGATCCAAAAAGCCCAACAAACTTTTAAACTACTTTCTCCTTTGGACTTAATAGCTAAGTAGGAATAACAAGGATGGTTGTTCACTCATTTCACCTTTAGTTTACAGAATAGTCAGGCTTGTGATATTCTTTAAAATTAGTTCTTGTTCACCATGTGTATTTTCAACTTGCATTAGAAACTTCGAAAACATGGATTATGAACCGATCTAGAATGATGATGCATCAGGGGAACTCTTAGTTTAAGATCTAGATGAATTACTCCTTGGATGATCCTAAACATTAAGTTTCATGAAGATCTCTTCAAGAATCACATCAAGGATAATGTGTTCCTGAAAAGCCCACCAACCTTTTAATCTACTCTTTCTTTTGGACTTACTAGTTGAGAAAGAGTCTAAAGGATGGTTGTTCACTTAGCTCAACTTTAGTTTAGAGAATAAATAGGCTCGCGATTTTGTTTTGGATTCATTCTTTTTCACCTTGTGTTTTCACAACTTGTGTTTGAAACTTAGAAAACTCATCAGGATCATGAACTTGTCTAGAACGATGATGTATCATGGGAACTCTTAGTTGAACATCTAGATGAATTACTCATTGGATGGTCCTAAACATAAACTTTCGTGAAGATCTCTTTAAGAATCACATCAAGGATGATTTGACCGAAAAGCCCAACAAACTTTTAATTTACTCTCACCTGTGGACTTACTAGCTAAAAAGAAGTCAAAAGGATGGTTGTTCACTTATTTCACCTTTAGTTTAGAGAATAGTTAGGCTCGTGATGTTCTTTAAGATTGGTGTTTGTTCACCTTGTGTTTTTCAATTTGTGTTAGAAACTTCAAAAGGTCATTAAGATTATGAACTGGTCTAGAATGATGATGCATCGTGAGAACTCTTAGCTAAAGATCTAGATGAATTACTCCTTGGATGATCCTAAACATCAAGTTACGTAAAGATCTCTTCAAGAATCACATCAAGGATGATGTAATCCTAAAAAGCCTACAAAGATTGTAATTTACTCTCTCTTTTGGACTTACCAAGTAAGAAGTCTAAAGAATGGTTGTTCACTCATTTCACCTTTAGTTTAGAGAAAAGTTAGGCTCGCAATGTTGTTTAAGATTCGTTCTTGTTCATCTTGTGTTTTCCAAACTTGCGTTTAAAACATTGAAAACTCATCAGGATTATGAACCTGTCTAGAATGATGATGAATTGAGGGAACTCTTAGCTAACGATCTAGATGAATTACTCCTTGGATGGTCCTAAACATCAAGTTTCATTAAGATCCCTTCAAGAATCACATCAAGGATGATAGGATCCTGAAAAGCCCACCAAGCTTTTAATCTACTCTCTTTTTTGGACTTACTAGCTAAGAAGGAGTCTAAAGGATGGTTGTTCACTCGTTTCACCTTTAGTTTAGAGAATAGTTAGGCTCGTGATGTTCTTTAAGATTAGTTCTTGTTCACTTTATGTCTTTTCAACTTATGTTAGAAATTTCAAAAACTCATCAGGATTATGGACCGCTCTAGAATAATGATTCAACGTGGGAACTCTTAGTTGAAGATCTAGATGAATTACTGTTAGTCCTCAAATTTACAATAAATTCTTTAATAAAAATTATGTAACAATAATAAAAATTAGTTTAATTTGTTAGAAATTTAGGTTTTAAATTCAATAAATGGATGTTGTTGAAAATAATCTACCCTTGATCAATTTTCTCTAGTTTTGTAGTGAAAAAGTAAAGAAATTAAAGAGAAAAATTGAAGAACTGAAGAGGTGACGCGTAGCATCAACACCACGCGTAGCGTGGGAATTTTTGATTCTGACTCTACACGTCACAGCCATGTGTAGCGTCATAGCTACGTGGACTTCATTTCTAGCTGGAACCACTCAGTCAAAAGGTGAAATAATGGCCAATCTAATCAAGCTAAATGCCAAGCCGAATGGGGAACATGTGGAACCATTGTCTGGGCATTATTAGATTAATTAATTTTAATAATAGCCACTTAATCACGTTTTTAATGGGGGCTGAGTCAGGAACCTGACACGTAGCGTCAGGACCCTTCTTCATCCCTATAAATAGGGCCATTCTCCACACATTCACGACATCCCCTTCTGAATTTAGAGCCTCTTTTCCTCTCTTTTCACTCGAGTGTGAGTGTTCTTTTATGAGTTTGTAAGGTTAGAGTGATTTCTAGATACTTGAGAGTGTTTCGTAGTAGTGTGAGTTTTCGTAATGTCAAACTCTATAAGTGTTGTTCTTACTTTTACCATGTGTAACTAAATTGTTTATGTTGGAATTTGGTGAATCAATCTATTATATGATGTTGTGATTATGACCTCTGCATATTTATCATTCAAGTACATGTTAGTATTTCAACTCTTTATTAATATGAACATCAAATTGAAGAATGATTTTCATGTGTATTAAAACTTGTTTTATTAGTATGAATGTCAAATGGGAGAATGATTATTCATGCCAAATTAAAATCTGTTTTAATGAAAGTAAAAGTTGAAATACCCTTAATATGCCAATTACTAGGGATAGAATTGGTAATTATTGTTGCCATAAGGCCAGGACTTAATGCAAGTTTTTATTGAGAAAGCTCACGAGGAATCGGACTTTACGGTAAATACTTAGAATTTATATCACCAGGGATCGGTTATAATGACTTTAAGCTACAATGACATGAACTTGATAATTAAGTATGTATGTTTGTAATTACTTCATTATATTTTAGTGCGAGGATCCTAATTCCAACATAATTTGTTAATCTGTGTTTTTACATCAAGTATCTGAATTATTCTGAATTACATCTCAATTTTCTAGATAGATTTTATAAATTATTTATGAATTATTCTGAATTACATCTCAATTTTCTAGATAGATTTTATAAATTATTTATGAATTATTCTGAATTACATCGTCAAATTCTATAAATATTGTATAAATTATTTATAAATTATTATTTTGTTACCAAATTTTGATAAATTTACCATAGTAAATAAGAATTACTGTGAGTTACTGGAACTTTCAAACCCAGTGGAGCGATATCTAAAATTGAAAACTACAAACGGTTGGTGCGCTTTCCAATTAAAAATCCAACAGTAACACGGGGTATAACAATTACTCCTTGGATGCATCAAGTTTCGTGATGATCTCTTCAAGAATCACATAATGGATGATGTGATCCAGAAAAGCCCACCAACCTTTTAATCTACTCTATCTTCTCGACTTACTAGCTAAGAAGGAGTCTATAGGATGGTTGCTCCCTCGTTTATCCTTTAGTTTACAGAATAGTTAGGCTCGCGTTGTTGTCTAGGATTCGTTCTTGTTCACCTTGTGTTTTCGCAACTTACGTTTGAAACTTCAGAAACTCATCAAGATTATGAACCAGTCTAGAATGATGATGCATCGTGGGAACTCTAAGCTGAAGATCTGGATGAATTACTCCTTGGGTGGTCCTAAACATCACGTTTCCTGAAGATCCCTTCAAGAATTACATCAAGGATGATGTGATCCTGAAAATTCCACCAAGCTTTTAATCTACTCTCTCTTTTGGACTTACTAGCTATGAAGGAGACTAAAGGATGGTTGTTCACTCGTTTCTCCTTTAGTTTAGAGAATAGTTAGGCTCGTGAGGTTCTTTAAGATTGGTTCTTATTCACCTTGTGTTTTTTTAACTTGCGTTAGAAACTTCAAAAACTCATCAGCATTCTTAACCGGCCTAGAATGATGATAAGTGTTTTAAAACACTATTTTTCACTGTTTAATTTATTTAAAATAAAATGTTCACTATATCATTTTTTCTCAATTTTCATAATTTTTGTTTTATTTTATTGTTTTTGTTTAATTGTGGTATTTTGTGTGAATTAATTTAAATGGAAAGTTAAAAAATTATTTTTGTAGAATCGGAAAACTCCAAGAACTTAAATCATAATTCCTTTTCTATTAAAATTAAATGTTTTATTTAAATTAATTAAGGTGTTTGTTTCTCTAAAAAAATAATAATAAATCCATTTCCCTTTTTACTCTCTTAATTCACATTAATATACTTCTTTTTAGCAATAAACCAACGTGACTTTGTGTGCAGCTTGGTCCAATGTTTCATGAATAATTTAATCTTTTCCTTCTTGTAACAAGCTTCCAACGTGAATTACAAGGCTGATGGGTAACATGGTGCAGCGTAAATGGGACCCTTTCCTCTCTTATTTGTTTAATATTTTAAATTTGAGTGGCACAGCGCATGTTTTCCATAAATTGCATTCTTTATCCAATAATCAAAAAGCAATATTCAGCCACCATGTATTGTACGTAAATGTTGATGGAAATTAAAGGCAAAGTGTTGAATCTTTAATGAAGCAAATGAACCCTTATTTTTACTATGCCTTTCATGTAAATACATAGCTGAATGGTAGCATGAATTGATTAATTTTCATTCCTTCTTGCAACAAAAAAATTCACGTTAAAGACAAAGAGACATGGTGCAGAATTTTTCACATGGTAATCGAATTTTCACTTGGTCAAAATTGGATTCAATTGGTTCTAAGGTGCAAAGCCATCCTAAAAGGGTCGCATTGCTTCAATTTTGACAAAGTCAATAATTGCCTTCCATTCCCACTTAAGCCTTTCAAGTGAAAAGCTAAAGAAAGAGGGGTCTCTTTTGCTTAATTCTTTAGGCCACAAAGCTGTCCACTCTCTCTATGTCATGTTGAAATACTCACCAAAGGGACCCATGTGCACATTCTTTTCAGCCAAAGCCTTCCTCTCTTAATTAATTTTCATTCAAAGCCCTTGTCCATCATTCCAATTATTCTCACGGCAAGGCATGAGAAAAAGTCACCATCATTTGTTTCTTTTTTCCTTTGCATAGTCAACTAAGCATTCCACCATAATATTTTATTTCACCTGACCAGATTCACGTGAAAAGGCCTGCATATGCACCATATTTTATTTGAAACCAAAGCTTTCATTTTCTTAATTAATTTCCACGGCCAATCGATGCTCGATTCAACAAAATTCCACTTCCATTTGTCTAGCAAAATAACCACAAAAATGAAGGGAGAAGCTGGCCACTTAAAATTGTAAGGCAACCACCAAGCCAAGTGCCACAGTTTTAAGGAAAAGAATTAGAGAAAATCAACTATAAAAGCAAGCCTTTGGGGAGCAGAGAAGGAAGCGTTTAGCAGACAGGATAGCAGAGAGCAAGAGAAATTCATTTCGTTATTTATTTTCTTGTTATTACTTTGTATAAGAATTGAGAGAGTTGTGAAATTGAGTGTTCTAATTTGTATACGGTGGGAAAATACTGCAAATACAACAAGAAATTCCAGTGGTAAAATTATTTGGCTTTTTTGGAGAAACCCGTAAGTCATTATTTTTACCATGTGTTGTATGTTCTATTTTTCTTCATTTATGTGTATGAATTTTAATCACATCATGAGTAACTAAATTAATTACCTTGGGATGATGGGGGTGTGACAATATTTTATGTTAATATTGTTTTGAATTAAATAAATTTCTGTTTTCCGTTTAGTTCAAATTATGCTCAATGCTCTTAGTAATTCCTAACAACAACCTAAGTGATAAAACTGTATACTTGTGGGTATATTAGTAAGTTTGGGTAATTAATAAAATCGAAAGATTTATTGTTACTGGAAAGCTTTTGAACTAAACCTAAGGTTTTGAAATACTTTTTGTGACCTCGGTAAAACCGTGAAAGTAATCAAAAATCTTTTGAGGAATAAAAAGGGATTTTCATAAAATAGTAAAGGACCTATCTTAGGGATTGAACGTGGTTCTCTGTACGTTAGGTATTTTAATAGGATTCCGAGAGGAACATATTAATTAGCTTAAGGAAAATCTGCCTTGGAAAACTTAATTTGATTCTTATTTATGAAAAGTCAATTCATTAACATAAAATAGAGTCTTGATCCCCCGAAATCCCAAGATACTCTCAACTCTGATTTTTAAGTGTCTAGAAAATTTTGTTTTTGTATTTATTTTTATTCTGTGTAAACTTTGTTTTGAGTTTTATTTTACAAACATAAAAAAATTAAACTATGTGGATAATTAAATTTCAATATGTTGGTACTTTGAAAAGGATACGATAATCTTTTATATCACGCGACATAACCCGTGCGCTTGCGGGCCCTGTCTAGTTTTTGGCGCTGTTGTCGGGGATTGTGTCCCTCAAATATCGGCAATATTGAAATTCGATTAGATCATACTTGTTAATATTCTTTTTATTTTGTTTTATTTTATTTTATTTGTTTGTTTCTTTATCTATATTTTTATTACTTATTTTATTCTGTTTGTTATTTTGTACTCTGTTCTTTATTTTGTGTATCTGTTGTTGTTTTATTTTTGTGATTGTTTGTTTTATTAGTCATTTATTTTCTTTTTATGCGACGAAGCTGTAGTGTCGATCTAAATTTAGGATTTGACCCTGAGATAGAACGTACCCTTAGAGCTTTGAGAAAACAACAAAAACATCAAAAACAAGAAAAAGAAAAACAAATGGAAGACCAAAACAGAGCCTTAAAAGATTTTGCTGCTCCAAGTACAAATGGAAGAGGGTCTAGCATCCTTAGACCCATAGTGGAGGCTAATAATTTTGAATTGAAGCCTTCACTACTCTCTATGGTTCAGCAAAACCAATTCGGAGGATTACCCTCCGAAGATCCAAATCTTCATCTTCAAATCTTTCTTGAATACCGTGACACCCTGAAGATGAATAGAGCCACCAATGATGCCATTCGCTTGAGACTTTTCCCTTTCTCCTTAAGAGATAAAGCGAGAGCATGGTTATACTCTCTTCCTGAAGGATCTATCACAACTTGGGAACAACTATCCAGTGCTTTCATCAATAAGTGGTACCCAAGAAATAAAACTGATTTATTAAGAAAACAAATAATTAATTTTGCACAAAAAGATGATGAATCCTTATATGAAGCCTGGGAAAGATACAAGGAGTTGCTGAGAGAATGTCCTCACCATGGGATAAAAAGATGGTTGACAATCCATATTTTCTATAATGGACTAACTTCCATGCAAAAGATCTCTTTAGATGCTGTAGCTGGAGGAGTCTTCATGAGTAAAAATGTTGATGAAGCTCAGAACCTGATTGAGGAAATAGCTCAAAACACTCACCAGTGGAACTCTGAGAGAGGATTACCTGCTAAAACACCAGGTAAGTACTCTGTTGATGCTCTTTCCCTACTTTTTGCCAAAGTTGAAGCATTAACATTAAAACTTGATAAAATAGGGTCAACAGGTGCTACTAATATTGTTTGTGAAGTTTGTGGTGTTTCAGGACATGGAGCTACAAACTGCCATTTAGCAATGACCCTTAATCAAGAACAAGAAATGCATTAGGTGGATGCTATTGGAAACTATGGTGAAAATTTTCAAAGTAACTATAGACCTCCACAAGGTCTACCTGGTTTCCAAAATAGGCCACCTCAATTCCAAGGTAATCAAAGTAACTACAAACCTCAACAAGGACCCTATATTCTATAAAAATCAAAGCTAGAATCCTTGATGGAGACATTTATAGCTACTTAACTTAAATAAAATGATGAATTCTCTGAGGCAATAAAGAACTTAGCTTCAAAAGTGGATTCTCTTGCCACCCATAATAAAATATTAGAAAATTAGATTTACCAACAAGCTTTTTATTCTATAAGAGCACCAGGAACATTTCCTGGAAAACCTGAAGCTGGACCATCCAACCAAACCATGGCTGTCACTCTTAGGAGTGGTACTCAATATGATGGGCCAGTTGGCAAGACTGGAAAGGATGAAAAGAAAGTGAATGAATCTTAATCTCATCTAGTGATTGAAGAAGAGAACCCATAAGAAAAGAAGGAGGAGGTTAAACCTTATCAACCTCCTATTCTATTTACTCAGCGCTTAGCGAAAGCAAAATTGGACAAACAATTTGGTAAGTTTCTTGATGTTTTAAAGAATTTTTATATCAATATTCCCTTCATAGATGCTTTGCAGCAAATGCCTACATATGCGAAGTTCCTGAAGAATATTTTGTCCAACAAAAGAAGACTGGAGGAAGATGGTACAGTGGCACTTACTGAAGAGTGCAGTGCTCTAATTCAAAGGAAGCTTCCACCCAAGCTCCAAGATCCAGGTAGTTTCTCTATTCCTTGTATGATTGGTGACATGAATATAGATAAAGCATTGTGTGATTTAGGAGCGAGTGTGAGTTTAATGCCATTATCTATTGCTGAAAAGTTAGGATCGGGTGAGCTAAAACCTACTAGGATATCTTTACAGTTGGCTGATAGATCTGTCAAATATCCTGTAGGAATTTTAAAGGATGTTCCTATTAAAGTAGGAAAATTTTTTATACCTGCTGACTTTGTTGTGCTAGAAATGGACGAAGATTCTTTGATTCTTATTATTTTAGGTTGACCATTTTTAGCAACTGCAGGTGCTGTGTGTTAGGAAATCCCTAAGCATGAGCAGCGGAAAAATAAAAGGGATTCCATAGGATTTGCAAGGTTCCGTGTTTCAAAGCACAAAAACAATTTCGAAATTCATTTTGGATTACCTCTTAAAGAACTCCGAAGCAGTCGTAGCCTCGTCCTTTAGGAGTCCACACGAGCACTCCCACCAGAATCGCAACACTTGCCAACTGCTAGTTTGACGGCGTGTAGCTCTTGCAACTTTTGCGAATTTGTGTCTCACTTGAGTGTCCGGCCTATGAGCATCTTATGCTCTATTTATAGGCTTAGGTTTGACCTAATTTGTTCTCTCTAAAAGTGGGCTCCTTACTCATTCCAAATGAGTTAGGCCCAATAGCTTTATTTTAGTCCAACTAAAATAAGACAACATTTTCTGATGGGCTTACTCTATGTGTGTGACCCTGTAGGTAAAATACCCGGTCATATTAATAATAAACTATTTTATTATTAATATAAAATAAGAGCGGCATCTAGCAATGCATCATTATGTCCGAATATTATCAACATAACCTATAAGTGACAATTATTTAATATGTTTATTCCTTTTGTCACGATATCCTAATTGGGCCCAAGGCATGGTCGCGTCATCCTTGTACGGCCCAATTTATTTTATTTGATACCGGAGTAGACTGGATCCGAATAAATATCTAATATTTATTCTTTCTAGCATGACCATGCGTTTTCTTAGTCTTACTCCATCAAGTGGCCTATGGATATCACTCCTGTCACATAGGAGAGACAAATCCCATCTACATCACTCACATCCCTCTGCATAATTTGTTCATTGCCTAATCACAACCTTTATAGTCCTCTTGTTATAGAAGACATTTAATTGTATTAAAACAATAAACTCCTCATGTAGGAATCGTAGTGACTTCAGGTCAAAGGACTACATATACCATTATCACATTGAGAATCGTTTATGACAATCATGTAACGATCCATGCAACGTTCTCATGGTGGGTCTGTCTAGTACATCATTACTCTTAATGTGTACCTGTGTGAAGACTCGATATCATCTATATCTATGATCTATGAGATCAGGTCATCAGTACACTCACACACTAGTCTCAGTGTATTTACATGTCCCCATGTAAATACTTGACTAGGGACATTTTAGGAATAATTTTTATATGACCTATTACTCCAAGGATAAATATGTTTTAAAATAATTTTAAACTGAAATATTTATTCTATTGATAAGTAGAAAAATGATACAAATGAAAAAGCATAAAAGCTCATTGTGCATACACCAACACTGTGATCGATGTCAAGAATGGTAAGTTGTCTCTGACTGTTGGAGACCAAAAGGTTGATTTTAACTTGAAAAATGCTTTAGAAAAACCTTTTAATAATGATGTTTGCTGTAGTGTGGATTTTGTTGAACAAGTGGTAAAGGAAGCAACCCTTCCTAATGACCCACTTGAAACTATTTTCATGATTGAGCCTACAGGAACATCTGATTGCCCTAAGGCCCCACTAAAACATGATACTGAGGTCATGTGTGACAAAGTGGTAAGCCCCAATATGGAATTAAAGCCTTTACCAGTTTCATTAAGGTATGAGTTTCTTGGTCCTAATTCCACATATCTTGTGATTGTTAATGCTGAATTGAATCCATGTGAAACTGAAAAACTTTTGAAACAACTTAGGTTGTATAGAAAGGTAATAGGTTATACAATGGATGATACTAAAGAGATTAGCCCTTCTCTTTACATGCACAGAATTATTGTAGAAGATGAAAGTAGGCCCACAGTAGAACCACCTAGGAGATTAAATCCAAAAATACAAGAAGTGGTTTAAAAGGAAATTTTGAAATTGCTTGATGCTGGAGTCATATATCCTGTTGATAGTAGTAAATGGGTGAGTCCTGTTCATGTGGTGCCTAAAAAAGGGGGAATAACTGTGATTAAAAATGATAAACATAAATTGATTCCTACTAGGATTTTCTCTGGTTGGCGCATGTACATTGATTATAGAAAGTTAAATAGCGCCACGAAAAAAAGATCACTTTCCTCTCCCTTTTATTGATCAGATGCTTGAAAGACTTATGAAACACTCTTATTTTTGTTATTTGGATGGGTATTCAGGTTTTTATTAAATTCTGATTCATCCATCTGATCAAGAAAAGACTACCTTCACTTGCCCTTATGGGACCTATGCTTATAAGCGTATGCCTTTTGGTCTATGTAATGCACCTACGACTTTTCAAAGGTGTATGCAAGCAATTTTTTTTTGATCTTATTGAAAATGTGATGGAAGTCTTTATGGATGATTTTTCAGTGCATGGTTTGGATTTTGATAACTGTTTAACAAATTTGTGCCAAGTCTTGCAGCGTTATGAAGAGACCAATTTGGTCTTGAACTGGGAAAAATGCCATTTTATGGTAAGAGAAGGCATAGTTCTTGGACACTTAGTGTCTGAGAGAGGTATAGAAGTTGATACGGCTAAAGTGGAAGTGATTGAAAAATTGCCCCTACCTACAAATGTGAAACGTATTCGGAGTTTTCTTGGACATGCAGGGTTTTACCGTCGGTTCATTAAAGATTTCTCCAAAATCACAAAGCCTTTTACAACTCTTCTGGGTAAGGATGTGCCTTTCAATTTTGATTCATCTTGTATGGAAGCTTTTTCCAGGATGAAGCAAGCTCTAATCTCTACCCCCATCATGCAACCCCCTGATTGGGAACTCCCGTTCGAGTTGATGTACGATGCGAGTGATTATGTAGTGGGGGCTGTGCTTGGGCAACGGAAGGACAAAAAGCTCCTGTAATTCATTATGCCAGCCAGACCCTGGATGCTGCTCAGGTAAATTATACCACAACTGAAAAAGAACTGTTAGCCATTGTCTTTGCTTTTGATAAATTTAGATCTTACTTGGTGGGTTCACATGTTATTGTTTACATTGACCACTCTGCTATTAAGTATCTATTGAATAAAAAGGAAGCAAAGCCTAGGCTAATTAGGTGCATTCTAATATTGCAAGAATTTGACTTGAAAATTAAGGATAAGAAGGGTACTAAGAACCTGGTTGCTGACCACCTTTCTAGGCTAACATCTGAAAAAGTAGAAACAGATAATATTCCCATCAATGAATCTTTTCCGGATGAACAACTCTTGAGTCTTAGTATCCAACGTGTTCCTTGGTATGCTGATTTTGTAAATTTTCTTACATGTGGTATCTTACCTCTTGATCTTAGCTTTCAGCAAAGGAAAATGTTTTTTTGCAGATGTTAAACACTACTATTAGGATGAACCCCTCCTATTCAAGAAATGTGCTGATGGTTTGATTCGAAGGTGTGTTCCACAAGATGAGGTCCATGTTATCTTGGACCATTGCCATTCTCTTTCCTGTGGATGGCACATGAGCACCTCCAAGACAGCCGCTAAAATATTACAAGCTGGGTTTTATTGGCCATATATTTTTAAGGATGTACATAAGTATGTTCTAACTTGTGATGCTTGCCAAAGAACAGGTAACATTGGTAAGCGACATGAAATTCCATTGAATAACATTTTAAAGGTTGAATTGTTTGATGTATGGGGTGTTGATTTTATGGGACCCTTTCTTTCCTCATTTGGAAATCAGTTCATATTAGTGGCAGTTGACTATGTGTCAAAATGGGTGAAAGCCATTGCTTTACCCCATTCTGATGTTAAAACTATTATTAAACTTTTCAAGAAAATAATATTTCCAAGGTTTGGGGTCCCAAAATGTGTTATAAGTGATGTAGGGTCTCATTTTATTGAGAAAACTTTTCAGACCCTCCTAAAAAAATATGGAGTTAGGCATAAGGTTGCTACACCTTACCACCCATAAACTAGTGGACAAGTTGAGGTATCCAATCGGGGAATTAAAAATATTCTTCAAAAAGTGGTGAATACATCACGTAAGGATTGGTCTATTAAGTTAGATGATTCCTTATAGGCGTATCGAACTGCATACAAAACTCCCATTGGAACCACACCTTTTAAGCTAGTATATGGGAAGCCCTGCCATTTACCTGTTGAGCTAGAATATAAATATTTTTGGGTTGTTAAAGCTCTTAACTTTGATCATAAGGCTGCAGGTGAACACAGATTGTTGGAATTAAACGAGCTTGAAGAGCTCCGTTTAGATGCATACAAAAATACCAGAATTTATAAAGAAAAAACCAAACAATGGCATGATCATCACATCCTACGGAGAACATTCAATCCAGGTGATATAGTTTTACTATTTAATTCTAGATTGAAGCTTTTTCCAGGTAAACTAAGATCCCGATGGTCGGGACCATTCAAGGTAACAAAGGTCTTTCCCTTTGGAGCTGTCGAGTTATGGAGCGAGAAATCTGGTACATTTAAGGTAAATGGATAGAGAGTAAAGCACTACTTGACAGGTCAACCAATACAACAAGCAAGTGACTTGGACTTGTTTTGATGCTCCTAATGGGTAAATCCAAATGGTGAGAAGTCTGGCTGAAGACTTAAAACTTAGCACTAATAGGGAGGTAACCCTATATATTTGTTATTTCATTTCAAAAAAAAAACTATGTCAAATCCCAGTTTGGGGTTACTACAGGTAAGTTTTATTATCCTTTTATCATCCATTTTAACATTGAGGACAATGTCAAATTCTGGTTTGGGGTGGTAGATAAGAAAACTTAACTGTTTTGTTTGTATTGTGTGATTGTTATTTTATTTTGCATGTGTGCATGATTTTCCTTATTTTGTTTGTAATCTTGTAATTTACCATGATTGCATGATAATTAACTTTGAACATAAAGCTAAAGTATCTAAGGACCCTAAAATTTCGAGTAAAATTTTTCAAAATTTGATTGTTTAAATGCCAAATAAATGCTTAAACGAAGCTTATGTGATTTAAATTTTCTTTCAAAAGACTTTCCATGGTGAGACTTGAGCCTAAAAGGGTAATTTATCAATATTTTCTTGATTGAGTGAATCTCATAGTCATTAATATTCTAGAACTTGTTTTTCAACCGATTCAAAATGGTTTTTGAATAAGGCACAATTAGGTCTTATTCTTAAGCCGCTGAATTTTTGCATAATTTTACCCCTAGTTGCCCCTTTTAAGCCTAAAAGTGAAAATTTTTCTTTGAAGGCTTTCATTGACTGATGTTCTCTTAATGGTGAAAAAGTTGGAAATCTAGTGGAGCAAAGAAATAAAAAGGACTTAAGAAAAATATGTTATGGGATGCAAAGAAAAGCAAGAAAAAGAAAGGAAAATCAAGAGGATGATATTGAATGAATTACAAAAAGTCCATAAAAGTTCAAAAATTTACTCTGTTAGTTTCTAAATTTATGATGGTAATAACAATCATTCATGACTGTTTAAGCCCTTTTGTATTCCATTTTTCTTGAAATTCCTACCTTGACTGTAACACCCCCAGTTTTCCAGACCCGAATTCCGATGTGATCGATATAAATAATTAATAAAATACGGGTAAATTTTTTGCGTTTTAAAATAAGTCCGACGTCATATTGAAACCCGAACCACGGAAGACCAAAGGTGAGACTTAATAGTTTATAACTGGATCGATAACTAAAATGCCCATAACGGTATACAAAAATAATAGAGCTTACAGCGGAAGAAGAATGTGTATACCGGGCAAACGCCTAGTCCCATATATGACGATATGAGAAAAGGCTCGGCAAAGCATGCAAATATCCGACATATACCTACTGAAACAAAGCTCGTCTAATTCACTCACAACATACACATGCCTTGCCTAAGACACAATTATATATATATATATATACACACATATACATACGGGGATCTTCTCCCAACTTCCACAATCATCAATGTTCATCATTCAATTTTAATCCTTCTAGTACACATTAAATCATCTCTTACATACTACATTTATATTCACCATTCCTAAATATGAAGGATTATTTTATACATGACTAAATTCACTAAATCATCTATATCATCATAAACAATTTATTCATTACATAAGAACTCATAAATGATGCCGGCCAAGGCACTTCCATTACCACTATTTACCTTCGCCAAAACTTCAATTCAAAGTCTCATCTCAGCCCATGCTAACCCTGCATCACAATGCTAAAAAGGAGACCACATGGGAGAGTGAGTTATACATTCAAAATGACGAATATAAATATATTGTGATTATGTGTACATGCATACAATCATCATGTGTGCTTTGCTATAAAACCATTAGACTATCATTCAATCATCATCACATTATTATAATTATACAAGCCTCATAAATCGCAATTCATAACATAAGCAAGCATGAACACATACACAATCACATTGCCACTTATCAACAAGGGCATTCACAAATTATCATCATCAATTAATTAAATCTTTACTCAATTCCTCCTCGCAAGGGGTTTCTCTTCTCTCGTGGTCATCCCATCTCAAATGCCATGCATCTATGGCTAATGCACATGTCAACTGTTTAATGCATATGCAACGGATCCGATTTCATAATAACGGGTGATCGCAACCACCATAATCATTCATTCATATTCATGGGTTTCCCGCCTCGCAAGGGGTACTCCCACTAGCAGCCTCGCAAGGTGCTTTCTCGTGATCGCAACCATGTTCAACAATTCATAATGGTTTCCCGCCTCGCAAGGGGTACTCCCGCCTCGTGATCGCAACCACGGGCATCATAGGAACTCGCAAGCCCTTTTTTATTTCAAATACCAAGTGATCACAGCCACTGGCTCATCATCATAGAATGGTCCCCGCAGGGCCTTTCACTTTCCACAACCAGGTGATCACAACCACCGGCTCAATATCATATCATCATCAAGTTGGTTTCCTGCCTCGCAAGGGGTACTCCTTTCATAGAATCTCGTAGGATATTTCATCTTTGTGATCGCAACCACACATTCAATGTTATGCCATGCCATGAATGCAAAATGCAATAATGCATATGCCAAAAGGATATCTCACCCTCTCAATTAGGGGCATATTTTATATTTGGTTTTTATTATCATTGGCATACAATCAGTCACAAGGCCCCTCAAGGCATAACATTCACATTTTACTAAATCCTCGCCTGGCGATCATAGCATATCAATCATCATAGCATTTATCCACGCATGGAAACCAATAAGATATCTCAAAACATAATTTCAACAATCATCATTCAATCTCATATATACATGTCAATACATGCATTAATCATAGTGGCACTACGCCCATCAATAATAACATTCTAGGGCATGTTCAACAACAACGTCCCTTTTCATTCAACATTATCATTCATCATTCATTCTTATTCATCATTAACACATTTTCAAATTCTTTAAGTTATAATAACTCTTTGCTATTCAATTGTCCCCTTATTAGTTCCATCGTCAACTAAGGTGTGTCATACAATCACATCATTTACTTTTCATCAAGATTCATAATATATCCATAGTGGTGAAGCATATATGTATTCATAACATAGCATAGGCATACACACACCTCGCCAAGGCCTTAAGCTATTCCCCAATCACCACTAAGACAAACCACACATGTTCCCCTAGTGGATTCGTTCATAATTACTCTAAGAGTATACATGGGATTGGAAGAAGGTTTTAGAATACTCCATTTAATTGTCAAGTAGGCCTAAAAGTCCAATGGGGGACAAGATAAGTACCCAAAAGAAGTAAAGATACAAATTCTAAGCTGATTTAATCAATTTAGCTAGTGATAATCGATTATAGGGTAGGAGCTAATCGATTACAATGCTTCTGTGTGTGGTATAATGTATCAGATGTTGTTCATAATTGATTACGAGATTAGGGTAATCGATTACCTTGTTTCTATTTTAGTACATAATCGATTACACCTTCAAATGCAATCGATTACATTGGTTCTGTTTGGTGTCTAATCGATTACACCCTTGAACACAATCGATTACTAGGCTGCGTACAGGTTTATAATCGATTAAGCCAATCGATTACCATGGAACAGAATCCTCGTAATCGATTAGACTGATAATCTAATCGACTACGGCCTATCAGACTGTAGAAATTATGTAGAAAATACATAATTTATGGACTTCCAACCCCTCTAACTTTTTCATATCAACTCCAAATGCTACCAATTTTTGACATCAACTAAATTACACCATTTATGATGCGTGGCCACTGGCCTCACTCAAAAATTCCTAAAAATGAGGGACTTATGTGCATAAATGCGTTTTACCCGTTTTGAGGCACTTTTGTGCAACTCAAGGGCCTATTCTCATTAGAATTGGCCCACCCCAGTTTCTACAAGTTATAAACTATACATAGAAGCTATTGGAACTATCACATGCCATCAAAATCATATAACACACAATTTGACTCTATGAGTTCCTCGATTTTGCATTATCTTTCAACCTTATCATCAATACCATCACAATGGCTATCACATTTATTACCAAACACCCACATAAATTCTCAATTCTCAAACATATGCTTCATCCCCTTAAGGATGGTTTATCAACAACACATCATTCCCTCCAAGGGATAGCTAACCATTCATCATCATCACATATACATACATATATATCATCATCAATAGCCAATAATTACCATTCTTATCATTCTACTATAAACATGGCAAGGCAAGCATGAGTATCATAACATACAATAATCATCAATTATACAACTCATGCAATTTGAATGTAAACTCGTCTTCTACCTCGAGGGAAGAGCCAAAATCCGAATGCACGCTCTGAAAACTCCACCACACAATCCGGAATGCAATCTACATACCATACACATGTGCATTCACATAATCAATAACCATCATAATTCTAAACATTTGCTAGCTTATCATAAAGCTCAACATCAAGCCCTAAACTTGCTAAACGTCAACTTATGCAATTGTGTTAGGCTTCGGGAATTCCTTTCCCAAAGCCAAGATCCTCTATATCTTAAAGACCAACTAAACCCAACAACATCATCATCTCATCCATCACATAATGTAATCTCAAATCACCTCAATCCTTCAAACATCATCATTATCACTCAATATTCAACTTAGCTCTCATATCCTTCAATAACCATAATTAATTAATCAAATTTAAATGGCACACCACAAATGATCTAGAACCTCATCAAGTCACAATCTTATCATACCAATCCCTCACATTCCACATTCATAACAACACTTATCTATAGATTTCACCATAAATGGTCCTATACCATTTCAAGTAACCTTCAACCTTAATATCACCTATCCATATTCAACTAACCTCCTAAATTACAATATATTCATTTTCCCTAATTTCTTAGGGCTAGGGTTTCATGAGAACCCAACAACCATCATCAATATTCACCAATCATCATCAATGGCTATCTCCCATCCTTAACATCATTCTCTAACATCATTTAACATACATTCCATTCACATTTTACACTTCCCCCAATTCATTAGAGTTAGGGTTTCACTAAAAACTCATCACCATCATAAATACTCATCAATTTTCCACCCATTCAAGCATTAATTTCGTTTACCCAATTAAAGGCTCTTAAAACTTGCATTTAAAACCACCCCACCTTAGGGTTTCCATGTTTAATGCTCTCCCAACAACCCTTATGCAATAAATACTCCCTAAAATACCAAAACCCAAAACCTAAGGCACAAAGCTCATAAAAAATGATGAGGAACTTACCTAAACCAAGAGACAACCATGAGCTTCCAAGGGAGGGAAAGAGAGCACGGAAATAGAGTTGGAGAAGGAGAGCTCCATACCACCATTGCCATCTCCTCCAAGCTTAATGCACAATAAAAATAGGGAAGAAGAATATACACCATTTTTCCTTCTTAGGTTTTTGAAAGGAAGAGGAAGAAAATGAATGAGGAAGGTAGAAGAAGAGAGTGTTTGCCCAAAGAGAGTAGAAACCAACGTGAAAATGAAGGGAGGAAAGGAGAGTTCATGTTTTAATATTTGGCTTCACATTAAAATTTCACCGTTTTATAATAAATAGGCTCTCAGTTCGGGCTTAATACATTATCTAAAAATTATTTCGAATATATATTCGGACTCCCATTAATATCCTTAATAGCCCTGACCAATGGTATCTCAATCGGAGATACTTGGTCCGACACCTATATTTTAACCGGGTATAATTTTAACTCTTAAAGTCCCAATAAATTATAAATATCCATAATAAATCCCAACTTAATTATTCCTATATTTTTGGGACACTCATAAATTCATTTATAATTATTCAGTATTTATTTCACATATTTATTCATTTTCATACAATTCGGGATGTTACATTGACAATACAACCCATAGCCCTGTTATAACCCTTTGAAAGACCTTTTGACTTTGACATACTTTCTATCTAAACTATGGAGCTTTTGGTTTATTAACAAGCTTATGGTAATATTTTTTGACTATGATGATTGGAGTGATACACAAACCTTGAAACACTTGAGTGAAAATTATGAGAAGAGTATCCTCTGTCTTAACAATGAAAATTGACTCACATAAGAAAATTAATTTTGGCATTTGAATAAATCTGTTTCTCTGTTTTGGATTCCTTAGTTTACTGAGCTTAGTGTTTTCTGTATCTTATCTTGTAAATATGGTGATTGCTTGAGGACAAGCAATGTTTTGGTTTGGGGTATTTTGATAAGTGTTTTAAAACACTGTTTTTCACTATTTAATTTATTTAAAATAAAATGTTCAGTGTATTATTTTTTCTCTATTTTCATAATGTTTGTTTTATTTTACTATTTTCGTTTAATTGTGGTATTTTGTGTGAATTAATTTAAATGGAACGTTAAAAAAATTATTTTTTGTAGAATCAGAAAACTCTAAGAACTTAAATCATAATTCCTTTTCTATAAAAATTAAATGTTTTATTTAAATTAATCAAAAAACTCTCTTAATTCACGTTAATATACTTCTTTTTAGCAATAAACCAACGTGACTTTGTGTGTATCTTGGTCCAATGTTTCATGAATAATTTAATCTTTTCCTACTTGCAACAAGCTTCCAACGTGAATTACAAGGCTGATGGGAAAAATGGTGCAGCGTAAATAGGACCCTTTCCTCTCTTATTTGTTTAATATTTTAAATTTGAGTGGTACAGCACATGCTTTCCATAAATTGCATTCTTTATCCAATAATCAAAAAGCAACATTCAGCCACCATGTGTTATACATAAATGGTGATGGAAATTAAAGGCAAAGTGTTGAATCTTTAATGAAGCAAATGAACCCTTATTTTTACTATGCGTTTCACGTAAATACATAGCTGAATGGTAGCATGAATTGATTAATTTTCATTCCCTCTTGCAGCAAAAAAATTCACGTTAAAGACAAAGGGACATGGTGTAGAATTTTTCACATGGTAATCTAATTTTGACTTGGTAAAAATTGGATTCAATTGGTTCCAAGGTGCAAAGCCATCTTGAAAGGGTCCCATTACTTCAATTTTGACAAAGTCAACAATTGCCTTCCATTCCCACTTAAGCCTTTCACGTGAAAAACTAAAGAAAAAGGGGTCTATTTTGCTTAATTCTTTAGGCCACAAAGCTGTCCACTCTTTCTATGTCACGTTGAAATACTCACGCGCACATTCTTTTCAGCCAAAGCCTTCCTCTGTCAATTAATTTTCATTGAAAGCCTTTGTCCATTATTCCAATTATTCTTACGACAATGCATAAGAAAAAGTCACCATCATTTGTTTTTTTTTCCTTTGCATAGTCAACTAAGCATTCCACCATAATATTTTATTTCACCTGACAAGATTCACGTGAAAAGGCCTGCATATGCACCATATTTTATTTGAAACAAAAGCTTTTATTTTCTCAATTAATTTCCACGGCCAATCTATGCTCCATTCAACAAAATTCCACTTCCATTTGTCTAGCAAAATAACCACGGAAATGAAGGGAGAAGCTGGCCACTTAAAATTGTAAGGCAACCACCAAGCCAAGTGCCACGGTTTTAAGGAAAAGAATTAGAGAAAATCAACTATAAAAGCAAGCCTTTGGGGAGCAGAGAAGGAAGCGTTCAGCAGAGAGGATAGCAGAGAGCAAGAGAAATTCATTTCCTTGTTTATTTTCTTGTTATTACTTTGTATAAGAATTGAGAGAGTTATGAAATTGAGTGTTCTAATTTGTATACGGTGGGAAAATACTGCAAATACAATAAGAAATTCCAGTGGTGAAATTATTTGGCTTTTTTGGAGAAACCCGTAAGTCATTATTTTTACCATGTGTTGTATGTTCTATTTTTCTTCATTTATGTGTATGAATTTTAATCACATCATGAGTAACTAAATTAATTACCTTGGGATGATGGGGGTGTGACAATATTTTATGTTAATATTGTTTTGACTTTGAATTAAATAAATTTTTGTTTTCCGTTTAGTTCAAATTATGTGCAATGCTCTTAGTAATTCTTAACAAGAACCTAAGTGATAAAAATGTATACTTGCGGGTATATTAGTAAGTTTGGGTAATTAATAAAATCGAAAGATTTATTGTTACTGGAAACTAAACCTAAGGTTTTGAAATACTTTTTGTGACATCGGTAAAACCGTGAAAGTAATCAAAAATCTTTTGAGGAATAAAAAGGGATTTTCATAAAATAGTAAAGGACCTATCTTACGGATTGAACGCGGTTCTTTGTACGTTAGGTACATTAATAGGATTCCGAGAGGAACATATTAATTAGCTTAAGGAAAATTTGCCTTGGAAAACTTAATTTGATTCTTATTTATGAAAAGTCAATTCATTAACATAAAATAGAGTCTTGATCCCCCGAAATCCCAAGATACTCTCAACTCTGATTTTTAAGTGTCTAGAAAATTTTGTTTTTGTGTTTATTTTTATTCTGTGTAAACTTTGTTTTGAGTTTTATTTTACAAACATAAAAAACTTAAACTATGTGGATAATTAAATTTCAATATGCTGGTACTTTGAAAACAGTACCTGTGGATACGATAATCTTTTATATCACACGACATAACCCGTGTGCTTTGCGGGCCCTATCAAAGATTGTGGGAATTCTTAGTTAAAGATTTAAATGAATTACTCCATTGATGATCCTAAACATCAAGTTTCGTGAAGATCTCTTCAAGAATAATATCAAGGATAATGTGATCTTGAAAAGCCCACTAAGCTTTTAATCGACTATCTCTTTTGGACTTACTAGCTAAGAAAGAGTCTAAAGGATGGTTGTTTACTCATTTCACCTTTAGTTTAGAGAATAGTTAGGCTCGCGATGTTGTTTAGGATTCGTTCTTGTTCACCCTGTGTTTTCACAACTTGCATTTGAAACTTTGAAAACTCATCAGGATTATGAACCTGTCTAGAATGATGATGCATCGTGGGAACTCTTAGCTGAAGATCTAGAAGAATTACTCCTAGGATGTTCCTAAAGATCAAGTTTCGTGAAGATCTCTTCAAGAATCACATCAAGGATGATTTGTTCCGAAAAGCCCAACAAGGTTTTAATCTACTCTCTCCTTTGGACTTACTTGCTAAGAAGGAGGAAAACAGATGGTTGTTCACTCATTTAGCCTTCAGTTTAGAGAATAGTTAGGCTCGTGATGTTCTTTAAGAATTGTTCTTGTTCACCTTATGTTTTTTCAACTTATGTTAGAAATTTCAAAAACTCTTCAGGATTATGAACCTGTCTAGAATAATGATGCATCGTGAGAACTCTTAGTTGAAGATCTAGATGAATTACTCATTGGATGCATTGTTTCCTGAAGATCTCTTCAAGAATCATATCATGGATGATGTGATCCTGAAAAGCCCACCAAGCTTTTAATCCACTATATCTTCTCGACCTACTAGCTAAGAAGGAATCTAAAGGATGGTTGTTCCCTCGTTTAACCTTTAGTTTAGAGAATAGTTAGGCTCACGTTATTGTCTAGAATTATTTCTTGTTCACCTTGTGTTTTCGCAACTTGCGTTTGAAACTTCAAAAAATCATCAAGATTATGAACATGTTTAGAATGACAATGCATCATGGGAACTCTTAGCTGAAGATCTAGATTAATTACTCCTTGGATGGTGCTAAACATCAAGTTTCATGAAGATCCCTTTAAGAATGAAATCAAGGATGATGTGATCCTGAAAAGCCCACCAAGCTTTTAATCTACTCTCTCTTTTGAAATTACTAGCTAAGAAAGAGTCTAAAGGATGGTTGTTCACTCGTTTAACCTTTAGTTTAGAGAATACTTAGGCTCGCGTTGTTGTCTAGGATTCGTTCATGTTCACCTTGTGTTTTCATAACTTGCGTTTAAAAGTTCAAAAAATCATCATGATTATGAACCTGTCAGGAATGATGATGCATCGTGGGAACTCTTAGCTGAAGGTCTAGATGAATTATTCCTTGGAAGCATCAAGTTTCCTAAAGATCTCATCAAGAATCACATCAAGGATGATGTGATCCTGAAAGGCTCACAACCTTTAAATTTACTCACTCTTCTCGACTTACTAGCTAAGAAGGAGTGTAAAGGATGGTTGTTCACTCACTCCACCTTTAGTTTAGAGAATAGTTAGGCTCAGAATGCTGTTTAGGATTCATTCTTGTTCACCTTGTGTTTTCGATACTTGCGATTAAAACTTTAAAAACTCATCGGGATTATGAACCTGTCTAGAATGATAATGTATCTGGGGAACTCTTAGCTGAAGATCTAGATGAATTACTCCTAGGATGTTCCTAAACATCAAGTTTCCTAAAGATCTTTTCCAGAATCACATCAAAGATGATGTGATCCTAAAAAGCCCACAACATTTTAATCTACTCTATCTTCTCGACTTACTAGCTAAGAAGGAGTCTAAATGATGGTTATTCACTCACTTCACCTTTAGTTTAGAGAATAGTTAGGCTCGAGATATTGTTTAGGATTCATTCTTGTTCACCTTGTGTTTTCGCAACTTGTGTTCGAAACTTTGAAAACCCATCAGGATTATGAACCTGTCTAGAATGATGATGCTTCGTGGGAACTCTCAGCTGAAGATCTAGATGAGTTACTCCTTGGATGGTCCTCAACATCAAGTTCCATGAAGATCTCTTCAAGAATCACATCAAGGATGATTTGATCTGAAAAGCCCAACAAGCTTTTAATCTACTCTTTCATTTGGACTTACTAGCTAAGAAGGAGTCAAAAGAATGGTTATTCACTAATTTCACCTTAGTTTAGGGAATATTTAGGCTCGTGATGTTCTTTAAGATTAGTTCTTGTTCACCTTGTGTTTTTTTAACTTGCGTTAGAAACTTTAAAAACTCATCTAGATTATGAACTGGTCTAGAATGATGATGCATCGTGGGAACTCTTAGCTGAAGATCTAGATGAATTACTCCTTGGAAGCATCACGTTTCCTGAAGATCTCTTCAAGAATCACATCAAGGATGATGTGATCCTAAAAAGCCCATAACCTTTTAATTTACTCTATCTTCTCGACTTACTAGCTAAGAAGGGGTCTAAAGGATGGTTGTTCACTCACTTCACCTTTAGTTTATAGAATAGTTAGGCTCAGGATGTTGTTTAGGATTCATTCTTGTTCACCTTGTGTTTTCACAACTTATGTTTGAAATTGTGAAAACTCATCAGGATTATGAACCTGTATAGAATGATGATGCATCGTGGGAACTCTTAGCTGAAGATCTATATGAATTACTCCTAGGATGTTCTTAAACATCAAGTTTCCAGAAGATCTCTTCCAGAATGACATCAAAGATGATGTGATCTTGAAAAGCCCATAACCTCTTAATCTACTCTATCTTCTTGACTTACTAGCTAAGAAGGAGTCTAAAGAATGGTTGTTTACTCACTTCACCTTTAGTTTAGAGAATAGTTAGGCTCGGGATGTTGTTTAGGATTTATTCTTGCTCACCTCGTGTTTTCACAAGTTGCATTTGAAAGTTCAAAAACTCATCAGGATTATAAACTTGTCTAGAATGATGATGCATTGTGGGAACTCTTAGCTGAAGATCTAAATGAATTACTCCTTGGATAGTCCTAAACATTAAATTTCCCAAAGATCTCTTCAAGAATCACATCAAGGATGATTTGATCTAAAAATGCCATCAAGCTTTTAATCTACCCTCTTCTTTGGACTTACTTGCTAAGATGGAGTCAAAAGGATAGTTGTTCACTTATTTCACCTTTAGTTTAGAGAATAGTTAGGCTCGCGATGTTCTTTAAGATTGGTTTTTGTTCACCTTGTGTTTTCAACTTGCGTTAGAAACATCAAAAACTCATTAGGATTATGAACCGTTTTAGAATGACGATGCATCATGGGAACTCTTATTTGAAGATCTAAATGAATTACTCCTTGGATGATCCTAAAAATCATGTTTCATGAAGATCTCTTCAAGAATCACATCAAGGATGATGTGATCGTGAAAAGCCCACTAAGCTTTTAATCTAATATCTCTTTTGGACTTACTAGCTAAGAAAAAATCTAAAGGATGGTTGTTCACTCGTTTAACCTTTACTTTAGAGAATAGTTAGGCTTGCATGGTTGTTTAGGATTGGTTCTTGTTCACCTTGTGTTTTCTTAACTTGTATTTGAAACTTTGAAAACTCACCAGGATTATGAACCTATTTAGAATGATAATGCATCGTGGAAACTCTTAGCTATGGATCTAGATGAATTACTTCTTGGATGGTCCTAAACATCAAGTTTCATAAACATCTCTTCAAGAATCACATCAAGGATGATTTGATCTGAAAAGCCCAACAAGCTTTTAATCTACTCTCTCCTGTGGATTTACTAGCTAAGAAGGAGTCAAAAGGATGGTTGTTCAGTCATTTCACCTTTAGTTTAGAGAATAGTTTGGCTCGTGATATTGTTTAGGATTCATTCTTGTTCACCTTGTGTTTTCATAACTTGCGTTCAAAACCTTGAAAACTCATCAAGATTATGAACCTGTCTATGATGATGCATTATGAAACTCTTACTTGATGATCTAGATAAACTACTCCTTGGATGGTCCTAAACGTCTAGTTTCATGAAGTTTACTTCAAGAATCACATCAAGGATGATGTGATCCTAAAAAGCCCACTAAGCCTTTAATCTACTCTCTCCATTGGACTTACTAGCTAAGAAGAAGTCTAAAGGATGGTTATTCACTCGTTTAACCTTTAGTTTAGAGAATAGTTAGGCTTGTGTTATTGTCTAGCATTCGTTCTTATTCACCTTGTGTTTTAGAAACTTGCGTTTCACACTTTGAATACTCATTAAGATTATGAACCTGTCTTAAATGATGATGCATCATGGGAACTCTTAGCTGAAGATCTAGATTAATTACTCCTAAACATCAAGTTTCTTAAAGATCTCTTCAGGAAGCATATCAAGGATGATTTGATCTGAAAAGCCTAACAAGCTTTTAATTTACTCTCTTCTTTGGTCTTACTTGCTAAGAAGGAGTCAAAAGGATGGTTATTCACTCATTTCCCCTTAAGTTTAGACAATAGTTAGACTCGTGTTGTTGTTTAGGATTCGTTTTTGTTCACTGTGTGGTTTCACAACTTGTGTTCGAAACTTTGAAAACTCATTAAGATTATGAACCTGTCTAGAATGATGATGCATCATGGGAACTCTTATCTGATGATCTAGATGAATTACTCCTTGGATGGTCTTAAACATCTAGTTTTGTGAAGATCCCTTTAAGAATCACTTCAAGGATGATATGATCCTGAAAAGCCCACCAAGCCTTTAATATACTCTCTCCATTGGACTTACTAGCTAAGAAGGAGTCTAAAGGATAGTTATTAACTCATTTAACCTTTAGTTTAGAGAATAGTTAGGCTCGTGTTGTTGTCTATGATTCGTTCTTGTTCACCTTGTATTTTTGAAACTTACGTTTGACACTTTAAAAACTCATCAAGATTATGAACCTGTCTAGAATGATGATGCATCATGGGAACTCTTAGCTGAAAATCTAGATGAATTACTCCTTAGATATTCCTAAATATCAAGTTTCCAAGGATCTCTTCAAGAATCATATCAAGGATGATTTGATCTAAAAAGCCTAACAAGCTTTTAATCTACTCTCTCCTTTGGACTTACTAGCTAAGAAGGAGTCAAAAGGATGGTTATTCACTTATTTTACCTTTAGTTTAGAGAATGGTTATGCTCATAATGTTCTTTAAGATTGGTTCTTGTTCACCTTACTTTTTCCACTTGTGTTAAAAATTTCATAAACTCATCAAGATTTTGAACCGGTCTAGAATGATGATGCATTGTATTAAGTCTCAGTTGAAGATCTAGCTGATTTGGGCCTTGGATGATCCTAAACATCAAGTTTCGTAAAGATCTCTCTAAGAATCATATCAAGGTTGATGTCATCCTGAAAAGCTAACCAACCTTTTAATCAACTCTATCTTCTCGACTTACTAGCTAAGAAGGAGTCTAAAGGATGGTTGTTTACTTATTTCACCTTTAGTTTAGAGAATAGTTAGCCTCGCGATGTTGTTTAGGATTCATTCTTATACACCTTCTGTTTTTGAACACTTGCATTTGAAACTTCAAAAACTCATCAGAATTAGGAACCTGTCTAGAATGATGATGCATCATGGGAACTTTTACCTGAAGATCTAGATGAATTACTCCTTGGATGGTCCTAAACATCAAGTCTCGTGAAGATCCCTTCAAGAATCACTTCAAGGATGATGTCATCTTGAAAAGCCCACCAACCTTTTAATCTACTCTCTCTTTTGGACTTACTATCTAAGAACGAGTCTAAAGGATGATTGTTTACTTGTTTAACCTTTAGTTTAGAGAATAGTTAGGCTTACATTATTGTCTAGGTTTCATTCTTGTTCACCTTGTGTTTTCATAACTTGCGCTTGAAACTTCAAAAACTCCTCAGGATTATAAACTTGTCTTAAATGATGATTCATCGTGGGAACTCTTTGCTGAAGATCTAGATGAATTACTCCTTTGACGGTCCTAAACATCATGTTGCATGAAGATCCCTTCAAGAATCACATCAAGGATGATGTGATTCTGAAAAGCCCACCAAGCTTTTAATGCACTTTCTCTTTCAGATTTACTAACTCAGAAGGAGTCTAAAGGATGGTTGTTCACTCGTTTAACTTTTACTTCAAAGAATATCTAGGCTCCGTTGTTGTCTAGAATTCATTCTTGTTTACCTTGTGTTTTTGTCAACTTGCGTTTGTAACTTCAAAAACTCATCAGGATTATGAACCTGTCTAGAATGATGATGCATCGTGGGAACTCTTAGCTGAAGATCTATATAAATTACTCCTTGTATAGTCCTAAACATCAAGTCTTATGAAGATCTCTTTAAGAATCACATCGAGGATTATTTGATTCGAAAAGCCCAACAAGCTTTTATATACTCTCTTCTTTGGACTTACTTGCTAAAAAGGAGTCAAAAGGATGATTGTTCGTGTTAGGGAATCCCTAGAACATGAGCAGTGGAAAAATAGGGATTCCATAGGATTTGAAAAGTCCCGTTTTTCAAAGCACAAAACAAACACACACAAAAATTCATTTTGGATTACCTCTTGAAGAACACCGAAGCAGTCGTAGCCTCATCCTTTAGGAGTCCATACTAGCACTCCCACCAGAATTGTAACACTTGCCAACTGCTAGTTTGACGGTATGTAGCTCTTGCAACTTTTATGAATTTGTGTCTCACTTTAGTGAACGGCCTATGAGCATCTTATGCTCTATTTATAGGCTTAGGTTTAACCTAATTTGTTCTCTTTAAAGAGTGGGCTCCTTACTCATTCTAAATGAGTTAAGCCCAATAGCTTTATTTTGGTCCAACTAAAATAAAACAAAACATTTTCTGATGGGCTTACTCTATGTGTGTGACCCTATAGGTAAATACCCAGTCATATTAATAATAAATTATTTTATTATTAATATAAAATAAGAGCGGAATCTAGCAATGCATCATTATGTCCGAATATTATTTAATATCAATATAACCTATAAGTGATAATTATTTAATATGTTTGTTCCTTTTGTCACGATATCCTAATTGGGCCCAAGGCATGGTCGCGTCATCCTTGTACAACCCAATTTATTTTACTTGATACTATAATAGACTTGATCCAAATAAATATCTAATATTTATTCTTTCTAGCATGGCCATGCGTTTTCTTAGCCTTACTCCATCAAGTAGCCTATAGATATCACTCCTGTCACATAGGAGAGATAAATCCCATCTACATCACTCACATCCCTCTGTATAATTTGTTCATTGCTAATCACAACCTTTATAGTCCTCTTGTTACATAAGACGTTTAATTGTATTAAAACAATAAACTCCTCATGTAGGAATCTTAGTGACTTCAGGTCGAAGGACTACATATACCATTATCACATTGAGAATCGTTTATGATATTCATGTAACGATCCATGCAAGGTTCTCATGGTGGGTCTGTCCAGTACATAATTACTCTTAATGTGTACCCGTGTAAAGACTTGATATCATCTATATCTATGATATGTGAGATTAGGTCATCAGTACACTCACACACTAGTCTCAATGTAATTACATGTCCCCATGTAAATACTTGACCAGGGACATTTTAGGAATAACTTTCATATGACCTATTACTCCAAGGATAAATACGTTTTAAAACAATTTTAAACTGAAATACTTATTTTATTGATAAGCAGAAAAATGATACAAATAAAAAAAGATAAAGCTCATAGTGCATACACTAACAGTTCACTCATTTTACCTTTAGTTTAGAGAATAGTTAGGCTCGTAATGTTCTTTAGGATTGGTTTTTCTTCACCTTATGTTTTTTCAACTTGTGTTAGAAATTTTAAAAACTCATCCGGATTAGGAATCGGTCTAGAATGATGATGCATCATGAAAACTCTTAGTTGAAGATCTAGATGAATTGCTCCTTGGATGCATCAAGTTTCCTGAAGATCTCTTTAAGAATCACAGCAAGGATGATGTGATCCTGAAAACCAAACAACCTTTTAATCTACTCTATATTCTCCACTTCCTAGCTAAGAAGGAGTCTAAAGGATGGTTATTCACTCATTTCACCTTTAGTTTAGAGAATAGTTAGGCTCGGGATGTTGTTTAGGAGACGTTGTTGTTCACCTTGTGTTTTCCTAACTTGCCTTCGAAACATTGAAAACTCATCAGGATTATGAAGCTGTCTAGAATGATGATGCATCGTGGAAACTCTTAGCTGAAGATCTAGATGAATTACTACTTAGATGGTCCTAAACATCAAGTTTCATGAATATCTCTTCAAGAATCACATCAAGGATGATTTTATCCAAAAAGCCCAACAAGCTTTTAATCTACTCTCTCCTTTGGACTTACTAGCTAAGAAGGAGTCGAAAAGATGGTTGTTCTCTAATTTTACCTTTAGTTTAGAGAATAGTTAGGATCATGATGTTCTTTAAGATAGGTTCTTGTTCACCTTGTGTTTTTTCAACTTGTGTTAGAAACTTCAAAAACTCATCAGGATTATAAACCGGTCTAGAATGACGATGCATCGTGGGAACTCTTAGTTGAGGATCTAAACGAATTACTCCTTGGATGATCCTAAACATCAAGTTTTATGAAGATCTCTACAAGAATCGCATCAAGGATGATGTGATCCTAAAAAGCCCACCAAGCATTTGATCTACTATCTCTTTTGGACTTACTAGCTAAGGAGTCTAAGGGATGGTTGTTCACTCATTGACCTTTAGTTTAGAAAGAATAGTTAGGCTCGCAATTTTGTTTAGGATTCATTCTTGTTCACCTTGTGTTTTCCAAACTTGCATTTGATACTTTGAAAACTCATTAATGTTATGAACTTGTCTACAATGATGATGCATCATCAAAACTCTTATCTGAAGATCTAGATGAATTACTCCTTAGATGTTCCTAAACATCAAGTTTCCTGAAGATCTGTTCAAGAATCATATTGAGGATGATTTGATCTAAAATGCCCAACAAGCTTTTAATCTACTCTTTCCTTTGGTCTTACTTGCTAAGAAGGAGTGAAAAGGATGGTTGTTCACTTATTTCACCTTTACTCCTAGGATGTTCCTAAACATCAAGTTTCCTAAAGATCTCTTCAAGATTCATTCTTGTTCACGATTCATTCTATTTTACCTTGCGTTTTCTAACACTTCTGTTTGAAACTTCAAAAACTAATCATGATTATGTAGCTGTCTAGAATGATGATGCATTGTGGGAACTCTTAGTGGAAGACATAGATGAATTACTCCTTGAATGGTCCTGAACATTAAGTTTCGTGAAGATCCTTTCAAGAATCACACGAAGGATGATGTGATCCTGAAAAGCCTACCAATCTTTTAATATACTCTTTCTTTTGGAATTACTAGCTAAGAAGGAGTCTAAAGGTTGGTTGTTCACTCATTTCACCTTTAGTTTAGAGAATAGTTAGGCTGTCTATTTTGTTTAGGATTCGTTCTTGTTCACCTTGTGTTTTCACAACTTGCGTTCAAAATTTTAAAACTTATCAGGACTATGAAACTGTCTAGAATGGCGATGCATCATGGAAACTCTTAGCTGGAGATCTAGATGAATTACTCCTTGGATGGTCCTAAACATCAAGTTTTGTAAATATCTCTTCAAGAATTACATCAAGGATGATTTGATCTGAAAAGCCCAACAAGCTTTTAATCTACTCTCTCTTTTAGATTTACTAGCTAAGAAGGAGTCAAAAGGAGGGTTGTTCACTCATTTCACCTTTAGTTTAGAGAATAGTTTGGCTCGTGATGTTGTTTAGGATTCATTCTTGCTCACCTTGTGTTTTCACAACTTGCGTTCAAAACCTTGAAAACTCATCAAGATTATAAACCTGTCTCGAATGATGATGCATCATGGAAACTCTTACTTGAAGATCTAGATAAACTACTCCTTGGATGGTCCTAAACGTCTAGTTTCATGAAGATCACTTCAAGAATCACATCAAGGATGATGTGATCCTGAAAATCCCACCAAGCCTTTAATATACTCTCTCCATTGGACTTAATGGCTAAGAAGGAGTCTAAAGGATGGTTATTCACTCGTTTAACCTTTAGTTTAGAGAATAGTTAGGCTCGTGTTATTGTCTAGCATTCGTTCTTATTCACCTTGTGTTTTCAAAGCTTGTGTTTGACACTTTGAATACTCATCAAGATTATGAACCTGTCTTTAATGATGATGCATCATGGAACTCCTAGCTGAAGATCTAGATTAATTACTCCTAAACATCAAGTTTCTTAAAGATCTCTTCAAGAATCATATCAAGGATGATTTGATCTGAAAAGCCCAACAAGCTTTAAATTATTTATTATTTGGTCTTACTTGCTAAGAAGGAGTCAAAAGGATGGTTGTTCACTCATTTCACCATAAGTTTAGGCTCGTGATGTTGTTTAGGATTCATTTTTGTTCACTGTGTGTTTTCACAACTTGTGTTCGAAACTTTGAAAATTCATTAAGATTTTGAAATTGTCTAGAATGATGATGCATCATGGGAACTCTTTGCTGATGATCTAGATGAATTACTCCTTGGATGGTCTTAAACATCTAGTTTCGTGAAGATTCCTTTAACATCTAGGATTCATTCTTGCTCACCTTGTGTTTTCACAACTTGTGTTCAAAACCTTGAAAACTTATCAAGATTATGAACCTATCTAGAATGATGATGCATCATGGAAACTCTTACTTGATGATCTAGATAAACTACTCCTTGGATGGTCCTAAATGTCTAGTTTCGTAAAGATCACTTCAAGAATCACATCAAGGATGATCTGATCCTGAAAAGCCCACCAAGCCTTTAATATACTCTTTCCATTGGACTTACTTGCTAAGAAGGAGTCTAAAGGATGATTATTAACTCATTCACCTTTAGTTTAGAAAGAATAGTTAGGCTCGCGTTATTGTCTAGGATTCGTTCTTGTTCACCTTGTATTTTTGAAACTTGCGTTTGACACTTTAAAAACTCATCAAGATTATGAACATGTCTAGAATGATGATGCATTATAGGAACTCTTAGCTGAAGATCTAGACAAATTACTCCTTAGATATTCCTAAACATCAAGTTTCCTAAAGATCTCTTCAAGAATCATATCAAGGATGATTTGATCTACAAAGCCCAACAAGCTTTAAATCTACTCTCTCCTTTGGACTTACTAGCTAAGAAGAAGTCAAGAGGATGGTTGTTCACTTATTTTACCTTTAGTTTAGAGAATAGTTAGGCTCCTGATATTCTTTAAGATTGGTTCTTATTCACCTTATTTTTTCTACTTGTGTTAAAAATTTCACAAACTCATCAAGATTTTGAATCGGTCTAGAATTATGATGCATTCTGGGAACTCTCAGTTGAAGATCTAGCTGAATTAGTCCTAGGATGATCCTAAACATCATGTTTCGTAAAGATCTCTCAAAAAATCACATCAAGGTTGATGTGATCCTGAAAAGCTAACCAACCTTTTAATCTACTCTATCTTCTCGACTTACTAGCTAAAAAGGTGTCTAAAGGATGGTTGTTCACTCATTTCACCTTTAGTTTAGAGAATAGTTAGCCTCGCGATGTTGTTTAGGATCCATTCTTGTTCACCTTCTATTTTTGAACACTTGCATTTGAAACTTCAAAAACTCATCAGAGTTAGGAACCTGTCTAGAATGATGATGCATCGTGGGAACTTTTACCTGAAGATCTAGATGAATTACTCCTTGGATGGTCCTAAACATCAAGTCTCGTGAAGATCCCTTCAAGAATCACTTCAAGGATGATGTGATCGTGAAAAGCCCACCAAGCTTTTAATCTACTCTCTCTTTTGGACTTACTATCTAAGAACGAGTCTAAAGGATGATTGTTTACTTGTTTAACCTTTAGTTTAGAGAATAGTTAGGCTTGTATTGTTGTCTAGGCTTCGTTCTTATTCACCTTGTGTTTTCACAACTTGCGTTTGAAACTTTAAAAACTCCTCAGGATTATGAACTTGTCTTAAATGATGATGCATCGTGGGAACTTTTAGCTGAAGATCTAGATGAATTACTCCTTTGACAGTCCTAAGCATCAAGTTTCATGAAGATCCCTTCAAGAATCATATCAAGGATGATGTGGTCCTGAAAAGCCCATAAAGCGTTTAATCTACTTTCTCTTTTTGATTTACTAACTCAGAAAGAGTCTAAAGGATGGTTGTTCACTCGTTTAACTTTTACTTTAAAGAATATCTAGGCTCCGTTGTTGTCTAGGATTCATTCTTGTTCACCTTGTGTTTTCTCAAGTTGCGTTTGTAACTTCAAAAACTCATCAGGATTATGAACCTGTCTAGAATGATGATGCATCGTGGGAACTCTTAGCTGAAGATCTATATAAATTACTCCTTGAGAATCACATCGAGGATGATTTGATCCGAAAAGCCCAACAAGCTTTTAATCTACTCTCTTCTTTGGACTTAGTTGTTAAGAAGCTGTCAAAAGGATGGTGTTTCACTCATTTCACATTTAGGTTTGGCTCGTTATGTTCTTTAAGATTGGTTTTCATTCACCTTATGGTTTTTCAACTTATGTTAGAAAATTTAAAAACTCATCAGAATTAATAACCGATTTAGAATGATGATGCATCATGGGAATTCTCAGTTGAAGATCTAGATGAATTAGTCCTTGGATGATCCTAAACATAAAGTATCATGAAGATCTCTCTAAGAATCATATTAAGGATGATGTGTGTAACATCCTGATTTAAAAATTAACTACCGAATGAGATTAAGCCACTAAACTAAAAACAATTGCAAAGTATGAATTACTTATTAATTGTGATTAATTTTAACTTAAGAAGTTGATTACTGATTGACTATGATGGGTGACACGTGAGAAGCTGCCAACTTCACGTTCTCCCACCCCATTCTCCTTATTTCTTCGGGTATATGTTCAAAAGCCCTTAACTGCTGTCCATTCACTCTAATTTCCTCGAAATCTTCCTCTTCTCCTACTTCTCTTCTTCTTCGTTCTTCTTCTCCTCTGTTCCCTGTTTTCATAAACTCACGATAGCGGTGTTGCAGAGGATCCAAAGTTCCCCTCTGTTGGTGAAGGACAATCGTCGAAGTGGAAGAAGAACAGCTTCCTGTTCCCAAGCTGATTAAAGGGTGTGACTGTGTTCGAGGGGGACTGAACAAGAGAGAGTGGTGGACGAAGCAAGCAGAACAGCGGACCAACGCTGAAACAGAGGAACTTCTTAGAGTCTCTTTAGTTGGTAGGGGGTTATCTTATATCTTAAATGCATGGGTTATGGACGGGTTCAGGGTGTTGATGACTTGATTGATTCTGGTAATTTAAAATGCGTTGATAGGTGTGTTTTGATTGCGTAAGGGATATGTGATGCCCGGATGCATGATGACTAGGAGTTGGGTAATACATGTTAAATTCCGTCCATAAAATGCATGTTAATAATCTTGAAAATGTTGAATGATTGCATGAGGAGAATGTGTTAAAGTATTGTTGATGATTACCGTGTGATTTATGTGACATACAGGTTACTATGAATCTAAATGCTGACTGCATGTGAGGAAATATTAACTTATTGAGTTCTGATAATGTTTAATACCGATTGCATGTGACGCATGTATTGTTGATTAAAAAGTCGTGTGTGTGAAATCTGTGTTTGTATGATCATTTCGTGTATGGTTAAATATATGTGGTGCATGAGATGCATGAGTTAATAGTGTGGAAGTGATTTACCGATTCTGTTCGTAATCTAATGACAATACTTGCATGAGATACATCAGTAAGAATGCTGAGAGCATGTAGTGTGTGACACCACCACTTGAATCGGTAAGCATATGCATGAGATGCTGTTAAAGACCTTGAGTGGGACTCAAGGCAAGCCGACTGAGTGGGACTCAGGGCTGCCCGTAACACTACCGTTGACGCTGAGAGTGTTTGTGTTACAAGTGAGGGCAAATGGTTTGGTACCAGTAAAACAGCCGAGTCAACTGGGAGCTGAATAAAAGGCTGAGAGCCTATGTTGCAACAATAAAAACCAATAATACGTGAGTCGGATCCGATTGAATGAACCTGTGTACATGTACGGTTGATGCTGACTGTGACGCGATTGTATGTATATGTGTTAGTGTTATTGAGAATAATATATGCATATAGCCGAGTGATAACTAGGTAGATTCCGATTGAAAGATGCCTTGTGTATGTTATTTATTGTTGCTATATATATATATGTTATTGCATGATTGAGGAATAATCCGAGTCAGTATCTATCATTTAATATTTAAGATACTCACCCCTACTGTGGCTATATTTCAGTGGACATCACACGAGACGGTGAATGATGAAGGAGCTACATACCGTGTGGAGTGCTTGTGTACTGTGGAAATGTATATATATATGTATATGCTGTATATAAGGTTTTGTCATAGCCTTGGCTGGCTCTTATTTTGGTCCTTTGTCTAACTGTATCAGAACTGAACTCTCTCGGGTTGAGAGTATGATCATGTGCATGTAAATATTTATATATATATATATAATACTGTGTGTTCATCTTGTGACGTGTGTGAATGTCCAGGTGGTATACGTTGCATTTTACTAAGCATATAGAGCCCGCATGATTCTTAGTAAATAAGAGCTAAGTTAATCTTGTGTAAGGCGTGATGAGTGACTTTCTTCCGAATGAAGAGGGGTTGGGCCAACTCCGAGTGGAATATGCCCATTAAAATCGCTTTCATGGTAAGTTGGTCAATATGTTATGGAGCGAGAGATTTCTTAGATACAATCTTCCGATTGAAGGGTATTTAGATGTTTCCGAGTGGAAGTCAACCGAGTGAATGTTTCCCCTGATGGTTGAATTGACGATACGACTCTGAGTAAAGCCTGTAGTAGTGAACTTATTAAAGGGGGTAAGATCTGGATGATACGGAGTAGATTTTAGTTTAACAAGTCTTCCGTATGTAGAGGAGTTAGTATGTATCCCGAGTGGCAAGGAGTTAGAGCATTTCCGGGTGAGGGAGCCTTAGTGTTCTACATCTCTCGAGTGATGGGTGAGGGAATCATTTCCTGAATGGTTAACATCTGTGCCTTTCTAGAATGAAAATAGAGAGTATTGTGTAAACCTCCGAAGAAAGCATGTATGTGTGGGAGCCTTCCGAGAGAAATTAGGTTTTGACTTCGAGTGATGAGATTACCGAGTGGACTTGGGCTTAGATGCCGAGTGATCGAATTATCCGAGTTCTCTGTTCGCTTGGACGAATAAGGTCCTGCTTCAGCGATTTACACCATGAACTCTAAGGCTAGAATAGGATGTGTTGAATGAACTTCCGAGGGATGCGTGAGCGCAAAGACTTTCCCGAGTGAATCTAGACTCCATTCTGAGTGGGAGACTATCCGAGTGTATGCGTCGCTTCAGCGAATAAATCCTCGCACTAGCGAGTGTAGCCGCTTATGTGTTTTCGTCCACTGATTCTCGTAGCTGGAGCCACGACTGCTAATGTGTAATATTCTGACCCGGCCTTCTCTTTCTGAGTCGAATTTCTACTCTTCTTAACCTTCAATTACTTATTTTGCCCATGAACACCCTATGATCTTTGGGAAAAATTTTTCCCTGTCTCGGGCTGCTGTTATCTAAACCAGATTGTTTTATTTGGGTATCAGAGCAGACTTAAAAGGTCCAAGGCCAAGGTATGCTTACTCCCAGTGAGCGATGATGTACATTATGACTGGCCATCATAAATTGCTTGTAATATCTGAGGACTTTGATGCCTAATTAAGTATAATTTGTGTGGCCATGTGCTTATGAGATGTTGTTTTGGGGGTAGAAGATTGTTCTTATCCTGGTCTGATTAATTATATGATACTTAAGAATTGTATAATAATGTGTTATAATTGTTGAATGTTGGATTGAAGTCCAAACGGTAGTGAGTAATTTTGTAAACTTATCCTTGAAAGGGGTGTTGATTTCAGGATAAGTCATGGCGAATCGTCATAGCATGGAAGCCATAGCCACGACATTCCAGTGTTTCGCTCACATATTCGAGAGGCAGATCCAGCCTCAAACTGAAGATAGCCAAGTATTGGATCGCTTCCTGAAGAGGAAGCCGAGTGAGTTTCACGGGGGATTTAATCTCGAAGCAGCTTATAAATGGATTCAAGATTTGGAGATAGTTTTTAGGGGCCTTCACTGTACTGAGGCCCAGAAAGTTGAGTGCGCAGTGTATATGCTGCGGGACGAAGCAGAAAATTAGTGGAAGATCACCAAAAACCGATTGACTGATGCTGGCACCCAGCTGATTTGGGAAAATTTTAAGGCGTGCTTCCTGGAGAAATATTTCCCTGACACAGTAAGGAGTCAGAAAGAACTAGAATTTATAGAATTAAAGCAGGGTTCCATGTCTGTAGAGGAATACGCTGCCAGGTTTGAAGAGTTGTGCTTGTTTTATCTGCCCTTCCAACAACCCGGAACCGAGAGTTCCAAATGCATTAAATTTAAGAGTGGACTGAGGTCGGACATTAAGAGAGCATTCAGGCACCAAGAAATTAGAAGCTTTCCTGTACTGGTGAATAAATGCAGAATTTTTGAAGAAGATGACAAGGCCCACTCGGGCCAGAGCAGCAAGACAGACCCTTCCTTGAAGCCCCAACAATCTTGCTTCAAGAAATCGAGCAACACTGGCAGAAGCAGACCCTTCTCTAGGTTTAGGGGTCGGGGTCAGCAGGGAGGACGTTCGGCTCAGCATATGGGAGACGGCAAGTGTTTTAAGTATGGAGGAAACCATTATGCTCGGGATTGCAGCAAAGATGATGAAATGGTATGCTACCACTGTAATGAGAAAGGGCACATTCGCCCTGACTGCCCTTAACTACATCAAGCAAACGCCAATGTTCACCATGGAGGCTTCCGAGGGAGAGGCCGTGGAAATAGTGGCCGAGGGAATAGGGGCAGAGGCAATGGAGCTCGGGGTAACATGATGTTTGCCCCAAACAACCGGAGAAGAAACACCGACCAACCGTCTGCTGGGAGAGTTTATGCCATCAACGCCGAGGAAGCTACACAAGCGAATGACTTGGTGCAAAGTAAGTGCTCACTCAGTAGATATACACTTAATGTAGTTTTTGATTCTAGAGCCACCCACTCCTTTATAGCTGACGATTGTGTGAGACATTTGAGGTTGCCGACTGTGTATATGGATCGGACTTTGGAGGTAGCCAATCCGACCGGTGTTAAAGTGTTGACATCAATGATGTGTAAAGATGTAACCTTTACGTTGGGCGATCGGAGTTTTACCTTTGATCTAGTATGTGTGCCTCTGAAAGATCTCGACATTGTACTTGGTATGGATTGGCTTTCAGCCAACAAGGTATTGGTGGACTGTCAAAACCGAAGAGTAATTTTTCCAAGGCAGATCAGTGATGACTACACGGTACAAGGTATAGCTCAGTTATTTATGATGCTTTGTTTAACTGAGGGAGAGGGTAGAGCCCGAGTGAACAATATTCCGACTGTTTGTGAATTCCTCGAGGTGTTTCTAGAGGAGGTGCCGGGTGTCCCTCCAAATAGAGAAGTTAAGTTCTCTATAGACTTAATTCCTGGAGCTGAGCCGGTCTCCAGTGCACCCTATAGGATGTCCCCAATAGGCTGAGTTGAAAAAGCAGGTGGATGAGTTACTCGGCAAACAGTTCATTCGACCGAGTGTGTCACCATGGGGCGCACCAGTGTTACTTGTTAAGAAGAAGGACGACAGCATGAGGTTATGTATTGGCTACCGATAGCTAAACAAGCTTACGATTAAGAACCGGTACCCATTGCCCAGGATTGACGACCTAATTGACCAGCTGTGTGGTGCTTCAGTCCTCTCGAAAATCGATTTACAATCGGGATACCACCAGATCCGGGTGAAGGACTCAGATATCCCCAAGACTGCCTTCAGGACCCGGTATGGCCACTACGAGTATGTAGTAATGCCGTTTGGTGTGACAAACGCCCCTGCTGTATTCATGAATTACATGAACATCATCTTCCACCCATACTTAGACTGATTCGTGGTCGTTTTTATTGATGATATCTTGGTCTATTCCAAGACCCCTGAGGAGCATGAGGAACATCTCCGTTTGGTACTCCGAATATTGAAGGAGAAACATCTATTTGCAAAACTTTCAAAGTGTGATTTCTAGATGGATAGGATCCACTTTCTCGGGCATGTAATTTCCAAGGAAGGCGTCTCGGTAGATCCTTCAAAAGTAGCAGCTGTAATGGCATGGGAGAGACCCAAGTCGGTCTCAGAGATAAGAAGTTTCATAGGTCTAGCTGGCTATTATAGAAGGTTTATTGAGGGTTTTTCTAAGCTTGCTTTGCCCCTGACCAAGTTGACTCGGAAAAATGTCCCTTTCGTATGGAGTTCCGAGTGTGAGAGCAGTTTCCGCGAGTTAAAGACTAAGTTGACGACCGCTCCAGTGTTGGCATTGCCAAATTTGCAAGAGAGCTTTGTGGTCTACTGTGATGCATCGGGACTCGGCCTGGGGTGCGTACTAATGTAGAAGGACCGAGTGATAGCTTATGCCTCTCGGTAATTGAGGCCACACGAACAGCATTATCCGACTCATGACTTGGAATTGGCAGCTGTAGTCTTCGCATTAAAAATATAGAGGCATTACTTGTACGGTTCCAAATTTGAGGTGTACAGCGACCACAAGAGCCTCAAATATTTATTCAACCAGAAAGAGCTGAACATGAGGCAGAGGAGATGGATGGAGTTTTTGAAAGATTACGACTTCGAGCTGAAGTATCATCCGGGTAAGGTGAATGTTGTAGCCGATGCATTGAGTCGGAAATCCCTCCATGTGGTAGTGATGATGGTGAAGGAGGTGGAGTTACTGGAGCAATTCCGAGACATGAACTTGCATGTAGACGTCCCTTCATCTTGGAAGATAATGCTCGGTACGTTGAAGATTACCAATGAGTTCCTGAAATTGGTATTTGAGCAGCAGAAGTCGGATACCTACTTGGCTGAGATGAAGGAGACTCAGGCTAAGGGTAAGGACTTGTCTTTGACCGAGGGATCGTGTAACACTCTAGTTTTTAATTAAATAAATAAAATCAACAGTGGAATTTTCCAAATTTTAGGGTTAACAAACCATGCATAATCTGTTTGAATTAATAAAACCGAGTACGACAAGGAAAGGAAATGGAAGAAGACAAGGGAGAAACTCACGCACAGCGAGAGGAAGAAACGCTTAAGCGAACCCAATGGCACCAGGTACACTCGCTCAAGCGAGGCCTAACTACGCTCGGGCGATTCTACTCAAGATCTCCAGTCCGGACTACATTTGCTGAAGCGATGCTACCCTCGGTATCCTGTCATTCCACCCGGTTTTAGTGTATGGTTCACTCGGGAAGGTTCACTTCCTAATCCACTCGGGCTAACCTTAATACTCACTAGTTCCATCCTAACAGCGTATCACACTCCGTTGCTCCACTCGATTGGATTATATACGTATACGTATTGGCAATCCGAGAATGATTCTCAAAGCTGCTCACTCGGAATCTATGAAAACTTCTCACTCGGGATAACATGCACGTCCATTACGCCACTTGGGGCATTCTACTCACCCTTTACTCGGTAACCATAATATTTCCTGCTCTAATTTTCCTACTAAGTCAAGACTCACTCGGGTTCCCTAGCTACTTACTGATTTATTACAACAAATCCACTTAGAGTCTTAGGTGTCGTTCCCTAGTCGGTGAACTCTCACTCGGCGGGTTCTTACTTAGAATCGTTGATTTTCCTCTACTCAAAAAACCTCACAATTATCACTCACAGGATTCGCACTAACTCCTACTCCAGGCTATACGACCTCAATTACTCGGACAATTCAACCTCTCATCACTCGGAATGACTTGCCATCTCGCTTTCCCCCAACAACAACTTAGCTCCACTTCTTTGTACCAGGTCGTTCGCCTGCACAGCTTCTTCAGCACTGATAGCGTAAACTCTTCTAGCAGCTGGCTGGTCGGTGTTTCTCCTCCTGTTATTTGGGGCAAACATCATATTTCCTCTAGCTCTGTTGCTTCCGCCCCTCGAGCTTTGACCATCGTTCCTACTACTCCTCACCTAGAATCCTCCCTGACGCACACTGGCACTTGCTTGACGGAGTTAGGGGCAGTCAGGGCGAATATGCCCCTTCTCTTGGCAATGGAAACACTTGACATCTGCACTATCGCAATTCCGAGCAAAGTGGTCACCACCATATTTAAAACACCTTCCA
The DNA here is from genome assembly GCA_037962975.1 of Clitoria ternatea. Lineage (NCBI taxonomy): Eukaryota > Viridiplantae > Streptophyta > Magnoliopsida > Fabales > Fabaceae > Clitoria > Clitoria ternatea. The sequence goes on from CM075672.1 coordinate 185,144,828, forward strand.
TATTTTGGTCGTCCACTCATCTGTCTCCCTCGGTCACTACGGTCTTGATTCCTAGTAAGGGGCCCATTTCTTCCCATGTTTCCTGGCCTCTTGAAGCGTGATTGTTGAGGCCTCAAGGAGGGACCTGCTCTACTGTTCTGGCCTGAGTGGGCCTTGTCATCTTCTTCAAATATCCTACACTTATTCACCAATGCAGGAAAACTCCTGATCTCTTGATATCTGCAGGCTCTCTTAATATCTGACCTCAATCCATTCTTGAATTTGAGGCATTTGGAGCTCTCAGTCCCGGGTTGTTGGAAGGGTGGGTAGAATAGACACAATTCTTCAAATCTAGTCGCATACTCTTCCACAGTCATGGAACCCTGTTTCAACTCCATAAACTCCAACTCCTTCTGACTCCTTACCATGTCGGGGAAGTACTTCTCTAAGAAGCATGTCTTGAAGTTGTTCCAGGTCAGCTGAGCATCATCGTCAGGAAATCGGTTTCTAGCTATCTTCCACCAGTTCTCCACCTCGTCTCGCAGCATATACACTGCACATTCTACCTTCTGGGCCTCGGTACAGCAAAGGCCCCCAAAGATCCTTTCCATCTCTTGAGTCCATTTAAAAGCTGCCTCAGGGTTCCTTCCTCCCTGAAATTCACTCGGTTTCCTCTTCAGGAAGCGGTCCAGCACTTGGCCATTCTCAGCTCAAGGCTGGCCCTGCCTCTCAAACACGTCAGCAAAGCGTTGGAATGCTGTGGCTATAGCCTCCATGCTTTGGCGATGCGTCATCCCTTATCCTGAAATTAACACCCCTTCATGGATAAGTATACCGAGTCACTTACTACCGGTCGTATCTCAGCCTAATATTCAGTAACTTAGCACATTATGCCATTTCTATATGTTACACAATCAGCCAGACCAGAAGGGACAACCTCCTATCCATAAATTAATATCACAACATCAATCAGGTTCAACAAATATCACAATAACGATGACCATTCGATCATAATACACATAACCGCTCACACTCGGCAAGCGTACCTTGGCCTTGGACCTTTCGGTCTGCTCTGATACCAAAATGTAACACTCTAGTTCTTAATTAAATAAATAAAATCAACAGTGGAATTTTCCAAATTTTAAGGTTAACAAACCATGCATAATCTGTTTGAATTAATAAAACCGAGTACGACAAGGAAAGGAAATGGAAGAAGACAAAGGAGAAACTCACGCACAGCGAGAGGAAGAAACGCTTAAGCGAACCCAATGGCACCAGGTACACTCGCTCAAGCGAGGGCTAACTACGCTCGGGCGATTCTACTCAAGATCTCCAGTCTGCACTACATTTGCTGAAGCGATGCTACCCTCGGTGTCCTGCCATTCCACCCGGTTTTAGTGTATGGTTCACTCGGGAAGGTTCACTTCCTAATCCACTCGGGCTAACCTTAATACTCACCAGTTCCATCCTAACAACGTATCACACTCCGTTGCTCCACTCGATTGGATTATATACGTATACGTATTGGCAATCTGAGAATGATTCTCAAAGCCGCTTACTCAGAATCTATGAAGACTTCTCACTCGGGATAACATGCACGTCCATTATGCCACTCGGGGCATTCTACTCACCCTTTACTCGGTAACCATAATATTTCCTGCTCTAATTTTCCTACTAAGTCAAGACTCACTCGGGTTCCCTAGCTGCTTACTGATTTATTACAACAAATCCACTTAGAGTCTTAGGTGTCGTTCCCTAGTCGGTGAACTCTCACTCGGCGGGTTCTCACTTAGAATCGTTGATTTTCCTCTACTCAGAAAACCTCACAATTATCACTCACAAGATTCGCACCAACTCCTACTCCAGGCTATACGACCTCAATTACTCGGACAATTCAACCTCTCATCACTCGGAATGACTTGCCATCTCGTTTTCCCCCAACAACAACTTAGCTCCACTTCTTCCCATAGTCACACTGACTTCCTACGCTCGGAAAGTATACTTATACATCCAGGTTTATCGCTCGGACATCACCCACAGTATAGAATGAACACACAATATATATATAGGGAAGTATTTAAATAATTACAAACGCATTAACATGTCCCTTCTACCCGAAAGTGTTCAATTTCTGATATAAGGACTAAATCAAAATGTTAGTCGGCCAAGGCTTAACGAGACCTTATGTACAGTATATACATATACACATATATTACATAGCGCTCAGGTTCTCTGCTCTGCCCTCGGCTCCTTCTTCATCCTTCATTCCGAGAGATGTTCACTGAAAAATGTAGCCACAGTAGGGGTGAGCTTTTACATGGAAAACGATAGCCAAGAGCTCGGTCTCAGTGTCAGTATGCACACTTACATTCACTCGGTCGCATTCAGATTAAATTAAGGCCATGTAAATTAGAACAATATCAATAACATACACTCACATGCGTACTACATAAAGTTCATCCTTATTCACACATGCACATGCATCCATACACTCAGAATTCATTCATAACACCCAACACATACCACGCGTACTATCCTAATCAACATCATAACTACATGCATGCCTACGGATCCGACTTAAGTAATGACTTTCAGTTACAGTCCCCCCCTTTACTGGCCTCTCGTCCATCAACTCTTCCCGCGTGGTACCGGCCTCCCATTGGCGTCTCGAGACTCCTCTCTAGCTCCTACGGCTACGACGAGCTCTCTTAGGATCTAGCCAAGGTCTGTAGCTGGAAGTCATTCCCTAGGGGCTCATGACCTTCCACGGGTCGCCCATTCCTACATATGCAACTTATGCGTTTTACCAGCAAGCAACATCACTCAACTGATACCTCCTTCGTAAACATCAAGGTAGGAGCATATTCAACACGGTCTCTATCTTTACTTTGCCAATCATACCAAGATGCACAGTGATCAAACAATCAAGGTAATAAGATCGGACGAATCAACTAACAGTTACACATTCATATTCTCACAGTATTAACAGAGGTAGAACCATGCATCTCACTCGACTATATCAGGAAGGCTAACAGACTACATTACCACTATCTTGTTTACATGCAAATATTATCTAACTACTCATCATACACATGGAGTCCAAGGTCAACAATCATGCATAATATACAATCGTGACAGACACATACATACACTTAAAGCAGTACATTCATCCGGTACCGTTCGTGGACCATGCATTTGACATGCAAGCGCCCCCTACCTATTGAAGGAAGTTCGAGGGGTTCCTCTATTTCTCGATGCTGGTCTGATTGCCTCACCCAGGCTCACACTCGTTTGGCCTCCTTGGTCGTAGTCGTACCGTGAAACTGGGGCTGTTCGTCTTCACCCTGACGATCGTCCCTCACCAGCTGAAGGAACTCCAAGTCTCCTACAGTATCGTCACCGTGCGTTCTCAGGAACAGGACAGTGATTAGGGAAAGGAAGACGAAGGGCAAGAGGGAAGAGAGTACAAGAAGGAAAAAGAAGAGAAGAGAAGAAGAGAGAGTCCGAAGGAGATGCGTAACTTCAGTGCATATATATAAGCACATGCGTGTATGAGGGAGAGTGGGATGGGAAAATGTGAATTGCAGTCCCACTCACATGGCTCCCAATCGGGAGCAGCCACCTCCTACCAACCAAGCTTAATTAATTTATCACTATTTCTTAGATTAAGTTGATTATAATTAATAATTAATTTTCCTTCTTTGCAATTAGAATCTTAATGGTTTATTTTCATTCGGTATTACTCCTCAAAATTGGGATGTTACAGATCGGATGGAATTTTCTGAGTGAAGGGTAGAATATATGTGCCGGGTGAAGGAGAATTAAGGAGGATGGTGCTTGATGAAGCCCACAAGAGCCTGTTAAGTATTCACCCGGGCACTACAAAGATGTACCACGATCTAAGACTGCAGTTCTGGTGGCCCGGATTAAAGAGAAATGTGGCAGAATATGTGGCTCGGTGTGTTACTTGCCAGAAGTCAAAGATCGAACACTAGAAGCCGTATGGTGTGTTGCAACCCCTTGAAATCCCTGTATGGAAATGGGACTCAATTGCCATGGACTTTGTGATGGGATTTCCTAGAACCCGAGCGGGCTATGATGCCATTTGGGTCATTGTGGACCAGTTGATGAAAGCTGCACACTTTTTGCCTATGAACATGAGATATCCGTTACAAAAGTTAGCCCAGATCTATATCCGAGAAATTGTCCGACTGCATGGTGTGCCGACTTCTATCGTGTCGGACAGGGATCCTAGATTCACATCCCAATTTTTGACCAGCCTGCACCAGGAATTAGGAACGAAGCTTTGGCTAAGTTCCGCCTACCATCCCCAGTCGGATGGGCAATCCGAGCGAACAATACAAAGCTTGGAGGACTTACTGAGGGCGTGTGTGTTGGAGCATGGTGGTAGTTGGAGTAGTACCTCCCTCTGATCGAATTTACATATAATAATAGCCACCACAGCAGCATTGGCATGGCACCCTATAAAGCACTGTATGGTCGCAAATGCCGAACCCCACTATGTTGGTCGAAAACTGGTGAAAGTTTACTGTTGGGGCCGAAAATTGTGAAACAGACTTCAGAACAGATCCAAGTAATTAGGGAAAAGATGAAGGCATCTTAGGACAGACAGAAAAGCTATCATGATAAACGGACTAAGCCACTTGAGTTTTTGGTCGGTGATAGGGTGTTCCTAATGATTTCACCGAGTAAAGGAGTCAGACGAGCCTTGAAGAGTGGGAAATTGAACCCCCGATACATAGGACCCTATGAAGTCCTGGAGCAGATCAGTTCTGTGGCATACCAAATAGCATTACCAACTCACCTATCCAGATTGCATAACGTGTTTCATGTGTCTCAACTAAGGAAGTATCTACCCGATCCCACTCACAAAATGCCAGATGATGAAGTGGAGATCAAAAAGGATTTGACCACCGTGGCTGTACCGACTAGAATTGTAGATCGGTCAGTAAAACACTTGAGGAGCAAGGATGTACAACTGGTCGAAGTAGCGTGGCAACAAAACGGGTGTACTTCTTATACCTGGGAACGTGAGGATGCCATGAGGCAGCAGTATCCCGAGTTGTTTATCTAAGGTAAGTTACCGTTTGAATTTCGAGGACGAAATTTTTTGAGAGGGAGAAAATTGTAACATCCTGATTTAAAAATTAACTACCGAATGAGATTAAGCCACTAAACTAAAAACAATTGCAAAGTATGAATTACTTATTAATTATGATTAATTTAAACTTAAGAAGTTGATTGCTGATTGACTATGATGGGTGACACATGAGAAGCTGCCAACTTCACGTTCTCCCACCCCACTCTCCTTATTTCTTCGGGTATATGTTCAAAAGCCCTCAACTGCTGTCCATTCACTCTAATTTCCTTGAAACCTTCCTCTTCTCCTACTTCTCTTATTCTTCGTTCTTTTTCTCCTCTGTTCCCTGTTTTCGTAAACTCGCGACAGTGATGTTGCAGAGGATCCGAAGTTCCCCTCTGTTGGTGAAGGACAATCGTCGAAGTGGAAGAAGAACAGCTTCCTGTTCCCAAGCTGATTAAAGGGTGCGACTGTGTTCGAGGGGGACTGAACAAGAGAGAGTGGTGGATGAAGCAAGCAGAACAGCGGACCAACGCTGAAACAGAGGAACTTATTGGAGTCTCTTTAGTTGGTAGGGGGTTATCTTATATCTTAAATGCATGGGTTATGGACGGGTTCAGGGTGTTGATGACTTGATTGATTCTGGTAATTTAAAATGCGTTGATAGGTGTGTTTTGATTGCGTAAGAGATATGTGATGCCCGGATGCATGACGACTAGCAGTTGGGTAATGCATGTCAAATTCCGTCCATGAAATGCATGTTAATAATCTTGAGAATGTTGAATGATTGCATGAGGAGAATGTGTCAAAGTATTGTTGATGATTACCGTGTGATTTATGTGACATGCAGGTTACTATGAATCTAAATGCTGACTGTATGTGAGGAAAGATTAACTTACTGAGTTCTGATAATGTTTAATACCGATTGAATGTGACGCATGTATTATTGAGTAAAAAGTCATGTGTGTAAAATCTGTGTTTGTATGATCATTCCGTGTGTGGTTAAATATATGTGGTGCATGAGGTGCATGAGTTAATAGTGTGGAAGTGATTTACCGATTCTGTTCGTAATCTAATGACAATACTTGCATGAGATGCATTGGTAAGAATGCTGAGAGCATGTAGTGTCTGACACTACCACTTGAATCGGTAAGTATATGCATGAGATGCTGTTAAAGACCTTGAGTGAGACTCAAGGCAAGCCGACTGAGTGGGACTCAGGGCTGCCCGTAACACTGCCATTGACGCTGAGAGTGTTTGTGTTACAAGTGAGGGCAAACGGTTTGGTACCAGTAAAACGGCCGAGTCAGCTAGGAGCTGAATAAAAGGCTGAGAGCCTATGTTACAACAATAAAAGCCAATAATACGTGAGTCGGATCTGATTGAATGAACCTGTGTACATGTACGGTTGATGCTGACTGTGACGCGATTGTATGTATATGTGTTAGTGTTATTGAGAATAATATGTGCATATAGCCGAGTGATAACTAGGTAGATTCCGATTGAAAGATGCCTTGTGTATGTTATTGATTGTTGCTATATATATATATATGTTATTGCATGATTGTGGAATAATCCGAGTCAGTATCTATCATTTAATATTTAAGATACTCACCCCCTGTGGCTATATTTCAGTGGACATCACACGAGACGGTGAATGATGGAGGAGCTACATACCGTGTGGAGTGCTTGTGTGCTGTTAAAATGTATATATATATATATATGTATATGCTGTATATAAGGTTTTGTCATAGCCTTGGCCGGCTCTTATTTTGGTCCTTTGTCTAACTGTATCAGAATTGAACTCTCTCGGGTTGAGAGTATGATCATGTGCATGTAAATATTTATATATATATATATATATAATACAGTGTGTTCATCTTATGACGTGTGTGAATGTCCAGGTGGTATACATTGCATTTTACTAAGCATATAGAACCCGCATGATTCTGAGTAAATAAGAGCTAAGTTAATCTTGTGTAAGGCGTGATGAGTGACTTTCTTCCGAATGAAGAGAGGTTGGGCCAACTCCGAGTGGAATATGCCCATTAAAATCGCTTTCGTGGTAAGTTGGTCAATATGTTATGGAGCGAGAGATTTCTTAGATACAATCTTCCGATTGAAGGGTATTTAGATGTTTCTGAGTAGAAGTCAACCGAGTGAATGTTTCCCCTGATGGTTGAATTGACGATACGACTCCGAGTAAAGCCTGTAGTAGTGTGTAACACCCTAAATTCTAATTAAATAAATAAAACCAACAGGGAAATTTTTCTAAATTATCGAGTTAGCAAAGTCTGTATAATCCGCCCCAAATCAAATAACCCGATGCAACAAGAAGGAGGAGGGAACGGAAAGCAAGGGAAGACAAGGGCCAAACAAAAGCCCTCCAGCGGAGCCCATCAATGCTCGAGCGAACCCAAAGGAAATAACGTACACTCGCTTGGTATCAAGACAATCGTCCACTCGGTAAAGGCCTATTTCACTCGGAATTCATTCTTAAGTCTACTCAGATTTTATTCCTAAATCCACTCGGTAAAGGGGACTCCCTCCACTCGACCCCAGACTCGCACCCCCATAACTTAGTTCTCTATTTTGTCCATCATGCCACACAACAGTTCACTCGGGAAACGAAGGTTGTTCCACTCGGAAACCAAGGGTATCCTCACTCGGACTACTTCTCAATTATCTACCCCTCGGTATTTCCCTCATCTCTCGCTCGGCAAGTATAGTCCTTCCTACCCCAGTGCTCGCGCTAACTTAACCTCCCTTCAAGGGCTCCATAGCTTTCTACCATTTCTCTATACGGCTTACACTCGGAATCGGATGGATTGCCCTCTAGTCGAAAAACACTCTCTCGGCTAGTCCTTATTCGAAGGCATGATTAGGCTATTCTACTCTGAATCGTAACAGCTTATCAATTGGGAATCTACTGCGTCAATCCCCATTCGGAGTGGTATGTCCTCTGTAACATCCCAGATTTTTAAATTAATTATAAATTCCAGATTAAGGTGATGGTTTTGTTAATTTAATGGTGGATTAAGGTTAATTGCCAATTGGGCAAATTATTGAGTGATAATAATTTTAATAATAATAATAATATATGCCTTTGGTGGTTAATGGGCCGGTTCTCTCCTTCTCCCTCTTTCTTGGTCTACGTGGAGTGTATTAAACGCTGGAGGGGGGTAATGATTAAAAAGGACTAGCATTAAATGCAGATGGGATTACATTAATGAGGATAGAATGTTGATTGAAATGGGAGCAGACGCTGGCTGCATGGAGATAAGTCTTCAGCTTCACATTTTGTCTCCTCATCCTCTCCATTTTGCTTGGTGTATGTTCTTATGAGTGAGAGAAATGCTCTCCCTTCTCTCTAAAAACTCTCTAGAGACTCTTCTTCTCCTTCGTCTCCTTCGTCTCCTTTATCTTTATCTTCCTCTACTCAACGCTGTGTTGAATTCGAGTAGAGCTGTATGGTGATGGTGAACAGCGTGGCTGTGTGTAACCATGTGGGGCAGCATGGTGCTATGTTTTGGAGGTTGGTTCCTCCTCTTCTTCCTCTTGTTGATGAGGCTGTTTGTGGCTCAGTTGGGAGCCTGTTCCAGCAGTGTGGAGTGCCTCGGTTGTGGAAGTGGTCCACTGGGTGAGGTAGTGCTGTTGCGAAGATGAAGGCCTAGATGTGTGCATGGAAGCTTGGTTGTCCTCCATGATGGTGAGGATGGTACTGTGCCTGGAGGTCTCTCCACTGACTGGGTGGCAGTGCAGAGTGGAGCTTGTAGTGTGATGGCTTGAAAGCTTGAGTGGAGTGGAGTTTAGGACCTCTACTGGGCCGAGTGAGGTCTGTGGTGCCTTAGAAGCTTGGCATGGTGTGCTTGGTAGCTGATCTGCTTTGAGAGGAAGCAGTGGCTGGTCCTCCAAGGCTGAGAACATATGTTGGGACGATTGGGAGCCATGTTGGCTCTTCCCACGATTGGAATGCCGAGCAGAGTGCTGCTGTGGCTGGGCCGAGTGGCCATGTGACTTCTGGAACGTCATTCCAGGTACGGGGAGCTTTGCATCTCAAATGCATGGCTTATGGACGGATTTCTGGGTGACATAATTGTATCATGTTGTGTTTGATGTGTATTGTGTGTTGTTGTTGAGTTGAACCCGGATGTACGATTATTTATTGCTGCATGGTGCATGCTTATTTGTCCATATGATGTATGATGATTATGTTGTGATACTTGAGATGCATGTTACGTTGATGCTAAGTGCATTGTGTGGTGGTTATTGGTCCCTATATTTGTGATGGTATGATTAAATGCGTATGATGCTTGTTCATGCATATACTTGTGATAAATGCATGTATGGGGACTGTTATGATGAATGTCGAGTGGGCTTTATAGAGGAAAGCATAAAATGCTTACTATAAAGGATAAATCCGAGTGAATATAGGATAATCCGAGTGAATGGCATAGGATTGTCGAGTGAATGGCATAGGATTGCCGAGTGGATGTGGTATAAGCCGAGTCATCTGATTGTTGTTGAATTGCCGAGTGCACATGATGTTGAATGCAGATTTCCGAGTGGGCAATCGAATGAATATGAGTTGAATTTATATGCATATGTGTTATTGAGTTATTGAATATGAACACCTTGCGGGGTGCCACAAGGGTATAATCCCGAGTGAAGAGGACGGGGTCCTAATGTTGAATATGATGAAAGACCTCGAGTTGGACTCAGGGCAGTGCCTGGGGCACTAAGCGTGAAATGAAACGCTTGATGAAATGCCGAGTGCATTGGCGTGGGACGCCGAGTGAATGAAACCGTATGCATCCGATTCGCCACTGGAATGCGTTGGACTTCTATTACCGATCGGCAATCAGATGACAACATGTGATGAATATGTTTAAGTCCTGGAGCTGGGCTCAGGCAGACTCCTTGAGCGTGGCTCGGAGTGTGATTATTGCTGATATAGTATTGGGTAAGATTTGAGATGAAATCCGATTGAGGGATTATATTATTGATGAGGATGTAGGCTTTATAACCGAGTGAAATGGGTGAATCCCGATCGGAAGATGTTTGTGATTGCTCATGTTGAATGGCAGTATATGTTGATTGATTGATGATGTCTATATTTAATTGTATTATGGATTCTATGATTAATCTGAGCCAATATCTGTCATTTAATATGTAATGCTCACCCCTACACCATTTTTCAGTGTATGCAGGTCGGTTTGGATGATGTGGTGGTCTTAAACCCGAGTGTTGGGTGTTTATAATAAGGCTGTGTATATAATATTATGTTCCGAGTACATTTAATGTACTAAAGCCTTGGCCGGCTCATATTAACGTTGTATAATGAATACACTTTATATATATATTGAAGTTGGGTTATTGGAAATCCGAGTGCATGTCTGTATATATATAGGCTACATTGAAATCATGTACTTGTATCGGATAACGGGTTTTATTGAATGAATAATGACAAGATGATTGGATAACCCGAGTGCACGTTAATGTATATATATATATACTTCGAGTGATGGTATTATATGCATACCGACTGAATGTGTTGGTGAATGCAAAGTATAAAGTTAATACGTATCCGAGTGTATGTGTATATATATACATATATGTTATGTTGATAACATGGTTATGAATCGGTGAAAGTGTATTGCTGTAGTGGTAGTCGGACTTGGAATTAGAGAATACATATATATATAAGTGATTTATGTTGATTTGATGCTTCCTACCGACTAGGAAATGATGTTGTATGAATATCTCTAAGTTGATGAATCCTGAGTGGAATATATGTGGCTTAGTTGCTTTTCCGAGTGAGTCTTATGTATAGGACTCCATATCCGAGTGTAACTCATGTGTAAGCCTCTTTCTGTGTGTTAATGGCTTTTGTGGATTCTGAGTGAAGAATATATGGTGAACCCCGAGTGGGGAATGATTCGAGTAATCCGAGTGGAAATCCGTGTGATCCTCTTCCGAGAGGAGAGTTGTTGTAATGACTCAGATTGATTATATTCTAAGTGTATGAATTATGAATGTATCCCGAGTGAATGGAACTCTGAATACCCTCATTTCCCGAGTGGATCATTATGTTGACCTTGTGAATAGAATTGAGAGACTAAGTTATGGGTTGCCGAGTGAGGCAATTGTTGGGGTAGTTCCCGAGTGATTGGAAATCCCTTATACCGAGTGGACTAAGTCATTACCGAATGAATTGTTGCCTCGAATACCGAGTGATGGGAATGCCGAGTGGGGCTTCTCGCTTCAGCGAATGAAGGCTTCCCTCCAGTGAGTGTGTGTTGTTGGGAAGGCTTTTATGTGCTTCCGCTTAAACGCATGTGTGCTCGCCCGAGCGAGTTGGTCGGCCTCGCTCAAGCGGAGTCGGATCTCGCTTGAGCGAGTGCATGCTGTATTGTGGTTCGCTCAGACGCTGTCGGTGCTTCCGTGTGAATGGTTTTAATTCCCTTGCCCTCCCTGTTTGTTTCTTCTTGGCCATGGGGCCAGCTCTCTTATCTTCATATAAGGGAGTGTTTTTATTATGGATCCAGGTTATTTTCTAATTAATTCGAGAAAATTTTTCCCTATAAATTAGGATGTCACATCCTCATCCCCTCGGAACACCTAAAGCTTTCCTCACCCGGCAACAGGATCACAAATTCACTCTCTAGATCATATCTTGACTCCCTTCATACTAAGTCTTTCCATTCCTACATACTCGGGTGAACATGAACATATATACCAATCAAACATCACGCACAGAATGGAATTAAACATACAGCATGGCATAAACATAACCATATACATATGAGAGTGTATATCAATATTTAAAAACACATTGCCATGTTTCCCAGCCCCAAGGGATTCTGTTCTATTCTAAAAGATTAACATCAGATACGAGCCAGCCAAGGCATAATCAAAACATTATACACAGTATCTACATAAATATATATAGTTCCTTGGTGCACAGCTAATCCGCTCAATAAGTAGCTCCACTTTACTCGTAGTTCCGAGGAATGTTCACTGAAAATATTGCCACAGCAGGGGTGAGCTTTTACATTTAAAATAACAATTAGTGACTTGGGAACCCGTACGCTTTCCATCATACCACGTCATATTTCAAGCAATCATAACGTTAACTAACCTCTAGTTTATCTACTCGTAACAGTGCCATGCAATCAGAATTCATTCATGCAATATTCCATTATACAGATTTTATCATTTTCGACTTACACTATACACATGCAACACAATAAATTCATCATAGCACAAGAGTATACATACATATACATATCCATTGAGTACACACCAGTCTACTACACTCAGATCCGATCCCCACTTGATTAATTTTTACGTTGCAACATAGGCTCCAAGCCTTTTTCCTCCAGCTCCAAGCTGGTTCGGCCGTTTTACTGGTACCAAACCGTTTGCCCTCACATGTAACACAATCGCTCCAAGCGACCACGGCAGTGTTACGGGCAGCCCCGAGTCCAACTCGATGGCTTGCTTGAGTCCAACACAAGACTTTAAGCGTCCAACGCTAGTGCACTCGGCACAGCCTCAAGTCTAACTCAAGGTCTTTTAATTACATTCTTTTATGTGTAAGTCTGCCAATACAATATTACTTCTCCTTTCATTTATCATAACCACACTCTGCATGTAATTCAGTCGTCATCTCATAACAACACAGACTCATTTTCAACACTCGCATGTAAGGCAACATAGGGTAGCAATCAGGATCTACTCATCATCCTATGAACAGAGCACTCAGAAGTTGTAATATCCCAGATTTTTAATTAATTATAAGTTCCAGATTAAGGTGATGGTTTTGTTAATTTAATGGTGAATTAAGGTTAATTGCCAATTAGGCAAATTATTGAGTGATAATAATAAGTTGAATAATAATAATAGTAATGCCTTGGTGGCATTAGAAAGAGTTTCGGTTCTCTCTCTCCTTTCCTTTCCTTTCCTTCCCACGTGGTCCCCACGTTGATGGCTTAGTTGGATGGGAGTAATCATTGTTGAGAGAGTTTACATTAAATGCAAATGGGATTGCATTAATGAGGATGGAATGTTGATTGAAATGGGAGCAGACGCTGGCTGCATGGAGATAAGTCTTCAGCTTCACGTTTTCTCTCCTCATCCTCTCCATTTTGCTTGGTGTATGTTCTTATGAGTGAGAGAAATGCTCTCCCTTCTCTCTAAAAACTCTCTGGAGACTCTTCTTCTCCTTCGTCTCCTTCGTCTCCTTTATCTTCATCTTCCTCTTCTCCTTCATCTTCTTCTTCCACTCATGCTTGGTGTAGAACCGAGTGGAAGAGTGTGGCTGTGTAAGGAACAGCTTGGTGAGTGAAACAGCTTATGGCTGTGTGTGTAAGCTGGGTTGCACCTTGCTTTCTTGGTGCTTCTTCTTCTTCCTCCCCTTCTTCCTCCATGTGATGGGTTGTATGAGGTTCAGTTCGGAGAGCCTGCAGCAGCTGGGTGTGTGTGCATGCCTCGGTTTATGGATGCATGATGGTTCACAGATGACGGGGTTGAGCTACTCTTGTGAGGATGAAGACATGCATGATGCATGAAGGCATGGTGGTCCTCCACTGTTGGTGAGGACTGACTCTTGATGTTGTTCTTGTGATGGATACAGCGTTGGAGTTCTTCACTGAGCTGGGTGAAGACTGAGTTGAGTCTTGATGACTCTTTCCAGTGTTGAAAGCCAAGCAGGGTGCTGTTGTGGCTGGACCGAGTGGTCCTGTGACTCCTGGAAGCTTCATCCAGGTAAGGGGGGCTTTGCATCTCAAATACATGGATTTTTGGACGGGTTTCCGGGTGAAACTCCCTCACTGTGATGCATGACATTTGATGTGTGTTGTTTTTGTTGATTTCCGAGTGATTAGTGGCCCGGATATGTATGATGTTTATGTTTGTATTGATGTGATTGATGTCCGTCCATGTAGTATATGTTGATGTTTATGATAATGAATTTGTTATGATGCTTGAGATGCATGTTATATTGATATTGAGTGCATGGTGTGGCCCTCTACTAATTCATGTGTGAAATTATACATTTAGATGAATGTAATGTGTATTGATGCATATGTTTATGATGAATGGATGATTAGGGGCTGTTATGACTAATATCGAGAGAAATATTGGCATGGGATGACTATTAGAGTTGATTTCCGAGTAGAATTTCCTATACCATGGTGTGTGAGGCTTAGGAAATGCTAAGTCCGAGTGTATCCCATGAAACAGCCTATGAGGCTTGTGAATAGATGATAATCCGAGTGAATGGCATAGTGATTGCCGAGTGAACGGCATAGTGATTGCCGAGTGGATGGCATAGGATTGCCGAGTGAATGTGGTATAAGCCGAGTCATCTGATTGTTGTTGAATTGCCGAGTGCACATGATGTTGAACGCAGATTTCCAAGTAGGCAATCGAATGAATATGAGTTGAATTTATATGCATACGTGTTATTGAGTTATTGAATATGAACACCTTGCGGGGTGCCACAAGGGTATAATCCCGAGTGAAGAGGACGGGGTCCTAATGTTGATTGTGATGAAAGACCCGGGTTGGACTCGGGCAGTGCCTGGGGCACTAAGCGTGAAATAAGACGCTTGATGAAATGCCGAGTGCATTGGCGTTGAACACCGAGTGAATGAAACCGTATGCATCCAATTCGCCACTGGAATGCGTTGGACTCCTATACCGATCGGCAATCAGATGACATTATATGAAATATGGCTAAGTCCTGGAGCTGGGCTCGGACAGACTCCTTGAGCATGGCTCAGAGTATGAATAATGTTGATATAGTCTTGGGGTTGAGAGAAATCCGAGTGAGTCAGTATACTTGTACTGAGTGAATTGAGCTTTATAGCCGAGTGGAATGGGTGAAATCCCGATCGGAAGATGCTTGTGATTGTTCATGTTGAATGGCAGTGTTCATATGCTGATTAATATTGTGTGTTATGGTATGTTGTGGATTCTGTGATTAATCCGAGCCAATATCTGTCATTTAATATGTAATGCTCACCCCTACACTATTTTTCAGTGTTTGCAGGTCGGTTTGGAATGTCATGATGGCCTTAAAACCCGAGTGATGGGTGTTTATGATAAGGCTGAGTATATAATATTACGTACCGAGTGTATACTGATGTATTAAAGCCTTGGCCGGCTCGTACTGTCTATATTGTATAATGGATACAATTCATTTGTATATGAATTCGAGTGTATATTTGTATACATATAGATTTACTTGGAAATCGTGTATTTAAATTGGATAATGGGTCTTGGTGAATGAAAAATGATAAATTAACATTATTCGAGTGTACGCGTATGTATATATATATATGTTCTGTTGATAACATGGTTTTGAATCGGTGGAAGAGTATGGCTGTATTGGCAGTCAGACTTGGAATTAGAGTATACTTAGATATGAGTGATTTATGTTGATTTGATGCTTCTCACCGACTAGGAAGTGATGTTGTATGAATGATGCTAAGTTGATAAATTCTGAGTGGGATAGTATGGTGAGAACTGGTCTTTATGTTGAGGCTTATGATTATTCCGAGTATGTAGGCTTGATCTCCTTCCGTGTGAGGCTATGTGTGTAGCCTTTTCCGAATGGAAAACATGGGTAAACCCCGAGTGGGGAATGGTTTATGTATTCCGAGTGGGAACCTGAGGGAATCCCTTCCAAGGGAAGAGTGGTTGTGATAACTTAGATTGGGGATATATTCTAAGTATGGAATATACGTATAACCCGAGTGAATATGGGAACCTATTCCGAGTGAATAGGGTAATATGTAATTTGAGTGGCTAAGTTATGGAATGAGTCCGGGTGTGACTTGATGTTGTGATTTTCCCCGAGTGAAGAGAAATATAAGTGTTAACTGAGTGATTTATGGCTGAGAGGAAGTCTATGTACTCTCTGAGTAAAGGAGCTCTGTTATGCCAAGTGCTAATGGTTGATGTTTTCCGAGTAACTTGAGGTTGAATTACACCGAGTGGTGTTGGACTGGGAGATAACTCGAGTGAGGAAGTTTTATGGAATCCGACTGGAATCACCTTCATTTCCCGAGTGGATCTTTATGTTGACACTGTGGATAAAAATTGAGAGACTGAATTATGGGTTGCCGAGTGAGGTGACTGTTGGGGTAGTTCCCGAGTGGCGGAACCCCATGATGCTGAGTGGACTAAGATATTAAATTCTGAGAGGACTTAGGCATGAATTCTGACTGGACCTGATTGTTTACCGAATGAATGATTGTCTTGAATACCGAGTGATGGGAATGCCGAGTGTGGCTTCTCGCTTCAGCGAATGAAGGCTTCGCTTCAACGAGTGTGTGTTGTTGGAAGGCTTGGGGTCGGATTTGCTTAAGCGAATGGTGGTTCGCCCGAGCGAGTTGGTCGGTCTCGCTCAAGCGGATTTGGATCTCGCTTGAGCGAGTGCACGCTGTATTGTGGTTCGCTCAGGCGCTATCGGTGCTTCTGTGTGAATGGTTTTAATTCCTTTGCCTTCCCTGTCTTTTCTTCTTGGCCTTGGGGCCAGCTCTCTTATCTTCATATAAGGGAGCGTTTTTATTATGGATCCGGGTTATTCTTTAATTAATTCGCGAAAATTTTCCCCCTAAAATCAGGGTGTCACAGAAGTCACACAATATGTCTCCACTTCACACATGCACATGTAAATATTTAACTAGAGTCAGTATGGCAGTTTGAAGAGTATGCACTGCATTCACACACGGTCTCATAACACACGCATGCATCCACATCCCAACAGTGTATCTCCTAAACACATATATCAATTATAAGCTAACTACCATCGGATTCAGACATAGCATGCCTCGGTATACAAAGCTATCTATCAATCATACATTTCATCACAAATACCCTTAAGTACATGTGCATGCATAATAAACCACTCGGAACCTATTCACAAGCTATGCCTTTGAAATGCAAAGCGCCCCCTACCTACTGAAGGAAGTTCGAGGGGTTCCTCTGTTTCCCGACGCTGGTCCGATTGCCTCGCCCAGGCTCACACTTGTTCTGGCTTCCTTGGTCGAAGTCGCACCATGAAACAGGGGCTGTTCGTCTTTTTGAACGAACGAACTCCAAGTCTTTTGCAGTATCGTCGTCGCGCCTTCTCAGGAACAGAACAGTAAACAGGGGGAGGAAGAAGAAGAACAAAAGGAAAGAGAGAGTGTACGAGGAGAGAAAAGAAGAGAAAAGAAGAAGTCTAACGAAGATGCATAACTTCAGTGATCAAAGGCACATATATAAGCATATGCGTGCACGAGGAAGGGAAGGAGAGTGGGATGGGAAAACGTGAATTGCAGTCCCACTCACGTGACTCCTAATCGGAAGCAGCCACCTCTTACCAACTAAGCTTAATTAGTTTGTCACTATTTCTTAGATTAAGTTAACAATCAATTTTCCTGCTTTGAAATCAAAATCTTAATGGTTTATTTTCATTCGGTATTCAACTTTCAAAACTAGGATGTTATAGTTCTCCCCCTCTCAAAAGAATTTCGTCCCCGAAATTCACTCGGTGACTCACCTTGGTAAATAACTCGGGGTACTGCTGCCTCATGGCGTCTTCGCGTTCCCAGGTACAAGAGGTAGTCCCGCCTTGCTGCCACTCCACTTCAACCAGTGGTACGTCCCTGTTCCGCAGACGCTTTACCAATCGGTCCACGATTCTAACCGGCATAGTTACAGTGGTCAGGTCCTCCTTAATCTCCACTTCATCATCTGGCATCGAATCGGTGGGATCATGTAGACATTTTCTTAGTTGTGACACATGAAACACGTTATGCAATCGGGATAAGTAAGTCGGTAGTGCTATCCGGTAGGCCATGGAGCCGACTCGTTCCAACACCTCATAAGGCCCAATGTATCGGGGGCTCAACTTTCCGCTCTTCAAGGCTCGCCCGACTCCTTTACTCGATGAAGTCTTCAAAAACACTCTGTCTCCGACTGAAAACTCTAATGGGTTAGTTCGTTTGTCATGGTAGCTCTTCTGCCTATCCTGAGACACCTTCATCTTTTCTCTTATCATTCGGATCTATTCTGATGTTTGCCTCACAATTTCTGGTCCTAGTAGTAAATTTTCACCCGTTTCTGACCAGCAGAGTGGGGTCCGACATCTTCGACCATATAGTGCTTCGTAGGGTGCCATACCAATACTGTTGTGGTGGATATTGTTGTACGTAAACTCGATCAGGGGAAGGTACCGCTCCCAATCTCCACCGTGCTCCAACACACACGCCCTTAGCAAGTCCTCCAGGCTTTGAATCGTTCGCTCGGATTGCCAAAGCTTAGCCAAAGCTTCATACCCAATTCTTGGTGCAGACTGGTCCAAAATCGGGACGTGCATCTAGGATCCCTGTCCGATACGATAGAAGTCGGTATACCATGCAGTCGGACAACTTCGTGAATGTAAATCCGAGCTAACTTATGCAACGGGTACTTCATATTCACAGGTAAGAAGTGTGCACTCTTCGTCAGTTGGTCAACAATGACCCAAATCGCATCATGGCCCGCACTGTTTTTTGGCAATCCCATGACAAAGTCCATGGCAATTGAGTCCCATTTCCACACGGGAATCTCCAGGGGTTGTAATGCACCATCTGGCTTCTGGTGCTCCACTTTCAATTTCTGATAGGTAATACACCGAGCCACGTATTCTGCCATATTCCTCTTTAATCCGGGCCACCAGAATTGTGTTCTTAGATCATGGTACATCTTCGTGGTACCCGGGTGGATACTAAGCAGACTCTTGTGAGCCTCATCAAGTACCATTCTTCTTAATTCTCCTCCACCCGGTACGTATTCTGTTTTTCACTTGGAAAATTCCGTCCGATCCCTCGGTCAAGGACAAGTCCTTCCCTTTGGCCTGAGTTTCCTTCATCTCAGCCAAGTAGGAGTCTGACTGCTGTTGTTCATATACAGATTTTAGGAATTCACTAGCAATCCTTAGTGTACCGATTGTTATTTTCCGAGAAGAGGGGATGTCAACATGCAAGTTCATGTCTCAGAACTGTTCTAATAACTCCACCTCCTTCACCATCATTACTGCTATATGAAGGGATTTCTGACTCAACGCGTCGGCAACAACGTTTGCCTTACCCGGATGGTATTTTAGCTCGAAATCATAATCTTTTAAAAATTCCATCCATCTCCTCTGCCTCATGTTCAGCTCCTTTTGGTCAAATAAGTATTTGAGGCTCTTGTGGTTGCTGTAAACTTCAAATTTAGAACCATACAGGTAATGCCTCTATATTTTCAATGCGAAAACCACAGCTGCCAGCTCTAAATCATGGGTCGGGTAATGCTGTTCGTGAGGTCTCAATTACCGAGAGGAATACGCTATCACTCGGTCATTCTACATTAGCACACATCCCAATCCGAGTCCTGACGCATCACAATAAACCACGAAGCTCTCTTGCAAATTAGGTAATGCCAACACTAGAGCAGTCGTCAACTTGTCCTTCAGCTCTTGGAAACTGCTCTCGCACTCGGGACTCCATACAAAGGGAATATTTTTCCGAGTCAATTTAGTCAGTGGCAAGGCCATCTTAGAAAAACCCTCAATGAACCTTCTATAATAACCGGCCAGGCCCATAAAGCTTCTTATCTCCGAGACCAACTTGGGTCTCTCCCATGCCATTATAGCTGCCACCTTCGAAGGGTCCACCGAGACACCTTCCTCTGAAATCACATGTCCGAGGAAGTGGATCTTATCCATCCAAAAATCGTATTTCGAAAGCTTTGCAAACAACTATTTCTCCTTCAACACTTGAAGTACCGCACAGAGGTGTTCTTCATGCTCCTCAGGGGTCTTGGAATAGATTAGGATATCATCAATGAAAACTACTACGAATCGGTCAAGATGTGGGTGAAATATGTTGTTGATGTAATTCATGAAAACAGCAGGGGCGTTTGTCACACCAAACGGCATCACTACATTCTTGTAGTGACCATACCGAGTCCTAAAGGCAGTCTTTGGAATATCCGAGTCCTTCACCTGGATTTGGTGGTATCCCGATCGTAGGTCGATTTTCGAGAAAACTGAGGCTCCACGTAGTTGGTCAATCAAGTCATCAATCCTGGGTAACGGGTACCGATTCTTAATCGTGAGTTTGTTTAGCTGTCGGTAATCTATACAAAGTCTCATGCTGCCGTCCTTCTTCTTAACAAGCAGCACCGGTGCGCCCCTAGGTGAGACACTCGGCCTAATGAATTATTTTCCGAGCAACTCATCTACCTGCTTCTTCAACTCGGCCAATTCGGTTGGGGATATTCTATAAGGTGCACTGGAGACTGGCTCGGCTCCTGGAATCAGGTCTATAGAGAATTTGACTTCTCTACTCGGAGGGACGCCCGGCACATCCTCCGGAAACACCTCTAGGAATTCATAGACAGTCGGAATCTCATTCACTCGGACTCTACTCTCGCCCTCAGTTAAACAAAGCATCATAAACAGTTGAGTTGTACCTTGTGCCGTGTAATCTTCATTGTTCTGCCTCGGGAAGATTATCCTCCGGTTCCTGCAATCCACTAGCACCTTGTTGGCTGAAAGCCAGTCTATGCCGAGTACAATGTCGAGGTCCTTCAAAGGCACGCACACCAGGTCGAAGGTAAAACTCCGATCGCACAACACAAACTTTACATCTTTGCACATTGATGATGTCAACACCTTAGTGCCAGTCGGATTGGCCACTTCCAAGGTCCGATCCATACACACAGTCGGCAACTTTAAATGTCTCACACACTCATCAGCTATAAAAGAATGGGTGGCTCCCGAATCGAAAACTACATTAAGGGTATATTTACTGAGTGAACACTTACATTGTACCAAATCATTCGCTTGCACAGCATCCTCCGCGTTGATGGCGTAGACTCTTCCCACTGCCGGTTGGTCGGTATTTCTCCCTCGGTTACTTGTAGTAGCCATCATGTTGCTCCTTGCTCCGTTGTCTCTACCACCATTTCCTCCACTGGTGGTTCCGCGTCCCCCCACACAGAAACCCCCACGACGTGCATGGCCACCCTCTGGTTGCAGTTACGGACAGTCGGGGAGAACATGCCCCCTTTCGGTACAGTGAAAACATACAACATCGTTTCCAGTATCACATTCCCGAGCAAAGTGGTTACCTCGGCATCTGAAACATCTACCATTTCTGGAGCGACTCCCGAACCGACCCCCACGGTTTCCTCGTCCTCTGAAATTAGAGGGAGGTCCAGTACTCCTAGTGTTGCCTGACCTCTTAAAGTGTGATTGTTGAGGCCTCAAGGAGGGGTTTGCCCTGCTGCTCTGGCCCGAGTGGGCCTTGTCATCTTCTTCAAATATCCTACACTTATTCACCAACGCAGGAAAACTCCTAATCTCTTGGTATCTGCAAGCTCTCTTAATATCTGACCTCAATCCATTCTTAAATTTTAGGCACTTCGAATTCTTCGTCCCCGGTTGTTGGAAGGGTGGGTAGAATAGGCACAATTCCTCAAATCTCGTCGCTTATTCTTCCACAGTCATGGACCCCTGCTTCAATTCCATGAACTCCAGTTCCTTCCGACTCCTGATTGTTTCGGGGAAGTACTTTTCTAGGAAGCATGTCTTGAAATCGTTCCAGGTCAGCTTAGTATCATCACCAGGGAACCGGTTTCTGGCTATCTTCCACCAGTTTTCCGCCTTTTCCCGCAGTATGTACACTGCACACTCTACCTTCTGGGCCTCGATACAGTGAAGACCCCCAAAAATCCTTTCCATCTCCTGAGTCCATTTATAAGTTGCCTCGGGGTTACGTCCTCCCAGAAATTCTCTCGGCTTCCTCTTCAGGAAGCGGTCCAGTACTTGACCATCCTCAGTTTGAGGCTGGCCCTGCCTCTCAAACACGTCTGCAAACGGTTGAAAGGATGTGGCTATTGCCTCCATGCTTTGATGACTCGTCATCTCTTATCCTGAAATTCACAGCCCTTTCAAGGATAAGTTTACGAAGCTACTTACTACCGATCGGATCTCAGCCTAACATTCAGTAACTTTAACACATTATACCATTTCTATATGCCATACAATCAGTCGGACCAGGAGGGAGACAACCTCCTAACCACAATTCAATACTACAATATCAATCAAGTTTCACAAATATCACAATAATGATGACCACTCGGTCACAATGCACGCAACCGCTTACACTCGGTAAGCATACCTTGGCTTTGGACCTTTCGGTCTGCTCTGATACCAAAATGTAACACCCTAAATTCTAATTAAATAAATAAAACCAACAGTGAAATTTTTCTGAATTATCGAGTTAGTAAAGTCTGTATAATCCGCCCCAAATCAAATAACCCGATGCAACAAGAAGGAGGAGGGAACAGAAAGCAAGGGAAGACAAGGGCCAAACAAAAGCCCTCCAGCGGAGCCCATCAACGCTCGAGCGAACCCAAAGGAAATAACGTACACTCGCTCGGTATCAAGACAATCGTCCACTCGGTAAAGGCCTATTTCACTCGAAATTCATTCTTAAGTCTACTCGGATTTCATTCTTAAATCCACTCGGTAAAGGGGACTCCCTCCACTCGACCCCAGACTCGCACCCCCATAACTTAGTTCTCTATTTTGTCCATCATGCCACACAACAGTTCACTCGGGAAACGAAGGCTGTTCCACTCGGAAACCAGGGGTATCCTCACTCGGACTACTTCTCAATTATCCACCCCTCGGTATTTACCTCATCTCTCGCTCGGCAAGTATAGTCCTTCCTACCCCAGTGCTCTCGCTAACTTAACCTCCCTTCAAGGGCTCTATAGCTTTCTACCATTTCTCTATATGGCTTACACTTAGAATTGGATGGATTGCCCTCTAGTCGGAAAACACTCTCTCGGCTAGTCCTTATTCGAAGGCATGATTAGGCTATTCTACTCTGAATCGTAACAGCTTATCAATTGGGAATCTACTGCGTCAATCCCCATTTGGAGTGGTATGCCCTCATCCCCTCGGAACACCTAAAGCTTTCCTCACCCAGCAACAGGATCACAAATTCACTCTCTAGATCATATCTTGACTCCCTTCATACTAAGTCTTTCCATTCCTACACACTCGGGTGAACATGAACATATATACCAATCAAACATCACGCACAGAATGGAATTAAACATACAGCATGGCATAAACATAACCATATACATATGAGAGTGTATATCAATATTTACAAACACATTGCCATGTTTCCCAGCCCCAAGGGATTCTATTCTATTCTAAAAGATTAACATCAGATACGAGCCGACCAAGGCATAATCAAAACATTATACACAGCATCTACATAAATATATATAGTTCCTTGGTGCACAGCTAATCCACTCAGTAAGTAGCTCCACTTTACTCGTAGTTCCGAGGAATGTTCACTGAAAATATTGCCACAGCAGGGGTGAGCTTTTACATTTAAAATAACAGTTAGCGACTTGGGAACCTATACGCTTTCCATCACACCACGTCACATTTCAAGCAATCATAACATTAACTAACCTCTAGTTTATCTACTCATAACAGTGCCATGCAATCAGAATTCATTCATGCAATATTCCATTATACAGATTATATCATTTCCGACTTACACTATACATATGCAACACAATAAATTCATCATAGCACAAGAGTATACATACATATACATATCCATTCAGTACACACCAGTCTACTACTCTCGGATCCGACCCCCACTTGATTAATTTTTACGTTGCAATATAGGCTCCAAGCCTTTTTCCTCCAGCTCCAAGCTGGTTTGGCCGTTTTACTGGTACCAAACCGTTTGCCCTCACATGTAACACAATCGCTCCAAGCGACCACGGTAGTGTTACAGGCAGCCCCGAATCCAACTCGGTGGCTTGCTTGAGTCCAACTCAAGACTTTAAGCGTCCAACGCTAATGCACTCGGCACTGCCTCAAGTCCAACTCAAGGTCTTTTAATTACATTCTTTTGTGTGTAAGTCTGCCAATACAATATTACTTCTCCTTTCATTTATCATAACCACACTCTGTATGCAATTCAGTCGTCATCTCATAACAACACAGACTCATTTTCAACACTCGCATGCAAGGCAACATAGGGTAACAATCAGGATCTACTCATCATCCCATGAACAGAGCACTCAGAAGTCACACAATATGTCTCCACTTCACGCATGTACATGTAAATATTTAACTAGAGTCAGTATGGCAGTTTGAAGAGTATGCACTGCTTTCATACATGGTCTCATAACACACGCATGCATCCACATCCCAACAGTGTATCTCCTAAACACATATATCAATTATAAGCTAACTACCATCGGATTCAGACATAGCATGCCTCGGTATACAAAGCTATCTATCAAACATACATTTCATCACAAATACCCTTAAGTACATATGCATGCATAATAAACCACTCGGAACCCTTTCACAAGCTATGCATTTGAAATGCAAAGCGCCCCCTACCTACTGAAGGAAGTTTGAGGGGTTCCTCTGTTTCCCGACGCTGGTCCGATTGCCTCGTCCAGGCTCACACTTGTTCTGGCTTCCTTGGTCGAAGTCACACCGTGTAACAGGGGCTGTTTGTCTTTTTGGCCGAACGAACTCCAAGTCTTTTGTAGTATCGTCGTTGTGCGTTCTCAGGAACAGAACAGTAAACAGGGGGGAGGAAGAAGAAGAACAAAAGGGAAAAGAGAGTGTACGAGGAGAGAAAAGAAGAGAAGAGAAGAAGTCTAACGAAGATGCATAACTCCAGTGATCAAAGGCACATATATAAGCATATGTGTGAACGAGGAAGGGAAGAAGAGTGGGATGGGAAAACGTGAATTGCAGTCCCACTCACGTGACTCCCAATCGGAAGCAGCCACCTCTTACCAACTAAGCTTAATTAGTTTATCACTATTTCTTAGATTAAGTTAACAATCAATTTTCCTGCTTTGAAATCAAAATCTTAATGGTTTATTTTCATTCGGTATTCAACTTTCAAAACTAGGATGTTACATAGTGAACTTATTAGAGGGGGTAAGATCTGGATGATACGGAGTAGATTTTAGTTTAACAAGTCTTCCGTATATAGAGGAGTTAGTATGTATCCCGAGTGGCGAGAAGTTAGAGCATTTCCGGGTGTGGGAGCCTTAGTGTAAAGTAGACTACATCTCTCGAGTGATGGGTGAGGGAATCATTTCCCGAATGGTTAACATCTATGCCTTTCTAGAATGAAAATAGAGAGTATTATGTAAACCTCCGAAGAAAGCATGTATGTGTCGGAGCCTTCCAAGAGAAATTAGGTTTCGACTCCGAGTGATGAGATTACCGAGTGGACTTGGGCTTAGATCCCGAGTGATCAAATTATCCAAGTGCTCTGTTCGCTTGGGCGAATAAGGTCCTACTTTAGCGAACGTAGTTTACACCATGAACTCTAAGGCTAGAATAGGATGTCTTGAATGAACTTCTGAGGGATGCGTGAGCGCAAAGACTTTCCCGAGTGAATCTAGACTCCATTCCAAGTGGGAGACTATCCGAGTGTATGCGTCGCTTCAGTGAATAAATCCTCGTACTAGCGAGTGTAGCCGCTTATGTGTTTTCATCCACTGATTCTCGTAACTGGAGCCACGACTGCTAATGTGTAATATTCTGACCCGACCTTCTCTTTCTGAGTCAGATTTCTACTCTTCTTAACCTTCAATTGCTTATTTTGCCCATGAACACCCTATGATCTTTGGGAAAAAATTTTCCCTGTCTCGGGCTGCTGTTATCTAAACCGGGTTGTTTCAATATGATCCTAAAAAGCCAACCAACCTTTTAATCTACTCTATCTTCTCGACTTACTAGCTACAAAGGAGTCTAAAGGATGGTTGTTCACTTGTTTAACCTTTACTTTAGAGAATAGTTAGGCTCGCATTATTGTCTAGGATTCGTTCTTGTTCACCTTGTGTTTTCTCAACTTGCGTTTGAAACTTCAAAAACTCATCAAGATTATGAACCTGTCTAGAATGATGATGCATCGCGGGAACTCTTAGCTATCAATTTAGATGAATTACTCATTGGATAGTCCTAAACATCAAGTTTTATGAAGATCTCTTCAAGAATCACATCGAGGATGATTTGATCCGAAGAGCCCAACAAGCTTTTAATCTACTCTCTCATTTGGACTTACTTGTTAAGAAGCAGTCAAAAGGATGATTGTTCACTCATTTCACCTTTAGTTTAGAGAATAGTTTGGCTCATTATGTTCTTTAAGATTGGTTCATGTTCACGTTATGTTTTTTCAACTTGTGTTAGAAATTTTAGAAACTCATCAGGATTATGAACCGGCCTAGAATGATGATGCATCGTGGAACTCTTAGTTGAAGATCTAGAAGAGTTACTCCTCGAATGCATGAAGTTTCCTGAAGATCTCTTTAAGAATTATATAAAGGATGATGTGATTCTAAAAAGCCCACCAACCTTTTAATCTACTCTATCTTCTCCACTTATTAGCTAGGAAGGAGTCTAGAGGATTGTTGTTTACTTATTTCACCTTTACTTTAGAGAATAGTTAGGCTTGGGATGTGTTTTAGGATTCGTTCTTGTTCACCTTGTGTTTTCGTAACTTGCATTTGAAACTTCAAAAACTCATGAAAATTATGAACCTGTCTAGAATAATGATGCATTGTGGGAACTCTTAGCTGAAGATCTAGATGAATTACTCCTTGGATGGTCCTAAACATCAAGTTTCATAAAGATCTCATCAAGAATCACATCAAGGATGATTTTTCCTAAAAAGCCGAACAAGCTTTTAATCTACTCTCTCCTTTGGCGTTACTAGCTAAGAAGGAGTTAAAAGGATGGGTGTTCACTCTTTTCACCTTTAGTTTAGAGAATAGTTAGGATCGTGATGTTGTTTAAGATTGGTTCTTAGTCACCTTGTGTTTTTATAACTTGTGTTAATAATTTCAAAAACTCCTCAAGATTATGAACCAGTCTAGAATGATGATTCATCATGGGAACTCTTAGTTGAAGATCTAGATGAATTACTCCTTGGATGCATCAACTTTCGTGAAGATCTCTGCAAGAATCACATCAAGGATGATGTGATCCTGAAAATCCCACCAATCTTTAAATCTACTCTCTCCTTTGGACTTACTAGCTAAGAAGGAGTCAAAAAGATGGTTGTTCACTTTCTTCACCTTTAGTTTTGCGAATAGTTAGACTCGCGATGTTGTTTAGGATTCGTTCTTGTTCACCTTGTGTTTTCACAACTTGCGTTCGAAACTTCAAAAACTCTTCAGGATTATAAACCTTTCTAGAATTATGATACATCGTGGGAACTCTTAGCTGAAGATCTAGATGAATTACTCATAGGATGTTCCTAAACATCAAGTTTCTTGAAGATCTCTTCAAGAATCACATCAAGGATTATGAATTGGTCTATATTGATGATGCATCATGGGAACTCTTAGTTGAAGATATAAATGTATTACTCCTTGGATGATCCTAAACATCAAGTTTCATGAAGATCTCTTCAAGAATCACATCAAGGATGTTGTGATCTTGGAAAGCCCACCAAACTTTTAATCTACTCTCTCTTTTGGACTTACTAGCTAAGAAAGAGTCTAAAGGATGGTTTTCCATTCATTTCACCTTTAGTTTAGATAGTAGTTAGGCTCGCGATGTGGTTTAGGATTCATTCTTGTTCACTTGTGTTTTTGCAACTTGCATTTGAAACTTTGAAAACTCATTAGGATTATGAACCTGTCTGGAATGATGATGCATTATGGGAACTCTTAGCTGAAGATCTAGATGAATTACTCCTTGGATGATCCAAACCATCAAGTTTCGTGAAGATCTCTATAAGAATCACATCAAGGATAATTTGACCTGAAAAGGCCAACAAGCTTTTAATATACTATCTCCTTCGGGCTTGCTGACTAAGAAAGAGTCAAAAGGATGGTTGTTCACTTATTTCACCTTTAGTTTAGAGAATAGTTAGGCTCATGATGTACTTTACGATTGGTTCTTGTTCACCTTGTGTTTTTTCAACTTGCGTTAGAAACATCAAAAACTCATCAAGATTCTGAACTGGTCTAGAATGATGATGATCGTCGGAACTCTTAGTTAAAGATCTAGATGAATTACTCCTTGGATGATCCTAAACATCAAGTTTCGTGAAGATCTGTTCAAGAATCATATAAAGGATGATCTGATCCTGAAAAGCCTACCAAGCTTTTAATCTACTCTCTCTTTTAGACTTACTAGCTAAAAAGGAGTCTAAAGGATGATTGTTCACTTATTTTACCTTAGTTTAGAGGATAGTTAGGCTCACGATGTTGTTCAGGATTGGTTCTTGTTCATCTTGTGTTTTCACAACTTGCGTTTAAAACTTTGAAAACTCATCAAGATTATGAACCTGTCTAGAATGATGATGTATCATGGGAAATCTTAGTTGAAGATCTAGATGAATTACTCCTTGGATGGTCCTAAAAATCATGATTTGTGAAGATCTCTTCAAGAATCACATCAAGGATAATTTGATCCGAAACCCCAACAAGCTTTTAATCCACTCTGTCCTTTGGACTTACTAGCTAAGAAGGCATCAAACGGATGGTTGTTCACTCATTTCAGCTTTACTGTTGAGAATAGTTAGGCTCCTCATGTTCTTTATGTTTAGTTCTTGTTCACGTTGTGTTTTTTCAACTTGCGTTAGAAATTTGGAAAACTCATCTGGATTATGAACTGGTCTAGAATGATGATGCATTGTTAGAACTCTTAGTTGAAGATCTAGATGAATTACTCATAGGATATTCTTAAACATCAAGTTTCTTGAAGATCTCTTCAAGAATCACATCAAGGATTATGAATTGGTCTACATTGATGATGCATCATGGGAACTCTTAGTTGAAGATATAAATGTATTACTCTTTAGATGATCCTAAACATCAAGTATCGTGAAGATCTCTTCAAGAATCACATCAAGGATGATGTGATCTTGAAAAGCCCACCAAACTTTTAATCTACTCTGTCTTTTGGACTTACTAGCTAAGAAGGAGTCTAAATGATGGTTTTTCATTCATTTCACCTTTAGTTTAGATAGTAGTTAGGCTCGCGATGTGGTTTAGGATTCATTCTTGTTCATCTTGTGTTTTCACAACTTGCATTTGAAACTTTGAAAACTCATTAGGATTATGAACTTGTCTGGAATGATGATGCATTGTGGGAACTCTTAGCTGAAGATCTAAATGAATTACTCCTTGGATGGTCCAAACCATCAAGTTTTGTGAAGATCTTTACAAGAATCACATCAAGGATAATTTGACCTGAAAAGGTCAACAAGATTTTAATATACTATCTCCTTTGGACTTACTGACTAAGAAAGAGTCAAAAGGATGGTTGTTCACTTATTTCACCTTTAGTTTAGAGAATAGTTAGGCTCGTGATGTTCTTTTAGATTGGTTGAATTTCACCTTGTACTTTTTTAACTTGCGTTAGAAACTTAGAAAACTCATAAGGATGATTTGATCCAAAAAGCCCAACAAGCTTTTAATCTACTCTCTCCTTTGGACTTATTAGCTTATAAGGGGTTAAAAGGATGGTTGTTAACTTATTTCACCTTTAGTTTAGAGAATAGTTAGGCTCATGATGTACTTTACGATTGGTTCTTCTTCACCTTGTGTTTTTTCAACTTGCGTTATAAACATCAAAAACTCATCAGGATTCTGAACTGGTCTAGAATGATGATGATCGTCGAAACTCTTAGTTAAAGATCTAGATGAATTACTCCTTGGATGATCCTAAACATCAAGTTTCGTGAAGATCTGTTCAAGAATCATATAAAGGATGATCTGATCCTGAAAAGCCTACCAAGCTTTTAATCTACTCTCTCTTTTGGACTTACTAGCTAAAAAGGAGTCTAAAGGATGATTGTTCACTTATTTCACCTTAGTTTAGAGGATAGTTAGGCTCACGATGTTGTTCAGGATTGGTTCTTGTTCATCTTGTGTTTTCACAACTTGCGTTTAAAACTTTGAAAACTCATCAAGATTATGAACCTGTCTAGAATGATGATGCATCATGGGAAATCTTAGCTGAAGATCTAGATGAATTACTCCTTGGATAGTCCTAAAAATCATGATTTGTGAAGATCTTTTCAAGAATCACACCAAGGATGATTTGATCCGAAAACCCAACAAGCTTTTAATCTACTCTGTCCTTTGGACTTACTAGTTAAGAAGACATCAAACGGATGGTTGTTCACTCATTTCAGCTTTACTATTGAGAATAGTTATACTCGTCATGTTCTTTAAGTTTAGTTCTTGTTCACCTTGTGTTTTTTCAACTTGCGTTAGAAACTTGGAAAACTCATCTGGATTATGAACCGGTCTAGAATGATGATGCATTGTTAGAACTCTTAGTTGAAGATCTAGATGAATTACTCTTAATATGATCCTAAACATCTATATCATGAAGATCACTTTGAGAATCACATTAAGGATGATGTGATCCTAAAAATCCCACTAAGCTTTTAATCTATTCCCTCTTTTGGACCTGCTGGCTAAGAAAGAGTCTAAAGGCTAGTTGTTCACTTATTTCACCTGTAGTTTATGTATATGTATGTTGAAACAGGTTTTGATGAATGACAAACAATTGAAGGATCAAGAAATTTAATTGATAAATACAAAGGAAGTTGTACGAGCAATTAATCAAAAAGCATGAAGATTAAGTCTATATGAGTCAAGAAATAAAAAAAATATAATCAAAAAGCATTTTGATCAAATTGAAGACATGACTACCCACTACAATGAACTCTCTCAATAATTTTCTGAGTTCCGATTTTTTAATCCTTAAGTTAGTCTTTGTTGTATCCATCCTTGCATGTATCTTGTTTAATAAAATTTTGTTGTTTGTTTACATCTTTCTTTTGAGTTCTTTATTTTTTCATAATGCCAAAGGGGGAGATAAAATCTAAATTCAACATCTCTATCTATCCTTGTTAAATTGCATGATTAAGGGGGAACTTTATAAAATATTTCTTTATAACAAGTAGTATCTATTGATAATATGTCATTACAAGTGGTATACTAATGCATGAAAATTATAATTAAATTTGATAGGGGGAGTTCTATACTTTGAAAATATAACTGTTATTAAACTAACACCCCAAGAGATGAATAATTGTTGTCATCATCAAAAAGGGGGAGAATGTATTTATATGTTGAAACAGGTTTTGATGAATGACAAACAATTGAAGGATCAAGAAATTTAATTGATAAATACAAAGGATGTTGTACAAGCAATTAATCAAAAAGCATGAAGATCGAGTCTATATGAGTTAAGAAATCAAAAAAAATATAATTAAAAGAATATGCAAAGTACCATGAACACAAGACCAAAATCGTATCAAAATGCATCAGAAATTCAAGAAAACAGGTCCAGGAAAGCCATGAATCGATTCAGGAACACTAGGAATCGATTCATGATCAATATTGCACAGAGGAATCGATTCAAAAGATCAAGGAATCGATTCAGGGGGCCGAGAATCAATTCCCCCTGTTGGAATCGATTCATTCACTTAAATTACCGAGGGAATCGATTCATGCAAGAAAGAATCGATTCAGGCTATGTAGGAATCGATTCCCCTTGCGAGGAATCGATTCACTTGCTGTTTCTAATGGAAAAATACCCTGGAGGAATTGATTCATCACTAGGATCATGCGTTGAATCATGGAAAACATCAGTACGCGTGTTCAGAAACTCAAACTACGCTGATTTCTCTGATTTCTCTCGAGACTCAAATTGAAATGGCACTGCATTAATTGAGGAAGACAATCTCCTTCTCCAAGCCAGAAATCAAGCATGCAGGAAACATGGAGGCAGACAAAATTCAAATTAATTGCAGAAATTAAGGAACCGGGAGTGGAAAACCTTGCCTGTGAAACTCCTATAAATAGAGAAGAAGCGGAAGGCAGAAACACAACACCAAGCAACGAAATTCCCTTACTTTCCTTCTTGCTCTCTTATTCTCTCTAAGTTTAAGCTTTCTGTCTCTTTTCTTTGCAAATAATTTTTTGAGAGTTATATTGTGAGAAAAATATTTTTAAGTGCTAAATTTGCATATCCTTTTCTAAGAGAAGAAAAATATTTTTCAAGTGATTAAAATTTGTATATCCACTCTATTGAGAGAGTCACACTTGTAAAATTACATTCATAAATTCTGAGAAATTTTAGGTTGGGATTCAACCTTGTAATTGAGAGATTGTGAGATTGGGTGGGTTGCCCTTATGCTTGTGAGGATTAAGTTTTTGAGTGTGGGACACTAAGAAACTGTAATTGCTCAAGGCGTGTATCTCAAATTCTCAATAGTGGAATCCTTCAAGCGGGTTGCTTAAAGGGGAGACGTACACCGGTGTGGTGGAACTCGTTATATCGGTTTGCAAATCTTTCTTCCTTAAACTCCTTTATTATTATGATTTAATTTGCTTGGTAATTTAAAGCATACTAGCAACGTGATATAAATTGCTTTATTGATCATTTAAGATTAATCTGTTTAATAATCCAAGTTATATTCTTGATTAATTGTGCTAAAATCAATTGTTATTTTCTAAGTGCTAAAATAGTCTTCTAATTAATTAGATATTATTACTTGCTCCTTTGTGTAATATTCTTATTTATCAAATTGATCACAAAAAGGATTAATTTCAAAAGCGTTCCAACGAAAATTTTTAATACTCAATTCACCCCCCTCTTGAGTAATTTAGGCCACTTAATTAACAAGTGGTATCAGAGCTTGACTCTTTGTAAATTAAGCTTAACAGCTTCAAGAGAATGAATGGCCTCAAATTTTTTAAATCTTTTTCCTGAGGGTGGTGCTACAAACTGACCTCCTGCTTTTAATGGGGAAGGTTATGCTTTTTGGAAAGAAAGAATGAAAATTTTTGTTCAATCAATTGATCTAAGAGTTTGGAATACTATTGAAAATGGTCCTTTCATACCTATGCATACTGTTGATGGTAAACAAATAGAAAAACTCATGGATGATTGGACTAGTGATGAAGAAAAGAAAGTATAGTATAATTATAAAGCCAAGAATCTAATCACTCTAGCCTTAGGTCCCGATGAATTTTTTAGAGTAGTAACATGTAAATCTACCAAAGATATGTGGGATACCCTTCAAATAACTCATGAAGGAACTAGCGATGTTAAGGATTCTAAGATTAGTACATTAACTAGCCAATATGAAAGTTTTAGAATGAATTCTGGTGAGACGATATTAGAACTACAAAAGAGATTTACTTTGATTATTAATCATCTTATTACTCTTAGTAAATCTTACACTAACAAGGAACTTATCCACAAAGTTCTAAAAAGTCTTACTAGGGAATGGCAACCTCTTGTTATGGCCATTAAGCAATCTCCCAATATAAATGATATGTCTCTTGCCATATTGTTTGGTAAACTACAAGAACAAGAACAAGGGTTAAAAGATTTGAAACATGCGGAGGAAGAAGAAAAAGCCTCAAAAAAGAAAGGGATAGCTCTCAAGGCCACCTCAATAGATGAAAATAAATTCGAGAGTG
Organism: Clitoria ternatea; assembly: GCA_037962975.1. Taxonomy (NCBI): domain Eukaryota; kingdom Viridiplantae; phylum Streptophyta; class Magnoliopsida; order Fabales; family Fabaceae; genus Clitoria; species Clitoria ternatea. The sequence goes on from CM075672.1 coordinate 185,178,468, forward strand.
ATCTTGATGAGGACAAAGAGATAGGACTATTCGTGAAGCGTTTAAGGGAACTCATGAGGAACAAACGCTTCCAAAAGAGCTTCACAAATAAAGGCTAAGCGAGGGTTACACAAGCCATGACATTCTCAACTAAATTAGAAAAGATGGCCTGCATATACCTTTGAAAGGTTACAGGTGCGTTATACAAGCCAAATGACATCCTCCTATATGCATATGTCCCATAGGGGTAAGTGAACGTGGTTTTCTCTTGATTAGATGGATGGATGGGGATTTGATGAAAACTAGAGTACCCATCCAAAGAAAAGAAATAAGAATGCTTAGCAAGCCTCTCCAACATCTGATCAATTAAAGGAAGAGGGAAATGGTCCTTCTTAGTGGCACTATTCAATTTTCTATAGTCAATACACATGCGCCACTCAAAAACTATCCTAGAAGAAATCAATTCTTATTTTTGATTTTTCACAACAGTTATTCCCCCCTTTTTAGGCACCACATGTACTAGACTTACCCATTTGCTACTAGCAATGGGATATATGACACTAGCATCTAACAATTTCAGGATTTCTTTCTTAACCACTTCCTATATTTTAGGATTTAGTCTCCTGAGTGATTCTACTGTGGGCCTACTCTCATCTTCTACAGTGATCCTGTGCATACAAAATGAAGGGCTAATTCCCTTAATATCATCAATGGTGTATCCTATAACATTCTTACAAAACCTAAGTTATTTAAGGAGTTTTTCAGTTTCTACAGTATTCAAATCAGCACTAACAATAACATGATACGTAGAGTTCAGACCCAAGAATTCGTACCTCAGTGAAGCCGGTAAAGGCTTCAATTCTACTTGGGAACCGACCACTTTCTCATGCATGACCTCAACATCATGTGGTAAAAGGAACCTGCCTTTAGAGCAACTCAATGTTCCTACACGTTCAATTAAGAAAATAGATTCAAGTGGTTCATTAGGAAGGGTTTCTTCCTTCACCACTTGGTCAACATAGTCTACACTACAGCAAACATCATCATTAAAAGGTTTCTTTAAAACATTTTTTAGATTAAAATTAACCTTCTGGTCTCCAATAGTTAGAGACAATTTCCCATTCTTGACATCTATTATCGTGCCTGCGGTTGCCAAAAATGGCCTGCCTAAGATAATGGGGATCATCAAATCCTCATCCATTTCAAGAATAACAAAATCAGCAGGTATAAAAAATTTTGCTACTTTTATAGGAACATCCTCTAAAATTCCTACAGGATACTTAACAGATCTATCAGCAAGCTATAAAGACATCCTAGTAGGCTTGAGTTCACCCAATCCCAATTTTTCACATATAGACAATGGCATTAGGCTAACGCTAGCCCCTAAATCGCATAATGTTGTATCAATAGCCATGTCACCAATCACACAAGGGATAGAAAAATTACCTGGATCCTAAAGCTTAGGTGGTAGCTTCTTTTGGATCAAGGCGTTGCACTCCTCAGTGAGGGCTACGATCCCATCTTCCTCTAATTTCCTCTTATTGGACAAAATGTCCTTCAAGAACTTTGTGTAAGTGGGTATCTGCTACAAAGCGTTAGTGAAAGGAACATTAATGTATAGTTTTTTAGAACCTCAAGGAACTTACCGAACTGTTTATCCAACTTGGCGTTAGCCAAACGCTGAGGGAATGGGAGGGAGGCTGATAAGGTTTCACCTTCTCCTTCTTTTCACTCTATTTCTCCTCCTCAGTTACTGGATGAGAAGGAGATTCATCCACTTTCTTGTCATCTGTAGCCTCCTCCTCGGTCATGCTAACCAGACCATCATACTTAGTACCACTCCTAAGAGTGATAGCCATGGTGTGGTTGGATGGTCCTGCTTTAGGCTTTCCAGGAAAGGTTCCTGGCATTCTTGTGGAGGAAGAGGCTTGTTGGGCTATTTGGTTCTCCAGCATCTTATTATGGGTGGCAAGTGAATCCACCTTGGAAGTTAACTTCTTAATAGTATCAGAGAACTCATTATTTTGTTTCAACTAGGTAGTCACAAAGGTCTCCATCAAGGACTCTAGCTTAGACTTTTGTGGAATGTAGGGTCCTTGCTAAGGCCTGAAGTTATTCTGGTTGCCTTGGAATGGAGGTGGTCTATTTTGGAAACCAGGTGGTCCTTGTTGTTGTCTGAAAATCTATCCATAGTTTCCACCATAGTTCCCAATAACATCCACTTGTTACATTTCTGGCTTGACAGTCTGAGCCATTCCAAGCTAACAACCTGAAATATTATGACCTGTAATACCGCACAACTCACAAACCAAGTTAGTAGTACCTGCTCCTAACTTATCAAATTTATCAATTTTGACTGATAATGCTTCTACCTTAGCAGTTAATAAAGATATAGCATCTACAGAGTACTTACCTAGAGTTTTAGATGGCAAACTCCGTTCTGACGACCACTGGTATGTTTTTTGGGCGACCTCCTCAATGAGGTTATAACCTTCCTCCATGTTTTTTCTAATGAAGGCACTGCCAACTGCGACATCTAAGGTTACCCTTTGGTTTGGGGTCAAACCATTATAGAAGATGTAGACCGTCAACCATCTTTTTACTCCATGATGTGGACACTCTCGAAGCAACTCCTTGTACCTCTCCTATGCATCATATAATGTCTTATTATCTTTCTGGGTGAAAGTGATGATCTACTTCCTCAACTGGTCTGTTTTGCTCCGTGGGTAATATTTGTTAAGGAAGGCATAAGACAATTGCTCCCATGTAGTGATTGACCCCTCCAGAAGTGAATACAACCAAGCTCTAGCCTTGTCCCTCAAAGAAAATAGGAAAAGCTGATGAGGACACCCCTTACCAATCAGGGGCACTTCAAGGAATAGGAGGGCCAATGACAAGATCCAAGGCCAAGAAGACCAAAGCCACCTTACAAAGGCTAATTCTCACCCTCCTAGAAGACATAACCAAGGAGCCACAAAGGACATCCAAACTTACTCATTTGATCATGTGGAAGGATGAACAACAGAGGGCCTAGCACAAATGGCCTAGCCTCAAGAATAGGGTAGTGTAGGACTTGAATGACCTGTGTTCAAATCCTACCTAGACCCATTTTTCTTTATTTCTTTTTCCTTTGTAAGTTTCAGTTTTTGCAACTATATTTCAGCATTGTCCCACTAAGACTTAGTGGTGGGCGGTTACCCTTGTTTTTAGGTAGTGGAGTAGTGTGTCTTTTGTCTTGTTTAGCCAAGTTATACAAAACTGAATGGAGGTGAGAAAAACGGACAGAAGTTGATTAATGAATTTTTCTAAGTTTTGTAAACTTAGTGGTGAGTGAGATGCTCTTGATCCTTGTGTGAAGCAAGGTTGATTAGCCATGCATTAGTGTGATACTTGTGTATGAATGCTAGTCCATTATGGAGGTGTGATGCTGTCCATCTTTATCATTTTATTTCATGCATTTTTGTTTTTATTCTACCCTTGTCTTTCCATTGAATTTTAAAAAGAATTCTGAACTCTAAAAGAATTAAAACAAAAAAAATCAAGGAACCTTAGTTCAATTGCCAAGTTGCGTTAGTTGTCATGATATTGCGTTATCTTCCATTAAAGTGAGCAACTGAAAATCACGTGTGAATGAGTTAGCTTGAACCTTAAATCTTTCATGGAATCTAAATCCTAACAATCTTGGTCAAGTTGCTAATGAATTTCTGGTCCTTATAGAAACCATAACTTACTCAATTCAATCTTCACTCTAGATTTCACCATTTCCCTTGTATTGTGTACGTTTGGTGTGTCTTCTCCCTTTTTGTGGTAGCCGTTCAAATCATCTAGAAATCAGCCCTTGCCGGTCCTCAACAAGATCCACATCATTTGGTATCAAAGCTCTTGGAGTCAAGGGCTTAAAATTTCTTGGACAGCACCCAAAAAGGTATTTCGAATTCCATCATCTTCAATTAATCCATTCTGATTCTAAATGCCTAAAGTTGATAATTAGGGCTGTGAAAAGAAAAGGAAAATTGTCAAAAAAAAACGAAAAAAAAAATAATAAATGTATCCTAAATGTTTGAATCTTGCATGTCTTTGCCTTTGATTCTAGTCTAACTCTAGTATTGTTTGTGGTCTTTTGTATGTCTTTGCCTTTGATTCTTGTCCAACTCTAGTATTGTTTGTGAGTCTTTTGTATGTTTTTGTCTTTGTTTGTAGTCCAATTCTAGTAATTGTTTGTGTGTCCTTTTTGGTGTCTTGTTTTGTTGGCTTCTAGTGATAGGATCATATCTCTATTTGCCATCATTAGCATATTGCATTAGGTGGAGCATTTGTGTGTGGGCTGAACTATACTTGTGACTCTCAAGGATTAAATAGCATCAAGAGTGGTAAAAGGCTAGAGTGAAAATTACATTACTAGAAAAAGCCAAAATTTGAGTGAAACACTTGAGAGAAATTATTTGTGAGGTCCAAACAGCAGTTGTTATAATTGTTTTTTCACCTTGTATAAGTGTTTTTAGTGATGGCAGAACAGGGTGAACAAGGAGGCCTTAATCCATTTCAAATGCAAGCTCTAACTCAACATCTTGAGAGGCTATTCCGACAAGCCACTGATGAAATACATGAGAGAATTGACCAGTTAGAGAATGAAAGGAGAAGTCCAAGGAGGCATGGAGGAAGGATGCCAAGACATGAAGAAGATAGGAGGACTAGGGAACAGTGGAGCAATCCCCTTCAAGGGATAAAACTAAACATTCCTTCTTTTACAGGAAAAAATGATCCGGAGGCATACTTGAATTGGGAGCTTAAGATCGAAAACGTATATGCTTGTGGAGAGTTTGAGGAGGAGCAAAAGGTGAGATTGGCAGCCGCTGAGTTCTCACACTATGCCTTGGTATGGTGGCATAAACTTCAGAGGGAGAGGCAAAGAGATAGAGAGCCACCAGTGAGTACTTGGGCAGACTTGAGGAGATTGATGAGGAAGAGGTATGTGCCTGCCTCCTATGAGAGAGATTTGAAGTTTAAACTTCAAAGACTCACTCAAGGGAGTCGGAGTGTGGAGGAGTACCACAAGGAGATGGAGATGCTAATGCTCCAAGCCAATTTAGAAGAGGATCCTGAGGTAACTATGGCTAGATTCTTAGCTGGTTTATCTACTGATATTTGTGATGTTGTAGAGTTGCAGGAATTCATTGAGATGGATGACCTTGTGCATAAGGCCCTTCAAGTAGAAAGGCAACTCAAAAGGAAGGGAGCTACAAGGAGAATTGCCCCTACCCCTACATCTGGGTGGAAGGACAAAGCCAAGAGGGAGGGCTTTGGGGCAGCACCCTATTCGGCCAAGGTAGCAGGTAGCTCGGCCTTGGATGTTAAGGCCACTAAGGAGGCTGATCATAATACTTCTAAGGGTAAGGAACCAATCCCTAAGAGGACTAGGGACATTACATGCTTCAAGTGCCAAGGTAAGGGGCATTATGCCTATGAATGCCCTACAAAGAGGACGGTAGTGATAAGGGAGGATGGTGAATTGTCTAGTGAGTCTGATACACCTGAGGAGTATGAGAGTGAGGAGGGAGAGGGTGTAGAACCAGAAGTGAATGAGGGGGGATTGTTAATGGTTAGGAGGTTGTTAGGATCCCATATAGAACCCTTAGACCAAAGCCAAAGGGACAATATTTTCCACACTAGGTGTGCTGTACAGGGACAACTTTGCATGGTGATTGTGGATAGTGGGAGTTGTGCTAATGTGGCTAGTACTAGGATGGTATCCAAGTTGAATCTCCCTACCAAACCCCACCCTAGACCTTATAGGTTACAATGGCTAAGTGATGATGGAGAAATAAGGGTGAGGCAGCAGGTGGAGGTGCCTATAGTCATTGGAACTTATTCAGATGTGATCTTGTGTGATATGGTGCCTATGGAGGCATGTCATTTGTTGTTGGGGAGGCCGTGGCAGCATGACCACAAGACTATCCATGATGGTTTCTCCAACAAAATATCATTCACCCATCAAGGAAAGAAGGTGGTACTTAAACCTTTAAGCCCACAGGAGGTGTGTCATGATCAATTGAGATTGAGAGAGAAAATTATGAGAGAAAAAAAAGATCATGAGAGTGAGGGATTAAGTGTGACCGAGAGCTTGAAAGAGGAAAAAGAGAGAAAGGAGAGTGAAGAAAAGAGGGGGAAAATAAAAGGAAGAGAAAAGAGTGAAAAAGAGAGGAAAAAGAATGAGAGAGAGAGAGAGCAAAAGAAAGAGAAGTGAGGAAAGTGTTGCTTGCAAGGCAGCCACTCTACGTGCTGGTTTGCAAGCCTATTCTTAATACTAATCCCATTTGTTTTTCTTCATTGCCTTCTCCTATTTCTTCTCTTTTGCAGGAATTCAAGGATGTTTTTCCTTCAGACCTACCCAGTGGATTGCCACCTTTGAGAGGGATAGAACATCAGGTGGATCTGATACCTGGAGCCACCATTCCAAACCGGCCAGCCTATAGGAGCAACCCTGAGGAGACCAAGGAAATACAAAGGCAAGTGGAAGCTCTCTTAGATAAAGGTTGGGTAAGAGATTCTATCTCTCCTTGTGCTGTGCCTGTAATTTTAGTGCCTAAGAAAGATGGATCGTGGCGCATGTGTAGTGACTGTAGGAGTGTGAATAGCATTACTATTAAGTATAGGCATCCCATTCCTAGGCTTGATGATTTACTTGATGAATTGCATGGTGCAAAGTTCTTTTCCAAAATTGATTTAAAAAGTGGATACAACCAAATTAGGATTAGAGAAGGGGATGAATGGAAAACTGCTTTTAAAACCAAATTTGGCTTATATGAGTGGCTGGTTATGCCTTTTGGATTAACTAATGCACCAAGTACATTCATGAGGTTGATGAATCATGTTCTTAAAGAATTTATAGGACACTTTGTGGTAGTGTATTTTGATGACATACTTGTGTATAGTGTTGATTTAGACTTGCATGTTCATCATTTGCATTTTGTGTTATCTACTTTGAGGCGAGAGCAATTGTATGCCAATCTTGAAAAATGCACGTTTTGCCAAGATCATGTGGTGTTTTTAGGCTTTGTAGTGAGTTCTAAAGGGGTAGAGGTAGACCAAGAAAAAGTGAAGGCCATCCAAGAATGGCCAACACCAAAGACTGTGAGTGAGATTAGGAGCTTTCATGGCCTAGCTAGTTTTTATAGGCGTTTTGTGAGGGATTTTAGCACCTTGGCAGCCCCACTAAATGAGTTAGTGAAGAAGAATGTGAGCTTTAAGTGGGGGGAAAAACAAGAGAAAGCTTTCCAAACCCTTAAGCAAAGACTAGTTAGTGCACCCATTCTAGCATTGCCCAATTTTTCCAAGTCTTTTGAGATAGAGTGTGATGCTTCTGGCATAGGTATAGGGGCTGTTTTGCTCCAAGAAGGCCATCCCATAGCTTACTTTAGTGAAAAACTAAGTGGGGCAGCCTTAAATTACTCTACCTATGACAAAGAACTCTATGCCTTAGTGAGGACCCTCAAAACTTGGCAGCACTACCTTTTCCCCAAGGAGTTTGTTATCCATAGTGACCATGAGTCTCTCAAGTATCTTAAGGGTCAAGGCAAACTTAATAAGAGACATGCCAAGTGGGTTGAGTTCCTAGAACAATTCCCATATGTCATTAAGTACAAGAAAGGGAAGGGGAATGTAGTTGCCGATGCCTTGTCTAGGAGGTATGCCCTTATTTCTATGGTAGAGACCAAATTGCTTGGGTTAGAAGTTCTAAAGGGGCTGTATGAAGAGGATAGTGAGTTCGGCCAGAAGTATAAGGAATGTGAAAAGGTGCCTAAGGATGAGTATTATAGGTTTGATGGGTTCTTGTTTAGAGAGAATAGGTTATGTATTCCCCAATCTTCCATTAGAGAGCTTTTAGTGAGGGAAGCACATAGGGGGGGTTTAATGGGTCATTTTGGAGTGCATAAGACTTATGATATCTTGCATGAACATTTCTATTGGGTTAACATGAAAAAGGATGTAGCTAAGCATTGTGAGTCATGCATTGAGTGTAAACAAGCTAAGTCTAAAGTACTCCCCCAAGGTTTATACACTCCCCTACCTGTTCCTGAACACCCTTGGGTAGATTTGTCCATGGATTTTGTGCTTGGTTTGCCCAAGTCAAGTGCTGGCCGAGATGCTATACTAGTTGTGGTGGATAGGTTTTCTAAGATGGCTCATTTTATTCCATGCAAAAAGGTCAATGATGCAAGCCATGTAGCTGAACTAGTCTTTAGGGAGATCATTAGGATACATGGCATGCCTAGGAGTATTGTAAGTGATAGGGACTCTAAGTTTTTGAGTCACTTTTGGAGGAGTTTGTGGGGAAGATTAGGAACTAAGTTATTGTTTTCTACTACTTGTCACCCCCAAACTGATGGTCAAACTGAGGTGGTCAATAGGACATTAGGTGCTATGCTTAGAGCAGTACTGAAGCAAAATTTGAAACGTTGGGAGGCTTGCCTACCCCATATTGAGTTTGCTTATAACCGTGCTGTCCATTCCACAACTAATTGCTCTCCATTTGAGGTTGTGTATGGGTTTAATCCTTTATCTCCACTTGATTTATTACCTGTACCTAACATTTCTGTGTTTAAGCATTATGAAGGACAGGCTAAAGCAGATTTTGTGAGGAAGCTGCATGAGCAGGTTAAAGCCCAGATCATCAAGAAGAATGAGAGCTATGCTAAGCAAGCCAACAAAGGTAGGAGGAAGGTGATCTTCCAACCTGGAGATTGGGTGTGGGTACACTTGAGAAAGGAGAGGTTTCCTGAACAAAGGAAATCCAAGTTGCTTCCAAGAGGAGATGGTCCATTCCAAGTATTGGAGAGGATCAATGACAATGCCTATAAGATCCAAATGCCAGGTGAGTATAATGTGTCTTCTACTTTTAATGTGGCTGATTTGTCCTTGTTTGATACAGGTGAAGAAGACCCAGATTTGAGGACAAATCCTGTTCAAGAGGGAGGGAATGATGAGGACACCCCTTACCAATCAGGGGCACTTCAAGGAATAGGAGGGCCAATGACAAGATCCAAGGCCAAGAAGACCAAAGCCACCTTACAAAGGCTAATTCTCACCCTCCTAGAAGACATAACCAAGGAGCCACAAAGGACATCCAAACTTACTCATTTGATCATGTGGAAGGATGAACAACAGAGGGCCTGGCACAAATGGCCTAGCCTCAAGAATAGGGTAGTGTAGGACTTGAATGACCTGTGTTCAAATCCTACCTAGACCCATTTTTCTTTATTTCTTTTTTCTTTGTAAGTTTCAGTTTTTGCAACTATATTTCAGCATTGTCCCACTAAGACTTAGTGGTGGGCGGTTACCCTTGTTTTTAGGTAGTGGAGTAGTGTGTCTTTTGTCTTGTTTAGCCAAGTTATACAAAACTGAATGGAGGTGAGAAAAACGGACAGAAGTTGATTAATGAATTTTTCTAAGTTTTGTAAACTTAGTGGTGAGTGTGATGCTCTTGATCCTTGTGTGAAGCAAGGTTGATTAGCCATGCATTAGTGTGATACTTGTGTATGAATGCTAGTCCATTATGGAGGTGTGATGCTGTCCATCTTTATCATTTTATTTCATGCGTTTTTGTTTTTATTCTACCCTTGTCTTTCCATTGAATTTTAAAAAGAATTCTGAACTCTAAAAGAATTAAAACAAAAAAAATTAAGGAACCTTAGTTCAATTGCCAAGTTGCGTTAGTTGTCATGATATTGCGTTATCTTCCATTAAAGTGAGCAACTGAAAATCACGTGTGAATGAGTTAGCTTGAACCTTAAATCTTTCATGGAATCTAAATCCTAACAATCTTGGTCAAGTTGCTAATGAATTTCTGGTCCTTATAGAAACCATAACTTACTCAATTCAATCTTCACTCTAGATTTCACCATTTCCCTTGTATTGTGTACGTTTGGTGTGTCTTCTCCCTTTTTGTGGTAGCCGTTCAAATCATCTAGAAATCAGCCCTTGCCGGTCCTCAACAAGATCCACATCAAAAGCCGTAGCCGAATTGCATCACTTGAGATGCCATTCACCTTGAGTGTATCATAGTACTCAGGGAAGATTTGGAGGTGCAAATTTGGATCCTCAGATGGCAATCCTCCAAACTGGTTTTGCTAAACAATTGAGAGCAAGGAGGGCTTCAATGGTAGGCCTTATGATGTTAGGCCTCCTACCCATTGCATTGGGTGCTGCAAAATCCCGGAGCACTCTAATATTAGGATTATCAATTTATGCTTGGGTTGTTGAACTTAAAACTTGTTGCTTGCTTTGTTCTCTTTGTCTCCGAAGAGCTCTGACTCTATGGAGGGTCTGTTCAATTTCAGGGTCAAAGATATCTTCAAAGCTAGCACTTCTTCGCATAAAGGAACCTGCATAATTCACAAAATAACAAAGAACCCAAGTGTAATTCTGTAGAAAAATGAAGAAAAGAAAAACCAAAAAAAATAATGTAGAAAAAAAAACAAGCAAAAAAAATTATGCAGAAAAAAATATTTAAATGCCTAATCTAATCAAATCACCGCTTAGCCAATATTGGGGGAAACACAATCCCCGGCAATGACGCTGAAAACCTGATAGCCTACCGCAAGCGCACGGGGTATCATAGTAATAAAAATATCGTCCCATAGAGATTGTTCCCAAGTACAAGTTTTTGCAGTAGTTTAATTATCCAGAAAATTTTTAATGTGACTTTTAATTCAAAAAATTTCTAAAAACAAAATCAAAATAAATGCGAACTTTAAGAGCTAAACTTGTTTGTTTTGAATTAGGACAAATAAATGGTGAGACTCTTAGGATTCAGAATATGATCACGTCACGTATTGATTTCACCTAAGACCTTTCTATTTATGAATTCATGTTCTAAGGTAAGATTTCTGAATTTAATTAACGTTTTCCTCTCAGAACAACATTAATATGCCCAATTAATAAAGAACTGCATTCAATTTATTATTTGGACTCATTGAGAACAATAAAATCCCATATAACCTTGGAGTGTCATGCACACTTTCGTGACCCATGACCCTAAGTTCAATTTCTTACGTTCAAACAACTAATTAATCTTTCAATTACCTTAGCGTTTAATTTCAATTGACCCTATCTCTAGATCTTCAAAAGCATTAAGCACTTATAGAAATTGAATAGAAACTAGGGATTCATAAACAGAAAAAGTCTCAGAATCAACTCAACACAATAACATGTCACACCCTTAACCCAAGATTTGGAATTTAGTTACACATGCCTAATTCAACACAACCCATAATAGAAATCATGTTTAGAAGATTACAAATTCAAGAGAAATTCAAAGGGAAAAAGAAAAGAAAGGGAAAGCTCTCACTATTGCTTCCAAATCTCCTTCTGAAATCTGCCAATCGATGTTCATCAATGTCAAATGGCCTTGATCCCCTTCAAAAATCCTGTGAAAAGCCCTCCTCTATTTTCTTCGAGAAAGTCCCCTATCAATGTCCGTCCCCTGGTTCCTTTTCAAAAACTGCTTATATCTTTCAGAAACTCCTCCCAAAAATAAGGAAAGTGCAGAACGTGCAAAATCCACTAGCAGTGGGAAAAACCCACGGGCAGTGGATCGTGACAGGGGTCCAAAAAACCAAATTTTCCACCTCCAGGCAGTGAGGTCCACGGCCAGTGGGAAAAACCCACTAGCAGTGGGTTTCCAACAGTGAGAAACATGACCAGTGGGAAAAACCCACTGGCAGTGGATTTCTCTGGACTTCACCCACATGCTCTTTTCTCACTGTTTTGAAGCCCCAGAACGTCCTTTTTGGTGGATCCTTTCTTTATCATGCTTTCAAAGGTGGATAAGGCTTTATTTTTTTAGCTTTTAGTGACTTGACTCTTTTACATTCATCCAATGCTTCCTCGAATGTCTCTTGTTTCTGAATTTATGCACCTATAACCAAGCTATTCCTACAAAACTTGAAACACCCGAGTAACAAATGCGGAATAAAGGAAAACACTTGGAATTAAGGAGAAAAACAACACTAATAACCTAAAAAACCTAAACAAAACACCACTAAAACCATGCAACCTAAACACCTATCACTTACTCCGAGAGTATACCTTTCGAATTTATTTGTATACCAACAACACCAACATTTTTACTATTACTTACTAATTATTTCCTACATAATTATTTCTTTATTTTATTTACTCTCTTAATCTTAACGACTTTCTTTTAACTCACTAAATTTTTATTTTCGTGACATGTAACCTTATTATTTCTCGATATTTACTCACTACCACTGCCCTACGTAAACTCAGATTTATTTATACATTGTTTAAGTGGACATTAAACTTCACTAAGTAACATTGACATAAATATTTCTCATTTTTTATCTACGATCACCTTAGTGCTTAGAAATTTGATCTAAGATATTCATATCATGAACCTTCCTTTATAACTTACTAAGTGATCTATCATTTATTTTCTTCTACTAACCGAATCAATTTACTAATTAAATGAGTTGTCCTATATAAATTGGTCATCAATTAGTTGTTACTATACTCCATTTTTCATATATATATATATATGTATGTATGTATATATGTATGTATGTATGTATGTATCCTTAGTAATGTCCCTTTTAGTTCTTTATTTACCACTAGCCCTTATTACTGCTGATTAATATTATTTCTTTTTTCTTCCTCTTTCATTTACCATATATATATTGAGACGCCCTGAAAATAGGGGAAATTTTTCACGTTTTATAATTCGTAAATTAACCAAATAATTAGAGTGGTGAAGCTTTCTAATTCAACACTTGGATCTATGAAAAGCCACTCCCATATATGAAGATATGAGAGGGTAAATCGAAACGAAGATTTCATAATAAATTTCCAATTAGAAACAGTGGAAGAATTAATTAATTTGATTATTACATGATTGAATTTGAAGGAAGAAGGTTTCATATGGCTCAGGGATCCATAATATGTCCAAACTAATTTTAAGATGATGCAAGGAGAGGTTTTATGCAAAGGGAAATGTAATCATTTAAAACAAAATAAATATGTACATCAGGGTACCACTCGCTCAAGCGAGTACCATATTCGCTTGAGCGAGCTCGCGTAGGTACGCTTGAGCGAAAACCAGAAAGGCTAGCGAGGGAGAGTTTAAGCATCAGGGGGTCCCTTCGCTTGAGCGGACCCCATCTCGCTTGAGCGAGATTCGAAGGCCACGCTTGGGCGAGCCAGCGAGACGCTTGAGCGAATTCCACCTCGCTTGAGCGAGATTACTCTAGTAGAATCAGGGACTCACTGCCCGATTTTCACTTAGGCGAGGCAAGGCTCGCCTGGGCGAAAATCATCCAGTGTCCATTTCCTCTTCTCCTCTCTTGAGCGACTCCCAAGCCAAGACCATTTCGCTTGAGCGAGAATGGTCTAGTGACCAAACTCCACTCCCAGGAAAATCTCGCTTGGGCGAGAAAGCCATTCGCTCGGGCAAATTTTGGCCAGTGGCCAAAACACTGATACACAAGGATCTCGCTTAACTGAGATTTTCACTCGCTTGAGCGAGTTCTGTAGAGTTTGTGCAGAAACAAGGAGATTTCACAACATGGCATATCAATTTCCATTTACTCCCAATTTAACCTATCCTAATGCATTATTTACACTTCATTATGCATTTACAAGTCCTCCGAATTATTCATATACGTCAAGAACAAACTTTATTATTTCTATGCATAGAGTCAAGACTTATTTCTATAAAATTACATAAAATACTATAGGTTATAAAAACACCTCATTCATTCATGAAATTAAACATCATCAAATACCATGATTCATCAACTTACATCATTTGGGTCATTATGAAAATTGGCTACACACACCAAGGTCCAATTTTCCTACATGACCCTCAAAATCAACATCTATAATCTAGATAACAAAATAAGCATACATACATCCTATATGCTATTCAAAAATCTAGATTTTTCCGGCCAAGGCACTTCCTATACTCCTATTTACCTCCTCAACCAAAATGTACTTCAAGATATCCATTCTTCCCATAAATGCCCTGCATCACAAGTCTAAAAATGGACAACATGGGAGAGTGAGTCATACATTCCAAAAGGATGAATATGAATACCATGTGATTATATACATATGCATCAAACATGTATACTTTGCATACACACATCATCTCATTCCTCATTATATCTTTATCACGCACATAACACAACGTCATTTTAAGTCAAGCAAGGTATACTAGCTTTTACATAATCAAGTCCTGCAACATTGGACTATTACACAATGCATCATTTTACTCAAATTATTATTTGGTATTCATGTCTTCATGTTGTCTTAACGTGTTATATCATCTCTAATACATCCATCATCATAACTCATCTCCTTTGGTATACCTCTATGCTATATGCAAATGCTCTTAAACTAATGCATATGCACAACAGAATATTTCAACAAGTGCAAATCTGACTGTGGGAATGTAAACACCAATTGTGGGACTCAAGTATAATCATCTAACCATACCCCTACTGCAGTAGTAAAATGTGTGAACTTATTCTTAAATTTGCATGCATTCACTAATTATTTTACTGGTACCAAACCGCATCACCCATCATACAACACCTGGTCATTTTCACCATGACCGTGATATACAACATATTCGACATATAGTGTTGCGGGCCAACCATGAGTTACATCATGGCAGCTGTGATCCCAAGGACCATCGGGGACACCTACTAATAAAGAGCCACCCCCCACAAGGGTCAATCATATACGGCTCCTCGTAGCACAACATAGGCAGCTTCATGACTTACACACCAAGTCACAAGGGAAATATAAATTGCTCATGTATAGAGCCACCCTCCCACTGGGCCAACCGGGGAATCCCCTAAAATTCCAACACTGGCAGCTATGCAGTATACCATGGATGCAAATGCCAATCATATTCATTTCTCACTCTATGCATCCTATACATGCCACTCATCAACATCATCATCAACACCATTACCATCGTCACCACAAGGTTTTTAGTGGATTCATTATTGTTGGTTATTCTTGTTAGTTTAAATCTTTGTGTGGCATTTTTCATAGTTCTCTTTCATATCATTCAATTTTATCATCAATACAAAGACCTCAACCATTCTCTATCAAACATCATCAACATTCATTATACACTTACGGTGGACATGTGTATCACCATATAACATCAAACAGTTTATGCCACCATATAACATACCAAGATTATTCTAAATACATCAAGCATGTTGTCAAAACACATCATCAACATCACGTAGCACTCTAAGCAAGGAAAACATGCATATCAATACATATGACAATCATATACCATTCAAAATTCATGCATTTAGAACATAAGACTCCTCTCCTACCTCAAGAGAAGAATTCTGATTGATAAGACTCACCTGTCTCGTCGTTCGGAATGGATCTTACATTAACATGCATATAGAATCCCAATCAATCAACTATTTAAGACATCATTTCAATTCTATTTAATCATAATCATATCTATAATTTCTTAACATGTACGAGACATGTTATAGACATTATTTTTTATTATTTATTAGGTTTCAGGAATTCCTTCCTATTAAGCCATATCCATTAGATTCAAAGGCTATCAACAATAATAACCCAACCTTCATACAACTCCATTTATCTACATTCATATTCATCATTGTCATGTATTCCCTCTTAAGTATATTATTTAACCAATCATTCTCCACTTTCCCCAATTCTTAAAATTAGGGTTTTCACCAAAATCCAACACTCTCATTAATGCCCCATCATTCTTCATCTCCTACCAACATAAATACATCTACTACACTTATCCCTCATTAAAGCCTCACATTTATGGCCACCCACCTTAGGGCTCAAGTTTTAAATGCTTCTAATAAATACCCATTCACATGCATGACTCCCCAAACCTTAAAAACTCATAACCACATCATTATCCTATCCAAAAATTGGTAAAAGAGGCTTACCTCACCAAAAAACAAAATGGGTTTTCAAGAGAGAGGGAGGCCACACGAAAATGAGTAAAAGAAGAGAGGAAGAACTTTAAGTTTCTAAGTCCTCTTCAAATGAAAATGGAAGGGATGGAGATGACACCACTTTAGCTAGGGTTTTGGAAGAAGAAGAGAGGAAGAAGTGAAGGAGAAATAGAGAGAAAGAAGAAGAGGAATGTTGCCACAGAAACAAGAAGCCAACGTGAAAGAACAGAAGAAAATTGTGCTTTTGTTTTTAACTTTAACTCTTTCGTTAAAATTTCATCATTTTATGGTAAACAGGATCTTTATTTGGGCTTAATACTTTATCTGGAAATTATTCTGAATATATTTTCAGACTCCCAATAATATTCTTAACAGCCCTGACTAATATCGTCTCAATCAGATATACTTGGTCTGACTCCTATATTTCAACCAGGCTTATTTTCAGCTTATCCGGTCTCCACAATCACCAACAGTCCCCAAAAATCTTAATTTAATTATTTTCAATATTTTGGGACATCAAATGACTCACATTTAATTATTCAATATTTATTACCTTAGTTAATCCTCTATTTAAAATTTTGGGATGTTATAATCCACCCCACCAAAAAGAAAATTTCAGCCTTGAAATTTAACATACTGGATTTGAATACATCGGGATATCGTTCTCTGATGTCGTCCTCACGTTCCCATGTGAACATCTCCACATTCCCATGTTTCCAACCGACCTTTACTAAAGGCACCAGCTTGTTCCGCAATCTCTTCACGGAATGCTCGACAATATGAATAGAAATAGGAGGAACAGATAAATCATCTCATACATCGACATCGTCTACAGGAATCACATGTAGAGGATCATGGATATATTTCCTCAACTGTGACACATGGAACACATTATGTAGATTAGCGAGATGCAGAGGGAGTGCAATTCGATAAGCAACGTTGCCAATCCACTCCAAAACCTCATAAGGTCCAATAAACCTAGGGCTCAACTTTCCACTTTTTAACGCCCTTCCAATCCCTTTATCACGCGAAACCTTCAAGAATACGTGATCACCGACTTAAAACTCAAGTGGTTTATGTCTTTTGTCATAATAACTCTTCTGTCTATCTTGAACAATCTTCATATTCTCTTGTATCTTTCTAATCTATTCAGTAGTCTCTTGAACAATTTCTGGCCCTAAGGCCAAGTTCTCACCAACTTCAAGCCAACACAAAGTGGTTCTACACTTTCTTCCATACAACGCCTTATACGGTGCCATGCCAATACTAGAATGGAAGCTGTTGTTGTATGTGAATTCAATCAATGGCAAGAATCTCTCCCAACATCCACCATGTTCAAGAACACAAGCCCTCAACAAATCTTCAAGGCTTTGTATCGTCCTTTCCGATTGCCGTCGGTTTAAGGATGATACGCGGAACTAAGTTTCAACTTAGAACCCAACTCATTATGCAAACTTCCCTAAAATTGAGAAGTAAATCGAGGATCACGGTCAGATATGATACTAGACGGCTCACCATGCAGCCTAACAATCTCCTTTATATATAATTGTGCCAATCTCTCCAAGGAACTTTTCATATTCATGGGCAAAAAGTGAGCACACTTCGTCGACCGATCCACAATCACCCATATGGCATCGTTTCCAGCACGAGTTCTGGGTAGTCTAGAAACAAAATCCATAGCTATGCTATCCCATTTCCAAACAGGGATCTCCAAAGGCCTCAAATAACCAGATGGTCTTTGATGCTCGACCTTAGCCTTCTGACAAACAAGGCAAGATGCTACAAGGTTTGCCACATCACGCTTCATACCGGGCCACCAGAAATTCTTCTTCAAGTCTTGATACATCTTGGTAGAACCAGGATGAATGCTCAATACGCTTTTGTGAGCTTCCTTAAGTACACATTTCCTCACATCACCACCTAAGGGAACATAAATTCGGCCCTTCACACGCCAAATGCCATCTTGACCTTCCACTAGGAACAAATTCTTCCCTCTTTCTTGGGTTTTCTTCATCTCAATTAGATATTCATCATCGGGTTATTGTACCTTCACATACTTAAGAAATTCATTTGTGACTTTCAACATCTCAAGCGACATCTTCTTGGGAGTATATGTCTCCACGCCCACATTCAAATCTCTAAATTGTTCAATCAACTCCATCTCTTTCACCATCATCGTAGAGATATGCAACGACTTTCGGCTCAAACCATCGACAACTACATTGGCCCTTCCAGGATGATACCTCAACTTGAACTCATAATCCTTTAGGAATTCCATCCATCTTCTTTGGCGCATATTAAGTTCTTTTTGGTCAAACAAATACTTAAGGCTCTTATGGTCACTAAAGACCACAAATTTAGAACTATACAAGTAATGTCGCCACAACTTCAAAGCAAATACCACCGCCGCCAATTCAAGGTCATGAGTAGGATAATTAACCTCATACGGTCATAATTGTC
Organism: Clitoria ternatea; assembly: GCA_037962975.1. Lineage (NCBI taxonomy): Eukaryota > Viridiplantae > Streptophyta > Magnoliopsida > Fabales > Fabaceae > Clitoria > Clitoria ternatea. The sequence goes on from CM075672.1 coordinate 185,196,899, forward strand.
TGGATGCATAGGCTATCACAAGCTCCTTTTGCATCAACACGCATCCAAGACCAAGCTTAGACGCATCACAATACACCACAAAATCATCCATCAAATCGGGCAACGCTAACACTGGTGCGGTAGTAAGTCTCAATTTCAACTCTTGAAAGCTTTCTTCACATTCACAGGTCCACATAAACGGTTGAGTCTTATGAGTCAACTTCTTCAACGGTAAGGCTAAGCGGGAAAATCCTTCAATAAACCTCTGGTAATAACCGGCAAGACTAAGAAAACTTCTTATCTTCGTCACGGACATCGGTCTTTCCCAAGCCATAACAGCTCCAACTTTTGATCTATCAACGGCACCATTATCAGAAATCACATGACCAAGAAAAGAAATCTCACTCATCCAGAATTCATATTTAGAGAGTTTAGCATACAATTCTTTCTCTCGAAGAGTAGACAATACAAGACGAAGATGTCTTTCATGTTCTTCATGACTCTTAGAGTATACCAGAATATCATCAATAAACACCATGACGAATTGGTCAAGATACTCATGAAAAATGTGATTCATGTAGTCCATGAAAATCACAGGAGCATTTGTCACTCCAAATGGCATCACTATGTACTCATAGTATCCATATCGCGTTCGGAAGGAAGTTTTCGGAATATCTTTAGTCTTCACCCGAATTTGGTGATATCCAGAACGCAAGTCAATCTTAGAGAATACCACAACACCCTTCAACTGATCCAAGAGATCATCAATACGAGGAAGAGGATATTTGTTCTTGATACTTAGCTTGTTGAGTTGACAATAGTCAATGCATAATCTCATGCTTCCATCCTTTTTTTTCACCAACAATATAGGAGCACCCCAAGGAGACACACTTGGGCGAATAAACTCCCGCTCGAGTAATTCCTCAACTTGCTTCTTCAGCTTGGTCAACTCCATAGGGGACATCCTATAAGGAGCTCTAGAAACAGGCTCAGCGCCAGGAATGAGGTCAATAGAAAATCCCACTTCTCGTGGAAGAGGTAGTCTAGGAATCTCATCCGAAAACACATCGGGAAACTCCAAAACAATAGGAATCTCACAAGATTGGGATGTACATTCCCATCAACCAAACAGAACATCATAAGAAGTTGGGAAATACCTTGTACATCAAAGCCTTCAGCATTCGAAGTCGGGAAGATCACCGTCTTGTTATGGCAATTGACGTGTTGTTTACCATCAAATTAGTACATCAAAATTAATTAATGTAGTACTAGGGTGTCAACCTAGGTCGTTCTCTCAAGGATCAACACAAAAATTTAGGAAAAAAAATCAAGTTTAAAATTAATTTTTACAAACAGAAATTTAACAAACATATAAATACAATTGGGGGGTTTTGATTGATTTTGTTGTGACAATTAAAATTAAAACAAAGTAAATATAGGATTTAAAACAATAAATAACAAGCGATTGATTTTCTTGGAGTATTGTAAATAAATTTATCCTTGGTTCACTAAAGATAATTTGTATACCTTCATTACTGTTGATTTCTTAGCTCAATTTAAATTAATCAACTAAGTGTCTTTTTCAATTCATAATTCCTTTACTTTCATTTAAAAATGAATATTTTAATCAAGCATCCTAATTAAGTAAAAGGAGTCAAGATCGTAAAATCTAGGAATTATTAAGCATATGTAAGAACATCGCCTACATACATAATCTATTCTCAAATTATGGAATTAAGCAAACCATAATTATTAAAAGTGATTACAAAAATATTCATTAAGCATGCATATTTTCTTAATCCATTTTAATTTAAAATCTTATTTTATTCTATTTGAATAATTAAACCGATTAAGCATACAAATTTAATTAAACAGAATGGAATTAAATAAGCAGAGTAAGATTATGAAGAAATAAACAATAATAAAAGCATACTATATTAAAAACAAGAACCTCAAAATTATATTACAATATTTTCCAAGAAAATCAATCTAGGGGTTTTAGCCCTTCATAATTAAAATAAACTAAAAATAGGAAAGACCGAACCCGAAATGGAAGAACTCCTCCAGAAGCCTTCCTCTGATGCTTAAAAGAAAGAAAGGAAAAGGAACTAAGAGAGAAGTATGAAGTGAGTTATGTTCGAATGCTTCAATTTCTTCTCCTTTTATAGGCAATAGAAAAGAGGAAGCCAGCTAAGGAAAACACGTTGCAAGTGGAAACTTTCGGTGTAGATGATTTCCAGCTGTTCCAGCTCTTTCCAAGTTGCGTATTTGTTGTTTCTAATGATTTGGTGCATGATTTGATTGATGAATCGATTCCTTCAGTTTATTTTCACATAAAAAAATAGCATATGAATCGATTCCTAAGGGGGGAATCGGTTCATGGCCTTGGGAATCGATTCATGGCATGGAAATCAGCTAGGAATCGATTCATTTAGGTGGGGAATCGATTCATGGCCTTGGGAATCAATTCATGGGCTTGGGAATCGATTCCTGGGGCAATTTTTATGTGTGAATAGATTCACACCCTATTAGTGCGGTTCCTGTTACAACCGCACTAATAGATAGCGCACTAATAGCCAATTTTCATGCTTTTGTTGCTCTTTTTTTTCACCATGTAAACTTTGGGGCTTGTTCTTCTTGTTTCTTTATCATTTGATGGTCGTTTTTCTCTTGTTATTGACCCTTGGATTATCTTTGTACTTGTTTCTTAATTTTATTAATTTCTGCAAAATAAAATACCCAAGTAAACAAGAGAACATTAAAAATTAATCCTTAATTCATTTTAAAATCAAATATTAAATAAAACTCATATGATGAAAATGTGTTAAAATGCAATATATTACACAATAAGTGATGACAAATTATACACATTTAAAGTGAAGAATTAAGGATAAATCATGCATCATCAAATACTCCCACACTTATTCTTTTGCACTCCCGAGCAAAATCAGAATAAAAACAAGTATCACAATTTATTGAAAACATTAAGTTGAAAAATAGTAAACACACAAAACTAGCATGTTCAATATGAAATATTTAGGAATAATATACAGAGAAACAAGAGTTATTCATCATGCAAGATACAGAGCATCAAAATATGTATAAAAATCATCCAAACATACTCTCAACTCTCAAGTGTTTTGGGTTTGTGCATACGCTCAAAACATTTCCTGAAAAATAGACAGTCCCATAAATTTGACAAGTTTCTCAATTCCACAATCAACACAAATGCATGTATAGATCAACAGGGCTTTTCTAGGGTTGTAATGTGACCAAGGTTAAAATGGGTGGTAAAATTTTGAAATTAGTTTTATATGCCATAAAAAATGATGGAGCAATTAATTTAATAGGCAAATAATGAGGTAAAACATTTGTTTTAATCATATTTGGTCGCAATCACCAATATCATTTTTTTAATATTTTTCTTATGCAATTTGCATAATACTTAAACTAAGAGTTGCGACTCTTTTTAGCACACTCCCACACTTATTTGACTACTTATTTTTAACTTGATTCCAAAGCTCCAACATATTTTTTAAGTAGGTATATAGCTTATTTGAGCTGTAACAAAGAAATGGTTAAATAGGCTCAAAGGGGCTAACAAAAGATGATTTATTTATGGTAAGCTTATATGGCTAGTGGCTCAATTGAACAAAATGCCTGCATCCTTTCAAATACATGTATATGAGTTTCAAGTATCATCAAGAAATAAGACAAAGATTAAGATGTAAGCATTCAGGAATACATCACACATGAAAGAATTAAGATGGTTTAATGTGTTCCATCAAATTTTAAGGCTCAAAAATCTCACAAGGCATAATTCTATCATATATGATCATCTCTCAATTATCATGTCATTCTTAACATACCAAAAATGCTTGAGTTCAAATTATAACATATCATTAAGCTCATATCAAACATGAAAAAAATTACCTGTTACTCATGCATATCCTAAAATTCCAATAAAACATGCCATTTTAAACAAAAACATATGCAAAAACCTTAATTAATTTATTTTTTTAATTTTTTTTCACACAAAAACACTTCACACATAAAAATAGAAACACACACAAAAATATCATACAAGAATAATCCCACCCCCACACTTAAATCATACATTGTCCTCAATGTAAGACAGAGCATACAAAATAGACAATAGAATGAAAAAGTAAAGAGATGGGTAAGAAAAACTTCCTCAAGGGGGATCAAGAAGTGGTTCCCCCAAAGTATGTTCCTCCATTGTAACATCCACAAGTGAAGGATTTTCATGAAATGGCTTCAAACATTGTCCATTAACCTTGAAGCTTTTATTGGAGTTTTCACTTTTTATTTCAACAGATCCATGGGGAAATACATTAGTAACAATGAAAGCTCCTTCCCATTTGGAGCATAATTTTCTGGCCATCAGTTTCAACCGGGAATTAAACAGTAGCACTTTCTGTCCAGCAGTAAAATCCTTTGTAGCTATTGAGCTATCATGAAATTTCTTTGTTTTCTCCTTATAGAACTTCAAGTTCTCATAAGCTGCCAAACGGATCTCATCAAGCTCATTCAGTTGTAATTTTCTTTCTTCACCTGCTTGATCAAGTGCTAAGTTGTCAGCTTTTACAGCCTAATAAGCACGGTGCTCAATCTCCACTGGAAGATGACATGCCTTACCAAAAACAATTCTATAGGGAGACATTCCTATAGGTGCCTTAAAAGCTGTTCTATATGCCCAAAGAGCATTATCCAGTTTCCTGCTTCAATCCTTTTTGTTAGGCTGTACTATCTTTTCCAGGATTCTTTTGATTCTTTGTTAGAGACTTCTTGTAACATCCCCATTTTAATTATAGGCAATGGAACTAAATAAAAAGTCAACAAGTCAACACCTCCCTTAATTTAATTAACTAAGAGGTAATAGGACAATTAACGTGAAAGCATGGTGGCATGGGCAGGATTATCGCGTTTCCCCATCCCACCATACTGCACTCCGCGCGAGTATGTATATATGCGGGTGATGGTCATGCTCTTCACGCAGAGAACCCAGCGAGTTTCCTTCTTCGTTCTTCTTTTCTCTTGTTTCCTCTCTTTCCTTCTCTGCCCTCCAGTCCATTCCTGCTTCGAAGAGTCGAGTGAAGGTGCTACAGTGGAGTAGAACCCCCACACGAGAAGGGACGATCGTCAAGTGACGCAGCAGGGAGAAGAACCACCCCTCAAGCAGAAAAGTTCCTTGGAGTTTTGCGAGTGGTAGGGGGAGTATCTTCTATTTTAAGTGCATGGGTTATGAACAGGTTCCGAATGATAATGCTTGTTGTACCCGTGCTCTGATTGTGTATTGTATTGCATGTGAATGTGTACAATCCAGTTGCATGATGAGTGAAAGACGAGTGTTGCATGTTAGCACCTTTCTCACAGATGTATGTGTTGCAGGATCTCAGTTTGCATATTGAGTTGTGTTGATATGAATGTCTGACTGAAGCTACCCAGGTTATAGAAATGCATATGTTGAAATGATTGCTTTAATAGATTGTTGTGTATAGGAAATGCCTGCTTTAAACAAATTTGACGCTGTCTTACTCCGATTGCATGTTAGGATGAGATGAATTGAAATGCCTGAGCAAACTTGTGATTTTTAGAATGATGCATGCGTTGAATGAAGCTGTAAACTGATTGCATGTCTGGATCGAACGAAATGTTGTGGATATCTGAATATGGAATGATAACTGATTGCATGGCAGCTATATATATTTAGTCCGGATAATGTGTACTACTGGTTGCATGGTGTGTGTATGTGCTTGTATGCGAGAATGCATGCATGAAATAAATGTTGTGCGTCGAATCCGCGTGTGGCGCATGGGATGCGTTGTGCTGGGAGCACGTAGTGTGAGACACTACCTTCGGTCATCCAGCGTGGGACGCTGTAAAATCCTCGGGTGGGACTCGGGGTAGCCCTTGAGTGGGACTCGGGCTGTCTGTGAACACCGCCGTTGGCGCTGAGAGCGTTGGTGTCACCTGTGGACAAACGGTTGGGTACCTGTAAAACGACCAAGCAGCTGGGAGCTGATCTGATAGCTGAGAGCTATGTATAAAAAGGCTGTGATGCCTACGTTGCAACGTCGGACCGATACACACGATGCGGAACCAAGTGAAATCTTCTGTGCTTATCATTGTTAATATTACTACTACTGTTAATGTTGTTGAAATTGATTTTTAATCATGTTGTACATATATGTATTGTTGTGTAATTGGCAGATAACCTGAGTCGGTATCTATCATTTAAAATTTAAGATGCTCACCCCTGCAGTGGCCATTTTTCAGTGAATGTCTCTCGTGATGAGGACCAGAAGCAGAGCTGGAACGCTGGGCGAAGTGCTGATGCATTTGGAAGGCTTAATTAATATGATGTTAGATTAAGTCCTGACTGGTTCATGTCGGATGTTAGTATTTTGGGATAAATAGAACCTTATTGACAAGGAGAAATCCGATTTTGTGTTTGTAAATATTGACGTATGCTCTTATTATATATATCTGGATATATGGTTTCGTGTGTGACATGCTTGTGCTTTAATGAATACGCAGGGACGGCATGACTTAGCAGGCTATAGCCAAGTCTGAGTGAATTATGAATTGTCTCTAGGAAGACTTATGTCGGATACGTTGGGCGGAGCCGTACCCCGCCCGAAGTATGGGGACATTTCGCCCAAGCGAGAGGACTCGCGCTGGAGCGATGTAGTTGTTAGAATGGGACACCGTTCAATTACCTTTCCTATCCGTTGTGATGCTAATGCAATCCAGACCCCGGTGTTGACCCCTGATTTGGGTGTTGTGGTTGAGTCCGCCCAGGCGTTGTCATAATTAGTTGAGTTGGGCGGAATAGGTTCAGATTCTTCCTTCTTCCACAACCTACTACCGCATACGTACCTTGTAACTTCCTGTTTTTCTGAGTGAAGTACGAGCGTGAGGATTTATCGAGTGAACCCTTGTCCATATCCGATTGAGAAATTACCTTGTGTTGTGTTGGAGAGGCGTCGTGCTGACCTCGCTTAGGCGGTGTCATACCTCGCCCAAGTAACTAGGACGGTTCGCCCAAGTGCGTGGAAACATGCTGAAGCAAGTAGATATCAATTCGAGATTCCGCCTATGTACCTTCCTCCTCCGTTGTAGCACTATTATGTCTCGCTGGGCGGTGTTGGACATCGCCTGAGTAAGTGAATGTTGTGAAGTAGTCCGTCCAGGTGTTGTTGTGCCTTGCCGAACTGGACGGCGGTGTAATCACTTCCTCTTTCCTTCATAAACTACTCCTGCATGTGTATATCTCCCTTCTTCTTCCTTTATCTGTCTTCTGAAGCTGAACGCCCAGAGTTCTCTGAGAAAGGATCAGCCCGTAGGAACGAATAGACGCTAATGTAAGGTTTACTTGAAGAGTTTCTCGTCTGATGTTGCATTGTCACACATCGTTTAGGCGGTGTGGGACAACGGATGAGCGGGTCACTTTCGCCCTCGAGTCCGCCCAGGATAAATATACCCCGCCTAGCCAGGTAGGATGATTCGAACTCCGCCCTTCCACCGAATGCTACGCGTGTGAATGTATTAACATCTTCCCCTTATCTATTTCCTCCTATTGAGTGACCAGTGTTACTCGAAGGAAAGCCTCCTTGTGAAATCTCCTCTATCCGCTGCTGCATTACCATACTCCGCCTGGACGGTGTCAGACCCCGTCTAAGCGAACAAACGGTGTTGTCTAATCCGCCCTGGTGCTGGTGTGTTACGATAAACCCATTGAGCCGGCCCCAGTCTTAGCTTCTCTGTAGGTTGCTATATGCGCGTGAATGCTCTTTGTTTCCCCCCTTGCCTGCTCCCTTCTATATCAAATGTTACGTGACTGTTTTTGTGAAAAATTTTCTCATATTTTTGGAATTATTAGTTGCAAATAATAAGGTGTTACATTTTGGTATCAGAGCGGACCGAAAAGTCCAAGGCCAAGGTAAGCCTACCAAGTGTAAGTGGTTGTGTGTATGATCATGATTGTTGTGGTGTGAATTTAACTTGACTGGTACTCTGTTACTGACTCAGGGGTGGGAGGAGTTGTTCCTCCTGACCCGACTAATTGTGTGACATACGAGAACACATAATGGGTTAAGTTACTAAATGTTAGACTAAATTCCGATTGGGATTAAGTAACTAGGAATACTTATCCTTGAATGTTGATTTCAGGATAAGGGATGGCACATCGCCAAAGCATGGAGACTATAGCTACGGCATTCCAACGCTTTGCAGACGTGTTTGAAAGGCAGGGCCAGCCTCGAGCTGAGGAGGGCCAAGTAATGGACCGCTTCTTAAAAAGGAAGCCGAGTGAGTTCTTAGGAGGACGGAACCCTGAGGCGGCGTTTAAGTGGACTCAGGAATTAGAAAGGATTTTTGGGGGTCTTCGCTGTACCGAAGCCCAGAAGGTGGAATGTGCAGTGTACATGCTGCGAGACGAAGCGGAGAACTGGTGGAAAATAGCCAGAAGCCGATTCCCCGAAGATGATAACCAACTGACGTGGAACGATTTCAAGGCCTGCTTCTTAGAGAAATACTTTCCCGACACAGTGAGGAGTCGGAAAGAGCTGGAGTTTATGGAGTTAAAACAGGGCTCCATGACTGTGGAAGAATACGCGGCCAGATTCGAGGAATTGTGCCTATTCTATCCGCCCTTCCAGCAGCCAGGAACGGAGAACTCTAAGTGCCTTAAGTTTGAGAACGGATTGAGATCGGATATTAAGAGGGCCTGCAGATACCACGAGATACGGAGTTTCCCTGCACTAGTGAACAAATGTAGAATATTTGAGGAGGATGACAAGGCCCATTCGAGCCAGAGCAGCAGGAACCACTATTCCCTGAGGCCCCAACGACCTCATTTCAAAAAGCCAAGCAATGCCAATAGGAACAAGCCTTTTTCCAGATATGGGGGACGGAGTCAACCTGGAAGATGACCAGTGGTAGGAGACGGAAGGTGTTTCAAGTGTGGAGGAAATCACTTTGCCAGAGACTGCAAGGATGATGGTGATGTAGTGTGCTTTCACTGCAACAAGAGGGGACACATCCGCCCCGACTGCCCCCAACTACACCAAGCAGACGTTAATGTGCGTCAAGGAAGATTTCAAGAAAGGAACCGAGTGAACGATGACCAACGTCCTGGTGGCAGAGGCAACGGAGCCAGAGGAGACGGGATGCGAGGGAGGAATACCGGCCCAACAGCGACAGGAAGGATCTACACCATCAATGCAGAGGATGTTGCACCAGCAAACGATCTAGTACAATGTAAGTGCTCACTTGGAATGAATACGCTTAATGTTGTTTTCGATTCGGGAGCTACCCATTCTTTTATAGCTGATGAGTGCGTGAAACGGTTGAAGTTACCGACTATGTCTATGAACCGGACTTTGGAAGTGGCCAGCCCTACTGGCGCTAATGTGTTCACATCGTTAGTATGCAAAGATGTAGCATTTGAGTTGTATGATCGGAGTTTCACCTTCGATCTGATTTGCATGCCCTTAAAGGGTCTGGACATCGTGCTCGGAATAGATTGGCTTTCAGCCAATAAGATGTTAGTAGATTGTAGAAGCAGAGAGATAGTTTTTCCGAGACAGCCCACTGAGAATGACACAGCACCAGATATAACCCAACTATTTATGATGCTTTGTCTAACCAAAGATGAGAGTGAGACCCTAGTGAATGAAATTCCGGTTGTCTGTGAATTCCCAGAAGTGTTCCCAGAAGACGTTCCGAGTGTGCCTCCCAATAAAGAAGTTGAATTCTCTATAGACTTGATCCCTGGAGTCGAACCGGTCTCCAGTGCACCCTACAGAATGTCCTCAACTGAATTGGCAGAGTTGAAGAAACAAGTGGATGAGTTACTTGAGAAGCAGTTCATTAGACAAAGTGTGTCACCATGGGGCGCACCTGTGCTACTTGTTAAGAAGAAGGATGGCAGCATGAGACTTTGTATAGATTATCGACAGCTTAATAAACTCACAATCAAGAATCGATACCCACTGCCTAGAATTGATGATTTAATTGATCAGCTGCGTGGAGCCTCAGTCTTCTCGAAAATTGATCTACGATCGGGATATCACCAAATCCGAGTGAAGGACTCGGACATTCCTAAAACTGCTTTTAGGACTCGGTATGGTCACTACGAGTATGTAGTGATGCCGTTCGGTGTGACCAACGCCCCTGCTGTTTTCATGAATTACATGAACAGCATATTCCACTCCTTCTTGGATCGGTTTGTTGTTGTTTTTATCGACGACATCCTAGTTTATTCTAAGACGTCTGAGGAGCATGAGGGACATCTCAGAACGGTACTCCAAGTGTTGAAGGAGAAACAATTGTTTGCAAAGTTTTCAAAGTGCGAATTCTGGATGGATGAGATCCACTTCCTCGGGCATGTGATCTCCGAGCGAGGCGTCTCGGTGGATCCTGTGAAGATAGCCGCTGTAATAGCATGGGAGAGGCCCAGATCGGTCTCAGAAATAAGAAGTTTTATGGGCTTGGCAGGTTATTATAGGAGGTTCATCGAAGGTTTTTCTAAGTTGGCATTACCCCTGACTAAATTGACTCAGAAGAACGTTCCTTTCGTGTGGAGTCCGGAGTGTGAGAACAGCTTCCAAGAGCTGAAGAATAAGTTGACAACTGCTCCAGTGTTGGCATTACCTGAGTTACGAGAAAGCTTCGTGGTCTATTGTGACGCGCCCGGACTCGGATTAGGGTGTGTACTCATGCAGAAAGATCGAGTGATAGCATATGCCTCTCGACAATTGAGACCCCACGAGCAGCATTATCCGACCCATGACTTGGAGCTGGCAGCAGTAGTTTTTGCATTGAAAATCTGGAGGCATTACTTGTACGGGTCCAAATTTGAAGTGTACAGCGATCATAAGAGCCTCAAATACCTATTCGACCAAAAGGAGCTGAACATGAGGCAGAGGAGATGGATTGAGTTTTTAAAGGACTACGATTTCGAGTTAAAATACCACCCAGGTAAGGCAAACGTCGTGGCCGACGCATTGAGTCGGAAATCCCTCCACATAGCAGCCATGATGGCAAAAGAAGTTGAGTTGTTGGAGCGGTTCCGAGACATGAACTTGCATGTTGACACCCCTTCCTCTCAGAAAATGACAATCGGTACGTTGAGGATTGCCAACGAATTCTTAAAATCCGTGTACGAACAGCAACAGGCGGACTCTTACCTAGCTGAAATGAAGGAAATTCAAGCCAAAGGAAAGGATTTATCCTTGGCAGAGGGGTCAGATGGGATCTTCCGGGTGAGAGACAGAATATACATACCAAGTGGAGGAAGATTGAGAAGAATGGTGCTTGACGAAGCCCACAAAAGCCTACTCAGCATTCACCCAGGAACCACGAAAATGTACCACGACTTGAGAAGACAGTTCTGGTGGCCCGGACTAAAGAAGGATGTGGCGGAGTACGTGGCCCGGTGTATCACTTGTCAGAAATCGAAGGTAGAGCACCAAAAACCGTACGGTGCAATGCAGCCTCTAGAGATCCCCGTGTGGAAATGGGACTCGATTGCGATGGATTTCATCATGGGATTACCCAAAAACCGAGCGGGCCATGATGCAATTTGGGTCATTGTTGACCGATTGACGAAGAGTGCACACTTCTTACCTGTAAATATGAAGTACCCATTGCATAAGTTAGCTCGGATCTACATTCAAGAAGTTATCCGACTGCATGGCATACCTACTTCCATCGTATCGGATAGGGACCCTAGGTTTACGTCCAGATTTTGGACTAGCATGCATCAAGAATTGGGGACGAAGCTTTGGCTTAGTTCTGCCTACCACCCCCAATCGGATGGACAATTCGAGCGAACAATTCAGAGTCTAGAAGACTTATTGAGAGCGTGTGTGTTAGAGTACGGTGGGGACTGGGAGTAGTACCTTCCCTTGATCGAGTTTACGTACAACAACAGCCATCATCACAGCATTGGCATGGCACCTTACGAGGCATTATATGGGCGTAGATGCCGAACCCCACTCTGCTGGTCGGAAGCGGGTGAAAGTTTACTATTGGGACCAGACATCGTGAAGCAAACCACAGAACAGATCCGAGTGATAAGGGAGAAGATGAAAGCATCACAAGACAGGCAGAAGAGCTACCATGACAAGCGCATCAAGCCATTGGAATTTTCAGTCAGAGATCGAGTGTTTCTGAGAACCTCTCCGAGTAAAGGAGTTGGACGAGCCTTAAAAAGTGGGAAGTTAAGCCCTCGCTACATTGGACCTTATGAGGTGTTAGAACGGATCGGCCACGTGGCATACCGCCTCGCATTACCAACTCACTTGTCCCGATTGCACAACGTATTTCACGTGTCTCAACTAAGAAAGTATTTACATGACCCCAGCCACACGATGCCTGACGATGAAGTAGAGATCAAAGAAGACCTAACCACTGTGACTACACCGATTGGAATCGTGGACCGATCGGTAAAACGCTTGAGAAACAAGAACGTAAGGCTGGTTAAGGTGGAGTGGCAGCAAGGCAAGACCACCTCCTGCACGTGGGAACGCGAAGATGCCATAAGACAGCAGGACCCCGAGTTGTTCATTTAGGTGAGTTACCAACTAAAGCTTCACATGAATTACCAACTGAATTTCGGGGACGAAATTCTTTTCAAGTGGGGGAGAACTGTAACATCCCCATTTTAATTATAGGCAATGGAACTAAATAAAAAGTCAACAAGTCAACACCTCCCTTAATTTAATTAACTAAGAGGTAATAGGACAATTAACGTGAAAGCATGGTGGCATGGGCAGGATTATCGCGTTTCCCCATCCCACCATACTGCACTCCACGCGAGTATGTATATATGCGGGTGATGGTCATGCTCTTCACGCAGAGAACCCAGCGAGTTTCCTTCTTCGTTCTTCTTTTCTCTTGTTTCCTCTCTTTCCTTCTCTGTCCTCCAGTCCATTCCTGCTTCGAAGAGTCGAGTGACGGTGCTACAGTGGAGTGGAACCCCCACACGAGAAGGGACGATCGTCAAGTGACGCAGCAGGGAGAAGAACCACCCCTCAAGCAGAAAAGTTCCTTGGAGTTTTGCGAGTGGTAGGGGGAGTATCTTCTATTTTAAGTGCATGGGTTATGAACAGGTTCCGAATGATAATGCTTGCTGTACCCGTGCTCTGATTGTGTATTGTATTGCATGTGAATGTGTACAATCCAGTTGCATGATGAGTGAAAGACGAGTGTTGCATGTTAGCACCTTTCTCACAGATGTATGTGTTGCAGGATCTCAGTTTGCATGTTGAGTTGTATTGATATGAATGTCTGACTGAAGCTACCCAGGTTATAGAAATGCATATGTTGAAATGATTGCTTTAATAGATTGTTGTGTATAGGAAATGCCTGCTTTAAACAAATTTGACGTTGTCTTACTCCGATTGCATGTTAGGATGAGATGAATTGAAATGCCTGAGCAAACTTGTGATTTTTAGAATGATGCATGCGTTGAATGAAGCTGTAAACTGATTGCATGTCTGGATCGAACGAAATGTTGTGGATATCTGAATATGGAATGATAACTGATTGCATGGCAGCTATATATATTGAGTCTGGATAATGTGTACTACTGGTTGCATGGTGTGTGTATGTGCTTGTATGCGAGAATGCATGCATGAAATAAATGTTGTGCGTCGAATCCGCGTGTGGCGCATGGGATGCGTTGTGCTGGGAGCACGTAGTGTGAGACACTACCTTCGGTCATCCAGCGTGGGACGCTGTAAAATCCTCGGGTGGGACTCGGGGTAGCCCTTGAGTGGGACTCGGGCTATCTGTCAACACCGCCGTTGGCGCTGAGAGCGTTGGTGTCACCTGTGGACAAACGGTTGGGTACCTGTAAAATGGCCAAGCAGCTGGGAGCTGATCTGATAGCTGAGAGCTATGTATAAAAAGGCTGTGATGCCTACGTTGCAACGTCGGACCGATACACACGATGCGGAACCAAGTGAAATCTTCTGTGCTTATCATTGTTAATATTACTACTACTGTTAATGTTGTTGAAATCGATTTTTAATCATGTTGTACATATATGTATTGTTGTGTAATTGGCAGATAACCTGAGTCGGTATCTATCATTTAAAATTTAAGATGCTCACCCCTGCAGTGGCCATTTTTCAATGAATGTCTCTCGTGATGAGGACCAGAAGCAGAGCTGGAACGCTGGGCGAAGTGCTGATGCATTTGGAAGGCTTAATTAATATGATGTTAGATTAAGTCCTGACTAGTTCATGTCGGATGTTAGTATTTTGGGATAAATAGAACCTTATTGACAAGGAGAAATCCGATTTTGTGTTTGTAAATATTGACGTATGCTCTTATTATATATATCTGGATGTATGGTTTCGTGTGTGACATGCTTGTGCTTTAATGAATACGCAGGGACGGCATGACTTAGCAGGTTATAGCCAAGTCTGAGTGAATTATGAATTGTCTCTAGGAAGACTTATGTCGGATACGTTGGGCGGAGCCGTACCCCGCCCGAAGTATGGGGACATTTCGCCCAAGCGAGAGGACTCGCGCTGGAGCGATGTAGTTGTTAGAATGGGACACCGTTCAATTACCTTTCCTATCCGTTGTGATGCTAATGCAATCCAGACCCCGGTGTTGACCCCTGATTTGGGCGTTGTGGTTGAGTCCGCCCAGGCGTTGTCATAATTAGTTGAGTTGGGCGGAATAGGTTCAGATTCTTCCTTCTTCCACAACCTACTACCGCATACGTACCTTGTAACTTCCCGTTTTTCTGAGTGAAGTACGAGCGTGAGGATTTATCGAGTGAACCCTTGTCCATATCCGATTGAGAAATTACCTTGTGTTGTGTTGGAGAGGCGTCGTGCTGACCTCGCTTAGGCGGTGTCATACCTCGCCCAAGTAACTAGGACGGTTCGCCCAAGTGCGTGGAAACATGATGAAGCAAGTAGATATCAATTCGAGATTCCGCCTATGTACCTTCCTCCTTCGTTGTAGCACTATTATGTCTCGCTGGGCGGTGTTGGACATCGCCTGAGTAAGTGAATGTTGTGAAGTAGTCCGTCCAGGTGTTGTTGTGCCTTGCCGAACTGGACGGCAGTGTAATCACTTCCTCTTTCCTTCATAAACTACTCCTGCATGTGTATATCTCCCTTCTTCTTCCTTTATCTGTCTTCTGAAGCTGAACGCCCAGAGTTCTCTGAGAAAGGATCAGCCTGTAGGAACGAATAGATGCTAATGTAAGGTTTACTTGAAGAGTTTCTCGTCTGATGTTGCATTGTCACACATCGTTTAGGCGGTGTGGGACAACAGATGAGCGGGTCACTTTCGCCCTCGAGTCCGCCCAGGATAAATATACCCCACCTAGCCAGGTAGGATGATTCGAACTCTGCCCTTCCACCGAATGCTACGCGTGTGAATGTATTAACATCTTCCCCTTATCTATTTCCTCCTATTGAGTGACCAGTGTTACTCGAAGGAAAGCCTCCTTGTGAAATCTCCTCTATCCGCTGCTGCATTACCATACTCCGCCTGGACGGTGTCAGACCCCGTCTAAGCGAACAAACGGTGTTGTGTAATCCGCCCTGGTGCTGGTGTGTTACGATAAACCCATTGAGCCGGCCCCAGTCTTAGCTTCTCTGTAGGTTGCTATATGCGCGTGAATGCTCTTTGTTTCCCCCCTTGCCTGCTCCCTTCTATATCAAATGTTACGTGACTGTTTTTGTGAAAAATTTTCTTATATTTTTGGAATTATTAGTTGCAAATAATAAGGTGTTACACTTCTGCTTGTCCATTGGTTTGGGGGTGATATGGAGTAGAGATTCTGTGAATAACCCCATACTTTTTTAGCATAGCTTGCATGGTCATGTTGCAGAAGTGTGTTCCTTGATCACTAATGATTGCTCTTGGGATGCCAAACTTGTAAAAAATTTGAGATCTAACAAAATCTACAATAACTCGAGCATCATTAGTTCTAGTGGCTTTATCTTTCACCCATTTAGAAACATAATCTATAGCCAATAAAATGTAAGTAAAACCAAAGGATGGAGGAAATAGACCCATAAAATCAATGCCCCAAACATCAAATACTTCACAAAACAACATAGGTTGTTGAGGCATTTGTTGTTTCCATGTGATAGCATTACTAGCTCTTTGGCATTCCTCACAGGTGTTACAAATTCTCCATGCATCCTTAAAAATGGTGGGCCAGTATAAACCAGAGTCTAATACCTTCCTTGCTGTTCTTTGTGGACCAAAATGTCCACCAACTGGTGAAGCATGGCAGAATTGAAGAACTGATTCTATCTCATGATCGGGAATGCATCTTCGAATTACCTGATCGTTACATAATTTCCATAAATACGGGTCATCCCATACGTATTATTTTGCATCACTTTTTAATTTTGAAATTTGGTTTCTGGATGCATATGGTGGAAAAACAGAAGCAACAAGATAATTTACAATGTTAGCAAACCAAGGTGTATTAAAAAAGTTAGAAATACTCATGAGGCGTTCATCAGGAAAATGGTCCCGAATAGGTGGCGAATCAGGAGCATTCTCAATTTTGCTTAAATGGTCTGCCACAAGGTTTTGTGTTCCACTTCTGTCATGAATTTCTAAGTCAAACTCTTAGAGAAAAGGAATCCAACAAATTAATCTTGGCTTGGACTCACCTTTCTTCAACAAGTACTTCAGAGCTGCATGGTCAGTAAAGACAACTACTCGAGAACCGAGTAGGTAAGATCTGAACTTATCTAATGCAAAAACAATGGCCAAGAGCTCTTTTTCAGTAGTGGTGTAATTTACCTAGGCGGCATCTAAAGTTTTAGATGCATAGTAGATGTCCCTAGGCTGCTTGTCAATCTTTTGACCAAGGACGGCTCCCAATGCATAATTAGAGGCATCACACATCAACTCAAATGGGGCTATCCAAACAGGTGCTTGAATTATTGGGGTAGTAGTCAATGCTTGCTTCAGGTAATTAAAAGCCTCCTTACACTTTTCATCAAACTCAAATACCACATCCTTTTAAAGCAGATTGGATAGTGGTCTAGCCTTCTTGCTAAAATCCTTTATGAATCTTCTGTAGAAACCTGCATGGCCAAGAAAAGAACGAACCTCTCGAACACAAGAGGGGTAAGGTAAATATGATATTACTTCTATCTTGGCAGGATCTACCTCAATTCCTTTCTCAGATATTACATGCCCTAAAACTATTCCTTGTTTTACCATAAAATGACATTTTTCATAGTTCAAGACAAGGTTAGTTTCAATACATCTGTTTAAAACTTTATCCAAACTATCAAGGCATGCATTAAATAAAGATCCATAAATAGTAAAATCATCCATAAACACCTCTATGCAATTTTCAATGAAATCATGAAAAATACTTATCATGCATCTTTGAAAAGTTCCAGGAGCATTGCATAGGCCAAATGGCATTCTCCTATAAGCAAATGTGCCAAAGGGACAGGTGAATGTGGTCTTTTCTTGATCCTCAAGTGCAATATGAATCTGAAAACATCCAGAGAATCTATCAAGAAAATAGTAGTGAGATTTACCTGTAAGACGCTCAAGCATTTGATCAATGAAGGGTAAAGGGAAATGGTCCTCCTTTGTTGCTTGGTTTAGTCTCCTGTAGTCAATACAGACTCTCCAACTATTTTTCACTCTGGTAGGGATCAATTCATCCTTCTCATTTTTCACAACTGTGATCCCTGTTTTCTTAGGAACCACTTGAATCAGACTCACCCAACGACTATCAGAGATAGGATAAATAATTCCTGCTTGTAGAAGCTTGGTAATCTCCTTCTTAACCACATCAAGGATTACAGGGTTGAGTCTCCTTTGAGGCTGTCTCACTGCTTTAGCATTTTCCTCCAGAAATATCCTATGCATGCACATGGGCTAATTCTAGGAATGTCTGCAAATGTCCAGCCTATAGCCTTCTTGTGTCTTTTCAATACCTGCAACAGTTTTTCTTCTTGATTTTCATCAAGAGAAGTGGAAATTATCACCGGGAACTGTTCATCATCCCCTAAGTATACATACTTGAGGTTCTCAGGTAGAGGCTTTAATTCTAACTTAGGTGCCTACAAAATAGATGGAACTAACAAAGTAGATTTGGATTCTGTTGCTTGCACTTCAAAAATTTTGTTAGAGTTTTCTTGAAATCCTGCATTCAGCTCCTTATGGTTAACAGGTATATCTAAAGACTCTGAATCATAAATTATGAATTTATCAATTTCAGCACAAATATCACAACTTCCAGAATCATTGCATGCAAAACAATTATTTGAATCATCTATGCATTCCAAATCAACATTAGAAAAATGTTCAAAAACTAGTTCAGCAATAATGTCAATTTGGAAAACAGAATAATTTTCAGCTGGGTATTTCATGGCATCAAGAATATTGAATTGAACTCTCGTGTCACCAAATTCCATAGAGAGTTCCAGAATGAACATCTATTTTGGTTCGGGCTATTTTCAAAAATGGTCTTCCCAAAATTATAGGAACAGGAATTTGAGGCATACCTTCTTCCATATCAAGTACGAAAAAGTCAGCAGGGAAAACAAGTTGTTCTACCTGAACCAAAACATCCCCTATAACTCCAGCAGGGTAAGCAGTGCTTCTATTGGCTAGCTGAATTACTACACCAGTAGGTTGTAAATTTCCAAGAGACAAAGATTTGAAAACAGACATAGGCATAACATTTATTGAAGCTCCTAAATCTTACATGCAATTTTCAAATTTGTTATTGCCTATGATACAGGGTATAGAAAACGTACCTGGATCTTTACATTTCTCCGGGATATTTGGAGCTTCCTTACCAAGTAATGCAAATACATTCCTTCCCATGCTTATCCTTTCATTACCCTTGAGTCTCCTCTTGTGGGTACACAGTTCTTTCAGAAATTTGGCATACTTGGGAATTTGTTTGATTGCATCAAGAAGAGGTATATTTACTTCCACTTTCCTAAAAGTATCCAAAATTTCTTTGTCTACTTCTTCTATCTTCTTGCTTGGAATTGCTTTTGGTGGGAAAGGAAGAGGGATATGAGGTAGAATTTGGGGTGGTTGCATCTCAGACTTTCTTGTGCTTGAAGAGGGTACATCATTCTCAACTATTTTAGGCTCAGTTGTTTGTTTTTTAGGTTCCTTGGGTATGGGAACTTCAAGGTTCTTACCTGATCTTAACTGAATTGCACTCACATTTCTTGGATTTGCAGCTGGTTGAGATGGTAATTTGTCAGAGTTCTGAGATTGTAAATGGCTCAATGATGAAGCTAGTTGCCTAATTTGGTTGCTTAAACTCTGGATGGTAGCATCATTCCTCTATTGATACTCTAAGTTTTCTGCAGCCATTTGTTTCACTAGTTCTTCCAAAGAAGGGCCACTTATGGATGGTTGAGGTATAGGTCTTTGAAATGGAGGTTGGGTATTTTGTTGTTGGTTACCCCATCTCAAGTTTGGATGGTTCCTCTAACCTGGATTATATCTGTTGGTGGAAAGGTCATGGTTTTGTTGTTGTTGTGGTGGTCTATCTTGGTAGACGTTAGTACATAGGCTTGGGGACTATTATTATCCTTTTCTTGTAGAGAAGAACAACAATCAGTGGGGTGTTCTTGTGAAGAGCAGATGCCACATACTTTAGTAGTCATGGATTTTTGATTTAATGCCAATTGTGTAACCAGAGTGGTGAGAGCATCCAGTTTGTTCTCTAATTTAATTCCAGATGAACTAGAATTTGAATCAAACATGGGTTTGAAAGAATCATTTCTCACACTGAATTGTTGAGAGTTGGATGCTGATCCGGCCTGGATACCGGTCCCCAAAGTTATGACGTCAGAATGACTTCATGAGAGGGAAACCGGCGTCACAGTTTGGGCAGTGCCACACCGAATATCCGGTATCCCTCCATCCGCTCTTATCTCATCAGACGTTCTACTCATTCTCTCTACAACGGATACTTCACTCGTTCTCATTGAACGTCTATATAGCCGTTTGCCTCAAAATCATTATAAGATAAGAGTTCCTTATAGCTTATCAGCAAAGATACCCTGCATAGCGGAATGTGTCAATGTCAATTACCTCAGAGAGTAAGTACATATGTCAGCGAAATATACAGAAAGGTGATTATCCCCCATCCCTATCACAGGATCGTACTCTGATAATTGACCTACTCCCCTGACACACTCTGAGTACTAAGCCACTTTGATTGACATACTTCACACGCTATCAGAGCCAATGGGCCCACTTGCATCCAACGATTCATTTCCTACGTTCAACTATAAATAGCTCAATCAAAAACACATGCTAGGTTACGTTGTCCTAACTCACTCTTTACTATTGTATTGCTTGAGTACTCACTAAGTTTATACACTCTTCTGACTTAAACGTCAGAGAATCTTCGCAGGTGACACCACCTTTCTCCCTCTCTTAATGCGAATCATTGGTGTGAAGGATCTCCAGGACAACAAGACCGGTTTTTCCCACTGAGAGGCCGGAATATAACACCGGATACCCACTGTACCGGTGTGCAAACCCTAGAACACCTGCACTCTTGTGGCTAGTCCCACACCGGATCCTGGACCCCGGTTCAGACCAGTTCATTGGCATGCCCAGTGGGACTCGTTAGAGTCATTCCCACTTTTCGTAAAAGTTTGGTGGTCAGGATGGAAGGTGATGGACGTGATTTCATTGAGGGTCGTGTGGAGGATGTGACCCACCAGCAGACTGGAAAGAGGATAGTCTTCGAGTCTCCTGTTACCAACACCCGAAGAATGGTGTAAGTGACAACCCCTGACCCTCGTGATGAGGTTATCAGACAGCTCAGTGAGGAGTTGGTGGAGTTAAGGCGGGAGAAGAGAGGAGCTGGGGACAGGGTAACATCCCATGCAGAGGAGGCTCACCATGCATCAGCGAGGGAAAGATCTATAACCCTCCAGTATTCTAAAATTGCTACATATGAGGAGAGAGAGCAAACCCAAGACTCTGGTGATAGAGTCAGTACTAGGAGAAAGGAGCAGGGTGTGGTGACTTCTGGGACTTACAGACTCAGTGTTCCTTTCTCAAGGAGGCTCATGAGTATTGTCATCCCAAAACACTTGCAAACCACTCAACCACTGTCGATCGGCAAGTATAATGGAGAAACTGACCCTACCAAGCACCTGGATGCTTATGTGTATGAAGCTATGTACTTGGGAGCTGATGAAGATGTCATGTGTAGGATGTTCCCAAGAACGTTGATGGAAGAGGCTCTTAGCTAGTTCAAGAGCTTACCCTCGGGTTCCATAGACTCTTGGGAGGAAATGGCAGCTGCGTTTGAAAGCCATTTTGTCATCTCCAGGGACATCCCAAGAACATCTCACACCTTGGCCCAGATAAGGCAAGGAGAGACTGAAACTCTTAAGGAGTTCTTAAGGAGGTTTTACAAGGAGGCTGCTTTGGTCCCCAACCTCACAGAGGCCATACAGCTCCATATTGTGGTGGAAGCGTTGCAACCTGGATCCGCATTTGCATTATCTTTGGCGAAAAGCCCCCCAACAACTTTCGAGGAGTTTCGAAAGAAAGCTTCCAAGTACGTGGGCATAGAAATGCATCTGGAAGCCACAGCAGCTAGAATAAAGCCCCCTGTACCCCCTCAATAGTCGCGAAGAGAGAAGGAGAGGGTCAGGCCAGAAAAGCACGTTTTCAAAGAGGACTTCGCAAGTGCCCGACCTCATCAACGAGACAGGCGAGTCTTATCTTTCAGTAACTATGCTCCACTGAACGCCAGGTATTCCCAAATCATGAGGGAGGTTGGCTAGCTTACGCTCAGCATTTTTGGTATAAGGAAGCCACCCCCAATCAAAAGGATTGGTAACCCAAGGAAGTACTGCGCTTTTCACGAACAAACGGGTCATCATACAGACGAGTGCAAGGCACTGAAAAACACTGTGGAGACCCTCATTAGAGAAGGAAAGTTGAAACAGTATCTGTTCAGGGAGAAGTCTTTGGATGAGCATAATAGAGTGGACAAAAGGGGGAGAGATCCAAGTGATGAGGGTGATAATAGTCGTAACCCAACAAGAAGATTTACTGCGGCTGAAAAGAAAAAAAGGGTAGTGATTGATGAAGGAGCCCAGCAGGACAACATGCCTCAGCAGTAGAGGTAGGACAGGCGAGAGGTGATTGAGATGATAGCTGGAGGATTCGCAGGAGGAGGAGCATCGATCACAGCCCGAAAAAATCACCACAGGATGATTCTGTCTGTCCAGGGCAAAGCAAGAGATAACCGCCCTTTCAGGGACGGTGTGGCAGCCCCAATGGTGTCATTCACTGACGATGACTTTGGTCCAATGATCCCAGGAGGGGACGACGCGGTGGTGATCATTGCTGTAATTGCCAACAAAGACGTGAAAAGGATCCTCGTTGACCAAGGAAGTTCTTGTGATGTAATTTTTTATAACTGTTTCCAAAGAATGGGTTTTAATGATGCAGATCTACAGCCTTACACGCAAGAGCTCACAGTGTTTAATAGGGCCAAGCAACCCACTAAGGGGTACCTCGACACCCTGATTTCTTTTAAAGGAGAGCCTAGCGCGAGGACAGTTAAGTCGAGAATTCTGGTGATCGATATGGAATCCCCCTACAATGGGATTATAGGCCGTCCTACCCTGAATGCAATGGAAGCAATTATGTCCACTCCTCACCTCTTGATCAAATTCATTGATAAGGATAATGGTGTGTCTTCCCTCCGCGGTGATCAGGAAATGGCTCGGTACTGTTACAACCTGAGCCTCAACATGGTTAAACTGGAAGCATTCAACAAGAAGAGGAAGCTGAACGACGGAGGAACGGCGGCTGGGTCTGTCAGTCTAATTGATCTGGACCCTAGAGCGGAATTGAAAATTGACCCTCTCAACCCTTCAAAGCCCACGCCGGATAGTGGTTCCAGGGACGTCGTATTAGGGGATTCCCCAGAAAAGGTCACGCACATTAATGATAATCTGGAGGCAGGCATGGAGCAACGTTTGTTAACTCTCTTGCAGGAATTCAAGGACCTTTTCGCATGGACTGCAGTAGACATGCCTGGGATGGACCCTGATTTTTGTTGTCACAAACTCGCTGTGTACCCCGAAAGTAGACCGGTGGCCCAGAAGAAGAGGAGGTTGGGACTGGAGAAGCAAAAGGCAGTGTGTGAACAGATTGAGGAGTTGTTGAAAGCTAGTTTTATAAAGGAGATCTGTTACTCATCTTGGTTGTCCAACGTTGTTATGGTGCAGAAAGCCAACGGCAAGTGGAGGATGTGCATAGATTATGTGGACCTCAACCGGTGTTGCCCCAAGGATTCGTATCCTCTCCCAAATATTGATCGTATAGTGGACGATTCCTCTGGTTATTAGTACCTCAGTTTCATGGATGCTTATTCAGGGTACAACCAGATTCTGATGTAGGAGGGAGATCAAGAGAAGACGGCCTTTGTTAATGACCGCGACGTTTTCTGCTACACCGTCATGCCATTTGGGTTGAAGAACGCCGGCGCTACCTACCAGCGCATGATCAATAAAGTGTTCGAGGGAATGCACACTAAGCTGGTAGAAGTATACATCGATGATATTATCGTAAAGACTCCTGCTGGAGGAGATCACATTGAAGACTTGCGCCAAGTTTTTATTCGATTGTGACAGTACAACATGAGGCTAAACCCCTTGAAGTGTACTTTTGCAGTCCCAGCTGGGAAGTTTCTGGGTTTCATGTTGACCCAACGGGGTATCGAGGCCAACCCTGGGAAATGTCAAGCAATTCTGGGCATGCAGAGTCCTAAGAATCTGAGGGAGGTCCAATCGTTGAATGGGAAGGTGGCCGCTCTAGCTCGATTCATGCCCAAGATGGTGCATAGATCCCTTCCCCTGTATCAGGTACTGAAGAAGCACAAGAGTTTTGAATGGGGAGAAGAGCAGGAGCAAGCCTTTCGGCAGCTCAAGGTTGTACTTTCAAGTCTACCAATATTGGTGAAGCCTGACCTTGGTGAGAATCTGATCTTATACTTGGCAATTTCTGATGAGGCCCTGGGCGTAGCTCTAGTTAAAGAAACCCCAGAGGGCCAGAGACCGGTGTGTTTTACCAGCAAGACGTTCCAGGGGGCGGAAGGAAGGTATCAGAAGTTAGAGAAGGCTGCCCTAGCAGTGGTGTGGGCTTCACGACGGTTGAGGCCTTATTTTCATGCACACCCAATACTGGTGAGAACGGATATGCCCCTCCATTCAGTGCTTAGCAAACCGGATCTTGCTGGAAGAATGATTAAGTGGTCCATCGAGCTGTCTGAGTTCGAAATTTCTTATGAGCCTCGAGGCGCCATCAAAGCTCAAGTACTGGCAGATTTTGTAGTGGAGATGACGGGGTCGGATCCAGCCATACCGCGGGCACATTGATGCTCGTGCATCCAACTGAGAGGAAACTTGAGGAATCCTTCCTTATTACGCCAGAAGACCGGCTTATTGGGCTGAATACGGACCCGTGTGTAGTAATGTTTAAAAGAACGTCCGTCCACCTTCACGGATTCCGTGTAGGACTTGAAGTTTACCACCCTTGAGTCACAACGGAGTGTTATGAACCCAAGGCTGCCCTTCTTGTTAGCACGGCGGACCACCTGGCAGTAATAGAATAGTTTGGCCACGGTGGCAGTAAAGTTGAAGTGCTCTCCCAGAATTTCAAGAGCACGAACCAGGCCCCAGCCGTTGGGGTGTAGTTGAGTCGGGGTGTAGTCAAGGAAACGCAGGACGGCCATCTGAAATTCCGTCATGGGGAAGCGCACCCCCAGCTTCTGGAACACGAAGTCATACATGTAGACCGACCTCTCATCAGGGACGATGTGACAAACCCTCTCGGATGGACGTGGAGCAAGCGCAACATAGCGGGCTTTATACTTCTTGTCCGAGTAAATCTTGCAGCGGAGAAAGATCGTCCCTTCCTCTTCACTTGCGTGATGCGAGGGGAATTCCAGAAACTCCTCTTCAACCCAGCAATACGGCCTCTCCCTGTTGAGCATTTCCCAGTTCAGCCGGTGTGCAACGACATTGACACACCCTTCAGTAGTGTGAAGAATCAACGTTTTTTCAGACCCCGGAATCTCCATGGTCTTTGATGCACGATGGAAAGCATACGTGCTATGGTAAAAAGCAACATCGTCAGAGAGATAACCTTCATTACTTGACCCTTCATCAAAGCTACTGGTAGCCCTCGAGTCAAGGGGAACCTCAGAGCGGCGTTGATCAGAAGACGCTCATGAGGTAGAGGTTTCAACTCTCTCTGAGTGACGAGGCCCAGCCACAGGAAGGTTCACTGGGATCCTTCCTCCACGGCGGCTAGAGGGGGCATGAGAGCTCAGACTCCCCTTGTTTGAGGTACTAGCGTTGCCTGTTCTAGGGAGCATATCCGAGGCAGAATGAATAAAATTATGTAGAGGGAAAGGATAAGGAAGTTACCTAAAGAGAAGAAGGAACTTTGTAAAGGTTGAAGGCAGCAAAGAAATCTCCAGAAATTTGAGCAAAGGTTCACTAAGCTTGAAGAAAAAGATGAATTCCAAAACTCGTTAAGTGTCCCTTTTATAGGTAACGAAGAAGCACAGTGCTCTGTTGAAAGTCATGACGTTTACTTCAAAACGCAACCTTTCGAATTCAAACGACTCCATCGTTTAGTAACGTTTAAGCGCAAAAATGGTAACGTTTCAGTAAATGTTTTTACAAAATGGGCCTTCATCAGTTGAAATCCAGGCCCAATAAGCCCAACCAACGGTTACATCCCTGCAAAGTAATGGCTCGTGCGTAAAGAGGTACATTTAATGTCCAATCATTTCAGACGCATTTAATGCGCCCCCAACCACTCTTCGAATACCAAGGGTTTCGATTTCCAAAAACTCTTGGGATTTCCCTTATTATGATACGCTGTCTGAATCCGTTGTATATCGCACGAGAAGAGCGGCAACTCAATTGGCAGAACAGATATTACAAAGTTTTTAGGAAGAATTTCTAGAACATTCCACAGGCATCCAGGCTTCTTAAAGGCTGTATAGCTCATATGAGCAACTTAACAGTCCCTCATACAAGCTAGGGGACAAATGATCCGGCCTGGATACCGGTCCCCAAAGTTATGACGTCAGAATGACTTCATGAGAGGGAAACCGGTGTCACAGTTCGGGCAGTGCCACACCGGATATCCAGTATCCCTCCATCCGCTCTTATCTCATCAGATGTTCTACTCATTCTCTCTACAACGGATACTTCACTCGTTCTCATTGAACGTCTATATAGCCGTTTGCCTCAGAATCATTGTGAGATAAGAGTTCCTTATAGCTTATCAGCAAAGATACCCTGCATAGCGGAATGTGTCAATGTCAATTACCTCAGAGAGTAAGTACATATGTCAGCGAAATATGCGGAAAGGTGATTATCCCCCATCCCTATGATAAGTGTTTTATAACACAATAAATTAGATTTAGTTTACTTAGGATTTTAATCATTATGCACTGTATTTCCTTTATTTATTGTGATTTTTGCTTTCTTTCCACTGTATTCTACTCGGGTACTTTTATTTTGCAGAAATTAATAGATTTGGAATTATTGATGATCCATTTTAAGAATGAATGAATATAAATGGAAAATGGATTCAAGAACCCAAAAAGATGATCAAAGTGCCAAAGGATGAAAGCAATCAAGAACCATGAGCTATACTGTCCAAAATGCCTCAAAAATGCAAGAAAACACTTCCAGGAAAGGGTAGGAATCGATTCACCCTTACAGGAATCGATTCCCATGTGAAACATAAGCCAGGAATCGATTCAAGGCTGTTGGGAATCGATTCATAGGGCTGGGAATCGATTCCCCCCTTATAGGAATCGATTCATTGAGGTTTGGAAGGCTGGGAATCGATTCATGAAGGCCAGGAATCGATTCATCATGCTGGGAATCGATTCCCACCTTTAGGAATCGATTCACACGCTGTTTTGAAGGCAAAAATCAACTGGAGGAATCGATTCATCAGTGAAATCATGCGCCGAATTATTGGAAACAACAAAAATACGCAAATTGAAGACAACTGGAACAGCTGGAAATCACATGCACCGAAAGTTTCCAACTTGCAACGCGTTTTCTTAGCTGGCTTCCTCCCTTCCTTCGCCTATAAAAGGAGAAGCAATCCAAGCAGAGAAGGCATCCAGATCCAGTTCTCATTCATTCACTTTGTTCCTTTCTTTTCTTTTCCTTCGTTTTCTTCTCTGTTTCGTTTCTTTCTCTTTTTATTTTCTTTTTCTTTCTTTTATTTTGTGTAAGAGTTGTGAGGATTGTGAAATTGAGTGTTCCAATTTGTAATTGGTGGAGGAATATTGCAACAAGGAAATACAGTGGTAAATTATTCTTAGCTTTTGGAGAAACCCGTAAGTCTTTATTTTTTACCATGTCTTGTATGTTTTATTTTTCCATCATGTGTATGAATTTGAATCCTTTCATGAGTAGCTAAATTAATTATCTTGGGATGAAGGGGGTATGATAATATTTTATTTTAATGTTATTTTGACTTGGAATTAAATAAATTTCTGTTTTCCATTTAGTTCAATTATGCTTAATGCTTTTAGTAATTCCTAACAAGAACCTAAATGATAAAACTGTATACTTACGGGTATATTAGTAAATTTAGGTAATAAATAGAATCGAGAGATTTATTTTTACCAGAAAGCTTTGAACTAAACCTAAGATTTTTGAAATGCTTTATGTGACCTCGGTAAAACCGTGAAAGTAATCAAAATTCTTTTGAGGAAATAAAAGGGATTTTCATAAAACGATAATGGGCCTTTCTGAGGATTAAGCAGCGCTTTCCATAGGTTAGGTACATTAATAGGATTCCGAGAGGAACATATTAATTAGCTTTTGGAAAATTCGCCTTGGAAAACTTAATTCGATTCTTATTTATGAAAAGTTAAAATTCATTAAACATAAAATAGAGTCGTAATCCCCCAAAATCCCAAGATACTCTCAACTCTGATTTTTTAGTGTCAAGTAAATTTTATTTTTATTTTTATTCATATTCTGTGCAACTTTAATTTGTGCTTTATTTTATAAAAACCTTAAAAATTAATTGTGTGGATAATTAAATTTCAATATGCTGGTACTTTGAACACAGTCCCTGTGGAGAACGATAATCTTTTATATTACGCGACATAACCCGTGCGCTTGCGGGCCCTGTCAAGTTTTTGGCGCCGTTGCCGGGGACTGTTGTCCCTCAAATATCGGCAATATTGAAATTCGATTAGATCATACTTATTAATATTTTTATTTTTAGTTTGTTTTATTTCTAGTTATTTATTTTTATTTTTATTTTCAAAGATCACCCTTGATCTTGGTCTGTTATGGAATTCTTAACAGGTGCTACTGACTTTTATTGTTGTATTTGTGGTGATTCAGGACATGCTGCTACAAATTGCTATTTTGCAATATCCTTAAACCACCATGAACAAAAATTTCATCAGTTGGATGCTATAGGGAATTATAACCATAGCAGTGATTTTAGAAGCTTACCAGTATTCCAAAACTATCCTCCACAAAAATCCAAACTTGAAATACTGATGGAAAATTTTGTAAGCACCCAAGAAAAACGAAATGAAGAGTTCTCAAATGCCATAAAAACCTTAGCTTCAAAGGTGGACTCTCTGGCCACCCATAACAAAATTTTGGAAAATCAAATTGTCCAACAAACCTCTTTTTCTATGAAAACACCAGAAACATTTTCTGTAAAACTTGAGGTAGGACCATCTAACCACACCATGGACATCACTCTTAGGAGTGATACTCATTATGATGATCCGGTTGGCATAACTAAAGAAGAAGCTAAGGAAGAGAAGAAATTTGATGAGTCTCTATCTCATCCGATAATTGAGGAGAGCAGTACACTGATCCAAAAGAAGGTACTGCCCAAGCTTCAGAATCCAGGTATTTTAGAGGTTATTCCTATCAAGGTAGGAAAATTTTACATACCTGTTAACTTTGTTATGTTTGAAATAGATTTTATTGACCAAGTGGTAGAGAAAGAGGCAATCCAAAACCTCCCTCTTGATCCACTTGAATCTGTTTTATCTTATGACTTTTCAGGCATTTCAAAAACACACTTCTGTGATTTTTTGGCTAAAAGAGAACTGATCCCTAAGGTAGAATTCAGACCATTAAAACCTGTGTTCAGGTATGAATTGTATAGCTGAAGCTGGTTCAGAAAAGTCTGGCTGAAGACTTAAAACTTAGCACTTGTGGGGAGGTAACCCCATGTCTTTAATAATAATAATAAAAAAAAAAAACAACTATGTCAGATGCTGGTTTGGGGTTATTACAGGTAAGTTTTCTTATCCTGTTATCATCCATTTTAACATTGAGGACAATGTCAAATTCTGGTTTGGGGTGGTAGGTAAGAAAACTTAACTGTTTTGTTTACGTTGTGTGATTGTCATTTTATTATGCATGTGTGTTTTCTTTATTTTGTTTGTAATCTTGTAATTTGCCATGATTGCATGATAAAGTTACTTTGAATACAAGGCTAAAGTATCTAAGGATTCCAAAATTTTGAGTAAAATTTTTAAAATTTGATTGTTTAAATGCCAAATAAATGCTTAAATGAACCTTATGTGATTAAAATTTTCTTTAAAAAGACTTTCCATGGTTAGACTTGAGCCAAAATGGGTTATCTATCAAATAAATTTTCAAAACCCATATTTTCTCGATTGAGTGAATCTCATAGTCATTAAATATTCTAGAACTTGTTTTTCAACCGATTCAAAATGGTTTTTGATTATATGTCTTAGGATGATAAAGGCACAATTAGGTCTTATTCTTAAGCCTCAGAATTTTGCATAATTTGACCCCTAGTTGCCCCTTTTGAGCCTAAAAGTGAAAATTTTTCCTTGAAACCTTTCATTGACTGATACTCTCTTAATGGTAAAAAAGTTGGAAATTTAGTGGAGCAAAGAAAGAAAAAAAGGACTTAAGAAAAATATGTATTGAATGCAAAGAAAAGCAAGAAAAAGAAAAAGAAAATCAAAAGGATGATATTGAATGAATTCCAAAAAAGTCCATAAAAGTTCAAAAATTTGCTCTGTTAAATTTATAATGGTAATTTGAATCATTCATGATGTTAAAGCCCTTTTGTATTCCATTTTTCTTGAAATTCCTACCTTAACAACCCAAGGCCACATTACAACCTTTGAAAGACCTTTAGACTTTGACATATTTTCTATCTAAACTGTGGAGTTTATGGTTTATTAACAAGCTTATGGTAATATTTTTTGACTATGATGATCTGAGTGATACACAAACCATGAAACACTTTGAGTGAAAATTGAGAGAAGAGTATCCTCTGTCTTGATAATGAAAATTGATTCACATAAGAAAATTAATATTGGCATTTGAATAAATCTTTTTCTCTATTTTGGATTCCTTAGTTTATTAAGCTTAGTGTTTTCTGTATTTTATCTTGTGAATATGGTAATTGCTTGAGGACAAGCAATGCTTTGGTTTGGGGTATTTTGATAAGTGTTTTATAACACAATAAATTAGATTTAGTTTACT
Source organism: Clitoria ternatea (assembly GCA_037962975.1). NCBI lineage: Eukaryota > Viridiplantae > Streptophyta > Magnoliopsida > Fabales > Fabaceae > Clitoria > Clitoria ternatea. The sequence goes on from CM075672.1 coordinate 185,227,486, forward strand.
TAGGATTTTAATCATTATGCACTGTATTTCCTTTATTTATTGTGATTTTTGCTTTCTTTCCACTGTATTCTACTCGGGTACTTTTATTTTGCAGAAATTAATAGATTTGGAATTATTGATGATCCATTTTAAGAATGAATGAATATAAATGGAAAATGGATTCAAGAACCCAAAAAGATGATCAAAGTGCCAAAGGATGAAAGCAATCAAGAACCATGAGCTATACTGTCCAAAATGCCTCAAAAATGCAAGAAAACACTTCCAGGAAAGGGTAGGAATCGATTCACCCTTACAGGAATCGATTCCCATGTGAAACATAAGCCAGGAATCGATTCAAGGCTGTTGGGAATCGATTCATAGGGCTGGGAATCGATTCCCCCCTTATAGGAATCGATTCATTGAGGTTTGGAAGGCTGGGAATCGATTCATGAAGGCCAGGAATCGATTCATCATACTGGGAATCGATTCCCACCTTTAGGAATCGATTCACACGCTGTTTTGAAGGCAAAAATCAACTGGAGGAATCGATTCATCAGTGAAATCATGCGCTGAATTATTGGAAACAACAAAAATACGCAAATTGAAGACAACTGGAACAGCTGGAAATCACATGCACCGAAAGTTTCCAACTTGCAACGCGTTTTCTTAGCTGGCTTCCTCCCTTCCTTCGCTTATAAAAGGAGAAGCAATCCAAGCAGAGAAGGCATCCAGATCCAGTTCTCATTCATTCACTTTGTTCCTTTCTTTTCTTTTCCTTCGTTTTCTTCTCTGTTTCGTTTCTTTCTCTTTTTATTTTCTTTTTCTTTCTTTTATTTTGTGTAAGAGTTGTGAGGATTGTGAAATTGAGTGTTCCAATTTGTAATTGGTGGAGGAATATTGCAACAAGGAAATACAGTGGTAAATTATTCTTAGCTTTTGGAGAAACCCGTAAGTCTTTATTTTTTACCATGTCTTGTATGTTTTATTTTTCAATCATGTGTATGAATTTGAATCCTTTCATGAGTAGCTAAATTAATTATCTTAGGATGAAGGGGGTATGATAATATTTTATTTTAATGTTATTTTGACTTGGAATTAAATAAATTTCTGTTTTCCATTTAGTTCAATTATGCTTAATGCTTTTAGTAATTCCTAACAAGAACCTAAATGATAAAACTGTATACTTACGGGTATATTAGTAAATTTAGGTAATAAATAGAATCGAGAGATTTATTTTTACCAGAAAGCTTTGAACTAAACCTAAGATTTTTGAAATGCTTTATGTGACCTCGGTAAAACCGTGAAAGTAATCAAAATTCTTTTGAGGAAATAAAAGGGATTTTCATAAAACGATAATGGGCCTTTCTGAGGATTAAGCAGCGCTTTCCATAGGTTAGGTACATTAATAGGATTCCGAGAGGAACATATTAATTAGCTTTTGGAAAATTCGCCTTGGAAAACTTAATTCGATTCTTATTTATGAAAAGTTAAAATTCATTAAACATAAAATAGAGTCGTAATCCCCCAAAATCCTAAGATACTCTCAACTCTGATTTTTTAGTGTCAAGTAAATTTTATTTTTATTTTTATTCATATTCTGTGCAACTTTAATTTGTGCTTTATTTTATAAAAACCTTAAAAATTAATTGTGTGGATAATTAAATTTCAATATGCTGGTACTTTGAACACAGTCCCTGTGGAGAACGATAATCTTTTATATTACGCGACATAACCCGTGCGCTTGCGGGCCCTGTCACCCTATCACAGGATCGTACTCTGATAATTGACCTACTCCCCTGACACACTCTGAGTACTGAGCCACTTTGATTGACACACTTCACACGCTATCAGAGCCAATGGGCCCACTTGCATCCAATGATTCATTTCCTACATTCAACTATAAAGCTCAATCAAAAACACATGCTAGGTTACGTTGTCCTAACTCACTCTTTACTATTGTATTGCTTGAGTGCTCACTAAGTTTATACACTCTTTTGACTTGAGCGTCGGAGAATCTTCATAGGTGACACCACCTTTAGCCCTCTCTCAACGCGAATCGTTGGTGTGAAGGATCTCCAGGACAACAAGACCGGTTTTTCCCATTGAGAGGCCGGAATACAACACCGGATACCCACTGTACCGGTGTGCAAACCCTAGAACACCTGCACTCTTGTGGCTGGTCCCACACTGGATCCTAGACCCCGGTTTAGACCAGTTCAGATGCCATCTTCTCAATCAAGTTTCTTGCTTCAGCAACAATCATATCTTCTAAAGCTCCTCCACTTGCCGCATTAATCATGTTGCGATCAACGTGGTGCAGACCTTCATAAAAGTACTGAAGAAGAAGTTGTTCAGAAATTTGGTGGTGAGGGCAACTTGCACAGAGTTTCTTGAATCTCGCCCAATACTCATAAAGATTTTCTCCAGAGAGTTTCCTAATGCCAGATATGTCTTTACAGATTGCAGTTGTTCTAGAGGCAGGAAAGAACTTTTCCAAGAACATTTTCTTTAAGTCATTCCAACTTGTGATTGATCTTGGAGCATGGTAGTATAGCCAATCCTTAGCAACACCCTCTAAAGAATGAGGAAACGCTTTAAGATAGACATGGTCTTCTTAACGTTTTGGGGTTTCATTATGGAGCACACAATGTGGAATTCTTTAAGGTGTTTGTGCGGATCTTCACCCGCAAGACCATGAAACTTAGGCAATAAGTGTATAAGTCCAGTCTTAAGCATAAAAGGGATATCCTCTTCAGGATATTGAATACACAAACTTTCATATGTGAATTCAGGTGCAACTAGTTCTCTAAGAGTTCTTTCACAGGGTTCAGCCATATCAGAAAAACTAGCAGTAGTACTTTCAGCAGATTCAGATGAGATACTATCACTATCAATATCAACAAAATTATTATTAAATCTAGCTTCTCTAATTAATCTATGAAAAGTTCTATCAATTTCAGGATCAAATGAATATAAATGCTCAAAAGTTCTTCTAGTCATACATAGCATACAACAAGATATTTGATGATCATGAGCAATAAATCATAAGAATCCTAAATCATACAAAAGGAATAAAATAAACAAACAAAAGAAATTTTTTTTATATATTTATTTTTTTATTTTTTAATTTATACAAAAACAAATTAATTTAAAACAAGACTTTTCCTAAACAAGACTTTACCGTCAAATTAGTACATCAAAATTAATTAATGTAGTACTAGGGTGTCAACCTAGGTCGTTCTCTCAAGGATCAACACAGAAATTTAGGAAAAAAAATCAAGTTTAAAATTAATTTTTACAAACAGAAATTTAACAAACATACAAATACAATTGGGGGGTTTTGATTGATTTTGTTGTGACAATTAAACTTAAAACAAAGTAAATATAGGATTTAAAATAATAAATAACAAGCGATTGATTTTCTTGGAGTATTGTAAATAAATTTATCCTTGGTTCACTAAAGATAATTTGTATACTTTTATTACTGTTGATTTCTTAGCTCAATTTGAATTAATCAACTAAGCGTCTTTTTCAATTCATAATTCCTTTACTTTCATTTAAAAATGAATATTTTAATCAAGCATCCTAATTAAGCAAAAGGAGTCAAGATCGTAAAATCTAGGAATTATTGAGCATATGTAAGAACATCGCCTACATACATAATCTATTCTCAAATTATGGAATTAAGCAAACCATAATTATTAAAAGTGATTATGAAAATATTCATTAAGCATGCATATTTTCTTAATCCATTTTAATTTAAAATCTTATTTTATTCCATTTGAATAATTAAACCGATTAAGCATACAAATTTAATTAAACAGAATGGAATTAAATAAGCAGAGTAAGATTATGAAGAAATAAACAATAATAAAAGCATACTATATTGAAAACAAGAACCTCAAAATTATATTACAATATTTTCCAAGAAAATCATCTAGGGGTTTTAGCCCCCCATAATTAAAATAAACTAAAAATAGGAAAGACCGAACCCGGAATGGAAGAACTCCTCTAGAAGCCTTCCTCTGATGCTTAAGAGAAAGAAAGGAAAAGGAACTAAGAGAGAAGTGTGAAGTGAGTTGTGTTAGAATGCTTCAGTTTCTACTCCTTTTATAGGCAATGGAAAGGAGAAAGCCAGCTAAGGAAAACGCGTTGCAAGTGGAAACTTTCGATGTAGATGATTTCCAGCTGTTCTAGCTGTTTCTAAGTTGCGTAGTTGTTGTTTCCAATGATTCGATACATGATTTGATTGATGAATCGATTCCTTCAGTTCATTTTTGCATAAAAAACAGCGTATGAATCGATTCCTAAGGGGGGAATCGATTCATGGCCTTAGGAATCGATTCATGGGCTTGGGAATCCATTCATGGCATGGAAATCAGCTAGGAATTGATTAATTTAGGTGGGGAATCGATTCATGGCCTTGAGAATCAATTCCTGGAGCAATTTTTATGTGTGAATCGATTCACACCCTATTAGTGCGGTTCCTGTTACAACGGCACTAATAGATAGCGCACTAATAGCCAATTTTCATGCTTTTGTTGCTTTTTTTTCACCATGTAAACTTCGGGGCTTGTTCTTCTTGTTTCTTTATCATTTGATGGTCGTTTTTCTCTTGTTATTGACCCTTGGATTATCTTTGTACTTGTTCCTTAATTTTATTAATTTCAGCAAAATAAAATACCCAAGTAAACAAGAGAACATTAAAAATTAATCCTTAATTCATTTTAAAATCAAATATTAAATAAAGCTCATATGATGAAAATGTGTTAAAATGTAATATATTACACAATAAGTGATGGAAAATTATACACATTTAAATTGAAGAATTAAGGATAAATCATGCATCATCAGCAATCCACCAAGACTTTGTTAGCGGATAACCAGTCCCTGCCTAGAATAATGTCCAGGTCCTTCATGGGCAAACAGACGAGGGATACGACAAACTTTCTACCCTCAAGATTCATCTTGACATTCTTACATCGAGTCACCAATCTTAAACAAGTACCGGTCGGTGTAGTCACCATTATAGAACCTCTCATCATGCAAACAGGCACCTTTAAGTGCCTCACACAGTCCTCAGAAATAAATGAATGAGTTGCACCGGAATCAAATATCACATATACTAAATTACCAAAGATTTCATACTCACCACGGACAAGATCTTCAGCTTGAGCGGCTTCCTCACCAGTAACTACAAATACCCTACCAGCAGCTTATGGTTGATCACCACTATTGCGGTTACAATTTCTTCCACTATGGCCATTACCTCGACCATTACCATTTCTTCCACCGTTATGATTTCCACCACGGCCACCATTTCGGCCACCATTATAACCATTAACGTTTCCATGGCCACGGTCTCCAAAGCCACCATGGCCTCCAGGGTTTCCATTAGGATTCATACTTATAGGAGTATTAGCATTAGCGTTCCTTGCATTCAATGGGCAATTAGGGCGGATATGCCCCGGTTGATTGCATTGGTAGCACACCACATCATCTTGTAGAAAATCACGTGCCAAATGGTTAGCACTGCATTTGAAGCAAGTTAGGCCTTGGACATTTCCACGACCTTGGTTATAACCACCATAACCACCTCTAGGAGCACCACGTCCTCTTGCATTGGAGGATCCACCACGAAAGAACTTCTTCTTGAAATGTCCTTGTTTCTTGAAAATAGAGAATTGCCCCTTCAACTTAGGTTTATGCTTTCCATGACTCGAAGAAGCCATATCATCTTCTTCATATATGCGACACTTGTTCATTAGTGTAGGGAAACTTCTAATCTCTTGATGTCGGATAACCCGCTTGATCTCGGGCCTCAATCCATTTTCAAACTTCACACATTTCGACGCCTCGATACCCTCTTGTTGATAGGGCGGATAAAATGCATAAAGTTCTTTAAACTTGGAGGCATACTCCTCCACCGTTATGCCACCTTGCTTAAGTTCCATAAACTCAAGCTCTTTCTTGCTTCTATAACTATCCGGGAAATACTTCTTCAAGAACTCCACCTTGAAGTTTTCCCAAACCAAGGGAATATCAGTAGATATCATGTGTCCCCTAGTAAGACGCCACCAAGCCTCGGCTTCATCGCGGATCATAAAGACCGCATACTCCACCTTTTGCGCTTCAGAACACTTGAAGCTAGCATAAATTCTCTCCAGATATGCATCTTCAGGCTTATAACCTCCATGAAACTTTGAGGGTTTCCTCTTGAAAAATAAATCAAGACCTTGGGAGCTTTGTCCCACATTCAGTTGGCCTTGTCTTTCCAAGAGGTCGGCAAAGCGATTCAAGGTATTTGTCATAGCAGCAGCCTCGCGGTTAGGTCTACCAGCCATATCTTAAGCCTATATATCAAAACATGGCTCACAGATGAGTAAACTAGACCAAACAATAACCTTTCGGCTATGAATTCAAGGATTTTAGCACTCATAAGCCTATCATGTACTACATCACATAATCATACCATTTTCAATACATGATCACAACATATTCATCATTAGAGGTAAATAGTGTAAGGACTCTTGGCCGGACTCAAAAACAAGTGTATCAATTTCAATTCAATGACAACAACCATAATTCAATTAAATAATCCATAAATAAATCAATCATAGCTCATATAACTCCATCATAAGCAACACATACATGAACAACATCAATCATGATCGTATCAAGAGCAACCATTGCTCTGATACCAGGTTGAGACGCCCCGAAAATAGGGGGAAATTTTTCACATTTTATAATTCGTAAATTAACCAAATAATTAGAGTGGTGAAGCTTTCTAATTCAACACCTGGATCTATGAAAAGCCACTCCCATATATAAAGATATGAGAGGGTAAATCAAAAAGAAGATTTCATAATAAATTTCTAATTAGAAACAGTGGAAGAATTAATTAATTTGATTGTTGCATGATTGAATTTGAAGGAAGAAGGTTTCATATGGCTCAGGGATCCATAATATATCCAAACTAATTTTAAGATGATACAAGGAGAGGTTTTATGCAATGGGAAATGTAATCATTTAAAACAAAACAAATATGTACATCAGGGTGCCACTCGCTCAAGCGAGTACCACATTCGCTTGAGCGAGCTTGCGTAGGTATGATTGAGTGAAAACCAGAAAGGCTGAGCGAGGGAGAGTTTAAGCATCAGGAGGTCCCTTCGCTTAAGCGGACCCTATCTCGCTTGAGCGAGATTCGAAGGCCACACTTGGGTGAGCCAGTGAGACGCTTGAGTGAGAGGGGAGATTTGCCTCAGGAGCCAACCTCGCTTGAGCGAATTCTACCTCGCTTGAGCGAGATTACTCCAGTAGCATCAGGGACTCACTGCCCGATTTTCACTTAGGCGAGGCAAGGCTCACCTGGAAGAAAATCGTCCAGTGTCCATTTCCTCTTCTCCTCGCTTGAGAGACTCCCAAGCCAAGACCATTTTGCTTGAGCGAAAATGGTCCAGTGACCAACCTCCACTCCCAGGCAAATCTCGCTTGGGCGAGAAAGCCATTCGCTCGGGTGAATTTTGGCCAGTGGCCCAAACACTGATACACAAGGATCTCGCTTAAGTGAGATTTTCACTCGCTTGAGTGAGTTCTGCAGAGGTTGTGCAGAAACGAGGAGATTTCACAACACGGCATATCAATTTCCATTTACTCCTAATTTAACCTATCCTAATGCATTATTTACACTTCATTATGCATTTACAAGTCCTCCGAATTATTCATATACGTCAAGAACAAACTTCATTATTTCTATGCATGGAGTCGAGACTAATTTCTATAAAATTACACAAAATACTATAGGTTGTGAAAACACCTCATTCATTCATGAAATTAAACATCATCAAATACCATGATTCATCAACTTACATCATTTGGGTCATTAATGAAAATTGGCCATACACACCAAGGTCCAACTTTCCTACATGACCCTGAAAATCATCATCTATAATCTAGATAACAAAATAAGCATACATACATCCTATATGCTATACAAAAATCTAGATTTTGCCGGCCAAGGCACTTCCTATACTCCTATTTACCTCCTCAACCAAAATGTACTTGAAAATATCCACTCTTCCCATAAATACCCTGCATCACAAGTCTAAAAATGGACAACATGGGAGAGTGAGTCATACATTCCAAAAGGATGAATATGAATACCATGTGATTATATACATATGCATCAAACATGTATACTTTGCATACACACATCATCTCATTCCTCATTATATCTTTATCACGCACATAACACAACGTCATTTTAAGTCAAGCAAGGTATACTAGCATTTACATAATCATGTCCTGCAACATTGGACTATTACACAATGTATCATTTTACTCAAATTATTATTTGGTATTCATGTCTTCATGTTGTCTTAACATGTTATATCATCTCCAATACATCCATCATCATAACTTATTTCCTTTAGCAAACCTCCATGCTATATGCAAATGCTCTTAAACTAATACATATACATAACGGAATATTTCAACAAGTGCAGATCTGACTGTGGGAATGTGAACACCAATTGTGGGACTCAAGTATGATCGTCTAACCATACCCCTACTGTAGTAGTAAAATGTGTGCACTTTTTCTTAAATTTGTATGCATTCGCCAATTATTTACTGGTACCAAACCGCATCGCCCATCATTCAATACCTGGTCATTTTCACCATGACCACGGTATATAACATATTCGACATATGGTGTTGCGGGCCAACCATGAATTATATTATGGCAGCTGTGATCCCAAAGACCACCGGGGACACCTGCTCATGAAGAGCCACCCCCCACAAGGGTCAACCACATGCGGCTCCCTGTAGCACAACATGGGCAACTTCATGACTTACACACCGAGTCACAGGGGAAATATAAATTGCTCGTGCACAGAGCCTCCCTCCTACTGGGCCAACCGGGGGAATCCCCTAAAATTCTAACACCGGCAGCTATGCAGTATGCCATGGATGCAAATGCCAATCATATTCATTTCTCACTCTATGCATCCTATACATGCCACTCATCAACATCATCATCAACACCATTACCAACGTCACCATAAGGTTTTTAGTGGATTCATTATTGTTGGTTATTCTTGTTAGTTTAAATCTTTGTGTGGCATTTTTGATAGTTCTCATTCATATCATTCAATTTCATCATCAATACAAAGACCTGAACCATTCTCTATCAAACATCATCAATATTCATTATACACTTACGGTGGACATATGTATCACCACATAACATCAAACAGTTTACGTCACCATATAACATACCAAGATTATTCTAAATGCATCAAGCATGTTGCCAAAACACATCATCAACATCACGTAGCACTCTAAGCAAGGCAAACATGCATATCAATACATACGACCATCATATACCATTCAAAATACATGCATTTAGAACATAAGACTACTATCCTACCTCAAGAGAAGAATTCCGATTGATAAGACGTACCCGCCTCGTCGTTCGGAATGGATCCTACATTAACATGCATATAGAATCCCAATCAATCAACTATTTAAGACATCATTTCAATTCCATTTAATCATAATCATATCTACAATTTCTTAACATGTACTAGACATGTTATAGACATCAATTTTTATTATTTATTAGGCTTCGAGAATTCCTTCCCATTAAGCCACATCCATTAGATTCAAAGGCTATCAACAATAATAACCCAACCTTCATACAACTCCATTTATCTACATTCCCTCTCAAGTATATTATTTAACCAATCATTCTCCATTTTCCCCAATTCTTAAAATTAGGGTTTTTACCAAAATCCAACACTCTCATTAATGCCCCATCATTCTTCATCTCTTACTAACATAAATACATCTACTACACTTATCCTTCATTAAAACCTCATATTTATGGCCACCCACCTTAGGGCTCAAGTTTTAAATGCTTCTAATAAATACCCATTCACATGCATGACTCCCCAAACCTTAAAAACTCATAACCACATCATTATCCCATCCAAAATTTGGTAAAAAAGGCTTACCTCACCCAAAAACAAAATGGGTTTCAAAGGGAGAGGAAGGCCACACAAAAATGAGAAGAAGAAGAGAGGAAGACCTTCAAGTTTCCAAGTCCTCTTCAAACGAAAATGGAGTGGATGGAAATGACACCACTTTAGCTAAGGTTTTGGAAGAAGAAGAGGGGAAGGAGTGAAGAAGAAATAGAGAGAAAGAAGAAGAGGAATGTTGCCACGGAAACAAGAAGCCAACGTGAAAGAAGAGATGAAAATTGGGCTTTTGTTTTTAACTTTAACTCCTTCATTAAAATTTTATCATTTTATGGCAAACAGAATCTTTATTTGGGCTCAATACTTTATCTAAAAATTATTTTGAATATATTTTCAAACTCCCAATAATATTCTTAACAGCCCTGACCAATATCGTCTCAATCAGAGATACTTGGTCTGACTCCCATATTTCAACCGAGCTTATTTTCAGCTTATCCGATCTCCACAATCACCAACAGTCCCCAAAAATCTTAATTTAATTATTTTCAATATTTTGGGACATTAAATGACTCACATTCAATTATTCAATATTTATTTCCTTAGTTAATCCTCTATTTAAAATTTTGGGATGTTACATATATATATATATATTTATTATTACTCCTACCCTAAAGGTGCCATTTAGTCCTTCCTTATTTGTTATGACTCAAATTCTTTCTATATAACCTATTTATGATTAGTTACTATTCTAAATTCTAAATGTTGAGCTGAGTCAAAAGTATAATTTCTATTGTACTAATTGTTATCAAATTCATAGGTTAGGCTAGCTTCTTTTTTTCACTTATGTTAATACCAAATTCCAAGATTCTTTTTGTCACCTTTATTTAACTAGTTTACTAGAACATTTACATTCTTAATGAATATTTCTTACTTAATCTAACTTTGCAACATCATTTTTCTTATCTCATACTAAGGTGAAATCGTTTACATCCGTAAGTTCCTAACTTATTTCTTTGGTCACTAATTTGGCTTTTAACTACAAAGTTATTAATTTCTTAAAAAAATCTCTTATCTAACTTACTAAAAGTGCTATTTTTGGTTTACTTACTACTTCCAAAATTATTCTTTTTCTTTTCTATAAGAAAACTTGTGACAAAAATAAATCACTGAATTAACAAATTTCATTCATTAATGCCTTTGTTAGTTATACAAAAATTCTTCTTGATGATTCCTTAAGTTATCAATATCATTAGTGAATTTCTTAATACAACACTGAGTGGCATCAAATCAGAGTTATTACTTAGTCAGTTTATTTCATAATTATTCTAGTCATTTATTTTGTTCTAAATCTAGTGGGACTTACCGGGTAATAAGTATAAATTATATAAAACCATAAAAAAATTTATAATATTATAACCCTATTGAATATTCTAACCGTGCCCACAACATATTCTCATTTTTGGCGTTTTCACGTAATAACTTTAGTTTTTGTCGTGAAACTTAAAAGAATTGTTTACGGATACTAAAGGAACGATATCAAGAAATTTTTAGCAACCAAAAATGAAGCGAGACCCCCTTTACCTTGGGGTGTAGTCACGATTTAAGTGAATAAAAAGGGACCGGACATCGCAAATTTACCAATCGTTGCTAAAACATACTCTAGTCATCCCGATCGCTCCCGGATCTTAAAAAACAACATGCAAGGGTCCATCAAGTGACTATAAGTCATGGCTAGCAAGGGAAATCATAGGAAAACCATGAATTTAATTAAAATCGAAGGGACCGTTTGCCAAAAAATTTACCGTTTACTTCAAACCTTTTGTCATTCATCACCGGTTGCTCTCATTCATAAGAAAACACAACGCGCAATCAAAAATGGACAAGAGGGGTCACAGTTTAGGCTCCTAAATTAGAGGAAAATTACCATTAAAATCATGAGTATAAGCTGATTTTGGCAAGGAGAAAAGGAAGGCAAGATTAGGAGCTAAGATTGTGAATCCTCACCTTGTTCTTGGCTTGGTGGCTCATGGCCAAGGATGGCCAAGACAAAGAAAAATTTAGCTGTACAATGGAGGTTTCTAGATGATGGATTTTGAGGTACAAAATAGATTTAAGAATGAGAGATGATGCTAAATTTAGTAGGAGAAATGAAGAAGGATTTGAATTTTAGGGGTGGTAGTGAGTTGAAATGGTGTAGCCGTGAAGTGAAGGAGGAGCTTGTGGCTGTTATGGGTGGCTTGAGGTGGCTGGAAAAAGAGTGTAATGGTTGCTAGAATTTTTAGAAAAGAAAAGGGGAGAAGAGGTTATGGTTTCCATGAGAAGATAAGAGAGTAAGTGGACAAAGTGGCCATGACTTGATCATAAGGTAACATATAATAGGATGGTGTATAATAGCATGACATATAATGAAAGAAAAAGAGACAGATTGAATAAGAGGGTAACGTGAATGTTTAGATGGAACAAGGCACATTGTGATAATTTTCTTTCTTAGGCACATGATATGATAGCATGGTAGTATGTTATGGCATTGATACATGGTATGTCATGATACTTGGCATTTAATGATGACTCCTTGGAGAGCAAGCACTCTAAACTTGCTAAGGAAGATGTTAAGGAGGAAAGACATGTAGCAAGTAGTCTGAACTTGTTGAAGGAGTTAAGGAGAGGAGGGCATGTGTGCCTTAGGTGGTGGAAGCTTATTGGTCCTAAGTTGCATAGGCTGATGTGTCAAAATTCTAGGGGCGTCAACTTGTGATGCTATTTTGAAGAGGTTACGGTGCCAACTTGCAAAACCTTAAAACATAATTGTTGTAGATATTTGTTTTCTCTTTGAAACGAGCTATATTACGCAAAAATCTGTCATCAGACGAGGGAGATATGCCTAAAATAGTCTGAATTTGCTGAAGGAGTTAAGGAGAGGAGGGCATGTGTGCCTTAGGTGGTGGAAGCTGATTGGTCCTAAGTTGCATAGGCTGATGTGTCAAAATTCTAGGGGCGTCAACTTATGACGCTATTTTGAAGAGGTTAGGGTGCCAATTTGCAAAACCTTAAAACATAATTGTTGTAGATATTTGTTTTCTCTTTAAAACGAGCTATATTACATAAAAATCTATCGTCGGACGAGGGAGATATGCCTAAAATACAAAAACTGCTCCAGGCTATGATGGAAATGAATTTGTGAACAAAATAATTTTTCTAGGAAAAATAGGTAAGGAATTAGCTTTGGTGCCCTTCATGAAAATTGTAGATCTTTTTGATAAAAAGCTATAAAATAAAGAATGGAGTCAATCCAATACTGTATGAGAGAGATACAATTTTTCCCTAAAAGTGTGCAGTGTAGTCGCGTAATTGGAACAGGTCTGCAAAGATTTTGAAAATTGTATAGATTGGGAAGGATTCAGCCTTCATAGGAAACATAGAGAATTTTGTTACGGAGATTTTAAGACTAGGTTTGTGCAAATCAGAGGTCCTATGAATAAATTATGAATTTTTGATTGAACCATGTGCAGATTAAAGGGATTAAATAATAAGTTTTTAGAGTACAAATACTTGGTTCACAATTTTAGGGATGACAGGGTACAAAGTAGAGTTTGAGGTTAGAAATAGAGATCCTAGATCTCTTTGAAACAAAGAAATTAGGACTGGAATCATTCAATTCTAAGATCGTATGAAAAAGTTAGGCCCAAAACACTGAAGGGGCTTAGACTTGGTTCGAAAGTGTGATTTGAATTAATCCTTTCTCTAAGAAACGAGATTGATAAGGCCTGAATTAGGATTTGGTCCCTTCAAGAAAAGTTCCTAACTCATCGAAATGAGTCACCAAGGACTGACCGTGCTACTATTGGATATCCCAAAGTATATACACGATCACCCAAGTGAGGTACTTAAGGAACTGGCGGGCCTGTCAGACCGAACCGGTTATCCTTCATTCACCATGAGAGGGTTCTAACATGACAAGTTTCCCTTTTGGACTACTAGTCTCGGGCTGAATCGTCGAAACCTAATCGCTGACTGGGTCCCACAGTTCAAAACTAAGGAACCTGATAATATTTTATTATAAACAACTAAATAAATTTCAATAAAATATTATTATAATTAATTAAATATATATTGAAATTATTATTAATAATATTAATTAAATTTTAAAATATTTAAAATATTTAAAATAAATAATAATCAATTCTTTTGTATAAATTAATTACTAGAAATATTATGAAGATCATTAACCAAATAATACCAAAATAAAATAATCATCATTAATCATAATTATTAAATAATTGTTACATAAATAACATTATAAAATTTTGACTTTAATAAATAAAATATGCCCTAAGGGTTTGCTTTATCCTAAAAAATCAGGGTTGTTACAGAAAATATGCCCCTTCACTTGGAGAAATCTAATGAAAATTCACGGGAAACCTTACAATACCTTTCTCAGCATTGCTGCAAAAAATCATACAAAAATTCAACCCCTCAGTTTTGTCATATTTTTAAGGACATATTCTTCAAATTTAGCTAAAAATTCATCGTTGGAGAAAATCTGCCATTTCCCTTGGAGAAATCTGATAAATCTTAAGGGACAACCTTACAATGCCTTTCTAAGCATGACCATAAAAAATCATACAGAAATTTAACCGTTGAGTTTTGTCAAATTTTAAAGGGCATTAGCCTTCAAATTTAGCCAAAAATTCAACCTTGGAGAAAATATGTCACTTCCCTTGGAGAAATCAGATTAAACTTCAGGGACAACCTTAAAATGTCTTTCTAAGCATGGCTTAAAAAATCATGCAAAAATTCAACCGCTTAGTTTTGTCATATTTTTAGGGGCATTGCCTTTAAATTTGGCTAAAATTCATCGTTGAAGAAAATCCGCCCCTTCCCATGGAGAAATCTAATGAAACTTCAAGGACAACCTAACAATGCCTTTTTAAGCATGGTCGTCAAAAATCGTGCAAAAATTCAACCGCTCAGTTTTGTCATATTTTCAAGGGCATTAGCCATCAAATTTGGCTAAAAATTCATCATTGGAGAAAATCTATCATTTCCCTTGGAGAAATCTGATGAAACTTCAGGAGCAACCTTACAATGCCTTTTTAAGCATAGCCATAAAAAATCATGCAAAAATTCAACCCCTCAGTTTTGTCATATTTTTAAGGGCGTAACCATTAAATTTAGCTAAAAATACATCGTTGGAAAAAATCTACCACTTCCTTTGGAGAAATCTTATGAAACTTCAGGAACAATATTACCATGCCTTTCTAAGCATGGCTTGAAAAACTCATGCAAAAAATTCAACCGCACAATTTTCCCATATTTTTAATGGCATTAGCCTTCAAATTTGGCTAAAAATTCATCGTTGAAGAAAATCTGCCACTTTTCTTGGAAAAATCTGATTAAACTTTATTGACAACCTTGCAATGTCTTTCTAAGCATGGCTACAAAAAATTATGCAAAAATTTAAACACTCAGTTTTGTCATATTTTTAAGCGCAAAGCCTATTTGGTTAAAAATTCATCGTTAGAGAAAATCTACCCCTTCCCTAGGAGAAATCATATTAAAGTTTAGGAATAACCTTACAATGCCTTTCTAACCATGCACACAGACAATCATGCAAAAATTCAACCGCACAATTTTTTCATATTCTCAAGCCTTCAAATTTTGCTAAAAATTCATCGTTGGAGAAAATCTAATGAAACTTCATAGAGCACTTTACAATGCCTTTCTAAGGATGGCTGCAAAAAGTCATGCAAAATTTTAACCGCTCAGTTTTGTCGTATTTTTAAGGGCATAAGCCTTCAAAGTTGGCTAAAAATTCATCGTTGGAGAAAATCTGCCCTTTCCCTTGGAGAAATCTGATAAAACTTAAAGGACAACCTAACAATGTCTTTCTAAGCATGGATGCAAAAATTGATGACAAAAATTCATTGTTGGAGAAAATATGCCCCTTCCCTTGGAGAAATCTTATAAAACTTGAGGGACAACATTACAATGCCTTTCTAAGCATGGCAACAAAAAATCATACAAAAATTTAACCATTCAATTTTGAGATATTTTTGTGGGCAAATTTGGATAAAAATTAATCATTGGAGAAAATATGCCCGTTCCATTGGAGAAATCTGATAAAACTTCACGGACAACCTCACAATACCTTTCTAAGTTAACCTCGAAAAATATGCAAAAATTTAACCGCTTTGTTTTGTCATATTTTCAAGCCTTCAAATTTGCTAAAACTTCATCATTGGACAAAATCTGCCCCTTCGTTTGGAGAAATCTAATAAAACTTCACGGGCAACCTTACAAGGTCTTTGTAACTAAGGGTACAAAAAATTATGCAAAAATTCAATCGCTGAGTTTTCTCAGATTTTTAAGGGCATAGCCTTCAAATTTGGCTAAAAATTTAACGCTGGAAAAAATCTACCCCTTCTCTTAGAGAAATTTGATGAAACTTCATGGACAACCTCAACATGGCTGCAAAAATTCATACAAAAATTCAACCCCTCAGTTTTGTCATATTTTGAAGGGCGTGGGCATCAAATTTGGCTAAACATTTATCGTTGGAGGTCTACGTCTTCCCTTGGAGAATCTTATGAAACTTCCAAGACAACCTTACAATGTCTTTCTAAGCATGGTCGCCAAAAATCCTTCAAAAATTCAACCACTTCATTTAGCCTTTAAATTTGGCTAAAAGTTCATCATTGGAGAAAATCTACCCCTTCCCTTGGAGAAATCATATTAAACTTCAGTGGCAACCTTACAATGCCTTTCTAAGAATGGCCGCAAAAAATCATGCAAAAATTCAACCGCTCAGTTTTTTCATATTTACAAAGGCATTAGCCTTCAAATTTGGCTAAAAATTCATCGTTGGAGAAAATATGCCCCTTCCCTGGGAGAATTCTAATTAAACTTCATAGGCAACCTTACAAAACCTTTGTAAGCATGGCTAAAAAAATCATGCAAAAATTGAACCACTCGATTTTGAGATATTTTCATGGGCAAATTTAGATAAAAACCCATCATTGAAGAAAATATGCCCCTTCCTATGGAGAAATCTGATGAAACTTTTCGGACAACCTTAACAATATCTTTCTAAGCCTAGCCATAAAAAAATCATGCAAAAATTCAACCGCTCAATTTTGTCATATTTTTAAGGGTATGACCTTGAAATTGGGCTAAAAAATCATCGTTGGAGAAAATCTGCCACTTCCCTTAGAGAAATCTGATGAAACTACCTGGATAACATTACAATGCCTTTCTAAACATGACCATAAAAAGCGTGCAAAAATTGAACCCCTCGATTTTGACATATTTTCCTGGCCAAATTTGGATAAAAATTCATCACTGAAGAAAATATGCCACTTGCCTTGGAGAAATCTTATGAAATTTCAGGAAAAACCTTATCATGCCTTTCTAAGCATGGCTACAAAAATTCAAACACTTAGTTTTGTCATGTTTTCAAGGGCATTAGAACTTAAATTTTGCTAAATATTCATCGTTGGAGAAAATCTACCCCTTTCCTTGCAGAAATCTAATGAAACTTCAGGGAAAACATTTCTACCCCTTTCCTTGCAGAAATCTAATGAAACTTCGGGAAAACATTACATTGCCTTTCTTAGCATGGCCATAAAAATCATGCAAAAATTTAACCGCTTAATTTTGACATACTTTCATGGGCAAATTTAGATAAAAACTTATCGCTGAAGAAAATATACCTCGTTTGCTTGAAGTGCGAGACGTACACCGGTGTGGTGGAACTCGTATATCGGTTTGCAATTCCCTCCTTCCCTAAACTCCTCTAAAATTGCTTGCTAATTTAATGGTGCTCTATATTTGTTTGTGAATATTGTTTAAGTTGAAATCTTGATTTTATTCTTGTTAAATATTATTATTGATTACTAAGTGTTTGATAAATTTATATGATTAATTTGACATCATTATCACTTGTTAGTATCATTTATCTTATCAATCACTTTATTAATTGCAAGAGAATCATATTCAAAGGCATTTCAAAGTAAAATTTTTAATACTCAATTCACCCTTCTCTTGAGTAATTGAGGCTACTTAGTTAACAAGTGGTATCAGAGCTTGACTCTTGGTAAATTAAGCTTAACAACTTCAAGAGAACAAAATGGCCTCAACTTCTTATAACCTTTTTCCTAAGGGTGGTGCCACAAATTGACCTTTCACTTTCAATAGTGAGGGATACATTTTTTGAAAAGAAAGAATAAAAATATTTGTTCAATCAATTGATTTGAAAATATGGAATGTTATCGAAAATGGTCCTTTTGTACCTATCATGTTATAGATGGTAAACAAGTTGAAAAACTCATGGATGATTGGACGAGTGATGAGGAAAAGAAAGTTCAATACAATTACAAAGCTAAAAATCTCATCACCCTACCTTTAGGCCCTGATGAATTTTTTAGAGTTGTGACTTGTAAAACCGCAAAAGATATATGGGAAACTCTTCAAATCACCTATGAGGGAACTAGTGATGTAAAGTATTCAAAGATTAACACACTTACTTTGATTATAAATCATCTTATTACTCTTGGTAAATCTTATACTAACAAGGAACTTATTCATAAAGTTTTGAAAAGTTTAACCAGAGAATGGCAACCTCTTGTGACTGCCATTAAGAAATCACCAAATATAAATGAAATGTCTTTTGCCACATTATTTGGTAAATTGCAAGAACAGGAATAGGAACTCAAGACTTGAAAAATGCAGAAGAAGAAGAAAGATCGTCCAAGAAAAATGGACTAGCTCTCAAAGCAACATCCATTGATGAAGAAGAACTAGAAAATGAAATAGATGATGATGAGGAACTAAGTCTAATTGTCAAACATTTTGGAAAGCTCATGAGAAATAAGAAATTCCAAAAGAGCTTCAAACCTCAAGTTAAGAAACCTATTCTTAAAGATAATTCTTCCTCGCCTACTTGCTTTGAATGTGGAAAGGAAAGACACTTCAAGGTGGATTGTCCAAACCTCAAGAAGAAAAGTAAGGAACGAAAAGGAAAGAGAAGAACTTACATAGCCTGGGATGAGAATGATGTAAGCAACTCCGATGAATTAGACAACGAAGAAGCTAACTTATGCCTTATGGTAAATCATCAAGACGAAGATGAAGAGGTAAATATTCATGAACTAGATAAGGATGAATTGTTTAAAGCTTTTGAAGAATTGTATGATAAGTTTATTAAAATCTTAAAAAAATACATGCTATCTAGAAAAATCATAGACACTCTAGAAAAACATCCCTTGGAGCTTGATAAAGAAATGAATCCTTGAAAAAGAAAGTTGTAAATGTACAAACTTGCTCTAAAGTTAGACCATGTGAATTTGTCAAGAGATGTGATATTTTAGAAAAGAAAGTTCTTGACTTAAACAAAACCCTTAAGAAATTCACAAATGGTAGGGATAACTTAAATACTCTACTTGGTAAACAAAGATGCATGTTTGATAAAACCAGACTAGGATTCAATACCTCTAGAAAAGAAAAACATTACAAAACTTTCTTTGTACCTCCTAGTAAATCAATTTCACCTTTTATGAAATGTAATCATTGTGGTCTTAAAGGTCATAGTGCCTCTAGTTGTTATGTCAGAAAATTAGGACCAAAGGTTGTGAGGAAAGTATGGGTTCCTAAAGGAACATTACCACAAACTAAACTACATGGACCTAACATAAAATGGGTACCAAAATCTCTAACTTGATTTGTTTTGTAGGTATGTTTTAAGGCAAGTAACACCCATTGGTATTTGGACAGTTGGTGTTCTAAGCACATGACGGTAGACAAAAATAAATTTATATCAATCACTTCCCGAAATAAAAGATTTGTCACATATGGAGACAATACTAAGGGAAGAATTCTTGGAATCGAAAATATTGGTAAAAATTCTTCTACCTCTATTAATGATGTGTTATGTGTTGAAGGACTCAAGCATAACTTGCTTAGCATTTGTCAATTATGTGATAAAGGTTATAGAGTTTTATTTGAATCAAATAATTGCATAATAATAAATAAGCTAAACAAGGAAGTAAAGTTCATTGGTCAAAGAGTTGATAATATTTACATGATTAATCTTGATTGTCTTGCTTCAAATGATGTGCAATGCTTCATGACTAAAGAGGATGAATCATGGCTATGGTATAGAAGAATTGCTCATATTCATATAGACCATTTGAATAAACTTGTTTCGAAAGATTTAATAGTTGGTTTGCCAAAATTGAAATTTGAAAATAAATTTTGTGATGCGTGTCA
Source organism: Clitoria ternatea (assembly GCA_037962975.1). Classification (NCBI taxonomy): domain Eukaryota; kingdom Viridiplantae; phylum Streptophyta; class Magnoliopsida; order Fabales; family Fabaceae; genus Clitoria; species Clitoria ternatea. The sequence continues at coordinate 185,247,705 of CM075672.1, forward strand.
AAATGAAAAATAAGTAAAGGCATCTTTTCAAGCCAAAAATGTTGTTTCAACAAATATACCTTTACAACTTTTGCACATGGATTTATTTGGGCCTTTTAAAGTTAAAGGTTTTGGTGGAAACTATTATGGTCTTGTGATTGTGGATGATTATTCTAGATATACATGGACATTATTTCTTACTCATAAAAATGAAGCATATCATGCATTTAAGAAACTTGCTAAGATTATCCAAAATGAACAAAATTCAAAAATCGCATCCATTAGAACCGAGCATGGGGGAGAATTTAAAAATCAACCTTTTGAAAAGTTTTACAAAAAAATTTGGCATTGAACATAATTTTTTGGCTCCAAGAACTCCACAACAAAATGGAGTAGTTGAAAGAAAAAATCATCCTTTAGCGAAGCTCGCATGAACTATGTTAAATGAAAATAACGTTGTGAAACATTTTTGGGCTGATGTAGTAAATACCACTTGTCATGTTATGAATAGATGTTTAATAAGGCCTATTTTAAAGAAAACCCCCTATGAGCTTTATAAAGGAAGAAAACCAAACATTTCTTATTTTCATGTGTTTGGATGCAAATGTTTTGTATTGAATAATGGAAAGGATAATCTAGGGAAGTTTGATGCAAAATCTGATGAGGTAATATTTCTTGGTTATTCATCATCTAGTAAAGCTTATCAACTCTTTAATAAATGAACTTGTACTATTGAAGAGTCCATTCACGTCAAATTTGATGAAGTTAACCAAAATCCTCTGAGGAAGGAAGATGTTGATGATCTTATAGGTACCTTTCAAGAAATGACTTTGAACAGCAAAGGAGAATAAGAAATCAACAATGGAGGAGAAGCGACACCAAATAAAGAACAACAACCAAGTATTCAAAAAGAATGGATTGCATCAAAACATCATCCAATTGACAATATCATAGGTGATATAACAAAAGGTGTAAGTACTCGCCATGCTATCAATACTTGTAATCACTTAGCTTTTGTCTCACAAATTGAACCTAAAACCATAGATAAAGATATTATTGATGAACATTGGATGTTGGCAATGCAAGAAAAGTTAAATCAATTTGAAAGAAACCAAGTTTGGAAACTTGTGCCAAGACCTAATGACCATCAAGTAATAGGAACTAAATGGGCTTTTAGGAACAAACTCGATGAGAATGGAATAATAACTAGAAATAAGGCTAGGCTAGTTGCTAAGGGATACAATCAAGAAGAAGGGATTGATTATGAAAAAACCTATGCCCCCGTTGCTAGATTAGAAGCAATTAGACTGCTTTTAGCTTTTACATGTTGTATGGACTTTAAACTTTACCAAATGGATGTCAAAAGTCCCTTTCTAAATGGATACATTCAAGAAGAAGTGTATGTAGATCAACCTCCTGGTTTTGAAAACTATAAATTTCCAAATCACGTTTTCAAACTTAGAAAAGCTTTATACGGTTTAAAGCAAGCTCCAAGAGCTTGGTATGAAAGGTTAAGCGAATTTCTTTTAGAAAATGATTTTGAAAGAGGAAAGGTTGATACTACTCTATTTATAAAGCGCAAAAAGGAAGACATACTTTTGGTTCAAGTTTATGTCGATGATATTATATTTGGTGCTACTAATGAACTACTTTGCAAAGAGTTTGCCAAGATTATGTAGGATGAATTCGAAATGTCAATGATGAGAGAACTCACCTTCTTCCTTAGACTATAGATTAAGCAAACTAAAGAAGGAACCTTCATTAGTCAATCCAAATATTGCAAGGAATTACTTAGAAAATTTGACATGGATAAGGCAAATGTAATGGCCATAACCATGAGTACATCATGCTATTTGGACAAGGAAGTAGAAATTACAAAATACCGAGGTACGATCGGCTCCTTACTTTATTTAACCGCTAGTAGACCAGATATCATGTTTATGTATGTGTGCTAGATATCAAGCATGTCCATAAGTGTTTTAGAATACTACTTTTCGTTGTTTAATTCATTTAAAATTAAAAGTTTATTTTATCATTTTTTCTAAATTTCATGGTTTTTGTTTTCTTTTCGCTGTTATTGTTCAAGTGTTGTATTTTGTATGAATTAATTTAAATGGTACATTTAAAAAATTATATATTTTTTAGAATTAGAAAATTATGAGGATTAGTGCTAAAATTTAGTACTTTAAAATGTCAAGAACTTAAATCATAATTCTATTTCTATAAAAATTAATTTTTGAATATTCCATTTAAATTAATTAAAGTGTTTGTTTCTTTAAATGCAAATATTAATGTGATCCATCTCCTCTTTAGCTTTCACGCTAATATGCTTCAGATTTTTCTAGTGAATTAACGTGAAAGGTATAGCATCCCACAATGCTTCATGAATTAAATAAACAAGTTTATTCCAATTTACAAGATGAAATTAACGTGAATTGCAACATGAATGAGATGAAATTGCGTAGCTGATTGGAAGGCATTGTGCAATGTGAAATGGCTCCTTTTCTTTCTTATTTGTTTAATATTATAACATTGAGTGGTACAACACATGTTCCTATAAATTGCATTCTTTATTCATTAATTAAAAAAAACATTGTGCAACCCATGGAATGCCAACGTAAAAGCTGATGGGAAATTGGACAAGATTTGGAGAACCATTCATCTAATCCTTTCATGCTTTAACGTGAGGTGGCCCCTGTGAAAATTTTAGGTAGCAAACAAAAGGAATTGGACAACATTTAACATAAATTAAATGGGTTCCCATTTCTTTTAATTTCCAAGGTAAAAGCTACAGCAAAATAGGGAAATTGGGACAGCAAAACAACAAGAAATTGGTAATTAAATTAAGAGCAAATCAATATCAATGGACCAGCTTGCAAGCACTAGCAATTGACGTGAATTGAAGAGTGAATTCATGGAGGAATTCACATGAAATCAAGGCTGTTGAGCATATAAAATGGGTTGCTAAAATACAAATTAAAGGGAGATAAAGGGAAACAGAGGAGAATGGGTTCTAAATAATGAGTGTGTTTGAATATGACTACAGGTTCAAGGATTTTGATAATGACAAAGGACTCTTGATGAAATTCTTACAAGAACAAAGACTTAGAATTAGACCCAGAAAAACTGCGCAGCTAATCGATTAGGGAGTTCAAGCTAATCGATTAGGCAGCTTCTGTTTTGAATTAAGAGCATCAGGAACATAAGCTAATCGATTAGATGGAGTATGCTAATCGATTACCAAGATACTGGAATGACACTAATCGATTACCCAAATAACATAATCGATTACCAATATCAAAAACTGAATTAAATGCATCAGGTACATATGATAATCGATTACAGGACTTCAACCAATCGATTGCCAAGCTACTGGAACGACACTAATCGATTACACATGTGTGCTAATCGATTACCAAGATCAAGAACTGAATTAATTGCATCAGGGGTTATAGCTAATCGATTACAGGCCAAGATCTAATCGATTACAGTCATTTTGACTTGAAGCTAATTGATTACACAGAAAGGGCTAATCGATTACAGCACGTACTGGACTGAAAAATTCAAAGTGTAATCGATTACAGCTCGATGAGTAATCAATTATAATAGTGGGAAAACACTTTTTAGTGGGAAAACAACTCACATTTCCATCACTTCTCAGATGCCCACTAACTTGCAACGGCTAGGGACTTCACCAAGCTCTGCCATGGCTCTATAAATGCAAGGAAAACACAAGCACAAAATACATAACAAGAAGCAATCATTCCTTACCTTCATTTGTGCTTAGTGAGTTTATTCTTGTGTATACTCTGAAATTTCAAGCCTAGAACTTGTATATCCTCTCATCTTGAGAGTTAGAATTTGTGTGAGCTTTCACTTGTACATCTACTCTATTGAGAGAGTTATTTGCTTGTAAACACTACACCAAACACAAAGTTTTTCACTCTAGGTTAAGTGGTCACAAAGGTTGGGGTTCAACCTTTGGGTATTGAGAGTTTGAGAGATTAGGTGGGTTACCCTTGTGCTAGTGAGGATTGAGTTCTTGAGTATGGGACACTAGGAAGCTGCAATTGCTCATAGTTTGTATCTCTAAACTTCAATAGTGGAAATCCTTCAAGTGGGTTGCTTGAAGGCGAGACGTACACCGGGGTTGGTGGAACTCGTTAAATTGGTTTGCAAGCTCTTCTCCCTTACTCTTTTACATTCATATAATGCACTTAATTGATTTGTGTTGATTGATTGTGGTTTGGATACTTAAGCTTGCTTGAATTAGTTAACTTTGAACATTGCATACCAAGTGTTTGATAAATTATCTCAGCCATATTTACCTCTTGCTTTGCATTGTCTTTTGCATTATACTTGACTTCACTTGCATTATTTCTAAACTTGTGATAAAAGAACTAATTTCAAAGGCATTCCAAGTAAAGTTTTAAAAACTCAATTCACCCCCCCTCTTGAGTATTGAGGCCACTTGAATAACAAGTGGTATCAGAGCTTGACTTTTGGTAGATCAAGCTTAACAGCTTCAAGAGATAAAGATGGCCTCAAGTTCTCTAAACCTTTTTCCCGAGGGTGGCGCCATAAATAGACCTCCCGCTTTCAATGAGGAAGGCTATACTTTTTGGAAGGAAAGAATGAAAATCTTCATTCAATCTATTGATTTAAGAATTTGGAATGCAATTGAAAATGGTCCTTACACGCCAATGCATACTGTTGATAATAAAAATGTTGAAAAACCTATGGATGAATGGACTAGTGATGAAGAGAAGAAAGTGTAATACGGCTATAAAGCTAAAAATCTCATCACTATGGCATTAGGTCCCGATGAATTTTTCAGAATAATGACTTGTAATTCTGCTAAGGAAATGTGGGATACCCTTCGAGTAACTCATGAAGGAACTAGCGATGTTAAGGACTCTAAGATTAGTACTTTAACCAGTCAATATGAAAGCTTTAGAATGAATTCCAGTGAAACTATGTTAGAACTTCAAAAGAGATTCACTTTGATTATTAATCATCTTATTACACTTGGTAAATCTTATACTAACAAGGAACTTATCCACAAAGTTCTAAAAAGTCTTACTAGGGAATGGCAACCTCTTGTTACGGCCATTAAGCAATCTCCCAACATAAATGATATGTCTCTTGCCACTTTATTTGGTAAACTCCAAGAACAAGAACAGGAATTGAAAGACTTGAAACAAGCGGAGGAAGAAGAAAAAGTCTCTAAGAAGAAAGGCCTAGCTCTCAAGGCCACCTCCACACATGAAGAAGAATCTTGTAGCGACCTTGATGATGAGGAGGAATTTGGATTGTTTGTGAAGAGATTCGGAAAGTTCATGAAGAACAAAGGATTCCAAAAGAATTTCAAACCTCAAGGTAAGAGACCTATTCCCAATGAATCATCTTCTTCACCTAATTGTTTTGAATGTGGCAAGGAAGGGCACTTCAAGGTGGATTGCCCAAATCTCAAGAAGAAAGGCAAGGAGAAAAGAGGAAGAAGAAGAGCTGACATCGCATGGGATGAAAATGATGTAAGTAGTTCCGATGATTCAGACAATGAAGAAGCAAATCTTTGTCTAATGGCCAAACACTCTGAAGAGGAAAATGAGGTAAGTCTAGATAAAGAAGAATTGCTTGATGCTTTTAATGAATTGTATGATAAATTTACAAAAGTCTCTAATAGGCTTAAATTGTCTAGAAAAACAAGCGATACTCTAGAAATGCATCTTATGGAAGTTTGCAAAGAAAATGAATGTTTAAAAGAAGAGTTAGAAAATGTCCAAGCATGCTCTAAGAGTAAACCTTGTGAATTTGCTAAGAAATGCATCGATCTAGAAGAGAAGGTCCTAGACTTAAACAAGACCTTAGAGAGATTCACTAATGGTAGGGATAATTTAGATGCACTTCTTGGAAAACAACGTTGCATGTTTAATAAAACCGGATTAGGATATAATCAAGGATCACATGCTAGCAAGAAAGAAAAACATTACAAAAGTTTCTTTGTACCACCTAGTAAATCATCTACACCTTTCATGAAATGTAATTATTGTGGCTTCAAAGGACATAATGCAACTAATTGTAATGTTAGAAAGCTAGGACCAAAGGTTGTGAGAAAAGTATGGGTTCCTAATGGAACATTACCACAAGCTAACATTAAAGGACCTAACATACAATGGGTACCTAGTTCTCTAAATTAATCTTGTTTTGTAGGTATGCTTCAAGGCAAGCAACACCCATTGGTATTTGGATAGTGGGTGTTCAAAACACATGACGGGAGACAAAAGCAAGTTCATATCATTTACTCCACGAAATAAGGGATTCATTACTTATGGAGATAACACGAAGGGAAGAATACTAGGAATCGGAAATGTCGGTAAAAACTCTTCCACCTCTATAAACGATGTATTATATGTTGAAGGACTTAAACATAACTTGCTTAGTATTAGTCAATTATGTGACAAAGGCTATAAAATTGTTTTTGAATCAAATGGTTGCATAATTGAAAATAAGCTAAACAAGGAAATAAAATTCGTTGGTCAAAGAGTTGATAATATTTATATGATTAATCTTGATTGCCTTGCTTCAAATGATGTGCAATGCTTCATAACTAAAGAGGATGAATCATGGCTATGGCATAGAAGAATTGCTCACATTCATATAGACCATTTGAATAAACTCGTTTCAAAAGATTTAGTAATTGGTTTACCAAAATTGAAGTTCAAAAATAAATTCTGTGACGCATGTCAAAAGGGAAAACAAGTAAAGGTTTCTTTTCAAGCGAAAAATGTTGTTTCAACAAATAGACCTTTACAGCTTTTACATATGGATTTATTTGGACCTTCAAAAATTAAGAGTTTTGGTGGAAATTTTTATGGTCTTGTGATTGTGGATGATTATTCTAGATATACATGGACTCTGTTTCTTACTCATAAACATGAAGCATATCATGCATTTAAGAAACTTGCCAAGATCATCCAAAACGAACAAAATTTGAAAATAGCATCCATTCAAACTGATCATGGGGGAGAATTTGAAAACCAATTTTTTGAAAAGTTTTGTGAAAAATTTGGCATTGATCATAATTTTCGGCTCCAAGAACTCCATAACAAAATGGAGTAGTTGAAAGGAAAAATCGATCTTTAGTGGAGCTCGCAAGAACTATGATAAGTGAAAGTAACATTTCAAAACATTTTTAGGCCGATGCGGTAAATACTGCTTGCCATGTTATGAACCGATGTTTGATAAGGCCTATATTAAAGAAAACTCCCTATGAACTTTATAAAGGAAGAAAACCAAATATTTCTTATTTTCACATATTTGGATGCAAATGTTTCATGTTAAACAATGGAAACGATAATCTCGGCAAATTTGATGCAAAAGTTGATGAAGCAATTTTCTTAGGTTATTCATCTACTAGTAAAGCATATCGACTCTTTAACAAATGAACATGTACAATTGCAGAATCTATACATGTCAAATTTGATGAACTTAACCAAAATTCTCCGAGAAAGGAAATTGATGATCTTGTAGGTACCTTCCAAGAAATGAACTTGGAAGATGAAGAAGGAAATAAAGATGAAGGAGATACAACACCAAATGAAGAACCTCAACAAAAGGAATGGATCACCTTAAAGAATCATCCCTTGGACAATATCATAGGTGAAATAACAAAAGGTGTAAGTACTCAAAACGCTATTAGAAATGCATGCAATCATTTAGCCTTTGTATCACAAATAGAACCCAAATGCATAGATGAAGCTATTATTGATGAACATTGGATGTTGGCCATACAAGAAGAATTGAATCAATTTGAAAGAAATGAAGTTTAGGAATTAGTGCCAAGACCCAATGATCACCAAATAATAGGAACAAAATGGGTGTTTAGGAATAAACTGGATGAGAATGGCATAATTATTAGGAATAAAGCTAGGCTAGTAGCTAAAGGTTATAATCAAGAAGAAGGAATTGATTATGAAGAAACATATGCACCCGTAGCTAGGCTAGAAGCCATTAATCTACTATTAGCCTTTGCATGTTTTAGGGACTTTAAATTGTACGAAATGGATGTCAAGAGTGCTTTCTTGAATGGATATATTCAAGAGGAAGTGTATGTTGATCAACCTCCAGGTTTTGAAAACTATCAATTTCCAAATAATGTTTTCAAACTAAAGAAAGCCTTATATGGTTTAAAACAAGCTCCAAGAGCTTGGTATGAAAGATTGAGCAAATTCCTTTTAGAAAATAACTTTGAAAGAGGCAAGGTTGACACAACATTATTCATAAAGCACAAAAAGAATGACATACTATTGGTGCAAGTATATGTTGATGATATAATTTTTGGTGCCACTAATGAGTCAATGTGCAAGGAGTTTGCTAAGTTGATGCAGGAAGAATTTGAGATGTCCATGATGGGAGAACTTACTTTCTTCCTTGGACTACAAATCAAGCAAACTAATAAAGGCACATTCATTAGTCAATCAAAGTACTGCAGGGAATTGCTTAAGAAATTCAACATGGACAAGGCAAATGACATTGCCACACCTATGGGCACTTCATGTTATTTGGACAAGGATGAGAAGGGTAAGGACGTTGAACTCACAAAATTTAGAGGTATGATTGGATCCTTACTTTACTTAACCGCTAGTAGACCGGATATCATGTTTGCTGTTTGTATGTGTGCAAGATATCAAGCATGCCCAAAGGAATCACACCTAACTGCAGTAAAAAGAATAATGAAATATCTTGTTGGAACTCAAAATGTTGGTCTATGGTACCCCAAAGGGGTTGAATGCACTTTAGTAGGATACTTTGACTCTGATTTTGCAGGATACAAGCTTGATAGAAAGAGCACTAGTGGAACATGTCATTTGCTTGGTAGTTCTCTTGTATCTTGGCATAGCAAGAAACAAGTGAGTGTTGCATTATCAACAGCTGAGGCAGAATATGTTGCAGCTGGTAGTTGTTGTGCTCAAATCCTTTGGATGAGACAACAACTTCTAGACTTTGGAGTTATGTTAGATCATGTGCCTCTTAAATGCGATAATACTAGTGCTATCAATATTTCAAAGAATCCTGTAATGCATTCAAGAACTAAACATATTGAGATTCGACATCATTTCATTAGGGATCATGTATTAAAGGGTGATTGTGTACTTGAACATGTTGAAACCTCTAAGCAATTAGCAGATATATTCACCAAACCCTTGGCTAAAGACCAATTCATCCACATTAGAAGAGAGTTAGGAATTCTTGATATAACCAATTGTGTTTGAATGATGAATGATTTTGATAAAACTCTTGATTCTGATTATGTTTCATTAAGTTAGTAATATTCTAAGGAATAACTCATTAGACTTCCAGCCCTCTAAAACAAAAACTGTAAAATTTGAGCACTTTTAAGCGAACTAATCGATTACCGTTTGACATCTAATCGATTAGCAAGCTTCTGTTGTATGCATAATCGATTACCTCTTGGCCCGTAATCGATTACAAAGCCTCTATTTCAGACCCAAAATGTTTCATCTTTTCACTAATCGATTAGAAGCCTCTCTTAATCGATTAGGACGATTCTGTTTCTTCACTAATCGATGATTTAACTTCCCTAATAGATTACCCACTGTACGAAACGATTCAAATTCCCCAGAAACAATGAGCTAATCGATTACCTATGCCTCGTAATCGATTAGCATAGGTTCTGCAACAGTCAAACGTGGGTTCCCGAGGTCTGCTCAACTTCCTCCCTCATTAAACTCACTTCACTCCCTTCTAAACCTACTTTTCTCCTATATAAACCCACCTACTCACCTTCTCATCTCACACTACCTTCTTCTCCTTCAACTCTCTCAAAAGTTCTCAAGAACTCTCTCATTCTCCTCTCATCCTCTTTGCCTCTCTTCTCCTTCACCATGTCTTCCTCTCGCACCGTCAAAAGAGCAAGGTCCTCCATGGCCCAAGCTAACAACCCCCTAGACTTCTCTAGGTTCTTCTCTTCTCCTAGAGATCTCTAAAATTTTATGAAATTTTTTTCTGAGAAGGCCATAATCTCTCCCTACTTCATCAATGAGGAAATCTTTAACCACCCAAGCTTCACCTTCACCCAACTCCTCCACCACTATGAGCTTTTGCCTTTTCTCACCCTCAAGGAAGAGTTGTACAATCCTGAGCTTGTTCGAGTCTTCTATTGCAACCTAAGGTTGGTTAATGGGTTGCTTGAGTCCAAGGTCAATGTGACCATAAAACTCACAGATGCTCAACTGGCACATATTTCCCTTCTTCCACTAAATGATGCTGAGTTTGCTGGAGAAGAACCCGAGGATGAATGGGCATTCAATCCCATTGCTGTACGTCAATCGCTATGGAAAGCTAACCACCCAAGGAGCAACTACAAATTGGTAGGTCACCTTACCATGAACAACCGTCTTCTTCACTTTTTCCTAGTGAAAATTTTGTTTCCTCGTGGTGGGAATTATACGTTGGTAGAAGAAGATGGTGTTCTCCTCATGTGGGCAATGCACAACCACAAGGAGATTAACTGGGTTCAAATGCTCAAGCTTCACATGCGCCAAGCCAAAAACCAACAAAAGCTCCCCTATGCCATCTTGCTTACCAAACTTTTCAAAGATGTAGGAGTTGATTTGGCTGGTGAGTTATCTAAAAAAGTGCCTCCCAAGGCCTGTATTGGCACTCATCACCTCACCAAAATGGGCATCGTTTTTCTACATAGAGCTTGGTATTCAAGGATAGAAGGCTATCATGCCAACATTCCCTTTGAAGCTCCTACTGCTGATGAGCCAGTCCCTCCTCCTCCTAAACCACAAGCTGCACCGAAAGCCCCCGCTGATCCATTTGCATCTCTCTACGCTCACCTTGACCGCCGCTTCGACCGCATTGAAAACTCTCTTCAAGAGTTTTCCATGACTGAGCAGCAGTATTATGAGATGATGCAACAGCGCTGTGATGATTTGTCTCACCAAATTTCTGAGCTTAGATTTTTCAATCCGGATAACTAGATCCATTTTTTTGTTTTGATTAATATGCTTTCTGCTTTTCTTTAAATTCTGTATAAGTTTTTAATATTTCCTTTGATGTACTTCCCTTCATTTGAATTGAATAAAAATCTGTCTTTCATTACATACCTTATTTGCTTTATTATTTTTGATGATTCCAAAGGGGGAGAAGAAATATTTGCTCATATAATTGTTCATATGTTTTGACTGCTAAAAATAGTTATGCTAAATGATTAATTATCTTTAAGCGATTAAATGTTTTAAAAGTGGTTAATAGATTCCTAAAGATAGGGGGAGATTCATTTGCTTAAGAGATAAAAGAGATAATGTTTAGATGCAAAAATCTGATCACATTTTAGAGATAACATACACATTCTAAAAATCTGGTTAAGAGATAAGAAATCATGCAGAAGTCAAATGTTTTTGCAGAGATAAAATTAGAGATAATCTTGTTGTTTAAACTAACAACCCTCAAGAGATGAACATGGTTGTCATCATCAAAAAGGGGGAGAATGTGTTTGAATATGACTACAGGTTCAAGGATTTTGATAATGACAAAGGACTCTTGAAGAAATTCTTGCAAAAACAAAGACTTAGAATTAGACCCAGAAAAACTGCGCAGCTAATCGATTAGGGAGTTCAAGCTAATCGATTAGGCAGCTTCTGTTTTGAATTAAGAGCATCAGGAACATAAGCTAATCGATTAGATAGAGTATGCTAATCGATTACCAAGATACTGGAATGACACTAATCGATTACCCAAATAACATAATTGATTACCAATATCAAAAACTGAATTAAATGCATCAGGTACATATGATAATCGATTACAGGACTTCAGCCAATCGATTACCAAGCTACTAGAATGACACTAATCGATTACACATGTGTGCTAATCGATTACCAAGATCAAGAATTGAATTAATTGCATCAGGGGTTATAGCTAATCGATTACAGGCCAAGATCTAATCGATTACAGTCATTCTGACTTGAAGCTAATCGATTACACAGAAAGGGCTAATCGATTACAGCACGTACTGGACTGAAAAATTCGAAGTGTAATCGATTACAGCTTGATGAGTAATCGATTATGATAGTGGGAAAACACTTTTTAGTGGGAAAACAGCTCACATTTCCATCACTTCTCAGATGCCCACTAACTTGTAATGGCTAGGGACTTCACCAAGCTCTGCAATGGCTCTATAAATGCAAGGAAAACACAAGCACAAAATACACAACAAGAAGCAATCATTCCTTACCTTTATTTGTGCTTAGTGAGTTTATTCTTGTGTATACTCTTAAATTTTAAGCCTAGAACTTGTGTATCCTCTCATCTTGAGAGTTAGAATTTGTGTGAGCTTTCACTTGTACATCTACTCTATTGAGAGAGTTATTTGCTTGTAAACACTACACCAAACACAAAGGTTTTCACTCTAGGTTGAGTGGTCACAAAGGTTGGGGTTCAACCTTTGGGTATTGAGAGTTTGAGAGATTGGGTGGGTTACCCTTGTGCTAGTGAGGATTGAGTTCTTGAGTGTGGGACACTAGGAAGCTGCAATTGCTCATAGTTTGTATCTCTAAACTTCAATAGTGGAAATCCTTCAAGTGGGTTGCTTAAAGGCGAGACGTACACCAGGGTTGGTGGAACTCGTTAAATTAGTTTGCAAGCTCTTCTCCCTTACTCTTTTACATTCATATACTACACTTAATTGATTTGTGTTGATTGATTGTGGTTTGGATACTTAAGCTTGCTTGAATTAGTTAACTTTGAACATTACATACCAAGTGTTTGATAAATTGTCTCTGTAACACCCCGAATTTTTTTAAAAATAGAAGTTATATTAAGAAATGAATATTGAATAATTAGATGGGGGTTGATTAATATACCAAAATGCTAGAAATAATTTAATTAAGATTTTCAGAGACCGTTAGTGAATTATTATGACCTGACAAGTTGAAAACTGACCCGGATAAAATATGGGTGTCGGACCAAGTATCTCTATTTGAGATGATATTGGTCAGGGCTGTTGAGAATATTATTGGGAGTCTGGATATATATTCAGAATAATTTTTGGATAAGTATTGAGCCCAAACAGAGAACCTGTTTGTGGAAAAATGATGAAATTTTAATGAAGGAGTTAAAGTTAAATGTTAAAGGCCCATTTTCCTTCTCTTATTTTTTATGACTTCCTGAGACCATTTGGCAGAGACATATTTCTTCTTCTTCTTCTATTTTCCCCTTTTCTCTTCTTTCTTCTAAACCCTAAGAAAAGGTGGTTCTATTTCACTCTTCTCAAATTTCATTCACTGGAGCTTAGAAGGAAACTATTGGAGTTCGGATTTCTCTTCTTTCTTCCTCTATTTTTATAGCTCCTCTTCTCTTTTCCTGGAACCCATTTCGTTTGGGTGTGGTAAGCCATATTCACTTCTTTTGTTTGCTTTAATGTTTTGGCTCTTATGAAGTGTTAATGAGGTAGGTACTTTATGGCTGAAAGAAGAAAAAAAAATAAATTAATGGGTATTTATGAATGCTGATGGGTTAGTGAAAAACCCTAACTTTTAAAGATTTGGGGAAAATGGTGAATGTTGGTAAATTGAGGTATTTGAAGGCAAATACAAGCTACAGAGAGTTTGGGTTATGATTAACAAAGCATTATCATGGATGTTAGGTTATGGGTTTTGTGGCTTTTAGATATAATGAAGGTGGTATGGTAATAAGGAATTCCCAAAGCCTAATAAAGAAAGGAAAAGAATGCCTGTAACATGTTTTATACATGTTATGAATTGTAGATATAAAAATGGTTAGTTAAAGTTGAATTTGTGTTGAGTGGTTGATTAATTATGATTCTTTGAATATGTTAATATAGGGAATAACCTCATCGACGAGGCGGAACCTTCAGACCGCGTTGATCACTACTTCATTTGAGGTATGAGAGGGGGTATATTTTCTAAATGTATGAGAACATGTATGTTGATAATGTATATGATGATGTAATGTGGCATGTCTACTTGAATGAAAGTAATATCATGTGTTTGTGATGTGGATTTGAACTTGGTGCCTAAAATGATTGATTGTGGATTGAGACCTTTTGAGGCTAAGAATGGTATATCATGTGATGATTATGTTATGATATTGATAAATATATCACTTTACGGGGTGCCACAAAGGGTATATATATATCCCGGAGTGATGATGATGGTATGATCGATAAATATATCACCTTATGGGGTGCCACGAAGGGTATATCCCTGAGTGATGACGATGGTATGATTGATAAATATATCACCTTGCGGGGTGCCACAAAGGGTATATATATCCCGGAGTGATGATAATGATATGATTGATGAATATATCACCTTGCGGGGTGCCACGAAGGGTATATCCTGGAGTGATGATGTTAATTTAAGTGAATGAGATCTCTGTTGAAATAATAATCAGATCTGTGCATATGCATTTTAAACACTAGCATGTGTGTTAGCCATAAGAACATGGCATAGAATGATATCCTGTTGAGTGAATTGTGTGAAGGATAATGGAACTTACTTTTGAAACCAACTGTGAATGGGTTAGTGGACGATTTGTTTCTTGTGAATTAAAAAGGATACATATATGATTATGTTTAGTAAATTGATATTTGATGATTTAGTGTGGATTGAAGTTTTTATAGATGATGTTTATATTGCATTCATGTATATATTATCATAAATTTTAGATTTTCATCATTGAGAAAGTATACTCACTCTCCCTGTGGTATATTTTTTTAGCACCTATTTTGTACGGCTGTACATGGAGGTGTTGAGTGAAGAAGAGGTGTGAAGATAGCCTATTATGGTAAAGAATGCCTTGGCCGGCAGTATTTTGGATTTTGGATTGTATGGAATGTTTGTATGTATAACTTTATATATTTTGTTTAGCTTTGAATTGGCATAATTACTTGTGTGGATAAATTGGAATGAAAATTTGGATGTGTGTTTAATTGATTCAATTATGAATGTATATATATTGCACAGGTATATTATTGGCTTGAATTATTTTGTGAAGGATTGATTTGGGTATGTAAGAGTGCATAAGTTTCTAAGTTTTCTACATAATTTGTCAAACACGCTCAAGCGAGAAGATTCCTCGCTCAAGCGTGAATGCTATGCATCTAAAAATTTACTTACTGTCCATCCTTCGCTCAAGCGAGAATTGATTTCGCTTAAGCGCTTGTTAGAAGAAACCATTCTGTGTTAATCTCGCTCAAGCGAAGAAAGGATCGCTTAAGCGAGAAGTATCAGGTGAGCTACTGGAGTGTTTTCGCTTAAGCGAGAAACTCTCGCTCAAGCAAATTAAAGAGAAAATTGAGAGTGCAAGGGTGTCACACTCAAGCGTGATCAAGCGTGAAGGATCCCACGCTCAAGCGAGCGTTTTGCGCTCAAGCGCGCATGAGTCCTTATTCCCTTTTCTTCTCACGCTCAAGCGTGAGTCATGTGTAAAAGGGGCGCGCTCAAGCGTGATTGTGTGGGGAGAGGCTGATTGTTTCTCACGCTCAAGCATGATAACATGCTCACGCTCAAGCGAAAGGGGGCCACGCTTAAGCGTGAAGACCCCTGATGCTAATTTTCCTTCTTTCAATTTTCTTCGTTTTCACTTAAGCGTAACTTTTCAAACCCGATCGCGCTTAAGCGTGGAAAATCACGCTCAAGCGTGAAGAATCAGTTTTTGTACTGTTCATCAAAGTTGTAGATAATTTTGTCGCCGTCGTTTTGATACCTAATTTGCGTCAATCGGAGTTTGGTAGCCCGAGTTATGCCTAAAATACTAAAGGGTGTTCAGGCTGAAAATTTCAGCAGGGCTGATTTCATAAATTAACAAATTAAGCAATCTTTGGGGTATAATTAGCTCTCAACTTCTTCATAAAATTGTAGATATTTGAGTTACCATTCTTTATAAACCATATTCATTTTGATTGGAGTTGTGTAACTCTGATTTGACTTAAATTCTCTTTTAATCCATTCTCTTTGAAATACAAACATACAACATAAATTTATTTAAATTCTTCCGCTAATTTTAAATGAGAATATCTCTTATATTATTTTCAAAACTCAGCTTCTCATATCTTCACATATGCGATAGGTTTTATAGATCCGGGGTGGCGATTTAATGCTTCACCACTTAATTTCCCTTATTGATTAATATCTTTAAAATCGCGAAAAATTTACCCCCAATTTCGGGGTGTCACAACTTGGTATCAGAGCATTATTCACTATGTATTACTGTGATTAATTGTTATTATTATTAGAATAGGATATGAAATTGATGAATGATTGTCATTGTTGTTTGACTATGTATGAGTTGACTGTGGATTGAATGTGAATGCTATAAGTCCGGCCAAGCTTTCTTCACACTCTTCTTCCTCAATGATGAATCCTATGTTTTATGAATGCATATGACACCATGATATGATGATATGCTTTTATGAGCTTTAATATGAGTTGGTTGATGTTGGACTCCATGATGAAGGGCCATAACTTAAATTTTTACGATGAAGTACTATAATATAAAACTATAGAGAAATTTATAGATTAGTCTACTAATGTTAGTGAAATCTCATGTTATGATTATAGATATTGAGATGGCCCGTCATCGTCAAGATAATGATAACGCTATCGCTAGAGCCTTGAATCGCTTTGCTGACCTCCTTGAGTTGCAAAACCGTGAAAGACAAGAAGCGAAAAGACAACCTGCTCCTGTTATTCAAGGTACTCAAGGCCTTGATATGTTCTTAAAGCGAAAACCATATGAGTTTCATGGTGGATTCTGGCCCGAGCAAGCCTATGTTTGGATCCGAGATGTTGAGCGGATCTTTGATAGCTTTGAATGTAATGAGCTCCAGAAAGTGGAGTATGCTGTTTTTATGCTGAGGGATAAAGCGGAGACTTGGTGGAGACTCACCAAAAGTCGAATGATTGCTGCTGCCATTCCTTTGACTTGGGAAAATTTTAAGTTTGAACTCATGAGAAAGTATGTGCCTGAGAATTATAAGGGTAAGAAGGAGCTGGAGTTCATGGAACTCAAACAAGGTACAATGACAGTGGAAGAATATGCTTCCAAATTTGAGGAACTTTGCGAATTTTACCCTCCCTATCAACAAGAGGGGACTGAAGCCTCTAAGTGCATAAAATTTGAGAATGGCTTACGCCCTGATATTCAGAGGGCTATATGTCACCAGGAAATCCAAAGCTTCACGGTACTAGTAAATAAGTGCCGCATTTATGAAGAACATGCTCCCTATCCTCAATCCAAATTTGACTCAAAGTTGAAGGGTCAGTCTTCCAGTTTTAAAAGGCAAGGAAATTTCAGAAGGGGACATTTTCAGAGGGGTGCTCATTCTAATGTCCAAGCTAGAGGCGGTGGACACAGTAACACTTTTGGCCAGGGTAATGCAAATGCCAATGGACCGAGATGCTATAGGTGTGGAGGACCTCATTATATTCGCGAGTGTGCACAACGGGATGATGTGATATGTTATAATTGTGATCGGATAGGACATATTCACCCCGCATGTCCTTTACTTGCGAGCGAGCTCATATGCAAGCTAATACTCCCAACCGTGCAAATACACCCGATCACGTGAACAGCGGAGGCCACAATGGTGGTCAGGGCCGTGGTAATGTAAACAATGGTGGCCGAAATGGTGGTCGAGGTGGTTATAATGGTGGAAGGCGTGTCAATGGCCGAGGTAATGGCAATGGTGCTCGTGAAGGAAATAGGGATGGTGGAAATGTTCAACCAAATGCCGGAAGAGTGTTTGCTGTGACCGGTGAGGAAGCAACACAAGCTGAAAACTTAGTTGAAGGTAAATGTGAAATACTTGGGCATTCTATTCATGTTATTTATGATTCGGGTGCAACCCACTCTTTTATATCCGAGGATTGTGTTCGGCGGTTGAGATTGCCGGTGTGTTCAATGAAAAATGCTCTAGTGGTTACCACTCCAACCGGTACTTGTCTCAGATCAGTTAACCGGTGTAATAATGTCAATATGCTCCTAGATGGGAGAAGGTTTGTTGTGTCCTTTATTTGCCTACCTCTGAAGGGATTGGAGATCATTCTTGGTATGGATTGGCTCTCCTTCAATAAAGTTTTAGTTGATTGTCGACAACGAACAGTTATTTTCCCTTCTTCTGACGCGGGACAATTTAATGTGCAAGGTATAGATCAACTTTGCATGTTACTATCTCTTGCTGATGGGACGAGTGGTCCCGATTCCCTTAGTGTCCCTGTGGTGTCAGAATTCTTAGATGTCTTTCCTGAAGAGATACCCGGTTTACCACCTCTGAGAGAGGTTGAGTTTACTATCGATCTTGTACCTGGTGCAGAACCAGTGTCTATAGCTCCGTATAGGATGTCTCCTATAGAGTTGGCTGAACTCAAGAAGCAAGTTGAGGAGCTACTTGAGAAGGAGTTTGTTCGACCCAATGTATCACCTTGGGGGGCTCCTGTTTTATTGGTCAAAAAGAAGGATGGATCCATGCGGTTGTGTGTTGACTACCGCCAATTGAATAAACTGACAATAAAGAATAGATATCCCTTGCCTCGTATTGATGATCTGTTGGACCAATTAAGAGGTGCGGTGGTGTTCTCGAAGATCGACTTACGTTCTGGTTATCATCAAATTCGGGTGAGAACCGAAGACATTCCAAAGACTGCGTTTAGGACGCGATATGGCCATTACGAGTACGTCGTAATGCCATTTGGAGTGACTAATGCTCCAGCGGTGTTCATGAGTTATATGAACCGCCTCTTTCATGAATACCTGGATCATTTTGTGGTGGTATTCATCGATGATATTCTAGTATATTCCAAGAGCCGAGAAGAGCATAAGGAACATTTGAGGATTGTGTTAAATATCCTTAGAGAGAACCAGTTGTACCCTAAGCTCTCTAAATGTGAATTCTGGTTGACGAGCGTCCAGTTTCTTGGACATGTGATATCCGAAGACGGTGTTTCGGTGGATCCCTCTAAGGTTGAAGCCGTTATGGCATGGTCAAGACCTACCTCGGTTACGGAAATTAGGAGTTTCCTTGGACTTGCCGGATATTATCGGAGGTTCATTGAAGGTTTTTCTCGTCTTGCAAAACCTTTGACGAACTTGACAAGGAAGAACCAACGTTTTGTATGGACAGCTGAATGTGAGAAATGCTTTGAGGAGTTGAAGATGAGGTTGACTTCTGCGCCTATCTTGGCATTGCCTGATTTACAAGAAGATTTTATGGTGTATTGCGATGCTTCGCAACATGGACTGGGATGTATGCTAATGCAGAGTGAACGTGTTATAGCTTATGCTTTACGCCAGTTGCGACCTCATGAAGTTAACTACCCAACTCATGACTTGGAGTTGGCGGCGGTTGTGTTTGCTTTAAAGATTTGGCGTCATTATCTATATAGTTCGAGGTTTATGGTTTTTAGTGACCACAAAAGCTTGAAATACCTCTTTGATCAAAAAGAATTGAATATGCGTCAAAGGAGATGGATGGAATTCCTAAAGGACTATGATTTTGAATTAAAGTATCATCCGGGAAAAGCTAATGTTGTTGCCGATGCTCTTAGTTGAAAGTCCTTGCATATGTCGGCCATGATGGTCAAAGAGTTCGAATTGATTGAGGAATTTTGGAACTTGAATGTTGGGACCAAGGTTTAATCTTCCAAGAAGCTATGCTTTGCTACCTTGAGGATATGTAATGAGTTTTTGGAGCTTGTAAAGGAGAAACAAGGGGATGATGATTATTTACAAGAGATGAGAAGATCTCAAGATAATGGGAAAAATTTATTTCTTATGGAAGATGTTGATGGCTTATGGCGAGTAAAAGGTCGTGTGTATGTGCCTCCATTCGGAAATCTAAGACATACGGTGCTTGAAGAAGCACATAAAAGCATTTTTAGTATTCACCCTGGTGCGACCAAGATGTACCAAGATGTAAAGAAGAATTTTTGGTGGCTTGGAATGAAGCGTGACATTGCCAATTTTGTAGCTTCGTGCCTTATTTGTCAGAAAGCGAAGGTAGAACATCAGAGACCTTCTGGTACTTTGAGACCGCTTGATATTCCCGTTTGGAAGTGGGATGTAATTGCCATGGACTTTGTGTCCGGATTGCCAAGAACGAGGACCAAATATAATGGAATTTGGGTGATTATAGACCGTTTGACAAAGAGTACACATTTTCTACCAATCAGTATGAAGAGTTCCTTGCAGGATTTGGCACAATTATACGTCAAAGAGATTGTGAGGTTACATGGAGTGCCCTTGAGAATAATGTCTGATCGTGGCCCCTGATTCACTTCCTGGTTTTGGGGAAGCTTACATGAAGCTATGGGTTCAAAATTAAAGCTAAGTTCGGCGTACCATCCTCAAACTGACGGACAATCTGAGCGGACTATTAGAGTCTTGAGGACTTGCTGCGTGCTTGTGTTTTAGAGCACGGTGGTTTGTGGGAAAAATATTTGCCTCTGATTGAATTCACCTATAATAACAGCTTCTATTCTAGTATTGGTATGGCACCATATGAGGCATTATATGGAAGGAGGTGTCGAACCCCTTTATGTTGGCTAGAAGTTGGTGAGAACTTGGCTTTAGGGCCTGAGATTATTGAGGAAACCACAAAACAGATCAAGATGATCCGAGAGAAGATGAAAATCGCTCAAGACTGACAGAAGAGCTATTATGACAAAAGGAGGAAGCCACTTGAATTTCAAGTTGGTGATCATGTGTTCTTACGAGTCTCGCGTGATAAGGGCATTGGTAGAGCTTTGAAGAGCAAAAAGTTAAGCCCTAAGTTCATCGGACCTTATGAAATCTTAGAGCGGATTGGGGATGTTGCTTACCGGATTGCACTCCCTCCACAACTTGCAAACCTGCATAACGTATTCCATGTATCGCAGTTGAGAAAGTACATTCATGATCCTTTGCATGTGATCCCTACTGACGATGTTGAAGTGCGGGATGATTTGTGTGTCCCTCCCGTTTCGGTTCGTATTGTCGAGTATTCCGTGAAGAAATTACGGAATAAAATGGTAACTTTGGTGAAGGTAGCGTGGAAGTATGGAAACATGGAGTCACTCACTTGGGAACGCGAGGATGATATCCGTGAATGGTACCCTCACGCATTCGAATCCGGTATGTCAAATTTCGAGGACGAAATTTTTTTTAGGTGGGGTGGATTGTAACACCCCGAATTTTTCAAAAAATAGAAGTTATATTAAGAAATGAATATTGAATAATTAGATGGGGGTTGATTAATATCCCAAAATGCTAGAAATAATTTAATTAAGATTTTCAGAGACTGTTAGTGAATTATTATGACCGGACAAGTTGAAAACTGACCCGGATAAAATATGGGTGTCGGACCAAGTATCTCTGTTTGAGATGATATTGGTCAGGGCTGTTGAGAATATTATTGGGAGTCCGGATATATATTCAGAATAATTTTTGGATAAGTATTGAGCCCAAACAGAGAACCTGTTTATGGAAAAACGATGAAATTTTAATGAAGGAGTTAAAGTTAAATGCTAAAGGCCCATTTTCCTTCTCTCATTTTTCGTGACTTCCTGAGACCATTTGGCAGAGACATATTTCTTCTTCTTCTTCTACTTTCCCCTTTTCTCTTCTTTCTTCTAAACCCTAAGAAAAGGTGGTTCTATTTCACTCTTCTCAAATTTCATTCACTGTAGCTTAGAAGGAAACTATTGGAGTTTGGATTTCTCTTTTTTCTTCCTCTATTTTTACAGCTCCTCTTCTCTTTTCCTGGAACCCATTTCGTTTGGGTGTGGTAAGCCATATTCACTTCTTTTGTTTGCTTTAATGTTGTGGGTCTTATGAAGTGTTAATGAGGTAGATACTTTATGGCTGAAAGAAGAAAAAAAATAAATTAATGGGTATTTATGAATGCTGATGGGTTAGTGAAAAACCCTAACTTTTAAAGATTTGGGGAAAATGGTGAATGTTGGTAAATTGAGGTATTTGAAGGAAAATACAAGCTACAGAGAGTTTGGGTTATGATTAACAAAGCATTATCATGGATGTTAGGTTATGGGTTTTGTGGCTTTTAGATATAATGAAGGTGGTATGGTAATAAGGAATTCGCAAAGCCTAATAAAGAAAGGAAAAGAATGCCTGTAGCATGTTTTATACATGTTATGAATTGTAGATATAAAAATGGTTAGTTAAAGTTGAATTTGTGTTGAGTGGTTGATTAATTATGATTCTTTGAATATGTTAATATAGGGAATAACTCCATCGACGAGGCGGAACCTTCGGACCGCGTTGATCACTACTTCACTTGAGGTAGGAGAGGGGGTATATTTTCAAAATGTATAAGAACATGTATGTTGATAATGTATATGATGATGTAATGCGGCATGTCTACTTGAATAAAAGTAATATCATGTGTTTGTGATGTGGATTTGAACTTGGTGCCTAAAATGATTGATTGTGGATTGAGACCTTTTGAGGCTAAGAATGGTATATCATGTGATGATTATGTTATGATATTGATAAATATATCACCTTACGGGGTGCCACAAAGGGTATATATATATCCCGGAGTGATGATGATGGTATGATTGATAAATATATCACCTTGTGGGGTGCCACGAAGGGTATATCCCTGAGTGATGATGATGGTATGATTGATAAATATATCACCTTGCGGGGTGCCACAAAGGGTATATATATCCCAGAGTGATGATAATGATATGATTGATGAATATATCACCTTGCGGGGTGCCACAAAGGGTATTTATCCCGAAGTGATGATGATGATATGATTGATGAATATATCACCTTGCGGGGTGCCACGAAGGGTATATCCTGGAATGATGATGTTAATTTAAGTGAATGAGATCTCTGTTGAAATAATAATCAGATCTGTGCATATGCATTTTAAACACTAGCATGTGTGTTAGCCATAAGAACATGGCATAGAATGATATCCTGTTGAGTGAATTGTGTGAAGGATAAATGGAACTTACTTTTGAAACCAACTGTGAATGGGTTAGTGGAAGATTTGTTTCTTGTGAATTAAAAGGATACATATATGATTATGTTTAGTAAATTGATATTTGATGATTTAGTGTGGATTGAAGTTTTTATAGATGATGTTTATATTGCATTCATGTATATATTATCATAAATTTTAGATTTTCATCATTGAGAAAGTATACTCACTCTCCCTGTGGTATATTTTTTTAGCACCTATTTTGTACGGCTGTACATGGAGGTGTTGAGTGAAGAAGAGGTGTGAAGATAGCCTATTATGGTAAAGAATGCCTTGGCCGGCAGTATTTTGGATTTTGGATTGTATGGAATGTTTGTATGTATAACTTTATATATTTTGTTTAGCTTTGAATTGGCATAATTACTTGTGTGGATAAATTGGAATGAAAATTTGGATGTGTGTTTAATTGATTCAATTATGAATGTATATATATTGCACAGGTATATTATTGGCTTGAATTATTTTGTGAAGGATTGATTTGGGTATGTAAGAGTGCATAAGTTTCTAAGTTTTTTACATAATTTGTCAAACACGCTCAAGCGAGAAGATTCCTCGCTCAAGCGTGAATGCTCTGCATCTAAAAATTTACTTACTGTCCATCCTTCGCTCAAGCGAGAATTGATTTCGCTTAAGCGCTTGTTAGAAGAAACCATTCTGTGTTAATCTCGCTCAAGCGAAGAAAGGATCGCTTAAGCGAGAAGTATCAGGTGAGCTACTGGAGTGTTTTCGCTTAAGCGAGAAACTCTCGCTAAAGAAAATTAAAGAGAAAATTGAGAGTGCAAGGGTGTCACGCTCAAGCGTGATCAAGCGTGAAGGATCCCACGCTCAACCGAGCGTTTTGCGCTCAAGCGCGCATGAGTCCTTATTCCCTTTTCTTCTCACGCTCAAGCGTAAGTCATGTGTAAAAGAGGCGCGCTCAAGCGTGATTATGTGGGGAGAGGCTGATTGTTTCTCACGCTCAAGCATGATAACATGCTCACGCTCAAGCGAAAGGGGGCCACGCTTAAGCGTGAAGACCCCTGATGCTAATTTTCCTTCTTTCAATTTTCTTCGTTTTCACTTAAGCGTAACTTTTCAAACCCGATCGCGCTTAAGCGTGGAAAATCACGCTCAAGCGTGAAGAATCAGTTTTTGCACTGTTCATCAAAGTTGTAGATAATTTTGTTGCCGTCGTTTTGATACCCAATTTGCATCAATCGGATTTCGGTAGCCCGAGTTATGCCTAAAATACTAAAGGGTGTTCAGGCTGAAAATTTCAGCAGGGCTGATTTCATAAATTAACAAATTAAGCAATCTTTGGGGTATAATTAGCTCTCAACTTCTTCATAAAAATTGTAGATATTTGAGTTACCATTCTTTACAAACCATATTCATTTTGATTGGAGTTGTGTAACTCTGATTTGACTTAAATTCTCTTTTAATCCACTCTCTTTGAAATACAAACATACAACATAAATTTATTTAAATTCTTCCGCTAATTTTAAATGAGAATATCTCTTATATTATTTTCAAAACTCACCTTCTCATATCTTCACATATGGGATAGGTTTTATAGATCCGGGGTGGCGATTTAATGCTTCACCACTTAATTTCCCTTATTGATTAATATCTTTAAAATCATGAAAAATTTACCCCCAATTTCGGGGTGTCACAGTCTCAGCCATATTTACCTCTTGCTTTGCATTGTATTTTGCATTATACTTGACTTCACTTGCATTATTTCTAAACTTGTGATAAAAGAACTAATTTTAAAGGCATTCCAAGTAAAGTTTTAAAAACTCAATTCACCCCCCCTCTTGAGTATTGAGGCCACTTGAATAACAATGAGGCACTATACAAGAGGCAAAATGGAAAAATGAGGTGGTTGGCTTTAAAAAATTAATAAAGAGAACATGTTGAAGCTTATAAAAGGGAAGCACAAAGCAGTCATCAAGGGGAACCAGGGCCAAGGAAAATGAGCAGAGAGAAGCAGCGAGCCATTGGTGCCGAGACACAGAACAGCAAAGAGGAAGTTTAGAAATAGAAGAGGGAGAACACGTAGGAAGGAGAAATAAATTGTAAGGAATTTATGTTTTATTTTATCTTTACTATATGTATGGATTTAAGTTATTGTATGGATATCAATTTCTGTAT
The DNA here is from genome assembly GCA_037962975.1 of Clitoria ternatea. Taxonomy (NCBI): domain Eukaryota; kingdom Viridiplantae; phylum Streptophyta; class Magnoliopsida; order Fabales; family Fabaceae; genus Clitoria; species Clitoria ternatea. The sequence continues at coordinate 185,272,861 of CM075672.1, forward strand.
GTGTAACTGAATCCTTTATCTTGGGATAAGGGGGTGTGACAATATTTTGTGATAATGTTATTTTGACTTTGATTTAAATAAATTTTTATTTTCCATTTAGTTCAAATTATGCTCAATGCTCTTAGTGATTCCTAACAAGAACCTAAGTGATAAAAATGTATACTTGCAGGTATATTAGTAAGTTTAAGTAATTAATAGAATCGAGAGATTTATTGTTACTGGAAAGCTTTTGAACTAATCCTAAGGTTTTGAAATACTTTGTGACCATGGTAAAATCGTGAAAGTAATCAAAAAACTTTTAGGGAAAAAATAAGGGATTCTCACAAAACAATAATGGGCCTTTCTTACGGATTGAACGTGGTTCTCCATACGTTAGGTACATTAATAGGATTCTGAGACGAACATATTAATCAGCTTAAGGAAAATCTGCCTTGGAAAACTTAATTTGATTCTTATTTATGAAAAGCCAATTCATTAACATAAAATAAAGTCTTGATCCCCCGGAATCCCAAGATGCTCTCAATTCTGATTTTTAAGTATATGGTAAATTTTGTTTCTGTATTTATTTTTATTGTGTTTTATTTTTACAAAACATTAAAAATTAACTATGTGGATAATTAAATTTCAATATGCTGGTACTTTGAAAACAGTCCCTGTGGATACGATAATCTTTTATATCACGCGACATAACCCGTGCGCTTGCGGGCCCTGTCACGTCCTAAAGAATCACACCTTACTACCATAAAAAGAATTATGAAATATCTTGTGGGTACTCAAAATGTTATTTTATGGTATCCTAAAGGCGCTGAATGTATTCTTGTAGGATATTTTGATTTTGATTTTGTTGGTTGTAAACTTGATAGAAAAAGTATGAGTGGTACTTGTCATCTGCTTGGTAGTTCCCTTGTTTCTTGGCATAGCAAGAAATAAGTAAGTGTTGCTTTATCAATAACTGAGGCAGAATATGTTACAACTAGAAGTTGTTGTGCTCAAATCCTTTGGATGAAGCAATAACATCTTGACTTTGGTGTTATCTTAGACCATGTGCCTCTTAAATGCGATAACACAAGTGTGATTAATATTTCCCAAAATCCTGTTATGCATTCACAAACAAAACATATTGAGATTCGACATCATTTTATATGAGATCATGTTTTAAAAGGTGATTGTATTCTTGAGCATGTTTGTATTTGTATGTTGAAACAGATTTTGATGAATGACAAACAATTGAAGGATCAAGAAATCAAAAAGATGTTGTACAAGCAATTAATCAAAAATCATTGAGAATGATTCGGAACAAGAAATAATTTTTCAAAGTGTCAAGGAAAAATTAGTTCAAAAGAACCATGCAAGAAAGTATCAAGAATGGACCCAAAAGAAGCAGAACGCATCAAAACTTGAAGGGAACAGACCTAGGAATCGATTCAGCCCTATGGGAATCGATTCCCACATGAAAAATGAAAGAGGAATCGATTCAAGATACATAGGAATCGATTCATGCTACAAATTAAGTGAAGGAATCGATTCATTAACATTAGGAATCGATTCATACTGCAAATTGAGTAAAGGAATCGATTCATCAAGCTTGGGAATCGATTCATGGTGGAAATTAGCTCAAGGAATCGATTCATATGCTGAAGGAATCGATTCATGCTACTAGGAATCGATTCTCTCTGCCAGGAATCGATTCATGGGTTGTTTTTTATGCAAAAATACACTGGAAAATCATTCAAACTTGCGCCGAATCATGGAAACTATCAATACGCGTTTTCAGAAACTCAAGACAGCTAATTCCTCTCTCGAAGATACAAACTGAATGGCAATTCCATTAATTGAGGCAGACAATTTCACTTCTCAAGTCAGGAAACATGGAATGTTGGGAGACTAACACTCTCGATGCATGAAATCAGGAATCGGTGGAATTCAAATTTTTTGGCAGCACATACTCTGGAACTCCTATAAATAGAGAAGAAGTGAAGCAGCAGAAACACACCTTCGCAGCATCAAATACTTGCCTTCATTCTTTTTTCTTACTTACTCTCTGTTTCTCTTAAATTTTGAAGTATTAATTTTTGAGAGTTATATTGTGAGAAAAATATTTTTGAGAACTAAAAATTGCATATTCTCCTTGAGAGAAGAAAAACATTTTTCAAAGTACTTAAAATTTGTATATCCACTCTACTGAGAGAGTTGCACTTGTAAAATCACATACACAAAATCTGAGATAGTTGTTGGGTTGGGATTCAACCTTGTAATTGAGAGATTGTGAGATTGGGTGGGTTGCCCTTTAGCTTGTGAGGATTAAGTTCTTGAGTGTGAAACACTAAGAGACTGTAATTGCTCAAGGCGTGTATCTCAAATTCTCAATAGTGGAAATCCTCTAAGTGGGTTACTTGGAGGCGAGACGTACACCAGTGGGTGGAACTCGTATATATCGGTTTGCAAATCTTCTCTTCCCTAATCTATTTAAATTTGTGCATTTAATTGCTTGCTTAATTTGTTACGCTTAATAACTTTGTTATTCAAACTTTATTATTATTCTCTCTTAAGATTAAGTTTATCATCTTCTCTTCATATATTTGTCAAAGAACCAATTTCACAAGCATTTCAACAAAAAATTTTTAATACTCAATTCACCCCCCCTCTTGAGTAATTGAGGCCACTTGGTTAACAAGTGGTATCAGAGCTTGACTCTTGGTAAATTAAGCTTAACAGCTTCAAGAGAACGAATGGCCTCAAATTCTTTAAACCTTTTTCCTGAGGGTGGAGCCACAAACCGACCTCCTGCTTTTAATGGGGAAGGATATGCTTTTTGGAAAGAAAGAATGAAAATTTTTGTTCAATCAATTGATCTAAGAATTTGGAATGCTATTGAAAATGGTCCTTTCATACCTATGCATATTGTTGATGATAAACAAATAGAAAAGCCCATGGATGACTGGACTAGTGATGAAGAAAAGAAAGTACAATATAATTATAAAGCCAAGAATCTAATCACTTTAGCCTTAGGTCCCGATGAATTTTTTAGAATAGTAACCTGCAAATCTGCCAAAGAAATGTGGGATACTCTTCAAATTACTCATGAAGGAACTAGTGATGTTAAGGATTCTAAAATTAGTACTTTAACTAGCCAATATGAAAGTTTTAGAATGAATTCTGGTGAAACAATCTTAGAACTTCAAAAAAGGTTTACCTTGATTATTAATCATCTTATTACTCTTGGAAAATCTTACACTAACAAAGAGCTTATCCATAAAGTTCTAAAAAGTCTTACCAGGGAATGGCAACCTCTTGTCACCGCTATCAAACAATCGCCAAACATAAATGATATGTCTCTTGCCACATTATTCGGTAAGCTTCAAGAACAAGAACAAGAATTAAAAGAGTTAAAAATAGCGGAAGAAGGAGAAAAGTCTTCCAAGAAGAAAGGGCTAGCTCTTAAGGCCACCTCTATTGAAGAAGACAAATTTGAAAGTGATCAAGAAGATGATGATGATGAGTTAGGCCTATTTGTGAGACGATTTGGAAGGCTCATGAGAAACAAAAGATTCCAAAAGGGCTTCACCTCTAAAGGTAAGAAATTCGTTCCCAAAGATAATAATAATTCCTTACCAACTTGTTTTGAATGTGGAAAGGAAGGACATTTCAAGGCGGACTGTCCAAATCTCAAAAAGAAAAATAAGGATCAGAAAGGAAAAAGGAGAGCATACATAGCATGGGATGACAACGAGGTGAGTAGCTCGGATGAATCGGAGAATGAAGAAGCAAACCTTTGTCTCATGGCTAATCACCAAGATGAAGAAGATGAGGTAAACTTTCATGACTTAGATAAAGAAGAATTACTTGATGCCCTTGAAGATTTATATGATAAATTTACAAAAGTCTCTAATAGGCTTAAATTGTCTAGAAAAACTAGTGATACTCTAGAAATGCATCTCATGGAAGCTTGTAAAGAAAATGAATGTTTAAAAGAAGAGTTAGAAAATGTCCAAGCATGCTCTAAGAGTAAACCTTGCGAATTTGCTAAGAAATGCATTGATCTAGAAAAGAAGGTCCTAGACTTAAACAAAACCGTAGAAAAATTCACTAATGGTAAGAATAATTTAGATGCACTTCTTGGAAAACAACGTTGCACATTTAATAAAGCTGGATTAGGATATAATCAAGGATCACATGATTGCAAAAAGGAAAAGCATTTTAAAAGTTTCTTTGTACCACCTAGTAAAACTTCATCACCTTTCACGGTATGTAATCACTGTGGTTTTAAAGGACATAATGCATCTAATTGTAAGGTTAGAAAACTAGGGCCAAAGGTTGTGAGAAAAGTATGGGTTCCTAAAGGAACATTACCTCAAACTAACCTACAAGGACCCAACATAAAATGGGTACCAAGTTCTCTAACTTAACATGTTTTGTAGGTATGCTTTAAAGCAAATAGCACCCATTGGTATTTGGATAGTGGGTGTTCAAAACACATGACAGGAGACAAAAGTAAGTTCATATCATTTACTCCACGAAATAAAGGATTCGTTACTTATGGAGATAACACGAAGGGAAGAATACTAGGAATTGGAAATGTTGGTAAAAATTCCTCCACCTCTATAAATGATGTCTTATATGTTGAAGGACTTAAACATAACCTGCTTAGCATAAGTCAATTATGTGATAAAGGCTATAAAATTGTTTTTGAATCAAATGGTTGCATAATTGAAAATAAGCTAAACAAGGAAACAAAATTCGTTGGTCAAAGAGTAGATAACATTTATATGATTAATCTAGATTGTCTTGCTTTAAATGATGTGCAATGCTTCATAACTAAAGAAGATGAATCATGGCTATGGCATAGAAGAATTGCTCACATTCATATAGACCATTTAAACAAACTTGTTTCAAAAAATTTAGTTATCGGTTTGCCAAAATTAAAATTTGAAAATAAATTTTGTGACGCTTGTCAAAAGGGAAAACAAGTAAAGGCTTCTTTTCAAGCTAAAAATATTGTTTCAACAACTAGACCTTTACAACTTTTACATATGGATTTATTTGGACCTTCAAAAATCAAAAGTTTTGGTGGAAACTATTATGGTCTCGTGATTGTGGATGATTACTCTAGATATACATGGACATTATTTCTTACTCACAAAAATGAAGCATATCAAGCATTTAAGAAACTTGCCAAGATCATTCAAAATGAACAAAATTTGAAAATAGCATCCATTCGAACTGACCATGGAGGAGAATTTGAAAATCAATCCTTTGAAAAATTTTGTGAAAAATTTGGCATTGAACATAATTTTTCGGCTCCAAGAACTCCACAACAAAATGGAGTAGTTGAAAGGAAAAATAGATCTTTAGCGGAGCTCGCAAGAACTATGTTAAATGAAAGTAATATTGCGAAACATTTTTGGGCCGATGCAGTAAATACTGCTTGCCATGTCATGAATCGATGTTTGATAAGGCCTATATTAAAGAAAACCCCTTATGAGCTTTATAAAGGAAGAAAACCTAACATTTCTTATTTCCACGTATTTGGATGCAAATGTTTTGTTTTAAACAATGGAAAGGATAATCTTGGCAAATTCGATGCAAAATCTGATGAAGCAACATTTTTAGGTTACTCATCTACAAGCAAAGCATATCGACTCTTTAACAAACGAACTTGTACAATTGAAGAATCTATACATGTTAAATTCGATGAACTTAACCAAAATCTTCCGAGAGAGGAAATTGATGATCTTGTAGGTACCTTCCAAGAAATAAACTTGGAAGACAAAGAAGAAAACAAAAATGAAGGAAATACATCACAAAATGGCGAACCTCAACAAAAGGAGTGGATCACCGTAAAGAATCACCCATTGGACAATATCATAGGCGAGATAACAAAAGGTGTAAGTACTCGAAATGCTTTTAGAAATGCATGCAATCACTTAGCTTTCGTATCACAAATAGAACCCAAAAATATTGATGAAGCTATTATTGATGAACATTGGATATTGGCAATGCAAGAAGAATTAAATCAGTTTGAAAGAAATGAAGTTTGGGAACTTGTGCCAAAACCCAATAATCATCAAATAATAGGCACGAAATGGGTTTTTAGAAACAAGTTAGATGAAAATGGAATAATAACAAGAAATAAAGCTAGATTAGTTGCTAAAGGATATAATCAAGAAGAGGGAATAGACTATGAAGAAACATATGCTCCCGTAGCTAGATTAGAAGCCATAAGATTATTGTTAGCTTTTGCTTGTTGTATAGATTTTAAACTTTATCAAATGGATGTCAAAAGCGCTTTTCTAAACGGTTATATTCAAGAAGAAGTTTATGTTAATCAACCTCCTGGTTTCGAAAATCATAAATTTCCAAACCATGTCTTTAAATTAAGAAAAGCTTTATATGGTTTAAAACAAGCTCCAAGAGCTTGGTATGAACGACTCAGTAAGTTTCTTCTTGAAAATAATTTTGAAAGAGGAAAGGTTGATACAACATTGTTTATAAAACGTAAAAATCGTGACATCCTTTTGGTACAAGTTTATGTTGATGACATAATATTTGGTGCTACTAACGAAATCCTTTGTCAAGAGTTTGCTAAGATTATGCAAGATGAATTCGAAATGTCAATGATGGGAGAACTCACATTCTTCCTTGGGCTACAAATTAAGCAAACAAAAGAAGGAACATTTATCAGTCAAACAAAATACTGCAAAGAATTACTTAAAAGGTATGAAATGGATAAAGCAAATGAAATTGCCACACCAATGAGTACTTCTTGCTACCTAGACAAGGATGAGAAGGGTAAGGACGTTGAAATAACCAAATACCGAGGTATGATTGGATCCTTACTTTATTTAACAACTAGTAGACCTGATATTATGTTTGCGGTATGTATGTGCGCTAGATATCAAGCATGTCCTAAAGAATCACATCTCATAGCCGTAAAAAGAATTTTAAAATATCTTGTGGGTACTCAAAATGTTGGTTTATGGTATCCCAAAGGTGCTGAATGTATTCTTGTAGGATATTCTGATTCTGATTTTGCTGGGTGTAAATTAGATAGAAAAAGTACCAGTGGTACTTGTCATATGCTTGGAAGTTCTCTTGTTTCTTGGCATAGCAAGAAGCAAGTAAGTGTCGCGTTATCCACAGCTGAAGCAGAATATGTTGCAGCTGGAAGTTGCTGTGCTCAAATCCTATGGATGAGACAACAACTTCTTGATTTCGGTGTTGTTTTAAATCAAACACCCATTAAATGCGACAACACTAGCGCCATAAATATCTCCAAAAATCCAGTGATGCACTCACGGACAAAACATATAGAAATCCGTCACCATTTCATACGAGATCATGTTTTAAAAGGAGATTGTGTTCTTGAATATGTTGAAACTTCTAAACAATTGGCGGATATTTTTACTAAACCCCTTCCAAAGGAACAATTTATAAATATTAGAAGGGAATTAGGCATTTTAGAAATTGTTTAAAATCACAAATTTCATTCTCTTAAATATTTTCACAAATCTTTAACTTAAAGATTTATCTTTTTCATACAAATTCTATTTTTAAGAAATATTAATATACACCATTTTTTTTTAAATATTCATCATAACCCGATTTGTTGTTTAAAATCTTAATTAAACATATTTGTGAGACAAGTTAATCTCTTTAAAATAAATGATCTCAAAATTAAATGCAAAAATTGGCAATTGATTTTATTGACTTTGTGATGAAATAAAATCAAATGGCACTTGCAAAATTTTTTAAATTCAAATGTACTCTTGACCAATTCACGTGCACAATAAAACCAAAGGGAAAAGCATTGATTCCTTACAATCAGATGCCTTCATGTGAAGAATAAAACAAAAACTTCCATTTCCAAATGCATTCACGTGAACCACTATGAACTTGTAGCATGTTTGACCAAGACTAGCTAGGGGAATCGATTCCCCCTCTCATAACTTCGTATTTGAATCGATTCCCACTTCACTCCAAGCGTCCAGAATTACAAAAATCACTCACATGAATCGATTCCCTCTAGGATGAATCGATTCACGCATTATTTCCTGTATAAAAATGCTTTTCTCACGCTGTTTCTTCAAAGCCTCTCCCAGTGCCTCATTTCGCTTTATATCTCCTTTTCTTTTCTTCTCTAAAAATTCTCTCTACCTCCTCTGTTTCATTCAAAATCATGGCATCATCATCTCACTCTAGAAAGAAGAAACGAGGAGATGCTGGTTCCTCTTCCTCAAACACCAATGATCTCTCAAGACTCTTTGAGAATAAACTCCAACTTGACAGGTATCTCGAAAAATTTTCAGAAAGACTCCTTATACCAGCTCATTGGCTTGACGTTCCGCTCTTCGACGAACATGATTTTCCGGTACTCAACATACTTAGGCAACAAAATCTCTTGGAGTTTGTTGCACTCGAAGAAAATCACATTTATCCTGAGTTGATTAGAGCCTTCTACTCAACATTGAGGATCTCTAATGGACGCTACATAGCCAAAATTAAAGGAGTAACCATTATCATTGATGATAATGTTCTTCATCAAGTATGGAAGCTTCCACTAAACAATGTTGATTTCTTTGGCCTTGAACCATCTCCCGATTGGGAATACAATTCCATTGATGCTCGTGCTTTTTTAAATCTATCCTCTACTTCCAAAAGCACCGTTGGAGAGCTCAACATTGATCATCGCCTTCTGCACTACCTTTTGGTCAAAATCATTCTTCCGAAAGGGTCCAACAATGCTAGAGTAAGTGAAAACCAAACTCTTATTCTTTGGGCTATGCTCCATGAAAAAGAGATAAATTGGACCAAACTTGTTCGGACTCATATTCTTGACTCTAAAAGATTCACAAAACTTCCTTATGCGGTTTTGATCACAAAGCTTCTCAAACACTTTAATGTGGATCTTTCAAATGAAGTGAAAGAAGTAGTAGGGCGTAAAGGTAAAATAGGAAGCACTCATCTCGCAAAAATGGGTTGGCACAACCACGATGGTGCTTGGCAATACTCTCCTCCAAATGCACAAAGCAGTGACGACAATGATGAGCAACCCCATCAACAACCATTTCCTCCACCTCCTCCAAATCCAAATGATGAGTTCTTTAATAGATTGACCTCTCATTTCGATACCCGCTTTGATGCAATAAATGCTCGCTTTGATGGAATGACTTCTCGCATTGATGGAATGGAGAACAATATGAATGCCCGTTTTGACCAAATAGATGACAACATGACTACCCACTACAATGAACTCTCGCAACAGTTCTCAGAGTTTCGATTTTTCAATCCTTAATATTAGTCACTGTTGTATTAATCTTTACATATATAATATTTCAATAAAGTTAATATCTGTTTGTTAAATTCTATCTGATTTTCTTTTGATGATGCCAAAGGGGGAGAAGTTTAATATAACATCTCTATATAATTGCATGATTAAGGGGGAGCCAATATAATATAACATCTTTATTAATGCATGAAATTTATAATTACATTTGATAGGGGGAGTTCCATACTTTATATATATAACTATCATGAAACTAACACCCTAGAGATGAACAATTGTTGTCATCATCAAAAAGGGGGAGAATGTATTTGTATGTTGAAACAGATTTTGATGAATGACAAACAATTGAAGGATCAAGAAATCAAAAAGATGTTGTACAAGCAATTAATCAAAAATCATTGAGAATGATTCGGAACAAGAAATAATTTTTCAAAGTGTCAAGGAAAAATTAGTTCAAAAGAACCATGCAAGAAAGTATCAAGAATGGACCCAAAAGAAGCAGAACGCATCAAAACTTGAAGGGAACAGACCTAGGAATCGATTCAGCCCTATGGGAATCGATTCCCACATGAAAAATGAAAGAGGAATCGATTCAAGATACATAGGAATCGATTCATGCTACAAATTAAGTGAAGGAATCGATTCATTAACATTAGGAATCGATTCATGCTGCAAATTGAGTAAAGGAATCGATTCATCAAGCTTGGGAATCGATTCATGGTGGAAATTAGCTCAAGGAATCGATTCATATGCTGAAGGAATCGATTCATGCTACTAGGAATCGATTCTCTCTGCCAGGAATCGATTCATGGGTTGTTTTTTATGCAAAAATACACTGGAAAATCATTCAAACTTGCGCCGAATCATGGAAACTATCAATACGCGTTTTCAGAAACTCAAGACAGCTAATTCCTCTCTCGAAGATACAAACTGAATGGCAATTCCATTAATTGAGGCAGACAATTTCACTTCTCAAGTCAGGAAACATGGAATGTTGGGAGACTAACACTCTCGATGCATGAAATCAGGAATCGGTGGAATTCAAATTTTTTGGTAGCACATACTCTGGAACTCCTATAAATAGAGAAGAAGTGAAGCAGCAGAAACACACCTTCGCAGCATCAAATACTTGCCTTCATTCTTTCTTCTTACTTACTCTCTGTTTCTCTTAAATTTTGAAGTATTAATTTTTGAGAGTTATATTGTGAGAAAAATATTTTTGAGAACTAAAAATTGCATATTCTCCTTGAGAGAAGAAAAACATTTTTCAAAGTACTTAAAATTTGTATATCCACTCTACTGAGAGAGTTGCACTTGTAAAATCACATACACAAAATCTGAGATAGTTGTTGGGTTGGGATTCAACCTTGTAATTGAGAGATTGTGAGATTGGGTGGGTTGCCCTTTAGCTTGTGAGGATTAAGTTCTTGAGTGTGAAACACTAAGAGACTGTAATTGCTCAAGGCGTGTATCTCAAATTCTCAATAGTGGAAATCCTCTAAGTGGGTTACTTGGAGGCGAGACGTACACCAGTGGGTGGAACTCGTATATATCGGTTTGCAAATCTTCTCTTCCCTAATCTATTTAAATTTGTGCATTTAATTGCTTGCTTAATTTGTTACGCTTAATAACTTTGTTATTCAAACTTTATTATTATTCTCTCTTAAGATTAAGTTTATCATCTTCTCTTCATATATTTGTCAAAGAACTAATTTCACAAGCATTTCAACAAAAAATTTTTAATACTCAATTCACCCCCCCTCTTGAGTAATTGAGGCCACTTGGTTAACAATGTTAATACTTCTAAACAATTAGTTGACATTTTTACTAAACCACTTGCAAAAAAGTAATTTATTAATATTAGAAGAGAATTAGTGTTTAAGAATCAAATCTCATACTTGCTCTTGATATATTTGTATTTGGTATATGTTTTTGAGCATGTGGTAAGTTTGATAATGATTGAGTATAAAGTATATGATTCTGGTTGTTTGAAAATATGAGTTTGTTATGATGCCAAAGGTGGAGAGAAAAGAATGTTACATATTCTTTAGCCAAAAAGGGAGAGAATTATTATGATAATTTCTTATTTTGTTTTTGATGATGGCAAAGGGGGAGAGAATATCATTTTGCTAAAAAATGGGAGAGATTATTATTTATGTTTGCTAAAAAGGGGGAGAGATTATTGTTTATGCCTATTTTTGATGCCACTATGCTTTATATGAATTACTTTAACAAGTGATATCTAATATTATGATATTTAACAAGTGGTATCTAATATATGGTATCCCAATAAATGAATTCTTTTAACAAAGTGGTATCAATTGAATTAGTAAGGGGGAGATTTATTTGTCAAAACCTTTGATTATAACTGTTATGAAACTAACACCCCAAGAGATGAACATTTGTTGTCATCATCAAAAAGGGGGAGAATGTGTTTATATGTTGAAACAAGTTTTGATAATGACAATCTAAAGAAGTTAAAGCATGTACAAGAACAAGGAATAAATGTGTTTGATGCTATATAAATTGATGAACATCAAGGATGTATAATAAAGCAATCACAATGGATAAAAACAAAGGGAAAATGATCAAGAAAATATCAAAGAAACAAGAGAAATGAAGCATAAATGATCACATCCTAGAAAAGTATCATCAAAGCATGAAAAGCTACCCATACAGGCCTCTGAATCGATTCAGAGAAGACCCTGAATCGATTCATGCGTTTTTGATGGCCCAAGATCTCAAAATTTAAGGGTTGAATCGATTCAAGTGCAAGATGAATTGATTCATACGTATGGCACTGTCCCTGAATCGATTCAAACTATGATTAATTATGTTCATATGCATTCTGTTGGTCCTGAATCTATTCAAACTCAAGATGAATCAATTCATACGGTTCATTTTACAGCAAAGAAAGGCACTGAATCTATTCATTTGATTTTTGAATCTATTCATAGAACATGACAACTTAGAAATACACTTAATGAATGAATTCATTTATAAAATGAATCTATTCATTCAGTACAAATTTGAATTCTAGTGAGTGAAGACAGCCTTACATCACACCACTGTTTTTCTACATCGCATTATAATTCAATCATGATCCACTAAGCAGACAGGCAATACTCTACTACGTAAATTATGGATCAGAAAAGGAAATGTTCCATGCTCCACTATGTGTCAAGGGAATTAATAAATTGTATCACACCATGCCTTCGATTGCTATAAATAGGAGAGGATTTGAAGGAGCAAAACACACCTCTAAATAGCAAGCTTTGTTCTCTGCTTCCTTTTTCCATTTTTTTTATTTCTTGTTACTCTTTATTTATTTTTCACTTGCATATTTAGAGAGTTATTTGAGAGATAATATTCTAAGTAATTAAACTTGTATATCCATTCTATTGAAAAGTTATTCTTGTAAAATCTTTTACCAAAATCTGAGAGTTTTTGGGTTGGGTTTCAACCTTAGTTATTGAGAGATTGTGAGATTGGGTCGGTTACCCTTTTGCTTGTGAGGATTAAGTTCTTGAGTGTGGGACACTAAGAAGCTGTAATTACTCAAAGCCTTGTATCTCAAATCTCCAATAGTGGAATCCTTCAAGTGGTTTGCTTGAAGGCGAGACGTACGCTGGTGTGGTGGAACTCGTATATCAGTTTGCAATTTTTCCTTACCTAAACTCCTTTAAATTTGCTTGCTAATTTAATCGTGCTCTATATTTGTTTGTGAAAATTTTTTAAGTTGAAATCTTGATTTTATTCTTGTTAAACATTATTATTGATTACTAAGTGTTTGATAAATTTTTGTGATTAATTTGACATCATTATCGCTTGTTAGTATCATCTATCTTATCAATCACTTTATTAATTGCAAGAGAATCTTATTCAAAGGCTTTCAAAGCAAAATTTTTAATACTCAATTCACTCCCCCTCTTGAGTAATTGAGGCCACTTGGTTAACAAATTCAACCGTTCAGTTTTTTCATATTTTTAAGGGTATAGCCTTTAAATTTGCCGAAAAGTTCATCGATGGAGAAAATCTGCCACTTCCCTTGGAGAAATCTGATGAAACTACCAATCAACTAGGACAATCCCTTCCATTAGATTATTCAGGCCAACTAAGAGGTTACGAATTTTAGAAAAATATAGAGGTTTTTTTTGTGCAATAAAACATGGTGGAATATATACATCATATAAACTACATAGTCATATACAACATATGGTCGTAATAGTAACTGTACATTCTAAAAGTAAAAAGGCATGCAAGCTCCCATAAATGAAAATAAAATCAAGTTATCCTATTCATCCTCGGCCTACGAAGAGCTTAGTTGATCCTTGATGTAAAATATCTGTCCATCCCTATGATGTCTAGAAAAATTTAGCGTAAGGGTGAGTCTCTATGTCCATAACAATCAGGAAGGTGTCTCATTGACACCTGCCCCACACATAACACAAACAATTCAAGATCAAGTCTTTCTCACTCTCTTTAGGGTCCCTAAGGTACATTCTAAGTAATCTCCTCATTCTTGATCTCAACTAGCCATTCCCATTTTTCATTCACCTCTCAAGATCACTAAGATTATACAATCATACATAAACAATAGACAGTCACAATCTTCGTACAATGATGCAATACATGAGTTCATTTCGTTATTTCCATTCTCTTTATTAGTCATCATGATGCATGTGAGCCTATCTCCTCCTCATCAATCCTGACACAACACATATCACAATCCCACCTTATTCTCCCTACCCAACTAGAGCGATCGAAGCTCTCCTTGTTCTAGTTTTCACAAAAGGGTAAGGACCCGCAATCCAATCATCACAATGGCCAATCACACATCTCATCAAAATGGGCACTCAACGGCCATAGAAACCCTTGCCTCTTGTTGAAGTATATCAAAGTTTGCCATATGCTATCTAGTGTCGGGCGCGAATCTGAGCCATTGGAGGTCCGTCCCTGATATACTTCCAAGACCACCCTTAGGGGATCGAGATGCTTGTTGTTTCTCCAGTGTACTCATCATTGTAAGCTCTAGAGGAATCATTTCATATCCCTCCTTATTCTCCACACATGATGCATAATTTAACAATTCATTTTTTCATTCATTGGTCCTCGGCAAGGTCCCCTTAATGATTCCCTTTCATTCCTATTGTCAGGTTTCTTTTCCTTATCCGATATACAATTAAATTTTATCTTTTTCTTTATTTTAATAATGTTATCTGACACTTAGGAATGAAATGAGATGTCATACTTTCTCAATAATTAGGGGTACATTGGCACTACAACACTCACAATTCATCTCGAATCCAAATTTTTCACACTTTCCTAATTTAATCATTTCGGAACCCCTGCCGATACCACTTTCTGTATTTCTCATTTATGAATTTCTTTAATAAGTTATCCATGCATCATAGTCAACAAGTGTCATATTGCATGTAGTATTAAGAAGTCATTAATAATTATTAGACACACACACAATATACATTTCAATATTCATCATTACTACGGCTTAGCAAGTGATCGCACATTTAACGTCACTAAAAGTTTACTTATATGGGCAACTAGATGTAAGTGTTCACGTTATATCCTTGCTGTTTATCTAGTTCACGCCATTAGCATTCCCTTAAGTTAGTTTATTATCAAAGGCATACTATCATTTAATTTAATTCTTTTTGTGCCTTTCAATTATTTGTTTGTTGGGTACCTTTTACTTAATTTTATATGATCATCTCCTTACTTAACTTAATTTTCTGATGTCCAATTATGAACTCTTAGCCCTCATCAAGTGGTTTCACTGTTGATTTTCTTGTACTGATCCAATTAAGCTTTTATTAGTTGAATAACCTACTTCCTTGGTTGCTAAAAGGGCTACTAATTCTTTAGGTATAATTATCAATTTAGTGATTGTCTTTCTAGGTTCATAACTACTTATCTTTTTGTACCTTTTCTTTACTCCCACTATCTTTAGTTATATTAACGAATTAGTTTCCTTAGTTGCATTCTTTTAGTCGACTAGGGCTTACTTTCTCTATGACATCAAATTATTGCTTAGAGATCTAGAATCCACTCTAATATTACAAACTTAGTTAAATATTATTTAGCCATTAAAATTACTATTTAATTCATAGGTCATTTCTACTTCTTTTCTTCACTTAGTTGAAGCCTAAATTCCAGATCCCTTCCTCTATTCTTTATTTTTATAAGTAGTGCTCTATAACTAAAATATTTATTTTACGTATGTCTTGCTTACTTAGTTAATTATTTATGTCATGCACTATATAAATATTTTCTAAGTTTTATTTTATTAATTACTAAAATTTAACTCTTAACATTTATTTCTTTATTCAAACTCCTAAAATTTTATTTATTTCATTCAAGTACCTATCTCTTATCTTAATTAATTAAAGTCCTCTCTCTATAATTTATTAGATTGTAAAATTCCTTTTTATTTCTTTTCTTTTTCTATTTGGCATACTTAGCCCATTACAATGCTTAAACTCAATTTATTTCCTAGTAAAATCTTATTTCAAATTAGCTCTACCTCATTAAGTTCCTAAGGTCCTTTTCATATTTTTCCTTAATTGGTCACTAAGTTGGTCACTAAAATTGGTTGCTAAAATTGTTAAATTCTGATGCTCATTTTATTATGCTTCAAAAATTTCTTTTTATCTCCTTTTCTTTTCCTTAGCTAAAAAAATTCGTTTGAACCCAATTCTTTTTACTTGTTAATAAAACTTTCACAAATAATCTTATTTTACTAAATTGTCACTTTTCCAACATCAATTTATTTATTTGGTTTCTTAGAAAATTTTATAATTACTTAAAACAGTGTTACTTTTAAAACTTGATAAAATAAAATGTCGTAACCGCTCGATCGTTGAATTTTCTCAAAAAACGCGATGTCATCAAAATAATCTCGGTGATGCGTGGCGACAAATTAATTCCTAATAGCGGGGCTTACCGGAACAAATTACAAATTACATATTAATACCATAAAATTTAAAATATAATAATACAACCATAACAAATGAATCGTGCCTGCCTAACGCTAATTTCTCTAAGTTCTTCATTCAAACACCGATCGTGATGAAACCCTTTTTTTGGATTATGACATTATCGAGATACACTTATTAAATTTATTTAAAATTCTTTTTAGCGACATATTTCATTAAAGTTAACCATCATCGACGAAAAAGTACGTAACTCAGAATCTAACCATTGGATCATGACGAAATCTAAAACGGAGGTTTCCAGGTATACAAGCAATATTATGGAATGGTTAAAAACAAGATTAAACAAGATAAGACCCCCCTTGCCTTGCCGGAAAATCACAGCCCGGAGGAAGAAAAATGGCAAACTCACTAAAAATTTGTCGATGCTCTGATCGTTGCCCATTTTGTCTTGATTACTTCAGATCACACTCAATCATGCCCAGAACCTTAGAAAATTAACATGTAAGGATTTTTCAAGCCATCATCAATCACGGCCAGCAAGGGAGAAATCATAAACAGCCATGCATTTGTCAAAATAAAAAGATACTTTACCGAAAATTCATTGTTTCGTCGCCAATCATTGCCGATCATTTCACGGTACCTAAGAACAAGCCATGCAACTAAGACAATCAAAACGGGTCACGATTTTTAACTTCTAAAAACAGTAAAAATACCACAAAATATATGCTACGAAAATATGATTTTTTAAGAGGGAAACAACAACAAAATGAATCCTAACCTTAGATGCCCAAGGATGTCACGGCTCGAAGGGGATGGTGGAGCTTGGTGGATGGAGCTTGAATGGTGATTTTGAGAAGTGATTAGTAGCCAAGCTGGTGGCTGTTTTGGTGGGGGTAGCCACGGGTTCAAGAGGAGAAGGAAAGAGGAGAAAAGAAATTTTATGGTGGATGTTGGTGGCTGGTTTTTTGTGACTTAGAAGAAAAAGGAAATGAAGAGGAGAAGAAGTGGAGATGCTGCCGTGAGGGAGAAAAAAGTTTGGACAATGAATCTTGGAAAAACTCTAAGTGGAGTTGATTAGTTTTGCATGTGGCCTTTGTAGCAAGTATGTGTCTATGGCTAGCACTTGGAAAATTGAATGATTAAGATCAGAACTTATTTAACAAGTCCTTCTCCAGCAAGGAATATTGCAAGACAAGGAGTTATTTTGGAGACAACAAGTGTCTCTTGGGTGGTGGGAGTTGATTGGTCCTTGTTGCATGAAGGAGCTGATGTGGCACATCCAGGGATGTTCACTTGTTTAGGCTTTTAAGGGTTGATGCGGGATGAATTAGGAAAAGGGCCTAACATAAAAATTGTTGGTCTTTTTCTTATCTTTAAATTTATATATGTTATAAAAATTTTCATTGAGAAATGAATGAGATATGGCCTATTTACTAAAATAGTGTAAGGCTGTAACGAGATTGATGTTTCTTGCAAAGATTAATTTTCTGGGCAAAATTGGTGAGGATTTTAACTTTTTGACCTTCATCAAAGTTGTGGATAATTGAGTTTCAAAAATTTAGGTGAAAGAATCATTCGATTTCATGGTCATACGAGTAAGAAACACGAAAAATACTAAACATAGTGCAAGCCACCACTAGGAAAACGTGAATCAGTGTGGCATTTTAAATTTTGGGATTTATGGAGAAAGAATTGGCTTTTAATCCCTTCATGAAGTTTGTAGAACTTCTTTTTCTCTTGACGATCCAAGATTGGTAGCCCGAGATATACCTGATTTATGACGGGTGCTCTAGAAGCTTCGCAGATCAGCTATGGCTTCAGAAATAAATTCACCATTAATTCTCTTTTGAGAATTTGATTTTTTCCTGCATGGACATTATAGAGGTCTACAATACAGATCCATAGCAAAAAGAATAGAGTGATTCAAGCACCGGACGAAGGAGATATGCAAATTTTAATGAAGGCTACTAGCATGATGATGAAAAAGCCAAAGGGTTGCAAAGATACATTAAACTGTACTAGTCTAGGGTGATTTAGCCTTCAATGTCTTCACAAAAAATGTAGATAATTTTCTTACAGAGATTTTGACACCAAGGTTACGTAAATCGAAGGTTGTATGAAAGAGTTATGAAATGTTTTTGAACCATGTTCAGGGAAAAGTCCAAACAGTGGAATCTTGAGGCGAATATACTTAATCTTCAATTTTGGGGTCGACAAAGTAAGAATCAGAGTTCAGGGTTTGAAACAGAGATTGAAGATCTTTTCAAATCAAAGAGTTTGAGACCACAGTCATTTGATTCTAAGGTCGTATGATAAAGTTAGGTCCAAAATACTGAAGGTATTCGGGTCGAGTTTTAAAACAATTTATGAAGAAACTGATTTATTGAAAAACGAGGGTGATAGAGTCCAAACCAGGCTTCGGCCTCTGTAGGAAAAGTTCCTAAAATATTGAAACAAATCACCAAAGACTGACCGTGCCGCTATCGGATGTCCCAAAGCATATGAATTATCAAATGTAGGAGACGTTAAAGGTTTTGACTGGGCCGGTTAGGTCAAGTCAGATACCCTTGATTTTTCACAGAGGGGTCCTAACAGGACTAGTTTTCCTACTTGATCACTAGTCTCAGGTTGAACGATCAGAGTCCAACCTCAGGCTGGGTCTCAGTTTAAATTTGAGGAACTGAGCGATATATATATAATTTCAAAATAGTTTATTATAATTATTTATCTATTAAAGATTGTTGACAGGAAATAGTTATCAACTGATATAATTATAAATTAATTAGCACTTAATTAAATAAAATAATTGTTATTAATATATTGTTTTTAATTAAATCGTACTGTCAGACGTTATTATTATTATTTATCGTTGTTTTTCTCATGCACTACACTCTTTCTTGGTATTCTTATACTTCATTTCAAATATCTTAACTAGTTTCGCTTTTCACTATTTTTTATATACGAACTACTCAGGGAACAGGCCAAAGCCTCAAGCTTTTTACCAAAAGCTCAACAAAGTGTCCTTAGGAGTCCTGAGGGTCTAGTTTCCTATTCTCAAAAATCAGGGCTGTTATAGTGGGAAGCCTTCGAATTCGTCTAAAAATCTTCACATAAGAAAATATGCCTCATCCCATGGAGAAATCTGATGAAACTTCATGGACAACCTTAGAATGCCTTTCTAACCATGGTTACAAAAAATATGCAAAAATTCAACCGCTCGATTTTGACATATTTTTGTGGGAAACCTTTAGATTTGTCTAAAAATTCATAGTTAGAGAAAATATGCCACTTCTAAGCATGTCATATTTTCAAGGGGGTATGCATATTGTTAAAAGTTGGTGGAACTAGCAATAATCTACTCTCATTATATATCCATATTTCATTCAAAAGTGATGGAAAAATTGTGTTGTTAGTAAAATCATATGAAAGTTTTTATTTTTAACAAAACATCCCTAATTTATATTTTCACAGAAATAGGACCTTTTACATCGTGAAAATCACATTGTTATTTAAATTGGACATAGAAACTAAGTATAAGGTTATATTGAATATTTTAAGAAATTTTGATTATAAAATTAATTGTCTCATTGTTAATACATCTTTATCTTTTTCCTTTGGCATGTCTAACTTCCCTACCATCATAAAATAAGAATTAAGAAGAGAAATAACCGATAATATCTCAAATGTGTTTGCCCAAAAAATAAAATACGTAATTATTCTAATTTTAAATCTCTCACTCATTGATTATCTTTCATGAATAAATTGGGTTGCATCTTGAAATTTTCTCAAAATTCAAATATTCATGAGTGGTTTATTTCAAAATTGAAGCAATACACAAAGCACTTAATGTGCCACACAATGTAAAATCTCCCTTCTTTTGATAATAAAATTAATTAAACCTTGTTTTTAACTTGTTATATTTGAGGTTTTAGGAACCAAAACCTTAAAATATAACAAAATAATACAAGGACAAAAACCAATAAATAATTTAAAGGACCAAAACAAAAAATTACTCAGCACATAGAAATGAAAATACATTTCGCCTTAAAATAAAATGAACAAAAACATATCCTAAAATGATGATGATAAATCAACCATGATATAGTCTTAATTTTTTTCTCAGTCTATCATGATTAATTATTATTTGTAAATCACTCTTCTAAAATGAATCAAATGTATGCAAGTTGTTTCTTCTCTCAAAAGTAACATTATCTTTAGTTTAAGTTGGTGCCCTTTTAGAGTCCAACACTTTATTTTCTTGAATTATATCACATACAATCTATCATGTTGTGTATAAAGAGTCACCGACTTCTTTATGCATGAGATTTGTCACAACCGGGATCACGGTGGGATGTCGACACTGAAAGAAATTAGGTTATTGGATTCCTTCCCAAACCGTGGAGTCACCACCAATGTTTTTAAGGTAAAACATCAGAAAAAACCCTAACCTAAAGGTATTGGTCCTAAGTTAAGATTTTATGTTCGGGAGTCTGATTACAGGTGTGGAAGATATTGGCAACCCATACTGTCTGTTTTAAATGGTTACCTTAAATTGTTTAAGTTTTGAAAAATCGTAATAATTTATGATTTAAACCTCTTAAATATTTTTCATGGATTTTATACCAAATTTATTAATTGTTAATTTGTTTAAAAAAACTATTTTTTAGGTGATTAATAAGATATCTCGTCCAAATTAATCAATCACCACTTAAAAGAGTTATATATATATATATTAATTATAGGATATATTTATTTTCTTAAAAATTAAGGCCTGGCGGGATTAATTGCTCACACTCTTACGTATTCCCCTAGCGTGAGTGGAAATTAGGGTTACATAGTTCTTTCTTTTATTATTTTTTAAAAAATGAAAAATAAATTAAAAACGTTGAAATTTAAAAAAGTTAATCAATAAAACATCTCCTCCAAATTGATTGTGTTATTTATTATTTTTTTTAAAAATAGACCTTAGGTTTGTTTACCTTTTTATAGACAGAAATAAAAGGAGAAAATAAAAATAAAAATAAAAAATAAAAGTTTCAAGTAAGAGGACAGAAACAAGGAAAAAGATAAGTCTATGAAATAAATGACAGAATAAGTAGAAGAAAAAAACTAATAAATTATAACGTAAAAATGAAAACAACAAACAACAAAAAAGGCTAACAAATTTGAGCAAAAAAAAGACAATGAATAACAAAAAGACAAAAAATTACCTTCTTTTCTGAGCCAAAGAGAAAATTTTAAAACTGCCTCCGGATTCAGTGGCGTCTCTTGTTTCTTCCAAACCAATACTAAGAAATGGGCTATGCCCACCCACCTCCTCCAAGTGTTACAAGATGTTGTTTACATAGTAACATAACAAGCATGCCCCTCATAAGAGTATCCAACTAGCAATTTAAATTTTAGCAACTCCTAATTAAATGTGGGACTAAATCTAGTATATTTTTATCATCTTTTTTCTTTCTTTTCTTACCTCTTCTTTTTTATCCAGACAAAAAGAGGGTGTTCACACTCTTTCCCTTAAAAACTAAATGCTACATTGGATTGATTTTTTCAAATGGGTTCGGAAAAAATTGGGCGCCCTTCTTTACTTATTCCTTACTACATCGTAGTAAGGGGGTAAGTAAAGATTGTGCGAACAAATTTTGTCCAAGGCACCAGCTTTGGTGATAAAGAAAACTAATGAAATGCCATCTTTGGTGTCAAAGAAATTTAAGGAAATGCCATGTTCGGCGACAAGAAAATTTAAATGGTGCCAACTTTGGCGACAAGGAAATTTAAAGGAATGCATCTTCGGCGACAAGGAAAATTAAAGAATACCATCTTTGGT
This sequence comes from Clitoria ternatea, assembly GCA_037962975.1. NCBI lineage: Eukaryota > Viridiplantae > Streptophyta > Magnoliopsida > Fabales > Fabaceae > Clitoria > Clitoria ternatea. The sequence continues at coordinate 185,294,924 of CM075672.1, forward strand.
GACATGAAAATTTAAACAGATACCATCTTTGATGACAAAGAAATTTAAATGGTGTCAACTTCGGCGACATTGAATTTAAAGGATGCCATCTTCGGCGACAAGAAAATTTAAAGGAATACTATCTTCGGCGACAAGGAAATTTAAAGAACGCCATCTTCGGCGACATGGAAATTTAAACAAATCTCACCTTTAGTGATAAAGAAATTTTAAATAGTGCCAGCTTCAACAACATGGAAATTTAAGGGATGCCATCTTCGACGACAAAGAAATTTAAATGGTTCCACCTTTGACGACAAGGAAATTTAAAGAACGTTATCTTCAGTGACAATGGAAATTTAAAGGTGACAGCTTCGATGACAGGGAAATTCAAAGAGTGCCATCTTTGGCGACAAGGGAATTTAAAGGGTGTCGCAAGCTTTAGCGATCAAAGTATTAAGACCTGATAGGAGAGTAAAGGGAAATCAAACCAAATTTAAATATGGGGAGAAACCTTTAAAACTGTAATTCTTACAAATTTTGGGGTGATACTAATGGATGAAACAGAAAGAATGAGGTGACCCTATCTTCATAGTGTGTATGTGGCTCAGTCCCTGTGATGCTTGTTTAAGGTGCTATCAAATAACAAAACATCTCACGCCCACGACTTTTAAAAATAATTATTATTTCCTTATTTTATTTGTTAAAGCACATGTTTTGTCACATTAATGAAACTCATATATAAATATGTATTGGAAAGGTAGCAATTTTATTCACATGGGTCAATCAAGTACGGGGAAAAGAAAAGGGACACCAGAAGCAAGGAAAAGGAAAGAGAAACAAATATGGTCAAAAGCTTGGTAATGGGTGAAGTAAAGAGGGTTTGCAGATCCTCTAGTGAATCTCTAAAAACAATAAGAATCTTGATCCCATATCATGGTGGTGAGTTTAACCTTCGATCTTGCTTTCGAGAAAGTAATTCAACTATAGTCCTTATGCCCCAATGTGGTCATGTTCTGCTTGCACATGGAGTTTTAGTCACTTTGCCAAAATCTTGACCTTAATTTTTGCTTGAGTTTCCCTTCCAAGTTTTTAACTCACTAGGTCGCTCTAATTTTGCCTAGACCACTTTCTCAGGTTTTCAACCTAGAAAGCATAATTTATTTATTTATATTTTCTCTTTTTTTCCTTTCTCTTTTTCAATCAATTTTTTTTCCTATTTATTATTTTTGTAGGCAAAGTATCTCTTGACTGCGTCTGCATTTATGGGCATCAGCAAATCATCCCCATCCATGTTGGTTAATACTGAGGCTTTACTGGAAAAATCCATGTTTACCACATACAGTCCTTCATAATTAGGTGTCTATTTGCCTCTGTGATCCTTACGATTGGCAGAATCTTCTTGAGAACCAGATCCCTTTCTTGAAACTGTCGAGGTCGTACCCTTTTTTCATAAGCCATTTTTATATGCCTCTACTATATCTGTCCATGACAGAGGTCGGTTAATCTCCCCCTATCTATTAGGTTTAGTTGGTCATGTCGAACTTGAACCCATTCAGCCTCTTCTAACTTGGCCTCCATGATTACTCTGAGAGATAAAATTTCCACTACAATAGGCAGGACTAGTTCCATGTTATATACAACGAGAATAGGGTTGCTTCTGTTGAATTTTAAACTGAAGTATGATGCCTATGCAAAGCAAAAAGGAGTATTTCATTCCAATCTTTAAAGGTCACAACCATTTTCTACATGATTTTCTTGATATTTTTATTTGCTGCTTCAACTGCCTTATTCAACTTTGGCTGATACGAGGAGGAATTAAGGTGAAGGATTTTAAAATTCTCATATAATTCCTTCATCATCTTGTTGTTTAAATTTATGCCATTGTCAGTAATAATCTGACTTGGCAAGCTATATCGATATATTATCTCCCTTTTGACAAATTTAATGATGTTTTTTGTTACATTGGCATAGGAAGCTGCCTCGACCCATTTAGTGAAATAGTCGATAGCGACCAAGATGAAACGGTGACCATTTGAGGCTTTTGGCTCGATGGACCCAATGACGTTTATACCCCACATTGAGAAGGGCCATGGAGCTGATAAAAACATTTAAATATGACGGGGGTGAATAGCTTAACTAACTTTCCCGGTTCTTCTTAACTCAGGGAAGTGCCATTCTTGACCTCTTTTTTATCCTTTTTACTCCCCAAGTTGATGGTCTTAATCACCTCCTGATAGGGCTGAATTTCTCTAGCCTATTGTTCTAACATCTTGGTTAATTCGGGCGAGGGACCATAGTCTTCCTCACAAATGGGGGCTCTTTCAATGCGAGGCTCACGGCCTTCCAGCAGGGCCATCTTTCTTTCCTTCTTCTTTTTCGTGACCCTTCTTTTGTCAGCTGCAAAGGGTCTATATCCTAGGTTGAATCTATCTTTATTCTATGCAATTGTACTAACTTTAATCTTCCTTCTAGGTTGTGTCCCAAACCTTTCCCACATTGATACCCATTTTTCATTATCATTTTGCCATCATTCAAGGGCTTCTTCCGCTGCTTCAATGTAAGGAGTGCATGAAGGTTTGCTGACCAGGAAATTTTCTTTCCTTAAAACAACTATTAGCTTGTTACCTATGATGAACTTCAGTTTTTGATGGAACGTGGATGAGACCACTCTAGCTGAATGGATCCACGGTCGGCCCAGTAAGAACCTGTATGTTGGTACAATGTCCATGACTTGAATAAAAAGTTAAAAAGTATATGGGCCCAGTTAGATAGGGATCTTAATTTTTTCCTATTACTTCTCTCTAAGTTCCATCAAAGGTTCAAACTACCATGGTTCTTAGTTTCATGTGGGTCCCATCGAAAGACAACTTGGCAAGTGTAGATTTGGGTATAACATTAAGAGATGACCCATTATCAATGAGCACTTTTGCCAAAATGTGGTGTCGGCACTTGACTGAGATATGGAAGGCCTTGTTGTGCCTTATTCCTTCCGCTGGTATCTCATCATTAGAAAAAGTCATATTGTTATCAACAGTAATATGCCCCACTATTCCCTAGAATTTATCAACGAAGATGTTACGGGTAACATGGGATTCATTCAAAACTTTCATAAGCATTTTCCAATAAGGTTCTAAATTGAGCACTAATGATAAAAGGGAAATTTTTGCAAGCATGTGATTCAACTAGTTTATCACTTGATACTCACTTTAGCGAATGAACTTTAGAAATTCATAGGCTTCTTCCTCAGATATGACATTTTTAACCTCATCGGTCCCCTTTTTATCAACCTTAGCCTTTCCGCTACTAGTGTTTCTTATTGCTAGACTGGGCTCTTTTCTTAGCTCTGGTGGAGCAAAAATTTGACCACTATGGGTAACTTCTCCCACTCTAGATATATTTGTTACAATAGAAGAGGATGGGCCACTTGCTTTGGAGCCTTTGGTAATCACATCCATATCATACTTCCATGTCACAACATGAGAGTCCTTGAATGCAAAAGAAGTAGGTGCCTGGATAGTGACTAAGGCATAGTGACATGGTCTTCACCTAAAAGGAAGTCACAGACTCTTCACCAACTTTGGAGGTTGCCTTGGATAGTTTTTAGGGCCCTAAGACTAGGTCAAGGGCCAAGAAAGCTAGAGAGGCACTCTAAAACTATTTGGCTTCTTCTATGGATACCATGATTGGGCCCAAGCCCAAGGAGGAGTACTTGAAGACCCTTACCCTTTCCTTTTGCTCTATAGAAAGGTAATGGCTTGCTTTTATAGTTTGGGCCACTTTATGAGCCAAGACCATTGTTGTACATATTTTCCATTCAAATATTTTTAGGAGTATATTAGGATAATATTTTAGGATTAGAAATTAAGACATAGTTTTGGACCTTGCATGGCTATATTTTCCATTTTGGGCCACTTTTGGGCCTTGTATAAGTGTTAGGTTGCTTTGGGCTCCTTTTGGGCCATGTATTTTGTGTTTTTGGGCCTTGGGTGAAGCCTTTTCTAGCCCACCCAAGCCAATTCCGAAAATGTAGTTCCTAGGAGGTATAAAAACCTTTCCTCTTTGTAATTAGCTCATAATTTGAATGCCATTGAATTTTAGAGTGAGAAACTTTCCCTTCTCTCTAGAAAGTATAAGCATTAGCTCCTTTCTCTTATATCTTATCCTTTGGACTCTCTCCCATAGGTGGTAACTTCACTCACCTTATCTCTCTAACCTCTAGAGAGTAGCGGTTTCATATCTCACTGTCATCTCCATCTTCTTCCATTTCTACTGAAATCCTAAACTAGATCTAGGTTCTTTCACCATAATTTGTTCACCTCTAAGCCAAAATTCATTTTGGTTTCCTCTATCTCCATACAAAACTGTGTGCTTCTAGTTCTCCTTTGAAGGCTTGGTAAGATCTATGGAGTGCTAAAGAGGAAGATCCACCTCCATGCTTCAAGGAAGGCACCTAAGCTACAAGATTTGGTATCATGAGTCTTCTTCTGTTTTAGAATTTTTGTAGATATGTTTTTGTGCAGTATTTTCCTACAATTCTGGTTTCGTAATTGAATTCCTCTCATTTTCTACATAAATCTTCATATATCATATGCTTAAAAACTCCAAAAATTGTAAAAGTTATGCTTACTTGAAGTTTTAGATCTACACCTTTTGGATTGGAATTTTAAGAAGTGTCTTCACAACTTTTGCTACTACACATACGTGTGACATAACCTTAAAGTTTCATAAAAATGGAGCAAAAAAAGTTTTAAGTCAACATGTTGACTTTAGGTGCCTTACACTTCAAGTAACTTGCATAACCTTGTGTTTTCTTGCTTTTTCCTTGAATTTTGAGTTGTGTTTGTGTCAATTCTTTAGTTTTTGTTAAAATTCCATATCTGTACCTTGTGATTTACATATATAATTTTGTAGCCTAGTAGGTGTTTGATCCATTGCTGAAGTGTTCATTTGTTTCCTTAGTTAATGTCTTAAGTGTGGAGCTTGTTTCCTTTGTCTTTTAGGCCTTTTGTTTTGGTTTTGCTTTGAAGTGTTGTGGATGAATTCTTATACATTTTAAAATCATCATTTAAAGTGCCTAACAAGCTCCTAAAATTGTTAAGTTTACCTCACTTTAAGGTGACTTTGTGCCTTGCAAATTGTAGGATTGCTAGTTTCCTTTTAGGTGTGTTTTTCTAGCTTAATTTCCATTTTTCCAGCAGCTATATCTCACTCTTTTCATACTGTTTTTGTGTTTTATTTGATGTCTTTTGATTCATTTTAAGTTTCCTTCCATTGCCTCTTTGATGTGGAAGTAGATGCTTACTTTGCACCTTTCATAGTTTTCCATTGTATGCCTCTTTTGTGCACTATTTGAGAGCTATATCAATTCTATTTTTGCTACAGTATTTTCTTAAAAACAGAGAAAAAAACATAGAATAACAAGTGAAAAATGTTTGAAAAGCAAAAGAGTTCATTGGCCATACCTTCTACAATTGTTTAGGCCATTTGCTAGCAAAAAAAAGTGTGAAAAAAGAGCTTGAAAAACATTGAATAAAAAAAATCCAGTAGTTGTGTTTTGATTATTGCAGTACCTTATAGTATTCTTTGAGTGTTTATTTGAGCCATTGTTAGAGGAAAAATCATTTGGAAAACTATACAAAAAGTTTATAAAGTTTTAAGCATTCTAGAGTTTCTAGTTTACCTTTTGTGTGCTTACTTTTTTTCTTACATTTAATTTCTTGTTTGTCATTTGTTGCATTCCAAATTTGTCATATTATTGTTACTCTTGTGTGACTTCTTTCATTTTGTCCATTTATTGCTTGTCATATTCTAGTTTGTCACATGATCTTCCCTTTCGTCTAGCTTCCTAATTTGCCTTTTCTTGCTTGTCTTTTTGTCTCTAGTTTGTCATTTGAGTATTTCTCTTTCTTGGCACTCTTGAGACTAAGGCTTTGTGAGTCATTACTAATTGGGTAGCATCTTGAGCGGATTGAGATTTGACCATTAGAATTGATCTAGTGCATTTTATAACTATAGAAAGAAGTGGACCTTGAGTGCAAAGACTTGTGAGGTTGAGTGCAAACACATTTTTACTTTCTTTCTCTTATTTTTATGCTAACCATTACTTTGAGTTTCCAAGTATCTCTTTTGTAGCTTGGTGGACCTTTTTGGTTGACTTGAAGAACCTCAGAAGCTTTTGAATTGGAGAGCATTTTTGTAATAATTAGGAATTTTTCTTGTGATTTGTATTTTCTTTTTCCCTTGTATTTTGGGATTTTATTTTACATACTTTATCTAGGTCCTTGTATTTAGACATTAAAGACATTGGACTTTGGACTTTAATTTTTTTTAATTAGTTGATTAGGAGTAATTGGGCTTGGGACTTAGTTTATTCTTTTTGCACCCGACTAGTGTAAGTGCGATTTTGCATGCTAGGTCTAGTTTACATTCTTGCACCAACTGACTAGTTTTCTTTACTTGCTTTCTAGTTAGTATAAGTGGGCTTTTTCATGCTAGGCTTAGTTTAATATTCTTGCACCATGACTAGTTCTTGCTTACTTGCTTTTCCTTTTATTGTCTTATTACTTATGTGTTATTTTCTTTTTTCTAGGTTAAAAACAACTTGAGTGACCGACTAGTATCTCATCACTATCATTTTACATTATAACATGTCTTCATCTACTAAGAGAGGTAGAGAGTCAACCCCCCCCCACACATGAGGTTAATTTTAGAAAAACATAATAACATGACCACTAAGTTAGATAACCTAGAAAATGAGGAGGGTAGAGAAAGAACCACTAGGCATCAAAGGAATCATAAACATAGACATCATGATTACACTAGTGAGGTTGATCATAGAACCCATAGGCATAGACAACGTGATGACTATAGTGAAGTTGAACATAGGCATCATAGGAGACATAATAGGGCCCATGAGGAGGGTGGCTTGAGAGAGGTCAAACTAGAGGTCCCACCCTTCCATGGCAAAAGTGATGTTGAAGCCTATCTTGATTGGGAGACGAGAGTTGAGCAACTCTTCACCTCCTATAAAACCTAAAATGAAAAAAGGTTAGGATTTCCACCCTTAGTTTTGAAAACTATGCATTAGTTTGATGGACCCAAATCCTTAAGAAAAGAAAGAAAGACCATCATCCACCCATTAATGAATGGGAAGATCTTAAAGCCTTACTTAAGAAGCGATATGTGCCTTCTTGTTATAGGGGTGAACTATTGGCCAAGCTCAATAAACTCACCCAGGGGTCCAAAAGTATGAAGGACTATTATAAAGCTTTGGAGATAGCTATGATTAGGGCTAATGTTGTGGAGAATTAAGAAATCCTCATGCATAGATTTCTACATGGCCTTAATCATAATATTAAAAAGAGATTGGAACTTCTACCTCATGTGGACATTAAGGAGCTTCTTCATTAATGCACACGAGTAGAAGCTCAACTCATGGATAAAGCTTCATATTATAATAGAGAGTCAAAACCATTTAGGCCTAGATGGAAGGGCAAGGAAGACTCCATTCCAAAAGAGGGTAATTTTAGTAAGAAGGGTAAGGAGCATGAAGTGGGCACTTCATCTTCTAGGATTTGAAGTGAGGTTCATAGGGATCATCCCCCTACACAACCTTCAAAATATAACCTTTCTAGGAATGCCAACTCTTCATCCCAATCCAATTCTTCAAGAAAAAGTTCAATAAAATATTTTAAATGTTTAGGAAGAGGTCAAATTGCCTCTCAATTCCCAACAAAGAAATCCATGATTTTAAGGGGCATTGATCACTATTCAAGCTATGAGGAAGTTTCCTTTTCACACTCTAGTGATAACTTAAATAGTGATTCTTGTGAAAGTGAACATGTTCTTAGAGATGAGGGTGAGCTTTTCATGATTTGAAAGCTTTTTGGAAGCCACATAAGGGATGATGACACTACACAATGGGAGAACATCTTTTAAATAAGATATTATATTAAAGAAAAACTATGTTCTTTCATTGTGGATCATGGAAGTTGTGCTAATGTGGCTAGTCAAAGGCTAGTTCACAAACTTAGTTATACATTAATAGATCACCAATACCTTACAAATTGTAATGGCTTAATGAAAATAATGAAATGTTAGTTAACAAATAAGTTCTTCTTTCTCTTTCCATATACACTTACCATGATTAAGTTTGGTGTGATGTTGTGCCTACGGAAGCCACTTATGTCTTATTGGATAGACCATGGCAATATGACAAAAAGGTTACCCATGAGGGTTTCACCAACACCCTCACTTTTGTCTATAACAATAAGAAGTTTGTCTTACACGCCATGTCTCCCAAGCAAGTTTTGGAAGACTAACTTCAGATGAAGTTAAAAAGGGATAGGGAGGTTAGGCCTTCCACCTCCCCTTCAAAACCCCAAAAATAAAAAAATAAAAAACAAATAAACCAAAAAGATAAGGGTAAAGGGATCCTTACCTTTGAAGAATGCAAGAGGCATTCTTCCTTCTTTACCTCTAAGCATGATGTAAAGCAAGCTTTGCTTCTTCACAAACCTTTCTATAACATCCCAATTTTAAAATAAATGATTAAATGAAAAGGAATAAATATGAAATAATTATAGGTGAGTTAATTAATGTCCCAAAATATTCGAAATAATTAAATGAAGATTTTTGAGAATTATTCATAATTTATTGAGGCTTTATGAGCTGAAAACATACCCGATTAAAATATGGGTGTCAGACCAAGTATCTCTAATTAATGTACCGTTGGTCAGGGCTGTTAAGAATATTATTGGGAGTCTGAATATATATTCAGAATAATTTTTAGATAAGGTATTGAGCCCGAACAGATATCCTGTTTGTCATAAAACGGTGAAATTTTAATGAGAAGCCAAACATTAAAACACAAACTCTCTTTTCCTCTCTTCATTTCACGTTGGCTTCTTGGTTCCATTTGGTAAACACTTTCTTCTTCTCCTTTCTCATTCTTCTCTACACTTTCTACTTCCAAACCCTAAGCAAAGTAATGAACCCATCTTCCCCTCTCATTTTCATTTTCCCCATTGGCAAAGGAAGAGTTTAAAGCTTAGAGATCCTCTCTTTCTCTTCTATTTTCATGCTCAACTCCCTTTCCCTTGAAGACTCACTCTTTTATACTCTTGAGGTAAGCCTCTTGTCATTTCTTAAGAGTATGAACCCCAGGTTTTGGGTTTTTGGTGTTGGGTGAGCATTTAATATATATGGGTTGTTGGGAGAAGCATTAAACATGGAAACCCTAAGGTGGGGTGTTATTAGCATGGCATTTATGATGGGTTGTTAAGGGTACACGAAATTAATACTTGGATGAATGGAAAACTGATGAGCATTTGTGATAGTGATGGGTTTTTAGTGAAACCCTAACTTTAATAAATTAAGGAAAGTAATAAATGTTGGTAAGAAAATATGTTTTAAGAGGAAATACATGAGATTGAGAGTGTGGGTGTTGATAATTATGGTATTTGTAAATATTGGGCTTAAGGGTTACCTTGTAACCTATAATATAGAGAATGTGTATTGATGGGAAGGAATTACCAGAGCCCAAAAAAATAAAGAAAATGGTGTCTATAACATGTTTTATACATGTTGTAAAATTGTAGATATAATAATGGTTAATCAGAGTTTGAAGTTATGGATTGAATGGTTAAATAATTGAGATTTTACATGTATGTAATATAGGACCCATTCCGAACGACAAGGCAGGAACGTCGTATCACTCAGAATTCTTCTCTTGAGGTAGGAGGGGAGTTTTATATTCTAAATGAATGAATTGAGTAGTGTTTAATTATCATATATGACAATATGCATGTTTACCTTGTTTGAGTGGTAATGATGATTTGTGGTTGTTAAACATGATGATGATGATGATGAATATGCTTGTCAACATGTAATGTGCATTTGGAATATTTATGGTATGTTAAATGGTGATGTTGAATTGTTTGGCTAGTGTAATGCCTTGATGATGATATGATTGTGTTATGTTCACCATGAATATGGAATGGTCATTATCCATGATAAATAAGAATAAAGATGGATGATTAGCATGCCTTTATGATGATGGATTGATGATTGAAATAGATGATTTAAAGCCCTTGTGACGATGAGGAGTTGTTTAATACGCCACACTAAAACTTAAACATTAGTAACAACCAACGATAATAAAATCTACTAAGAAACGTATGGTGCAAATAATTGTGATGTTGATTGGTGAGTGGCATAATTAGGATGCATAGTTGTGAGAATGCATTATGATTTGCATCGTATTGCACCCATGGCATACTGCATAGCTGTCAGTGTTGGAATGTTAGGGGATTCCCCAGGCCGGCCCAGTGGGAGGGTGACTCGGTACACGAGTATACTTATTTTCCCATGTGACTCAGAGTGTAAGTCACAAAGCCGCCCATGTATAGCTATGGGGAGCTGCATGTGGCCGACCCTGTAGGGGGTGGCTCCTTGACAACCAAGTGTCCCCGGTGGTCCTATGGATCACAGCTGCCATAGTGTGAATCATGGCCAGCCCGCAACACCTCTATATTGATTATGGTGGTTACCGCGGTCATGGTATAAATGGCCAGGTGTTGCAAGATGGGCGATGCGGTTTGGTACCAATAAAACATAATGATATGTATGCAATTAATGATATATATATATACATATTTTTCTACTGCAGTAGGGGTGTTGTTATATGATCATACTTAACCCATAAATTGGTGTTTATTCCTACAGTCGGATCCGTAATTGATAAATTACTTCGGTGTGCATGTGCATTAGCTTAAGAGCATTTATATATAGCAAGGAGGTATGCCAAAGGTGATGAGAAATGGTGTTGATTTTGATTGGGTGAGAAAATACCTAAAGACAACATAAAAGATATGAATACAAATACATATATTGTGTATGGTGATTTTGTGTGTGTTAGCCCAAGATGATGAAGGGTTTGATTGTGTGTATGCATATATATTTTGTATGACCTATAAGGGATAATTGAGCATGTGTAAGATTGGTGAGGTGTTGATAATTATGATGATAAATGATATATTAATGCAAAGTATACATGATGTTGGATGCATATGCACACAATCACATTGTATTCATTTTTATCTTTTGGAATGTATAACTTACTCTCCCATGTTGTCTATTTTTACCTTTGTGATGCAAGACACTCATGGGAGTGAGATTAAATCTTTTGGAAATATGTGTTTTGGTGATGGAGGTAAATTAATGTATAGGAAGTGCCTTGGCCGGCGAGTATTAATTTTGTATAGCATATGATAGATGGTGTATGCTTAATATGTATTTGGATTGGTGTATATTCATTTTAGAGGTCATTGGTGAAAATTGGACCTTGCATGTATGGCTAATTTTTGATTATGACCTATACAATGTATAATGCTAGTTATGTGCTGAAATTATTGTCCAAGTGGTGAGTGGATGATGTTGATTCATGAATTATAATGTTTTATGAAATGTATGTGATGATGCATTTTGATGTTTATGCTTATTTGAAGAACTAATAGGGTCAAATTGTGTTTTATGTGGTTTTAATGGTATGTAATGTCTCTAATAGCTTAAATATATTAATTTTGACTTGTAGGAATTGGAATGGGTCAATTCCATTGAGAATAGGCCCTTGAGTTGCACAAAAATGCCTCAAAATGGGTAAAACACATTTATGCGCATAACTCTCTTGTTTTAGGGAACTTTTGAGTACAGCCAGCGGCTACATGTCACAATGATGTATATATGTTGGTGTTAAATTTTCGTAGCATTTAGAATTCGTATGAAAAAGTTAGAGGGGTTGGAAGTCCAAAAATCATGTTTTTTTGCATAAAAACAACAGCAGTGCTGTCTTGAATCGATTCAAGGCTCTCTAAATCGATTCAAAAGATGCTGTTTTCATTGGTTGGAGAGTCAGAGGCGGTTGAATCGATTCATACGGGATTGAATCGATTCAAGGACCCTTGTTTTCACTATTTTTGGTTCCAGGAATGTTTGAATCGATTCATACGGGCTTGAATCGATTCAAGGGGTCCTGTTTTCACTATTTTGGATTCTAGAACCATTTGAATCAATTCATGGGGTGCTTGAATTAATTCATGGCCCTGCTTTCATGCTTTTTCCTGTGTTTTGGGGGTACAATTGGTATTATTTGACTATGATATGATTGTACAATAACCTACACGCATAATTAATACATTTTAACAAGTCAATGGACCATCCTTTGACCTTCTACCACTCCCCTTCATTTTCTTAATGTAAGTGTACACTTCCGCTAATCCTTGTTGGTGATCATGAGATTGATTACCCAAGGCTCACTCTTGACTTAATTATGCACCTCCTCATATCTTCATATATGGAATAGGTTATCTAAAGTGATCTAGGGTTACTCGTTGAAACTTATTTCGCGATTCTTTTTTTCTTTTAAATCGTGAAAATTTACCCAATATTTTTATTATCCAAATTTTATTTATTTAATTACCCCCAATTTCTAGGGTGTCACTTTCTACATGCTTTACCCTTCTTTGTCCTCTTCTAGCTCTCCTAGCCCTTCTAGCACACTATTTCTTGCACTTCTCTCTCTTAGTGGGTTCTCCTTCTGCTATGTCCAAGGGAATGTAAAATCTTCTTCTAGAGTTTGATGCTTTCCTAAAGACCTTCTTCAAGGGCTTCTACCTCTTAAGGGTATAGAACACCAAATAGACCTTATACCTGGGGCTAGCTTGCCCAATAGGCCTGCATATAGATGTAACCCTAAGAAGAGTCTCGAAATTGAAAAATAAATTAGAGACCTACTTTCGAAAGGTTGGATTAGGGAGAGTCTAAGTCCATGTGCTATACCCATTCTTTTAGTTCCTAACAAAGATGGTTCTTAGAGGCTATGCACTGATTGTAGAGCAATCAACAACATAACCATTAAGTATAGGCATCCTGTAACATCCCAGTTTTGAAGTTAGATACCGAATAAAAATTAAATAATAAGAAAATTGAAAGTAAAGTAAAGAATTAGTTGTTAATCATAATCAATATAGCTTGAGAGTTAATGACAAGTTAATTGGACTCAATTGATGGGATGTGGCTGTCTGTGATTGGCGGAAGGTGTGAGTGGACTGCGACTCACGCTTTCCCATCCCACTCCTTCCCCTCGCATGCGTATATAGGTGCGTATTCAGTATCACCGTGGGTGCAAAAAACTTCTCCCACTACTCCATTCTCTCTTTTTCTTCTTCGTCTCCATCTTCTTTCCTTTCCCCTGTTTCTGTTCGTCACGACGACAGTGCGGGAAGAAGGTCAGAGCCCCGACAGGTGAAGGACAATTGTTGAAGCAGAGGAAGAACAACACCCCAACTCCGAACCAAGTGCAGAGTACGACGGAGTGGAGAAAGGCTGAACGAATCAGTAGAAGGGCGTCAGATTCAACGTCGAAGAGCAGAAAAGCTTCTTGAAGTCCCTTTCGTAGGTAGGGGGCGCTTGCATGTTAAATGCATGGTCCACGAACGGTACCGGATGAATGTACTGCTTGAGTGTATGTACATGTGTTTGTGATGATTGGATCCTATGCATGATTGAAGATTCTGGATTCCCTGTGTTTTATAGTGGTTAAACAGTAAATGCTTGTAATCTAGATGGTGGTGAAGTAGTATGTTAGTATTGATAATAACGAATGATATGCATGGTTCTATCTTTGTTAACACTGTGAGAATATGAATGTGTGCTCGTTAGTTGATTTGTCAGATGCTATTACTTGATTGCTGATGGTTGAACATATTGGTGTAAATAATAAAGCGAATAACGGTTGCATTGAATCTGTTCCTACTTAATGGTTACGAAGGAGGTATCGGTGGTGTGATGACGCTTGTTGGTAAATGCATTTAGCTGCATGTGTAAGAGTGGGGCGACCCGTGGAAGGTCAAGAGCCCCGAGGGAATGACTTCCAGTTACAGACCTCGGCTAGATTCCGAAGGAGCTCGTGGTAGCCGTAGGAGCTAGAGAAGAGTCTCGAGACGCCAATGGGAGGCCGGTACCACGCGGGAAGAGCTGAAGGACGAGGGGCCAGGAGAGGGGAAAACTGTAACTGAAAGTCATCACTCGAGTCGGATCCGCAGGCATGCATGTAGATATGAGGTTGATTAGAGTAGTACGTATAACGTGTGTCGAGTGTTATGAATGATTTCCGAGTGTGGGGAATACCTGTGTGTGTTGTATGTGTGTCTCAAATGTCATTTTGTCGTGCCTAACCTTAATTAATTTGAAAACGATTGAATGGATGTGAATGTGCATACTGACACTGATACCGAGTCCTTGATTGTCATTTTACATGTAAAAGCTCACCCCTGCAGTGGCTACACTTTCAGTGAACATCTCTCGGAAGGAAGAATGAAGGAGGAGCCGAGTGCAGGACAATGAATCTGAGCGCTATTGGAACATATATCTACATGTGTATATGTATATATGTATAAATACTGTGTATAACGTTTTGTTAAGCCTTGGCCGGCTCATGTTTTGGTTTTAGTCCTTACGCTAAAACTTGACAGCTTGGGATAACAGAAGTCATGATGAAGTTTTTGTAATTATATGAATGCTTTCGTTTATATATGTATATGTTGTGTGTTCTTCTATACTGTAAGTGATGTTGAGCGGTAAAGAGGACTGTATGAGAATGTCTTATGAGCGTAGGGTAATTATAATCCGAGTGATTAAATGGTAGTACGCCGAGTGAGTCAGTCGCTATTCCCCGAATGATTATAGGCCTGAGGATTTCCGAGTAAAAGTAAGTATGAAATCCTGAGTGAGGAGGAATTGGTATTCCCGAGTGAAAATCTCGAGTGATTCCCCTCTGAGAGAGGAGCTCGAACGGTGGTTTAGAGTGGATTGGATCTTAAGTGTAAGGCATCGGTAACCCGAGTGAAAGATGTAAGTCCGAGTGAGAAGGAGTTCTGGAATCCGAGTGGGATAACCCTCAGTTCCCGAGTAGAGTATAAGTGTCGCCGTATGGTTAAAATTAGAAGGCTAAGTTATGGAGCTCTGAGTGACTAGAATGGTTCGCCCAAGCGTGAGGACTCGCGCTGGAGCGAGTAGGTGTCAGTGTGGAACACCGCCCAAATACCCTTCCCCTCCGTTGTTACGTTAATGCGTCCCAGACAACGGTGTTGACCCCTACTTGGGCGTTGTGGTTGAGTCCGCCCAGACGTTGTCATACCTAGTTGAATTGGGCGGAATGAGTTCAGGCCCCCTTTCCTCCACAAACTACTACACATGTGCATCTCCCTTCTCCTTCCCTCACCTGTTCCCTTATGCTGAGCGCCCAGTAGTTCCCTCGAGGAAAGGTTTATCCTGTGAGAGCGAGTGGACGCTGATGTGAGGTTTGCTTGAGGAGTTTCCATCCGTTGTGGCATCGTTCAGGCGGTGTTGGACAACGGATGAGTGAGTCACCTTCCGTCCTGGAATCCGCCCAGACGCTGGAGCGTCACACCGAACCAATAGACCGGTCTCAGTCCTAATTCCCCTGTTGCTTGTCATATGCGTGTGAATGCTCTTCTACTTCCCTCGCCTTCTTCTTCCCTTCTATGTCAAATGATTCGTGGCTGTTTTTGAAAAAAAAATAAAATAAAATTTCCTCGTTGTTTTGGGATTACTATTTGTAAAAATTTAGTGTGTTACATTTTGGTATCAGAGCAGACCGAAAGGTCCAAGGCCAAGGTATGCTTATCGAGTGTAAACGGTTGTGTGTTTTCTGACTAAATGGTCATAATTGTTGTGATGTTAGTTGAACCTGATTGATATTGGCTTGAGGATAGGAGGTTGTTTCCTCCTGGTCCGATTGTGTGTGTAACCTGGAAGAATGATATAATGTGCTAAGCTATTGAATGTTAGACTGAAAAACCCGATCGGTAGTAAGTGGCTCGGTATACTTATCCTCGAATGTCGATCTCAAGATAAGGAATGACGCATCGCCAAAGCATGGAGGCTATAGCCACAGCATTCCAATGCTTTGCGGACGTGTTTGAAAGGCAGGGCCAGACTCGAGCTGAGGATGGCCACGTGCTGGACCGCTTCCTGAAGAGGAAGCCGACTGAGTTTCAGGGAGGACGTAATCCGGAGGCAGCTTTTAAATGGACTCAGGAACTGGAGAGGATTTTTGGGGGTCTTCGTTGTACCGAGGCCCAAAAGGTGGAATGTGCAGTGTATATGCTGCGAGATGAAGCGGAGAACTGGTGGAAGATAGCCAGAACCGATTCCCTGATGATGAAGCTCAGCTGACATGGAA
The DNA here is from genome assembly GCA_037962975.1 of Clitoria ternatea. Taxonomy (NCBI): domain Eukaryota; kingdom Viridiplantae; phylum Streptophyta; class Magnoliopsida; order Fabales; family Fabaceae; genus Clitoria; species Clitoria ternatea. The sequence goes on from CM075672.1 coordinate 185,311,167, forward strand.
CGATTTTAAGACATGCTTCTTAGAGAAATACTTCCCCGACACAGTGAGGAGTCGGAAGGAGCTGGAGTTTATGGAGTTAAAGCAAGGCTCCATGACTGTGGAAGAATACGCGACAAGATTCGAGGAGTTATGCCTATTCTACCCACCCTTCCAACAACCTGGGACGGAGAGCTCGAAGTGCCTTAAGTTTGAGAATGGATTAAGATCAGATGTTAAGAGGGCCTGCAGATACCATGAGATACGGAGTTTCCCTGCATTGGTGAATAAATGTAGGATATTTGAAGAAGATGACAAGGCCCACTCGGGCCAGAGCAGCAGAGCCAACCAGTATTTGAGGCCTCAGCAGTCACGTTTCAAGAGGCCAGGGAACGTAGGAAGAAATGAACCCTTCACTAGATTTCAGGGTCGCGGTGACCGAGGGAGACAGATGAGTGGACGACCCAGGTACGGTAAGTGCTTTAAATGTGGTGGCGACCACTTTGCTCAGAGTTACAATGATACCGATGTTAAGTGTTTTCACTGCGGGAATAGGGGACACATTCGCCCTGACTGCCCCCAGCTCCGTCAAACAAATGCTAGTGTGCGTCAAGGAGGGTTCCAGGTGAAGAGCAATAGGAATGATGGACAAAACTCACGGGGCAGAAACAACAGAGCTAGAGGGAATATGATGGTTGCCCCAAATATCAGGAGGAGAGACACCGACCAACCAGCCACTGGAAGAGCCTACGCCATCAACGCAGAAGAAGTCGCACAAGCAAATGACTTAGTACAATGTAAGTGCTCACTCGGTAGATACACACTTAGTGTAGTTTTTGATTCTGGAGCTTGATAAATGTTTTGATTGTATTGAGTTTGCTGAAAGAGAATCAAGTTTGTATAATATGAACTCAATGAAATGGATGTGCCAAGTTTAAACACAGAAGTTGTAATATAGTATAGTTGTCGTTCCACTGAGGAGGTGCTAGAATGAAGACTTTAGTTTGAATTGATTTGGCAGAAAGTTTTTGTTTGGGTTTGTTGTGAATGTTGTTGAATGAAAAACAACAAGTAACAGAATAACAGAGAATAATATTGTGCAAAAGATAACAGTAAATGATGTTGGAAAAATCAGTTTTGTAAAATAGGGATTGGCTTCATCACATCTTCACCTCTGTAAGCTGCATAAGTTTCCATATAAGTAAATCGAAAAGATAAGTTCTACGTCACAATCAAAGTCATTTGCATCGATCCCTCGACTACAAAATTCATAAGAATGATTTCCAAACCGCTGATCCCTCAGTCACTTTGGAAACCATTCCAGCATTATCGATCGATTGTTTAGACGTTTATTGCGTTAGACGCCATCCCTGGCTACCTACTCACAACAAGTACTTCTTTCAGGGTCTGCTTTCAAAAGTCACTTCCCAGCATACTCAAGAAAACTTAGAACAAGAAAATAGTGATCAAGTACTTTCAGGCATTAAACGCAGAAGGAAATACAGAAACTTATCAAATCTCATTACTCAATAAAAACTTACAACAGCATTACTTCAGTGTTGAATGGAGTACAGCCAATCCCATAAGGGAGATTAGTTACTCATGCCTTGCATTTTCACCATCAAAGGAATGAATACAGAAAATGGAAAGTGTGAATGAAAATACAGAGGATGAATCTGATGTATCAGATGATAGGAGATTGATGATTTGTTTGAAGCTTGATTTATAGGAGTTTAGGTTCAGCTTCTCTTGCCCACTTGCGTATAACCCATGCAGCATCTTTCAGAGACTGGTGGAAACAGAAGAAAGTGGATGAGTTTGCATCGCATCATTGGTGAATAAAGAATTAAGAGACCCATGCTGTGTGAGTCACGCTTGAGCTTGATGGTCACGCTCAAGCGTGAAGGGCTCTGATGCTTTCTGATTGTCTTGCGCTTGAGCTTCCTTGACCACGCTTAAGCGTGGTTCCTCTTTTTAGTATACGCTTGATCCATGCTTACTTTCGCTTAGGCGCGCTCGGGTTTACGCTTTAAGCGAGCTCTTCTATCAACAGATATTTTCCACGCTCAAGCCATGCTCAAGCGGTGTCGGGTTCACGCCCAAGCGGCTCCTTCCCACGCTTGAGCGTGAGATGACCCTGATGCTATTCCTTCTTGCAATTCAGTCACGCTTGGGCTCCATGTTGTCACGCTTGAGCGTCAGTCATGCATGAAGTCACGCTCACGCTCACGCTTGATCCTTTTCAGCCGCGCTCAAGCGCTCTTGTGTTCACGCTCGAGCTTCCCCTTCTCACGCTCAAGCGTGGGTAAGTCTGATGCTGCTTGTTGTCCTTCAATCCACGCTCAGGGTCACGCTTGCTCCTCGCTTGGGCGCTTTAGGGCTCACGCTCAAGCGACGTGCTCTCCCGCTTGAGCGTGAGAGGGTCCTGAAGCTTTTCTGTTTTCTTTAGTCCTTCAACAAGGTTGCGCTCAAGCGTGCTCGAGGTTACCCTTAAGCGTGGGGTTCTGGTGATGCTGAATCCTCTTGAATTTCTTTCAAGCTTTTGGAACCTGTCTTCAATATTTTTCAGAGCAAGCTTATTTACTTAACACATTATTATTTATAATAAAAATCATGCTCAATTTATCAATCTAGTTAAGTATTTCAGGAAATGGATTCAATTGAGTCATGAATTCAATCACAAAATAAGCACTTATCAAACTCTCCCCAACCTAGATTTTTGCTTGTCCTCAAGTAAAAAGAAGTTTAGGAAAGGGAATCAAGCGTTCAAAAATCTTAAGTTTCTGTTGCAGACAAAAAGTTTAAAAGACAATAATCTGAGTTGATGTCTAGGCAAATGATTTTCTTAATACCAATTCCTTGAAATGTAATGCACCATTACCTTGTTCATAAAGCATGTAACCCATTTGCTGTAAGAATATAGAACTCTCATTATTTCTTACCATGTGTCTGTTTCACTCATCCATCATTAGAACTGCTCCGTTAACATTGGCCGTCATTTCTAGTAAAACCAAAATTCAAATGAATAGCAAGGATCAGAAGGTCTTTTAAGGATGTAATGAGGCTGGGCTAATAAGAATCTTTGGTTTTTCTTGGTTTCAAAACGCATGTTTAAAGAAGAGCATAAGTGTTTTTGGTTAATTTAGAAGGCTCCTTCTCTGCATTGAAACTTTAGAATTTTCTTTTGTTTTACTCCAGCTCTTTTATACAATCTTTGGAGAGCTTACTTATTCTTTCTGCATTTTCTTCTACTGCCTCAATTTGTTTCATCTTCTTTTGAGAAAATTATTTTATGCTCTTTTTCAAGATGAACATGCAGGTGAGGTAGAATTTTTGCTTTTATGCTTAGTTCAGGGCAGAGAGAAAAAAAATTTTCATGCTTTTATGGCTCAAAGATGGGCTGCCAAAAAATCGGATATTTTTATCAGGGTAGCTTTTTGGCTCTTGGCTAACTATGTTTTCAAAATTGCCTTATCATTTCCTTGTTTGTTTCTTAAGAAAAAGGTTTAATTAGAAAATCAGTCAATGCCAATTTGACAAATTCAAATGAGGCTCTCAAGTGTTTAGATTTTCTCACTTCTCATCAAGATATCAGGCTTACTTCCTTATTCTAACAGAAAAGGGTTCACATCATGTAATCAAGCAAAAATACATGCATTCCAGTTCCTTGGTTCTTAATTAAGTCATTTTGCCTAAAAAGAATCAGTGTTATTGCCTAAAAACATTCTGTTGCTTAGAAACTTTTCTTGTTCAAAAAGTAAAATCTTTGGTTGGGGTTTTCAAAAATGTTCAACTGCAAGCATGTAATGGTATATCCAAACAATCAACCAAAAGCATAAAAATTTTAAAAATTTTCAAAGCATGCTGCAGTAATGTTAGATAAAACTAACTGAAAGTAAACTAAAGCAATAAAAACTAAAGCAGTAAACTCATCACTCATCCTTAGAAGAGTCATCCCTTGTCTCATGTTTCCTTACTGGAGGTCCTTGTGAGGAGGGTCCTTGTTTAGTCTATGAAGTCTCACCCCTCCTAAGAAAGAAGGCCTGTCCCCAGGCTAAACAATGTGGGATGCAAACTTACTTTCGGATAATGAGTGGGATGAATTTGATGAGCTGCCTGCAAAATAAAAGGAAAATTCAATCTTAGGATAAAATTTACTTAAAATAAAATCAACAGGATGAAAAAAAACATAAAAGATTGGGTTGCCTCCCAATAAGCGCTTGTTTAACGTCATTAGCTTGACGCCTGATAGATTTTTCAATATGGATCATGGAGTTGGTGGATGAGAGTGTTGAGTTTTTCCACCTCCTTGCCTAAGTCAGGCTTTGGCTTTCTTCCTTTCTGTTTTTCAAGTGCACCTTCAATAGCAAAATCAGCTTGTTCTTTTTGCACTCGAATTTTTACTTTTCTGTCATCCACATCTATGATTACTTTGGCTGCTTTCAAGAATGGTCTCCCTAGTATTAGGGGAACTTCAGGATCTTCCTCCATATCTATGACAACAAAATTCTCATGAAATTCAAATTGATCAACTTTGACCTCAACATTTTCAGCAATACCATAAGGGGTTTTTATTGATTGATCTGCCATTTTTAAAGACATGTTTGTTGGCTTGATTGAAAAATCCCCTATACTTTTAAGTGTGGATAGTGGCATCAAATTTACACTAGCACCAAGATCTAATAAAGCTTTACTTTTTGAAAGATTTCCAATAGTGACAGGAATAAAAAAACTCCCTGGATCTTTGGTGTTATAAGGTACTGCTTCAGATGTGATAGCATTATGTTCATCTTCTTCCTCAGTTATTTCCTCAGTCAGTGTGGTTACAGCCTTGCAATGCTCTATTGGGTTTGTTTCAGTGTTTGCTCCATACTGAGGCTTCTGTTTCTCAGCAAGTTGTTGGGCTAGTTGTCCCAATTGTGTTTCCAAGTTCCTGAGTGATGCCTCATTGTTCTTTTGACTTGCTAAAGAAGTTTGCATAAATTTTTCCAAGGTGTCCTCCAATCTAGAAGTTCTCTCCACCAAAGAAGGACCATTATTTTGATATGGTTTATTTGAAGAGCTGGGCTCTTGCTTCCATCCTTGGCCTTGGTTTTGGTTACTTCTCCATCCTTGAAATGGTTGGTTAGAAAAATTTGAATTGAAATTACCAGACCTTCCTTGGTTGTTCATGAAGTATACAGTTGCTTCTTGTGATCCACAGTTCTCATTGAGATGATCTCCTCCACAAAAGTTACATCTTGCAGGCATTTGTTGTTGCCCTGGTTGTGATGATTGTACAACATGTAATTGTTGTGGAATATTAGCTATCTTTTTGGTCAATGCTTCTAGTTGTTGGGTCAGAATTTTGTTCTGTGCTAAAATGGCATCTGTGGTGTTTAAGTCAAGGACTTCTTTCCTTTGAACTTGCTGACGATCATGTTGAGCTTGGTAGTCTGTTGAGGATAAAGCTTCTATTATCCGTGTGGCTTGGTCAGCATCCACTGTCATCATTGTTCCTCCTGCTGCTGCATCTAAAATCATTTTAGTGTCAGCCCTTAAACCACTGTAAAAAATATTAAGTTGTGCAATATCTTCAAGTCCATGGTTTGGGCATTTTCTGAGCAGTGATTTAAAGCGTTCCCATGCCTCACAAAAAGGTTCATCTTGGCCTTGTCTAAATGTTGTAATATCTGATTTGGCCTTGATGAATCTAGATGGAGGAAAGAACCTTTGTAGAAATTTTTCTTCAACTATGTTCCAGCTATTCAAACTTTGATTTGGATGAGATTGTAACCACCCCTTTGCTTTTCCTGCTAAAGAAAAAGGAAATAGTCTTAGATATGCAGCATCAATAACATCTTGGTCAAATCCCATGGTTCCAACTAATTCATAGAATGTGGCCAAGTGAGTGTACGGATCTTCACTGGACATTCCATGGAATTGATGTGAACTAATCAAACTCAGAAATGCTGGTTTCATTTCTAGTGCTCTGACAGTGTTTGGGATTGCAATGCTTGAGAAATGTCTTGGCCCTTGCTGTAAAGCATAGTCTCCAAGTGTTCTCCTTGGTGGATTTTGATTATTGCTGTTGTCATCCATTGTATCAGAGGAAGTTTGTCCTTCTTGGAAGTTCTGCTTTGCTTTCTTGATTTTCTTGAGGAACCTATCTATCTCAGGATCAAATGCAAGCTGTTCTTTTGTACCCTGTCCTCTCAAGATCATAAATCAAGAACTCAAAGTAGTAAGGTTAAAAAAAAATAAAAAAAACAAATTACAAACAATTTTATTTACACTGTCTTGTCAATTCAATGCTAAAATATTCAAACTTAAATCACCTCCCCGGCTGCGGCGCCAAAACTTGATAAATGTTTTGATTGTATTGAGTTTGCTGAAAGAGAATCAAGTTTGTATAATATGAACTCAATGAAATGGATGTGCCAAGTTTAAACACAGAAGTTGTAATATAGTATAGTTGTCGTTCCACTGAGGAGGTGCTAGAATGAAGACTTTAGTTTGAATTGATTTGGCAGAAAGTTTTTGTTTGGGTTTGTTGTGAATGTTGTTGAATGAAAAACAACAAGTAACAGAATAACAGAGAATAATATTGTGCAAAAGATAACAGTAAATGATGTTGGAAAAATCAGTTTTGTAAAATAGGGATTGGCTTCATCACATCTTCACCTCTGTAAGCTGCATAAGTTTCCATATAAGTAAATCGAAAAGATAAGTTCTACGTCACAATCAAAGTCATTTGCATCGATCCCTCGACTACAAAATTCATAAGAATGATTTCCAAACCGCTGATCCCTCAGTCACTTTGGAAACCATTCCAGCATTATCGATCGATTGTTTAGACGTTTATTGCGTTAGACGCCATCCCTGGCTACCTACTCACAACAAGTACTTCTTTCAGGGTCTGCTTTCAAAAGTCACTTCCCAGCATACTCAAGAAAACTTAGAACAAGAAAATAGTGATCAAGTACTTTCAGGCATTAAACGCAGAAGGAAATACAGAAACTTATCAAATCTCATTACTCAATAAAAACTTACAACAGCATTACTTCAGTGTTGAATGGAGTACAGCCAATCCCATAAGGGAGATTAGTTACTCATGCCTTGCATTTTCACCATCAAAGGAATGAATACAGAAAATGGAAAGTGTGAATGAAAATACAGAGGATGAATCTGATGTATCAGATGATAGGAGATTGATGATTTGTTTGAAGCTTGATTTATAGGAGTTTAGATTCAGCTTCTCTTGCCCACTTGTGTATAACCCATGCAGCATCTTTCAGAGACTGGTGGAAACAGAAGAAAGTGGATGAGTTTGCATCGCATCATTGGTGAATAAAGAATTAAGAGACCTATGCTGTGTGAGTCACGCTTGAGCTTGATGGTCACGCTCAAGCGTGAAGGGCTCTGATGCTTTCTGATTGTCTTGCGCTTGAGCTTCCTTGACCACGCTTAAGCGTGGTTCCTCTGTTTAGTATACGCTTGATCCATGCTTACTTTCGCTTAGGCGCGCTCGGGTTTACGCTTTAAGCGAGCTCTTCTATCAACAGATATTTTCCACGCTCAAGCCACGCTCAAGCGGTGTCGGGTTCACGCCCAAGCGGCTCCTTCCCACGCTTGAGCGTGAGATGACCCTGATGCTATTCCTTCTTGCAATTCAGTCACGCTTGGGCTCCATGTTGTCACGCTTGAGCGTCAGTCATGCATGAAGTCACGCTCACGCTCACGCTTGATCCTTTTCAGCCGCGCTCAAGCGCTCTTGTGTTCACGCTCGAGCGTCCCCTTCTCACGCTCAAGCGTGGGTAAGTCTGATGCTGCTTGTTGTCCTTCAATCCACGCTCAGGGTCACGCTTGCTCCTCGCTTGGGCGCTTTAGGGCTCACGCTCAAGCGACGTGTTCTCCCGCTTGAGCGTGAGAGGGTCCTGAAGCTTTTCTGTTTTCTTTAGTCCTTCAACAAGGTTGCGCTCAAGCGTGCTCGAGGTTACCCTTAAGCGTGGGGTTCTGGTGATGCTGAATCCTCTTGAATTTCTTTCAAGCTTTTGGAACCTGTCTTCAATATTTTTCAGAGCAAGCTTATTTACTTAACACATTATTATTTATAATAAAAATCATGCTCAATTTATCAATCTAGTTAAGTATTTCAGGAAATGGATTCAATTGAGTCATGAATTCAATCACAAAATAAGCACTTATCAGAGCTACCCACTCCTTCATAGCTGATGATTGTGTAAAACGTTTGAAATTACCGACCATGGAAATGGATCGGATTTTGGAAGTAGCCAATCCAACTGGTCCTAAGGTACTAACCTCGTCAATGTGCAAAGAAGTGACGTTCGAATTGTGCGATCGGAGTTTTACTTCCGACTTGGTGTGCATACCCTTGAAGGATCTTGATATCGTACTCGGGGTAGATTGCCTTTCAGCCAATGAGGTGTTAGTGGATTGCAGAAACCGAAGGATAATTTTCCCGAGACAGCACCATGAGGACTGCATAGCACAAGGTATAACTCAACTATTCATGATGCTTTGTCTAACTGAGGGAGAGAGTAAAACCCGAGTGAACGAAATCCCGATTGTCTGTGAATTTCCAGAATTGTTCCCTGAAGACGTACCGAGTGTCCCTCCCAATAGGGAAGTCGAATTCTCTATAGACTTGGTCCCTGGGGCCGAGCCAGTCTCCAGTGCACCCTATAGAATGTCCTCAACTGAATTAGCCGAGCTGAAGAAGCAAGTGGATGAGTTACTCGGAAAACAGTTCATTAGACCGAGTGTATCACCATGGGGCACACCGGTACTACTTGTTAAGAAGAAGGACGGCAGCATGAGACTTTGCATAGATTACCGACAGTTAAACAAACTCACAATTAAGAATCGGTATCCACTACCCAGAATTGATGATTTAATTGACCAACTGCGTGGAGCCTCAGTCTTCTCAAAAATCGACTTACGATCGGGATATCACCAAATCCGAGTAAAGGACTCAGATATCCCAAAAACTGCCTTTAGGACTCGGTATGGCCACTACGAGTATGTAGTGATGCCGTTCGGTGTGACAAACGCCCCTGCTGTCTTCATGAATTACATGAACAGCATATTCTACCCCTATTTAGACCGATTCGTAGTTGTTTTCATTGATGACATCCTAGTCTATTCTAAGACTTCCGAGGAGCATGAAGAACACCTCCGAACGGTACTCCAAGTGTTAAGGGAGAAGCAGTTGTTCGCGAAGCTTTCAAAGTGCGAATTCTGGATGAATAAGATCCACTTCCTCGGACATGTAATTTCCGAGCAAGGTGTCTCGGTGGACCCTTCAAAGATGACAGCTATAATGGCATGGGAGAGACCCAAGTCGGTCTCAGAGATAAGGAGTTTTATGGGCCTGGCAGGTTATTATAGAAGGTTCATTGAAGGTTTTTCTAAGCTGGCGTTACCACTAACTAAATTGACTCGGAAAAGCATTCCCTTCGTGTGGAGTCCCGAGTGCGAGAGCAGCTTCCGAGAGCTGAAGAACAAGTTGAGAACTGCGCCAGTGCTGGCATTACCCGACTTACAAGAAAGCTTTGTAGTTTATTGTGATGCATCAGGACTCGGATTAGGATGCGTGCTCATGCAGAGAGATCGAGTGATAGCGTATGCCTCTCGGCAATTGAGACCTCACGAGCAGCATTATCCGACCCACGATTTGGAGTTGGCAGCTGTGGTGTTCGCACTAAAAATTTGGAGGCATTATTTGTACGGGTCCAGATTTGAAGTATACAGTGATCACAAGAGCCTTAAATACCTATTTGACCAAAGAGAGCTGAACATGAGGCAGAGGAGATGGATAGAATTCTTAAAGGACTACGATTTCGAGCTGAAATACCATCCGGGTAAGGCAAATGTCGTTGCCGACGCGTTGAGTCGGAAATCCCTCCATATGGCAACAATGATGGCAAGAGAAGTGGAGTTGTTGGAGCAGTTCCGAGATATGAACTTACATGTTGACACCCCCTCCTCTCGGAAAATAGCAATCGGTACGTTAAGAATCGCTAATGAATTCCTGAAGTCCGTGTACGAGCAGCAGCAGTCAGACTCTTACTTGGCTGAGATGAAGAAGACGCAGGCCAAGGGAAAGGATTTGTCCTTGACCGAGGGATCAGATGGGATCTTCCGAGTGAAAGACAGGATATACGTGCCAAGTGAGAAAGGATTAAGGAAAATGGTGCTTGACGAAGCTCATAAGAGCCTCCTCAGTATTCACCCGGGTACCACGAAGATGTACCATGACCTGAAGAAACAGTTCTGGTGGCCCGGACTAAAGAGGAATGTGGCAGAATACGTGGCTCGGTGTATTACTTGTCAGAAATCAAAAGTGGAGAACCAGAAGCCGTACGGTGCAATGCAGCCCCTGGAGATTCCCATGTGGAAATGGGACTCGATTGCTATGGATTTTGTCATGGGATTGCCCAAAAACCGAGCGGGCCATGATGCGATTTGGGTCATTGTTGACCGACTGACGAAGAGTGCACACTTCCTGCCTGTGAACATGAAGTACCCGATGCATAAATTGGCACGGATTTACGTTCATGAGATTATCCGACTGCATGGTATACCAACTTCCATCGTATCGGATAGGGATCCTAGGTTCACGTCCCAGTTTTGGACCAGCCTGCATCAAGAAATGGGCACTAAACTTTGGCTAAGTTCTGCCTACCACCCCCAATCGGATAGACAATCCGAGCGGACGATTCAAAGTTTAGAAGACTTATTAAGAGCGTGTGTGTTAGAGCACGGAGGAGATTGGGAGCAGTACCTCCCCTTGATTGAGTTTACGTACAATAACAGCCATCATAACAGCATTGGCATGGCACCCTACGAAGCACTATATGGACGAAGGTGCCGAACCCCACTTTGCTGGTCGGAAACGAGTGAGAGTCTGCTATTGGGACCAGACATTGTGAAGCAAACCACAGAGCAGATCCGAGTGATACAGGGAAAAATGAAGGCATCTCAAGACAGGCAGAAGAGTTACCATGACAACTGCACCAAACCATTGGAATTTTCAGTCGGAGACAGAGTGTTTTTGAGGACTTCTCCGAGTAAAGGAGTCGGACGAGCCTTGAAAGGCAGAAAGTTAAGCCCTCGATACATTGGACCTTATGAGGTGTTGGAACGAGTCGGCACCATGGCATACCGAATAGCATTACCGACCCACTTATCCCGATTGCACAATGTATTTCATGTGTCTCAACTAAGGAAGTATCTACATGACCCCAGTCACACAATGCCTGACGATGAAGTGGAAGTCAAGGAAGACCTGACCACTGTGACTACACCGATCAGAATCATGGACCGATCGGTGAAGCGTTTGAGAAACAAAAACGTACAGCTGGTAGAAGTGGAGTGGCAACAAGGCAAGACTACCTCTCGTACCTGGGAACGCAAAGACACCATGAGGCAGCAGTACCCCGAGTTGTTTGCTAAGGTGAATTACCGACTGAATTTCGAGGACGAAATTCTTTTGAGTGGGGGAGAACTGTAACATCCCAGTTTTGAAGTTAGATACCGAATAAAAATTAAATAATAAGAAAATTGAAAGTAAAGTAAAGAATTAGTTGTTAATCATAATCAATATAGCTTGAGAGTTAATGACAAGTTAATTGGACTCAATTGATGGGATGTGGCTGTCTGTGATTGGCGGAAGGTGTGAGTGGACTGCGACTCACGCTTTCCCATCCCACTCCTTCCCCTCGCATGCGTATATAGGTGCGTATTCAGTATCACCGTGGGTGCAAAAAGCTTCTCCCACTACTCCATTCTCTCTTTTTCTTCTTCGTCTCCATCTTCTTTCCTTTCCCCTGTTTCTATTCGTCACGACGACAGTGCGGGAAGAAGGTTAGAGCCCCGGCAGGTGAAGGACGATCATTGAAGCAGAGGAAGAACAACACCCCAACTCCGAACTAAGTGCAGAGTACGACGGAGTGGAGAAAGGCTGAACGAATCAGTAGAAGGGCGTCAGATTCAACGTCGAAGAGCAGAAAAGCTTCTTGAAGTCCCTTTCGTAGGTAGGGGGCGCTTGCATGTTAAATGCATGGTCCATGAACGGTACCGGATGAATGTACTGCTTGAGTGTATGTGCATGTGTTTGTGATGATTGGATCCTATGCATGATTGAAGATTCTGGATTCCGTGTGTTTTATAGTGGTTAAACAGTAAATGCTTGTAATCTAGATGGTGGTGAAGTAGTATGTTAGTATTGATAATAACGAATGATATGCATGGTTCTATCTTTGTTAACACTGTGAGAATATAAATGTGTGCTCGTTAGTTGATTTGTCAGATGCTATTACTTGATTGCTGATGGTTGAACATATTGGTGTAAATAATAAAGCGAATAACGGTTGCATTGAATCTGTTCCTACTTAATGGTTACGAAGGAGGTATCAGTGGTGTGATGACGCTTGTTGGTAAATGCATTTAGTTGCATGTGTAAGAGTGGGGCGACCCGTGGAAGGTCAAGAGCCCCGAGGGAATGACTTCCAGTTACAGACCTCGGCTAGATTCCGAAGGAGCTCGTGGTAGCCGTAGGAGCTAGAGAAGAGTCTCGAGACGCCAATGGGAGGCCGGTACCACGCGGGAAGAACTGAAGGACGAGGGGCCAGGAGCGGGGAAAACTGTAACTGAAAGTCATCACTCGAGTCGGATCCGCAGGCATGCATGTAGATATGAGGTTGATTAGAGTAGTACGTATAACGTGTGTGGAGTGTTATGAATGATTTCCGAGTGTGGGGAATACCTGTGTGTGTTGTATGTGTGTCTCAAATGTCATTTTATCGTGCCTAACCTTAATTAATTTGAAAACGATTAAATAGATGTGAATGTGCATACTGACACTGATACCGAGTCCTTGATTGTCATTTTACATGTAAAAGCTCACCCCTGCAGTGGCTACACTTTCAGTGAACATCTCTCGGAAGGAAGAATGAAGGAGGAGCCGAGTGCAGGACAATGAATCCGAGCGCTATTGGAACATATATCTACATGTGTATATGTATATATGTATAAATACTGTGTATAACGTTTTGTTAAGCCTTGGCCGGCTCATGTTTTGGTTTTAGTCCTTACGCTAAAACTTGACTGCTTGGGATAACAGAAGTCATGATGAAGTTCTTGTAATTATATGAATGCTTTCGTTTATATATGTATATGTTGTGTGTTCTTCTATACTGTAAGTGATGTTGAGCGGTGAAGAGGACTGTATGAGGATGTCTTATGAGCGTAGGGTAATTATAATCTGAGTGATTAAATGGTAGTACGCCGAGTGAGTCAGTCGCTATTCCTCGAATGATTATAGGCCTGAGGATTTCCGAGTAAAAGTAAGTATGAAATCCTGAGTGAGGAAGAATTGGTATTCCCGAGTGAAAATCTCGAGTGATTCCCCTCTGAGAGAGGAGCTCGAACGGTGGTTTAGAGTGGATTGGATCTTAAGTGTAAGGCATCGGTAACCCGAGTGAAAGATGTAAGTCCGAGTGAGAAGGAGTTCTGGAATCCGAGTGGGATAACCCTCAGTTCCCGAGTAGAGTATAAGTGTCGCCGTATGGTTAAAATTGGAAGGCTAAGTTATGGAGCTCCGAGTGACTAGAATGGTTCGCCCAAGCGTGAGGACTCGCGCTGGAGCGAATAGGTGTCAGTGTGGAACACCGCCCAAATACCCTTCCCCTCCGTTGTTACGTTAATGCGTCCCAGACAACGGTGTTGACCCCTACTTGGGCGTTGTGGTTGAGTCCGCCCAGACATTGTCATACCTAGTTGAATTGGGCGGAATGAGTTCAGGCCCCCTTTCCTCCATAAACTACTACACATGTGCATCTCCCTTCTCCTTCCCTCACCTGTTCCCTTATGCTGAGCGCCCAGTAGTTCCCTCGAGGAAAGGTTTGTCCTGTGAGAGCGAGTGGACGCTGATGTGAGGTTTGCTTGAGGCGTTTCCATCCGTTGTGGCATCGTTCAGGCAGTGTTAGACAATGGATGAGTGAGTCACCTTCCGTCCTGGAATCCGCCCGGACGCTGGAGCGTCACACCGAACCGAATAGACCGGTCTCAGTCTTAATTCCCCTGTTGCTTGTCATATGCGTGTGAATGCTCTTCTACTTCCCTGGCCTTCTTCTTCCCTTCTGTGTCAAATGATTCGTGGCTGTTTTTGAAAATAAAATAAAAAATAAAAAAAATAAAATAAAATTTCCTCGTTGTTTTGGGATTACTATTTGTAAAAATTTAGGGTGTTACACATCCTATACCTAGACTTAATGATATGTTGGATGAACTTTGTGGCTCTACCATATTCTCTAAGATTGATCTTAAAAGTGGCTATCATCAAATAAGAATTAAGGAAGGTGATAAATGGAAAACTGCTTTTAAGACCAAACTTGGATTATATGAGTGGTTGGTTGTGCCTTTTGGCTTGACCAATGTACCAAGCACTTCATGCGCCGCATAAACCATGTTTTGAGGGACTTCATTAGGCATTTTGTTGTTGTCTACTTTGATGACATTCTTATTTACTCCAAAACGATGGACTCTCACCTTGACCACCTTAGACATGTTTTACTTACCTTAAGAGCAAACCAACTTGTTGCTAACCTTGATAAATGCTCTTTTGGTTTAGATCACATTGTCTTTCTTGGATTTTTAGTTAGCTCCAAGGGGGTCCAAGTTAACCAAGATAAGGTAAAAGCAATTAGTGCTTGGCCTACCCCCAAGAGTAATGCATGACATTAGAAGCTGTCATGGCTTGGCTACCTTCTAAAGGAGGTTTTTAAAGGACTTTTCTACTTTGGCATCTCCCCTTAATGATTTACTTAAGAAAAATGTTCCTTTTTCTTTAGGAGCCAAAGCAAGAAAAGGATTTTCAAGACCTTAAGCATAGACTCATACATGCTCTCATTCTTGCTCTTCCAAACTTTTCAAAAACTTTTGAGCTTGAATGTGTGCTTCTAATGTTGGCATAGGTGCGGTTTTGCTTCAAAAGGAGCAGCCCATTGCTTTCTTTAGTTAAAAGCTTAATGAGGCATACCTTAATTACCCTATCCATGAGAAAGAGTTCTTTGCTTTAATTAGGGCCCTTCAAACTTGGGAACACTACTTAATTCACAAGGAGTTTGTCATTCATAGTGACCATGAGTCACTTAAGTATATAAAGGGCCAACATAAGGTTAACAAAAGGCATGCTAAATGGGTTTAGTATTTGGAACAACCCCCTTATGTTATCAAGCACCGTAGTGGTAAAGCTAATGTGGTAGCTAATGCCTTATCTAGAAGGCACACCCTTCTCTCTTCTTTGGGTGCCACTTTTCATGGTCTTGAAGAGATAAAGGAATTATACCCAAAAGACCTTGACTTCTCTCTTGCCTACTACTCTTGTGGTTCTTCTCTTGCTTCTAATGGATTCCATAAGTTAGATGGCTTTCTCTTTAAAGCCAATAAGCTTTGTATTCCTAGGGGATCCATTAGAGACCTTTTGCTTCTTGAGAGTCACGAGGGAGGACTCATGGGGCACTTTGGGAGGGATAAAACCTTATCTACCCATAGTGAGCACTTTTATTGGCCCCATATAAAGCATGATGTGTAAAGGCTTTGCTCTAGGTTCTTTGCATGTAAAAAGGCTAAGTCTAGGGTTTCTCCTCATGGCCTTTACACTCGCTTGCCTATCCCCACTTCCCCTAGGGCAGATATTAGTATAGATTTTTGTACTTGGGTTACCTAGGACCCAAAAGCGAATGGATTCTATTTTTGTGGTGGTTGATAGATTTAGCAAGATGGCTCACTTCATCCCTTGTCACAAGGTAGATGATACAAGTTATATTGCTAAACTATTCTTTAGAGAGATAGTTCGCTTGCATGGGATCCCTAGAACTATTGTTAGTGATAGGGATACCAAGTTCCTTAGCCATTTCTAGAGGACCCTTTGGGCCAGGCTAGGGACAAAACTTCTCTTCTCCACCGCTTTCCACTAGTGCAAAAATTGGATATAACAACGGGGATATTATTCACGGGTAGAAGAGGATCAGTGATAAAAACATGCGCGGTGGCATTTTTGAAATTATAAGGTGAACGTTTTAATCAGAGAAAACTATATATCCACGGTTAACATCATAACCGTGAACGTACCTATCAATATATATTCACGGTTGAGGAGTCAACCGTGGATATATAGTACCTGAAATATATATCGACGGTTGTGTTCACAACCGTGAATATATATTCCTGGGTACGATCACGGTTATGATGTGAACCGTGGATATATATAGATGTCAATATTCACGGTTGTATTTCCAACCGTGGATATATACTTCAGGTTTTAGGGTTTAATCACTGGGTACTGTATGTCCATGGTTGTTTCTATAACTGTGAATATAGATTTAATATTTATCCACGGTTGGTATCGTAACCGTGGATATATAGTTAACATTTATCCATGGTTGTTTGTTAAACCGTGAATATATGTTTAATATATTCACGATTTCAAGGGGAACCGTGAATATATATCCTTTCTGAAACTTCAAAAGCCGCGCCTTTCACTCTTTTTTCACTTTCTCCTTACTTTTGCGCTGGTTATCGTCTTCTTCCTCGTCCTCCTCTTTGTTGGTCATAGGCTTCTGGATTCACTTCCTTCTTCTTTCGCGTGCCCTTCTTCTTCTTCGTTCACCATTGTCAGGTAAGTGCTTCGTTGCCCTTCTTCTTTTGTTCACTTTTTAACCTCTGCTTCGTTGTTATGCTTTATAATCGTAATGGGTTTGCTTCGTTGTCTCTAAGTTTGTGTGTTTATTGTTGAAGCTGAACTCTGTCTCTGCTATTTTGACATTGCCTGTTACATTGCCTCTATTTTCATGTGTTTTCATTGTTGTGGAGACCTGCATTAGTAAATGTCAATAAAAGTGGTTATATTATCAAAATTATTGAGATAAAGTGTCTCTATCTTTGTTTATTTTAGCTCTAGTTAAAGCTTGTATCGTGTCTCTGTTCCTTTTACTTTGCTAGAAATATTGTGGATCCTTCTCTGTATGTGTAACAATGTGTATTCTTTACTATAGGATTTCACTTGTTTGGATTTAATGCTTGTCTGGTACCTGTTGTTAGCACACAAAAATCGCTTTTGAAATATTCCCCTTCAAATGAAAATGGAGCTAAGTTAGGCTTGAGCTCTACAACTGATTAGTAGAAAAATAGGCAGCTACCCCCACACTAACAACAAACTCTTAAACATGGGTAACAAAAAAACAATAACATAAACAAACTCTAAATCTTTTATTCTAAAATAACTGACTCAGTTGACACTCCCTCCCTTAAACTTTATGCTCACTGCAACAGTTTACGTTAGGTTCTTCAAGCATGCCCAAAGTTCACAGATGCTGGAAACTTTTAACTTTAAATGGGTTTGTCATTATGTCTGCCAATTACTCTTCTGTGTTACAATAATTTAGCTCAATAACACCATCGTTGCATAAATCCCACAAAAAATAAAATCTTACATCAATGTGTTTACTCCTTCCATGTAGAACTAGATTTTTAGACAATGTAATGGTGGAAGCATTATCACAAAATATAATAGTTACTCCTTCCTGGAAGTAGTTTAGATGCTCTAAAATTCTTCTTAACTAAAAGTGACCCAAAAAAAAGTGACCCAAAAATAAAATGAATCAATATGGATTTTTGACCAACCCAACCCGGGCCACCATGTTTAAAAAATAAAAATCCAATACCAAACAAAACTTGAAAAATGTCATAATCCAACACCATATCCATAATTCATAAAATAAAAGTTCAACCCTCATGTCTCAAATTCCATAATCCATCATCCAACACTATAGTTCTACTTGAAAATACCACAATTATATAATGTTATTTTTGTTGCTATTTTTTCTCTCATATAATGTTATTTGTTTATGTTTGTATGTATATGGTTGTCAATGTTGCGAACTCGTAGGCTCATACTAGCTAACTGGTATGAGGATGTGCATGAGTGAACCGTAGTTCCCCGTTTGAGATTCGACACAAATGGTCATTAAATTAATTAATGTCATCATTTGTGTTGAATCTTGAATTATCTGTTTGGACAGTTTGGGATGAACAATTATTTTTTATACGCCACTGTTAGTATGTACAAGTTAGGAGTTATTTTAAAATTTGATAAACTTTCGGTAACTTGTATTTTGTGTTGTTCTCTGGGTGCATATTTGGTTGTGGTTGAATTTGATTTGACCACTCTCATTTTGTGTACTTAGAGACCAATACAAAATGCTGCCGAAATTTCATCAAATTTTAAAATAAGTCCTAACCTGTATATATGAATGACGTATAAAAACAATTGTCATGCTGAATGGGTATAGGACCACCACCTTTGTATAAAAAGTGAGGTTGATCATAGCACCTTGTAAACAGTTGGTATGGATCGGAGTTGGATAACTGCATCACGCCTAAGTCTGGAGTACGAGGGGGGAGTTGAATCATTTATAGAATTCGTAGCGAGGAATGCAGTGGGGGTGAATGGAAAGTATTTTTGCCCTTGTGTTAAATGCTTGAACCTGCGTCGGGTAGACTTGGAAGAGGTGCGAGAACATCTACTGTGTGACGGTTTTCTACGTAGCTATACGCGTTGGATATGGCATGGTGAAGATGTGGTGGTGCCAAGTAACAGCTCTCAGACTAAAAATCGAAGCTCGATGCATGACAACAATGTCGACATGGATGACCGACTCGAGGATATGATCCGTGATGTAGGGGTAGAAGGTTTTAAGAAAGCTCATGTATATACAACTCTGTGTGAAGACTCTGAGCAGCCGTTGTATCCAAACTGCCTCAATTTCACGAGGTTATCAGCAGTTTTGCGATTGTTTAATTTGAAGGCCATAAACGGGTGGACGGATAAAAGTTTCACTGACTTACTGAAGTTGTTGAAAGAAATGCTCCCAGCTGGAAACACCTTGCCGAATCGTAACTATGAGGCCAAAAAGGTGTTGTGTCCTATGGGTTTGGAGTATGAGAAAATACATGCATGCCCAAATGATTGTGTATTATTCCGGGGTGAGTTAGAAATACTGCATCGATGTCCTAGATATGGGGTGTCACGGTATAAGAAGAAAGAGGCGGATTCTGATGAGGTATGCACTAAAGGGTCTCCTGCAAAGGTGTTGTGGTATCTACCTATAGTTCCAAGACTAAAGCGTCTGTTTGCCAATGCAGATGACGCAAAACTTATGAGATGGCATGCTGAGGAGAGGGTTGTTGATGGACTACTTAGGCATCCGGCCGATGGGTCGCAATGGAAGAAAATGGATAGGATTTTTCCAGAATTTGCCAATGAACCAAGAAATGTTAGGCTTGCATTAGCCACAGACGGCATGAACCCGTTTGGGAACCTGAGCACAAACCATAGTTCGTGGCCTGTTTTGTTGTTTGTTTACAACTTGCCGCCATGGTTGTGCATGAAGCGAAAATATATGATGTTATCAATGATGATTTCTGGTCCACGACAACCGGGGAACGACATTGATGTATATTTAACTCCATTGGTTGAAGACCTCAAAAGGTTGTGGGAAGACGGGGTTGAAATGTTTGATGGGTTTACCGGGTGATCATTCAAATTGCATGCCATGCTATTTTGCACAATCAATGACTTTCCAGCGTATGGTAACTTATCTGGGTACAGTGTGAAGGGTCATAAAGCTTGTCCAGTATGTGAGGAGGGGACTAGTTCTGTGCGGTTGCATCATGGCAGGAAAAATGTTTATCTTCGACATCAAAGGTTTCTTAAAGCGAATCATCCGTTTCGAAGGTTGAAGAAGTCGTTTAACGGTGCCCAAGATTTTAAAATGGCTCCTCCACCACTATCTGGTCGCCAGGCATATGAAAAGGTGAAGGACGTCAACGTGCAATTTGGTAAGTGTGAAAAACAGCACCCGACACAAAACAACTGGAAGAAAAGGTCAGTGTTTTTTGACCTGCCATATTGGAGGGAGCTTGATGTAAGACACTGCATTGATGTAATGCATGTGGAGAAGAATGTGTGCGAAAGTTTAGTTGGTACACTCTTAAACATACCCGGGAAGACTAAGGATGGCCTAAACTCGCGTATGGACTTAGAGTTGATGGGTATACGTCAGGATTTGCTTCCACAATCAAAGGGCAAAAGAACATATTTGCCTCTAGCATGTCATACGTTATCCAGAAAAGAAAAGCAAAGTTTGTGTGAATCGTTACGAAGTGTGAAAGTTCCGTCTGGTTATGGCTCCAACATCAACTCTTGTGTTTCCATGAAAGATTTGAAGTTAGTTGGGTTGAAGTCTCATGATTGTCACATGTTGATGCAACAGTTTCTGCCTATCGCCATTCGTGACATTCTTCCTAAAAATGTGAGAAATGTCATAACAAGGTTGTGTATGTTTTTCAATGCCATATGTTGCAAGGTAATATGGAGTGATGTTCTGGTAACTTAGATATTATTTAAGTTTTATTTTAGTGTATTATTTCATGTAACTCTTAATAAGGACTCCTTTATGGACTAACTCCTTTCATGTAGGATTCTTTTGACATACCATCTTCTGACATAGCGAGGAGGAAGGTCCTCGGTATTATGGCTGAGCGATGGAGGTCGTTCAAATCCATACTCACCACGAGGTATATTGAACTTTAAATTCTTAATCAACGCTTCACCAAATTGTACCAATCCTTAGTTTAAATGTACCTTTCATTGTAGGTATGTATTCGGGGACGACCAAGGAAAGTTCCCTGGAGAGAAATATCCATTCATCGATCAGGAGACCTGGGATGCTTTTGTTGCATCTAGACATTCTACCGAGTTTCAGGTACATTGGTTTTTAGATGATTAAATTATGTATAATTTATACGGCTAACTGTGAATATTTTTTTTCTTGTTGTAGGAGACCAGAAAGAAAGCCAAGGAGACTAGGAAGCTAAATGACTGCCCACACACACTGTCACTTGGGGGTTACCGTAGGTTGGAGGAGCGGCTGGCACAGGAGAGGCTGAGTCAGTGTCAGACTGACACTGGTATTGTGGATCCCCCTTCCCCACCTTCACGCTACGAAAAATGGAAGCGGGCTAGGATCAAGAAGAGTGAGGAATACACTTCCTCACAGGCTCAGGAGGTTGCCTCACAGATAGTAAGTATTCCCCTTTATATCAGTGTCTGTTTTTCAGTTTACGTGAAGGAAGTGAATACTAACTTGTTTGGTTTCAGGATTCCTTGGTTGAGCAATCAACCCAAGGGTCTTTCGTAGCCCATGGACGGGAGGATATTTTGACTACCACCATCGGTAGGCCAGAGCACCCAGGAAGAGTGCGTGCTATTGGTCGAGGTGTAGGTAAGTGCTAAATAACTCTATGCTTTCATTTTGTTATCTGTTAAACAATTATGGGCTAATCATTCACATTTCACAGGCCTCCGCGCCTATTACGGTGCTCCCGACCCTGCCCCATCCCTTGAGCAAATGGTGGAGCAAAAGGTGGCTGTTGTGAAGGCTGAGTACCAGGAGGAGATATCTAGGCTCCACCAGGAGATGGCCCGATTCAGGGAGGAGATGAAGGCCTGACTCAGCCACCACCAGGAGACTACTGCACCAGCTAGCGACCCACAGGTTAGATTCTTTATTTAATTTCCTCAGTTTTATTGTTTGTAATCACTTTATTTCATTGTTGAATAACTTCTGCTTGATGTGTAAATATATAGGTACGGAAGGTTAGCACTAAGGGGTCTTGCGCTGCGGCTGACCCTGACGATGAGGGGGTCGAGCCACCAGACACCCGTTAATGTGACCTGTTCATTGACGGGTCGGAGGAGCCAGTTGCCACTGGTATGGTGTACAACTTAGGCCCTGTGGTTCACCATCAGACATTACCTGATGGTATGTCCAGGGTCTCGGTTGTGCTCGTCCTCGAGGAGGATGCTGCTGTGCCAGTGGCAACTCAGGAGGTGAAGACCGTCGGTCAGGCGGTGGGCCACTTTCTGATGTGGCCCAACAGACTTCTGGTGATTGCCCCTGGACAGGTAAAAACCCTAAACACTAACTAGCTTTATTTCCTTGTCAATTATGGTACAAAATGTGATGGTTGTCAATTGTTCAACAGGAACAGACATTGAAGAAGCCAGACCCGGCCAAGGATCCCATCCGGATGCTATGGCGCATCGGGTATGAGCAAGGAGATGACACTATTCAGGTCCCATGGCAGCCACTAGTGTTCGGCCGCCCCAGTGATTTTCCAGTTTACGTTACACATTCTGACATGTGTGACATTATTTCAGGGACGTCGATGCTGAATGGCTCCATCTTTCAGTTATGGGAGCAGTAAGTATATCCTTGTTTTGTCCAATTTTTTCATTATACAAGTTATTTGTCGCTAACCATGTCTTAACTTGCTTAGGTTTCTGGCAAAACTCTGTGTGGACTTGGGTTTCCAAGGAACTTACGGTTTCTTAGAGCCCTCTCTCATACAGAGGCAAGGAAACACCTCACAGAACACCCAGACATACATCCAGAATTGGATGTTTGAGTCTGGGAAGCCTATTTACATGGGCCCCTATCATAAAGGGTAATATTCTATTCCATAATTATTGTCATGAATTTTTGCATTTTGAAGTCTCACTTATCACTGGTAACTGCAGGGCTCACTGGACGCTTCTGGTGATTTGTCCGAAGGACTATCTTGCTCTGTACTTTGATAGTTTGCATCGGACAGCTCCACAAGACCTGAAAGATATAGTAGACCGGTAAGTTCATCCCTAAAAAATAACCACAAATTCGATTACATCATTTTTAGAACTATACAATTCTAACTCATCTTGTGTTTTGTTTGACGTAGGGCGGTGGTTGGATACAATCTACTGATTGAAAACAAGCCCAAAGGAAAAACAGTTGTATGGGTGTACCCAAAAGTAAGTCAATCGTATTCATTCAAATCTTCAGTACATATTTTTTAAGTTGCGAATTCACTTATTCTATACTATATGTCCATTGTAGTCTTACAGGCAGAAGGGTACCTACGAGTGTGGCTATTTCGTCATGCACACTATGCTGACCATTGTCCAACATCATTTAGTAGATGGATGGACAGATGTAAGTCTCATCATTTGGACTACTTTTCTACCAATTTCATCAATTTCATGTAATAAATAAAGCTTTTGTTCTAATTGTTTTGTGCATTGTTTGCAGTACTTTAATGACCGGTCATTTTTCCCAAAGGTGTAGATGATGTTAGAAGGCAATGGGCCTCACACTTCATTGAAGTTAGGCAAAGCTAGATATAGGATCTTTATTCTTTTATATATGTATCTAGTAGGATTTAGGGTTTACTTTTATTAGATTACATTCAACTTAATTGTATATACTTTTATTTTTTAGGTTGTTATGAATTGATATAGAAAATAAATTGTTATATATATATACATACCATTCTTTTGATATAGTGTTGCTGTGGCATACTGTATACTGTACTGGTTGTCTGAATGCAGGGTTGGGAAACGATAAAACAGAATCCATATTAAAAAAAATCTCAGTATTTATTCACGGTTATGGCAACAACCGTGAATATAGACTATATTTATCCACGGTTACTACCATAACCGTGGATATAGATATATTTTATCCACGGTTGTCCATCATAACCATGAACATAAGTATTAAAAGGTTTCAGTTACAAACTACTTATATTCACGGTTATGATGGACAACCGTGGATATAGATACATTTTATCCACGGTTGTCCATAATAACCGTGAATATAAGTAGTTTGTAACTGAAACCTTTTAATACTTATATTCACGGTTTTGATGGACAACCGTGGATAAAATGTATCTATATCCACGGTTGTCCATCATAACCGTGAATATAAGTGGATGTAACTGACACCTTTCAGTTCTTATATTCACGGTTATGCTCGATAACCGTGAATATAAATAGTAAGTTATATTCACAGTTGTTCTTAACCATGGTTAGATGTGATTTATTACCACGATTGTTAACCGTGGTTAAAGACCATCATCTACTACCACGGGTGCAACAACCACGGTTCTTTAACCGTGAATAAAGGCCTTTTTTAACCGTGATTATATCCATTTTTTCCACTAGTGTTCTATCCTTAAACAGATGGCCAAACTGAGGTTGTTAAGAGGACTCTTTCTACTCTTCTACGAGTCCTTGTTAAAAAGAATGTTAAGTCTTAGGATAAGTGTCTACCACATGTAAAATTTACTTATAATAGGGAAGTTCACTCCACCATCAAACATAGTCCTTTTGAGACTATGTATGGTTTTAACCCCCTCACTTCTTTAGATTTTGCCTCTAGAAGTTTCTGATGATATCCTTCATATGAATGGTGAGGCAAAGGCATCTTTTGTTAGAAATCTTCATGAGGAGGTTAAACATCATATACAAAAGAAAAATGAACACTATGCTAGATCTGTGAATAAGAAGAAAAAAGAAGTTATCTTAGATGTTGGAGATTGGGTTTGGCTTCACCTTAGGAAGGAACGCTTTCCTAACCTTAGGAAGTCCAAGCTTAATCCTAGAGGTGATGGTCCTTTCAGGTCATTAGGAGAATTAATAATAATGCATAGTACTTGATCTCACTTGTGAGTATGGGGTCAGTGCTACATTTAATATATCTGATCTTACCCCTTATTTTGTAGACGAGCTAGATGAGGTTACCTCGGATTTGAGGACAAATCTTTTTGAAGAGGGGGAGCATGACCTGGCCATCATCTAGGAGGAAGTCACAGACCCTTCACAAACTTTGAAGGTTGCCTTGGATAGTTTTAGGGGCCCTATTACTAGGTCAAGGGCCAAGAAAGCTAGAGAGGCACTCCAAAACTATTAAGCTTCTTCTATGGATACCATGATTGGGCCTAAGCCCAAGGAGGCGTACTTAAAGACCCTTTCCCATTACTCTTGCTTTATAGAAGGGTAATGGGCTTGCTTTTATAGTTTGGGCCTCCTTTGGTCCACTTTATGGGCCAAGACCATTGTTATACATATTTTCCATTCTAATATTTTTAGGAGTATATTAGGATAATATTTTAAGATTAGAAATTAAGACTTAGTTTTGGGCCTTGCATGGCCATATTTTCCATTTTGGGCCACTTTTGGGCCTTGTATAGGTGGTAGGTTGCTTTGGGCTCCTTTTTGGCCATGTATTTTGAGTTTCTGGGCCTTGGGTAAAGCTTTTTCAAGCCCACCAAATCTATTTCCGAAAATATAGTTCCTTGGAGGTATAAATACCTTTCCTCTTTGTAATTAGCTCATAATTTGAATGCCATTGAATTTTAGAAAGAGAAACTCTCCCTGCTCTCTAGAAAGTAGAAGTATTAGCTCCTTTCTCTTAGGTATTATCCTTTGGACTCTCTCCCAAAGGTGGTGACTTCACTCACCTTATCTCTCTAACCTCTAGAGAGTGGCGGTTTCACATCTCACACTCTCCTCTCCATCTCCTTCTATTTCTACTAAAATCCTAAACTAGATCTAGGTTCTTTCACCATAATTCCTTCACCTCCAAGCCAAAATTCATTTTGGTTTCCTCCATCTCCATACAAAACCGTGTGCTTCTAGTTCTCCTTGGAAGGCTTGCTATGATCTATGGAGTACTAAAGAGGAAGATCCAGCTCCATGCTTCAAGGAAGGTAACTAAGCCTACAATACATAGGAGTACCAGTTGATGAAGGGTTATTGGTGCAGTAAATCACTAGCGGTGTGGGAGCTTGGGCCTTTGGTAGCCCTTGGATCATATTTACGCTTTTGACATGGCATCTGTAGATTTGCATGAAATGACTATCCATTAACCCTTGGAGGGTTTTGTAACACCCTCGATTAACTAAGACAATCCCTTCCACTAGATCGTCTTGGTTAACTAAGAGGTTACTAATTTTTAGAAAAATATGGATGTTGTTTTTATACGAGATAACACATGGTGGAATATAAGCATCATATATATAACTGAATCATACATATAAAAGGCGGTCTTAACAGATTCGTACAACTAAAATAGAATGGGGCACCTAGGTTCTCGTACAAAAGATACATGAAGAAAATAAATAGATAAAATAAATCTACCTAACTAGTTGTCTCCACCCATGAAGTCATTGTTGGACCATGGAGACTCCGGAACATCAAAGGTAGATGCCAGCTGAGTCAGGTTTGGAGGGTAGGATGATCCAAAAGGAACCATGCTCGCAGGTAGCTAATCACTAACCTACTAGACTGGCTCGTGCACTCTACTACTGTAGACCTCGTACGCCTCTTCTAGGAGAGCCTGAGCTACCGAATACATGACTAGATAAGCCTTAGTCTCTCTATACATGTAACTCCTAAATATATGTTGGAGGAATCCTCGAGACTGGTCCTATTGACATCAGGCCAAATATCACTTTATCAAGGTCATAGACTGTTAAGCTCCACTGGGAGAAGCTACTGGGGCATAGCTAGAAGAGGAGCCAGGTCCTCAACCATGTGATCAACTGGTGCCTTAAGTGGGAACTTCTTTGGGTCCTTACCATTGTCCTTAACTGGTAGAGGCATGTACTCAGGAGTTAGTGCCCTTTGGATACCTGCTCTCTCATGACTTGGAGCAGCGGGTACCCCTATTTGATGGATAGGCCTTAGTGCCAAAAGGGGACCGGGTAATGGGTAAAAGCCAAAAGGATCTGCTATCAAGGCTGCTCTCTCTCTTCCAGCTCCTCCATCTCATCTGCACTAGGAGGACGCGGTGAATTGCCATAGTGATAGACAATATTCTCAATAACTTAAACATTTCAATCATAAGATCACTTGGGCTCTAGCTATGGCAGTAGAAGTGGCTCTAGTGGAATCTTTTCTAGTACTTCTAGAATCTCTAGTGTAAGGGTGAGTCTTCGCTTCCACTTTAATCAGAAATGTGTCATTACTAACATCCTTCCTACATAATCCAAGTACGTCGAAGGTTGTATACTCTCTCAATCTGAGGTACCTACTTAATCCATTCTAAGTTATCTATCTCTACTTGGTACTATTATATCGTTTCCCTAGGTCTACAACTCACAATCCTTTTGCCTCTCACCACTAGTTATTTTACTCATAGATACTGATCCAAACATAAGTAATCACAATCCACAAACACATAGATAAAGTAATGCAGTGCATGAATTTTGTTTCATAAATTTTAAATCATTTAGTCATCATGATACATGTGGGCCCATTTCCTCCTCATTAGTCACAACACATTATGTACCTCAATCTTGGCTTAACCCACTGTCCACTAGAGCGATCAGAGCTCGCCACATCGGGTTTTCACAAAAGGGTAAGGACATGCAGCCCTATCCTCAACAATGGATCCAAATCATATCTCATCAGAATAGGCACTCTACCGCCGGGTAACACTCGCTCGAGTTGTAACAGCCCTAATTTTTTAGTAGAAGCCTAGGCTCTCAGGACCCCTGAGAGTGCCTTATTAAATCTCCTAAGGATTGTTGAGGCTTCAGCCTAGTCCTTGAATTTCTTTAAGTGTGAAGGAAGAAAAAGTCGAGAGAATGTTAGTGAACAACCCGGTTACATAAGATAAGTGAGTAATATTAGCAATGCTTAATAATACTGTTTAGTTAGAAATAGTCTGTTGATTTAGTAGTAATTCCTATGAGATGATAATCTTGTTTGATTTGATAAAATGATGATTAATAGATAATGTTTGATTTTAGTAATTAATATCCAATTTAAGTTAATAATCATTCATTAATTATAATAATAGTTATTGAAAATATTTAGTTAATTAAACTCCAGATCTATTTTTAAATAATAAATATCTATTTAATTATTAAACTCAAAGTTTTCTAATATAATAATTAGTCCTCTAATGAATATAATTAGTAGTGATTTTATGCTAATTTAGTATCGATTGGTTAATAATTTTTATCATTAATGATTTTATTAATTAATCTATATAAAATAAAATAATTAAACACTATTCATTTTGATGACTAATATTATTAACGATGAATTTAAAAATGTAAAAGTTTAATTATAATGATGTTTGATTAAAATTTATTTAGTTGTTTATTAATATTTAATGATAAATATCGTCTGGTTCCTCAGAATTGAAATGTGGGACCGAGCCAGAGGTCAGACTCCGACCGTTTGGCCCGAGACTAGTGTTCTTATAGGGAAGCTAGTCTTATTAGGATCCTTTTGTGGTGAATCGAGAATGGCTGACTTGACCTAGCCGGCCCAATCAGAACCTCTAACATATCCTATTTTACTGTGTATAGACGTCGAGATATCCGACAATGGTACGGTCAATCCCTGGTGACTTATTTCAACATTTTATGAACTTTGCCTGAAGAGATTGAAGCTTGATTCAGACTCTATCAACCTCATTCTTTCATAAATCAATTTCCTAATAATTAATCTTAAAACTTAACCCGAATACCTTCGGTGCTTTGGGCCTAACTTTCTCCTATGTTCTTAAAATTGAATGATTTTGGTCTCGATCTTTTCTTAAACTTTGATTCCCACTCTGTGACCCTCTAAATTAAGGATTAAGTATGAGCACCTCAAAATTTCATTGTTTGGGTGTTTTATCCTGCACATAGTTTATTCAAAAATTTATAACTCTTTCATTCAAGAGCTGAATCTGTAACAACCTAAAAATAGGGGTCAATTTTTTTCGCAAAAACATACCCGGATCTATCAAAATCCACTCTCATATATGAAGATATGAGAGCTGGTCCCATGGCCAAGGAGAAAAGGAAAGAAAAACAATGCAAATGAAATCTTTTGCAGCGGAAAGTAACAACGCCTGAGCGATCCCATAAACAGCGTGCATTCGCTCAAGCGAGATCCAAATCCGCTTGAGCGAGACAGCATAATTCGCTCGGGCGAATTCCCCTTCGCTTGAGCGAAACCAATATCAAAAGCCTTCCCAAACAACATACTCGCTGGAGCGGGGAATCACTCGCTGAAGCGAGAAGCCACTCGGCATTCAATCACTCGGAAAACCGAGACATTCACTCACTCGGTAAACGATCAGGTCTAGTCGGAATTCATGCCTAAGTCCTCTCGGAATTTAATATCTTAGCCCACTCAGCATAATGGGGTTCCACCACTCGGGAACTATCCCAACAGTTACCTCACTCGGTAACTCATAACTTAGTCTCTTAATTTTATTCCCAGTGTCAACATAAAAATCCACTCGGGAATTGAGGGTATTCCCACTCGGATTCCATAAGCCCTCACTCGGAATATCTCCAATCAAAGGCCACTCGGTATAATTCAACCTTGAGTCACTCGGTAAACATCAACCATTTAGCACTCAGTATATTGAACTCCATCACTCGGGGAATACATAGGCTTCCTCTCGGCCATAAATCACTCAGATTAAACATTCTTAACCAACTCATCATCAGAGTGGTATTCCACTCGGTAACTAATATCATTGCTGACCCATACTCGTTCGGCCACACGCTCGGCATTCATGCCTATTTTCACTCGGATAATACTTAAACCATTTATTGCTCAGAAATAGTCTACACAATCAATTCCTCTCGGGATAATCCAAACTTCTCAACACTCAGAGGAATTTCCCAAGTATTTCACTCGATCATATGAGATACTTAACCACTCAGGGAAACCAATAAGTCAAGTCCCACTCGGACTCATCCCATGCTTAAACACTCGGAATACACATTACCCTATTCACTCGGAATGGGTCCCCATATTCACTCGGGATACATTCATAATTCATACACTTAAAATATAACCAATCTGAGTCATTACAACAACACTCCTCTTGGAAGAGGATCACTCGGATTTCCACTCGGATTACCCGAATCATTCCCTACTCGGGGTTCACCATACATTCTTCACTCGGAATCCACAAGAACCATTAACACACAGAAAGAGGCTCACACATGGGTTACGTTCGGATAAGGAGTCCCATTCATAAGACTCACTCGGAAAAGCATCTAAGCCACTCATATTTCACTCCGGATTCATTTACTTAGAAATATTCATACATCATCATTTCTTAATCAGTGAAAGGCATCAATTCAACATAAATACTTATATACATATCTATCCATTTATTCACTCGGAAAAGCACCAAGCCTCTGATATTTCACTCCTTAAACACCATTATATTTCAGTCGGTAAGAAGCATCAAATCAACATAAACCTCATACATCAATGTACTCTCTGCTTTCCAAAGCCGGTACCCACTCAGCATTACTCAACACTAATACATATTCGTGTTATCCTTAAAACATATACCTACATACAGACACTCGGATCATCCATCATCTTAACATGATTTATCATTGTTAATCCTAAACCAACTCCAATACATAATGCCCACATAAAACGTATATACATACCAATAGGAGTTTACACTCGGATAATGTTAACTCAACTTTATTCATTCACTAACATCCATTATCCAGTACATTTACATGATTTCAATGTAAATCTTGTATATACACACTCGGATCTAATACATATATTTGTATTTCATTGTACAACAGGTTATATTAGCCAACCAAGCTTTAATACAATAATTGCACTCGGTACATTACATTACTCATACAACCTCATCATAAATACCCATCACTCGGGTTTAAGGCCATCATAACATTCCAAACCGACCTGCAAACAATGAAAAATGGTGTAGGGGTGAGCATTACATATTAAATGACAGATATTGGCTCGGATTAATCATAGAATCCATAACATGTCATAACACATACATTAATCAGCTCAACATTCACTGCCATTCAACATAAACAGTCACAAACGTTCTCAATCGGGTTTCTTACCCCTTCCACTCGTCTATAAAGCCTAATATCTTCGTCAATAATATAATCCCTCAATCGGATTTCACCTCAAGTCTACCCCAAGACTATATCAACAATACTCATACTCCGAGCCATGCTCAAGGAGTCTGTCCGAGTCTAGCTCCAGGACTGATGCGTATTTATCATATGTTGTCATCTGATTGCCGATCGGTATAAAAATTCAACGCACTCCAGTGGCAAATCGGATGCATACGGTTTCATTCACTCGGCGTTCAACGCCAATGCACTCGGCATTTCATCAAGCGTCTCATTTCACGCTTAGTGCCCCAGGCACTGCCCGAGTCCAACCCGGGTCTTTCATCATATTCAACATTAGGACCATGTCCTCTTCACTCGGGATAATACCCTCGTGGCAACCCGCAAGGTGTTCATATTCAGTAACACAATAACACGTATGCGTATAAATTCGACTCATATTCATTCGATTGCCCACTCGGAAATCTGCGTTCAACATTAAATTCACTCGGCAACACAACAACAGTCAGATGACTCAGCTTATACCATATTCACTCGGCAATCTTATGCCATTCACTCGGCAATAACTATGTCATTCACTCGGTAATCACCATACCATTCACTCGACAATCACTATGCCATTCACTCGGATTATCCTATATTCACTCGGATTTATCCTTTATAGTAAGCATTTCGTGCCTTCCTCTATAAAGCCCACTCGGCATCCATCATAACAATCCCCATTCATGCATTCAGCATACACATATGCATCAATAACATTCACATGCATTCAAATGTACAACATATCCAGGGACAAATAGAGGATCACACATGCACTACACATCAACATACATGCATCTCAAGTATCAATATATAATCATCATCATAATAACATCATGCATCTCTTAGACGGATAATCATACACCATTTAAATAACAAACAACAATACGGGTTCAACTTAACAACATACAACATCCAACAAAACATAACACAATGCAATGAAGTCACCCGGAAGTCTATCCATAAACTATACACTTAAGATGCAATAGCTCCCCTTACCTGGAATGACGTTCCAGAAGTCACATGGGTCACTCGGTCTAGCCACAGCAGCACCCTGCTTGGCTTTCAACACTGGAAAGAGTCATTAAGACTCAACTCAGTCTTCACCCAGCTCAGTGAAGAACTCCAACGCTGTATCCATCACAAGAACAACATCAATAGTCAGTCCTCACCAACAGTGGAGGACCACCATACCTTCATGCAACATGCATGTCTTCATCTTCACAAGAGTAGTGCACCTTCACCACAGTGGACCATCATACATCCACAAACCGAGACATGCACACACACACGTAGTTGTAGGCTCCAACTGAGCCCATCATATGAAGGAGAAGAAGAGGAAGACGAAGAATAATCACTAGAGAACAGGAAAGGATAAAGGAACCTAGACCCAGCCTCCATACATAGCCATACTTGTTCCTCAACACCACACAGTTCCACTAGAATTCTATACCACACATGAGTGGAAGTAGAAGATAAAAAGGAGGAAGAAGATGAAGTAGAAGCTCCAACAAGTTCTAGAGAGAAGAAGGAGCACTTCTCTCATCAGAACATGCACTCCCAAGGAATAGGGAGATAGTGAGTAGAAAAACATGCAACCAAGGCCTTATCATCTCAGCCTCATCAGCATCCAACTCATCACAACATCCCATCCTCATTTAATGTAAGTCCATCAACATTTAATGCCAATTCTCTCAACAATAATTACACAAACACCACGTGGACAAGGAAGGAGAAAAAACCAGACCCATTTGACCATCAAGGCACATGAGTAATCACTATGGGGACCACACAGAAAAAGAAAAGAGAAAAGGGAAACCGGGCCCTACAATGATCCAAGAGCACCAGTGGTCCCTCATAAATCAATTGCCTCGCCTGAGCGAATGCTACCCTTAAGATCCTTCGCTCGGGCGGATTCCATTCAGCAACTGATTCCTTCGCCCTCGCTCGGGCGTCCCAAGCTCGCTTAAGCGACCAACACTCAGAATCCATTTCTTCTCTCGCTCGCTCACGCTGAGCCCTCATTCGCCTGGGCGAGATCGGGCCAAAGCCCTTGTAATCAACTCAAAGGATTCTCGCTTGAGCGAGAATCCCTCTCGCTTGGGCGAGAAGCATCAGGACCTGAGCAGAAACGTGAGCTCTCAATGGTACACACAACAAAATCCATTCAAAGCCTATTTAACTCAATTCCTTACTTCATATACCTTACAATAATCATTTAAAACTTGTCTCCAGTGTTCGTGCACAACCATTTCCATTCAACTCATATTCAACCATTTTCCATTCTCATCAATTACTCATTTTACAAAATTTGGGATGTTACAATTCTCCCCACCTTCAAGGAATTTCGTCCTCGAAATTCAAGTATAGACCTACCTCAATAAACAACTTGGCATTCACTATATACCAAACAAATCATTTACATATTAACACTTTCCAAGTATTCACCGACTGCTAAATTCAGTCAGCACAATTTTACTTCTCAAGTAGTTTCTAACCACACAACAAGAATTTCCAAGACACCATACTTTTAATATCTTCCACTTGGAAGTATCATCAATTGACTTGGAAATCACCCACTCGGTTATTCACAATTCCACATCACTCAGCAACTCTTTTACTTGTCCATCATTTTAATACTTAACCACATACTCCTCTATTCAGGTTCAAATCCTCACCTTGCTCGGAGCAATCCAATAGACTCAAGCCATTCCCATAAGCAGCTACAGTCTCATTTGCTGACCTATGAATTATTGCATCCAACTTATAGGATGACGTCTCATTCCTATAGGGTTACAACAATTGCATAGCGTCAATGCAAAACGTAGCCTGCCATAATACCTATGGCATGCAGAGTCATATCGAAACAGCATCCTTATAATTATTTCACCCATTCCGACCAAATTTACTCGGTTAACACCAATTTTCATGAAAATCAATGGCAGTTCTTACTATTTTACAAACAATACACCCGAATCAACATCATTCTTAGGCACCAACAGTGATACATCTCATGCCAACATTCAGCAAACATTAATCATTCTCACAATAAAATATATATCACCAATGGATTTCTGACTCATTCAAGGCATATTTCCAGTCCCTAAACTTATTCTAGTGCAATCCTCGTTATAATAATCATCAAATACCAACCACACTTACCATAGAATGGCATAATGGCAATCGGTTTCCAGCACAAACTGAGTAAATACCTCTTATTTAATCGTAATTATCACAAAATCATAGTCAATCAGCCAACCAATTCCTCAATTCACCATTTATCACTAGCCATCAATTAATTTAAGCCTAGGAATTTATTAAATTCTCTTAGATATACCACTCGGTTTTCAATATGATTCTCAATCATAACAATAGGTTTCTATATTGGCAACTTTCTTCACTGAGTGTAAACACATTCCACTAGTCGGACATACAATCACCATAATATCATTTTCATTATCCCCATATCCAGTACCAAGGTGTACTCGGATTTCAACCTTAAGACACTTCAAATCTCAACAATCCACATGATCAATCAGATTCTCTGACTTGGAATTCCAAGGGTTACTAAATACCCCCCACAACATCCAATTATCACCGAGTCATAATCAACACAGTGTCTAGTTTCACAAAGTCTAACAGTATAAGATTATACAGGATCCAATCGGGTTACTACACCTTATGAGTCATAATTCAACCAACCACTCACTCTGTTTTTCAATCACAAAACCGAGACAGTACCTAAACTAACAGGTACATCACCGTATCAATCCTCATAACATCCAACCACACATAATTATGCTCAACCAATTGGGTTACCACACTTTGTGGCCCAGTACTTAATTCAATCATCTACTTTTTTTTACATTTCAAACCAAGATATAATTCCAACCAAGCAGGCATCAGGTTTTACATTCAATCACCTATCCCACATTAAAATCCTCATATCATGAGATTTCCCAACATTACTCGCCCAGCCAATTTAGCAGGTAAATTTAAATCCATTCACAATCATGACTCTGCCATGAATCATTAGCATGGCATACACCAGAATTTAAATCACTAACACAGTTTTAACACTTATGAGAGCTTTACTATCATAAATTAATCCATCACTCGGTTTTAGCACATTAGAACCGAGACACAAATCCAACATAACATATACCTGATTTCACATTTATACATTCATGATCGTATTCAAATTCTTGAATTAGAAATCTGCCATAAATCAACTTAATCATATATATATTAATCAAACAGAGTTCTCATGCCAAGGGTATAAATCATCATTTAAGAAATGGCACAATCAAACATCCATAATCCGAATTCAACACACTAGGAAATTCCTTCATTAACATTTTCACATATTTCATTATTAAAGTATCACAATAGCATACCAGCCTCATGAATCGCAATTCATATCATAAATAAGCACAACACATACATAATCACTAACTCTGTCACTTTGCCACTTATCCACAAGAGCATTCATAATTATTATCATCATTAATTCACTAAGGTCTCACTCAATACCTCCTCGCAAGGGGTTTCTCAACACTCGTGGTCATCCCATCTCAAATGCCATGGTCTTTAAACAAATGCATATGTCAACTGTGTAATGCATATGCAACGGATCCGATTTCATATTGTAACATTCCTGATTTTTAAAGGGAATAAATTTCTTGGAAGAGGATAATTAATTATTTATGGATGAATAATTATGGGAGAATTTATTAGACATTAGAGATTAATTATCGATAAATTAAAATTTACTGGAATCGGGTGATTTAACGGATAATATGGGACCCACTAAGTGGAAATAAATATTTGATGGGTCTAGAGTGTTTAGAAAATTATTTGTGCATTATTTAATGTCCCAATATATTAGAAATAATTGAATTAAGATTTTTGGGACTATAGTGATTTATGCAGACCGGATAAGCTGAAAACTGACCCGACCGAGATATGGGTGTCGGGCCAAGTATCTTCGATTGAAATGCCGTTGGTCAGGTCTATTAGGAATATTATTAGAAATCTGAATATATCTTCGGAATAATTTTTGGATTTAGTATTGAGCCCGAACGGAGAACCTGTAAGTTATAAAATGATGAAATTTTAATAAGGGGATTAAACTTAAAATCAAAAATCCCTTTTTCCCCTTCTTATTCCCGTAGCTCTCTTTTCTCATTTTAGAAAACACATTGCTTCTCCTCCTCTCTCTTATATGCATTATGCTTGTGGCGTTTAGCCAAGGAATGCTTGTTAAATGAAATGAAACTCACATGCATGAGTTGAATGAATGAATAATATTGAGTAATTCCTTAGTATGAGTATGTTTGAATCTAAATGATTGGTTGTGTCATTTGTGAAGGATGGATTTTATATCCTTTGGCACAAGAGCTTTATATATAAAATGATATAAGTGATTTGTTGTATCCCTTAGATTGGGAATTTGAATATGTGATAAATAATTAAATCTGAAATCGAATACATGTTAGATTGGGGTTGTGTCTCGGTTTTGGTGTGTGAAAACCGAGTGAATAATTGAATTGACTTTGACCCACTAGGTGTGGTAACCCCAGATGACTTGATGCGATCTTGTATGATCGAACCTTTTAGAATTTGACCCTATGGCGGTCTAGGCTCTACGATGCTCCTATGAGCCATGTTAGATGATTTTATTTGTTGTGGAAGAATTCCACAATGGGTACTAGGTAACCCTTAGACTTCCTAAGTCTAGTGATTGATCGAACCTTATGAATGGTTAAGCCATAACGAAATTAATTATGAAATATGTTGTTGAAGCTAGAGCTGATATGTGATGGAATACGAATGATAAATGTAACCCCTGATGATTGATGAATAATAATGTTGAATTTGGGGTATAATTGGAATTGATTATGGTATATGATTTTACGAAGTGATTTTGGGCTAAATTGTGTGCCCTAGAGATTATGATCATTGGATTAATTATGGATTATGATGTGATGTAGAGAAGATAGGTGTGAACATGAGCTGGTAAATGGAGTTTAATCCTGTAGATACCTCTCTTTTCATTTTGAAAGGGATTAAATTGGTGATAGAAACCCTATGCCGATGTGACACGATGTGAATCGTATGTCCAATTTATGGACTTTGGTTGTGATATGTGAAGGAAAATCAGTAGTGTGGAAAAATTATTACATGGGTATGAACCTTATTTTAACCTTGGGAGCATATATTTGATGTGAGTTTGGTGAATAGATCAGGTTTGAATCGAATTACAGCCGATAGTGTTTGAAATAAACTGATGATTACTAAGTTGTTTGACCATGACTTCAAATGGATGAAGTCCAATGGTGGGGTGATTACCCTGTGATGGTTGGAAAATTATCACCCATGTAGCAATGTATGGTTATGGTAATCGATATTTGATGATTTATACGGCACGAATGATGCCGAATTATATTTAACGATGACGTAACATGAACATGTTGAGTGACAGACTTATATGAGTTGTCATTAAGTCTCATGTGAGTTGGTATTATTTGGATAAGTGTGACCGATGTGAGCATGGGAATACGAAGTGCTGGTCCTGATATGGCCTTACATGCCATAGGCATCGTGGCAACATGCACTTATGCGCCGACTTTATGTGTTTGTGGTAACCACTACGGGATTGGGACGCCTTCCTGTATGTCGGATGCAACAACACATAGACCGGGCAGGTGTAGGGATTGTAACTGCTTATGGTGAATGTACTGCGCTTATCTGGATGTACTGAGTATGAACATCTGAGCTCTGTTGGACGAGTCGTAATTGATGACATATGACACACTTTGATGTAGGAATTTTATATTAAGAATGATGAAGTGATAATGAACATGTCTTAACGGACTTTGAAAAGTCTGATGTTATTTTGTGGTGTCATTGAACCCTATTGGTGTGTGGCCGAAGTATGGCCTTACGGTATATGCCGACGTTGAACTTCGAGGACGAAGTTTCTTTTTGGTGGGGTGGATTGTAACATCCCGGATTTTTAAAGGGAATAAATTTCTTGGAAGAGGATAATTAATTATTTATGGATGAATAATTATGGGAGAATTTATTAGACATTAGAGATGAATTATCGGTAAATTAAAATTTACTGGAATCGGGTGATTTAACGGATAATATGGGACCCACTAAGTGGAAATAAATATTTGATGGGTCTAGAGTGTTTAGAAAATTATTTGTGCATTATTTAATGTCCCAATATATTAGAAATAATTGAATTAAGATTTTTGGGACTATAGTGATTTATGCAGACCGGATAAGCTGAAAACTGACCCGACCGAGATATGGGTGTCGGGCCAAGTATCTCCGATTGAAATGCCGTTGGTCAGGTCTATTAGGAATATTATTGGAAATCCGAATATATCTTCGGAATAATTTTTGAATTTAGTATTGAGCCCGAACGGAGAACCTGTAAGTTATAAAACGATGAAATTTTAATAAGGGGATTAAACTTAAAATCAAAAATCCCTTTTTCCCCTTCTTATTCCCGTAGCTCTCTTTTCTCATTTTAGAAAACACATTGCTTCTCCTCCTCTCTCCCTCATTTTCGTTACTTCTCTTCTCCTCTACACAAACCCTCTATTTTCTTCTCTTCTTCTATAAAGCTCACCATTTTTGTGAGTCTCCTTCCATACCCAACCAACCATGCTTCTTTTTCTTCATTTTAGAGATGATTCAAATGCTTGGAAGCTCTTTATTTCTCCCTCCATTTTCGTGTACATGCTAGGGCTTGGGATAGCTTGGAGATTGAGATAAATTTCTCTACTCTTTTGATGTTTTTGGCCCTAGGTTTTGGTTTCTATTTGGTTAGGAGAGTGCCTTATGAATGGGTTATGGATTAGAAGTCATTTTTTTTAAAACCCTAAGGTGAGGTGTGATTTATATGTGTTTTTGGATGGGTGTGAAGGGGTATACGAAAATTGCAAGATTAGAGATAGAAGATGATGGTTGTTAGTGGTGGTTGCTTGATTTTAATGAAACCCTAACCCTAGGATTTAGGGGAAATGAATAATAATGCCTTGAAAGATGATTTTTAGTGAAAATCCACAATAATGTATGTGTGGGTATTGTTAATGATAGAGATTGATGGTTATTAAAAATGGTTATTGAGTTTTGATGAAAAACCCTAAGTGTAGTGATTTGGGATTTTGACTAAATAGATGATTTTGATGATTTTTGATGCCTTAGAATGATTTATATGAAGGGAATGAATCTTTAGAATCATTGGGATTGATTAATGAGGTTGATGATATTTTGAACTATGTTCATGAGGTTGTGTAAGATGATATATGCTTGTATGTAGGAATGGTGATTTGAGGTGTTGGGTTGAGAATGAGTATGGGATGTTGTTAATGTGATAATAACAGTCAAAAACCATTGATAATGGATACTTGAGTTGATGAATAATTAAGCCATGTTTATAGTGAAATGACGTGTATGACAAATTGTTGGCTATTGATTATAATATATGTGTATATATGATGATGAATAACCCATGAGAGGTTGAAATATGTACATGCTAATGAACCATCCTTGAGGGGATGAAGTATATGTTTTGTGAATTGAGAATTTATGTGGATGTTTGGGCATTGAATGTGATAGCCATTGTGATGGTATTTGGTGATAAGTTTTGAAGGATAATGTATAATCGAGGAACTCATAGAGTCAAATTGAGTGTTATGCAATTTTGATATTGTGTGATAGTTCCAATAGCCCATATACATTGTTTATGACTTGTAGGAATTGGAATGGGTCAATTTAAGTGAGAAATGACCCTTGAGTTGCACAAAAGTACCTCAAAACGGGTAAAATGCTTCTATGCGCATAACTCCCTCATTTTTAAGAATTTTTGAGTGAGGCCAGTGGCCACGCGTCACAAATGATGTGTATTTGTTGTGGTTAAAATTTGGTAGCATTTGGAGTTGATATGCAAAAGTTAGGGGGGTTAGAAGTTCCAAAATTATGCATTTTCTGCATAATTTCTGCATTCTGGTATGCGTAATCGATTACAAAGGAGTTCCTAATCGATTATAGGCATTCTGTTTCATGTGTAATTGATTACAGAGGTATTCGTAATCGATTACCAGTCTTCTGAGTCATTTGTAATCGATTAGGTGATTGGCCTAATCGATTAGATACGACAAGATTTCCTAATAAGCGTTCTTTGCTGTTTTTGGGCCGTTTGGGGATCTTAATGACATTTTTGGCCTCCGAGTTCTTCATGAAAGTTGTAGATAATTATTTTGTGGAGGTGTGAGAATTGGTCTCACATTAATTGGAGTTTTCTAACTCTCATGAGGCCTAAAATACCAAACCCACTGCATTGAAAAATACAAGTTTAAGAGGGTTTTGAACCCAACTTTTTATGGTCATCAAATTCGGACTAATAGGTGATATTTGTGACATGTCCCACTATTTTTAAGACTAAAAGTAAGATTTCCTCATGTCTTAATGTTGAAATTATCATGGGCTCATTGTTGCCCAAAATCCCTTTTAGTATGGAGAAACAAGAGAATTCACTAAGGGTATATGTGTGGTTTGTCTTAGAGGTGATTGGGGAATGACTTAAGGCCATGGCAAGCTATGTATATGTCTATGCTATGTTACGGAAACATGTATGCTTCCCCTCTATTGATATATTATGAATCTTGATGAGAAGTAAAAGATGTGGGATGTAGTTAGCCTTTAAGATCTAGAGGATCTTGGCTTTGGGAAAGGAATTCCAGAAGCCTAATACAATTACATAGCTTGGTGTTTACCAAGTCTAGGACTTGATGTTGGGCATTATGATAAGCTAGCAAATGTTTAAGAATTATGAGGAATGCCTTGAGATGGCTTATTAATTGTATGAATGCATATGTATATTATGTAGATCATATTCCGGGTGATGTGATGGAGCATTCGGAGCATTGGAATCGTTTCGGCTCTTCCCTTGAGGTAGGAGAGGAGTTAACATTCAAATTGCATGAGTAAATTGAATAGTGATTGTTGTATGTGATGGATACTCATGCTTGCCTTGCCATGTAAATGTATTGAATTAATTGAAATGGCAAATTGATAATTATTGAGAATTATTATGATACTTTTATGATGAGTGCAAGTAATTGACTTGCATGTGTGTGAGGCAAATATGATTGTTGATATATATATATATATGTAATTTGTAACACTTTGTTGCCACATGTGTGGATTAATATTATGTTTGTTGCTATGCCTCTGATATCCATGTGTGGACTACTATGAGTGATGTTTGTGGCCATTGAGTACCAATTATATGAATGACATGCCTTGAGGGGCTTGTATGTAATTATGTGATTATAGTAATGCCGTTATGGTTGATTGCAAGTGTTGACTTGCGTATATGATGTGAAATATATATATGAAAAATGTTGAGATGGAAATGCCACATTAAAACTTGAAAATAATGACTAAAACAAATAAAGATAAAATCCACTATGGTGTATATGGTGGTGTTGGTGATTATGATGATGGAGATTGATGAGTGGCATTTGGGATGCACAGAGTGAGGATGCATTTGATTTGCATTTGCATTGCATCTATGGCATATCATTGCTGTCTATGTGGAATATTAGGGGGTTCCACTAGGCAGGCCCAGTGGGAGGGCGGCTCAGTGCACGAGCGTATTGTAATTTTCCCCTGTGACTCGGTGTATGAGTCACGAAGCTGTCCATAGTTTGGTGACGAGGCACCCTATGTGGCGGGCCCAGTGGGCGGGCGGCTCTATGGTGAGCGAGTTACCTCGGTGTCTGACGGGACACGGCTCTCTTGATGTGTGTTCGGGAGGGGCCCGTAGCACTTGTGGTAGTTGAGGCCACGATGTTGATCCGCAAGTCACAGGGTGACTAGTGCTACAAATGGGCGAGAGCGGTTTGGTACCAGTAAAATTATGAGTATGTAAGCATGCTTAAAATTGAGATATATGTGTACACAATTTTTCTACTGCAGTAGGGGCATAGTAGCACACCTATGCTTGACCCACAACTTGGTGTTTATTCCCACAGTCGGATCCGCATTATTTGATGAGAAATTCTTGTGCATATGCAATAGCCATAAGAGCATTTGCATATAGCATGGAGATATGCCATAATATGATGACGATTGATGATGATTGAGATGATGAGATGGTATTGATGAGAAGGGTAATTTAATATACCGAAAGACCACATAAAGGTAATAAATAATATGAATAAATGAAATGATGTGAATATGACGATATATATATATTGTGGCCCAATGTTTGAAGGGTGTAATTGTTATAATTGATGATGATGATGTCAGCCCTTGGTGGTTCTAATGAAGGGCCAGAATGGTCCATGTTGACGATGTGATGGCCCATGGTGGTGGTATATGATTGTGTATATGTTGTGCTTGATTATGATATGAATTGTGATCTATGAGGCTTGTAGGCCTATTATAATAATAAAACGATATATGAATGATGATTTGATGATTTGATAGCAAAGCACACATGACGTTTGTATGCATATACACATGATCACAATATATATATATATATTATTCATCATTTTGAATGTTAACTCACTCTCCCATGTGGTCTCCTTTTTAGCATTGTGATGCAGGTTGCCATGGGATGAGTTCGGATTTAAAGATCAAGCTTTGGTGAAGGTAAATAGTGGTAGAGGAAGTGCCTTGGCTGGCATCATTTACAAGTTCTTATGTAATGAATGAATTGGTTATGAGAATGTAGATGATTTAGAGATCTTGAATTATGTATAAGATAATCCTCTGAATTGATGGAAGATGAATATATATATGTAGAATGCAAGAGATGATTTGATGTGTATTAGAGGGATTGAAATTGAATGATGTTCATTGATGATTGAGATAGTCGGGAGAAGATTCCCGAATGTATATAAATGTATTTATGCATATATATAGTTATATCTTAGGCATTGTATGCTTATGTAATTATGTAAAATGATGATGGTTGTCTATTAGGCTATGATGTGCCATTGCGTGCTTTGCCGAGCCTTTTCTCATATCGTCATATATGGGACTAGGCACGTGCCCGGTATATATATTCTTCCGCTGTAAACTCTATTATTTTTGTATACCGTTATGGGCAAATTATCTATCGATCCAGCTTTAGGTTATATAATCTCACTCTTTGGTTTTCTGTGATTTGGGTCTTGACGTGATCATGATGATGTCTGGGAAATATTTTTCAAACGTGAAAAAAAAAATTATTCACAATTTATATTAATTATGTCGATCACATCGGGATTCGAGTACAGAAAATCAGGGGTGTTATACATATCACGGGTTATCGCAACCACCATAATCAATCAATGATAATCATGGGTTTCCCACCTCGCAAGGGGTACTCCCTCTGGCAACCTCGCAAGGTGCTTCTCGTGATCGCAACCACGTTCAATATTTCATATAGGTTTCCCTCCTCGCAAGGGGTACTCCCGCCTCATGATCGCAACCATGGGCATCATAGGTGCTCGCAAGCCCTTTATCATATTAAATACCAAGTGATCGCAACCACTGGCTCATCATCATACAATGGTCCCCGTAGGGCCTTTCACATTCTGTAATCAGGTGATCACAACCACCATTACCATATCATATCATCATCACATTGGTTTCCCGTCTCGCAAGAGGTACTCCCTTCACAGAATCCCGCAGGATCTTTCATCATTGTGATCGCAACCACATAATATCAATGCTATGCCATGCCATGAATGCAATGCAATAATGCATATGCTCAACAACAACCTCGCAAGGATATCTCACCCTCTCAATCAGGGGTATATTATATATTTTAGTTTATCATCAATGGCGTATAAATATTCACAAGGCCCCTCAAGGCACCCCATTCAAATAATTGGCATTCAATGGCCACAAACACCATTCATAATAATCTACACATGGATATCATAGGCATAGCAAACATAATAATATCAATCCACAAATAAAATCATTCGAGGCATATTCACTATCTACATATTTGGCAATCATCATTGCCTTACACACATACAAGTCAACTACTTGTATCCACCGCTAGAATGTCATAATATTCCTTTTTATATATAAATATCCTTATATATTTTCATTGGGGATTTCCATCCCAACACAAGAGTATCATAATAATTATCCATCAATCCATATACATAAGTCCTAATCAGTTAATCCGACTTCCACAAATATAAAAACACAACATTATGTCACTTCATTTCTCAAATCAACCTTCACAGCAGTAGTATCTTTCACTACTGTCCCAGCAAAGCACATAGGCATACAGCCATACAAACTATGCATAAGCATGCATCAACCAATAAAATACTACCAGCAATAATGACAACTGATCATCATACATCCAAACGCTTACACTCGGTAAGCATACCTTGACCATAGACCTCTCTGTTTGCTCTGATACCACCTTTGTAACAACCTAAAAATAGGGGTCAATTTTTTTCGCAAAAACATACCCGGATCTATCAAAATCCACTCTCATATATGAAGATATGAGAGCTGGTCCTATGGCCAAGGAGAAAAGGAAAGAAAAATAATGCAAATGAAATCTTTTGCAGCGGAAAGTAACAACGCCTGAGCGATCCCATAAACAGCGTGCATTCGCTCAAGCGAGATCCAAATCCGCTTGAGCGAGATAGCATAATTCGCTCGGGCGAATTCCCCTTCACTTGAGCGAAACCAATATCAAAAGCCTTCCCAAACAACATACTCGCTGGAGCGGGGAATCACTCGTTGAAGCGAGAAGCCACTCGGCATTCAATCACTCGGAAAACCGAGACATTCACTCACTCGGTAAACGATCAGGTCTAGTCGGAATTCATGCCTAAGTCCTCTCGGAATTTAATATCTTAGCCCACTCAGCATAATGGGGTTCCACCACTCGGGAACTATCCCAACAGTTACCTCACTCGGCAACTCATAACTTAGTCTCTTAATTTTATTCCCAGTGTCAACATAAAAATCCACTCGGGAATTGAGGGTATTCCCACTCGGATTCCATAA
Source organism: Clitoria ternatea (assembly GCA_037962975.1). Lineage (NCBI taxonomy): Eukaryota > Viridiplantae > Streptophyta > Magnoliopsida > Fabales > Fabaceae > Clitoria > Clitoria ternatea. The sequence goes on from CM075672.1 coordinate 185,356,065, forward strand.
GCCCTCACTCGGAATATCTCCAATCAAAGGCCACTCGGTATAATTCAACCTCGAGTCACTCGGTAAACATCAACCATTTAGCACTCAGTATATTGAACTCCATCACTCGGGGAATACATAGGCTTCCTCTCGGCCATAAATCACTCAGATTAAACATTCTTAACCAACTCATCATCAGAGTGGTATTCCACTCGGTAACTAATATCATTGCCGACCCATACTCGTTCGGCCACACGCTCGGCATTCATGCCTATTTTCACTCGGATAATACTTAAACCATTTATTTCTCAGAAATAGTCTACACAATCAATTCCTCTCGGGATAATCCAAACTTCTCAACACTCAGAGGAATTTCCCAAGTATTTCACTCGGTCATATGAGATACTTAACCACTCAGGGAAACCAATAAGTCAAGTCCCACTCGGACTCATCCCATGCTTAAACACTCGGAATACACATTACCCTATTCACTCGGAATGGGTCCCCATATTCACTCGGGATACATTCATAATTCATACACTTAAAATATAACCAATATGAGTCATTACAACAACACTCCTCTTGGAAGAGGATCACTCGGATTTCCACTCGGATTACCCGAATCATTCCCCACTCGGGGTTCACCATACATTCTTCACTCGGAATCCACAAGAACCATTAACACACAGAAAGAGGCTCACACATGGGTTACGTTCGGATAAGGAGTCCAATTCATAAGACTCACTCGGAAAAGCATCTAAGCCACTCATATTTCACTCCGGATTCATTTACTTAGAAATATTCATACATCATCATTTCTTAATCAGTGAAAGGCATCAATTCAACATAAATACTTATATACATATCTATCCATTTATTCACTCGGAAAAGCACCAAGCCTCTGATATTTCACTCCTTAAACACCATTATATTTCAGTCGGTAAGAAGCATCAAATCAACATAAACCTCATACATCAATGTACTCTCTGCTTTCCAAAGCCAACTACCCACTCAACATTACTCAACACTAATACATATTCGTGTTATCCTTAAAACATATACCTACATACAGACACTCGGATTATCCATCATCTTAACATGATTTATCATTGTTAATCCTAAACCAACTCCAATACATAATGCCCACATAAAACGTATATACATACCAATAGGAGTTTACACTCGGATAATGTTAACTCAACTTTATTCATTCACTAACATCCATTATCCAGTACATTTACATGATTTCAATGTAAATCTTGTATATACACACTCGGATCTAATACATATATTTGTATTTCATTGTACAACAGGTTATATTAGCCAACCAAGGCTTTAATACAATAATTGCACTCGGTACATTACATTACTCATACAACCTCATCATAAATACCCATCACTCAAGTTTAAGGCCGTCATAACATTCCAAACCGACCTGCAAACACTGAAAAATGGTGTAGGGGTGAGCATTACATATTAAATGACAGATATTGGCTCGGATTAATCATAGAATCCATAACATGTCATAACACATACATTAATCAGCTCAACATTCACTGCCATTCAACATAAACAGTCACAAACGTTCTCAATCTGGTTTCTTACCCCTTCCACTCGGCTATAAAGCCTAATATCTTCGTCAATAATATAATCCCTCAATCGGATTTCACCTCAAGTCTACCCCAAGACTATATCAACAATACTCATACTCCAAGCCATGCTCAAGGAGTCTGTCTGAGTCTAGCTCCAGGACTGATGCGTATTTATCATATGTTGTCATCTGATTGCCGATCGGTATAAAAATTCAACGCACTCCAGTGGCAAATCGGATGCATACGGTTTCATTCACTCGGCGTTCAATGCCAATGCACTCGGCATTTCATCAAGCGTCTCATTTCACACTTAGTGCCCCAGGCACTGCCCGAGTCCAACCCGGGTCTTTCAGCATATTCAACATTAGGACCATGTCCTCTTCACTCGGGATAATACCCTCGTGGCAACCCGCAAGGTGTTCATATTCAGTAACATAATAACACGTATGCGTATAAATTCGACTCATATTCATCCGATTGCCCACTCGGAAATTTGCGTTCAACATTAAATTCACTCGGCAACACAACAACAGTCAGATGATGCAGCTTATACCACATTCACTCAGCAATCTTATGCCATTCACTCGGCAATAACTATGCCATTCACTCGGTAATCACCATACCATTCACTCGGCAATCACTATGCCATTCACTCGATTATCCTATATTCACTCGGATTTATCCTTTACAGTAAGCATTTCGTGCCTTCCTCTATAAATCCCACTCGGCATCCATCATAACAATCCCCATTCATGCATTCAGCATACACATATGCATCAATAACATTCACATGCATTCAAATGTACAACATATCCATTCAAATAGAGATCACACATGCACTACACATCAACATACATGCATCTCAAGTATCAATATATAATCATCATCACAATAATATCATGCATCTCTTGGACGGATACTCATACACCATTTAAATAACAAACAACAATCCGGGTTCAACTTAACAACATACAACATCCAACAAAACATAACACAATGCAATGAAGTCACCCGGAAGTCCATCCATAAACTATACACTTAAGATGCAATAGCTCCCCTTACCTGGAATGACGTTCCAGAAGTCACATGGGTCAGTCGGTCTAGCCACAGCAGCACCCTGCTTAGCTTTCAACACTGGAAAGAGTCATTAAGACTCAACTCAGTCTTCACCCAGCTCAGTGAAGAACTCCAACGCTGTATCCATCACAAGAACAACATCAATAGTCAGTCCTCACCAACAGTGGAGGACCACCATACCTTCATGCAACATGCATGTCTTCATCTTCACAAGAGTAGTGCACCTTCACCACAGTGGACCATCATACATCCACAAACCAAGACATGCACACACACGCATAGTTGTAGGCTCCAACCGAGCCCATTATATGAAGGAGAAGAAGAGGAAGACGAAGAATAATCACTAGAGAACAGGAAAAGATAAAGGAACCTAGACCCAGCCTCCATACATAGCCATACTTGTTCCTCAACACCACACAGTTCCACTAGAATTCTATACCACACATGAGTGGAAGTAGAAGATAAAAAGGAGGAAGAAGATGAAGTAGAAGCTCCAACAAGTTCTAGAGAGAAGAATGAGCACTTCTCTCATCAGAACATGCACTCCCAAGGAATAGGGAGATAGTGAGTAGAAAAACATGCAACCAAGGCCTTATCATCTCAGCCTCATCAGCATCCAACTCATCACAACATCCCATCCTCATTTAATGCAAGTCCATCAACATTTAATGCCAATTCTCTCAACAATAATTACACAAACACCACGTGGACAAGGAAGGAGAGAAAACCAGACCCATTTGACCATCAAGGCACATGAGTCATCACTATGGGGACCACACAGATAAAGAAAAGAGAAAAGGGAAACCGGGCCCTACAATGATCCAAGAGCACCAGTGGTCCCTCATAAATCAATTGCCTCGCCTGAGCAAATGCTACCCTTAAGATCCTTCGCTCAGGCGGATTCCATTCAGCAACTGATTCCCTTCGCCCTCGCTCGGGCGTCCCAAGCTCCCTTAAGCGACCAACACTCAGAATCCATTTCTTCTCTCGCTCGCTCACGCTGATCCCTCATTCGCCTGGGCGAGATCGGGCCAAAGCCCTTGTAATCAACTCAAAGGATTCTCGCTTGAGCGAGAATCCCTCTCGCTTGGGCGAGAAGCATCAAGACCTGAGCAGAAACGTGAGCTCTTAATGGTACACAAAACAAAATCCATTCAAAGCCTATTTAACTCAATTCCTTACTTCATATACCTTACAATAATCATTTAAAACTTGTCTCCAGTGTTCGTGCACAACCATTTCCATTCAACTCATATTCAACCATTTGCCATTCTCATCAATTACTCATTTTACAAAATTTGGGATGTTACAGAATCCCTCTAGATTAATACAATTTTAAGAATCCTTATTAACCCCTAATTGTCTTGTCACCATGCTGGCAGCATCCTGAAAAATTCATATATCCCCCCCGTTCTGTACTAGAATCACTTCATTCTTTTTTCTATGGATCCATATCAAAGAACTCTACAGATGTCATTCAGGGCACAAAAGCAAATTCTCAAAGGAAAGTTAATAGTGAATTTATTTCTAAAGCCCTAGCTAATTCGAGAGCTTTAGGAACATCCTATCCAAAATTAGGCATATCTTGGGCTACTCACCTTGGATTTTAACAAATGATATATCAAATTAAAGGGAAGAAGAAGATTTATAAACTTCATGTTGATCATTTTCTGAGATTCCTGCCCTACAAATTAACCTTTATTTATTTTTAACCTTTATTTATTTTTAACCTCTTTAGGTTTTGGTTCCTAAAAATCCTGCACACTTAATTTATTGCGTAACAAGTTAATTCCTCGACCACCCATTTCAGACCACCGCATCACCTCATGCCATTGACATTGCCATCACCCATGTAGAAGCCAAAGAGGCTTCACAGCCTTTGGAGGTTGCCTTGGATAGTTTCAAGGGCCCTATGACTAGGTCAAGGGCCAAGAAAGCTAGAGAGGGCCTCCTAAACTTCTTAGCTTCTTCCATGGATACCGTTATTGGACCCAAGCCTAAGGAGGAGCTCTTGAAGACCCTTACCCTTTTCTCTTGCTCCATATAAGGGTAATGGGCTTACCTTTATGGTTTGGGCCTCCTTCGGGCCTCTTCTTTGGGCCACATCTCTTTTGTACATATTTTTCCATTGTTAATATTTTTAGAGGTATATTAGGATATTATTTTAGAAATTAGTTTGGGCTTTGCATAGCCATTGGGCTTGGGCCACTTTTGGGCCTTGTCTTTGTAGTTTCTGAGTTTGTGCTTGTATTGGGCCAAATTTGAGTAGGCTTTAAGATTGGGCCTTAGGAATTAATCCAAGGCCCATAATTAGCATAGCTTAGCTGAATTTTTCAAGGAGCTATATAAGCTCTTCTCTTTTGTAATTCTCTCATAAGTTGAATGTTAAAATAGTTAGAGCGAGAAACTTTCCCTTCTCTCTAGAAAGTAGAAGCATTAGCTCATTTCTCTTAGGTCTTATCCTTTGGACTTTCTCCTAAAGGTGGTGACTAGCATTCCTTATCTCTCTAACCGCTAGAGAGTGGCGGCACCTTACTCACACTTGCCTCTCCATTATCCTCCGTCTTTTCCCTTAGGTTTTAAGCTTAGCCTTAGAATTTCCTCCATATAAATTTCCTCTTTAATTCCGAGAGCTCCTCTACACTTTGGAGTAAGGAAAGGTTGGATGTAATAGAACTTGAGAAGAAGATCCACATCTACATGCTTCTTTAGGAACTTTTGCCTACAACAGCCACCCACCATAAAAGGTGTCACCCTCTGGCTTCTCCCCCTAACTCAGCCTCTCACTCCCTTAATCCACCAATTAAATTACATGCAAACTAACCATCCTTTTCTTCTCAACTTCACTTTTTCTCTTAGAAGCCAAAAATTTAGCCAGCCATATTCTCCTTCTTCATTTCATTTCCAGCAAGATAATCCCTTATCTCACAGCCCCATACTCATCTAAATTCCAGCCATCATCGCCCGAAATCAATCCCCTCATTCTTCTCTTTAAGTTCACGGCTGCATCACACTACCATCAACTATAAAAATTTCCCTTTTTCCTCCTTCCTTCATCATTAAACCTGTGGCCTTCCTCTTACCACACAACCATCTTCTACTTAATTTTCTTCAAGTATGGATCTCTTAAAATCTAGCCAAAACCCCTTTTCCTTGGCCTCTTGAGGCCGTGACCATGCGGGACCACCAAGGTAAGGATTTTTACGTTTTGATTCTTGATCTTGTCTTCCTTTTACCCTTATGCCAAATTAATTTGTATTTTGGGTTTTTTGGAATTTTTTTCTCTGTTTAGGAATCCAAAAACTGTGACCCTCTTGTCCAATTTTTGGTTGCATATTGCTTCCCTTTACGTGCGGGATCCGTCGATGATGATCAACGGGTGACTCAGAGCTTTTAGCAATTTTTTGGCAAGCTCACACCCTTCCACCTCTTCACAAATAAAACTACCCCATGAGGTAAATGGAGCTCTACTTCATTTGATTATGGTTTAAAATACTCCATAATATTGCTCTAGTATCCAGGAATAGTTGTTTCAAGTTTTGTTATAATCCAACGGTTAGATCTCAAACCGTATAATTTTTTGTAACTTATGGTTAAGATTATTATATTTTTAATTTAATAAGAATTTTTATAAATCTCATAAAACGTGTCTCAATATTCATGTACCTGAATAAAATTTTACTATATTCAGAGTTGTGATGAAGAAATTAGGAATTTTAAAGCTTAGATGGGCTCGATCGTATTCGATTTTGTTGAAATATTTAATTTTAAAATTTTTATGTATTATTATGTAGTTTGTGGTAAATTCCCGATAAGCCCCACTAATAGGAATAGATTTATCGCTAAGCATCTTGGAGCCATTTTGAGAAATTTCACCGATCGGGACGAGTATGACACTTCACTTTATTTTGCCGGGTTTTGTGAAAAGCACTATTTTCATTTTTAGCGTTCATTATGTTTTATTGAAAAATTTAAGAATTTTATTCGGATATCACCAATGGTAAGAAATAAACATTTTAGGTTCCAATGTTTTTTATATATATAACCAATATAATAAAACTTTCATAATATAATAATTAGTCCTCTGACGAATATAATTAGTAGCGATTATTTTATGCTAATTTAGTATCGATTGGTTAATAATTTTATCATTAATGATTTTATTAATTAATCTATATAAAATAAAATAATTAAAAAATATTCATTTTGATGTCTGAGATTCTTAACGATGAATTTAAAAATATAAAAGTTTAATTACAATGATGTTTGGTTAAAATTTATTTAGTTGTTTATTAATATTTAATGATAAATATCGTTCAGTTTCTTAAAATTAAACCGTGGGACCCAGCCGGAGGTCAGACTCCAACCGTTTGGCCCGAGACTAGTGATCCTGTAGGGAATCTAGTCCTATTAGGATCCTTTCATGGTGAATCGAGAATGACTAAATCGGCCTAACCGGCCTGATCAAAACCTCCAACGTCTTCTACGTTAGGCCGTGCATATACGTCAAGATATCCAATGATGGTATGGTCAGTCCTTGACTTATTTCGACATTTTAGGAACTTTTCCTGAAGGGACCAAAGTTTGATTCAGACTCTATTAACCTCATTCTTTCATAAATCGATTTCCTGAGAATCAATCTTAAAACTCAACCTGAACACCTTCGGTGTTTTGGGCCTAACCTTCTCATACAATCTTAGAATCAAATCATTTTAGTCTCAATCTCTTCATTTTAAAAAGATATATGACCTCCATTTTTAGCCTTAAACTCTGATTCCACTCTGTCACCCTCTAAATTAAGGATCAAGTATGACTACCTTAAAATTTCATCGTTTGGGCATTTTATCCTACATATGGTTCATTCAAAAATTCATAACTCTTTCATACGACCTCTGATTCATGCAAACCCAATATCAAAATCTTTGTAACAAAATTTTCTACGTTTTTCATGTGGACATAGAGAGTTGAATCCCTCTATATTAATACAGTTTTAAGAATCTTCACTGACCCCTAATTGTCTCATCACCATGCTGGCAGCTTCTAAAAAAATTAATATATCTCCCTCGTTCTGTACTAGAATCACTTTGTTCTTTTTTCTATGGATTCGTATCAAAGAACTCTATAGACTTTTTACAGAGCATGAAAGCAAATTCTCAAAGGAGAATTTATGGTTAATTTATATCCGAGCCTTAGCTGATTCAGAAGCTTAAGGAACATCCTATTTTAATTGGGCACATCTCGGGCTACCGACCTTAGATCTTCACAAATGATATATCAAATTAAAGGGAAAAAGAAGGTCTATAAACTTCATGTCAATCATTTTTTAGGATTCTTATCCCACGAGTTAACCTCTATTTATTTTTAACCTCCTTAGTTTCTAGTTCCTAAAAATGTTACACGCCTTAATTTCTTGCGCAACAAGTTAATTCCTCGGTAACCCATTTACGACCACCTCATCACTTCATGCTATCCACCACAAGAGGTGTGACTCTCTAGCTTCTCCCCCCAACTCAGCCTCTTACTCCCTTAATCCACCAATTAAATTATATGCAAATTAACTATCCTTTTCTTCCAAACTTCACTTCTTCTCTTAGAAGCAAAAAATCCAGCCAGCCACATTCTTTTTCTTCACTTTATTTCTAGCAAGATAATCCCTCATCTCATAGATCCATACTCATCTAAATTCCAGCCATCATCACCTCAAATTAATCCCCTCATTCTTGTCTTCAAGTTCACGACCACACCACACCACCACCAACCACAAAAATTTCCCTTCTTTCTCCTTCCTTCATCACTAAACCTGTGGCCCTTCTCTCACCAAATAACCATCTTCTACTCATTTTTCTTCAAGTATGGAGCTCTTAAAAACTAGCTAAAACCCCTTTGCCTTAGCCTCTTGAAGCCATGACCATCCAAGGCCACCAAGGTAAGGACTTTTACGTTTTGGTTCTTGATCTTGTCTTCCCTTTCCTTTTGTGCCAAATCAGTTTGTATTTTGGGTTTTGTGGCAATTTTTTATGTTTTGGAAGCCCAAAATCATGACCCTCTTGTCCAATTTTTTGTTGCATGTTGCTTCTTTTTAGGTGTGGGAACCGTTGGCGACGATCGGCGGGTGACACGAAGCGTTTAGCAATATTTTTCGTAAGCCTACACCCTTCCTTCTCTTCACAACCAAAACTGCCCTATCAGGTAAAGGAAGCTCTACTTCGTTTGATTACGTTTTAAATTACTCCATAATATTGCTCTAGTATTCAGGAATAATCATTTCAAGTTTTATTGTGATCCAACGGTTAGATCTTAAACCACGTAATTTTTTGTAACCGATGGTTAAAATTATTATATTTTTAAGTTAATAAGCATTTTTATAAATCTTGTAAAGCGTGCCTTGATATTCGTGTACCCGAAGAAAATTTACCACATTTGGAGTTCTAACAAAAAAATTAGGAATTTTAGAGTTTAGGTGGGCTTGGTCATATTCTATTTGGTTGTAATATTTAATTTTAAAATATTTATGTATTATTATGTAGTTTTTGGTAAATTCCCAGTAAGCCCCACAAATAAGAATAGATTTATCGTTAAGCATCCCTGGAGCAGTTTTGAGAAAGGTATGCATTTCGAGAAATTTTACCGATCAGGACGAGTATAACATTTCATTTCATTTTGACGGGTTTTGAGAAAAGCACTATTTTCATTTTTAGCATTATGATTTATTGAAAAATTTAAGAATTTGATTCGGATATAGAATAAAGATTCAAGTAAAATCAAGGTAACTTAAGAACCTATGGTAAGAAATAAACATTTTGGGTTCCAATGTTTTTTATATATAACTAATATAATAAAAGTTATAAAAAGAGAATTTAGAAATTTAAATTTTGAATAAATAATAAAAAGGACTAATATGGGGTAAAAGTTAGGAAATAATTTATGGAACAAAGTATTGGGGCTTCCTTGCTAAAGCCAAGATTTTTTTAAAAATTAGGATAATGATTGGATTCTTAAGACGCTAAATGAACCACCTAAAGAAAGAAGAAGGAGTTTAACTCATAAGGATTGATCTAGTGAATTTAATAAAAAGGGAATTTACTAGTATCTAGCATAAAAATTAATCTAGTGAACTTAGTAGAAAAAGGGATTTATTAACATAGTTAATAAATGACGAATATAAATGGTAGACGAGAGTACGCTTTAGTAATAGGCCCAAGTTAGACAAAAATAAAAATGAATTAAAGTTAAAATGGAACTAAGGGGCAATAGTAAAATAAAACAAGAGTAACTAGGAACAGATAAGTATAAAGTATCTAGAGGGTAGATAAGCATAAAGTGAATAGTTGCCCTCAGACCAGTGAATATGTATATATATACATAAATTTTAATAACAATTTCTTAACAACACTAGTATGATAAAAAGGGGACTACTATATGAGTATCGGGTTAGCTCTTAGTTAAAGACGATAAGTAAATATAAAAACACCCCTATGGTTCGCATGATGTAGTGTACCAGTATAACGTGATGAAGCTATGAATGTGGACATTGTGTGGAAATTGAATGAACTACTTATGGAATTTATATGATATAATTGCTATATTTTGCTTGTTGCGATGTTGAAATTAATGGTGAGAATGTTATGATGCAACAATAGTAAAAATTTAAAAAGAATCCCGAGTATTGGCATGAATGATATCAAGAACAATTAGAAGCCCTTTGTGTGAGTAAAAAGGGAAGTCAGTTAAGAGTACCCTTACTTGTCCTTAAGATGTACACTATAAAAACCTAAATGGTGAACCATTGTATTTTGACGCAATCCTCAAATAGAATAGTTGCTAGGTAGAATCAATAATTAATCTTATTTGGTGAAAATGTTAAGGCCAATCCACTCAGTTCGTCATAAATTGATACGACGAAACAAAGTCAATAAAAGGCCAGAGGCATTGTATTTTACTTTTTAGAAAAATTAACACCTTCAATCTAAAATTACATTTTGAGAAATCAAAACAAAAGAAGTATAAATTTCTATCTCTCAATTATTAAACGTATAATATTTCCCTGAAAAGGGGATTTAAAAATAAATTAGACATAAAATTAGACAAGTACGTTAAGAGTATGAGGTTTGGCCTAGTACTCAGGCACTCTTGTAATAAGACAAGTAAGTTGCATACTACATATGGAGTACAAGGAGGGATGATAGTGTGATCCCCTAGAGCACCAGTGATAGGTACATTAAAGAACAACGACGTCTTAATCCCTGGGGGCAGTCTTGGGAGTATACTGGGGCAGACCTCCAATGGCTTGGATTCGCACCCGAGGCCAGATAGCTTATTAATTCTGGTATACTTCAAATCTGGATGAGGGTTATTATAGCCATGTAGTGCCCATTCTGATGATATGTGATTTGGATCCATTCTCAATAGGACTATGTTTTCATACCCCTTTTGTGATAACAAAACGAGGCAAGCTCTGGTCACTCTAGTTGGGAAGAAGGATAAGGCAGAATGGCGACGTGTACTGTGTTGTGATTGATAAAGAGAAAATGGGCCCATATACATCATACTAGCTAGGGAATATTCAAATCAAAGAAATAAAATACATGTATTGCATTGTTATTGTTAGAAACTATGATCCTTGATCATTAGTCAGCTGTGATTGTATGGATATTAATGACTTCAAGAGTAGTAAGGAATAGGAACGATTAGTCAAGACTAGAATGAGTGAGACAACTTAGAAAGAAACTTATTAGGAACCCCATAGAGAGTAGGAAACTCTAATCCTGGATTATTTATGTTATGTGGGGTGTGTGCCGGTACGACACCCCTGATTGTTGTAGAGGTGAAAGCTCACCCTTATAACCATTTTTCATGTCCCCGCTTAGGCACGCTTATCGTACGAGGAGTTATCTGCGTAGAAGGGACCAAGCACGTCCTAGTCATTTACTAGTGATACTAGAGGAGCTCGAGGAGGCCCCATTGATGGACTTCCCCCATTGCAGCCTGAGCCCAAGTGACCCTATGACTGGGACGTATAGGTCATCGAGAGCACAGTCCGATGTTACAACGATCCCCCATGTCCTCCGAGTGTTGATAAGATTGAGAAGTTAGCAGGAAGGGAGGCAGCATTGGTAACAGACCCTTTTAGTTTCCACCCTCTGCCAGAGCCCTTTTTAGCCTTGAGGCACTTTCAGTAGGTAGAGGTGCCAACAGTACTAGGCCCGGTTGAGGCAGGCATTTAGAGGAAGCTAACTCCTGAGTATGTATCTTTACTAACTAAGGACGATGACAAGGAGGACCCCGAGGAGTTCCCGCTTGATATACCAATTGACTTGATGGTTAAGGATGTAGTTGCTCTCCCAGTATTCCCTCAGTAGCTCCCCCAGTAGTGCCCTTAGCGGTCTATGAGCCGAAGAGATTAGGGGATGTTCCAACACGTCAGAAAGTACTAGTGATGTCACCGATGGAGAGATATCTTACGAGACACCAGTAGGACCAGTCCTGAGGTTTTCTTTGGTATATCTTCAGGAGCTACATGTATGGCGAGATCGAGGACTATATGGCTATGTCATCCGCAGTGCAAGGTCTTTTAGCGTAGGCATACGAGGTCTACATAGTCAGAAGCATTAGCTAGTTCAAAATATTTTCCTTTCATATTTTCTAAATCTTTGCAATATCTTAACCGATAATAAAAAATAAAACAAGCTCTATACGTTCATAAAACCATGGGGTATACCGGCACCGTAGCGCCCATCCGTCACATTGGATAAATTTTTAGTATTTCTTTATAAATCAGTCACCTCAAAACCCTTACCAAGACATGTCGTCATTTATTCTTTTTCTTACATCTTCCTTTCAACGGATCCCCCATTCCATTAACACATCATACAACCTTATTATTCATCTCATCAATCATTGCATTAATTCATAATGTTCCTTAAACCTTTCTATTATAACATGTATCATACATGATTCATCAAGTTACATTCATCAGATATTTCATCTTATACTTACCACACAATTCACTTATGCATGTTACATTCATTATCTTAGGACAATCATCACCCAACGATACTCAAACAAAAACCACATCGTATTTATGACCTACATCGTCCTAGTAAGGAATCACACACATGCAATTACAGCCATCTAGACATCCAAATACAATTGCTTATCTTATGATCATATACCCCAATTTGTCCATCTTAATCTTTAGTTAAATCTTACCAATAAAATATATTTTTATATTATTCTTAACTCCAAGCATATTACCCTGATAACTTTATTTTAATGCTTTCTTTAATTACTTAACTCCTAAGTACCCATTATCATATTACACTTATGTTACATATATTTATATATTTTAAACTGGTTCAAGATACCCACAATCCCTATCACCAACGTGAATCTTAGCATCAACATGTAAATCATCATAATTTTCTTTGTTCATATACTAATTAGATTTGCGTTGTCCTTGAGTTACTTATTTCTGATCCTTTCTATACTAAGTAGTTACCATTATTCTATTACATTTTACTTAATTATTCCTAGCATAAATTTATCTTTTAGTGTCTCATTCTTAGCACTTTCTCCTGGCCTATTCACCTTTCATGAATCCATTCTAATTGTGATGCCTTGTGATACTTTTATTCTAATTCTTTTCATTCCATGGTTTCTTCTAAGTGGCCCATCTTAAAACCTTTTCATATTATTTCTTAAAAATGTCATTTTTACTAATATCTTATCAAAATATGTCACTTTTTATGATTTTCAAAAATACTAATTCTCAAATTAACACCTCTAATTCTTTTTGTTATTAACTGTTCCTTCTTTCTAAAAAAATCATTATTTTCTATTAAGTAAGCATCCTTACTCTTTTTCTAAAAAAATCTCTTTTTCATTTAATACTAGAAATGTCATTTTTAATCTAGTACTTTTCTTGATAATTATTCCTTTTAACACTTCACTATCTTCCCATGGGTAAATTGAGGAGAATTATTGCATTTGATCCCTTTAACTATATACTTGGAAAATTGTTAAAATTTTCTTCAATTACTAAAAAGAAACTTTCTTATCATTTTTCTTAAGTCATCGATAATACCATAAAATCTCAATATAAAGCACAATGGCACTTAACTCGGAGAATATTTTCTTATGCGTGATTTGACCCAATTTATTCATGAGATACTAGTTAGTAACTTAGTTTAATCTAGTGGGACTTCTGGACAAATCATTTAAATTACATAACATCACAAAATAAAATTTATAATATTTACAACTTCTCGATTGCTAAAAACTCCTCTCCAATCGTCACCGATCACCCATAAATTGATTAAAAAGCTAACATGCAAAATATTCCAAGCCATTAAGGGTTATAACCAGCAATAATAAAACTATAACAGCCATGTATTTGTTCGATTAAGAGAGATTAGTTACCAATAGCTTGTCGTTTACCTCTGAATCCTTCATCGTTTCATTGCCGATTATCACCGATCACTCCGCAGTTCCTAAGAATAATTCATAGAGCTCAAACAGCTAAGGAAGGCCATAGTTTTGTGACCCAAAGATAGAGAAAAATCAAATGGAAGAAATGAAGCAAGGTTTCAAGAATAAACTTTTAAGAACTCTACCTTACCTACTTAAAGGAAGCTCACAGCCAAGGTGATGAAGCTTGGAGGATGCAGCTGCTGAATTCTTATTTTTAGATTGTAAAAATAAGTGAGATAAGGTCTAGGTGAGGGAGAGGGTTCATGACTAGCAAGGGAAGAAGAAAAGGAAGTTGAGTTATTTTTTAGGGTGATGGGTTTCCTTAGATGATAGTGTCGTGAATAAGGGAAAAAAGTGGAGGCTAGGGCGGCATGAATGAGGGATGCATACAAGAGGATTGGTTGCTGGAATGGTGAAAGGAGATGAAGGATAAGTGTAATGATTCTTTGGCAGAGGAGAAAAGATCTAGTGGAGATTTGTTAGGTGAGTTAATTAAATTATGCTTGGACATATAGCTTAAAAGATCTTAAGAAGATCTTAGGTGCGCTGGAGAAGCATAAGGGTGACACTTCACCTTTAGGACGTTGAGTAGGGGTGGTGGTGGTAGAAACCGATGATCAAAAAATTACCTTACCACGTAGGAAACAGAAAGCGTTCGTGATTTTTAATATAACCCAAAATTTAGGTGATTAAAATAAATAAGTGATAATTCGTGGAGTAAGAATCTTGAAAAATGATCTACACAAAACTTTTATATCTTGGTTTCCTCTTACATTTGATATATCATACGTGAAATTCTAAGGTCAGTAGCTCGAGTTATATGTGAACTAAGATAAGGCGCTCTCGGGGCTCCCAATTCAAAAATAACCAAGAAAATAAATTTGTAATTATTTTTCCTTTTGGATTCAGCCTTTGCGCCTTGCACGAAACTTATAGATCTTCTTGATAAAATGCTATACAAAAAAGAATGGAGTGATTCTGATACCATACGAGGAAGATATGAATTTTTTCTAAAAGGGTGAAGTGCTGATGTGAAAGTGAATCAAGTCTGGAAAGATCACAAAAACTACACCAAATAGGGTAGATCTAGCCTTTGAATTCTACACATAAATCGTAAAGAATTTTGTTATGGAAGTTTTGTTACTGGTTTTGTGTAAATCAAAGGTCGTATGAGAAAGTTATTATTTTTCGAAGGAATTATACGCAAATAAAAGGAATAAAATAGCAGGTTTTCAGAGCACAACTACTTAGCTCTCAGTTTTGAGGGTGACAGCATGAATTGAAGTTTGGGGTCAGAAATAAAGATTATAGATCTTTTCATATCGAAGAATCAGGGACTAGGATTGTTCAATTCTAAGCTCATATGCAAAAGTTAGGTCCAAGACACTGAAGGTGCTTAGACCAGAATCATGAGTTAGACTTGAATTAATCATTTCTTTGAGAAACGAGGTTGATAAGGCCCGAATTAAGATTTAGTTTCTTTAGGAAAGACTCCTAAATCATCAAAACAAGTCACTAGAGATTGACCATGTCACCATCGGGCACCCCGGAGTATATACACGATCGGACGTAGAGGGCATTTGAGGTTTTGACAGGGCCAGTCGGGCTAGGTCTATCATCCTTAATTTACCATAAAAGGGTCCTAATAAGACTAGTCTCCCTACTAGATTACTAAACTCAGGCTGAAATATCAAGGTAGAATCGTTTATTGGGCCTGCAATTCAAATATGGGAACACGACAATATTTTATTATTGAATATAATCAATTAATTAAACAATTATCAAATAAATAGGAAATTGATAATCAAATATTAAGAGATTAAGTAATAGATATTTACAAAATAATCATTGATTAATCAATAATTTATTAAATAGATGATTACGAGATATTTATCAATTAAATAGTTAATGGCTAAATAATTGTTTATCACATAAGAATAAATAGTAAACAAATAAATAATTATCAATAATAATTAGATAATTAACCAAATAATTACCAAACAATTTTAATTATTAAATAATTAAATGCTTATATATATTTGAAATAATTATAAAAATCAAAATTAACTATTTATCTCTAATTAAATCATGTAAATATTAAGTGAACATTAATATTAGCTATTAAACATTAAACAAATTATTATCCAATTCATGTCTTAATCATCATGATTCATTACTACTCATACTTGATCACAATTATCAGAGGTAGGAGATAGTACTAGCTATTCACACTGAATCAAACAAAAATTAGATAACTCTCTAACTATAATCAACTTATGTAGTTTTTTCTCTAATCACTAATACATTTCCTACCCTTCTCTCTAGTTCTCAACATTCCTTCTAGATTAAACTTCTTACTCATAATCTCTTGATGTTTTATATTTACTACTAGGGAAGGGGTCAAAAAGCCTTAAGCCTTTCACTGAAAACCCAATAAGGTATCCTCAGGAGCTCTGAGGATCTAGCATCTTACTCTTAAAAACCAAGGCTGTTACAGGTTTCATAGAAATGAGGATCCCAACATTCTTCTACTAACGCTGCTTTGATCAACTGAGCATGAATCTTTTTTAGCGGTGTCTTGATGTCACAAATATTTTCCACAATATTCCTTATCTTCTTCCATAACATTAACCCTAGAGCCTTCATGGTTAGGCAAGGGATTTGTAGCCACATTCGGATTTCTTTCTTGGAAATTAAGCCACTTGGCTTTAACTAGGTCACGCACTTTATACTTCAGACCCAAACAATTTTCTATGAGTGCCATAGTACCTCAACATGATAGTCACACCGAGCATTCAGATCATATCCCTTGGGATAAGGTGGTTCAAGAGTTTTGTCAGGACAGGGCACCACAAGGGAGTTTCAGATAAGGTGCGGTAGTAGCTCAGTATAACTTATAGGGATTGGGTCAAACTGAGCAGGGTCGTGATCATTATTTACTATTCTCTGCTTCTGATTAGGGTTTGGTGGCTGAGTCCATTGTTGCAGTGGATGTACTGGCATGTGTTGATGATTATGCGGTGGTACAAGTGACTAATAACAAAGTGGTTAAAGGAAATGATGAGGAGAGTAGCTGTTAGTAGTAGCGCCTACATAAAGATATTGTGTGAACTAATAGGGGTTGGCAGGGGGAAAACACAGGGTTGTATGGCCTTTGATGAGAGTTCCCTAGATCATAGGTAACAACATTGGTTTCACTGTCCTTTCATCTTTCGGTTTTCATATACTTTTTCATGGAAGGTGCTCCAGACGAAGTTTGGGTAATTTTCCTTGTCCTTACCCTGCTTTCTACTCTTTCCCCAATGATGACGATATCAAAAAAAATTGAAGATACACTTTCAATCATCCTGTCATAGAAAGGAGTTTGAAGTGTGTCAATAAATATTGCCACAATCTTTTTTTCCAGCAAGTTCACTTGTGTAGCCATCTTTCACCAATGCTGGGCATACTGCTTGAAAGACTCATTATGTTTCTTAGTCATATTTTGTAATTGTAACTATCAGGCGCTATGTCCAGGTTATAATTGTATTTCTTTAGAAAAGCATCAGCTAAGTTCTTCCAATAGTGTATTCAAATGCTTTCCAGATGCATATACTAAGTCAAGGCTACTCGCGCCAGACCATCCTAGAAGCAATGAATAAGAAACTTATCGTCAAAGGCATGGGAAGCCATTTTCTGACAATACATGGTCAGATAATTCTAAGGACAAAACATGCCCAGATATTTTTTAAATTTAGGCAGTTTAAATTTAGGAGGTATCACCATATCTGGGACCAAACAAAGTTCAGATGTGTCTGTTGAACCAAAACCTCCCATGCCTTCCATGATGCATAGGCGCTCCTCAAGAATTTCCATCTTTCCCTTAGGCTGAGGAGTTGCAACCACAGGATTGGTGCACTGTACGATGATTGGGTAAGGCATCATATACCGATAAGGATAATTGTACTGTAAGTGGAAGTGAGGAGATGATGGTGCCTGATGTGTGGGATTTGGTTAGGTCGAACCTTGTGGGTTCGGGGTAGGCTCAGTTGTTTAACTACAGGTGACTAAATGGGTCGAGGCTCAGAGGTATGTGGCCTGATACTTGATTAACCAGTGGATTGACTATCGAGGAGGTAATCCATACTGTGGAAAGGGTATGAGGTTACCATCCTGATCAGTGAAAGTTTAAGGAGGCATGTATCTATATGACATGCCAAAAGATGGAAACTACAAGGCGTGAGGATTAGTAGTTTGGCCATAGTTTCCAGTATTGTTAGTGGATGGAGCATTTTAGGTCTAGGTCGGAGTAAAACTAGGAGGGTGCAGAGGAGAAGTTTGTTGTCTCTCGTTGCTTGTGGATGGGCCCCCCTCTGTGACTCCCTTCTCTAGAAGCCTAGTAAACTCAGTTATCTGTTCCCTTAACTAGTCCCCAGTCTTATAATCCGTCTCAACTATAAGTCTTTCTTGAAGCCAAGTTGTGTAAGGGTGCCTCCCGTGATTTCTTCTTCTTTCAAAACAAGATGTGTTGGTGAAAAACAAAAGAAAAAGAAGGAGACAACAAAGAAAAATAGGGAAAACAAACAGTGATTAAAGCGATTCTAAGCCTTGACAAGCATCCTTTTACCGTACCTCAGAATGTCTTATTCAAAAGTACTAAGTTAAGAAATATGGAAACTAATATGGTATTATTGTAGAAGTAGAATAACTAGTATATTACTTTAGTAAAAAGCATTCATTACATTAAGGGAAAATAATCAGTCTCTAGCTTGGGCAATCATAGCCTTTATTTCACTAAGTCAACTTTTATAGTATTCTAAGAAAACCATAATCTCCTTGGGGGTAGTGAGAGGGTTCATCATTTCTTTAGCCTCCCTTAGTAGCCATGAGATGTCCTCTAAAGTTTCGTTGGCCAAACATGCCAACTTGGCGAAGTGACGCATCCATGAGTGAATGATTTCATTTTGATTTACCGCTTCAGCTTTCATGAACTATATCATTTCCTGACACCTGTTCTCTACCTTGTACACATGCTACTTTTCATCATTTATTTCTCACCGAGAAGCTTCTGCCATATCTTTGATTTTTTGCTTCATGTTGTTGATTTGAAAACTCCTTTGTGTTAAGACATTTTACTCATTTTCTTTAGCTTTCTCCATGATCTCTTTTAGCAACTACTTGTCTGCAAGCATGGCATCCCTTTCTACATTCTTAGTCTTTAGCTGGAAATTGGTCACTCAAAGGCATTGATCTAGCTTTTGCATATGACTCACCTCAGCCTTTTGCTTCCTACTAATGTTCTTAAAGGCCTACTCTTTTTCATGATTCTCTATTTTCAAGAGAGCATAATCTTGGTGCGCCTTTGTCAAGTCATCTTCTAACTTCTTGTTCTTGGCTACTGCTTGGCCAATTTCTCTTTCTTTCTCTGACCTTTTAATCTTTAAGGGGAGGCATATTAGATGACTCATACTTTAGAGGGGATTCGAGTTGTCTAAATGGCAGCTTGATGATGGAGACCCGATTTAGGATCCATTGGTAGTACTTTTCTTTGGCATCATGGCTTCTGACACCAACTCTTTCCCTTTCTTGTAGACCCTTTTTCCAGGCATGCCTTATATGCTTGAGGGTAAGTGTAATCCCCTTTTTCATAGTAAAAGACAAAAGGGGTCACTGACTTTTCATTTGGTGGTCCAAGCAAAGGGTTGGCTAATTAGTGTTTGGCTATAACTGGATTATAATTTATGCATCCATATCTACCTATGAGTGGCATATTTGGATAGCTTCCATAATGATGAATAATGGTGTCAACTTTTAGCCATTGCGGATACCACCTTATCTTCTCAGCAGTGAGCCCAACAAGATGGTTGGCCCATTCATACCCATTCTTCATAGTCAACTGGCATAACTTTAGGTTAGATATAGTGCATTCGACCTTGCCCACTTGGCTAAAGATATGTGATGTAAGCCATATATACAGAGCAGGTGAGCAATAGAGGATTCTTTTTCTTCCTTGAGTATGGCAAAAGTCTATGGTATAGTTAGCATCCACCAAGACAGCAGTAACAGGATTTTCATGATGAAGCTTGTGGTCCAGGAAGACATTTATGGCATCATAGTCTACATAATTCTCAATTCAAGGGAACAAGATGACACCATAGAAGGTAAGTGCTAGGGTATCCATACAAGTCTCCCAATCTTCTTTCTCAGCCAGACTATTCAAGTGTTTTTCAAGATACACCCTAGCAAACCCTAGTGTCTGATTCCTATTCAGTTGTGCTTTTCCCAGCTCAGTTAGATTAAATATAGAAGCAAGAGAGGTGATGTAGGCATGCTACTCAAGTTGTCTGTAGGGTACCTACCCCTCTAATGACAAGCTCAAGATCTATTCAAACTCCTCCACTGATGGTGCTAATTGAAAGTCCCAAAAAATAAAGCATCAGAGTGGTAGGTCATAAAATTGGGCTAAAGCAATGATCGCTTTGGCCTATATTTCAACCTCCAAAAGCTTTAGGATCATCCCATATTTCCTTTGTGACATGGCCATCACCCAGGAGGAAGCCATAGACCCTACACAGTCTTTGGAGGTTGCCTTGGATGCTTTCAAGGGCCCTATTATAACACCCTAAATTAATTAATCCAAAACAGGGAAAATTTTTTCCCCAAAAATCAACCCAGCAACCGGGTAAAATTACACAAATGCAAAGGAAGGCAAAAAGCTGACCAGAAGCTCGGAAAACCGATCAGAACAAAGGAAAAACATTCACAAGAAGGCCAACGGAAAAACACAGCGTGAATAACCTGGATCCATAATAAAAACACTCCCTTATATGAAGATAAGAGAGCTGGCCCCATGGCCAAGAAGAAAAAGACAGGGAAGGCAAGGGAATTAAAACCATTCACACGGAAGCACCGACAGCGCCTGAGCGAACCACAATACAGCGTGCACTCGCTCAAGCGAGATCCGACTCCACTTGAGCGAGGCCGACCAACTCGCTCGGGCGAGCACACATGCGCTTAAGCGGAACCACAATCAAAAGCCTTCCCAAAAAAAACATACTCGCTGGAGCGAGATCTCACTCGCTGAAGCGAGAAGCCACATTCGGCTAATCCACCACTCGGTATACGAGACAACAATTCACTCGGTAATGACTTAGTCCACTCGGTATATGGGATTTCCAATCACTCGGGAACTACCCCAACAATTGCCTCACTCAGCAACCCATAACTTAGTCTCTCAATTCTATCCATAGAGTCAACATAATGATCCACTCGGGAGATGAGGGTTATCCCACTCGGATTCTATCAAACCCCTCACACTCGGGTTATTACCCAACCAAACACCACTCGGTATAATTCAACCTCGAGTCACTCGGCATATTTGAACTCTATCACTCAGAGAATACATATAGGCTTCCTCTCGGCCATAAATCACTGGATCCAATCATTCATAAACCAACTCATCATCAGAGTGGTATTCCATTCGGTAACTAGTATCATTTTCGACCAATACTCATTCGGCCACACACGCGGCATTCATGCCTATTCTCACTCGGATAATACCTTAACCACTCATTACTCAGAAATAGCCTACAAAATCAATTCCACTCGGAATGATCCAAACTCCTCAACACTCAGAGGAATTACCCAAGTAATTCACTCGGACTCATTCCACTCTTACACACTCAGAATACATATTACTTTATTCACTCGGAATAGGTTCCCATATTCACTCGGGATACATTCATAATTCATACACTTAGAATATAATCAATCTGAGTCATTACAACAACTCTCCTCTCGGAAGAAGATCACTCAGATTTCCACTCGGATTACTCAAATCATTCCCCACTCAAGGTTTACCCATATTCTCCACTCAGAATCCACAAGGGCTATCAACACACAGAAAGAGACTCACAGATGAGTCACACTCGGATATGTGATCACATACATAAGACTCACTCGGAAAAGCAACTAAGCCACTTACATTTCACTCAGGATTCATTAACTTAGATATATTCATACAACATCATTTCTGAGTCAGTATGAAGCATCAAATCAACATAAATCACTTATATAAATTTATTCTCTAATTCCAAGTCCGACTACCAATTCAACAATATACTTCCACCGATTCACAACCTTGTTATCAGCATAACATATATATGTATATACATACGTATACACTCGGATACTTATTATCTTGATACTTCCCATCATCAACACAATCAGTCGGTAATGCATATAATACCATTCACTCGAAGTATATATATATATATTAACATGCACTCGGGTTATTCAATCATCTTGCCATTATTCATTCAACCAACACTTATGATTTATTACAAGTTGTCAATGTAAACCATATTCATGATTATGTTCATCCACTCGGATTCTATACATATATATTTGTATTCGTTATACATTAATATTATGAGCCGGCCAAGGCTTTGATACATTAAGACACACCTGGTACATTACATTATGTACACAGCCTTATCATAAACACCCAACACTCGGGTTTAAGGCCATCATATCATCCAATCCGACCTGCATACACTGAAAAATGGTGTAGGGGTGAGCATTACATATTAAATGACAGATATTGGCTTGGATTAATCATGGAATCCGCATTACAATAATACATAAATATCATCAATCATTCAACATACACTGCCATTCAACATAAGCAATCACAAACATCTTCCGATCGGGATTTCACCCATTTCACTCGGTTATAATGCTCAACTCACTCTTCTACCAGTATACTGATCCACTCGGATTTCACTCAACTCCGAGCCCTGCTCGAGGAGTGTGCCTGAGCCCAGCTCCAAGACTTAATTACATTTCCACACATCTCATCATCTGATTGCCGATCGGTATATATATATGCTACAAGCATTCCAGTGGTGAATCAAATGCATATGGTCACATTCACTCGGAGTCCACCTCCAATGCACTCGGCATCTGCCTTGGGTCCAACCCAAGGACTTCCATTAAGCATCAAATGCTCATGCTCCAAGCATGGCCTCGAGTCCAACTCGGAGGTCTTTTAGGATTAATCTCAGAATCCTCAATAGCGTCCCACGCTTAGTGCTCTAGGCACTGCCCGAGTCCAACCCAGGTCTTATATCACATCAACACAATCAAGTTCATTAAACACATATTCATCCGATTGCCCACTCGGTATATAGCATTCAGCATTATATACACATGGCAATTCAACAATAATCAGATGACTCAGCCCGCATCATATCCACTCGGCAATCACTATGCCATTCACTCGGCAATCACTATGCCATGAGCCTCACATTCATGGGATCCATACGGCCTTAGCATTTCTAAGCCTCACACCATTTTATATATATAATTCCACTCGGAATCTAACACCAATAAACATCCCATGCTTTTACATATGATATTTCACTCGGATTGTCCTCTATTACTCAGATGTATCCTTTTCCATAAGCTCTCATACTTTTATATAATAAGCCTACTCGGCATTTATCATCACAGTCCCCATTCATTCATTCATCATGATCATATGCATCAACAAGCATCATATATATTTAAATATACCATTACGCACAGGGACTAATAGACGACTACACCATGCACTCGACATTCATAAATTCATACATCATGCATCTCATACATATATCAAAACATTATCAAGCATATTTTCATGCATATCATGGACGGAAACAATAGCATCAAACCAGGCATATCCATCATGCATATCCGGGCTACTAACCACTTGAAAATCAACAAGCAACACATCAAATATAACACATCACAGTATAAACATTTCACCCGGAAACTCGTCCATAACCTATGCATTTGAGATGCAAAGCCCCCCTTACCTGGATGAAGCTTCCAGGAGTCACATGGGCCACTCGGCCCAGCCACAGCAGCTTCTGCTCGACATTCCAGCAGTGAGAAGAGCCATCATGGCTTTCACTCGTCCCAGCAACGTTCTCAGCTTGGAGAACCAGCCACCATTTCCACTCAAGTCCTCAAGCCATCAACACCCAAATTCCACTCTGCTCATAGCCATGGAAGAATCCATGCTGTTTACTCGAGCAGCAACCTCCAAGGCTTAGTACAAAGTTGTTCTCCATTTGAACAACACCATCCATGCATGCCTTCTTCTTCTCAATAGCATAGCCTCAAAAACAGTGGACCATCATCCACAACCGAGGCACTCACACAGCTGAAGGCTCCCAAACTGAGCCTCATACTACCCATCACATAGAGGAAGAAGGAGAGGAAGAAGAAGCACAACCAGGAGGACAAAGGAGGAATCCTGAACCCAGCCTCCACACACCGCACCATGCTGTTGCACTCCTCCATGCTGTTCCTCACAACAATACGTTGATTCCCAGCATATTCCACTCGGTCCTACACCATGCATGAGTGGAAGAGAAGACGAAGGAGGAGGCAAAGAGGCAGAAAGCCTCATGGATTCTAGAGAGAAGGAGGAGCATTTCTCTCCTCCAAATAGCCACCAAGGGAAAATGAGGAGAAAACGTGGAGCTGAAGCCTTATTACCACACAGCCAGCGTCTGTTCCCATCAAAGGTCTCATTCTCCATCAGCCATCACAACACCATTAATTCTGGTCCCACATCATTTAATGTGTTTCCATCATCCATCAAATCACACTCAACGTGAATGAAAAGAGAGAGGGGGGGAGAGAGGACCGAAGTTCACTAAGGCCACCAAGGCACCACTATTATTATTTTTATTATTATTAAAATTATTATTATTATCACTCAATAATTTGCCTAATTGGCAATTAATCCTTAATTAACCATTAATTCCATCAATCTATAACCTTAATCTGACATTTATAATTAATTAAAAATATGGGATGTTACACTCTCCCCACCTTTAAGGAATTTCGTCCTCGAAATTCAATCATAACATACCTTAATAAACAGCTCGGCATATCATTGCATGCCACACAAAACAACTTATATACCACTTCTTTCCAAGCATTCACCGGCCAGTTAGTTCCAATCGGCACAATCTCACCTCTCAAGCGGTTTGCCGATCACACCACAAGAAATTCTGACACATCACACACAACACCTTCCACTCGGAAATGTCACATCCGACTCAGAAATCACCCATTCGGGTATCCACTACTTGGAAACATTCCAAATCGAGCGATACACCAATTTCAAGGCTTCCATCCATTCCTAAAAAAAACTTCACTCAGTATTTATGTTGATTTGATGCTTCATACTGACTCAGAAATGATGTTGTATGAATATTCCTAAGTTAATGAATCCTGAGTGAAATGTAAGTGGCTTAGTTGTTTTTCCGAGTGAGTCTTATGTATGTGATCACATATCCGAGTGTGACTCATCTGTGAGTCTTTTTCTGTGTATTGATAGCCCTTGTGGATTCTGAGTGGAGAATATGGGTAAACCCCGAGTGGGGAATGATTCGAGTAATCCGAGTGGAAATCTGAGTGATCCTCTTCCGAGAGGAGAGTTGTTGTAATGACTCAGATTGATTATATTCTAAGTGTATGAGTTATGAATGTATCCCGAGTAAACATGGGAACCTATTCCGAGTGAATAGGGTAATATGTGTTCTGAGTGTGTAAGTGTGGAATAAGTCCAAGTGAATTACTTGGGTAATTCCTCTAAGTGTTGAGGAGTTTGGATCATTCCGAGTGGAATTGATTTTGTAGGCTATTTCTGAGTAATGAGTGGTTAAGGTATCATCCGAGTAAGAATAAGCATGAATGCCGCGTGTGTGGCCGAATGAGTATTAGTCGGAAATGATACTAGTTACTGAGTGGAATACCACTCTGATGATGAGTTGGTTTATGAATGATTGGAACAAGTGATTTATGGCTGAGAGGAAGCCTATATGTATTCTCTGAGTGATAGAGTTCAAATATGCCGAGTGACTCGAGGTTGAATTATACCGAGTGGTGTTTGGTTGGGTAATAACCTGAGTGTGAGGGGTTTGATAGAATCCGAGTGGAATCACCTTCATTTCCCGAGTGGATCATTATGTTGACTCTGTGATAGAATTGAGAGACTAAGTTATGGGTTACTGAGTGAGGCAATTGTTGGGGTAGTTCCCGAGTGATTGGATTCCCTTATACCGAGTGGACTAAGTCATTACCGAATAAATGGCTGTCTCGAATACCGAGTGGTGGATTAGCCGAGTGTGGCTTCTCGCTTCAGCGAGTGAGATCTCGCTCCAGCGAGTATGTTATTTGGGAAGGCTTTTGATTGTGGTTCCACTTAAGCGCATGTGTGCTCGCCCGAGTGAGTTGGTCGGCCTCGCTCAAGCAGAGTCGGATCTCGCTTGAGCGAGTGCACGCTGTATTGTGGTTTGCTCAGGCGCTGTCGGTGCTTCCATGTGAATGGTTTTAATTCCCTTGTCTTCCCTGTCTTTTTCTTCTTGGCCATGGGGCCAGCTCTCTTATCTTCATATAAGGGAGTGCTTTTATTATGGATCCAGGTTATTTTCTAATTAATTCGAGAAAATTTTTCCCTAAAAATTAGGATGTTACATTTTGGTATCAGAGCAGACCAAAAGGTCCATGGCCAAGGTATGCTTACCGAGTGTAAGCGGTTGTGTGCAATATGACCAAGTGTCATCATTGCTTGTGAATTACTACTGAATTTGACGTATGCTTAGGCATGATTGTGTGATTGTATATGCTTATTTGTTGGGGGGACGGTAGTGAAGAATACTACTGTTGTGATGATTGGTTCGGGGTGGAAGGTTTGATATTACCTTAGCCCGATTGTTTATGAGATACTTGGAGTATTTCTAATGCTGAGTCGGTTGTGAGGAAAATTGGGTGATGATATTGAAGCTTTCATAATTATTAAAACTATGTTAACTGATTGGGACTCTTATGTATGCCATGCTAATGGTTCATGGCCGGGTCATATTGATTGGATGGATTTGAACTCATATGCTGAGTTGGCTGAGTGAGTAATGTTGAGGAATCCCATGGTGTGAGGAATTTAAATTGGGTAATCACTTGTCCAATTTGTGATGGGTGAATTATATCCCTGGCATGTGAACCCTGTGTGACATATATATATATATATATATATATATATATGATATAAGTGATTGAATGTGAACCCTGGTGCAGATTAGATTATGGTAGAGTCTCGGTTTTTGATTCGTGAAAATTGAGTGAATGGTTGATGGATGTTAGGCCACTAGGCATATGACCCTATTGATTCGGCATGATCAAGTAGGACTGGAAAACTGGGTGAGAATAGATATGGTTGGGTACCTGTTTGATTTGGGTACTGTCTCGGTTTTGTGGTTGAAAACCGAGTGAGTGTTGATTGAATTGTTACCCGGAGTTGTATATCTCGGTGTGTGTAGTGAATTATTAGGCTTAAATCCGAATTATGGCCAATGAATTGTGATAAATAAGATTAGATAAGAGATGAATACTCGGTTTGGACTGGAAACCGACTGCTTTTATGTCATTTTATGATGTGTATGACTGGCATTTGAGGATTATTATCATGAGATTTACACTAGAATATGTGTATGGATGGTATATATGTCTTATGTGGGTCGGATGTATGCTGTTAGTATACCATTTTATAGTTATGATGACTAATAATTGCCGACTGTTGGCATGTGATACACCATTGTTGATGGCTAATGGTGATGCTGATTCAGATGTGTTGCTTATGGATTGGTAAAAATTATCATTAATTTTTCATATAGATTAGTATTATTTGAGTAACTTTGGTCAGTATGAGTGAAAAGATTGTGAGGATGCTGTTTCGGTATGACTCTACATGCCATAGGTATTGTGGCAGTGTACATTTTGCAGTGACTTTATGCAATTGTTGTGACCCTATAGGAATGAGGCATCATCCTATAAGTTGGATACAGCAGTTCATAGGTCGGGCAAGTGAGACTGTAGCTGCTTATGGGTATGGTTTGAGTCTATCGGACTGCTCCAAGCAAAGATGAGAGTGTGTTGGGTGTGCAGTAAATATTAGTGTATCGAATGAGGATGGGTGAACGAGAGGAATGTAATTCCGAGTGAAATAATTACTGAGTGAAGTTTTTTTTAGGAACGGATGGAAGCCTTGAAATTGGTGTATTGCTCGATTTGGAATGTTTCCGAGCAGTGGATACCCGAATGGGTGATTTCTGAGTCGGCTGTGACATTTCCGAGTGGAAGGTGTTGTCTGTGATGTCTCAGAATTTCTTATGGTGTGATCGGCAAACCGCTTGAGAGGTGAGATTGTGCCGATTGGAACTAACTGGTCGGTGAATGCTTGGAAAGCAGTGGTATGTAAGTTATTTTGTGTGGCATGCAATGATATGCCGAGCTGTTTATTAAGGTATGTTATGATTGAATTTCGAGGACGAAATTCCTTAAAGGTGGGGAGAAATATAACATCCCGATTTTTAATTAATTACCGAGTGAGGTTAAATTCAGGATTAAGGATTATGATTGGTTTAGTTAATGGTTAATCAAGGTTTAATGGTTAATTAGATTAATTATTGAATAATGATAATAATAATAATGTTGGAATTGACCATGGTGCCCTTAGTGGTGTTATGAGAACTTCGGTTCTCTCCCCCCTCTCTCTCTTCATTCACGTTGAGTATGATTTGATGGATGATGGAAATGCATTAAATGATGTGGGACCAGAATTAATGGTGTTGGGATGGCTGATGGAGAATGAGACCTTTGATGGGAACAGACGCTGGCTGTGTGGTAATAAGGCTTCAGCTCCACGTTTTCTTCTCATTTTCCTTCATTTTCCCTTGGTGGCTATTCGGAGGAGAGAAATGCTCCTCCTTCTCTCTAGAATCCATGAGGCTTTCTGCCTCTTTGCCTCCTCCTTCGTCTTCTCTTCCACTCATGCATGGTGTAAGACCGAGTGGAATATGCTGGGAATCAACGTATTGCTGTGAGGAACAGCATGGAGGAGTACAACAGCATGGTGCGGTGTGTGGAGGCTGGGTTCAGGATTCCTCCTTTGTCCTCCTGGTTGTGCTTCTTCTTCCTCTCCTTCTTCCTCCATGTGATGGGTTGTATGAGGCTCAGTTTGGGAGCCTTCAGCTGTGTGAGTGCCTCATTGTGGATGATGGTCCACTGTTTTTGAGGTTGTGCTGTTGAGAAGAAGAAGGCATGCATGGATGGTGTTGTTCGAATGGAGAACAGCTTTGTACTAAGCCTTGGAGGTTGCTGCTCGAGTAAACAGCATGGATTCTTCCATGGCTATGAGCAGAGTGGAATTTGGGTGTTGATGGCTTAAGGACTTGAGTGGAAATGGTGGCTGGTTCTCCAAGCTGAGAACGTTGCTGGGACGAGTGGAAGCCATGATGGCTCTTCTCACTGCTGGAATGCCGAGCAAAAGCTGCTGTGGCTGGGCCGAGTGGCCCATGTGACTCCCGTAAGCTTCATCCAGGTAAGGAGGCTTTGCATCTCAAATGCATAGGTTATGGACGGGTTTCCGGGTGAAATATTTATACTGTGATGTGTTATATTTGATGTGTTGCTTGTTGATTTTCAAGTGGTTAGTAGCCCAGATATGCATGATGGATATGCCTGGTTTGATGCTATTGTTTCCGTCCATGATATGCATGAAAATATACTTAATAATGTTTTGATGTATGTATGAGATGCATGATGTATGAATTTATGAATGCCGAGTGCATGGTGTAGTCCTCTATTAGTCCCTGTGCGTAATGGTATATTTAAATGTATATAATGCTTGTTGATGCATAGGATCATGATGAATGAATGAATGAATGGGGACTGTGATGATAAATGCCGAGTAGGCTTATTATATAAAAGCATGAGAGCTTATGGAAAAGGATACATCCGAGTAATAGAGGACAATCCGAGTGAAATATCATATGTAAAAGCATGGGATGTTTATTGGTGTTAGATTCCGAGTGGAATTATATATATAAAATGGTGTGAGGCTTAGAAATGCTAAGGCTGAATGGATCCCATGAATGTGAGGCTCATGGCATAGTGATTGCCGAGTGGATGTGATGTGAGCCGAGTCATCTGATTCACTGTGAAAATGCCGAGTGCATAGAGTGTTGAACGCAGATTTCCGAGTGGGCAATCGAATGAATATGAATTGAATTTATATGCATACGTGTTCTTGAGTTATTGTGAAATGAAACACCTTGCGGGGTGCCACAAGGGTATAATCCCGAGTGAAGAGGACGGGGTCCTAATGTTGAATATGATGAAAGACCTCGAGTTGGACTCAGGGCAGTGCCTGGGGCACTAAGCGTGAAATGAGACGCTTGATGAAATGCCGAGTGCATTGGCGTGGGACGCCGAGTGAATGAAATCGTATGCATCCGATTCACCACTGGAATGCGTTGGACTTCTATTACCGATCGACAATCAGATGATGAGATATGTGAGAATGTGATTAAGTCCTGGAGCTGGGCTCAGGCACACTCCTCGAGCAGGGCTCGGAGTTGAGTGAAATTCGAGTGGATCAATATACTGGTAGAAGAGTGAGTTGAGCATTATAGCCGAGTGAAATGGGTGAAATCCTGATCGGAAGATGTTTGTGATTGCTTATGTTGAATGGCAGTGTATGTTGAATCATTGATGATATTTATGTATTATTGTAATGCGGATTCCATGATTAATCCGAGCCAATATCTATCATTTAATATGTAATGCTCACCCCTACACCATTTTTCAGTGTATGCAGGTCGGATTGGATGATATGATGGCCTTAAACCCGAGTGTTGGGTGTTTATGATAAGGCTGTGTACATAATGTAATGTACCGGGTGTGTCTTAATGTATCCAAGCCTTGGCCGGCTCATAATATTAATGTATAACGAATACAAATATATATGTATAGAATCCGAGTGGATGAACATAATCATGAATATGGTTTACATTGACAACTTGTAATAAATCATAAGTGTTGGTTGAATGAATAATGGCAAGATGATTGAATAACCCGAGTGCATGTTAATATATATATATATATACTTCGAGTGAATGGTATTATATGCATTACCGACTAATTATGTTGATGATGGGAAGTATCAAGATAATAAGTATCCGAGTGTATGCGTATGTATATACATATATATGTTATGCTGATAACAAGGTTGTGAATCGGTGGAAGTGTATTGTTGAATTGGTAGTGGGACTTGGAATTAGAGAATAAATTTATATAAGTGATTTATGTTGATTTGATGCTTCATACTGACTCAGAAATGATGTTGTATGAATATTCCTAAGTTAATGAATCCTGAGTGAAATGTAAGTGGCTTAGTTGCTTTTCCGAGTGAGTCTTATGTATGTGATCACATATCCGAGTGTGACTCATCTGTGAGTCTCTTTCTGTGTATTGATAGCCCTTGTGGATTCTGAGTGGAGAATATGGGTAAACCCCGAGTGGGGAATGATTCGAGTAATCCGAGTGGAAATCCGAGTGATCCTCTTCCGAGAGGAGAGTTGTTATAATGACTCAGATTGATTATATTCTAAGTGTATGAATTATGAATGTATCCCGAGTAAACATGGGAACCTATTCCGAGTGAATAGGGTAATATGTGTTCTGAGTGTGTAAGTGTGGAATGAGTCCGAGTGAATTACTTGGGTAATTCCTCTAAGTGTTGAGGAGTTTGGATCATTCCGAGTGAAATTGATTTTGTAGGCTATTTCTGAGTAATGAGTGGTTAAGGTATTATCCGAGTGAGAATAGGCATGAATACCGCGTGTGTGGCCGAATGAGTATTGGTAGGAAATGATACTAGTTACCGAGTGGAATACCACTCTGATGATGAGTTGGTTTATGAATGATTGGACCGAGTGATTTATGGCCGAGAGGAAGCCTATATGTATTCTCTGAGTGTTAGAGTTCAAATATGCCGAGTGACTCGAGGTTGAATTATACCGAGTGGTGTTTGGTTGGGTAATAACCCGAGTGTGAGGGGTTTGATAGAATCTGAGTGGAATCACCTTCATTTCCCGAGTGGATCATTATGTTGACTCTGTGGATAGAATTGAGAGACTAAGTTATGGGTTGCTGAGTGAGGCAATTGTTGGGGTAGTTCCCGAGTGATTGGATTCCCTTATACCGAGTGGACTAAGTCATTACCGAATAAATGGCTGTCTCGAATACCGAGTGGTGGATTAGCCGAGTGTGGCTTCTCGCTTCAGCGAGTGAGATCTCGCTCCAGCGAGTATGTTATTTGGGAAGGCTTTTGATTGTGGTTCCGCTTAAGCGCATGTGTGCTCGCCCGAGCGAGTTGGTCGGCCTCGCTCAAGCGGAGTCGGATCTCGCTTGAGCGAGTGCACGCTGTATTGTGGTTCGCTCAGGCGTTGTCGGTGCTTCCGTGTGAATGGTTTTAATTCGCTTGCCTTCCCTGTCTTTTTCTTCTTGGCCATGGGGCCAGCTCTCTTATCTTCATATAAGGGAGTGTTTTTATTATGGATCCAGGTTATTCACGCTGTGTTTTTCCACTGGCCTTCTTGTGAATGTTTTTCCTTTGTTCTGATCGGTTTTCCGAGCTTCTGGTCAGCTTTTTGCCTTCCTTTGCATTTGTGTAATTTTACCCGGTTGCTGGGTTGATTTTTGGGGAAAAAATTTTCCCTGTGCGAGTGCACGCTGTATTGTGGTTCGCTCAGGCGCTGTTGTTCTTCCGCTGTATGCCTTTCTTGGTCGGCTTTTTATTTCCTTTGCCTTCCTTTCTCTTTCTTTGTTTATTTGGACCCGGTTCTTCATGGTCTATGGACCTGGCTCTCATATCTTTATATATGAGAGTGGCTTTTTATAGATCCAGGTATTTTCTAAATAAAAATTGGGAAAAATTTCCCCTGTTTTGGGTTTATTTATTTGTTAAAAATAAGGGTGTTACACCTATGACTAGGTCAAGGACTAAGAGAGCAAGGGAAGGCCTTCAAAATCATTTAGCTTCTTCCATGGATATCTTGAGTAGGCCCAAGCCCAAGAAGGAGCTCTTGAAGATCCTTACCCTTTTCTCTTACTCTATAGAAGGGTAACGGGCTTGGTATTGATGATGTGGACCTCCTTTGGGCCTCTTCATTGGGCCACATACATATTTTGTAAATATTTTCATTCTTGTACATTTATAGGTCTATTAGGATTTTGTTTTAGGAATTAGTTTGGGCTTTACATAGCCATTAGATTTGGGCCACTTTTGGGCCTTGTACATGGTAGTTTTGAGTCTGGGCTTGTATTGGGTCAAGTTTGTTTAGGTTTTAGGATTGGACCTTAGGAATTAATCCAAGGCCCATGATTAGCATAGCTTGACCAAATTTTTAGAGAGCTATATAAGCTCTTCTCCTTTGTTAATCTCTCATAATTTCAATCTTAAGAAAAGTTTAGAGTGAGATACTCCTTCTTCTCTCTAGAAAGTAAAAGTACTAGGCTCTTTTCTCTTGTCTTAACCTTTGGCCTTCTCCCAAAGGTGGTGACATACTTTCCTTATCTCTCTATCTCTTAGAGAGTGGCGGCACATCCGTTCCACATAAGCCTCTACACCTCTTCCATTTCTAAGCCAAAATCCTCTCTAGATCTAGGTTATTTCACCATAATTCCTTCATCTCCAAGGCAAATCTCATTTTGGTTTCCTCATCCATTCTCCAAATCCATGACTTTCATTTCATCTTGTTGAAGTGTCTTGGATCTAGCAAGCAAGAGGAGAAGATCCATCATTTCAAGGATAGGAGATTGAAGAATTTCCTACAACATTTGGTATCAAAAGTCTCACCTTCTCTTGTTTTTGTTAGATCTGTTTTTGTGTAGTATTTTTCTTGCATTTTCAATATAAAATCTGAATTCCTCTTGTTCTTTACATAAATTTTCATATATCATATGCTTGAAAACTCCAAAAATTGTAAAAGTTATGCTTACTTGAAGTTTTAGATCCACACCTTTTGGCTTTGAATTTTGAGAAGTGCCTTCACAAATATTGCTACTTCAGCTAACTGAAACTTAACCTCAAACTTTCATTAAATTTAGAGCAAAAAAATTTTTGGTCAAAGTTTTGACCTTAAGGTGCCTTCTACTTCAAGTAACATGCTTTGCCTTGTCTTTTCTTGTGTTTTCTTTGCATCTTGTGTTGTTTTTGTGTCATTTGATCATTTGGAAGTATAAAATTAGATCTGGACCATGCATAACCGTGTGGTTTAGGTGTGTAATTAAGGTCTTTGATTCTTTGTTTTGTTGTTCATTAGTTTCCATAGGAATGCTTTAGGTGTGGAGCTTGTTTCCTTGTTTTTCTAGGACTTTTGCTTTGGCTTTTGCTTATGTGTTGTGGCTGGAATCTAAGGTGCTTTAAAGTCATCATTTAAAGTACCTAACAAGCTCCTAGAGTCTTGAGGTTCACTTCTCTTTAAGGTAACATTTTTGCCTTGTTAATTATAGGTTGTTAGCATTCCTTTTAGGTTGAGTTTTCTAGTTTAATTTCAATTTTCCAACAGCTGTATCTTGATCTTTGCATGCTTTTCTTGTACTTATTTTGATGTCTTTTGATGCATAAAAACTTGCCTTCCATTGCCTCTTTGTGTTGGAAGATGATGCTTGCTTTACACTTTGTGTATTTTACCATTTTATGCTTTGTTTGTGCACTACTTTGGACCAATTGCCAAATCTATCTTGCTGCAGTAAAATACAGAAAAAAATAGAGAAAACAGCTTTGAAAAACAGAGAAAAAAAGTGCAAAAAGTTTAAAAGTTCATTGGCCATTTGTTCCTATAATTGTCTAGGCCATTTTCTTGCAAAAAGAGTGGAAAAAAGTGATTGAAAAACTTGGAATAGAAAAAAAGAAAAAAAATTCCAGCAGCTATATTTTCATTTGTGAAGTAGCTTATAGTGTTCATTTAGTGCATAATTGATGATTTGTTTAAGGCAAATTCAATTGGAAAGCTATACAAAGTTTTTAGTGAAGTTCAAGCATTCTAGAGTTTCTAGTTTGCCTTTTGTGTGCTTGCCTTGCATTTAATTTTTAGTTTGTCTTAGTTGCATTTCAAGTTTGTCATACTATTTCATACTCTTGTGTACCTTCTTTTATTTACCTTTTATTGCTTGTCAAGTTATAGTTTTTCTCATCCTAATCCTTTTGGTTTAGCTTCCTAATTACCCTTTGCTTGCTTGTCTTATTCTCTCTAGTTTTGTCCATTGAGTATTTCACTTCTTGGTATTCTTGAGATTAAGGATTAGTGAGTAACTATTATTGGGTAGCATATTGAAGGGATTGAGATTTGACTACGTAGATTTGATCTAGTGCAATCTACAAGTATTGAGGGAAGTGGACATTGAGTGCATACACTTGAGAGCTTGAGTCCAAACACTTTTCTTTTTGTTTTCTCTTATTTTTGTGCTAACCATTACTTTGAGTTTCCAAGTCTTTCTTTTGTAGCTTGGTGGACATCATTGGTGGATATTATTGGTGGATTTGAAGACTTTGGGAAGCTTTTGTATTGGAGAGCAATTTTTGTAATAATTTAGGAATTAATTCTTTGCATTGTATTTTCCTTTCCCTTGTATTATGGAAATTTAAATTTTGATACCTTGTTAAGTCCTTGTATTTGGACTTTAGAGACTTTGGACTTTGGACTTTATTTTTTAGTTGATTAAGAGTAATTGCTCTGAGGATCTAGTTTATTCTTTTTGCTTTCGACTAGTGTAAGTGTCATTTGATATCCTAGGCCTAGTTTACATGTTTACATCATTCGACTAGTTTGCTTTAATTGCTTTCTAGTTATCATAAGTGCACTTTTGCATGCTAGGTTTAGTTTAAATTTTTGCACAATGACTAGTTCTTGTCTAATAGCTTTCCTTTTATTTTTCTTGATTGTTTTGTGTGTTATTTATCTTTTCTAGGATAAAATCAATTGAGTAAAACAACTAGTATCTCACCACTAGCATCTTTGCATTATAACATATTTTCATCTAGTGAGAGAGGTCGAGAGCTAACCCCCCACACATGAGGTTAATTTTAGATAAACTTAATAACATGTCCACTAGGTTAGAAAACCTAGAAAATGGGGAGGGTAGAGAAAGAACCGCTAGGCATCATAGAACTCATAGACATAGGCAACATGATGACACTAGTAAGGTTGATCATAGACAACATAGGCAAAGACATCATGATGACTATAGTGAGATTGAACATAGGCATCGTAGGAGACATAATAGGATCCATGAGGAGGGTGGCTTGAGAAAGGCCAAGCTAGAGGTCCCATCCTTCCATGGAAAAAGTGATGTTGAGGCCTATCTACATTGAGAAATGAGAGTTTAGCAACTCTTCACCTCTTATGAAGTAAAAAATAAGAAAAAGGTTAGGATTGCCACCCTTAGCTTTCAAAACTATGCATTAGTTTGGTGCACCCAAATCCTTAAGGAAAGAAAAAAAGACCATCTCCCACCCATTGATGAATGGGATGATCTTAAAGCCTTACTTAGGAAACATTATGTGCTCTCCTATTATAAAGGTGAACTGTAACACCAACAAGGTATTATGTCCTCATACAATGGTATTAGACTTGCCAAGTCCAACAAGTCATGATCATCATCATTTCTTTTACCCAAACATATAACTTTCTACATTCAAGTGAGTCTTCTATCGTCAATTGCAACTTATCCAATAGAGCTCACATGTTCATACTCAGTAGACCAGATAGGCTCAGTACATTCACCATAAGCAGTTACAACTCTGTACCTGCCCGGTCTACGTGTTGCTGCATCTGACATATAGGAAGGCGTCCCAATACTCACGTAGTGGTTACCATAAACGTGTATGTTGCCACAATGCCTATGGCATGTAAGGCCATATCGGGACCAGTACTTCGTATTCCCATTACTCACGTTGGTCACTCTTATTCTAATAACATCAATTCATAATAGACTGAGTGACTATTCACACAAGTCCATAACTCACTTATTCATATCTCATTGTCATTATACAATTAATTCGGCATAATTCACGTCATACCAATCATCAAATATTAATTAACATCACCCTAAATTGGCGTACCGACCATAGATTTTCAATCATCATGGGGTAAATACCATCATCGGGCCTCATCCATCCCGAAGTCATGATCAAATCGTCTAATAATCCTTTGTCTCATTCACACATCGTTGGCTATAAATTGATTCAAGCCTAAACGAGTTACTAAACTCACAGGAAGTACGCAACTCCGAGGTTAAAATAGGGTTTCCAATTATATAATGTGCTTTCACATTAGGAATTCTCCTCACAGATCACAACCAAAGTCCATAAGAAGGATGTGTAATTCATATCATATTGCATCTCTACATGGTTTCTACCCTCAATATAGCACCTTTCAATTAAAGAGGGAGGTAATGACATGATCAAATCCATTTACCGACTCACAATCATGCATGTCATCCTATGTCGTATCATAATCCATAGCTAGTTTCATGATCACAACATCGAGGGCATACAATTTAGCCCAAAGTCATACCATAAAATCATGTACACCATAGCCAATACTAATTATACCCTAAATTCAACATTATTATTGATCAATCATCAGGGGTTACATTCATTGTTCGCATTCCATCACATACCGGCTCTAGCTTCAACAACGTGTTTCACAATTAATTCGTTATGGCTCAACTATTCACAAGATTCGATAAATCACTAGACTTAGAAAGTCTAAGGGTTACCTAATACCCATTGTGGAATACTCTCACAACACACAAACATCATTAGACATTGCTCATAAAAATATCATAAAGCCTAGACCGCCATAGGGTCTATCCCATAATGTTTGATCATACAAGATCGCATCAAGTCATCCGGGGTTACCACACCTAGTGGGTTATATTCAAATCAATCATTCACTCGGTTCATAAATATAAAACCGAGTCATAACCCCAATCTAGTGAATCACAATTTCACATTCAATCATTTTATCACTTAATCATGTTCTCAATCTAAGGAGACATAGTAAGTCACTTGCATTATAAAATACAAGATTCTTATGCCAAAGGATATGAAATCCATCTTTCACAAATAGCATAATTAATCCTTCAATTTATCTTTCAACAATAACATAATCAATCATTTCGTTCCATGAATACTCATGTTAGGGAGTTCTTTCACTACCATTTATTCAATCAATTCACATGAACCACTCACATTCAATAAGCATACTTTGGCCAAGAGCCATAAGTGCAACTCATACAAGAGACCTAATCACATGATTCAATTCCAACATATATATCAAGGTCTCAACATATATGGTCTACCACCATCCCAATTCTCATTTAATATCTCCTATCTGTAATCAACATGCGGCATAGGTCCAACATCAAATCAATACATATTTAAGATATCATATCCATGATCACACATGGTACAAATTCATCATCAATCCAAGTCATACTCAATGTATAAACATCAATGGATAGTCATAACATATTCGTCAATGGAAGGAAATAGGGTAAGGAACTTAGCCGAACTTACACAATCAAGCATATCAATCACAGTGAGTAATTCATCCACACATATTTAATCTCATGAATCATTCATGATTATCAATGAGCAACTAGGCTCTACTAGTGCATCACACATCCTTGACAACAAATTGGGCACATTTCTATAAACATTAACCATAGCCCATTATCAATAATCTACAACGAAGCCAAAATGGGTAAACAATGTCCCAATAGTCGATTTATAAATTCTAGTAAATTGATTATTCCCAAATCCTTATAGGGCAACCAATGTTTTGATACAATATCACTCACTAGGCAATTATCACCCTTAAGTCCATGCTAAGGAACCAAATTCAAACAATGGGCATCTAGCTCCAATCATCACCAAAACTTTTCAATATTGAGCAACCATACTCCAATCGACCATAATATCAATTTAATACAGAGCAACCATGCTCAGACAATAATCAATAGCTTCAATACAACCAAACATGTTCTAGCAAAATCAATAACATCAATATAGAGCAGAACCGCGCTCTGATACCACCTTTGTAACACCCCGATTCTCCAGACCCAAATCTCGATGTAATCAAGATAATAATTAATAAAAATGTGAGTAAATTTTTTGCGTTTGAAATGATTTCAAAATACCACCACAATTACATCAAGACCGAATCACAGAAAACCGAAGAGTGAGATTTAATAAAATATAACTGGATCGATAACTAACTCGCCCATAACGGTATACAAAATAATAGAGTTTACAGCGGAAGAAGAATGTGTATACCGGACTTACGCTTAGTCTCACATATGAAGATATGAGAAAAGGCTTAGCAAAAGCATGCAAATACCAAACATAAACCTATTAGGTCATAACCCCTTCATGCACCTACAACAGACACATGCATTGCCTAAGATATAAATATAAATATGCATATACATCCGGGGTCATGCCCCAACTATCACCACTCCCATATCTTATAATTGGCCTACCTATTCACCTCTTGGCATTAATCCAAACACCACCCTCATCAATGTATATATTGTTCAGGTTTAATTCCTCAAGTACTCATCAAATCATTACTTATGTATCAATACATATGATCATCATTCATGCATGCAGGATTAACTTATACATGACCAAAATCACTAAATCATCAATATCATCATATACAATTTATTCTTTACATTGAAATTCACAATTGATGCCGGCCAAGGCATTTCCACTACCACTATTTACCTTCCCGAAACTTCAATTTAAAATCCAAACTCATCCCATGGCAACCTGCATCACAATGCTAAAAAGGAGACCACATGGGAGAGTGAATTATACATTCAAAATGACGAATATAGATATATTGTGATTAAGTGTACATGCATTCATTCATCATGTGTGCTTTGCTATAAAATCATCAATTCATCATCCAATCATCATCACATTAGTATGATAGGCATACAAGCCTCATGAAACGCAGTTCACAACATAAGCAAGCATAAGCACATAC
The DNA here is from genome assembly GCA_037962975.1 of Clitoria ternatea. NCBI lineage: Eukaryota > Viridiplantae > Streptophyta > Magnoliopsida > Fabales > Fabaceae > Clitoria > Clitoria ternatea. The sequence goes on from CM075672.1 coordinate 185,396,122, forward strand.
ACAATCATATTGCCACTTATCAACAAGGGCATTCACAAGTTATTATCATCAGTTCATTAAATCTTTACTTAATTCCTTCTCGCAAGGGGTTTTCTTATCTCATGGTCATCCCATCTCAAATGCCATGCACTTATGGCTAATGCATACGTAAACTGTTTAATGCATATGCAATGGATGCGATTTCATTTCGTTAAGTGATCGCAACCACCACATCATTTATTCACATGTGTTTCCCGCCTCGTAAGGGGTACTCCCTCTAGCAGCCTCGTAAGGTGCTTTCTCATGATCGTAACCACGTTCAATAATTCATATTGGTTTCCTGCCTCGTAAGGGGTACTCCTGCCTCGTGATCACAACCACAGGCATCAAAGGAACTCGCAAGCCCTTTTTCATTTCAACAACCCGGTGATCGCAACCACCGGCTCAAGATTATATCATCATCAAGTTGGTTTCCTGCCTCGCAAGGGGTACTTCCTTCATAGAATCCTGTAGGATCTCTCATCATTGTGATCGTAACCACATATTCAATGTTATGCCATGCCATGTGTGCAAAATGCAATAATGCATATGCCAATCAACCTCGCAAGGATATCTCACCCTCTCACACAGGGATATATTTTAATTTAACATTTTTAATCAATAACATACAATAATTTACAAAGCCCCTCAAGGCATATCATTTATATACTTGACATCTCAATAGCCACAAGATCATTCTCATATTAATCCACGCATGGAATTCAATAAGGCATGATAACAAACACATTTTAAGATCGTAGCATCACATGCTAGCCAATATAATCCAAGTTACATACACAAGATTTCTCTTACTTCAAACACAATGACATAGCAATAATAATAATCACCATTGAATTTTTTTTCAAAATTCATTGAGTTATAATAACTCATTGCCATTCAATTGTCCCCTTATTAGTTCCATCATCAATCAAAGTGTGTCTCACAATCACACCAGTTACTTTTCATCAAGATTTATAATATATCAATAGTGGGGAAACATACATGTTTTCATAACATAGCATAGGCAAACACATACCTTGCCAAGGCCTTAAGCCATTCCCCAATCACCACTAAGACAAACCACACATATACCCTTAATGGATTCCCTCGCAATTATTCCAAAAGTATGCATAGGATTAGAAGATGGTTTCAGAATACCCCATTTAATTATCAAGTAGGCCTAAAGGTCCAAGGAGTACAAGATAAGTACTCAAAAGAAGTAAAAATGCAAATCCTAAGCTGGTTTAATCAATTTAGTTAGTGATAATCGATTACGTGGTAGGAGCTAATCGATTACACTACTTCTGTAGGTGGTATAATGTATCAAGTGTTATACATGATTGATTACGAGACTAGAGTAATCGATTACCTTTTTTCTGTTTTAGTTCATCATCGATTTCACCCTCAAACACAACCGATTACATTAATTCTGTTTGGTCTCTAATCGATTACACCCTCGAACACAATCGATTACTAGGCTGCGTACAGGTTTGTAATTGATTAAGCCAATCGATTACTATAGGAACAGAATCCTCATAATTGATTAGACTGATAATCTAATCCATTACGGCCTACCAGAATGCAAAAATTATGTAGAAAAATGCAAAATTTTGGACTTCCAACCCCTCTAACTTTTTCATATTAACTCCAAATGCTACCAAATTTTGACACCAACTAAATTACACCATTTATGACGCGTGACCACTGGCCTCACTCAAAAGTTCTTTAAAATGAGTGACTTATGTGCATAAATGTGTTTTACCCATTTAGAGGCACTTTTGTGCAACTCAAGGGCCTATTCTCAATGGAATTGACCCATTCCAATTTCTACAAGTCATAATCTACGCATAAAAGCTATTGGGACTATCACAAGCCATTCAATTCTCATAAAACTCTATTTGGCTCTATTAATTCCTCAATTATACATTAATGTTAACACCTAGTTTCACATTTTGAGCAATTTCCCTATTAATATAAACATTAATGTCATCTATTGGCCTTAGCCTCTCATTTCCAATATTCATTCATCGAAATTACATGGAATTCTAAAATTCACTTGGTGTATGCATATTTCAACCCCTCATGGGTTACTCATCTTCAGTGCATTACTCCTATTAAAGGGCACTAAACATTCATCATCAATTTATATATACATATATCACTAATAGCCAACAATTTTCCATTCATATCATTTCACTATAAACATGGCAAGGCAAGCATGAGTATCATGACATACAATAATCATCAATTATATAACTCATGCAATTTGAATGTAAACTCCTCTCCTACCTCGAGGAAAGAGCCGCAAATCTGAATGCACGCTCTGAATGCTCAGCCATATAATTTGAAACACCGTCTATATATTACATACACATGCATTCATACAATTAATGAACCATCTCAAGACATTCCTTATAAATTCTAAATAATGATTTACATTTTGTAAGGCTTGTGAACAAGTTCTAAACTTGTCAAAACACCAATTTATGCCATTGTGTTAGGCTTCAGGAATTCCTTTCCCAAAACCAAGGTTCTCTAGATCTAAAAGGGTTAACCATACCCAACAACAACATCTCTTTCATCCCTCATCTAAAATGCATTCCACATTACCTCAATCAATCAAATGCCATTATTGTCACTCAAATTCATTATAAGCCCTCTAGCTTCACTTAAGGCCATCAACAATTCACAAATCTCAAGTGATACACATCATGGCCTAAGGCCTCATCAAATCCTCATCTTAACTCATCTATTTATCATCAATGGTTATCCACCATCATCATTATCATTATCATCATCATAAACAACAACACCCCACCTTAAACATCACATACTCATTCTCAAACTCAATCCTTCAAACCACAACATATATAGTCCCAAATCTTGAGATTAGGATCCTATCAAAATCCAATATCCATCATTTTCTCACATACCTAATTCTAATTTCCCTTATGATAATACAATATTCCAACATCAATCAACAACCTCAATTACCAAAACTTAAACATTATACCTTAACTCATCAACAATAATAAGAAATGCCCATCATTCCAAATATTATTTCTACACATAAAAGTTATCCTTGTGACAATATATCATCAATTCCTTAATTTTTGCCAAAAGCCCCAATACCTAATTTCTAGGGTTTTCTTCAACATCCACCATCATCAATTTCCAACTACATTTATGCCTCATTTCAAACATCCTTAGGCTAACCACAACATAACCCATTCCTTATCAACAACAACAATGAATCCCCAAGGATTATCCAACCTAGGGTTTTGGTTCTACATACCCTTATTCATTAAAACAACCTCTAATCCCCTATCACAATACCTTAATAACATAAAAACCATAAACAAAAACTATGGGTGTTCAAGAATCATACCTCTTTCTCCTAGCTCTATGCCAAACACAAAAATAAGGAAAATAGAGGAAAAGGAGAACCAAGCTTTGCTCCAATGTTCCATTCATGCTTCATGAATCTAAGCTTTGGTTTTAATTTTGGAAATGGATGGAAGGAGAAGGTGGAAGGGAGGGGGACGGTCATGGAGAAGAAGAATGGAGGGAGAAGAAGAAAAAGCAAAGTGAAAGAGAGAAAGAGGGAGAAGTAACGTGAGATATAAGAGAGAAATGAAAGTTTTATTTTAAATTTTGACCCATCATTAAAAACTTCTCTGTTTTATAATAAACAGGATCTCCATTCAGACTCAATACTAAATCCAAAAATTATTCCGAAGACATATTCAGATTCTTAATAATGTTCTTAACAGCCCTGACCAATGGCATCTCAATCGAAGATACTTGGTCCGACACCCATATTTTAATCAGGTATACTTTTAGTTCCTTAAATCTCAATAAATTATAAATATCCATAATAAATTCCAATTTAATTATTTCTAAATTTTTGGGACATAAATCAACTCATATATAATTATTTATTATTTATTCTCTTCAATTAATCATTTTTATAAATTTCGGGATGTTACACGAACTATTAGCCAAGCTCAATAGACTCACCCAAGGGTCCAAGAGTATGGAGGACTATTATAAGGCTTTAGAGATGGCTATGATTAGGGCCAATGTTGAGGAGGATGAATAAATCCTCATGCATAGATTTTTACATGGCCTTAATCATAATATTTAAAAGAGAGTGGAACTTCTACCTCATGTGGACATTAAGGAGCTTCTCTATCAATGCATACGAGTAGAAACTTAACTCATGGATGGAGCTTCATGTTAGGAATCCCTAGTGTATGAGCAGCGGAAATACAAGGATTCCCATAGGATTTGCAAAGCGTCGTGTTTCAAAGCATAAGACAAACACAAAAAAAAATTACGTTTTAGGATTACCTCTTGAAGAATATCAAAGCAATCGTAGCCTCGTCCTTTAGGAGTTCACATGAGTACTCCCACCAGAAATGCTACACCTTCCAAATGCTAGTTTGACGGCGTGTAGCTTTTGCAACTTTTGCGTATTTTTGTGTCTCTTTTGGGTAGCCGCCTATGAGCATCTTATGCTTTATTTATAGGCTTAGGTTTGACTTAATTTACTCTCTAAAGAGTGGGCTCCTTACTCATTCTAAATGAGTTAGGCCCAATAGTCTTATTTTAGTCCAACTAAAATAAAAAGCTATTTTCTGAATATTCCTAAGTTAATGAATCCTGAGTGAAATGTAAGTGGCTTAGTTACTTTTCCGAGTGAGTCTTATGTATGTGATCACATATCCGAGTGTGACTCATCTGTGAGTCTCTTTCTGTGTATTGATAGCCCTTGTGGATTCTGAGTGGAGAATATGGGTAAACCCCGAGTGGGGAATGATTCGAGTAATCCGAGTGGAAATCTGAGTAATCCTCTTCCGAGAGGAGAGTTGTTGTAATGACTCAGATTGATTATATTCTAAGTGTATGAATTATGAATGTATCGCGAGTAAACATGGGAACCTATTCCGAGTGAATAGGGTAATATGTGTTCTGAGTGTGTAAGTGTGGAATGAGTCCGAGTGAATTACTTGGGTAATTCCTCTAAGTGTTGAGGAGTTTGGATCATTCCGAGTGAAATTGATTTTGTAGGCTATTTCTAAGTAATGAGTGGTTAAGGCATTATCCGAGTGAGAATAGGCATGAATGCCGCGTGTGTGGCCGAATGAGTATTGGTAGGAAATGATACTAGTTACCGAGTGGAATACCACTCTGATGATGAGTTGGTTTATGAATGATTGGACCGAGTGATTTATGGCCGAGAGGAAGCCTATATGTATTCTCTGAGTGTTAGAGTTCAAATATGCCGAGTGACTCAAGGTTGAATTATACCGAGTGGTGTTTGGTTGGGTAATAACCCGAGTGTGAGGGGTTTGATAGAATCTGAGTGGAATCACCTTCATTTCCCGAGTGGATCATTATGTTGACTCTGTGGATAGAATTGAGAGACTAAGTTATGGGTTGCTGAGTGAGGCAATTGTTGGGGTAGTTCCCGAGTGATTGGATTCCCTTATACCGAGTGGACTAAGTCATTACCGAATAAATGGCTGTCTCGAATACCGAGTGGTGGATTAGCCGAGTGTGGCTTCTCGCTTCAGCGAGTGAGATCTCGCTCCAGCGAGTATGTTATTTGGGAAGGCTTTTGATTGTGGTTCCGCTTAAGCGCATGTGTGCTCGCCCGAGCGAGTTGGTCGGCCTCGCTCAAGCGGAGTCGGATCTCGCTTGAGCGAGTGCACGCTGTATTGTGGTTCGCTCAGGCGTTGTCGGTGCTTCCGTGTGAATGGTTTTAATTCGCTTGCCTTCCCTGTCTTTTTCTTCTTGGCCATGGGGCCAGCTCTCTTATCTTCATATAAGGGAGTGTTTTTATTATGGATCCAGGTTATTCACGCTGTGTTTTTCCGCTGGCCTTCTTGTGAATGTTTTTCCTTTGTTCTGATCGGTTTTCCGAGCTTCTGGTCAGCTTTTTGCCTTCCTTTGCATTTGTGTAATTTTACCCGGTTGCTGGGTTGATTTTTGGGGAAAAAATTTTCCCTATGTGAGTGCACGCTGTATTGTGGTTCGCTCAGGCGCTGTTGTTCTTCCGCTGTATGCCTTTCTTGGTCGGCTTTTTATTGCCTTTGCCTTCCTTTCTCTTTCTTTGTTTATTTGGACCCGGTTCTTCATGGTCTATGGACCTGGCTCTCATATCTTCATATATGAGAGTGGCTTTTTATAGATCCAGGTATTTTCTAAATAAAAATTGGGAAAAATTTCCCCTGTTTTGGGTTTATTTATTTGTTAAAAATAAGGGTGTTACACCTATGACTAGGTCAAGGACTAAGAGAGCAAGGGAAGGCCTTCAAAATCATTTAGCTTCTTCCATGGATATCTTGAGTAGGCCCAAGCCCAAGAAGGAGCTCTTGAAGATCCTTACCCTTTTCTCTTACTCTATAGAAGGGTAACGGGCTTGGTATTGATGATGTGGACCTCCTTTGGGCCTCTTCATTGGGCCACATACATATTTTGTAAATATTTTCATTCTTGTACATTTATAGGTCTATTAGGATTTTGTTTTAGGAATTAGTTTGGGCTTTACATAGCCATTAGATTTGGGCCACTTTTGGGCCTTGTACATGGTAGTTTTGAGTCTGGGCTTGTATTGGGTCAAGTTTGTTTAGGTTTTAGGATTGGACCTTAGGAATTAATCCAAGGCCCATGATTAGCATAGCTTGACCAAATTTTTAGAGAGCTATATAAGCTCTTCTCCTTTGTTAATCTCTCATAATTTCAATCTTAAGAAAAGTTTAGAGTGAGATACTCCTTCTTCTCTCTAGAAAGTAAAAGTACTAGGCTCTTTTCTCTTGTCTTAACCTTTGGCCTTCTCCCAAAGGTGGTGACATACTTTCCTTATCTCTCTATCTCTTAGAGAGTGGCGGCACATCCGTTCCACATAAGCCTCTACACCTCTTCCATTTCTAAGCCAAAATCCTCTCTAGATCTAGGTTATTTCACCATAATTCCTTCATCTCCAAGGCAAATCTCATTTTGGTTTCCTCATCCATTCTCCAAATCCATGACTTTCATTTCATCTTGTTGAAGTGTCTTGGATCTAGCAAGCAAGAGGAGAAGATCCATCATTTCAAGGATAGGAGATTGAAGAATTTCCTACAACATTTGGTATCAAAAGTCTCACCTTCTCTTGTTTTTGTTAGATCTGTTTTTGTGTAGTATTTTTCTTGCATTTTCAATATAAAATCTGAATTCCTCTTGTTCTTTACATAAATTTTCATATATCATATGCTTGAAAACTCCAAAAATTGTAAAAGTTATGCTTACTTGAAGTTTTAGATCCACACCTTTTGGCTTTGAATTTTGAGAAGTGCCTTCACAAATATTGCTACTTCAGCTAACTGAAACTTAACCTCAAACTTTCATTAAATTTAGAGCAAAAAAATTTTTGGTCAAAGTTTTGACCTTAAGGTGCCTTCTACTTCAAGTAACATGCTTTGCCTTGTCTTTTCTTGTGTTTTCTTTGCATCTTGTGTTGTTTTTGTGTCATTTGATCATTTGGAAGTATAAAATTAGATCTGGACCATGCATAACCGTGTGGTTTAGGTGTGTAATTAAGGTCTTTGATTCTTTGTTTTGTTGTTCATTAGTTTCCATAGGAATTGCTTTAGGTGTGGAGCTTGTTTCCTTGTTTTTCTAGGACTTTTGCTTTGGCTTTTGCTTATGTGTTGTGGCTGGAATCTAAGGTGCTTTAAAGTCATCATTTAAAGTACCTAACAAGCTCCTAGAGTCTTGAGGTTCACTTCTCTTTAAGGTAACATTTTTGCCTTGTTAATTATAGGTTGTTAGCATTCCTTTTAGGTTGAGTTTTCTAGTTTAATTTCAATTTTCCAACAGCTGTATCTTGATCTTTGCATGCTTTTCTTGTACTTATTTTGATGTCTTTTGATGCATAAAAACTTGCCTTCCATTGCCTCTTTGTGTTGGAAGATGATGCTTGCTTTACACTTTGTGTATTTTACCATTTTATGCTTTGTTTGTGCACTACTTTGGACCAATTGCCAAATCTATCTTGCTGCAGTAAAATACAGAAAAAAATAGAGAAAACAGCTTTGAAAAACAGAGAAAAAAAGTGCAAAAAGTTTAAAAGTTCATTGGCCATTTGTTCCTATAATTGTCTAGGCCATTTTCTTGCAAAAAGAGTGGAAAAAAGTGATTGAAAAACTTGGAATAGAAAAAAAGAAAAAAAATTCCAGCAGCTATATTTTCATTTGTGAAGTAGCTTATAGTGTTCATTTAGTGCATAATTGATGATTTGTTTAAGGCAAATTCAATTGGAAAGCTATACAAAGTTTTTAGTGAAGTTCAAGCATTCTAGAGTTTCTAGTTTGCCTTTTGTGTGCTTGCCTTGCATTTAATTTTTAGTTTGTCTTAGTTGCATTTCAAGTTTGTCATACTATTTCATACTCTTGTGTGCCTTCTTTTATTTACCTTTTATTGCTTGTCAAGTTATAGTTTTTCTCATCCTAATCCTTTTGGTTTAGCTTCCTAATTACCCTTTGCTTGCTTGTCTTATTCTCTCTAGTTTTGTCCATTGAGTATTTCACTTCTTGGTATTCTTGAGATTAAGGATTAGTGAGTAACTATTATTGGGTAGCATATTGAAGGGATTGAGATTTGACTACGTAGATTTGATCTAGTGCAATCTACAAGTATTGAGGGAAGTGGACATTGAGTGCATACACTTGAGAGCTTGAGTCCAAACACTTTTCTTTTTGTTTTCTCTTATTTTTGTGCTAACCATTACTTTGAGTTTCCAAGTCTTTCTTTTGTAGCTTGGTGGACATCATTGGTGGATATTATTGGTGGATTTGAAGACTTTGGGAAGCTTTTGTATTGGAGAGCAATTTTTGTAATAATTTAGGAATTAATTCTTTGCATTGTATTTTCCTTTCCCTTGTATTATGGAAATTTAAATTTTGATACCTTGTTAAGTCCTTGTATTTGGACTTTAGAGACTTTGGACTTTGGACTTTATTTTTTAGTTGATTAAGAGTAATTGCTCTGAGGATCTAGTTTATTCTTTTTGCTTTCGACTAGTGTAAGTGTCATTTGATATCCTAGGCCTAGTTTACATGTTTACATCATTCGACTAGTTTGCTTTAATTGCTTTCTAGTTATCATAAGTGCACTTTTGCATGCTAGGTTTAGTTTAAATTTTTGCACAATGACTAGTTCTTGTCTAATAGCTTTCCTTTTATTTTTCTTGATTGTTTTGTGTGTTATTTATCTTTTCTAGGATAAAATCAATTGAGTAAAACAACTAGTATCTCACCACTAGCATCTTTGCATTATAACATATTTTCATCTAGTGAGAGAGGTCGAGAGCCAACCCCCCACACATGAGGTTAATTTTAGATAAACTTAATAACATGTCCACTAGGTTAGAAAACCTAGAAAATGGGGAGGGTAGAGAAAGAACCGCTAGGCATCATAGAACTCATAGACATAGGCAACATGATGACACTAGTAAGGTTGATCATAGACAACATAGGCAAAGACATCATGATGACTATAGTGAGATTGAACATAGGCATCGTAGGAGACATAATAGGATCCATGAGGAGGGTGGCTTGAGAAAGGCCAAGCTAGAGGTCCCATCCTTCCATGGAAAAAGTGATGTTGAGGCCTATCTACATTGAGAAATGAGAGTTTAGCAACTCTTCACCTCTTATGAAGTAAAAAATAAGAAAAAGGTTAGGATTGCCACCCTTAGCTTTCAAAACTATGCATTAGTTTGGTGCACCCAAATCCTTAAGGAAAGAAAAAAAGACCATCTCCCACCCATTGATGAATGGGATGATCTTAAAGCCTTACTTAGGAAACATTATGTGCTCTCCTATTATAAAGGTGAACTGTAACACCAACAAGGTATTATGTCCTCATACAATGGTATTAGACTTGCCAAGTCCAACAAGTCATGATCATCATCATTTCTTTTACCCAAACATATAACTTTCTACATTCAAGTGAGTCTTCTATCGTCAATTGCAACTTATCCAATAGAGCTCACATGTTCATACTCAGTAGACCAGATAGGCTCAGTACATTCACCATAAGCAGTTACAACTCTGTACCTGCCCGGTCTACGTGTTGCTGCATCTGACATATAGGAAGGCGTCCCAATACTCACGTAGTGGTTACCATAAACGTGTATGTTGCCACAATGCCTATGGCATGTAAGGCCATATCGGGACCAGTACTTCGTATTCCCATTACTCACGTTGGTCACTCTTATTCTAATAACATCAATTCATAATAGACTGAGTGACTATTCACACAAGTCCATAACTCACTTATTCATATCTCATTGTCATTATACAATTAATTCGGCATAATTCACGTCATACCAATCATCAAATATTAATTAACATCACCCTAAATTGGCGTACCGACCATAGATTTTCAATCATCATGGGGTAAATACCATCATCGGGCCTCATCCATCCCGAAGTCATGATCAAATCGTCTAATAATCCTTTGTCTCATTCACACATCGTTGGCTATAAATTGATTCAAGCCTAAACGAGTTACTAAACTCACAGGAAGTACGCAACTCCGAGGTTAAAATAGGGTTTCCAATTATATAATGTGCTTTCACATTAGGAATTCTCCTCACAGATCACAACCAAAGTCCATAAGAAGGATGTGTAATTCATATCATATTGCATCTCTACATGGTTTCTACCCTCAATATAGCACCTTTCAATTAAAGAGGGAGGTAATGACATGATCAAATCCATTTACCGACTCACAATCATGCATGTCATCCTATGTCGTATCATAATCCATAGCTAGTTTCATGATCACAACATCGAGGGCATACAATTTAGCCCAAAGTCATACCATAAAATCATGTACACCATAGCCAATACTAATTATACCCTAAATTCAACATTATTATTGATCAATCATCAGGGGTTACATTCATTGTTCGCATTCCATCACATACCGGCTCTAGCTTCAACAACGTGTTTCACAATTAATTCGTTATGGCTCAACTATTCACAAGATTCGATAAATCACTAGACTTAGAAAGTCTAAGGGTTACCTAATACCCATTGTGGAATACTCTCACAACACACAAACATCATTAGACATTGCTCATAAAAATATCATAAAGCCTAGACCGCCATAGGGTCTATCCCATAATGTTTGATCATACAAGATCGCATCAAGTCATCCGGGGTTACCACACCTAGTGGGTTATATTCAAATCAATCATTCACTCGGTTCATAAATATAAAACCGAGTCATAACCCCAATCTAGTGAATCACAATTTCACATTCAATCATTTTATCACTTAATCATGTTCTCAATCTAAGGAGACATAGTAAGTCACTTGCATTATAAAATACAAGATTCTTATGCCAAAGGATATGAAATCCATCTTTCACAAATAGCATAATTAATCCTTCAATTTATCTTTCAACAATAACATAATCAATCATTTCGTTCCATGAATACTCATGTTAGGGAGTTCTTTCACTACCATTTATTCAATCAATTCACATGAACCACTCACATTCAATAAGCATACTTTGGCCAAGAGCCATAAGTGCAACTCATACAAGAGACCTAATCACATGATTCAATTCCAACATATATATCAAGGTCTCAACATATATGGTCTACCACCATCCCAATTCTCATTTAATATCTCCTATCTGTAATCAACATGCGGCATAGGTCCAACATCAAATCAATACATATTTAAGATATCATATCCATGATCACACATGGTACAAATTCATCATCAATCCAAGTCATACTCAATGTATAAACATCAATGGATAGTCATAACATATTCGTCAATGGAAGGAAATAGGGTAAGGAACTTAGCCGAACTTACACAATCAAGCATATCAATCACAGTGAGTAATTCATCCACACATATTTAATCTCATGAATCATTCATGATTATCAATGAGCAACTAGGCTCTACTAGTGCATCACACATCCTTGACAACAAATTGGGCACATTTCTATAAACATTAACCATAGCCCATTATCAATAATCTACAACGAAGCCAAAATGGGTAAACAATGTCCCAATAGTCGATTTATAAATTCTAGTAAATTGATTATTCCCAAATCCTTATAGGGCAACCAATGTTTTGATACAATATCACTCACTAGGCAATTATCACCCTTAAGTCCATGCTAAGGAACCAAATTCAAACAATGGGCATCTAGCTCCAATCATCACCAAAACTTTTCAATATTGAGCAACCATACTCCAATCGACCATAATATCAATTTAATACAGAGCAACCATGCTCAGACAATAATCAATAGCTTCAATACAACCAAACATGTTCTAGCAAAATCAATAACATCAATATAGAGCAGAACCGCGCTCTGATACCACCTTTGTAACACCCCGATTCTCCAGACCCAAATCTCGATGTAATCAAGATAATAATTAATAAAAATGTGAGTAAATTTTTTGCGTTTGAAATGATTTCAAAATACCACCACAATTACATCAAGACCGAATCACAGAAAACCGAAGAGTGAGATTTAATAAAATATAACTGGATCGATAACTAACTCGCCCATAACGGTATACAAAATAATAGAGTTTACAGCGGAAGAAGAATGTGTATACCGGACTTACGCTTAGTCTCACATATGAAGATATGAGAAAAGGCTTAGCAAAAGCATGCAAATACCAAACATAAACCTATTAGGTCATAACCCCTTCATGCACCTACAACAGACACATGCATTGCCTAAGATATAAATATAAATATGCATATACATCCGGGGTCATGCCCCAACTATCACCACTCCCATATCTTATAATTGGCCTACCTATTCACCTCTTGGCATTAATCCAAACACCACCCTCATCAATGTATATATTGTTCAGGTTTAATTCCTCAAGTACTCATCAAATCATTACTTATGTATCAATACATATGATCATCATTCATGCATGCAGGATTAACTTATACATGACCAAAATCACTAAATCATCAATATCATCATATACAATTTATTCTTTACATTGAAATTCACAATTGATGCCGGCCAAGGCATTTCCACTACCACTATTTACCTTCCCGAAACTTCAATTTAAAATCCAAACTCATCCCATGGCAACCTGCATCACAATGCTAAAAAGGAGACCACATGGGAGAGTGAATTATACATTCAAAATGACGAATATAGATATATTGTGATTAAGTGTACATGCATTCATTCATCATGTGTGCTTTGCTATAAAATCATCAATTCATCATCCAATCATCATCACATTAGTATGATAGGCATACAAGCCTCATGAAACGCAGTTCACAACATAAGCAAGCATAAGCACATACACAATCACATTGCCACTTATCAACAAGGGCATTCACAAGTTATTATCATCAGTTCATTAAATCTTTACTTAATTCCTTCTCGCAAGGGGTTTCTTATCTCATGGTCATCCCATCTCAAATGCCATGCACTTATGGCTAATGCATACGTAAACTGTTTAATGCATATGCAATGGATGCAATTTCATTTCGTCAAGTGATCGCAACCACCACATCATTTATTCACATGTGTTTCCCGCCTCGTAAGGGGTACTCCCTCTAGCAGCCTCGCAAGGTGCTTTCTCATGATCGCAACCACGTTCAATAATTCATATTGGTTTCCTGCCTCGTAAGGGGTACTCCTGCCTCGTGATCACAACCACAGGCATCAAAGGAACTCGCAAGCCCTTTTTCATTTCAACAACCCGGTGATCGCAACCACCGACTCAAGATTATATCATCATCAAGTTGGTTTCCCGCCTCGCAAGGGGTACTTCCTTCATAGAATCCTGTAGGATCTCTCATCATTGTGATCGTAACCACATATTCAATGTTATGCCATGCCATGTGTGCAAAATGCAATAATGCATATGCCAATCAACCTCGCAAGGATATCTCACCCTCTCACACAGGGATATATTTTAATTTAACATTTTTAATCAATAACATACAATAATTTACAAAGCCCCTCAAGGCATATCATTTATATACTTGACATCTCAATAGCCACAAGATCATTCTCATATTAATCCACGCATGGAATTCAATAAGGCATGATAACAAACACATTTTAAGATCGTAGCATCACATGCTAGCCAATATAATCCAAGTTACATACACAAGATTTCTCTTACTTCAAACACAATGACATAGCAATAATAATAATCACCATTGAAATTTTTTTCAAAATTCATTGAGTTATAATAACTCATTGCCATTCAATTGTCCCCTTATTAGTTCCATCATCAATCAAAGTGTGTCTCACAATCACACCAGTTACTTTTCATCAAGATTCATAATATATCAATAGTGGGGAAACATACATGTTTTCATAACATAGCATAGGCAAACACATACCTTGCCAAGGCCTTAAGCCATTCCCCAATCACCACTAAGACAAACCACACATATACCCCTAGTGGATTCCCTCGCAATTATTCCAAAAGTATGCATAGGATTAGAAGATGGTTTCAGAATACCCCATTTAATTATCAAGTAGGCCTAAAGGTCCAAGGAGTACAAGATAAGTACTCAAAAGAAGTAAAAATGCAAATCCTAAGCTGGTTTAATCAATTTAGTTAGTGATAATCGATTACAGGGTAGGAGCTAATCGATTACACTACTTCTGTAGGTGGTATAATGTATCAAGTGTTATACATGATTGATTATGAGACTAGAGTAATCGATTACCTTTTTTCTGTTTTAGTTCATCATCGATTTCACCCTCAAACACAACCAATTACATTAATTCTGTTTGGTCTCTAATCGATTACACCCTCGAACACAATCGATTACTAGGCTGCGTACAGGTTTGTAATTGATTAAGCCAATCGATTACTATAGGAACAGAATCCTCATAATTGATTAGACTAATAATCTAATCCATTACGGCCTACCAGAATGCAAAAATTATGCAGAAAAATACAAAATTTTGGACTTCCAACCCCTCTAACTTTTCATATTAACTCCAAATGCTACCAAATTTTGACACCAACTAAATTACACCATTTATGACGCATGGCCACTGGCCTCACTCAAAAGTCCTTTAAAATGAGTGACTTATGTGCATAAATGTGTTTTACCCATTTAGAGGCACTTTTGTGCAACTCAAGGGCCTATTCTCAATGGAATTGACCCATTCCAATTTCTACAAGTCATAATCTACGCATAAAAGCTATCGGGACTATCACAAGCCATTCAATTCTCATAAAACTCTATTTGGCTCTATTAATTCCTCAATTATACATTAATGTTAACACCTAGTTTCACATTTTGAGCAATTTCCCTATTAATATAAACATTAATGTCATCTATTAGCCTTAGCCTCTCATTTCCAATATTCATTCATCGAAATTACATGGAATTCTAAAATTCACTTGGTGTATGCATATTTCAACCCCTCATGGGTTACTCATCTTCAGTGCATTACTCCTATTAAAGGGCACTAAACATTCATCATCAATTTATATATACATATATCACTAATAGCCAACAATTTTCCATTCATATCATTTCACTATAAACATGGCAAGGCAAGCATGAGTATCATGACATACAATAATCATCAATTATATAACTCATGCAATTTGAATGTAAACTCCTCTCCTACCTCGAGGAAAGAGCCGCAAATCTGAATGCACGCTCTGAATGCTCAGCCATATAATTTGAAACACCGTCTATATATTACATACACATGCATTCATACAATTAATGAACCATCTCAAGACATTCCTTATAAATTCTAAATAATGATTTACATTTTGTAAGGCTTGTGAACAAGTTCTAAACTTGTCAAAACACCAATTTATGTCATTGTGTTAGGCTTCAGGAATTCCTTTCCCAAAACCAAGGTTCTCTAGATCTAAAAGGGTTAACCATACCCAATAACAACATCTCTTTCATCCCTCATCTAAAATGCATTCCACATTACCTCAATCAATCAAATGCCATTATTGTCACTCAAATTCATTATAAGCCCTCTAGCTTCACTTAAGGCCATCAACAATTCACAAATCTCAAGTGATACACATCATGGCCTAAGGCCTCATCAAATCCTCATCTTAACTCATCTATTTATCATCAATGGTTATCCACCATCATCATTATCATTATCATCATCATAAACAACAACACCCCACCTTAAACATCACATACTCATTCTCAAACTCAATCCTTCAAACCACAACATATATAGTCCCAAATCTTGAGATTAGGATCCTATCAAAATCCAATATCCATCATTTTCTCACATACCTAATTCTAATTTCCCTTATGATAATACAATATTCCAACATCAATCAACAACCTCAATTACCAAAACTTAAACATTATACCTTAACTCATCAACAATAATAAGAAATACCCATCATTCCAAATATTATTTCTACACATAAAAGTTATCCCTGTGACAATATATCATCAATTCCTTAATTTTTTCCAAAAGCCCCAATACCTAATTTCTAGGGTTTTCTTCAACATCCACCATCATCAATTTCCAACTACATTTATGCCTCATTTCAAACATCCTTAGGCTAACCACAACATAACCCATTCCTTATCAACAACAACAATGAATCCCCAAGGATTATCCAACCTAGGGTTTTGGTTCTACATACCCTTATTCATTAAAACAACCTCTAATCCCCTATCACAATACCTTAATAACATAAAAACCATAAACAAAAACTATGGGTGTTCAAGAATCATACCTCTTTCTCCTAGCTCTATGCCAAACACGAAAATAAGGAAAATAGAGGAAAAAGAGAACCAAGCTTTGCTCCAATGTTCCATTCATGCTTCATGAATCCAAGCTTTGGTTTTAATTTTGGAAATGGATGGAAGGAGAAGGTGGAAGGGAGGGGGACGGTCATGGAGAAGAAGAATGGAGGGAGAAGAAGAAAAAGCAAAGTGAAAGAGAGAAAGAGGGAGAAGTAACGTGAGATATAAGAGAGAAATGAAAGTTTTATTTTAAATTTTGACCCATCATTAAAAACTTCTCTGTTTTATAATAAACAGGATCTCCATTCAGACTCAATACTAAATCCAAAAATTATTCCGAAGACATATTCAGATTCTCAATAATGTTCTTAACAGCCCTGACCAATGGCATCTCAATCGAAGATACTTGGTCCGACACCCATATTTTAATCAGGTATACTTTTAGTTCCTTAAATCTTAATAAATTATAAATATCCATAATAAATTCTAATTTAATTATTTCCAAATTTTTGGGACATAAATCAACTCATATATAATTATTTATTATTTATTCTCTTCAATTAATCATTTTTATAAATTTCGGGATGTTACACGAACTATTAGCCAAGCTCAATAGACTCACCCAAGGGTCCAAGAGTATGGAGGACTATTATAAGGCTTTAGAGATGGCTATGATTAGGGCCAATGTTGAGGAGGATGAATAAATCCTCATGCATAGATTTTTACATGGCCTTAATCATAATATTTAAAAGAGAGTGGAACTTCTACCTCATGTGGACATTAAGGAGCTTCTCTATCAATGCATACGAGTAGAAACTTAACTCATGGATGGAGCTTCATGTTAGGAATCCCTAGTGTGTGAGCAGCGGAAATACAAGGATTCCCATAGGATTTGCAAAGCGTCGTGTTTCAAAGCATAAGACAAACACAAAAAAAAAATTGCGTTTTAGGATTACCTCTTGAAGAATATCGAAGCAATCGTAGCCTCGTCCTTTAGGGGTCCACACGAGTACTCCCACCAGAAATGCTACACCTTCCAAATGCTAGTTTGACGGCGTGTAGCTTTTGCAACTTTTGCGTATTTTTGTGTCTCTTTTGGGTAGCCGCCTATGAGCATCTTATGCTTTATTTATAGGCTTAGGTTTGACCTAATTTACTCTCTAAAGAGTGGGCTCCTTACTCATTCTAAATGAGTTAGGCCCAATAGTCTTATTTTAGTCCAACTAAAATAAAAAGCTATTTTCTGATGGGCTTACTCTATGTGTGTGACCCTATAGGTAAAATACTCAGTTATATTAATAATAAACTATTTTATTATTAATATAAAATAAAAGCGGCATCTAGCAATGCATCATTATGTCCGAATATTATTTATTAACAACATAACCTATAAGTGATAATTATTTTATATGTTTGTTCCTTTTGTCACGATATCCTAATTGGGCCCAAGGCATGGTCGTGTCATCCTTGTACGGTCTAATTTATTTTACTTGATACCGGAGTAGACTTTATCCAAATAAATATCCAATATTTATTCTTTCTAGCATGGCCATACATTTCCTTAGTCTCACTCCATCAAGTGGCCTATAGATATCACTCCTGTCACATAGGAGAGACAAATCCCATCTACATCACTCACATCCCTCTGCATAATTTGTACATTGCCTAACCACAACCTTTATAGTCCTTTTATTACAGAAGACGTTTGATTGTATTAAAATAATAAACTCCTTATGTAGGAATCGTAGTGACTTCAGGTCAAAGGACTACATATACCATTATTACATTGAGAATCGTTTATGACATTCATGTAACGATCCATGCAACGTTCTCATGGTGGGTCTGTCCAGTACATCATTACTCTTAATGTGTACCCGTGTA
Organism: Clitoria ternatea; assembly: GCA_037962975.1. Taxonomy (NCBI): domain Eukaryota; kingdom Viridiplantae; phylum Streptophyta; class Magnoliopsida; order Fabales; family Fabaceae; genus Clitoria; species Clitoria ternatea. Next base: position 185,414,794 of record CM075672.1, read on the forward strand.
AAGACTTGATATCATTTATATCCATGATCTGTGAGATCAGATCATCAGTACATTTACACACTAGTCTTAATGTATTTACATGTCCCCACGTAAATACTTGATTAGGGACATTTTAGGAATAACTCTCATATGACCTATTACTCTAAGGATATGTAAAGTTGTTAAACTATTTAACAAAAATTGACTTATTCAAAATGATGCGAACCTATATAGGCTTTTAGTGCATATTTCTAACAATCTCCCACTTGTACTTAGAGCTGATAAGGTTAATGCCCAATGACGTCTACAGTGCCCTTATGCTTTTACTACGTAAGTGGTTTTACTAGTGGGTTCCCAATAATTTTGTTGGTATGCACATTGCATATTTTCACATCTTCCAAAGATAGAACTATTTAAGTATATGCTTGGATTAATCCACTTCCTTATATTGTTCTATGGTTCCATTGTCATCACAGTGGAAACTCATAGGATATAAAACATTTGGAATGATTAAATGTAAATTGACTTCTTTTGTAATTTAACATAGCAAAATACTTAGATTTGTTAGTAGAACCAACGATTTTTTCTTGCTTTGAACCTTTCAAGCATACATCATAACCATCTTGACAACACATATATTTTGATTGCAATCTTAAGTCTTTCAAATTAATCAAAAATTGACATCGATGTAACCTTTACAATGAGCTCATCTTCCATTTATCAAGATTAAATCCTTAGTCCTTCTTAAGTGTTTAAGGATACTCTTGACTATAGAATGAGAATATTATTAGTTCTAGAAGAAGCATGTCTTCTGCATGTAATACTAGAACTATAATTGTGCAGTTACTAACCCTTTTATAGTCACAAGATTTATCTTCATTCTTTAATGAAGATTCTAGCTTCTAAAAGCTTGCTTTAGTCCATAAATAGAACATTTGCAGTTCACATACCTTTCTAGATATTTTAGGCATAAAAGGCCTTTAGGTTGTGTCACATACACATCCTCAAGATGATTTCCATCTTGATATCTATCTACCATATCTCATAATAGTGGTATACTGCTACAATAAGTAGGATCTAAATGGTTTTTAAGCTAATTGAATTTTGTCAATCTTGCTTTTAAAGGTACTTTTATTGCCATCCATGTTTAGTTTTCCTTTTGAAAACTCACTTGCATCCTATAGGTTTTACCCTTTAGGTGTGTCAACCAAGGTTCATACCTTGTTAATATACATGGAACCCATTTCAAATCCCATAGTCTTATGCCATGTCTTAGAATCTAAACTTGCATTAGCCTCTTCATAAGAAGCTTGGTCATTTAGCAATATGCCTCCTTCCTGATTTATAAGATATCCATATCTTTTAGGTTTGGTGACATATCCTATTTGATCTTACACAAGTCTTGTGCTACCGGAGCTAAAGATTTTACAACACTTTGTGATTTCTGCTCCAAGTCCATCCTTGACTTTTAAATGCTTTGTGATACTTGAATTTCTTCAAGTTCTACCATCCTTCCACTGATTCTTTAAGGGATGTACTCTTATTCAAGAATACAACATTCTAAGCAACAAGCATTTTATTCTTAGATGGATTATAGAATTGATAACCCTTAGCTTTCTTTGGGTATCTCACAGAAGACATTTATCTAATTTGGATCCGACCTTGTCAGAGTTGGATGCTCTATAGAAGCATCATAGTTACAAATTATTAGTAAAGACATACTAGGTTTCTTCCTAGTCCATATCATATATGGTTTCTTTAAGAAAGTCTAAGATGGAACATGGTTAAGTGTGGAAATTTTGTTAATAAAGAAACGTTGAAGGAGTTAGAGATGTTTGATAATAATCAATAATCAAACTATGTCCAATAAGGTTTGACTTTCCCCGTAGAGATGCTATTAAGGCATTCCATGAGGAATGAGTTAAGAGGTAATCTCTCACTCTATTAGACAGTTATCAAACTTATAACTCAAATTATTTGCTATCTTGATCTAATCAAGAGCTTTAATTGTCTTGCCAATTTAGTTTTTCACTTCATTATGAATTCTTTGAACTTTTCAAAGACTTTCTAACTTATGTTACATAAATCCATACTCATTGAATTTTCAATTAGTATGTTGAAGTATTGAAAAACATATCTAGTTATTGTTCCAATAGGCCCACATACATCGTTATGTATTAGATAATAGATTACTCATCTTTTCAATGAATGAGGTCTCAATTATCTCTCCAACAAATAAGATTTACATGTCTCCATTGATTCCAAAATCAAAAAGAGTCCATATAACCACATTAATGGTATTTAGAAAATGTGTTTCTTATCCATTTTCCTTAGGAGACAATACCATGTAAGTAAGGTTCAAAATCACTTATTTTAACCTACTTTGGCAGTTGTTATAAATGGGTGTTTTGAGATTTAGGATGTGGAATCCATTTCTCAATTGTGCATCAACATCTATTTGAAGAAATAAAGTTATTTTATAATAAGAAAGACATTTCTTGTCTAACAAGAAACAATATGCACAATGTCTAGTTCACTAACTAGCCTAATAGGTATAGATCTTATCTTTATTGTAGCAACTTTTGCTCAATTTTATACAGATTTCTCCACCCTTAACAAGTGATCTACTTCCTTGATCTTTCAAAATTTGAGATCTACTACTAGTATCTGATACTAATGTTAGTGAAGTAAAATAACTTGACTTCTATAACATGACCTGTAATGGAAGTCTTACTTCCCTTTCTTTTGAACTCCTTCAAGTTCTTTAGACAAATTATTTCAATATCTTATTTTGGCTAAAACTGGAAACAATTTCCTTTCTTGATCACCTTTTAGACTTCCAGACTAACTTGGCCTTAATAAAGTCTGTATACGATCATATCGTATATCTCCCATATATTCATATTGCCTTTTATAGCTCAGAGTTTATGCAAACTCCATAGGGTATTCAAGACCCAACCATAGATGATATATAAGCCAAACATCATACACTGCCGCTTTATCTTTAATGAAGATAATTCTCAAGTCTCAATACCTATCTAGGCATTTTTTTAGATAAAGTGTCCTTCCAAAGGACAGATTGCAACAAAACAATATTTGGTATATCATGGTTATTCTAAAACAAATTACATGCAAATCTATCACTTCTATTTAAAACATATTTAAATTTTGGTCATTAAATAAATATGTTGTCTCCCACTATTTTGATTCAAAACAAATACCCTCACTGAATCATAAAAAAATCCCATTAGAAGATTTTTCTAGTGGGCCAAGATCCATATTTGGCCTAATGTTGAGTCAGCTTTGGCTGATCGCCCAACCCTTGGTTATTTAGGTAGGAAACACATTTCCAATTGCATCTCATGCAACTCTTGGATGATTGAGTGGGTAACTCTTTATCCTTATTCATCTTATAAATTTAAGCTCAATCCTTACGCCTCTAAGTTATTTTCAATCCAATTGAAAAACTTAGTTAAGTTTAGGCCTAATAAAAACAATTTGGATATTACAATTATCCCATCGCGCCTTACTAATATAAATGATAGCACCCTGCTTTGGCAGACGCACTATTTATTGACATTAGTCTCGACGAGTGTTACTTATTAGAAGGCGTTTAAACTTAATATTAACGCTTCTAATCTGATTAAAGTTACCTAGATAAGTCCAATATCAAATGGTTGGATAATCCAATGATCCATCATCCTTTACTAATATCAATAAAGCACCCTGCTTTGGCAGAACCTACACTTTATTGAAACTAGCATTGATGACTGTTGTTTATTAGAACACGTTTTAGACTGTTCATACCTTTAGGCTTTTCCAATCCAATTGAAAAAAAAAGTATATTTGAATAAAACTTAATAATTCTTGGATAATCCAATTATCCAATCATGTCCTACTAAACATAAATAAAGGCACCCAACTATGACGTGACCTGCACTTTATTTATATCAAGACAGACATTATTACTTATTGGAAGGTATGATTGTCGGGCTTGAGGGATTTCAATTTTTTTATTGTTCATTACCAACTTTCATTAAACGCTTTAACGCAAAATAAAACCCCAAAACATGCAATCAAAAATTATAAGATGGTTATGGTCTTCCTAGAAAATAAAATAAAATAAAATAAACCTAAAGGAACTATGGTGTCTTGACTTCATGAAGTCCTACTTCTTGAAACCACCATCCTCCTAGAGTCACCACTCCTTTGTTCCTTTCAAGGTCATATCCATCACCACTCTAGGTTTCTTCTAGGTCTTCACCTTGTTGGCTTTTCCAAGATTACAATGTAATAAAGAAAACTCATTTTACATACGAGTGAATGGTTGAGAGAAGAAATTTAAGAATAGAGAAAGGCACAGCACGCAGGCTGTATTTAAAATTAAATAAAAAAATCTAAGACCATAACCATTCACCGCTTGACGTGTTAATTAATCAATTAATAGAGTAATCAATTGTATTTAAAATAAAATAAATTTTAAAACACATAATTAAACACGCGGGGTCATAAAAGGAAAACTACGTAAAGAAGTTTGGCGGCTCTGTTGACCGTTCAACAGACAGGGTCAAGGGGTGTTCCAACCCAAATATTTAGTACTGTAATCAGGTTAGTTCCCAGGAAAGAGAGGTGGGTCCGGAGTGACCGCTTAAGTACCAAGTCTTTCCTAGCCAGAACGTCCCACTGACCATTAATAGCTCAAAATATTCAGTTATGATTTCAAATAATTTGAAATCTTTAATTTTGAAACGGCCAAGATTTAACTTTTAAACCTTATCTTTTGACCCTTATAATTATCCTAAAATAGGAATAGTCAAAGTTTAACTTTTAAACCTTATCTCTAGAGTCTCAACAATCATCCTAATTTTTAGGAACGATCAAGGTTTAAATTTTAGACCTTATCTCTAGAGTTTAAGATATTTTATTTCGAATCCTATTAAATTTGATAAAGATCTTATCTTTAATTTGTAACTTTTACAAATCCTATCAAATTTATTAAGGATTAAATATTTGATTTTAAAATTATTAAATTTAATAAAGATCTTATCTTCTATTTGTAACAATTACAAATCATATTAAATTTAATAAATATGAATCAATTTGTAACTCCTACAAATCACATTAATTTTAAAAAGATCACATATGATGTAAATCCTATTAAAATTAATAAGAATAAAATTATTTAAATTTTGTAACTCTTACAAATCACATTAATTTTAAAAGGATCACAAACAATGCAAATCCTATTAAAATTAATAAGAATAAATTATTTAAATTTGTAACTCTTACAAACTTTAATTTTAACAAATAATTAAAAATTTGATTTGTAACTTTTACAAATCGAATTTAAAATATAATATTAAAATCAAATATTTTATTTGTAACATTTACAAATAAATAAAATACCATTACGGCTAGGTTTCAACTTTTGAATCTTAGTTTTCATTACGGCTAGGGTTTAACTCTTAATCTTTCTAAACACAATCTCACATGAACAATTCATATTAGAAAAGAGAAAGCATATAGACGTCATTGCATACAACCCTTGATTTCAATTTAATTAAATAAACATAAAACATGCCTTATAATTAGAACACATATAAAACAATCACCATTGCAACATACAACATGTTCATATAATAAAGCACATCCTAAAAACATGTTCTTTAATTAAAATGTTGAGAAAAGAAATCAATATACATAAAGCAAAAATATATTGATATTAGCTTTCAAAAGGTACAACCTTTGCAACATATCCCATAAAAATGCAACCTTTACAAAATATCTCATTAAAAATGCAACCTTTGCAACATATCTAATAAAAGATGCAACCTTTGAAAAAGAATTCAACCTTTACAATTCTTTTCATAAAAGAAATTTTATTTTTATTTTTACATATTCTTTAAACAAATGTTTGCCCAAAACACGGTTTTACAACCTGGCTCTGATACCACTGTTAGGAATCCCTAGTGTATGAGCAGCGGAAATACAAGGATTCCCATAGGATTTGCAAAGCGTCATGTTTCAAAGCATAAGACAAACATAAAAAAAAAATTGCGTTTTAGGATTACCTCTTGAAGAATATCGAAGCAATCGTAGCCTCGTCCTTTAGGAGTCCACACGAGTACTCCCACCAGAAATGCTACACCTTCCAAATGCTAGTTTGACGGCGTGTAGCTTTTGCAACTTTTGCATATTTTTGTGTCTCTTTTGGGTAGCCGCCTATGAGCATCTTATGCTTTATTTATAGGCTTAGGTTTGACCTAATTTACTCTCTAAAGAGTGGGCTCCTTACTCATTCTAAATGAGTTAGGCCCAATAGTCTTATTTTAGTCCAACTAAAATAAAAAGCTATTTTCTGATGGGCTTACTCTATGTGTGTGACCCTATAGGTAAAATACTCAGTTATATTAATAATAAACTATTTTATTATTAATATAAAATAAGAGAGGCATCTAGCAATGCATCATTATGTCCGAATATTATTTATTAACAACATAACCTATAAGTGATAATTATTTTATATGTTTGTTCCTTTTGTCACGATATCCTAATTGGGCCCAAGGCATGGTCATGTCATCCTTGTACGGTCCAATTTATTTTACTTGATACCGGAGTAGACTTTATCCGAATAAATATCCAATATTTATTCTTTCTAGCATGGCCATGCATTTCCTTAGTCTCACTCCATCAAGTGGCCTATAGATATCACTCATGTCACATAGGAGAGACAAATCCCATCTACATCACTCACATCCCTCTGCATAATTTGTATATTGCCTAACCACAACCTTTATAGTCCTTTTATTACAGAAGACGTTTGATTGTATTAAAACAATAAACTCCTTATGTAGGAATCGTAGTGACTTCTGGTCAAAGGACTACATATACCATTATCACATTGAGAATCGTTTATGACATTCATGTAACGATCCATGCAACATTCTCATAGTGGGTCTGTCCAGTACATCATTACTCTTAATGTGTACCCGTGTAAAGACTTGATATCATTTATATCCATGATCTGTGAGATCAGATCATTAGTACATTCACACACTAGTCTTAATGTATTTACATGTCCCCACGTAAATACTTGATTAGGGACATTTTAGGAATAACTCTCATATGACCTATTACTCCAAGGATATGTAAAGGTTGTTAAACTATTTAACAAAAAATGACTTATTCAAAATGATGCGAACCTATATAGGCTTTTAGTGCATATTTCTAACACTTCATATTATAATAGAGAGTCAAAACCATATGCGCCTAGGTGGAACGGCAAGGAAGACTCCATCCTAAAAGATGGTAATTTAAGTAAGAAGGGTAAAGAGCATGAAGTGGGCACTTCAACTCCTAGGATAAAAAGTGAGGTTCATAGGGATCATACCCCTACAAGACCTTCTAGAAATAACCCTTCTAGGAATAACAACTCTTCATCCCAACCTAACTCTTCAAGAACAAGTTCTATTAAATGTTTTAAATGCTTAGGAAGAGGTCATATTGCCTCTCAATGCCCAACAAAGAAAACCATGATTTTAAGGGGCATTGATCACTATTCAAGCTATGAGGAAGCTTTTTCTTCACACTCAAATGAAAGCTTAAATTGTGATTCCTATGAAAGTGAACAAGTTCTAGGAAGTCACATAAGGGATGATGACACTACACAAAGGGAGAACATCTTTTATACAAGATGTTACATTAATGAAAAACTATGTTCTCTCATTGTGGATATTGGTAGTTGCGTTAATGTCGCTAGTCAAAAGCTAGTTCATAAACTTGGTTGTACACTAATAGATCACCCAAAACCTTACAAATTACAATGGCTTAATGAAAAGTGTGAACTGTTAATGAACAAACAAGTTCTCCTTTCTATCTCCATAGGCGCTTGCCATGATCATGTTTGGTGTGATGTTGTGCCTATAGAAGCCACTCATGTCTTATTGGGTAGACCTTGGCAATATAACAAAAAGGTTACCCATGAGGGTTTCACCAACACCCTTACTTTTGTCCATAATAGTAAGACGTTTGTCCTACATACTTTGTCTCCCAAACAAGTTTAGGAAGTCCAACTTCAAATGAAGTTGAAAAAGGATAGGGAGGTTGGGCCTTCCATCTCCCCTTTAAAAACCCAAAAACAAGTAAACTAAAAAGATAAGGTAAAAGGATCCTCACCTGTGAAGATCCCAAGAGGCACTCCTCTTTCTTTGCCTCTAAGCATGATATGAAGCAAGTCTTGCTTTTTCATAAACCTTTCTACATGCTTTACCCTACTTCCTCTTCTTCTAGCTCTCCTAGCCCTTCTAGTATACCTAACCTTTGTACTTCCCTCTCCTTAGTGGGCTCTTCTTCTACTATGCCCAAGGGATTGTAAAAACTTCTTTTAGAGTTTGAGGATGTCTTTCCTAAAGACCTTCCTCAAGGGCTTCCACCTCTTAGGGGAATAGAACACCAAATTGACTTAATACATGGGGCTAGCTTTCCCATTAGGCTTGTATATAGGTGTAACCCTAAGAAGAGTCTTGAAATAGAAAAACAAATTGGAGACCTAGTTTCCAAAGGTTGGATTAGGGAGAGTTTTAGTCCATGTGTTGTACCCATTTTGTTAGTTCCTATGAAAGATGGTTCTTGGAGGCTTTGCACTAATTGTAGAGCAATCAATAACATCACCATTAAGTATAGGCATCATATACCTAGACTTGATGATATGTTGGATGAGCTCTATGGCTCTACCATATTTTCTAAGATTGACCTTAAAAGTGGCTATCACCAAATAAGAATCAAGGAAGGTGATGAGTGGAAAGCTACTTTTAAAACCAAACTTGGATTATATGAGTGGTTGGTTATGCCTTTTGGCTTGACCAATGCACCAAGCACTTTTATGCGCCTCATGAACCATGTTTTGAGGGACTTCAATGGGCATTTTGTTGTTGTCTACTTTGATGACATACTTATTTACTCTAAAAACATGGATTCTCACCTTAACCATCTTAGACTTGTGTTACTTGCCTTAAGCGCAAACTAACTTTTTGCTAACCTTTATAAATGCTCGTTTGGTTTAGATCACATTGTCTTTCTTGGATTTGTATTTAGCTCCAAGGGGTTAAAGTTGACCAAGGCAAAGTCAAAGCAATTAGTGCTTGGCCTACCCACAATAGTGTGTATGACATTAGAAGCTTCCATGGCTTGGCTAGCTTCTATAGAAGGTTTGTAAAGGATTTTTCTACTTTCGCATCTCCCCTTAATGATTTGCTTAAGAAAAATGTTCCTTTTCTTTAGGGGCCAAAGCAAGAAAAGGCTTTTCAAGACCGTAAGCATAGACTCACACATGCTCCCATTCTTGCTCTTCTAAAATTTTCAAAAACTTTTGAGCTTGAATGTGATGCTTCTAATGTTGGCATAGGTGCGGTTTTACTTCAAAAGGAGCATCCCATTGCTTTCTTTAGTGAAAAGCTTAATGGGGCATACCTTAATTACCCTACCTATGACAAAGAGTTCTTTGCTTTAATTAGGGCCCTCCAATCTTGGGAACACTATTTAATTCCCAAGGAATTTGTCATTCATAGTGGCCATGAGTCACTTAAGTATATAAAGGGCCAACATAAGCTTAACAAAAGGCATGCTAAATGGGTTGAGTATTTAGAACAATTCCCTTATGTTATCAAGCACCGTAGTGGTAAAGCTAATATGGTAGCTGATGCCTTATATAGAACGCATACCCTCCTCTCTTCTTTGGGTGCCACTATTCATGGTCTTGATAAGATAAAGGAATTGTACCCAATAGACCTTGACTTCTCTCTTGCCTACCACTTTTGTGGTTCTTCTCTTGATTCTAATGGATTCCATAAGTTAGATGGCTTTCTCTTTAAATCCAATAAGCTTTGCATTCCTAGAAGGTCAATTAGAGACCTTTTGCTTCTTGAGAGTTATGAGGGAGGACTCATGGGGCACTTTGGGAGGGATAAGACCTTATCTACCCTTAGTGAGTACTTTTATTGACCCCATATGAAGCATGACATGCAAAGGCTTTTCTCTAGGTGCTTTGCATGTAAAAAGGCCAAATTTAGGGTCTCTCCTCATGGCCTTTACACTCCCTTACCTATTCCCACTTCCCCTTGCATAGACATTAGTATGGATTTTGTACTTGGGTTACCTAGGACCCAAAGGGGAATGGATTCTATCTTTGTGGTAGTTGATAGATTTAGTAAAATGGCCCACTTCATCCCTTATCACAAGGTTGATGATACAAGTCATATTGCTAAACTATTCCTTAAAGAGATAGTTCGCTTGCATGGGATCCCTAGAACTATTGTTAGTGATAGGGATACCAAGTTCCTTAGCCATTTCTAGAGGACCCTATGGGCCAGGCTAGGAACTAAACTTTTCTTTTCTACCACTTGCCATCCATAAATAGATGGCCAAACTGAGGTTGTTAATAGGACTCTTTCTACTCTTCTTCGAGTCCTTGTTAAAAAGAATGTTAAGTCTGGGGATGAGTGTCTGCCAAATGTAGAATTTTCTTATAATAGTGTAGTTCACTCCACCATCAAGCATAGTCCTTTTGAGATTGTGTATGGTTTTCACCCCCCTCACTCCTTTAGACCTTTTGCCTCTAGAAGTTTCTGATGACATCCTTTATATGCAAGGTGAGGCAAAGGCATCTTTTATTAGAAAACTTCATGGGGAGGTTAAACATCATATATACAAAAGAAAAATGAACACTATGCTAAATAAGTGAATAAGAAGAAAAAAGAGGTTATCTTAGATGTTGGGGATTGGGTTTGGCTTTACTTAAGGAAGGAACACTTTCCTAACCTTAGGAAGTCTAAGCTTAATCCTAGAGGTGATGGTCCTTTTCAGGTCCTTATAAGAATTTATAATAATGCATATGTACTTGACCTCCCTGGTGAGTCTGGGGTCAGTGCTACTTTTAATATCTCTGATCTTACCCCTTGTTTCACAGATGAGCTGGATGAGGTTGCCTCAGATTTAAGGATAAATCCTTTTGAGGCGGGGTAGCATGATATGGCCATCACCTAGAAGGAAGCCATAAACCCTACACAGTCTTTGGAGGTTACCTTGGATGCTTTCAAGGGCCCTATGACTAGGTCAAGGGCCAAGAGAGCAAGGGAAGGCCTTCAAAATCATTTAGCTTCTTCCATGGATATCTTGAGTGGGCCCAAGCCTAAAGAAGAGCTCTTGGAGATCCTTACCCTTTTCTCTTCCTCTATAGTAGGGTAATGGGCTTAGTATTGATGATGTGGACCTCCTTTGGGCCACACACATATTTTGTAAATGTTTTCATTCTTGTACATTTATAGGTCTATTAGCATTTTATTTTAGGAATTAGTTTGGGCTTTACATAGCCATTACATTTGGGCAACTTTTGGGCTTTGTACTTGGTAGTTTTGAGTTTAGGCTTGTATTGGGCCAAGTTTGTGTAGGTTTTAGGATTGGGCCTTAGGAATTAATCCAAGGCCCATTTAGCATAGCTTGACTAAATTTTTAGAGAGCTATATAAGCTCCTCTCCTTTGTTAATCTCTCATAAGTTTAATCTTAAGAAAAGTTTAGAGTGTGATACTCCTCCTTCTCTCTAAAAAGTAGAAGCACTAGGTTTATTTCTCTTGTCTTATCCTTCGGCCTCCTCCCAAAGGTGTTGACACACTTTCCTTATCTCTCTATCTATTAGAGAGTGCGGCACATCGTTTCCAAACAAGCCTTTCTATCTCTTCCATTTCTAAGCCAAAACCCTTTCTAGATCTAGGTTATTTCACCAAAATTCTTTCATCTCCAAGGCAAATCTCATTTTGGTTTCCTCATTCATTCTTTAAATCTATGACTTTCATTTCATCTTGTTGAAGTCTCTTAGATCTACTAAGCAAGAGAAGAAGATCCATCATTTCAAGGCTAAGAGATTAAAGAATTTCCTACAACACTTTGGGTTAGATTCAACTTCTTTCCCAAAGTCTGCAGGCTAGCTGAGTCAATTTTCCCAACCTTGACATGTAGTAGTTTTTGGCCCCACATTCATCTAAACCCATATTGGTTTTTATCTTTAGTAGGATACTGCCAAGTTTAGATTACTTCCTAAAAGAGAAAGGAGAAAAAAAAGAAAAATTCAGTTTGTGGACTTGTCATGCATCGTTAATCATTATTTCCTAAAATTTTTTTTTGTATCTATAGGGAATAATGATTAACGAAGCTTAAGAATAAGTTACAAACTTCTCGGATTGTCTGATTTTTTTAAAGAACCTTGCATACAAAATTTACAATCCAGGGAACCTATAACTAAAAGGATGAAATTGAACAGGCTTGAGAACCGCTTTCCCCATAAAGGATTATTGGGCTTTCTTTTTTAAGAAAACATTTGTTTAGGTGTAAAGGAGAAAATCCTTTAAGGAGGCAAGTAGCCCAGTGAATTTAATTCAAAAGAATAAAAGGTAAAAGGAATATTGCCCTTTTGTGCCCTGAACAAGGTTTGTCTAAAGGTTTATGCCTTGAACAAGGTTTGTCTAAAGGTCCCTTATCGGTTCTAAGGCTCCTCTAATGGTGTCCTTTCACATTGGGTGGTTGTTCTAAATTACTAAAGGCCACTAGAGTTGAGACTCCACCCATGATGTTGACCAGAACAGTAGGAAGCCTACCAGGTGTAGGCACCATGAGGAAGTCACGCTCTAGCTAACGCTCTCAGGATGTTAGACGAAGACGAATGTCCCAAACAACACCACTACACAACCTGCCTTAAACTTAAGGTTTATTTAGACCCCTGGGTTTAGGGTCGCACTCAAAGTATGTGTGAAAAGTGTAAGCCTAGGGTGTGGGGGGCATACATAGCTAAACCTTACCTTTCCTTAAAAAAAACACAAATACAATATTACAGTGCCCTCTACCCTAGGGTTCAATAACATAATAGTATGATGTCTTCTACCCTAAGGTTCCGTAATAACATATATCGACAAAAATGGTTATATAGGATTATTCTAATATACCTAAACAATTTAAATGATCTTGACTCTCTAAAGTCCACATTAAATCCGCATTTCAGCCCTTGATAATTCGGGAGCTCTGGAAGCACTTTACCTTGGTTCGGGCATAACTCGAGCTACCAACCTTAGATTTTTACGTATGATGTATCAAATTGAAGAGAAAACAAAGATCTATAATCTTCATATTTAATACCCTATTTTATATTTTCACAGAAACAGGACCTTTTGCATTGTAAAAATCACATTGTTATTTAAATTTGGACGGATAAACCAAGTATAAGGTTATATTGAATATTTTTAAAAATTATGTTTAAAAACTTAATAGTCTCACCGTTAATACATTATTATCTTTTTCTTTTGGCATGTCTAACTTCCCTACCATCATAAATATAAGAATCAAGAAGAGAAACAACCAATAATATCTCAAATGTGTTTGCCCAAAAAATAAAATACGTAACTATTCTAATTGTAAATTTCCCACTCATTGATTATCTTTCATTAATAAATTGGATTCCATCTAGAAAATTTGTCAGAATTCAAATATTCATTAATGGTTTATTTCAAAATTGAAGTAAATCTTAAAGCACTTGATATGCCACACTGTAACAGCCTTGAGTTTTAGGCAGGAACCTAGACTCTTAGTAACCCTAAGAATACCCTATTAAGCTTTATGTGGAAGCTTGAGGTTTTGGCCTGCTCCCTGAAGTGTCCTAGTGAGACACCCCAAAAATGGGGGGTAGATTTCTCACAATTTTAAAATCATTAATTAATAAGGAAATGAAGTGGTGAAGTTTTAATCAACACCCTGGATCTATGTAGAACCTATCTCATATATGAAGATATAAGAAGGTGAGTTAAAAATGATTCTTGAGAATCTCTCAATTAAAGACAGCGGAAAAATCATTTATATTGGTGCTATATGATTGGATTTAAAAAGGATAAATGATTTCGAAGATTAATAGGTCAAACAATGTTAAATACATTTGTGTAATGATGCCAGAAGGAGCCTTAATTCAAGGAAAAACCAAAATAATTAAAGCATTCATGTTTGGAGAATCAGGGGGCATTTCGCTCAAGCAAATGCCCCACTCGCTTGAGCGAGTTCAATAATCCACGCATGGGCGAGCCAACGATCACGCTTGAGCGAAGGGGAAAATATGTATCTGGTACCAATCTTGCTTGAGCGAGATCACTCTAGTAGCTAAATGGTTCCCCTTCACTTGGGCGAGACATCCCCGCCTAAGCAAAATTACTCCAGTATCCATTCTCGTTCGCGCTCGCTTGAGCAAGCCACCATTCACTAGCCATTCGCTTAACCGAAAATGGTCCAGTAACATTCCATCTCGCGCTCACTTGGGCGAGGCCTTTCCCGCCTGAGTGAAATATGGCCAGTAGCCACACCTCTGATTCCAAAATATCTTGCTTGAGCGAGATTCACACTCGCTTGAGCGATTTATGCAGTTCATGTAAGAAACATGGGAATTTCACACAACTTCACACACCAAATCTCATTTCATGCCCTTTTAGCCTATACCAATATGTTAGATACATTCAACCATGCATTTAAAAGTTCATCCAATTATTTATGCACATCAAGATCAATTCCCATTCATCCAATGCATGATATTTAAATCATTTTCACATAAACTTCATAAATTATTGTAAGTTGTAAAATACTTCATTCATTCATGGGATTCAATATTAACCAACATCATAATTCATCCATATACATCATATAGGTCATTAATGAAAATAGGCCATACACACCAAGGTCCACTTTTTGTCCATGACCATCCAAAATCATCATTCAATCATCCAGATTACAAAATATACATACATCCATACTATGTGCTATACAAAATTCAGATTTTGCTGGCCAAGGCACTTACTATATACCTATTTACCTCGTTCATCAAAATATAATTCAAAAGAGATTCACATCCCCCATGAACGTCCTACATCACAAATCTAAAAAGTGGACAACATGGGAGAGTGAGTGATACATTCCAAAAGAATGAATATGAATACCATGTGATTATATACATATGCTTCAAAATCATGTATACTTTGCATACACATATCATTCATCATCTCATTCATCATCATAGTACTATCATTCATATATCACAATCAACATTATAGATTAAGCAAAGTATATAAGCATACACATAATCAAGTCTTTCAATAAATTAGGTTATTACGGACATCATTATCAAATCATTAATTGGTATTCATAACTTTTATGTAGTCTTTATATGTTTTCTTATCCAAATCACAACCATCACCACTTCTCATCATTTTTGGCATACCTCCTTGCTATATGAAAATGCTCTTAAGCTAATGCATGTGAACAACGGAGTATTTCAACAATTGCAGATCTGACTATGGGAAATAAACACCAATTTATGGGATTCAGGTATGATCATATAACTATACCCCTACTACTGTAGTAAAATCTTTACACCTATCATCTAATTGCATACATTTCACCAATCTTTTACTGGTATCAAACCGCATCTCCCATTTGCAACACCTGGTCATTTTCACCATGACCGGGGTATCACGTATTCAACATATGGTGTTGCGGGCGAGCCATGATTCATCCTATGGCGGCTTTGATCCCAAGGACCACTGGGGACACCTACTCCTCAAAGACCCACCCCCCACAAGGGTCGTCCACATGTAGCTCCCCGTAGCAATACATGGGCGGTTTCGTGACTTACACAGCAAGTCACAGGGGAAAATAAAATTTGCTCGTGCATTGAGCCACCTTCCCACTAGGTCGGCCGAGGAAACCCCCCTAACGTTCCAACATCGGCCGCTATGCAGTATGCCATGGATGCAAATGCCAATCATATGCATTGCTCACTCTATGCATCCTAATCATACCACTTATCAATCATCATTATCATCAGCACCAACATCACCACAAGGCTTTTAATGGATTTATTATCATTAGTTATTGCAATTGTTTTAAGTTTTCATATGGCATTCTCAATAATTCTAATTAACATAATTTAATTCTTTCATCAATCACAATGACATCAATCTTTCATTATCAACCAAGGTATGCTATTCGTTCACACCATTCTCATTCAATCCAATAACATTCATTCCTTATTTATGGTGGATGTAACCACAACATCATATTCAAGGCTTACACTTGCCAAACAATTTAACACCACCATATAGCACACCTCTTATAATTTAAATGCACAAATGCAAGTTGCCAAACATCATCACCAACATCATACACAACATTACAATTTATCATAACATTGCAAGCAAGGCAAACATGCATATTGTCACATATGACAATCAAATACTATTCAATTCATGCATTTAGAACATAAAGACTCCTCTCCTACCTCAAGAGAAGAATTCCAATTGTTACGACGTTCCCGCCTCGTCATTCAGAATAGATCCTACATTAACATACATATAGAATCACTATTAATTAGCCATCAACATATCTACAACTTCATAACATGTATAAAACATGTTATGGACATCACTTCCTTTATTTATTAGGCTTCAGGAATTCCTTCCTATCAAACCTCAGTCATTATGTTAAAGGTTATAAAATAACCATAGCCTAATATTCATAATACATCATTTATCACTATCCATACTGTGTTTGAATATATGTTTTAGGTTATAAGATTTTGATAATGACAAAGCAATTGTGCAACCATGATATAAGACTCATGAAGCATTGTTACAAAGAATAAAAACAAAGAAGAATCATAAGTCAAGCTTCAGTACGCAAGCTAATCGATTACAAGGTCCAAGCTAGTCAATTACAAAGCTTCTGTCCAACACCTAATCGATTGCATCATCAAGACTAATCGATTATGGAGTTTCTGTTTGTCAACTAATCGATTGCACCAAGGAAGCCAATCGATTACCAAGGTGAGGAAATGAATAAAAAGCATCAGGTGCATCTTTTAATCGACTACAAGGCTGCCGCAATCAATTACAAATATTCTGTAATATCACTAATCAATTACAAGACAAGAGCTAATCGATTATAGAGTTTCTATTTGTATCATAATCGATTACAACCAAGTCACAATCGATTACCTTGCTGTGTAATAGAATTAAATGCATCAGGTACCACTCACAATATATTACAAGGTTTGAACAATCGATTAGTAAGGTTTTGTCTCTTATCTAATCGATTACATGGGATATTAAAATTGACTACAACATAAACTTCATTGAAGAATTTAAAGTGTAATCGATTACAGCTCAAGGCGTAATCAATTACGATAGTGCCAGATTTTAGGGAAAAGTGTTTTTAAGTGGGAAACCAACTCACTTCTCCATTTTCACTTAGATGCCCATGCTGTGCAACGGCTGTAAAGACTCTAGGGCACCTCTCCAAGGCCTATAAATGCAAGACTCATTCAAGCTATGCAAATCATCCAAGGGAAATCATTCATAGCTTACATTTATGCCTTGTGAGTTCTATTTCTTTATGTAGTTTCAATTTCTAAAACCTAGAGCTTATATTTATAAATCCTCTCTTGTTGAGAGTTATCATTGTTAAAGCCTTTCATTTGCTCATCTACTCTATTGAGAGAGTTTATTGATTGTAAATCAAACACCAAAACAACAAGGTCTTTACTCTAGGTTGAGTGGTCATAAAGGTTGGGGTTCAACCTTTAGGTATTGAGAGTTTGAGAGATTGGGTGGGTTGCCCTTGTGCTAGTGAGGATTGAGTTCTTGAGTGTGAGACACTAGGAAGCTGCAATTGCTCATAGCTTGTATCTCTAAACTTCAATAGTGGAAATCCTTCAAGTGGGTTACTTGAAGGCGAGACGTACACCAGGTTGGTGGAACTCGTTAAATTGGTTTGCAAGCTTATCTTCCCTACTCTCTTGCATTTACTTGTTATATTTGGTTGGTATATTGATTTGATTATGATTCCATTGCTTAAACTTGTGTAACTAGGCTTAGTTGAAGTATTGCACACTAAGTGTTTGACATATTGCCTAAGTGACATTTGCACATTGTTTTACATTGATTCTTGCACTACACTTACTATCTCTTGCATACAAGCATATTTTGTCAAAAAGGAATCATTTTCAAAGGCATTCTAAAGAAAAGTTTTGAACACTCAATTCACCCCCCCTCTTGAGTATTGAGGCCACTTGAACAACACATACTCTTATTGGCTTGTATTTGCTCTTAAATATATTACCCAAAGTTTCCAAGTTAGGGTTTCCTCAAAACCCAACAACATTCATAAATGTATCATAAATCTTTATCTCCTTCCAACAATAAATTCATCTACCTCATCCATTACCATCAAAGCTTGCATTTATGATAACCCACCTTAGGTTTCTTACATTTAAAGCTTCCATTAAATACCCCCTTACATACATTGCTCTCCCAAGCCATAAAACTCAACTAAATGTTCATACTCTTGAAAAATGGCAAGAATCTTACCTCAAAAGAAAAAAAGAGAGAATACCCAAGGGAGAGGAAGAGCTACATGAAATGGAAGAGAAAAGAAGAAGAGATTTCAAGCTTCCACCTCTAATCTCCAAGCTTTCTCAACGAAAATGAGGAAGGAAAATGGAACCCACACAAGGCTTAGGGTTTTTAGAAGAGAAGGAAAGAGGAAATGATGAAAGAATGGAGAAAGTGAAGAAAAATATATTTCTGCAAATGGCTTCAGCATATGAACGAAAATAAGAGGGAAAAATGAAGGCTTTTGCTTTTAATTTTAATCCTCTCATTAATATTTCATCGTTTTACCATAAACAGGATCTCCGTTTGGGCTCAATACTTTATCAAAAAATTATTCCGAATATGTATTTGGACTCCTAATAATATTCTTAATGGCCCTGACCAAAATCATCTCAATCAGAGATACTTGGTCTGACACCCATATTTTAATCGGGTATAAATTCAGCTCTTACAACATCAAACAATTATAAATAATCCTCAAAATCTAAATTTAATGGTTTTCAACATTTCAGGACATTAAATAACCCACATACAACTATTTAATATTTATTTCCTTAATTAATCTTTTATTTTAAAATTTAGGATGTTACACCTAGAGTGAGAAAATAGTGAGAAGAAAAGTCAATAGGATATTAAATAGGAGATATAGAATATCGAGGGAATGTAAATAATGAGAAGATCTAGTACAAAGAGATTCAGAGGTTAGTAGAGAGATTAACACGTATAGGAATAAGTAAGAGAAGTCAAAATAAGAGTATAATGATAATATAGTGTTTAATAATGTTGTTAAATTAGAAATAATGTATTAATATTAGTAGATATTTGATAATGATTATTTTGTTTAACCCGGGTATTAATTAGTTGAAATCTTCATAATTTTTTGCTGTCAATAAGTATATATATTTTATAGAAAATGATTAAATTAGAATTTAATTAATATTATAATATTTAGTAAATATTATGTATCTAATTTGTTATTTCATAAATTTTATATAATTATAGTAATATTTTATTTCTAGATATTTATTTAATTGTTTGATTGATAAATTATATTTTTATAGTAAAATATTGTCGAGTTTCCCAGAATTAAACTGTAGGACCCAACCAACGATTAAGTTTTTATAATTTAGCCTGAGACTAGTAATCCTATAAGGAAACTAGTCTTGTTAGGACACTCTTGTGGCAAAACTCAAAAATTGGGTATATCCTTTTTTAAAAGAAAACTGTTTAATAAACAAATGACCCCCTTTCTCGTTTTTGCTATCGGCGGATTCTCAGACATACTCCTATTCTTTCATCAAAAAATCTTATTCTTGAATCTTGTTCCTGAAATAAAAATAAACAATTATTATATATATTATATATATATATTATCCATTTCTCCTAATTAAATTTCTATGTTTAGAAAACTACTCCATAATCATATATTTTATTAGTTTAAATTTTACATTTTTTTCTTTTATTGTCTTCTTTTTGTTCTATTTTTCTTTCAGATTAAAAAAACTTCAAAGTATACTTTTTTTTTGGTTTTGCAGCTCGAGTTAAGAAATTCGAATATTTTTTCTATATTTCTTTTTGTCATATTATTTTATATTGTATTGAATTTTATTAATAATAAATAATAATAAAAAAAAGAAACTGTAACTTAAGGTTTCTTTCTCGCATACATTAATTGTTGGAAAAATATCGTATGCATGGATATGCAAAGAAAATATTTGATACGGGAAGACATGATTTAATGTATATATTCGAAATAAAATATA